>OZ014524.1:238941116-240387783 GCA_963966055.1 Lathyrus aphaca | reverse complement strand
TGCATTTAAGGACCAAGCATATCGAAATTCGACATCACTTTTTATGAGATCATGTTCTTCAAGGAGATGTCGACGTATCCTTCGTAGATACTCACAATCAACTGGCGGATATATTTACAAAACCTTTGGCGAAAGAATCGTTCTTCAAAATTCGGAGAGAGATCGGAATTCTCGATGAAGGTGATATCTAAAACTTCAAAAGTTGATCATTCTAGCATTTATGAGTATCAAGGTACACAAATATGAACTTACCTCTTTTTGGAAAATTTTGATGTTATATTAAAATTTATCGTGTCGGTAAAATTTAACGATTTTTCCTATTTTCGCACATCATTAAGTTATTATTTTTCAATTTTTTTAAATCAAAAGTTGCGTCAAAGTATGTACTTACATGTTCTATAATTGTTATATCAAGACCCCTTATGTTTTTAAAGTTACACACTTGTTGTTTTTTATATTTTTCAAAATTCCAAGGCTGTTAACCGGTCAACGCATAGGGTTAACCGGTTAACACTGTTCATTTTTAAATTTTTTGCTAAAAATAAAATTCTGATTTTTTTTATAATATACGTGTTTGTGAGTTTTGATTGAATTTACTTTAAAGTCACTCTCACCAACATTCCTTGGAGCTCCTCTTCCTCTCTTTGACCTTCTTGACTCACCATTAAAACATTCTTCCAACTTCAACCCACTCAAAATACCATTCAATATCACATTAAAACTCCACTCAACCATTGCTATATATAAACCACCTTCACATTCTTCATCCTTCACAACATCCATCCCCAAATCCAAAAATTCATCCTCAAACCCTAGAAATTTCATATCCTTAATCCATGGATCCATCAAAGAAAGGAAAGGGAAAAATGTCAGAAAGTAGCTCAGTTGTCAATGAGATAGATACTCCGATGGAAACAACTAAGAATCGGCAAATGGATTTCAAGGTTCGAGTTCGACAACTTCTCAAGGTAAAATATGTCAATCTCAAAGCTTTTCTAGAACCAACCTTTGATTTTCCAGCTTTGCTAAAATACCAAAAGATGGATACTTTTGTCTCCGATAAGGGTCAATGTTACCCAAATTTAGTAAAATCATTTATGAATCACTTATCTATTAATCTGAATGCTGATGGGAAACATATGCTTAAGACCATTGTTATAGACTTAGAGGTGAGTGAAGATTTGTCAGAAGTTGCTGCCACACTCAAAATTTCGTATACCGACTGTTTTCTCCAGAAAGGAGTTAACCATAAGGATGGACCTTGGGCCGACTACGACAAAATGGAATATTATTATAGTATTTGCAGGTTTCCAAGAGAAGTAGTGGTGGCTGGACAACACACAACTCGTGTTCTATGCTATGTTAAGAATTTGACGGTAAATTATCAAATGCTTCATTACGTTATTTCCCAAGTTTTGCTTCCGAAGGATTCAAATCATTCCCAAATTAATGATCTCGAGATGCAAGTGCTTTTCGCAATTAAAAATAAGATCAAAGTTAATTTGATGTTGACAATGGTGTATCATCTTCGACAACAACTCACTCTCTCTACTCGACTTCCCTATGGTCATTTCATTTCAAGAATTTTGGAATTGTCAGATTTGGATCTTGATAGGGAACCATCTATTACAATGAAATCAACGAAAAATGAAATCAATTCGATCACTATTGTGAAGAACACCGACATTATCAAGTGTAATGATGGAACATACAAGTATGAAGATGGCTCGTCTACCTCCAACTATCCAATCCCTGAAGGCGGAGTTACTAATGAGTTTCTCTATATGATCATGATGAACCAACACCGTGAAACTACCTGGGCCATCAATTCTCTTTGTAAGCTAGTCTTGAACTCTCAAATTCAAAATGAGGATGATAATGAAGATGAAGACGGAAGTGAAGAGAATGAGGAAGGAAGCGAGGAAATGTCGGAGGATGACTTCTAAAGCACTTGTCTTTTGTTACTTTATTTCTTGTTCTAGTTATTGTTTAAGTTTATGTGTTTTGGTTAAGTCCTATTTTCTTTAGACAATTTTGCTTTACTAGTTTATGCTTTATGTTTCGTATCTTTAAAAGTACCGTACAATATGCGTATGTTATGTTATCGTATCGTCCATGAAACAAGGTTTTGTTTAAATGCCAGTATATGTGTTAACATTGTTTGTTTACTCTATGTTTTTCATGTGTGTATAAACTTTCTTTTCCATTATTGTGCGATCCTCTTCCTTTTTGCTAATGAAAAAGGGGGAGAAGGATTGGTTTCTCTAATGTTTCATTGTGCAAATTTTTTTTATACCTTTTGAATTAAGGGGGAGCTTTAACTTAGGGGGAGAAACAAGTGTAGAGAAACAAGTGTCAAAGCAAGCTTTCAAATATTGGTTATCATCATCAAAAAGGGGGAGAATGTAGAAGCAAGCTTCAATCGCATAAAGGTTTTGATGAAGACAAAAAGTTTTCTACGCAACATATGTATGCAAAAAGTCAGAGACACAAATGGCATCAAGCTTCAATTGTGTTCTAGCATATGTCAAAGTCAAAATGGATCAAAGCTTCTCATCCAAAATCAATCAAGTTTCAGGTATTAAAGATTGAATATTGAACAAACTCAAAGGTATATCAAATATCACTTAAAATACTTATACAAGTGTTCAATTATTCATCTCACACTTCATATATCATAAGAACATTTTTAAACATTTTTGAAATAGCTCACTCATTTAAAATTAATTATTTTCTGAATTTCATACACTGTTAACCGGTTAACGCATAAGGTTAACCGGTTAACGGGTGCTGAGTTTGAATATTTTTAAATATTGAAAGGGGTGTTAACCGATTAACCTATATGGTTAACTAGTTAATAGCAGTGAGCAAAAAATGACAGCTTTTCATGAAAATGTGCATTGTTTTCTTATGTCTTATGATAATTTTGTTGCATAAAAATTATACCTCTTTGTAGGGGTGTTTTGTACAATATAAATACATGTTATTTCAGATTACAACTTACCTCCAAGAAATTTTATAAATCAAATACACTCATCACATTCAATTTTCTATATTCCTAAAAGTTCTCTTACAAACATATTTTTTGAGAGAAACTGTTGCATAAATTTCACACACTTTCATTGTTTCATCTCATACTTTTCAAAGAACAATTGTATATCTCTTTTTGAGTGATATTTTATTTCAAGGAGAAGATCGATCGTGAAGATTGATAGCATCATATTCTCAAGACTTTAACTTTGTATCAAGATTATTTTCTTTGTATTACCTTGTTGTCCAAGATTGTTGGAAACAAGTGAGTGTTTGAAGAGGATTGTTCTTCCTACACTTTAGTTACCTATAGATTAGATAGTAGGATTCACCTTGTATGTGAGTAAGCTTGTACAATAATTCTAAACTATAGTGAAATCTCTTACGGGTTATAAGGGGACTGGACGTACCCTCAGATTGTGAGGGGAACCAGGATAATTCTCCTGTGTCGTTTTTCTTTTCCTCACTTTACTTTCAAGTCCTTAACAACCATCGGAAAAAGAATCAAGAATCGATAAAAATTGAAGATAATATTTGACAACTTAATTCACCGTCTCTTAGGCGCATTTGAACTTACAATATGATTTTCGAAGTTTGATTTATTTGAATACCCAGAAAGTACTTTAACTCTTGCATCAAACTCATTTTAAATTCAACCTGCATTAACTTAGAAAATTCTTGACAAATAGATGCATTAGCAGAACAAAAAATCATGTCATCTACATAGATTTGGCATATCATGAGATCATTTCCAAATTTCTTACAAAAGAGAGTAGTATCCACTTTTCCTCTAGTAAAGTCATTTTCTAAAATAAAAAAAAACTTAATCCTTCATACCAAGATCTTGGAGCTTGTTTTAAACCATATAATGACTTTTTGAGTTTAAAAACATGTTCTTTAAACTTAGAGTTTTCAAAACCTGTAGGTTGATGAACATATACTTATTCAGAAATGTAACCCTTCAGAAATGCTCTTTTGACATCCATTTGATACAATTTAATATAATTATTAACAACAAATAAGATGAGAAGTCAAATAGGTTATAACCTGGCGACTAGAGGAAAGGTTTCATTATAGTAAATTCCTTCTTGATGATTGTAACCTTGTGAAACCAATCGTGCTTTGTTTCTGACGACTTCTCCTTTCTCATTAAGTTTGTTTCTATAGATCCATTTGGTTCCAATGACATGAGTTTCCTTGGGTTTAGTAACTAAATCCCCGACATCATTCTTTGAAAATTGATCTAGTTCTTCTTGCATTGCCAAAATCCATTCATTATCTTGAAGTGCTTCTTCGCAGGTTGTTGGTTCTATCAAAGAAACCAATCCTAGTAGTACTTCGATAGATTGTTTGAATGTGGATCTTGTTCTGATAGGTCAAATTTATCTCCTAGAATTATTTCTTCAGAAACTATTTGTCCAGGCCTTTGTTTTTTATGAGTGGATGGATGCTCCGTTGTTTCTGTAGGTTTTGCATGTTTTAGATCTTTGATCTCCGATTCTTTTATCTTATCTCAAGAGACTGAGAAGGTTATTTCTAATTTAGTAAAATTCTCAACTAGCTTTGAAATATCAATTTCAAGCTTACTGTTAAATTTAACATGTATCGATTCCTAAAAATACATGTTTCTGTGTTGTATACTATGTAGCCCTTAGATCGTTATGAGTATCTTAACATAATACACTTATATGCCTTAGAATCAAACTTGTTTAGATTCTCTTTAGTGTTCAAAATAAAACAAATGCATCCAAAAGGATGAAAATAAGAAATTTTGGGCTTTCTTCCTTTACACAGTTCATAAGAAGTCTTCTCAATAATAGGCCTGATAGAGATCCGATTCTGAATGTAACATTCAATATTCACAGCTTCTACCCAAGAGTGCTTTGCCACATTAGTTTCATTTATCATGGTTCTATCCATTTCTTGCAAGGTCCTATTCTTCCTTTATACAACTCCATTATGTTGAGGAGTTCTAGGACAGGAGAAATCATGGGATATGCCATTTGAATAAAGTAATTCCTCAAACAACTGATTCACAAATTCACCACCATGATCACTTATGACTCTAACAATCTAATAATCAAATTCATTTTGTGCTTGAGAAAAAAACTAGTGAACACAGAATGTGACTTGTTCTTGTGCCTTAAGAATTTTACCCATGTACAACAACTATAATTATCAACAATGACAAGTCCATAATTCTTACCACTGACTGTCACTGTTTTAACATGACCAAACAAGTCAATGTGTAGAAGCCCCAAAGGTCTTAAGGTAGAAACAACATTTTTAGATTTAAAATATGTTTTTGAAAACTTTCCATTTTGACATGCTTCACAAAGTGCATCTGAAGCAAACTTCAGCTTCGGTAGCCCTCTGGCTAACTCAAGTTTATTTAACCGAGAAATCATTCTCATGCTATTGTGACCCAAGCATCTATGCCATACCCACTACTATTCGTTAACAGACATTAAGCATTTAACATCCTGGTTTTTAAGATCAGAAAGCTTAATCTTATAAATTTTGTTTTTCCTCTTACCAATGAAGAGAACAATGTCATCTTTTTGACTAACAACTTTACATGTTTTCTGATTAAACATATGTCATAACCGTTATCACTTAATTGACTTATGCATAACAAGTTATGAATTAGAGCCTCTACATAGAGTACGTTAGATATAAAAGGAAGAGATTTGTTACCAATTACTCCAGAACTTTTGATTCTTCCTTTCTATCTAGAAACTTTAAGTTCTAGGATTTAGAACGTATGATTTATTTCCATCATGTGTCGCGAGCATCTAGAATCCAGGTACCATGACTGGTGTTTCAACTCTGCCGCATAAGATATCTGCAACATATACTACTTTATCCTTTGGTACCCAAAAACCTTTGGGTCCTTTTGAAGTAGTTTTCCTAAAGTTTCGAATATACCTAGGTTTTTGTGCAACATTATATTTCTATGTCTGTGCGGGTGTATAATGATAAGAAAAAGGAGATATTGGTTTATTATCTTGAAAAGGTTTTTTATCATCATTTCAAAATCATAACCAATTCTTCTTTTCCATTTTGACAAACAACATATATCATAGAAACCATTATGCTTCTATCGATGTTATCATTTAAGAATTTATGAAAAGCCTTATCATATTTATATAAGCTGGTTTCAAAGGATGGGAGAGCTTTAGAAAGAGTTTCTTTAAGTTTTAAACATTTTTTGTTAAGAAATACATTTTCTTTGTTTAAGACAAGGTTTTCATTTTTTGTTTGTTTTGAAACTTCTTTCTCCAACTTACCACTTTCTTCAACTTCATTTTCAAGAGCCTTTTTTAGGTTTCTTAATTTCCATTGAAGTTTCTGATACCTTTCAGAGATTCGGAAATATATGATTCTAATTCAGCACGAGAAAGGTCAGAAAATACCTTTTCTGAGTTAGACTTAGTTTCTGATGTATCTTCTTCAGATGTTGTAGCCATGAATGCTATGTTAGCGTGCTTATCTTCCAAATTAGATGCTTAAGAATAAGAATTCTTCCTTGGTTAGAAGGACTTTGTTCTTTTCTAACTTGCTTCTTTATGACTTTGATCTTAGATCAACATAGTTGCTCTTTATTTTAGTCTCATCCTCTTCAAGATCTATTTCATGGCTTATGAAGGAGCTGACCAAGTCTTCAAGACTTATGTTGTTCAGATCCTTGGATAACTTTAATGCAGTAACCATTAGTCTCCACTTCTTAGGAAGACTTCTCACAACCTTCATGGCATGATCTATTGTAGTATAACCCTTGTCCATAAATTTAAGTCCTTCTACCAAGGTTTGAAATCTTAAGAACATTGATTCAATGCTTTCATCATCTTCCATCTTGAAAGCTTCATATTTATGTACTAAAGCTAGAGCCTTAGTTTCCTTGACTTGAGTGTTTCCTCCGTAAGTCATATTTAAAGGATAAAAAATATCCTTTGTTGTATCTCTATTAGTAATTTTTTCATATTCATTCTAAGAGATAACATTGAGTATAATGGTTCTTGCTTTGTGATGATTCTTGAAGTCACGTTTTTGTTCATCACTCATTCTAATTCTTGGAATATGTATTCAAATGGTATAGGTAGGCTCTTTATAATCATTTGTCACTAGATCCCAAAGATCTGAATCATAGCCTAGAAAGAAACTTTCTATTCTATATTTGAGGTAGTCAAACCTTTCTCCATCAAAAACAGGAGGCTTGGCATTGTAATTGTCTCTTTCCTTTGTATTTGAAGTTGCCATAGAGTTTTTCTCACACCGGATCTCTCTACATGGTTAAATGTTTGATTTGAAAATCAATAACAAAGTCGGAGCTCTGATACCAATTGAAGGTAGAGTAAAACACAAGAAATGGGTGTTTGAATTGGGTTTTACAAGTTTTTGTGATTTAATAGTTAACACACACACAAACGATAATATAAACAAGAAGGTAAAATAACATGTTTGGTTTATCCTGATTCACTATTGACTAAGCTAATCTAGTCCACCCACCAAGGTGATTTCGCCTTTTCAAAAGGTCTTAATCCAATAATCTTCAACCAGATTACAACCTCTAAATTTTTCAACAACAACTTAGCCCTCTCAAGTCTACTAATACCTTAGTAACTCAAGGAATAATCTTCAACAATATTACAACCTCTAAGTTGTTCAACAAAAATTTATCCCTCTCAAGTCTACTAACACCTTAGTAACTTAAGGAACAATCTTCAACAAGATTACAACCTCTAAGTTGTTCAACAACAACTTAGCCCTCTCAAGTATACTAACACCTTAGTAACTCAAGGAACAATCTTCAACAAGCTTACAAGTGTTTACAATATTGTTTCTAAAAAGTTGATGGAAACAAATTTAAGAACAGTATCAGCACAAATATGAGCAACAACTCTTGTGTTTTTAGTTAACTTTTTGAGCTTGTTTCTAGTGTTTTTACTTGTAGATTGTTGTCTTTTTTCAAATAGGCTGTCTCAACTATAGAATCCTATGAAGAGAAGATGAGATAAAAGATGAACTGGCTTTCTGGTCAGTTCTGAGCGAATGTCTATTTTAGCCATTTTAGGAAAGAGTCGTTTGTACGAATTTGTAGCCTTCATGTCTTGCTTTGGGCATTGAGCTTTTGAATATTATCATCTGGTGACATGCTCTTGATTTGAATACTTAATAAGAACCTTAGTCTTCCAATATAGGTGCTTCTTGATAAATATATGTAGTCATCAGAATCAGGCACTTCTTAAGAAATTCACATATTTCTATTCTCTAGAGCTTTCTTGAGCGTGTCAGAATTTGATTTTAATGAGATTTATCCAGAATCTAGCTAAACAATATATTAGTACACTTGAAATAGGATTAGAGTACAAAATTGTTACATTAAAAATATATGCATTGTTATCATCAAAACTTAGAGATTATATGCATAACCAAAATCTTGTTCTAACATATTTGGTAGACATCAACCTAAAGAAATTAAACTCATTCTTAGTAGTAAATAGTACAAGACAATCTTATATGAAATCTGCTATTTCAATGACTTTTTTCTTTCTAATACTACCTATGAACTTCGATCCATGATCCTCCTTAACCTGAGACCCCTCTCACTTTCACTAAAACACTCTCCCAAGTGTTTGCACTATAAAAAAAAGTGTTTGAAGTTATGAAACTCATTTATAACCCAAATACTCTATTCTCCAAACTGTAAACACCCCAAATTTGCCCTCACCCATTCACACCATGGCTTGTGATCTCCTCATATGCATAAACACAATCATACCATCTCATACCACATTTTTGATTCATTGCATTGGTTCTAAGTCATCTGCATCTAGGGTTTGTGATCTGAGCAATCCAAGAGCTTCTTGAGCCACTCCAAAGGTCATCAATCATTTCAAAGGGGTCTATGTGTGTTCAAGTATCATATTATATCTTCTCAAAGTCAAGAATGCCAAAGAATCACAAGAACTGGGTTTGGTATGGAAGCAGAGCCAGGCTTGGCTGCACAGTTGACCTAAAATTAGGGTTTTGGTTTCAGAGGCCATAACTCCAAATTTTTTGGTCATTATTATTTCTATTGGTCTCTATATGGTATAGGGAGTGTGCATATCAATTTTCATGAAGAAATTCCATGGGGAAGTCATCTGATCAAGAGTTGACTTTTCAAACAAGTCAGTGCAAAATCAGGGCATCTGAGGCCCCCAATGACCCAACCAAGGGGTGATATTCATCATTTTGAGTGTATTTGATCTTTATTTGATCATAGAAGAAGATTGAAGTTCACAAAATTCAATAATTACAAGTTTTTGCAAAGTTGACTTTTTAGGGCATGGTTGACTTTTAATGAAATGTCATTTTATGCAACTTTTTTCAACCCTTGCTTTTTGATCCAAAAATGCTTCAAATGGAAAAACTTTGGTCATGAAAGTTGTAGATTAGATCTTTCCCTTTTCAAAAAGTACAAGAACATGACCTAATTCATTTTGGATCAAAAGTTATGGTGTGACAAAGTTGGCAAAAATCACTAATTTTCAAAATATGCACCAAATGGAAAACTTGCAAAAACTTTGTACCAAGGCATTTGTGACTTCTAGTTGATATCAAACCAATATGCAAGCATCATACAAGTTCTAAAAATCAGATTTGAACCAAAAGATCACATGTTTCATGGGCTTGGGAGCAAGATATTTTCATGGAAGGCAAAAGTGAGCAAGTTGCAAAACCATCATAACACTTCCATCCACTTGTTGCCTTGGATGCTTAACCAGCCCTAGCCTTTCCCCTCACCATGCTGCGCAGCCCACAACCCTTGTACTTGGCTAGAAGTTGCCCATGCTTTCTCTTACACAAGAGTGGACTTTTTGCAAAAGCTAGCATACCTATCACAAAAGGCCAAGTCACATCATCTGACCAATGGGATTAATTTATACAAACAAAATGCTAGCAAAACCACACAAGAGGCCAGCCTGAAACAAGCCTTAGCATCACATTCCCATTTTCACTCCCTCACAAAAAAGTCTTCGAATCTCATTCCACAAGCCACCAACATTCAAACAAGCTTCACCAACCTTCTCACCATGCCTCACTGAACCCAAACCAGTAAGACATAAGCCTGAAACAAGCAAGAACTGAACTCTCCCATTTTTCACTCTCAAAGCCAAAGCCTTCGAAACTCATTCCACAGGCCACAAACACTTGAACAAACTTCACAAACCTTCTCCACTCATCATCCTGATCACAAAGAACCCCTCACCTTTGCCTGAAACTTCCTGAATCACAAACACCATTCTCACCTGAGCTTGAGCAGAAGCTGTTCAAACTCCCAAACCAGCCAACATAAACTCTTGCTGAGCATCCAGACATCATCAAGGGACCAAAGGGGGTGGTTTGCATCAAAGGAAGAGGTCAGAAAGTTGCAAAGTTGAAAGCTTCGAAACTCAGGTAGCTCAAGAACTTTTTTCCAGAAATGTTTTTTTAAGTTCCTAAGCTGTTCTATATGCCTCCCTGATCATGAATATGTCTTTGGTTTTGAAAATGGTGGAGAGATGAGAGTTTAACATGCTTCTGAAACTTTTTGCCCTAAACTTTGTTTGATTCGATTCAGTCATTTTAGGAATGATAAATTTGTTTTGATTGAGGGTTTTGATTCGTGAGTGAGTGGGGATCATTTCTGTTCAATTAGATTTCATTTTAGATGCGTGTGGAGAGAGTTGGTGTTTTGGAGTGAACGGAGAAGATGACCGGAACACTGTTCCGGTCACCTGAGGGTAATTAACGGCAGGATTAGGGCATAAGCATTAATTAGCTGATTTTTAATTCTGGCCGTAGGATTTGGCGCCAGGTCAATGCGCGCGTTTGCCAGTTTGAATCTCATGCGTTGGATCTGATTACTTTCCATTATTTATGTTTAATTTCATTTTTATTTTCCATTTAATTGCATTGTTTTATACAATTTATTAAAAATAGTAAAAATGCTTTAAAAATTATGAAATTCTTTACCAAGGGTTTCATTAATTTTTAAAACACAAAAATATTTTTATTTTCATTTTTAGCATTAAAAAAGTATTTTTAAATATTTAAAAGTTTATTTTTAATTGATTAATGAAAATTAATTTATTAAAAATACTTTTAGGTATTTAAAAATCACCAAAAAATTCATGAAATGTTTTAAGACATTTAGAAACATTGTCCAACCCTCAAACCAAATTTATTTTTTGATCTTGATGCATTTTGAGAATTTTTCATTGAATTAAAATCATTTTGATGCATTATTTTGATCCAAACTTCCAAAAATCATTTCTGCCTAACCCTAAAGAGTTGGACCTTGATTCTTTTTGCATTGCATTGTGTTTAGCATGTAGTTTGTGAGATTAAATGGCCATGATTTGATCTTTCATTTTCCATTTGTTTGGTAATTTTCTTGTTGAGGAACCCTAAAACCCTAGAAAACTTAGGAAAATCATATCTCACATTTGGTTAAGAGTTGAGACCTCTCCTTTGGGCAGTGGTTTAGTATAGGATTAGGGGTCCTTTGAGTGCATTTTCAATTTTTTTATAATGTTGTTTTCTTCTGATTTTGGTTTTTGTTTGTGGCATTGTTCATAAACCCTAATTTGGGCTTCCATATGCATCCATCTTGCATTTTCTTGCATAACATGACTTGCCATGACATTCCATGCCTCCATTTGATTCATTTAACATCATAAGACATATTGAAAGCATGTTTGATCATTGCACCTTGCATTTGTCATGTTGTATGCCATTTGCATCTCATAACTTTTCATGTATGTTTCTTGGTTCTTAACTTGCTCCATTTGCATCCATGAGCTTGTATGATCATCTCCATTTGTTGTCTCATGTTTGTATCACTTCATAGCATCATTATCATCATAAACATGCTTCTGGTTTTGATTTACATCATACCATTTCATCTCATTTTGCATTGCATTGCACTTTCTTTTCTAACTTTTCAGGTGGTAAGTGGCTTTGAGGAGTGAATTTGCCTTCACTTCTCATAAATTCTCTTCATCTCTCTCTTGCATCCATGCTGCATTTTTATATGTGTTTGAGTTTGGGCTTGCTCATTATTCTTCTTCCCACTTTCTTTCTTCAAGTGACTTGACTTCTTGAATGAAGCAAGTTACTTTGCTTCTCTTGATCCTTTCATCTGCTTCCTGGTGGTTCCATTGAAGACTTCTCTTGTAAACCTCACAAACCTTAGGAACAACCAAGCATGGCAATGATTAGGGTTTTGATTAGTCTCCCCTCTTAGTTTTACCTTTGTGTCTCTTTGAGTCTTCTCTTCTCACCTCATAATCAGGGACTAAACCCTAAAGGCTTTAAGGCTTTGTGATTAAGCTTATGCCTGCATCCTTCTATTAGGATGGAGTGTATAACTTTAATCCTAAGTGTTGAACCCTTAATGTGTTTAAATCCTCTAATTAATTCACATAATAATCATCAAGACTTCACACTTGTAACTTGGGCCTTGCATTAGGGTTCTAATTCTTCCTTAATTGGTTAAGAAGGACTAACCCTAGTGTTAATGGATAAGTCCCACTCAAGTTGTCTTACAAATCATAAAATCCACTTCATCATCATATCATTAAACAAAATCCACTTAATCAAAGGCTTGTTTTGTCATGAGTTTAATCCCTAATCATGGATTAAGTTGAGGAGCTTTCCTCAGCTTAAACATTCTCATCTATTATCCTTCTATTAGGATGGTGTAATGAGTCTGTTTAGTCCATGATTATGGCTTAACCTCATTACTTAACACTAAACAAAAACACCAAAAACATCTAAATAATCACAAGTAGGTTAATGATCTTAATCCTACACCATGGTAATTAAGTGTGAGAATCTGACTTCACACTTAAGGTATTCTCATTACCCCTAATCAGAGGGAAGATGTGATGAGTTTACTAAATCCATTGGTTTAGGCTTAAGCTCATTAACTTATGACAAACTTCAAAAAGCAATAAAAGACTGAAAACTCAAAAACAAACAATAATCATCTCCTCCGGGATTCTTTTCTCATCACCTTCACTCAAAAACGAGAACTTGCTTCTTCCGTCTAATGCAAGACAGTTTGCACCTGAGCCAGACAGGTCATACACTTGAGCATTGACAAGTAAGCAGTTCACAAGTCAATTCATCTTTCAGTCTCTTTGGGTCGAACTACGGTGTTCTGACTTCCTCATTGCACGAGAGGATACGTAGGCATAACTTAACAGTTATCGAACAAAAGTCTCTGTATATTTCCCCTCTTTCCAGCTTTATTCTTTAAACCTCATGATCTTGAGCAATTCATTCTCATTCCTTTTCTTACACTGACACTGTATATATCACACTTCACTTTTCTTTACACTGACACCTGTACATCCTTTTCCAGCTCTTTTGCACACAAATTGCACTGACACTACCCCTTTAAAACACAAATCTTTCAAGCGTGGATCCCGTCGAGTACGACGGACAATCTGGGTGCTAATACCTTCCCAGGTTGTAACCAACCCCCTTTCTCAGTCTCTCTGGTTCGCAACCGTCTTATCCATCTCTTTCTAGGTCTATGCAGCATTGCCTTTCCTCCGGGATAAAAATGCCTAGCTGGCGACTCTATTCATCTCCAGTGAGTTCACGGCTGTGTGTTCTCATTGTCTCCTTCGCCGACCATTCGCGTCTGTACCTTTATTTGGGCCAGTCCCACTTATCGGGAGCGACAACTTGGCGACTCTGCTGGGGACCCTTATACTGTAACCAGGGCTTCTGGTTCTTTTTGTGGGTTCCTCCTAACGCTTGATTGATTTGTGTTTACTGGGGTGTTATGTGCTTATTTGTGTTTGTATGATTGTATTTATTTTTACCTAATGTACAGTTTTGTTTATAGCTTTCTTTATAGCTTTGTGCATATATCATACTGTCATTGCTGCCTGGCTGGATCTGGTTTTGCTTTGGTGGGTGGGGTTCTATTGAGAGTTAAGGTCCTATACCTGGGACCTGAGTGACACCTAGGCTAGAGTGGTTCATATTCTTTCCCATTCCATCTCGGTCTGGTGCGGGAATATGAAACACGGTTCAGATATGGGTTTCTTCTTGAGAACTCTGTGTTGCAGATTTCCTGCAATGCCAGGGCTATCTGGGAAGCCTGCTAAGTCTGGATGACCTTTAGTATTGACCTTCAGAAACTGAGGTGAATTAGAGGAGGAACTTTTATGGTTATTGTAAACATTGTACCTCCGGGTTGGAAGTGTTTACACTTCTCATAACTGATCCAAGTCTGAGGATCCTTGTTCTAGAACACCACCTGTGAGGGGGGTGGGCTGTTTACAGGTTTGCAGGTACCCTTGGCCTCAGCATACCCTGTTACTTTGATTTGATTAAGAATACTCCATGTTGGAACAGTTCTTGTGATTCTAAACCCTGAACATGTGGCTCTTTATTTGAGTCCCCCACCTTGGTTACTGGATTTATAGACCTCCATCTGGATTTCTTGAACATACTTGGACTCATATCAGAGCATTTGATCAGATCCAGCTCAGTCACAAACCCTTGCATATCATTTTCATACATCCTCATTGCATCATTCTGACATTTGTTTATTTGTTTTTCAGGGTATCCATTTTCATTTGGCTTGGTTTTGACCCCATCATCAGTATTGACCTATCTTCATCAGCATCTGCTTCAGCTATCATCTATCTGCTTCAGTCACCTGCATTAGCCAGTCAGTGGCCCATTCTTCAGTGTTATCATCAGCACTTGTCTCTACTCATCCTCAACATCATGGCACCTAAAAAGAGCAACATCACCTACCACTTCTTCCAGCCAGAGCTAGCTGACATCAGGAGGATTCAGACCCTGATCACTCCAGACCATATACCATTGTTCAGGGAACACTATGGAGATATACTTGATGTAGTTATGGATTTGGACCCTTCACAGAGGAGCCTGATTCACACTTGCCTTCAGTTTTATGATCCCCCATTGAGGTGTTTCACTTTTCAGGACTTTCAGCTGGGCCCTTTATTGGAGGAATACTCATCATTGGTAGGTATACCCATCAGGGGTGGAGTCCCTTTCAACCCTGAAATGGTCTTTCCTGGTAATGAAGAGGTAGCAAAGGCTTTGCATCTGGAATCAGTCCTGATTGGACAGCATATGACTTCTAAGGCTGGAATCCCTGGCCTGCATCTGGATTTCTTGATCTCTCAAGCTACCCTGAAAGCTTCTTTGGGAGAGTAGAAAGCAGTTTGTGCTTTATTGGCCTTGATCATATATGGGATTATATTATTTGCAGATGAGCCTAGGTTCATTAGCAAGAATGCAATCCATCTTTTCATCCTAAAGAACCCAGTGCCCACTTTATTGGGGGATCTTTACTACTCAGTGCACCAGAGGAATGAAAAGCAGAGGGGAAGATTAGTGAGGTGTTGTGCTCCTTTGTTCCACACTTGGCTTCTCAAGCATTTGCCCAAAACAGATGCATTTTTGAATCCTCATCAGCAGAGGAACTGGGCTAGAAGACTCACTGCTCTGACTTCAGCTGATATCAGGTGGTGCACTCAAAGCACGAAGGGCAGGGATATCATCACCAGCTGTGGGCAATTTCCCAATGTGCCCCTGATAGGAGTTAAGGGTAGTATTAATTACAACCCTCTGCTGTTCAAAAGGCAACTGGGCTATGCACTGTTCCACACTCCTAAGGCACAAGACTTGGTTGAGACTCTTTATTGTGAGAACAAGCCTAATTTGGCTATTGTTAGGCAGGCAGCCTGGGCCTGGGACAATGTTCAAACTAAAGGAGTGATCATTTTGGGGAAGTGCAACAATGTGGCATCAGCACAATATTATGAGTGGTCCCATGCCAGGGCTCAATTTTCTGGGATGCCCTTTACCATGGAGGATATGCCTGGATCATCCTCAGCACCACCTCCTGCCACTGTCAGCATAGAGGAGTTTGAGAGCTTGAAAGAGAGAAATGAGAAGTTGACTCAGGCTTTGAAGAAGACCCTCCGGGAGAGGAGTGATGGTAGGATGGACATTGAGAAGCTAGAGAAGCTGAAAGTAGAACATCTGGCTAAAATTGAAAAGTCTGAGGATTATATCAAAAAGTCTAGGGCTGGGGAACAAATTCTGAAGAATGCTTGCAAGGAAGCCCAGTTCCAGAAAGCCAGGACTGACTTGTATCTGAAGGAGAGTCAAGCTAGGTGGGTCAGGATCACCGAAGCCCGCACTCTGGAAGATAAGAGAGTCCAAGACAAGATAGAGCAGCTGGAAGCTAGTGCAAAAGAGCATCAGGAAGCCCTGGCAGTAGCCCAGAGGGAGATATCAGAGCTGAAGATCAAAGCTGGAGTGAAGAGGTCAAAGGACCAAAGTCAGCACAAGAAGTTAACTCCAGCTGTTACTACCCGGAATCTCCTCATCAGGAATCTCACGGAGCGTCCAGCTGATCCTGTGACCGAAGCACTTCTCAAGGAAGTTCGGGAGGATGAGTTTAGTCTTGGTGTTTGACTATTTGCTTGATTGTTGCTTTCATTCCATGTACTTTTATTTTCTTTTAATGTATTTTGACCCCTCAGAGGGCTTGTATTTGTAAACAAACTATGTGCCATTTTCCTTTTGTAATATATGTATTAGTTTGTTCCATCCGAGTTTACTTCGAAAGCAACATCAACAACATCTTCAAGGGTCTGGAAGGGTCAAAATTGAATGCCAAGCCGGATACCTTGAAAACAAACAGCATACTGCATTGCATGCTAACCCTTTGTTTGTTTTGTAGGTTTTTGTTTTATTGTTGCTAACTCTGTTGTGATGTTCAGGAACTATTGCTCGACGCCGAGTATTTCCCCTCAACCGTCCGCACCGATATCCAACCCGTAACAACCTTCCGGGCATACAAATGGATCAGGTACAGCAGGACCTTGCAGAGGTCAGAAATCAAATGGCAAACGAAAGATTGGAAATGAGAACGCAGATGACGCAGTTTATGGAAGTGATGAACAACATGGCTCAGAGCCAAGAAAGATTGAGAGCCATGGTGGAAAGGCAGAATCAAGAAGATCCACATATAGGGACTGCTGGCACAAGCAACAACGAGAGGGTCCAACCTCATGTCAATCCCCCTATATTTGGTCCCCACCTTCATCCAGAGGTCAACATTCCTGCAAATGTTCAAGGGACTGCCACTGCAGGCAGGGTACTGCAAGAAGACCCCCAGGAGGATCAGTTTACAGTAATGGGAGCTGGGGAGGAAGCTTATGACAGAAGGCTGGATGAGATAGCTGAGAAATTAAGATCCTTAGAGTCTCAAAACTCTTTGGGTTTTGACGTTATGGACATGGGCTTGGTGTCGCTCCCACCAAATGAAGCTAAGTCAGATAGGGTACAGACGCGAACGGTCGGCGAAAGGGACAATGAGAACACACAGCTGTGAACTCACTGGAGATGAAAAGAGTCGCCGGCTAGGCATTTTTATCCCAGAGGAAAGGTAATGCTGCATAGACCTAGAATGAGATGGATAAGACGGTCGCGAACCAGAGAGACTGAGAAAGGGGGTTGGTTACAACCTGGGAAGGTATTAGCACCCAGATTGTCCGCCGTACTCGACGGGATCCACGCTTAAAAGATTTGTGTTTTAAGGGGTAATGTCAGTGCAGTCTGTGTGTAAAATAGCTGGAAAAGGATGTACAGGTGTCAGTGCAAAAGAAGTGCAAAGTGTGATATATACAATGTCAGTGTAAGGATAAGAGTGAAATGCTCATGACTATGAGGCTTAAAAGAATAATGCTGGAAGGAGGGGGAATATACAGAGACTTTTGTTCGATAACTGTTAAGTTATGCCTACGTATCCTCTCGTGCAATGAGGAAGTCAGAACACCGTAGTTCGACCCAAAGAGACTGAAAGATGAATTGACTGGTGAATTGCTTACTTGTATATGCTCAAGTGTATGACCTGTCTGGCTCAGGTGCAAACTGTCTTGCATTAGACGGAAGAAGCAAGTTCTCATTTGTGAGTGAATGAGATGAGGAAAGAATCCCGGAGGAGACGATTATTGTTTGTTTTTGTGAGTTTTCAGTCTTTTATTGCCTTTTGGAGTTTTTCATAAGTTAATGAGCTTAAGTCTAAATCAATGGGTTAGTAAACTCATCACATCTTCCCTCTGATTAGGGGTAATGAGTATACCATAAGTGTGAAGTCCGATTCTCACACTTAATCATCTATGGTGTAGGATTAAGATCATTAACCTATTTGTGATTATTTAGATGTTTTTGGTGTTTTTGTCTAGTGTTAAGTAATGAGGTTAAGCCATAATCAAGGATTAAACAGACTCATTACACCATCCTAATAGAAGGATAATAGATGAGAATGTTTAAGCTGAGGAAAGCTCCTCAACTTAATCCATGATTAGGGATTAAACTCATGACAAAACAAGCCTTTATTAGATGGATTTTATTTAATGATATGATGATGAAGTGACTTTTAGGGTTTGTAAGACAACTTGAGGGGGACTTGTCCATTAAAACTAGGGTTAGTCCTTCTTAACCAATTAAGGAAGAATTAGAACCCTAATGCAAGGCCCAAGTTACAAGTGTGATGTCTTGATACTTATTAAGTGAATTGATTAAGAGATTTAAACACATTAAGGGTTTAACACTTAGGATTAAAGTTATACACTCCATCCTAATAGAAGGATGCAGGCATAAGCTTAATCACAAAGCCTTACAGCCTTTAGGGTTTAGCCCCTGATTATGAGGTGAGAAGAGAAGACTCAAAAGAGACACAAAGGTAGAATCTAAATAGGGGACTAATCAAAACCCTAATTATTGTCATGCTTGGTTGTTCCTAAGGTTTGTGAGGTTTACAAGAGAAGTCTTCAATGGAACCACCAGGAAGCAGATGAAAGGATCAGGAGAAGCAAAGTAACTTGCTTCAGTTAAGAAGACAAGTCACTTGAGGGAAGAAAGTAAGAAAAAGAAGAATGAGCAAGCTCAAACTCAAACACATATAAAAATGCAGCATGGATGCAAGAGAGAGATGAAGAGAAGTTATGAAAAGTGAAGGCAAATTCACTTCTCAAAATCACTTACCACCTGAAAGGTTAGAAAAGAAATGCAATGCAATGCCAAATGAGATGAAATGGTATGATGTAAATCAAAACCAGAAACATGTTTATGATGATAATGATGCTATGAAGTGATTTAAACATGAGACAACAAATGGAGATGATCATACAAGCTTATGGATGCAGATGAAGCATGTTAAGACACATGAACATACATGAAAGGTTATGAGATGCATATGGCATACAACATGACAAATGCAAGGTGCAATGATCAAACATGTTTTCAATATGTCTTATGATGTTAAATGAATCAAATGGAAGCATGGAATGTCATGGCAAGTCATGTTATGCAAGAGGATGCAAGATGGATGCATATGGAAGCCCAAATTAGGGTTTATGATCAATGCAACAAACAAAAACCAAAACCAGAAGCAAACAACATTATTAAAAATTGAAAATACACTCAAAGGACCCCTAATCCTATACTAACTCACTTCCCAAAGGAGAGGTTTCAACTCCTAACCAAATTCAAGTTATGATTTTTCTAAGTTTTCTAGGGTTTTAGGGTTCCTAAACAAGAAAATTACCAAACAAATTGAAAATGAAAGATCAAATCATGGCCATTTAATCTCACAAATTACATGCTAAACACAATGCAATGCAAAAATAACCAATGTCCAACTCTTCATGGTTAGGCAGAAATGATTTTTGGAAGTTTAGATCAAAATAATGCACAAAAATGATTTTAATTCAATGAAAAATTCTCAAAATGAATCAAGATCAAAAAATAAATTTGGTTTGAAGGTTGGACAATGTTTCTAAATGTCTTAAAACATTTCATGAATTTTTTGGTGATTTTTAAATACCTAAAAGTATTTTTAATAAATTAATTTTCATTAATCAAATAAAAATAAACTTTTAAATATTTAAAAATACTTTTTTAATGCTAAAAATGAAAATAAAAATATTTTTGAGTGTTAAAAATTAATGAGACTCTTGACAAAAAGTTTCATAATTTTTAAACAAATTTTTCTATTTTAAATAAATTATGGAAGTTAAATGAAAGAAAATGAAAATAAAAATAAATAAAGGAAAAGGTAAGCTGATCTGATGGTGGAGATTTAAACTGGAATGAAAAAGGTTGACTGGCGCGTCATCCAAGGGATGAGGCTTGTCCTGATTAAATTAATTTAATTATGCTTAATTAAACTAATGAAAGGTGATTAGGGCAAAACAAATGAATCTGGGTCATTCATCCACGCGCGAAGTCAAGGCAGTCAACCAATCCCACGCTCCAGATTCAAATGCCACTTAATTACAGGATTAGGGCTAAGCATTTTCAGGTGACCGGAGGGAAGCTCCGGTCATCTTCTCCGGCAACAACAAAACCCTAGATCATGATTCAGGCCACTATTCTTCAAATTAAACACAGCCAAGTGATCCTCTAACAACCTAAGACACAAATCCACCCTCAAACATCATTTAAACACCAAGAATCAAGCAAATCGAAGGAAACAAATTTCACGGGTGAAATTTCAGAGCATCAGTACAAACTCATTTCTTACTCATTTTCGATTCTAAGAACATCCCCATGACCAGCAAGACATAAGCAATCATTTTATAACTTAAAATGCAAGCTCTGAGAAAAAGTTTCATGGTCATACCTGAGATGGAAGATCCTGTTTCTGGGCTTCTCTTTGATGCAGACTCACTCCAATGGTTCTCCTGATGCTAATGGTAGGCTTGGAATGAGCTTAAGCAAGCTATTTTGAGAGGTCCAGTTCTGGTGTATCAGAAAATGGAGTTTGTGTGTGAGTGGTTTCAAGCTCTGTTAATGGCTGATTCTGGTTCTTTTTTATGTGTTTGATTTGTTGGTGAAAAGAGTTTGGATGTTTGGTGGCTGTGGAAGGTGATTCGAAGGAAAATGCAAGTTGGGGTGAGTTTGTGTATGTTGACTTGTGATGAGCTTCAGCCTTGCCTCTTGTTGTGTTTAGCTAGCATTTGATCCACATAAAAAACTCTCATTGGTCAGATGATGTGACTTGCCCTTTATTGATTGGGATGGCCCCTTTTGCAAAATGTCAACTTTGGTGTAAGGAGGGCATGGGTCAAGTTCTAGGCCAGTACAAGTGTGTGGGCTGGCGCAGCATGGTGTGAGAGAGAGGCTAGAGTGGTTCAGCATTGTAGGCAACAAGTGGATGAGGTGTGATGATGGTTTTGGCAAGTTGATCACTTTTGGTTCATATGAAACTTTCTTGCTCCCAAGGCCATGAAACATGAGAAGTTCTTAGTCCATTCTGAATTTTTGGTCACATGTGATGTTTGTGTGATGGTTAGACATGAATTAGAAGTTACAAATGCCTTGGTACAAAGTTCTTGCAAGTTTCTCATTTGAGGCATATCTTGAAAATTAGTGATTTTTGCCAACTTTGACACACCATAACTTTTGATCCAAAATGAATTAGATCATGTTCTTGTACTTTTTGAAAAGGGAAAGATCTAATCTACAACTTTCATGACCAAAGTTTTTCCATTTGAAGCATTTTTGGATCAAAAAGTAAGGGTTGAAAAAGTTGCATAAAATGACATTCCATTAAAAGTCAACCATGCCCTAAAAAGTCAACTTTGCAAAAACTTGTAATTCTTGAATTTTGTGAACTTCAACCTTCTTCCATGATCAAATAAAGATCATATACACTCAAAATGATGAAGATCACCCCTTGGTTGGGTCATTGGGGGCCTCAGATGCCCTGATTTTGCACTGACTTGTCTGAAAAGTCAACCCTTGATCAGATGACTTCCCCATGGAACTTCTTCATGAACATTGATATGCATACTCCCTATACCATATAGAGACCAATGGAAACAAGAATGACCAAAAAATTTGGAGTTATGGCCTCTGAAACCAAAACCCTAATTTTAGGTCAACTGTGCAGTCAAACCTGGCTCTGCCTCCATACTATTTCTAGTTCTTGTGATTCTTTGGCATTCTTGACTTTGAGAGGATATAATATGATGCTTGGACATACATAGAACCCTTTTAAGTGATTGATGACCCTTGGAGTGGCTCAAGAAGCTCTTGGATTGCTCAGATCACAAACCCTAGATGCAGATGACTTAGAACATATACAGTGACTCAAAATTGAGATATAAGATGATATGATTGTGTTTATGCATATGAAATGAACACAAGCCATGGTGTGAATGGGTGAGGGCAAATTTGGGGTGTTTACACTTGGTAGACGGGGTCAGGATTCCCCATAAGTTTAAGCCTCCTTGTTTTGAGAAATACAACGGGACTTCATGCCCCCGGACCCATTTACAATCATTTCTGGGGAGGCTGAAGGCCTACACCATGGACGAGAAGCTCTGGATGTTCTATTTTGAGGATAGCTTGACGGGAGCTTCAAGAGAATGGTACTCTCATCTGACAAGAGCAACTATCAGGTGTTGGAAGGACCTGGCAGAGGCCTTTATCAGACAGTATCCGTACAACTTAGATATGGCACCCAACAGGACCCTCCTAATGGGAATGTCACAGTCATCAAGAGAAAGTTTCCGAGAGTACGCCCAGAGATGGAGGCAATTGGATGCTGTTGTTCAGCCACCTATGTCAGAGAGGGAAATGGCAGATATGTTTATGAACACCCTCCAGGGAACATATATTGACAGGATGGCTGCTTTCTCTTCCACTAGCTTTGCAGATGTTGTCATAGCTGGGGAAAGAATCGAGAGCCTGTTAAAAATGGGCAAAATTTCTGACAATGGTGTCAGCTCGTCCAGCAATACAAGGAAGCCTTTTGCAGGCCCAAGAAGAACTGGCGAGACCAATGCCATCCACACCAACAGGGGCAGACCCCAATATGTTCATAGGTCTGTGGCAGCAGTCACCATTCCCGCTCCAGCTCATCCACAACCAGCTTATCAACCTCCGCAACAAAATTATCAGCAACAACCTCAGTACCATCAACAAGCTCATTATCCTCCGAGAAACTACAACAACACCAACAACAACAATCAGCAAAGGCCATATCAGCAGAGACCCTCTCAGGCCAATAGGGTGATCGATCCGATCCCTATGCCATATGCAACACTACTGCCACAACTCCTGAAACTCAACCTAATCGAGCTAAGGACGTTGGCACCTCCAGATCCTAATAGTCTACCCAGGAATTATGACTCCAACGCCAGATGTGCCTTCCACTCAAATGCACCTGGCCACAGTACAGAAAAGTGCAGAGCCTTGCACATGAAGGTACAAGACCTGGTAGACTCAAAAGCTCTGAACTTCGCACCACCACCCAATGTTAATAAGAACCCTATGCCAAACCACGGTGGTCCCAGAATCAATGCTATTGAAGAAGACAAGCCGTCTTATTTAATAACCAGTGTGGGTCAGATTCGGACACCGTTGGTGGAGATTGAGGCTCAACTCCTCGAATGTCAAATGTTCCCGGGGTGTGAGTTAGGGTGCGCTTACTGCAACATCTCAGTAAATGGGTGTGATAACTTGAGGAATGGCATAGACGGTCTCATTCAGAGTGGCCAACTTCAAATCACCACATCATTTCCAACAAATCCAGCAATCTCATCAGCAACAATTCCGGTATCTCCTACAACTGCAACAACCATTGTTCCCGACAATTCTTCAGCTTCATCAACAAATGCTTCATCTGTCATTTCAACTGACCAGATATCAACAAACGTTCCTTCTACAATTTCAGCACCACTTCACTTCGAATCTCCTACAACAACAACACCCATCCTTCCAACAATGTCTCCTACACCATCAGCAACAAACAATGAAGATGTCTCAACCGTTACAATCTATTACGATCCAGAAAATAACTCTGCCTACAACTCACAAAGTGCTGCTCCCATCAGAGCACCAGTCACGATATACTACGATCCACAGACTATCACAATTCCTTCCGCAGCTGCAATCAGTCCAGTCACTATCACGGTGCCTGGACCAGTACCTTATGAAAGCAGTAATGCCATCCCGTGGCATTACGGCTCTGACCTGTACTGCGAAGGACAAAAAATCACTTTTGAATCATCAACCCATGCACCACAAATAGACAATGTGGGAGGAGGCGGAGGCTTCACTCGAAGTGGACGTCTCTTTGCTCCACAAACTCAAAGACCCACTGCCGAAGCAGAAGCTGCTGCCAAGGCAAAAGGAAAAAGCTTAGTGCAGGAAGAACAGGTTGTTAAAGAAGCTTTGAAAACGCCCTTTGATCAAGAGGTTGATGAGTTCATGAGAATCATCAAGAAAAGTGATTACAAAATAGTGGATCAGCTTCATCAGACGCCCTCCAAGATCTCAATCCTATCATTGCTTATGTGCTCCGAAGCCCATCGGAATGCACTACTAAAAGTCTTGCACGCAGCTTATGTGCCTGAAGAGATCACCGTCAATCAGTTGGAAGCTGTAGTTGGAAATGTTAATGCTAGTCATGGACTAGGGTTCACCAACACTGATTTGACCACGGAAGGCCGCAACCATAACAAGGCTTTGCACATAACCATGGAATGTAAAGGTGCAGTCCTTTCCCATGTGCTGGTAGACACGGGGTCATCCCTCAACGTCTTACCTAAAAAAGCCCTTGTGAAGCTAGAGTATGATGGATTGGCGTTGCGTCCCAGCAACCTGGTGGTGAGAGCCTTTAATGGTTCAAAGAGATCGTTTCTGGGAGAGATTGAGTTGCCTATAATGATTGGCCCGCAAACTTTCAAAACGACCTTCTACGTGATGGATATACAGCCCGCCTACAGCTGTCTATTGGGTAGGCCATGGATTCACGCCGCTGGCGCCGTGACCTCAACCCTTCACCAGAAGTTAAAATTCGAGTGGGAGGGTCAAGTCGTTACTGTCTGTGGAGAGGAGGATATTTTTGTCAGCCACCTGGCTACCTATAAATACATTGAGATGGATGGGGAGATCCATGAAACAATGAGCCAAGGTTTTGAGGCCTTGAACATAAATGAAACATCTGCTGTACCTGGAACCTCAATGACATCATATCAACAAGCCCGGAAGGTTGTTGAAGAAGGAAATGCCCAAGGCTGGGGCAAATTGTTACCGGTGGAGAAGAAAGAGGATAGATTTGGGTTGGGTTACAAACCAACTCAACAAGATCAAGCAGAGGCTGCAAAAGAGCCCAACTTTGTTAGTGGGGGGATGCTCACCCCTGATGCTGTCAACAATTTGGAAGACGAGCTGGAAGAAGAACGCAACCTGGAAAGCTGGATTCGTCCAAAGATCCCAGGGAGCAGTATCTCAAACTGGTCTTCCCAGGAAATTATAAGAGTTACTCATGCAGAGTAATTATTATTTCCTGTATTTTTATAGCATGCATCAAAGTCTTGCATCTTGCCCAAGATGACAAGACTCATTTTGTAATCGGGCCATCTGTACTTTTTGTGCAACAAGATTAATCAATGAAATATCAGACATCTTTTTGCAAATGAGTCTTTTTCCTTTTCCCGCTCACTGTTTTTCCATTTTTCTTTTTGTACAAAAAAATAAATGGCAGTGTTTTCAAAATGAAAACTTTATTTCACTTTTCTAAAACAAGATTAAAATCAAATCACTAAAATGAACAAACTGAACCCTTGCAGAGTGTGCCTTCCAGACAGCACCGACAACAGCACGGCTATGACTTCGTATGACTTTGACAATCCAATCAATCAAGCTGATGAAGGGGTTGAAGAAGAATATGAGCTTCCTGAAGAGCTAGCCAGGTTGTTGAGACAAGAGGAAAAGGTTATTACTCCTCACCAGGAGGAGGTTGAAACGATCAATCTTGGTACAGAGGAAGACGTGAAAGAAGTTAAAATCGGGGCCTGCTTACAAGACTCAGTGAAGAGACAACTGATTGACCTGCTTCAAGAGTATGTGGATGTGTTCGCTTGGTCTTATCAAGATATGCCAAGGTTGGACACCGACATTGTTGTGCACAAGTTGCCTTTGAGAGAAGAATGCCCGCCGGTTAAACAGAAACTGCGCCGTACTCGCCTAGACATGGCAATGAAGATCAAAGAAGAGGTACAAAAGTAATGGGACGCCGGGTTCCTTGCTGTAACTAGCTATCCACCGTGGGTTGCTAATATAGTACCTGTGCCCAAGAAGGACGGCAAAGTAAGAATGTGTGTTGACTACCGGGATCTGAACAGAGCTAGCCCGAAAGATGACTTCCCTTTACCTCACATCGATGTATTGGTGGATAACACAACTCAGTTCTCGGTATTCTCCTTCATGGATGGATTTTCAGGATACAATCAGATTAAGATGTCACCTAAAGACATGGAGAAGACAACCTTCATCACACCCTGGGGCACGTTCTGCTACAAGGTAATGCCATTTGGGCTCAAGAATGCCGGTGCGACGTATCAACGGGCTATGGTAACATTATTCCACGATATGATCCATAAAGAAATCGAATGTTATGTGGATGACATGATTGCCAAGTCCCTTACTGAAGAAGACCACCTGGTAAATCTGCTGAAACTGTTCGAGCGTCTGAGGAAGTATCAACTGAAGTTGAACCCCAACAAATGCACCTTCGGGGTACGGTCTGGTAAGCTGCTGGGATTTATTGTGAGTGAGAAAGGGATTGAAGTTGACCCTGATAAAGTCAAAGCCATTCAAGAGATGCCTGCACCAAAGACAGAGAAAGAAGTTCGAGGGTTCTTAGGTAGATTGAACTACATCTCAAGGTTCATATCTCACCTTACAGCAACCTGTGAGCCCTTGTTCAAACTACTAAGGAAAGAACAGACGGTCAGGTGGAACGAAGATTGTCAAAAGGCTTTTGACAAGATCAAGGAATACCTGCAAGAACCTCCAATCCTTATGCCTCCAGTTGAAGGAAGACCTCTGATAATGTACTTGACAGTATTAGAAGAGTCAATGGGGTGTGTGCTGGGCCAGCATGACGAGTCTGGTCGAAAAGAGTATGCAATATACTACCTAAGCAAAAAGTTTACCGACTGTGAACAACGTTATTCACTGCTCGAGAAAACTTGTTGTGCTTTAGCGTGGGCTGCTCGCCGACTGAGACAGTATATGTTGACCCACACTACCTTGTTAATCTCAAAGATGGACCCAGTTAAGTACATATTTGAGAAGCCAGCTCTTACTGGACGGGTTGCAAGATGGAAAATGATCCTCACAGAGTATGACATCCAGTACACCTCTCAGAAAGCCATCAAGGGCAGTGTATTGTCTGAATATCTTGCTGAACAACCCATTGATGATTACCAGCCTATGAGATTTGACTTCCCTGATGAAGACATCATGTTCATAAAAGCAAAAGATCATGAAGAGCCTATTCACACTGAAGGGCCTGACCCGGAAGAAGAATGGACTATGATGTTTGACGGGGCTGTTAATATGAATGGTCGTGGTTTGGTGCAGTGCTCATTACACCTAAAGGGGTTCATATGCCTTTCTCGGCAAAACTCACTTTCAACTGCACTAACAACGAAGCTGAATACGAAGCTTGCATTATAGGTCTTGAGGAAGCCATTGACCTCAGGATCAAGACATTGACGGTATTCGGAGATTCAGCTCTGGTAATCAATCAAACCAGCGGCAAATGGTACACCCACCAGGATCATCTGATACCTTACAGGGATTATACAAGGAGGTTATTGACTTTCTTCACAACAGTCAAGCTTAAGTATATCCCTCGGGACGAGAATCAGTTTGCAGATGCTCTGGCTACCATTTCGTCCATGATCAAAGTTCAGGCTGCCAACTTTGTACCTCAGATCTCAGTGTCCAGACTTGACAGGCCGGCATATGTATTTGCAGCAGATGTTGTTAAAGATGATAAGCCTTGGTTCCATGACATTAAGTGCTTCTTGGAGGACCAAACATACCCACCTGGGGCATCTTCCAATGATAAGAAGACTTTGAGAAGGCTTGCTGGTAGTTTCTTCTTGAACACTGATGGTTCTCTATACAAAAGGAACTTTGATATGGTACTCCTCAGATGCGTTGATAAGACAGAAGCAGACTTGTTGATGCATGAAGTGCACGAAGGATCCTTTGGTACCCATGCTGGAGGACATGCCATGGCTAAGAAATTGCTAAGATCAGGTTATTACTGGATCACTATGGATGCTGATTGTTGTGCCTACGCCAGGAAATGCCATAAATGCCAGATTTATGCAGATAAGGTGCATGTGCCTCCCAATCCTCTGAATGTGATGTCTTCACCCTGGCCCTTTGCTATGTGGGGCATTGACATGATTGGTAAGATTGAGCCAACTGCTTCGAACGACCACAGATTCATCCTGGTTGCCATTGACTATTTCACCAAGTGGGTCGAAGCAGCCTCCTATGCCAATGTTACAAGACAAGTAGTAGCCAGATTTCTGAAAAGAGATATCATCTGTCGGTATGGAGTGCCCGAGCGAATCATTACTGATAATGGTTCCAACTTGAATAACAAAATGATGGCAGAGCTGTGCCGGGACTTCAAGATCCAACACCACAACTCTTCTCCTTACAGGCCAAAGATGAATGGCGCTGTTGAGGCAGCTAATAAAAATATCAAGAAGATTGTGCAGAAGATGGTAGTCACTTACAAAGACTGGCATGAAATGCTACCATTTGCCTTGCATGGGTACCACACGTCAATCAGAACATCCACTGGGGCAACACCGTATCAACTTGTGTATGGTATGGAAGCAGTCCTGCCGGTCGAAGTTGAATTACCCTCCCTACGGGTATTGATGGATGTTAAACTGAGTGAAGCAGAATGGGTTTGGGCCCGATACAAACAACTGAGTCTGATTGAAGAGAAAAGATTGGCTGCAATCT
Source organism: Lathyrus aphaca (assembly GCA_963966055.1). Classification (NCBI taxonomy): domain Eukaryota; kingdom Viridiplantae; phylum Streptophyta; class Magnoliopsida; order Fabales; family Fabaceae; genus Lathyrus; species Lathyrus aphaca. Next base: position 240,358,857 of record OZ014524.1, on the reverse strand, counting down.
GTCATGGGCAGTTGTATCAGAAGAGAATGAAGAAAGCCTTCGATCAGAAAGTCAGGCACCGAGAGTACCAAGTAGGAGATCTTGTGCTGAAAAGAATCCTCCCTCCTCATACAGACCACAGGGGCAAGTGGACTCCAAATTATGAAGGACCATTTGTGGTAAAGAAAGTCTTTTCCGGTGGAGCACTGATGCTCAGCACCATGGATGGTGAAGATTTCCCGTCCCCTGTGAATTCAGATGCAGTTAAAAAATACTTCGCATAAAAATGACCCGCTGGACATAAAAACAGAATGTAAGTCCAGACAAAAATAGGGCATCCCGGCGAGTCAAAAACAGAATAAAAGACTCGGGCAAAAATAAGGGAAAATAAATAAAAATGTACACCCGCTGAGTTGAAAAGCCGCATTGGACAGCTCAGGCAAAAATGGGTATCCCGATGGATTGAAAACCCGAAAGGGCGATCCATGCAAGATAAGGGAATAAGCGAACAACTGCATTCTGAATTCGTCTGTATCATTTACAACTTGGTAAGCTTCGAGAGGATCACGCTTCAATCAGAATCAACATTCTTCAGAAAGCAAGATGAGAAGAACGTCAAAAGTCATACGAGTCATAACAAGAGAGGAAGCTCCTTAAAGCGTCATCAACATTGCCAGCATTTTGCTTCTCAATTTGTAACGATCTCCTCATTTCAGGGGATTTGTTTCTTTGACTGTATCTCGCCAATTCAGGGCATGTGAATTAATAAAATCAGATTTTCAGTCATGTCTCGTCTTGTACATTTTTTATTTTGCAAAAAATGTCTGATGTCTTAAAGAAAAATGATTGCATGAATACAGATGTTTATCTTCAAAAATATAGTAAAAGCCGCGTGCTTGCAGGAAATATACTTACTCTCAGAAGTGTCTAAACTCCTATGACGGAATCCAGTAAAAGATACCTCGGGATTACTTGTGCGTTTCCCTATCTTTGCAGGATTGCAGGTATCCAGAATGCAACTTGGGGCATGAAAGCTTCACCCCGGCAAGCTGACAAATCAACACTCAACCTCAGCATCCGAAGTGTTCTCTCCCCAGCTGAGTTGCCACTTATTACTTATCCCCATCAGAGTTGCCTGGCATCTCCATCAGGGCAATACTGGAAGGCGCCCGTATCCCCGGCTGAGTCAAGAATCCACCTCAACAGAATTTCTAAGGAGGTATTTCAGTGATTCCTCTTTTTCTCCCCAGCCGAGTTGCCATTTCATCCTCGGCCGAGTACAAAAGTCAGGGAACCATCTCCCCACAGAGTTTCAGCCTCTATCCAGAAAGAGCAACGCATGAAGGAATCACAACAGAGTGACGAAAGCTTCTACAAACCCCAGCTGGGTCTCTCATTTATTGGAATAGGTCTCTCATTGACCCATTTCCCCAAGCAGATAGCATCTCATCAGATCTACCAATGATCTCACCCCCAGCTGGGATGTCCATTTCAAGCAGATCGGCCGAAGATCTTCACAAGCAACGGGATCCGAAATCCCGGTTTGGTATCTTTGCACAATCATAGCATTCGCATCATAATCACCCACAAAGCGTAGCATTCCGTTTGATACGGAGCATTACGGCAAAAATCCAACATATAGCATAATCATAAGCCATGTCTTGAATCAACACTTGTGAATAATGACAATCCGTCAACGTACAGAATACTTCCCCCAAATCCCCATCGGAAGTTCCCCAGCAAAAGCAGTTGCCTCACCAACACAAACACCAGTATATATACTCCCTTTGGCACCCGTCCGTGTCATCACTCCCCAGTAAAATCTCCTGAACACTCTGTGCAAATAATAACACTCGTATTACAGATACCTTTTGGCACCCGTCTGTGTCATAACCCCAGCAGAAAGCCAAAGACGTCCTCTTTGCACTCACATACACTTATATATACAATCCTTTGGCACCCGTCCGTGTCATATCCACAGCACAGTCACCTACACTTTGTATACCAGATACTTGTCCATATTACACTCTTCTCCTTTTGACACTCGTCCGTGTCGCTCTCCCCAGCAGTTAAATACTCATCTGTATACCAATCACTCTTATACAGATACTCGTCCGTATCTTGTATATACCACTTATATATCCCCGCAGATTCAATGCTAGTCCTCGTTCTTTGTTAACCAGTTGGTACTCGTCCGTACCATCATCTCAGAACATATGTCTAGAGTTTATTTCTACATGATACTCGTCCGTATCATAGTCTTAAGGATGCTCGTCCGCATCTTTAATCCATACACTGTGTCAAACACTTTTGTCTTCTTGAATATAGATACTCGCCTGTGTCTACTATTCCCCAGAAGAATCCTCTCAGATTCAACACTCGTCCGTGTTCTCTGTTAACCCGTTGATACTCGCCCGTATCATCATCTCCGAGCACGAGTCAGTATTTGTTTCTATCCGATACTCGTCCGTATCGTAGTCTTAGGGATGCTCGTCCGCATCTTTAATCTATACACAGATATCTAAACACTTATACCTTTTGTTTCTTGGATATAAACACTCGTCCGTGTTTACTATTCCCCAGTAGATTGCCAACAAAGCATTTTTATTTTTCTGACACTCGTCCTGTGTCATGATAAACCCTGAGAGCAGCCGTACCCTGCTAGGTGGTCGTCCTCCACCTCTTGATGGTCGTCCTCCATCATGCTCATCCGATGGCCATCCCCATCGTTGATATTTAGCAGCCGTCCCCTGCTAGGTGGTCGTCCTCCACCTCTTGATGATCGTCCTTCATCATTTTACCCAATGGCCGTCCCCATTGTTGATTTTGGTTATCTGACATTCGTCCTATGTCATGATAAACCTTGAGAGAAGCCGTCCCCTGCTAGGTGGTTGTCCTCCACCTCTTGATGGTCGTCCTCCATCATGCTCATCCGATGGCCGTCCCCATCGTTGACCTTTTATCCGGCATTCGTCCTATGTCGCGATATTTTCGGCAGTCGTACCCTGCCAGGTGGTCGTCCTCCACCTTAGATGGTCGTCCCCCATCTTACCCCCCAACAGAGCAGCCGTCCCCTGCTAGGTGATCGTCCTTCACCTTTGATGACCGTACCTCATCATCTGTTTATTTCATTCATTCTTTAACCCGATGGCCGTCCCCGTCGTGGTCCCTTTTCTTTGTGAACTTGATGACCGTCCCCGTCATGTTTCATTAACCCCCAGAGAATTTTACAGCTTTATCTTGATGGCCGTCCCCATCATAATTCTTTTATCCCCAGCATGTCGGCCGTCCCCGTCATTGCTTCTTTTTCGTTTTTCCAGCATGTCGGCCGTCCCCGTCATTGCTTTTTTACCCAGCAGTCGTCCTCTGCTCGACGGTCGTCCTCCGTCGCCCACACTTTATATTATACTTTATTTCCCTTTACAATCTATATCCCTTTTCTTCTTCATTCTGTGAGTGCAAATTTTGGACTGTCTTTGGTATTCAACCACAAGTTATCTTGTTTGCTTGTTAAGCCGTTGCTTACATCCTGCACAGCTAACTCATGTTTGAATAGGGGCAGCTGTAAACACCCCAAATTTTCCCTCACCCATTCACACCATGGCTTGTGATCTCCTCATATGCATAAACACAATCATACCATCTCATACCACATTTTTTATTCATTGCATTGGTTCTAAGTCATCTGCATCTAGGGTTTGTGATCTGAGCAATCCAAGAGCTTCTTGAGCCACTCCAAAGGTCATCAATCATTTCAAAGGGGTCTATGTGTGTTCAAGTATCATATTATATCTTCTCAAAGTCAAGAATGCCAAAGAATCACAAGAACTGGGTTTGGTATGGAAGCAGAGCCAGGCTTGGCTGCACAGTTGACCTAAAATTAGGGTTTTGGTTTCAGAGGCCATAACTCCAAATTTTTTGGTCATTCTTATTTCTATTGGTCTCTATATGGTATAGGGAGTGTGCATATCAATTTTCATGAAGAAATTCCATGGGGAAGTCATCTGATCAAGAGTTGACTTTTCAGACAAGTCAGTGCAAAATCAGGGCATCTGAGGCCCCCAATGACCCAACCAAGGGGTGATCTTCATAATTTTGAGTGTATTTGATCTTTATTTGATCATAGAAGAAGATTGAAGTTCACAACATTCAAGAATTACAAGTTTTTGCAAAGTTGACTTTTTAGGGCATGGTTGACTTTTAATGAAATGTCATTTTATGCAACTTTTTTCAACCCTTGCTTTTTGATCCAAAAATGCTTCAAATGGAAAACTTTGGTCATGAAAGTTGTAGATTAGATCTTTCCCTTTTCAAAAAGTACAAGAACATGACCTAATTCATTTTGGATCAAAAGTTATGGTGTGACAAAGTTGGCAAAAATCACTAATTTTCAAAATATGCACCAAATGGAAAACTTGCAAAAACTTTGTACCAAGGCATTTGTGACTTCTAGTTGATATCAAAACAATATGCAAGCATCATACAAGTTCTAAAAATCAGATTTTAACCAAAAGATCACATGTTTCATGGGCTTGGGAGCAAGATATTTTCATGGAAGGCAAAAGTGAGCAAGTTGCAAAACCATCATAACACTTCCATCCACTTGTTGCCTTGGATGCTGAACCAGCCCTAGCCTTTCCCCTCACCATGCTGCGCAGCCCACAGCCCTTGTACTTGGCTAGAAGTTGCCCATGCTTTCTCTTACACAAGAGTGGACTTTTTGCAAAAGCTAGCATACCTATTGTCGCTCCCGACAAATGAAAATGGATCATATGAAGGTACAGACGCGAACGGTCGGCGAAGGGAACAATGAGAACACACAGCCGTGAACTCACTGGAGAATGAATAGAGTCGCCAGCTAGGCATTTTTATCCCGGGGGAAAGGTAATGCTGCATAGACCTAGAAAAAGATGGATAAGACGGTTGCGAACCAGAGAGACTGAGAAAGGGGGTTGGTTACAACCTGGGAAGGTATTAGCACCCAGATTGTCCGCCGTACTCGACGGGATCTACGCTTAAAAGATTTGTGTTTTAAAGGGGTAGTGTCAGTGCAATCTGTGTGTAAAATAGCTGAAAATAAATGTACAGGTGTCAGTGTAAAGTGTATAAGTGATATGAAGTATGAAAGTGTCAGTGTAAGGACAAAAGGTGAAATGCTCATGATAATGAGGCTAAGAGAATAAAGCTGGAAAGAGGGGGAATGTACAGAGACTTTTGTTCGATAACTGTTAAGTTATGCCTACGTATCCTCTCGTGCAATGAGGAAGTCAGAACACCGTAGTTCGACCCAAAGAGACTGAAAGATGAATTGACTTGTGAACTGCTTGCTTGTCAATGCTCAAGTGTATGACCTGTCTGGCTCAGGTGCAAACTGTCTTGCATTAGGCGGAAGAAGCGAGCTCTCGTTTGTGAGTGAAGGTGATGAGAAAAGAATCCCGGAGGAGACGATTATTGTTTGTTTTTGAGTTTTCAGTCTTTTATTGCTTTTGAAAGTTTGTCATGAGCTAATGAGCTTAAGCCTAAACCAATGGATTTAGCAAACTCATCACATCTTCCCTCTGATTAGGGGTAATGAGAGTACCTTAAGTGTGAAGTCAGATTCTCACACTTAATCACCTTTGATGTAGGATTAAGATCATTAACCTACTTGTGATTATTTAGATGTTTTTGGTGTTTTTGTTTAGTGTTAAGTAATGAGGTTAAGCCATAATCAGGGATTAAACAGACTCATTACACCATCCTAATAGAAGGATAATAGATGAGAATGTTTAAGCTGAGGAAAGCTCCTCAACTTAATCCATGATTAGGGATTAAACCCATGACAAAACAAGCCTTTGATTAAGTGAATTTTATTTAATGGTATGATGATGAAGTGATTTTTATGGTTTGTAAGACAACTTGAGGGGGACTTGTCCATTAACACTAGGGTTAGTCCTTCTTAACCATTTAAGGAAGAATTAGAACCCTAATGCAAGGCCCAAGTTACAAGCTTGATGTCTTGATAATTATTTAAGTGATTTGATTAAGAGATTTAAACACATTAAGGGTTTAACACTTAGGATTAAAGTTATACACTCCATCCTAAGAGAAGGATGCAGGCATAAGCTTAATCACAAAGCCTTAAAGCCTTTAGGGTTTAGTCCCTGATTGTGAGATGAGAAGAGAAGACTCAAAAGAGACACAAAGGTAAAAGCTAAATGGGGGGACTAATCAAAACCCTAATTATTGTCATGCTTGGTTGTTCCTAAGGTTTATGAGGTTTGCAAGAACAATCTTCAAAGGAGCCACCAGGAAGCAGATGAAAGGATCAAGAGAAGCAAAGTGACTTGCTTCATTCAAGAAGTCAAGTCACTTGAAGAAAGAAAGTGGGAGGAATAAGAATGAGCAAGCTCAATCTCAAGCACATACATAAATGCAGCAATGGATGCAAGGGAGATGAAAAGAAAAGTTATGAGAAGTGAAGACAAATTCACTTCTCAAGTTTACTTACCACCTGAAATGTTAGAAAAGAAATGCAATGCAATGCTAAATGAAATGAAATGACATGATGTTAGACCAAACCAGAAGCATGTTGATGATGAAAATGATGCTATGAGGTGCTACAAGCAAAAGGCAGCACATGGAAATGCTCATACAAGATTATGAATGCAAATGATGCAAGCTAAGGAGCATGAACAAGCATGGAAAGTTGTGAAGCATACAAGACAAATGACATGGCAAATATGCAATGCAATGATCAAACATGTTTTCTATATGTCTTAAGATGTCAAATGAATCATAGGCATGCACAAAATGCAAAGACAAGTCATGTTATGCAAGAGAATGCAAGAGGGATGCAAGGGAAAGCCCAAATTAGGGTTTATGAATCAAACAACAAACAAAAACCCAAAACAGAAGCAAACCCTAAGATAAAAAATGGAAAATTCCACTCAAAGAAACCCTAAACCTATACTAAACCAAGGTCCAAAGGGGAGGTCTCAACTCTCAACCAATCTCAAGATATGATTTTTCTAAGTTATTAGGGTTTTTAGGGTTCCTAAACAAAAGAAATGCCAAACAATTGGAAAATACAAGATCAAATCATGGCCATTTTACCCTAGAAACTACATGCCAAACACAAAACAATGTAAGAAGAATCAATGTCTCAACCTTCTCCAATAGGCAGAAATGAATTTTTAAACTTATGATCAAATTAATGCATAAAAAATGATTTAATTCAATGAAAAATCCTCAAAATGCATCAAGATCAAAAAAGAAATTTGGTTTGAAGGTTGGACAATGTTTCTAAATGTCTTAGAACATTTCATGAATTTTTTTGTAATTTTTAAATACCTAAACGTATTTTTAATTAATTAATTCCCATTAATCAATTAAAAATAATCTTTTAAATATTTAAAAATACTTTTTTATTGATAAAAAATAAAATAAAAATGTTTTTGGGTCTTAAAAATTAATAAAACTTTTAGGAAAAAGTTTCATAATTTTTAAGAATTTTTAACTATTTTAAAATAATTATGCAAGTTTAATGAAACAAAATGAATTAAAAATCAAATAAAAAAGAAAGTAAGCTAGATGGAGGGCCAGGATGGAGCCTGAGTTTAAATGTGTTGACTGGCGCGTGAATGAAGGGCCCAGATGGCTCCTGAATTAATTAACTTAATTAAAGATTAATTAAACTAATGAGAGAGATTAGGGCTAATGAAAAGGATCTGGGCCATCCAAAAGGGAGGGAAGTCAACAAGTCAAAGGCCATCTACGGGCAAAATTCAAACTGGAGTTAATTACGCAATTAGGGCACAAATCACTTTCAGGTGGCCGGAGAAGACTTCCGGTCGTCTTCTCCGGCCAGCATCTCACCTGAGAAATCCCCAAACCCCTCAAATCGTATCAAAAATGAAAACTAAGAACTGGGAAATGATCTCCAACCTCTCACGAATCAAACCCCTCTCTCAAAACAAATTTCTTCTTCCTAAACAAACTGAATCGAAAGAAATAAAAACTAGGGCACGCAAGCTTCAGAGACAAATTAAATGCTCAAATCAAAGCCATTTCAAAAACTAAGAACATCAGGATAATCAGTGAATCACATAGAACAAGTTTGGAACAAAAGAAATGATTTCTGGAAAAATAATTTTCGAGCTACCTGAGATTTGGAGCTTTCAACTTGAGGACTTTCTGGCCACTTCTCCTTGTGCGATCTACTCCACTTGATCCCCAGATGATGTTTGAATGCTCAATGAGAGTTTAAGTTGGCTGGATAATGAGTTTCGAAAGCTCCTGCTTCAACTCAGTCAGAAATGGCTATGGGGTATTAAGCAGTTTCAGGCCATGGAAAGGGGTTGTTTGTGATCCCGAGGGTGAATGGAGAAGCTTTGCAAAGTTTGTTTAGGTGTTTGCAAGCTGTGGTGAGAGTTTCGAAGAGAAATGCAGGCTGAGGTGAGAAATGGCTATGGAGTATTCTGGTTGTTCCAGGCTTGTGTTCTTGGTGCTTTGTGGTCTATGGAGCAAGGTGAGTTGAATGGTGAAGTTGGCTTGAGTGTTTTCTGGCTGGGCAGAGAGATTCGAAGCAACTTGCAACTTGGTAGGTTTTTGTGTATGTCATGAATGAGGATGTTTCAGCCTTGCCTTGTGTTATGTCTAGCTTGCAAATTGTCCACATAACTCTCTCTCATTGGTCAGTTGACAAGACATGCCCTTTATTGATTGGTAAGTTACCTTTTGCAAAAAGTCAAATAATGTGTAAGAGAGGTATGGCTCATGATCTAGGCAAGTACATGGGCTGGTTCTGGTGCAGCAAGGTGAGGTGAGAGGCTAGCAAAGCTCAGCATCCAAGGCTGCAAGTAGGAGGAAGCATGATCATGAGTTTTGCAACTTGTGACTTTTTGTTCACATGTGACCTTTTTTGTCCAACCAAACATAAAACCATGGGAATTCTTAGTTCATTTCTGATTTTTAGGACTTAGAGAAAGTTTATGTGCTGGTTTGAAATGAATTAGAGGCTGCAATATGCATTGGTCCAAGATTTTGCAAAATTCTCACTTAGGGCATGCCTTGAAAATCAATGATTTTAGCCAACTTTGCATTGCCATAACTTTTGATTCAAGAAGAGTTTGATCATGTTCTTGTACTTTTTGAAAAGGGAAAAATGAGATCTACAACTTTCATGACCAAAGTTTTTTCATTTGAAGCATTTTTGGATCAAGAATCATGGCTTGAAAAATGACCTAAAATGATGCATTCTTGAAAAGTCAACTATGCCCCAAAAGTCAACATTTGCAAAAACCCTAAATTCTTGATTTCTATGAACTTCAACCTTCTTCCATGATCAAATAAAGATCATATACACTCAAAATGATGAAGATCACCCATTGGTTGGGTCATTGGGGGCCTCAGATGCCCTGATTTTGCACTGACCTGTCTGAAAAGTCAAATCTTGATCAGATGACTTCCCCATGGAATTTCTTCATGAAAATTGATATGCATACTCCCTATACCATATAGAGACCAATGGAAACAATAATGACCAAAAATTTTGGTGTTATGGCCTCTGAAACCAAAACCCTAATTTTAGTCAACTGTGCAGTTCATCCTGGCTCTGCATCCACTCAAACCCTAGTTCTTGTGATTCCTCTGCAATTTTGACTTTGAGGAGATGGAATATGACATAAGAACACACATGGACCCCTTTGAGTTGATTAGTGGCCTTTGGAGTGGCTCAAGATGCCCTGAGGTTTCTCAGATCACAAACCCTAGATGCAAATGACTCAGAACCAATGCAGTGAATCAAAAATGAGATATGAGATGATATTATTGTGCTTATGCATATGAGGATGATCACAAGCCATGGTGTGAATGGGTGAGGGAAAATTTGGGGTGTTTACAACTTCCCCTATTCAAACATGAGTTAGCTGTGCAGGTTGTAAGCAACAGCTTAACAGGCCAAACAAGATAACTTGTGGTTGAATACCAAAGACAGTCCAAAATTTGCACTCACAGAGATGAAGAAGAAAAGAGATATAGATTGTAAAAGCAAATAAAGTATATTGTAAAGTGTAGGCGACGGAGGACGACCGTCGAGCAGAGGACGACTGCTGGGTAAAGAGCAATGACGGGGACGGCCGACATGCTGGGAAAAGTGCGTGAAGATAAAGCAATGACGGGGACGGCCGACATGCTGGGGATAGAAGGTAAAGCTAAGACGGGGGCGGCCGACTAGCTGGGGAAACAAGAAATCATGATGGGGACGGCCATCAAGATAAAGCTGTAAGCTTCTCTGGGAATCAATGAAACGTGACGGGGACGACCATCAGGTTCATAAAGTAGGTAAAATAACCAACGATGGGGACGGCCATCGGGCTAAAAAGGAAAAGGGACCACGACGGGGACGGCCATCGGGTTAAAGAATAAATGGAATGAACAGATGATGGGGTACGGCCATCAAAGGTGAAGGACGATCACCTAGCAGGGGACGGCTGCTCTGTTGGGAATAAAAGAAGTATGATGGGGACGGCCATCAAAGGTGGAGGACGACCACCTGGCAGGGTACGGCTGCCGAAAATATCAACGATGGGGACGGCCATCGGATAGAAAAGGTCAACGATGGGGACGGCCATCGGACGAGCATGATGGAGGACGACCATCAAGAAGTGGAGGACGACCACTCAGCAGGGTACGGCTGCTCTCGAGGGTTTATCATGACACAGGACGAATGCCAGATAACCAAAATCAACAATGGGGACGGCCATTGGATAAAATGATGAAGGACGATCATCAGAAGGTGGAGGACGACCACCTAGCAGGGGACGGCTGCTAAATATCAACGATGGGGACGGCCATCGGACGAGCACGATGGAGGACGACCATCAAGAAGTGGAGGATGACCACTCAGCAGGGTACGACTACTCTCAGGGTTTATCATGACACAGGACGAGTGTCAGATAAAAAAGGAAAATTTGTTTGCGATCTACTGGGGATATAGTAAACACGGACGAGTATTTACAACCAAGAAGAGAAAGTACAAGTGTTTAGATGCTGTGCATAGATTAAAGATGCGGACGAGCATCCTTAAGACTATGATACGGGCGAGTATCATGTAGAAACAAACACTAGACGCAATGTTCTGAGATGATGGTACGGACGAGTACCAACCGGTTAACAAGGAACACGGACGAGTGTTGAATCTGATGGTTCTTCTGGGGGAATAGTAGACACAGGCGAGTATCTATATTCAGGAAGACATAAGTGTTTGACACGGTGTATGGATTAAAGATGCGGACGAGCATCCTTAAGACTATGATACGGACGAGTATCATGTAGAAACAAACACTAGACGCAATGTTCTGAGATGATGGTACGGACGAGTACTAACTGGTTAACAAAGAACAAAGACTACCGTTGAATCTGTGGGGATATAGATGGTGTATACAAGATACAGATGAGTATCTGTATAAGTAAAACAAGTATGAGTGGTGTATAGATGAGTATTTAGCTGTTGGGGAGAGTGACACGGACGAGTGTCAAAAGGAGAAAAGTATAGTATGAACGAGTATCTGATATACAAAGTCTAGGCGACTGCGCCGGGGATATGACACGGACGGGTGTCAAGAAAGTGTATACATAGGTATGTGTGGGTGCAAAGAGGATGTCTTTGGCTTTTTGCTGGTGATTTGACACGGACGGGTGTCATGAAGTATCTGTAATACGGGTGGTCTTGTTTGTAAAGAGTGTTCAGGCGACTTTATTGGGGAGTGATGATACGGACGGGTATCAAAGGGTGTATATGGTGGTATTTGTGAATATGAGGCAACTGTTTTTGCTGGGATTCTGGTGGGGATTTCTGTACAATGACGATGAACGGTTATTATTCACAAGTGTTAATTCATAACATGGCTTATGATTATGCTATGCGTTTGATTTTTGCCGTAATGCTCCGTATTAGACGGAATGCTACGCTCTGAGGGGATATTATGATGCAAATGCCATGATTATGCAAAGATACCACACTGGGATTCGGATCCTGTCACTGCGAAGATCTCTGGTCGATCTGTTGGAAATGGACCTCCCAGCTGGGGATGAGATCATTGGTAGATCCAATAAGAGGATATTTGCTTGGGGATATAGGTCACTGGTTGACATCCTTATAATACGGGACCCAGCTGGGGTTTGTAGAAGCTTTCTTCACTCTGTTGTGATCTTCTATGCGCTGCTCTTCTGGATAGAGGCTGAAGATTCTGTGGGGAGATGATTTCCTGACTCCCGTACTCAGCTGAGGATGAAATGGCAGCTCGGCTGGGGAATTATGAGAGGCAACTCAGCTGGGGAGAGCAACAAGAGGCCACTCGGCTGGGGATAGAGCATTTCGGATGCCGAGATTGAGTGTATGTTGATTTGGCAACTTTGCTGGGGAAGTGGGCACCCTCCAGTGCCACGTGGAAGATAGACCGAGTTGATAATGATTCGCCTGCTTGCTGAAACGTAACTTGCATGCCCCAGGTTGCGTCCTGGATACCTGCAATCCTGCAAAGATAAGGAAACGCACAAAAGGTCCCGAGGTATCCTTCACTGAATTCCGTCAAAGGAGTTAAGTACTTTCGAGAGTAATTATATTCCCTGTAAGCATGTGTTTTATTATTATTATTTTTGGGAGAAAAGCATCTGTACTTATGCAATTGAATTTTTTAGAGACATCAGACATCCTTTGCAAATAAAAATATACAAAACGAAACATGACTGAAAAATCTGATTTTATTAATTCATGTGCCCTGAATCGGCAAGATACAATCAAAGAAACATATCTCCTGAAATGAGGAGATTGTTACAAATTGAGAAACAAAGTGCTGGCAGTGTTGATGACGCTCTAAGGAGCTTCCTCTCCTGCTATGACTCGTATGACAATGACGTTCTTCTCGCCTTGCTTTCTGAAGAAAGTTGATTCTGATTGAAGCTTGATCCTTTGGAGTTTTCCAAGTTGTAAGTGATACAGACGAATTCAGAATGCAGTTGTTCGCTTATTCCCTTATTTTGCATGGATCGCCCTTTCGGGTTTTCAATCCATCGGGATACCCATTTTTGCCTGAGCTGTCCAATGCGGCTTTTCAACTCAGCGGGTGTACATTTTTTCATTTATTTTCCCTTATTTTGCCCGAGTCTTTTATTCTGTTTTTGACTTGCCGGGATGCCCTATTTTTGCCTGGACTTACATTCTGTTTTTATGTCCAGCGGGTCATTTTATGCGAATTATTTTTTAACTGCATCTGAATTCACAGGGGACGGGAAATCTTCACCATCCATGGTGCTGAGCATCAGTGCTCCACCAGAGAAAAATTTCTTTACCACAAATGGTCCTTCATAATTTGGAGTCCATTTGCCCCTGTGGTCTGTATGAGGAGGGAGGATTCTCTTCAGCACAAGATCTCCTACTTGGTACTCTCGATGCCTGACTTTCTGATCGAAGGCTCTCTTCATTCTCTTCTGATATAACTGCCCATGACAGATTGCGGCCAGTCTCTTCTCTTCAATCAGACTCAGCTGCTCATATCGGGACCTAACCCATTCTGCTTCACCTAGCTTAACATCCATTAATACCCGTAGAGAGGGTAATTCAACTTCAACAGGTAGGACTGCTTCCATACCATACACAAGTTGATACGGTGTTGCCCCAGTGGATGTTCTGATTGATGTGCGGTACCCATGCAAGGCAAATGGTAGCATTTCATGCCAGTCTTTGTATGTGACTACCAACTTCTGCACAATATTCTTGATATTCTTATTAGCTGCCTCAACAGCGCCGTTCATCTTTGGCCTGTAAGGAGATGAATTGTGGTGTTGGATCTTGAAGTCCCGGCACAGCTCTGCCATGATTTTGTTGTTTAGATTGGAACCATTATCAGTAATGATTCGCTCGGGAACTCCGTACCGACAGATGATATCTCTCTTTAGGAATCGGACTACCACTTGCCTTGTAACATTTGCATATGAGGCTGCTTCAACCCATTTGGTGAAATAGTCAATGGCGACCAGGATGAATCTGTGACCATTTGAAGCAGTCGGCTCAATCTTGCCAATCATATCAATGCCCCACATAGCAAAGGGCCAGGGTGAAGACATGATGTTCAAAGGATTGGGAGGCACATGCACTTTATCTGCATAGATCTGGCATTTGTGGCATTTCCTGGCATAGGCACAACAGTCTGCATCCATTGTGATCCAATAATAGCCTGATCTTAACAACTTCTTAGCCATTGCATGTCCTCCAGCATGGGTACCAAAAGAGCCTTCGTGCACTTCATGCATCAATAAATCTGCTTCCGTCTTGTCAACACATCTGAGGAGTACCATATCAAAGTTCCTCTTGTATAAAGACCCATCAGTGTTTAGAAAGAAACTTCCAGCAAGCCTTCTTAAGGTCTTCTTATCATTGGAAGATGCCCCAGGTGGGTATGTTTGATCCTCCAAGAAGCACTTAATATCATGGAACCAAGGCTTATCATCTTTGACAACATCTGCTGCGAATACATACGCAGGTCTATCAAGTCTCGATACTGAAATCTGAGGTACAAAGTTAGCAGCTTGAACTTTGATCATGGACGAAATGGTAGCCAAGGCATCTTCAAACTGATTCTCGTCCCGTGGGATATACTCAAGCTTGACTGTTGTGAAGAATGCCAATAACCTTCTTGTATAATCCCTGTAAGGTATCAGATGATCCTGGTGTGTATACCATTTCCCATTGGTCTGATTGATTACCAAAGCTGAATCTCCGAATACGGTCAATGTTTTGATCCTGAGGTCAATGGCTTCCTCAAGACCCATAATGCAAGCTTCGTATTCAGCTTCATTGTTAGTGCAGTTGAAAGTGAGTTTTGCCGAGAAAGGCATGTGAACCCCTTTGGGTGTAATAAGTACTGCACCAACACCACGGCCATTCATGTTAACAGCCCCATCGAACATCATAATCCATTCTTCCTCCGGGTCAGGCCCTTCAGTGTGAATAGGCTCTTCATGATCTTTTGATTTAATGAACATGATGTCTTCATCAGGGAAGTCAAATCTCATTGGCTGGTAGTCATCAATGGGTTGCTCAGCAAGATATTCAGATAGTACACTGCCCTTGATGGCTTTCTGAGAGGTGTACTGGATGTCATATTCTGTGAGAATCATTTGCCATCTTGCAACCCGTCCGGTAAGAGCTGGCTTCTCGAAAATGTACTTAACTGGGTCCATTTTTGAGATTAATAAGGTAGTGTGGGTCAACATATACTGTCTCAGTCGGCGAGCAGCCCACGCTAAAGCACAACAAGTTTTCTCGAGCAGTGAATAACGTTGTTCACAGTCGGTAAACTTTTTGCTTAGGTAGTATATTGCATACTCTTTTCGACCAGACTCGTCATGCTGGCCCAGCACACACCCCATTGATTCTTCTAATACTGTTAAGTACATAATCAGAGGTCTTCCTTCAACTGGCGGCATAAGGATTGGAGGCTCTTGTAAGTACTCCTTGATCTTGTCAAAAGCCCTTTGGCAATCTTCGTTCCACCTGACCGTTTGTTCCTTTCTCAATAGCTTGAAAAGAGGTTCACAGGTTGCTGTAAGGTGGGATATGAACCGTGAAATGTAGTTCAATCGACCTAGGAACCCTCGAACTTCTTTCTCAGTTTTCGGTGCAGGCATCTCTTGAATAGCCTTGACTTTATCAGGGTCAACTTCAATCCCTTTCTCGCTTACAATAAAGCCCAGCAGCTTACCGGATCGCACCCCGAATGTGCATTTGTTGGGGTTCAGCTTTAATTGATACTTCCTCAGGCGCTTGAACAACTTCAGTAGATTCACCAGGTGATCTTCCTCTGTAAGGGACTTGGCGATCATATCATCCACATAACATTCTATTTCTTTGTGGATCATATCGTGGAATAATGTCACCATAGCCCGTTGATATGTCGCACCAGCATTCTTCAGTCCGAATGGCATCACTTTGTAACAGAACGTGCCCCAAGGTGTGATGAATGTTGTCTTCTCCATGTCTTCAGGCGACATCTTGATCTGATTATATCCTGAAAATCCATCCATGAAGGAGAATACCGAGAACTGAGCCGTGTTATCCACCAATACATCAATGTGAGGTAATGGGAAGTCATCTTTCGGGCTGGCTCTGTTCAGATCCCGGTAATCAACACACATTCTTACTTTACCGTCCTTCTTAGGTACAGGTACTATATTAGCAACCCACGGCGGGTAGCTAGTTACAGCAAGGAACCCGGCGTCCCATTGCTTTTGTACCTCCTCCTTGATTTTCATAGCCATGTCTGGGTGAGTTCGGCGCAACTTCTGTTTGACCGGTGGGCACTCTTCCCTTAGAGGCAGCTTGTGCACAACAATATCGGTATCCAACCCTGGCATGTCTTGATACGACCAAGCAAACACATCAACATACTCTTGAAGCAGATCTATCAGTTGTCTCTTCACTGAGTCTTGCAGGCAGGCCCCGATTTTAACTTCTTTCACGTCTTCCTCTGTACCAAGATTAATCACTTCAACTTCCTCCTGGTGAGGGGTAATAACCTTTTCCTCTTGTCTTAACAACCTGGCTAGCTCTTCAGGAAGCTCATATTCTTCTTCAACCCCTTCATCAGCTTGATTGATTGGATTGTCAAAGTCATACGATGTCATAGCCGTGCTGTTGTCGGTGTTGTCAGGAAGGCACTCTCTGCAAGGGTTAAGTTGTTCATTTTAGTGATCTGATTTTAGTCTTATTTAGAAAAGTGAAATGAAGTTGTCATTTTGAAAATTCCGCCATTTATTTTTTTGTACAAAAAGAAAAAATGGAAAAACAGTGAACGAAAAGAGAAAAGACTCGTTTGCAAAAAGATGTCTGATATTTCATTAATTTAATCTTGTTTGCACAAAAGTACAGATGGCCCTGATTACAAAATGAGTCTTGTCATCTTGGGCAAGATGCAAGACTTTGATGCATGCTATAAAAATACAGGAAATAATAATTACTCTGCATGAGTAACTCTTATAATTTCCTGGGAAGACCAGTTCGAGACACTGCTCCCCGGGATCTTTGGACGAATCCAATTCTCCAGATTGCGCTCCTCTTCCAGCTCGTCTTCCAGACAGTTGATAGCATCGGGGGCGAGCATCCCCCCACTGACAAAACCAGGCTCTGCAGCAGCCTTTGCTTGATGTTGAGTTGGTTTGTAACCCAACCCAAATTTGTCCTTCTTCTCCTCCACAGCTAAAACCTTGCCCCAGCCTAGGGCAGTTCCTTCCTCAACAACCTTCCGGGCTTGTTGGTATGATGACATTAGAGTACCAGATACAGCAGATGCCTCATTCACATTCAAAGCTTCAAATCCCTGGCTCATTGTTTCATGGATCTCCCCATCCATTTCAATGTACTTATAGGTTGCCAGGTGGCTGACAAAAATGTCCTCCTCTCCACAGATTGTGACAACTTGGCCTTCCCACTCAAATTTTAACTTTTGGTGAAGGGTAGACGTTATTGCGCCGGCGGCGTGAATCCAGGGTCTACCCAACAAACAGCTGTAGGCGGGCTGAATGTCCATCACATAAAAGATAGTTTTAAAGGTCTGTGGGCCAATTGTCACGGGCAGCTCAATCTCTCCCAGAACCGATCTCTTAGAGCCATCAAAGGCTCTTACTACCAGGTTGCTGGGTCTCAATGCCAATCCATCATATTCTAACTTCACCAGAGCCTTCTTTGGTAAGACATTCAGGGATGAACCTGTGTCTACCAGCACATGAGAAAGGACAGCTCCTTTGCATTCCATGGTTATGTGCAAGGCTTTGTTGTGGTTGCGGCCATCCGCTGTTAAGTCAGTATTGGTGAATCCTAGCCCATTGCTAGCAGTAACATTTCCAACCACGGTTTCCAACTGGTTGACAGTAATCTCTTCAGGCACGTAAGCTGCGTGCAAGACCTTGAGTAGTGCATTCCGATGGGCTTCGGAGCACATAAGCAGTGAGAGGATAGAGATTTTGGATGGCGTCTGGTGAAGTTGATCCACAATTTTGTAGTCACTCTTTTTGATGATTCTCATAAACTCATCAACTTCCTGATCGAATGGTGTTTTCAAAGCCTCCTTAACAGCTTGATCTTCCTGCACCGGGCTCTTTCCTTTTGCCTTGGCAGCAGCTTCTGCTTCGGCAGTGGGTCTTTGGACTTGTGAAGCAAAGAGACGTCCGCTTCGAGTGAAGCCTCCGCCTCCCCCCACATTATCTACTTGTGGTGCAGGTGCTGATGTTTCAAGAGTGATTCTTTTCCCTTCACAGTACACGTCCGAGCCATAGTGCCAAGGGATGGCCCTATTGCTTTCATATGGTACTGGTCCAGGCACCGTGACAGTGACTGGACTGATTGCTGCTGCTGAAGGGACTGTTATTGTTTGTGGATCATAAAAGATTGTAACTGGTGCTCTGGCGGGAGCAGCACCTTCTGAATGGTAGGCGGAATTATTTTCAGGATCGTAGAATATGGTAACAGTAGAGACATCTTCATGATTGACTGCCGGAGTTGTAGGAGGTATTGTTGGAAGGACTGTTGTTGTTGTTGATGGAGATTCGAAATGGAATGAAGCTGAAGTTGTAGCAGGAGAAACTGTTGAAAACTGATCATTTGGAAGGACAGGTGAAGTACTTGTTGATGGTGCTGATGAATTGTCGGGAACAATAGTTGCTGCAATTGTAGGAGGGTCTGAAACCGTTGCTGATGAAGTTGCCGGGTTTGTCGGGAATGATGTAGTGATCTGTAGCAGGCCACTCTGAATAAGGCTGTCAATGCCATTCCTCAGGTCCTCACACCCATTCCATGAAATATTGCAATATGGACACCCTAGTTCACACCCCGGAAATATTTGGTTTTCGCGGAGTTGAGCTTTGATTTCCACCAATGGTGTCCTGATCTGATCCACACTAGTTATTAAATAAGACGGTTGGTCTTCTTCAATAGCATTAATTCGAGGACCACCATGGTTTGGCATTGGGTTTTTATTGACATTGGGTGGAGGTGCAAAATTCAGAGCCTTGGAATCTACCAAGTCTTGTACCTTCATATGCAGAGCTCTGCATTTTTCTGTACTGTGACCAGGTGCGTTTGAGTGAAAAGCACACCTAGCATTGGAGTCATAGTTCCTTGGTAGACTATTGGGATCCGGAGGTGCCAACGTTCTTAGCTCAACTAGGTTGAGTTTCAGAAGTTGTGGCAACAAGGAAGCATACGGCATTGGGATCGGGTCGATCACTCGGTTAGCTTGGGATGGCCTTTGTTGGAATGGCCTCTGTTGATTGTTGTTGTTGGTGTTGTTGCTGTTGTAGTTTCTTGGAGGATATTGATTCTGCTGATACTGAGGTTGTTGTTGGAAGTTTTGTTGCGGAGGTTGATAGACTGGCTGAGGATGAGCTGGAGCAGGGATAGTGACTGCTGCTATTGACCTCTGAACATACTGGGGCCTACCCCTGTTGGTGTGAATGGCATTAGTCTCGCCAGTTCTTCTCGGGCCTGCAAAAGGCTTTCTTGTACCACTGGACGAACTGGCACCATTATCAGAAATTTTGCCCATTTTCAACAGGCTTTCAATTCTCTCCCCAGCGATGACCACATCTGCGAAGCTGGTGGAAGAGAAAGCAGCCAACCTGTCAATATACGTTCCCTGGAGAGTATTCATAAACATGTCTGCCATTTCTCTCTCAGACATTGGTGGTTGAACGGCAGCAGCCAATTGTCTCCATCTCTGGGCATATTCTCGGAAACTTTCCCTTGACGACTGTGACATGCCCATTAGGAGAGTCCTATTGGGTGCCATGTCTAAGTTGTATTGATACTGTCGGATGAAGGCCTCTGCCAGGTCCTTCCAGCATCTTACAGTTGCCCTTGTCAAATGGGAATACCATTCCCTTGATGCTCCAGTCAAGCTGTCTTCGAAGTAGAACATCCAAAGTTTCTCATCCATTGTATAGGCCTTCAGCCTTCCCAGAAATGATTGCAAATGAGTCCGGGGGCATGAAGTCCCATTATACTTTTTGAAACAAGGAGGCTTGAACTTATGGGGGATCCTGACCCCTTCTACCAAACCCATGTCCATGACGTCGAAACCCAAAGAATTTTGAGATTCTAAGGACCTCAACTTCTCAGCTATTTCTTCCAACCGTCTATCATAAGTTTCCTCTCCAGCACCCATTACTGTAAATTGGTCCTCCTGAGGGTCTTCTTGAAGTACCCTGGCTGCGGTGGCTGTTCCTTGAACATTTGCAGGAATATTAACTTCAGGATGGAGATGGGGACCAAACACAGGAGGGTTAACATGAGGTTGCACCCTTTCATTATTACTTGTGCCTGCAGTCCCCACATGGGGCTCCTCTTGATTCCTTCCCTCTACCAAAGCTCTGAGCCTCTCCTGAGTTTGAGCTAAGTTGTTCATCACTTCCATGAATTGTGTTATCTGAGTTCTCATCTCCAACCTTTCGTTGGCCATCTGGTTTCTGACCTCCGTAAGGTCTTGTTGCATCTGGTCCATCTGGATTCCCGGAAGGTTGTTTCTAGTTGGGTACCTGTGTGGCCTGTTGGGAGGAAATACCCGGCGGCGAGCAATAATTCCTGAATATCACAACAGAGGTTAGCAACAACAAAACAAAAACCTACAAAACAAACAAAGGGGTTAGTATGCAATGCAGTTATGCTTATTTGTTCTCAAGGTATCCGGTTTGGCCTTCAGTTTTGACCCTTCCAGACCCTTGAAGATGATGCTGTTGAAGTTGCTTTTGAAGTAACCCAGATGGAAACTAACACAAATATATTACAAAAGGTGAAGTAATACAATTTGTTCTTTTTTACAACACAAGCCCTCAAAGGGGTCAAAATACATCACAACAAGCAAAAGTACATGAAAAGGAATAACAACAAGCAAATGATCAAACCCCAAGGCCAAACTCATCCTCACGAACTTCCTTAAGAAGTGCTTCGGTCACAGGATCAGCCGGACGCTCCGTGAGACCTCTGATGAGAAGGTTTCTTGTTGCAACAGCTGCAGTCAACTTCTTGTTCTGACTTTGGTCCTTAGACCTCTTCACTCCAGCTCTGATATTTCCTTCTGGGCTGCTGCCAGGGCTTTTTCCATCTGCTCCATCTTGTCCTGGACTCTCTTGTCTTCTAGAGTACGGGCCTCAGTGATCCGGACCCACCTGGCCTGACTCTCTTTCAGGTACAAGTCTGTTCTTGCTCTCTGGAACTGGGCTTCTTTACAAGCATTCTTCAGAATCTGTTCACCAGCTTTAGACTTGTTGATATAATCTCCAGACTTCTCAATTTTAGTCAAATGCTCCATTCTCAACTTCTCCAATCTCTCAACTCCCTCACACCTTCACTCCTCTCCCGGAGGGTCTTCTGCAAGGCCTGGGTTAACTTCTCATTTCTTTCCTTCAAGCTCTCAAACTCCTCCAAACTGATAGTGGCAGGGGGTGGTGCTGAAGATGACTCGGGCATGTCTTCTATGGTGAAAGGCATTCCAGAGAATTGGGCCCTAGCATGGGACCACTCATAATATTGGACTGATGCCACATTATTGCACTTCCCCAGAATGGTGATTCCCTTGGTTTGAACATGATCCCAAGCCCAGGAAGCCTGCCTAACAGTTGCCAGACTTATCTTGTTCTCACAGTAGAGGGTCTCCACCAAGTCTTGCTCCCTAGGAGTATGAACCAGTGCATAGCCCAATTGCCTCTTGAACAGCAGAGGGTTGTAGTTGATACTCCCCTTGACTCCTATTAAGGGCACATTGGGAAAGTGCCCACAGCTGGTGAGGATATCTCTGCCCTTGGTGCTTTGAGTGCACCATCTGATATCTGCTGAAGTTAGGACAGTGAGTCTCTTAGCCCAGTTGCTTTGCTGATGAGGATTTAGGAATGCATCTGTCCTGGGTAGATGCTTAAGAAGCCAAGCATGGAATAATGGAGCACAACACCTCACTAGCCTTCCCCTCTGCTTCTCATTCTTCTGGTGCACTGAGTAATAGAGATCTCCTAGCAAAGTTGGCACTGGGTTCTTCAGGATGAGCAAATGGATTGCATTCTTGCTAATGAATCGAGGCTCATCTGCAAACAACACAATTCCATATACACTCAGGGCCAACAAAGCACAAACAGCTTTCCACTCCCCCAGGGAGGCCTTCAGACTAGCTTGAGAAATTAGGAAGTCAAGATGAAAACCAGGGATCCCAGCTTTAGAGGTCATATGCTGCTCAATCAAAGTAGGTTCCAGGTGCAAAGCTTTTGCTATCTCTCCATTGCTGGGAAAGACCATTTCAGGGTTGAAGGGGATTTCCCTCTTGATAGGCAAACCAATCAAAGATGAGTATTCTTCTAATAGAGGCCCCAACTGAAAGTCTTGAAAGGTGAAGCATCTCAATGGAGGATCATAAAACTGAATGCAGGTGTGGATGAGGCTCCTCTGTGAAGGGTCCAGATCCATAACCATGTCCAGTATATCTCCATAACTCTCCTTGAACAAGGGTATGTGATCTGGAGTGATCAGGGTTTGGATCCTCCTGATGTCTGATAAGTCTGGCTGGAAGAAGTGATAGGTGATGTTGCTTTTCTTTGGAGCCATGATGACAAATGTTGATGAAGATACTGAAGAGAAGGGCCACTAATTGGCTGGAATAGATAGCTGGTAGCAAGTGCTGATGAAGGCAGGTCAAAACTAAAGATGGGGTCAAAACCAAAACCAGATGAAGATGGATACCCTGAAACACAAATAAGCAAATGTTAATATGATGCGATGATTATGTATGCAAATGATATGCAAGGGTTTGTGACTGAGCTGGGTCTGATCAAAATGCCCTGATATAGGTCCAAGTGTGTTCAAGAATTCCAGTTGGAGGTCTACAAATCCAGTAACCAGGGTGGGGGGCTCAAATAAAGAGCCACATGTCCAGGGTTTAGAATCACAAGAACTGTCCAACATGGAGTATTCTTAACAAATCAAAGTAACCGGGTATTCTGAGGTCAAGGTACCTGCAAACCTGTAAACAGCCCAACCCCCTCACAGGTGGTGTTCTAAAACAAGGATCCTCAGACTTGGATCAGTTATGAGAAGTGTAAACACTTCTAACCCGGAGGCACAGTGTTTACAATAACCATAACAATTCCTCCTCTAATTCACCTCAGTTTCTGAAGGTCAAAACTAAAGGTCATCCAGACTTAGCAGGCTTCCCAGATAGCCCTAGCATTGCAGGAAATCTGCAACACAGAGTTCTCAAGAAGAAACCCATATCTGAACCGTGTTTCATATTCCCGCACCAGACCGAAATGGAATGGGAAAGAATATGATTCACTCTAGCCTAGGTGTCACTCAGGTCCCAGGTATAGGACCTTAACTCTCAATAGAACCCCACCCACCAAGGGAAAACCAAATCCAGCCAGCAGCATGACAGTATGATATATACAAAGTGCAATAAAGAAAAGCAGGAAGCAAACTGTACATAAAGCAAAATAAATACAAGCACAAATAAGCACATAACAACCCAGTAAACACAAATCAATCAAGCGCTAGGAGGAACCCACAAAAAGAACCAGAAGCCCTGGTTGCAATATAAGGCTCCCCAGCAGAGTCGCCAAGCTGTCGCTCCCGACAAATGAAAATGGATCATATGAAGGTACAGACGCGAACGGTCGGCGAAGGGAACAATGAGAACACACAGCCGTGAACTCACTGGAGAATGAATAGAGTCGCCAGCTAGGCATTTTTATCCCGGGGGAAAGGTAATGCTGCATAGACCTAGAAAAAGATGGATAAGACGGTTGCGAACCAGAGAGACTGAGAAAGGGGGTTGGTTACAACCTGGGAAGGTATTAGCACCCAGATTGTCCGCCGTACTCGACGGGATCCACGCTTAAAAGATTTGTGTTTTAAAGGGGTAGTGTCAGTGCAATCTGTGTGTAAAATAGCTGAAAATAAATGTACAGGTGTCAGTGTAAAGTGTATAAGTGATATGAAGTATGAAAGTGTCAGTGTAAGGACAAAAGGTGAAATGCTCATGATAATGAGGCTAAGAGAATAAAGCTGGAAAGAGGGGGAATGTACAGAGACTTTTGTTCGATAACTATTAAGTTATGCCTACGTATCCTCTCGTGCAATGAGGAAGTCAGAACACCGTAGTTCGACCCAAAGAGACTGAAAGATGAATTGACTTGTGAACTGCTTGCTTGTCAATGCTCAAGTGTATGACCTGTCTGGCTCAGGTGCAAACTGTCTTGCATTAGGCGGAAGAAGCGAGCTCTCGTTTGTGAGTGAAGGTGATGAGAAAAGAATCCCGGAGGAGACGATTATTGTTTGTTTTTGAGTTTTCAGTCTTTTATTGCTTTTGAAAGTTTGTCATGAGCTAATGAGCTTAAGCCTAAACCAATGGATTTAGCAAACTCATCACATCTTCCCTCTGATTAGGGGTAATGAGAGTACCTTAAGTGTGAAGTCAGATTCTCACACTTAATCACCTTTGATGTAGGATTAAGATCATTAACCTACTTGTGATTATTTAGATGTTTTTGGTGTTTTTGTTTAGTGTTAAGTAATGAGGTTAAGCCATAATCAGGGATTAAACAGACTCATTACACCATCCTAATAGAAGGATAATAGATGAGAATGTTTAAGCTGAGGAAAGCTCCTCAACTTAATCCATGATTAGGGATTAAACCCATGACAAAACAAGCCTTTGATTAAGTGAATTTTATTTAATGGTATGATGATGAAGTGATTTTTATGGTTTGTAAGACAACTTGAGGGGGACTTGTCCATTAACACTAGGGTTAGTCCTTCTTAACCATTTAAGGAAGAATTAGAACCCTAATGCAAGTCCCAAGTTACAAGCTTGATGTCTTGATAATTATTTAAGTGATTTGATTAAGAGATTTAAACACATTAAGGGTTTAACACTTAGGATTAAAGTTATACACTCCATCCTAAGAGAAGGATGCAGGCATAAGCTTAATCACAAAGCCTTAAAGCCTTTAGGGTTTAGTCCCTGATTGTGAGATGAGAAGAGAAGACTCAAAAGAGACACAAAGGTAAAAGCTAAATGGGGGGACTAATCAAAACCCTAATTATTGTCATGCTTGGTTGTTCCTAAGGTTTATGAGGTTTGCAAGAACAATCTTCAAAGGAGCCACCAGGAAGCAGATGAAAGGATCAAGAGAAGCAAAGTGACTTGCTTCATTCAAGAAGTCAAGTCACTTGAAGAAAGAAAGTGGGAGGAATAAGAATGAGCAAGCTCAATCTCAAGCACATACATAAATGCAGCAATGGATGCAAGGGAGATGAAAAGAAAAGTTATGAGAAGTGAAGACAAATTCACTTCTCAAGTTTACTTACCACCTGAAATGTTAGAAAAGAAATGCAATGCAATGCTAAATGAAATGAAATGACATGATGTTAGACCAAACCAGAAGCATGTTGATGATGAAAATGATGCTATGAGGTGCTACAAGCAAAAGGCAGCACATGGAAATGCTCATACAAGATTATGAATGCAAATGATGCAAGCTAAGGAGCATGAACAAGCATGGAAAGTTGTGAAGCATACAAGACAAATGACATGGCAAATATGCAATGCAATGATCAAACATGTTTTCTATATGTCTTAAGATGTCAAATGAATCATAGGCATGCACAAAATGCAAAGACAAGTCATGTTATGCAAGAGAATGCAAGAGGGATGCAAGGGAAAGCCCAAATTAGGGTTTATGAATCAAACAACAAACAAAAACCCAAAACAGAAGCAAACCCTAAGATAAAAAATGGAAAATTCCACTCAAAGAAACCCTAAACCTATACTAAACCAAGGTCCAAAGGGGAGGTCTCAACTCTCAACCAATCTCAAGATATGATTTTTCTAAGTTATTAGGGTTTTTAGGGTTCCTAAACAAAAGAAATGCCAAACAATTGGAAAATACAAGATCAAATCATGGCCATTTTACCCTAGAAACTACATGCCAAACACAAAACAATGTAAGAAGAATCAATGTCTCAACCTTCTCCAATAGGCAGAAATGAATTTTTAAACTTATGATCAAATTAATGCATAAAAAATGATTTAATTCAATGAAAAATCCTCAAAATGCATCAAGATCAAAAAAGAAATTTGGTTTGAAGGTTGGACAATGTTTTTAAATGTCTTAGAACATTTCATGAATTTTTTTGTAATTTTTAAATACCTAAAAGTATTTTTAATTAATTAATTCTCATTAATCAATTAAAAATAATCTTTTAAATATTTAAAAATACTTTTTTAATGATAAAAAATAAAATAAAAATGTTTTTGGGTCTTAAAAATTAATAAAACTTTTAGGAAAAAGTTTCATAATTTTTAAGAATTTTTAACTATTTTAAAATAATTATGCAAGTTTAATGAAACAAAATGAATTAAAAATCAAATAAAAAAGAAAGTAAGCTAGATGGAGGGCCAGGATGGAGCCTGAGTTTAAATGTGTTGACTGGCGCGTGAATGAAGGGCCCAGATGGCTCCTGAATTAATTAACTTAATTAAAGATTAATTAAACTAATGAGAGAGATTAGGGCTAATGAAAAGGATCTGGGCCATCCAAAAGGGAGGGAAGTCAACAAGTCAAAGGCCATCTACGGGCAAAATTCAAACTGGAGTTAATTACGCAATTAGGGCACAAATCACTTTCAGGTGGCCGGAGAAGACTTCCGGTCGTCTTCTCCGGCCAGCATCTCACCTGAGAAATCCCCAAACCCCTCAAATCGTATCAAAAATGAAAACTAAGAACTGGGAAATGATCTCCAACCTCTCACGAATCAAACCCCTCTCTCAAAACAAATTTCTTCTTCCTAAACAAACTGAATCGAAAGAAATAAAAACTAGGGCACGCAAGCTTCAGAGACAAATTAAATGCTCAAATCAAAGCCATTTCAAAAACTAAGAACATCAGGATAATCAGTGAATCACATAGAACAAGTTTGGAACAAAAGAAATGATTTCTGGAAAAATAATTTTCGAGCTACCTGAGATTTGGAGCTTTCAACTTGAGGACTTTCTGGCCACTTCTCCTTGTGCGATCTACTCCACTTGATCCCCAGATGATGTTTGAATGCTCAATGAGAGTTTAAGTTGGCTGGATAATGAGTTTCGAAAGCTCCTGCTTCAACTCAGTCAGAAATGGCTATGGGGTATTAAGCAGTTTCAGGCCATGGAAAGGGGTTGTTTGTGATCCCGAGGGTGAATGGAGAAGCTTTGCAAAGTTTGTTTAGGTGTTTGCAAGCTGTGGTGAGAGTTTCGAAGAGAAATGCAGGCTGAGGTGAGAAATGGCTATGGAGTATTCTGGTTGTTCCAGGCTTGTGTTCTTGGTGCTTTGTGGTCTATGGAGCAAGGTGAGTTGAATGGTGAAGTTGGCTTGAGTGTTTTGTGGCTGGGCAGAGAGATTCGAAGCAACTTGCAACTTGGTAGGTTTTTGTGTATGTCATGAATGAGGATGTTTCAGCCTTGCCTTGTGTTATGTCTAGCTTGCAAATTGTCCACATAACTCTCTCTCATTGGTCAGTTGACAAGACATGCCCTTTATTGATTGGTAAGTTACCTTTTGCAAAAAGTCAAATAATGTGTAAGAGAGGTATGGCTCATGATCTAGGCAAGTACATGGGCTGGTTCTGGTGCAACAAGGTGAGGTGAGAGGCTAGCAAAGCTCAGCATCCAAGGCTGCAAGTAGGAGGAAGCATGATCATGAGTTTTGCAACTTGTGACTTTTTGTTCACATGTGACCTTTTTTGTCCAACCAAACATAAAACCATGGGCATTCTTAGTTCATTTCTGATTTTTAGGACTTAGAGAAAGTTTATGTGCTGGTTTGAAATGAATTAGAGGCTGCAATATGCATTGGTCCAAGATTTTGCAAAATTCTCACTTAGGGCATGCCTTGAAAATCAATGATTTTAGCCAACTTTGCATTGCCATAACTTTTGATTCAAGAAGAGTTTGATCATGTTCTTGTACTTTTTGAAAAGGGAAAAATGAGATCTACAACTTTCATGACCAAAGTTTTTTCATTTGAAGCATTTTTGGATCAAGAATCATGGCTTGAAAAATGACCTAAAATGATGCATTCTTGAAAAGTCAACTATGCCCAAAAAGTCAACATTTGCAAAAACCCTAAATTCTTGATTTCTATGAACTTCAACCTTATTCCATGATCAAATAAAGATCATATACACTCAAAATGATGAAGATCACCCATTGGTTGGGTCATTGGGGGCCTCAGATGCCCTGATTTTGCACTGACCTGTCTGAAAAGTCAAATCTTGATCAGATGACTTCCCCATGGAATTTCTTCATGAAAATTGATATGCATACTCCCTATACCATATAGAGACCAATGGAAACAATAATGACCAAAAATTTTGGTGTTATGGCCTCTGAAACCAAAACCCTAATTTTAGTCAACTGTGCAGTTCATCCTGGCTCTGCATCCACTCAAACCCTAGTTCTTGTGATTCCTCTGCAATTTTGACTTTGAGGAGATGGAATATGACATAAGAACACACATGGACCCCTTTGAGTTGATTAGTGGCCTTTGGAGTGGCTCAAGATGCCCTGAGGTTGCTCAGATCACAAACCCTAGATGCAAATGACTCAGAACCAATGCAGTGAATCAAAAATGAGATATGAGATGATATTATTGTGCTTATGCATATGAGGATGATCACAAGCCATGGTGTGAATGGGTGAGGGCAAATTTGGGGTGTTTACACCTATCACAAAAGGCCAAGTCACATCATCTGACCAATGGGATTAATTTATACAAACAAAATGCTAGCAAAACCACACAAGAGGCCAGCCTGAAACAAGCCTTAGCATCACATTCCCATTTTCACTCCCTCAAAAAAAAGTCTTCGAATCTCATTCCACAAGCCACCAACATTCAAACAAGCTTCACCAACCTTCTCACCATGCCTCACTGAACCCAAACCAGTAAGACATAAGCCTGAAACAAGCAAGAACTGAACTCTCCCATTTTTCACTCTCAAAGCCAAAGCCTTCGAAACTCATTCCACAGGCCACAAACACTTGAACAAACTTCACAAACCTTCTCCACTCATCATCCTGATCACAAAGAACCCCTCACCTTTGCCTGAAACTGCCTGAATCACAAACACCATTCTCACCTGAGCTTGAGCAGAAGCTGTTCAAACTCCCAAACCAGCCAACATAAACTCTTGCTGAGCATCCAGACATCATCAAGGGACCAAAGGGGGTGGTTTGCATCAAAGGAAGAGGTCAGAAAGTTGCAAAGTTGAAAGCTTCGAAACTCAGGTAGCTCAAGAACTTTTTTTCCAGAAATGTTTTTTTAAGTTCCTAAGCTGTTCTATATGCCTCCCTGATCATGAATATGTCTTTGGTTTTGAAAATGGTGGAGAGATGAGAGTTTAACATGCTTCTGAAACTTTTTGCCCTAAACTTTGTTTGATTCGATTCAGTCATTTTAGGAATGATAAATTTGTTTTGATTGAGGGTTTTGATTCGTGAGTGAGTGGGGATCATTTCTGTTCAATTAGATTTCATTTTAGATGCGTGTGGAGAGAGTTGGTGTTTTGGAGTGAACGGAGAAGATGACTGGAACACTGTTTCGGTCACCTGAGGGTAATTAACGGCAGGATTAGGGCATAAGCATTAATTAGCTGATTTTGAATTCTGGCCGTAGGATTTGGCGCCAGGTCAATGCGCGCGTTTGCCAGTTTGAATCTCATGCGTTGGATCTGATTACTTTCCATTATTTCAGTTTAATTTCATTTTTATTTTCCATTTAATTGCATTGTTTTATACAATTTATTAAAAATATTAAAATGCTTTAAAAATTATGAAATTTTTTACCAAGGGTTTCATTAATTTTTAAAACACAAAAATATTTTTATTTTCATTTTTAGCATTAAAAAAGTATTTTTAAATATTTAAAAGTTTATTTTTAATTGATTAATGAAAATTAATTTATTAAAAATACTTTTAGGTATTTAAAAATCACCAAAAAATTCATGAAATGTTTTAAGACATTTAGAAACATTGTCCAACCCTCAAACCAAATTTATTTTTTGATCTTGATGCATTTTGAGAATTTTTCATTGAATTAAAATCATTTTGATGCATTATTTTGATCCAAACTTCCAAAAATCATTTCTGCCTAACCCTAAAGAGTTGGACCTTGATTCTTTTTGCATTGCATTGTGTTTAGCATGTAGTTTGTGAGATTAAATGGCCATGATTTGATCTTTCATTTTCCATTTGTTTGGTAATTTTCTTGTTGAGGAACCCTAAAACCCTAGAAAACTTAGGAAAATCATATCTCACATTTGGTTAAGAGTTGATACCTCTCCTTTGGGCAGTGGTTTAGTATAGGATTAGGGGTCCTTTGAGTGCATTTTCAATTTTTTTATAATGTTGTTTGCTTCTGATTTTGGTTTTTGTTTGTGGCATTGTTCATAAACCCTAATTTGGGCTTCCATATGCATCCATCTTGCATTTTCTTGCATAACATGACTTGCCATGACATTCCATGCCTCCATTTGATTCATTTAACATCATAAGACATATTGAAAGCATGTTTGATCATTGCACCTTGCATTTGTCATGTTGTATGCCATTTGCATCTCATAACTTTTCATGTATGTTTCTTGGTTCTTAACTTGCTCCATTTGCATCCATGAGCTTGTATGATCATCTCCATTTGTTGTATCATGTTTGTATCACTTCATAGCATCATTATCATCATAAACATGCTTCTGGTTTTGATTTACATCATACCATTTCATCTCATTTTGCATTGCATTGCACTTTCTTTTCTAACTTTTCAGGTGGTAAGTGGCTTTGAGGAGTGAATTTGCCTTCACTTCTCATAACTTCTCTTCATCTCTCTCTTGCATCCATGCTGCATTTTTATATGTGTTTGAGTTTGGGCTTGCTCATTCTTCTTCTTCCCACTTTCTTTCTTCAAGTGACTTGACTTCTTGAATGAAGCAAGTTACTTTGCTTCTCTTGATCCTTTCATCTGCTTCCTGGTGGTTCCATTGAAGACTTCTCTTGTAAACCTCACAAACCTTAGAAACAACCAAGCATGGCAATGATTAGGGTTTTGATTAGTCTCCCCTCTTAGTTTTACCTTTGTGTCTCTTTGAGTCTTCTCTTCTCACCTCATAATCAGGGACTAAACCCTAAAGGCTTTAAGGCTTTGTGATTAAGCTTATGCCTGCATCCTTCTATTAGGATGGAGTGTATAACTTTAATCCTAAGTGTTGAACCCTTAATGTGTTTAAATCCTCTAATTAATTCACATAATAATCATCAAGACTTCACACTTGTAACTTGGGCCTTGCATTAGGGTTCTAATTCTTCCTTAATTGGTTAAGAAGGACTAACCCTAGTGTTAATGGACAAGTCCCCCTCAAGTTGTCTTACAAATCATAAAATCCACTTCATCATCATATCATTAAACAAAATCCACTTAATCAAAGGCTTGTTTTGTCATGAGTTTAATCCCTAATCATGGATTAAGTTGAGGAGCTTTCCTCAGCTTAAACATTCTCATCTATTATCCTTCTATTAGGATGGTGTAATGAGTCTGTTTAGTCCTTGATTATGGCTTAACCTCATTACTTAACACTAAACAAAAACACCAAAAACATCTAAATAAACACAAGTAGGTTAATGATCTTAATCCTACACCATGGTAATTAAGTGTGAGAATCTGACTTCACACTTAAGGTATTCTCATTACCCCTAATCAGAGGGAAGATGTGATGAGTTTACTAAATCCATTGGTTTAGGCTTAAGCTCATTAACTTATGACAAACTTCAAAAAGCAATAAAAGACTGAAAACTCAAAAACAAACAATAATCATCTCCTCCGGGATTCTTTTCTCATCACCTTCACTCAAAAACGAGAACTTGCTTCTTCCGTCTAATGCAAAATAGTTTGCACCTGAGCCAGACAGGTCATACACTTGAGCATTGACAAGTAAGCAGTTCACAAGTCAATTCATCTTTCAGTCTCTTTGGGTCGAACTACGGTGTTCTGACTTCCTCATTGCACGAGAGGTTACGTAGGCATAACTTAACAGTTATCGAACAAAAGTCTCTGTATATTTCCCCTCTTTCCAGCTTTATTCTTTAAACCTCATGATCTTGAGCAATTCATTCTCATTCCTTTTCTTACACTGACACTGTATATATCACACTTCACTTTTCTTTACACTGACACCTGTACATCCTTTTCCAGCTCTTTTGCACACAAATTGCACTGACACTACCCCTTTAAAACACAAATCTTTCAAGCGTGGATCCCGTCGAGTACGACGGACAATCTGGGTGCTAATACCTTCCCAGGTTGTAACCAACCCCCTTTCTCAGTCTCTCTGGTTCGCAACCGTCTTATCCATCTCTTTCTAGGTCTATGCAGCATTGCCTTTCCTCCGGGATAAAAATGCCTAGCTGGCGACTCTATTCATCTCCAGTGAGTTCACGGCTGTGTGTTCTCATTGTCTCCTTCGCCGACCGTTCGCGTCTGTACCTTTATTTGGGCCAGTCCCACTTATCGGGAGCGACACAAACTTAGAAAGATAACCCAGAAATAAAGTATACCAACAAAAACACAAAGATTCAACAATAAATAAAAAGGCCAAGCTAAATAATGCAAGATTTTAGTCTTCACAAAGGACAATGTCTTGTTAAATAGTAACGAATACCCAACATAAAATCCCAACAATGTTTTAAGCTTGTGAGTGGCTAGAAACCCAAATGGTGCAAAATATTAATCTTCATAAATTTGATTATGAGTCTTGAATGTAGGAAATCTGATAAAATCTGAGTTTAAAACTAATAAGAATTTTAATATTGTTAAAAAAATTTGAGATGATTTTTTCCAAACAAGAACACGCATTTACAATTCGATCTTTGATTGCACAGAAAACAAAAAAAAATCTTGAAAGCGGGAGATACACTCTATTAAAAATTTGCATGTCAAGCAAACAACTTGAGATAGAATGTTTTGTACAATTTTAAAACATCTGACTTATTATGTCGCTTCCATGAAATAGGCCATGAGCTACTTTGAGACAGAGTGTCCTGCATATTGATAGAACATCTTGCTTCCTAAGTTGCCAACAAAATATTGCAAATCACATGTAACAATGACAACAACAACATTAAACCTTCAATCTCAACAGCAACTTAACATAACAACAAAATTAATAAAATATTTGAACCTTCAATCTCAAAATAAAAACTTTTAAAACTTCAATGTCAATAAAAACAACAAAATTAAACCTTCAATATCAACAACAACAACAACAATAACAACATGAACCCTCTAAACCTTCAATCTCAATAACAATAACAACATTAATTCATTTACTTAACACAACAACAACAATAACAAAATAAATAGATTCGTTAAACCTCTAATTTCAACAACAACATCCTCAAACCTTTTACTTAACATAATAACAACAAACACTAACATTACTAAGTTACATGTTCGGAGAAAGCATTTACGTACCGGAAACATGATGAAGAAGACAAATAAATGAGTTGTGTTTGAGTTTCGATCGAGTCTTATTCCTTCGAGTTTCGTTCGAGAATCATAATCTTACTTTATTACTTTTCTTGTTTCGTTCGAGTTGGAGAAAAGATGATGGAGTTTCGGAACTTGTTAATGTTTGAAATGATATTTTTGAATTCCTTTTGTGGAATAAATAATGTTTTAAGTTTGGTTTAGTGAAAAAATAGAACTTTGACAATGGAAGATGAAATTTGGAAGTAGAAGATAAAGTTCATTAGGGCGCAATGACATATTCATATCGGCTATAAGGTTTAATTGAGGAGAAATCTTATTAGTTTTTAATTTAAAAACAAAAAAAATAAAAAAAAAAATACAAGAAGACATCACTTTTTTATTGGTTGGGAGGTCCAACCAAGGAGAAAACTTATTTATTTTTTATTTACTAAAAAAACTACCATTTTGTAAAGATTTCCCATCGGTAGCTTGGTGGACGAGAGAATATGTAGTAACTTAAACAAATATTTAAACATAAAAATGTCATTCTTGAGAATCGAAATCTATATCATTGCTAGTTTTCCCATCAATTCCTATACCAATCAAGAGAATAAATTGTTTTATTTTTAATTTAATAAAGGAAGACATTATTTAATATTTAATAAAGGCTTAATACTCTTATTAGTCCCTTACTTATATCTTTGGGATCATTTTGGTCATTTTTCTTTTAAAACGTCCAATTTGGTCCCTTACGTTATCAAAAGTGTATCATGTTTATCCTTTCTGTTAGAAACATTAAATTAGCCTCACAAAATTTGTTGACGTGGTAAGTTATTACTTAGGTGGAAGGAAAGGAATGCATACAATGAAGATTAAACAATAATCTTTCACATTTCATTTCTCATTCTCAAAAATTTTGAAAGATGAACCCAAGCAGAGAGAAGAAATCGCGGGAACAAAGAAAGCAATGTAAATGATGATGGTGTTGAAGACGTCAAAGGTCTAAATCGAGATTAGTTCTAACCATGTCTTTATTTGAATTTAGTTTTCATTCTATCACTGTATGTTCACAGTCTTCATCCCTCTTTCGTTGTTTCGTTAGTTGGGTTTATAAATATAGGGTTTTCTCCCCTTTTGTAATCAGTTTTATAATTTTGCGGTTTTTGTCCTTAGGTGGAAATGGATAAAAAATTGTGTTTGAAAATTCATCATAGTGGTGAGTTTGTTGACTCTGAAAAAACTGTGTATGTGTGGGAAAATGATATGATTTAAAAGTAGATGTGGATGGGTGTAGTTACTTTGAATTGGTTGGTATATTGAAAGATCTAGGCTATACTAAGGTAGACATCATGTATTATAATGACCCCACTTTAGGGATGAATGTTCTTAATGATGACAAGGGTGCGTTAGAGGTTGCTGACCTATGTAGGGTACACTTGATAATTGATATTTACATATAACATCCCCTATCTCAACCAGAATATGTTGGCAGTCCTATAAAAGAACTTATAAATATGGAGAAAGAATCTATAAGTGTGTTAAACCTAGATGTTGAAGCCATACTTGTAAATATTTATGAAGAAGTCACTAAGGATGATAAACAAGGTTGTGAGGGTATGAATAATGATAGTGTTAAGGGTGTGAATAATGATGTTGTTGAGGGTGTGAATGTAGGTCCTGATGGTGTAAATGTAGGTCTTTGATAGTTTGAATAAAGGTGGTGTTAAGGGAGTGAATATAGGTCCAAAGTGTTTGAACAATGATGGTGTTGAGTGTTTGAATAAAGATGGTGTTGAGGGTGTGAATGTAGGTCCTGAGGATTTGAACAATGACGGTGAGGTGCATGATGGTATATATACTTATGCTGGTTTGCTGAATGTTGTTACAAGCTCTGATGACAGTAAGGATGAGAATTACTGTAACACCCTTTCTACCCCTTCACAAAATAGGCACTTTAAATCATATATTAGAGTACAAATCATAAAAAGGGCATCACATTACTTCTTAAATAAAAAATAATAATATCTCATAGAGTCCTGTCCTGCAACACAGGTTCATAAAATCATGAAAAACACTAGAAATCTTTTCTCAACAATTACGCAGCGGAAAAAAATAATAAGTTATAAAATCCTCTTTAATAAAACAAAACTCATAATTTAACTCGAACATCATTTTATCAAAGTACTTAAACAAAACTTAACATCTTAATCCAAATAAAACGTAAACACTCAAGTGAAACCCATCTCGATGTTACTGGACACAGAGCAGGACTCCACTTCTAACTAACACGATAGACTCTCTAACTTCGAGCTAAGCATGCACCGAGCAAACCTTGATTATCTGTAGGATGGCATAATAGACCATCACCAAAAGGTAGGCAGGGTGAGTAAATTCACATTCAATAAAATAATATAGAAATGAGAATTTAAAACATAACAACAACATCAATCTATAATCCCTAGCTCAAGTATACTAATCACCATTTTCATTACATCATAATAACGTTCATCATACTCATTTATACACAACATCAAATACATCTCATCATTACAAAACATGAATGCAACTCATGCTATGTCATTTAGAATGAAATGCAACCTCTTAATAATGCATGCGGTACCGAAAGATCCTCATAGATGGACACTGGGCCATCAACCCTCCTCTAAGGGAGCACATCATAACATCACATCACTCTAATCCACACAATGAGATTGAAGCTACCAATAGACTGAAGTCCCCTCATAATTCAATGCCATGAATACAAGATGCAATTATACACATCATCCTAAAAACATCATAAATATTGCATCTACATTCATTTTTACATCATTATTCCTCATACTCACTCATGTCATCATACTTATACATCATATAATCATACCTCATACTCAAAGGAAATTAATTTAATTCTTCATACATCAATTAATTACGAATTCTACTCATGCTTCACAACCCATATAATCCAGATAATCTTCATGCATCATATAATACTAATCCTACTTGTTTTAGTCCTTAAAACATATCATATGACGACTCTACAACATCATAGAAATTTAGGACATACCACTTCAAAACAGTTTAAAAAAATACATTTTTCAAAGTTTCTTAGGGCTCGCTAAGTGAGACATCCTGCTCGCTCAACGTCCAACTCACTGACTTTTCTCGCTAAGCGGGCTTCGCGATTCTGCAGAATTTTTCTGCGATTTCCAGCCTTCTCCTTCTGCGATAAAACCCCTCCAAAACACATAATCGACAACATTACATCAGAAAACATCATTGACATCAACATCCATTACAATATCATCAACCGCATCATATACCTCATTAAATTTATCAAAATCATCATGAAATTATCATCAAAATTCAGTTGATCACAAAACCCCATAGCCTAAAACCTATACCTCAAAACCCCCAATTCCATTCCCACATTTTAATATTGAAAGGAAAATACTCTCTATACCTTAATTTCCGTAATTTTTCGATAGCCTCTCCATAAATCCTTCCAACCTTCAAGCCCTAGCGTTTCCTCTTATCCAGATTTCTTCTCCCAAAAGTGCGATCGTTCCAAATGATCGTACTCTCCAACTTTCCCCTCTTTTGTCACTCATGCCCCTAGGACATCTTTAGTCTTTCCCCATAAAGCCCTCACTTATCCTCAATCAAAAGACCACAATACCCTTATCCTCCAATTCCTTCTATTTTATTTAATTTAATCTCAAATAATAAAATAAACCCACATACTTATTATTTCTATTATTAATAATATATTAAGTTATCTGCAAAACTCCACAAAAGATCAATTAACATCATAAACATCAAAATTCACTAGAAAACACATCAATTAAATTAAAATCGACTTTGGGGTGTGTTGCTCCCCGGACTTACGTCTCGGTGCAAACGCGAACCGTCGGCAAAAGAGAAAGGGTTGAATAGAGTCGCCAGCTAGGCATTTTTATCCCGAAGGAAAGGTAATGTTGCATAAACCTGGAAAGATATGGATAAGACGGTTGCGAACCAGAGAGACTGAGAAAGGGGGTTTGTTACGACCTGGGAAGGTATTAGTACCCAGATCATCCATCGTACTAGACGGGATCCACGCTTATAAGATTGTGTTTAAAAAGGGGTAAGTGTATGTGCTATCTGTGTGCAAATGCTAGGGAAAGAAAGTACATGTGTCAGTGAAAAAGGTGAATTGCTCAGGAACTGAGGCTTAGAAAAGTATGCCGAAAGAGGGGGATGACAAAGAGACTTTTGTTCGATAACTATTAAGTTATGCCTACGTATCCTCTCAGGAAATGAGGAAGTCAGAACACCGTAGTTCGACTCAAAGAGAATGAAATAAAGATTAATTGTGAACTACTTACTTGTCTATGCTCAAGTGTATGACACGTCTGGCTCGAGTGCTAACTGTCTTGCATTAGATGGAAGAAGCTAGTTCTCGTTTGTGAATGAGTGTGATGAGAAAAGAATCCCGAAGGAGGAGATTATTGTTTGTTTTGTGTTTTCAGTT
Source organism: Lathyrus aphaca (assembly GCA_963966055.1). Classification (NCBI taxonomy): domain Eukaryota; kingdom Viridiplantae; phylum Streptophyta; class Magnoliopsida; order Fabales; family Fabaceae; genus Lathyrus; species Lathyrus aphaca. The sequence goes on along the minus strand of OZ014524.1, from coordinate 240,320,804 downwards.
TTTTTATTGTTTTTGGTGTTTTGCATAGGATTATGAGCTTAAGCCTAAATCAAGGGCTTGTAAACTCATTATATCCTCCCTGATTAGGGATAATGAGCCTACTTAAGTATGAGATAAGCATCTCAACTTAATTACCATGATGACGTAGGATTAAAATCATTAACCTACTTGTGATTATTAAGTGTTTTTGGGTTTTTGTTTAGTGTTAAGTAATGAGTTTAATCTCTAATCAAAGATTAGTGAACTCATTACACCATCCTAATAGAAGGATGATAGATGAGAACACTTAAGTTGAGAAAGATAACTCAACTTAATCCATGGTTAGGGATTCAATTCATTATATAAAAAGTCTTTATTAAATGGATTTTAATTAAAGGATGAGATTAAGAAGTGGATTTTATGGTTTGTAAGATAACTTGAGGGGGACTTGTTCATTAAACACTAGGGTTAGTCCCTCTTAACCATAAGGTAGAGATAGAACCCTAATGTAAGGCCCAAGTTACAAGATAAAGTCTTAGTGATTATTAATGTGTTTTGATTAAGAGATATAAACCAATTAAAGGTTTATCACTAAAGATTAAAGTTATACACTCCATCCTAAGATAAGGATACATGCATAACCCTAATTCAAAGTCCTAAAACTTTAAGTGTTTAGTCTCTGATTATGAGATGAGAAAAGAGACTCAAGGAGACTCAAAGGTAAAAAAGCTATGGGGAACTATACAAAAACCTAAAAATTATCATGCTTGGATATCCTATGGTTTGTGAGGCTTAAGAAAGATCTTCAGAAAGGCCACCATGGAAGAAGCAGATGAAAAGAGAAGGAGAGAAAGAATAAGTTACTTACTTCCTGAAGAAGATAAGCAACTTAAAAGAAAGAAAGTAAGAAGGAGAGAGAATAAGAGAAGTAAGTTCACTTCAAAGACAAGTAAATATGAAAATGAGGAGAAGATAAGAGATGGGAGGTGAAGGCAAATCCACCTCGCAGATAACTTACCAAAAGTTCCTGAAATGTTAGTATGAATGCATAAGACATAAAACACAAAGAAATGAGATGAATAAGGATGAAAAGACCAAATTCATAAGTGATTATGCAATAAAAATGTGTTATGGGATGATGCAAAGTCATACAAGATGCATATGAAGGATCATACAAGAAAATGAGTGCAAATGAAGCATGAATGAAGCTTGAAAACACATGAATGTTCATGGAATGTAATGAATATAAAACAAAGCAAATGAATGAATAAATGATCAAGAAATGTGTCAAACATGTCCTAAGATGTCTAATATGACATACAAAAGAGTGGGATGGCATGGCAAGTTCATAAGTTCATGATATGCAAAGAAGAATGCAAATGAAGATGCAAAATTAGGGTTTTAAGGCAACATGAGATGCATATGATCAAAACAGAAACATTCACCATGATAAAAAAATTGAAATTGAACTCAAACAAAACCTAAACCTATACAAGATCACACCCCAAAGGAGAAGGTAAGAAGCCAATCCTAGTGAAAGTTATGAAATTTCTAAGTTAACTAGGACTTTTGGGTGCTTCTAAAGGGAAAATAAAAATCAAATTGAAAATGCAATATAAAAATATGAGGTAAATAACCTAGAAACTATATGCAATATATGAAACAATGTAAGAAGAACCAAGTTCAAACTCATCATGGTTAGGCAGAAATGAATTTTTCACGTTAGGGTTAAAAAATGTGAAATTTAAGAACCCTAATTCAAAGAAAATTGTGAAAAATGTGATCAAACCTAAAAAGAAATTTGTATGGTGAGTTTTAAAATGTTTCTAAATGTATTGGAATGCTTCATGAATTTTTTGGTGATTTTTAGAAACTTAAATGCATATTTAATTAATTAAAATCAATTAATTAATTAAATAAAACATTTAAATATTTAAAAAATACTTTTTTAATGCAAAAATTAAAATAAAAAATGTTTTTAGGTTAAGAAAAATATTTGAAACAGAAATGCAAAAAATGAGATTTTTTGAAAGTCTTTTGCTATTTTAATAAAATGGACAAAAGAAAAGAAAAGAAAATGAATTAAGAAACAAATAAAATGGAAGTATGCAGATCTGATGGTTGAGATTCAAACATGGAGGGATTCAGTTGACTACGCACTCTATCCAAGGGTCAGGATTCAAATTGAGTTAATTTAATTAATTAAACGTAAATAAACTAATTAATTATGAATTAAGATTAATGATGCAATCTGGACCACTCAAACGCGCGCTAACCTTAAGATCCAAAGGCCCAGATTCAAACTGTCTGATAAATCCTAATTAGAACCCTAATCATTTTCATATGTCCAGAGCAAGCTCCGGTCATCTTCTCCTACGACCCCAAAATTCTATCTCTCTCCCTAGGCTATGAGAACCTCCCAAACTCTCCAGAATCACTCCCTAAACATCACTGAGCATGAATCCACCAACAAACAACATTTATTTTGCATCAATCTAGAGAATCAAGCAAGAACATGTTTCACAAGCAAACTTTCAGAGGTTAAATACATGCTTAATACTCAACCATTTTCAAAAGTAAACATATCACAATGATCAGCAGATCATGTAGAATCAATTTGTAACTTAAAAAGAGACTTCTGGAAAAATGTTTGAAGGTGGTTACCTGAGATGGAACTTTCTGATTCTGAGCTTTTTGACCCTTCCTTTGATGCAAAACCACTCCAATAGTCCCCCTTGAGCTTCTGAAAGGCTTGAATGAAGCTTGTATGGCTTGGTTTATGAGTTTCAGTTCTGAATATGCAGAAATCGTGTTCTTGTTTTGTGAGGTTTCAGGCCATGGCAAGGGGTGGGAAATGATCCTTATGATGTGTGGAGATGATTGGTGGTGAAACTTTTGAGCTTGAGTGGTTGAGGAGTGAGTTTCGAAACTTGAAGGTTTTGGGGATTTTTGAGCAATCTGAGTTGTGGGATGATTCAGGCTTGTGTGTGTTATGAAATGAGCTGGATAATGTTAGTATAGGCCAATGAGAGTGATCAGAAAGTGGGTGGTGGCATAGTGTGATTGGTATGGGCCAAGTTGCAAAAATGTCAACATTCTGTACTTGAGGTATGGGCATGGTTCAGAGCTGTTTCAATGGGTGTCTTGGCCTCAACTGAGTTCATGGATGGCCCTTAGATCAATAGAGTGCAGCTGGATGGCCTTGATCAAGTGTTTGCAAGCTTTATGCATTTTGACAACTTTGAAATTTCTTGAGAAATTGGCCATGAAAACTTGTGATGCAAGGCATGATTCTGATCCAAATGTGTTGCACTATGTTGGTATGATGTTTAGAGGTCAATTAGAGGTCATGAAATGGCTTGGCAAGTGAAATTGCAAAAATCCCTTTTTGGTGCACACTTGAAAATTATAGGATTTTTGCCAACTTTGAAAGGCCATATCTTGAGTTCTATGATGAATCAAGACATGTTCTTGTACTTTTTGAAAATGGGAAGACATAATCTACAACTTTCATGTCCAAGAATTTTTCATTTGAAGCATTTTTGATCATGAAAGAATAGGTTGAATATCTTTCCCAAAATGGAAATTTCCATTACAAGTCCTTTCCAAAAATAGCAAGTTTGCATTTGGCTCAAAATTCATCAACTTTGTGAACTTCTAACCACTTAAATGACCAAATAAATATCATAGAGACTCAAAATGATGATGATGACCCTTTGGTACCCTTTATGGAGGCCTCAGATTCCCTGATTTTGACTTTACTTACTCAAGAAGTTACCCAATGATCAGATGACTTCCATAGTGAATTTCTTCATCAAACTTGGTACACATGATCCTTATAACATATTAAGACCATTAGAAATAAGAATGACCAAAAAATTTGGGATTAAGGCCTCTGAATCCAAAACCCTAATTTTAGGTCATCTGTGCAGGAAATCTTCAGTCTGCTTTTATGCCTTTGCCATGCTTTGTGGTCCCTTGACTTTTATGAACTTTGGGGAGCATATTATGATCATGGAACACACCTGGACCCTCTTGGCAAGCTTCAAGACCATTAGTATGGCTCAGATCACTTCTTGGATTGCTCAGCTCACAAACCCTTGATGCAGATGAAACGAAACTATGCAGTGGGATGGTATGCTTATGTAATGCAAAAATGAAAGATCATAAGCCATAGTGTGAAAAAGTAAGGGCAAATTTGGGGTGTTTACAGCTGCCCCTATTCAAGCATGAGTTAGCTGTGCAGGATGTAAGTGTTTGACTTAACAGACAAACAAGATAACTTGTGGTTGAATACCAAAGACAGTCCGAAATTTGCACTCACTGGGGAGAAGAAGAAAAGGGATATAAATTGTAAAAGATAGTATAGTATGCTTATCAAGTAAAAGCAATGGAGGACGGCCATCGAGCAGAGGACGACTACTGGGGGTAAAACGGTAAGCAAAGCAATGACGGGGACGTCCATCATGCTAGGAAATAAAGAAACCGCGATGGGGACGACCATCGGGTAAGGAAATAAAATTCTCTGGGGGTCAAAGGAATGAGGGAAACACTAACGAGGCCGACCATCAGGTTAAATAGAAAAGATCAACGATGGAAATGGCCATCAGGTAAAAACTGATGAAGGACGATCATCAGGAAAAGGAAAAGGGGCCACGACGGGGACGACCATCGGGTTAAAGAATAAATGAAATACTTGATGAGGGACAGTCATCAAAGGTGAAAGACGATCACCTAGCAGGGGACGGCCTGCTCTTTATCATGACATAGGACGAATGTCGGATAGAAAAGATCAACGATGGGGACGACCATCGGATAAGCATGATGAAGGACGATCATCAAGAGGTGATGGACGATCACCTAGAAGGGTACGGCTGCTCTTGGGGATTATCGTGACATAGGACGAATGCTAGATAACAAGATCAACGATAGGGACGACAATCGAATAAATGATGAGGGACGATCATCATAAGGTGAAGGACGATCACCTAGCAGGGGACGGGTGCTGAAAATATCACGACATAGGACGGATTCCAAATAGAAAGTTCCAACAATGGGGATTCCAAAGGTGAAGGACGATCACCTGGCAGGGGACGACTGCCGAAAATATCACGACATAGGACAAATGCCGGATAGAAAAGGTTTTTTGTCTATGTGGGGATGTAAACATGGATGAGTGCTTACGCCTTAAAATAAAAGGTATAAGTGTTTGACGGTGTGTATAGACTAAAGATTCGGACGAGCATCCTTAGGATCACGATACGGGCGAGTATCGATAGAAGCAAATGCTGGCACATGTTTAAGGATGATGCTATGGACGAGTATCAATCGGCTGAGCAAAGAACACGGACGAGTGTTGAATCTGCTGAGGGGTGATATATACAAGATACAGATGAGTATCAAAGACTTCTGTATAAGTATGTACAAGTATGATCTGTCGGTGAAGTATGTGCAAGACACGGACGAGTGTCGAAAAGGGATTGAGCAAGGGACACAGACGAATGTTTGACTTGCTGGGGAAATATGACACGGGCGAGTGTCAAAAAGGAATATGTACAAGTTATGGACAAGTATTTGTATTGAGAATTCCGAAGGTATTCTGGCGACTTTACTGGGGAAATATGACACAGACGAGTGTCTAAAAGAGCATGTATAAATATAAACAGGCATCTGTGTTTGGGAGTGCAAAGGGGATGCTTTGGCTTTTATCTGCAGGGGACAAGTTTTATATATTGCTGGTGAAGTGACGATGGTATTTGTAGGTGACTGGCTCGAACTTGGCTCATGATCATGCAAATGTTTGATTTTTGCCGTAATGCTCCGTTTTAGACGGAATGCTACACTTATTTTGGGGAAAGATGATGTGAATGCTATGATTATGCAAATGAGAAAACCGATTCGAGATCCGGATCCTGCGGGGAGAGAGATCTCTGGTCTATCTGCCTGGAGGGAGAACTCCATTGGGGACGAGGAAGTTTCAGTAACTCCGCTGGGGATGTATTTCAGGCATTGCTCTACTGGGGAGAGAATGGCAACTCTGTGGGGAAGCAATTCCACCGACTCTGCTGAGGATGAGAAAATCCTGGCCACTCTGATGGGGAATAGAAAGTTCCTGACCACTTTGCTGGGGAAAAGCCGTCAAGCATTGCTTGGGAGATCCTGCTTGGGGATTCAGTGAGTTTCTTGAAGGATCCTCGGAGGGATAAAAACTTTACGAGGAATTACTTCTTGTCAAGGAGTCCTGCTGATGATGTGATTGTTGGCTTGGCAGGGGAACAATACTTGATATGCCCCATCTTGTGAAAGTTTGTCTGTCTTGACTACCTGCAACCTGTTAAGACAAAGGAAACGCACAAGTGTCCCGAGGTATCCTTAATCGGATTCCTTCATAGGAGTTAGATTTTCTTAAGAGTGCAACATATTCCTGCAAGCATTAATTATTAAAAATGGTCAATGTGTTTTATGCAAGTGTTGTACCATGAACTTTGGACATTTTGCAAACGAAACAAAAATGTACAAAATAAAGTGTGACTGAAAATTCTGATTTTATAGATTGGTGTGCCCTGAATAGGCAAGTACATCCAAAGAAGCGAATCCCCTGAAAGGAGGAAATTGCTGTAAATTGAGAAAATAAAAGTGTTGGCAATGTTAAAGATGACGCTCCAATGAGCTTCCTTTGCTATGACCCATATGACCTTGACGTTCTTCTTATCCTGCTTTCCGAAGAAATTTGATTCTGACCGACGCTTTAACCTTTCGAAGCCTTCCAAGTTGTGAGTGATACAGACGAATTCAGAATGCAGTTGTTCGCTTTTTCCCATATTTTGCGTGGATCGCCCTTTCGGGTTTTCAATCCACCAGGATACCCATTTTTGCCTGAGCTGTCTGATGTGACTTTTCAACTCAGCGGGTGTACATTTTTTTTCAATTTTCCCTTATTTTTTCCCGAGTCTTTTATTCTGTTTTTAACTCGCCGGGATGCCCTATTTTTGCCTGGACTTACATTCTGTGTTTATGTCCAGCGGGTCATTTATGCGAAGTATTTTTTAACTGCATATGAATTCACAGGAGATAAGAAATCCTCGCCATCCATAGTAGTGAGCATCAGTGCCCCACCAGAGAAAAATTTCTTTACTATGAACGGGCCCTCGTAGTTTGGCGTCCATTTGCCCTTGTGGTCTGTATGAGGAGGAAGAAGTCTTTTCAGAACAAGTTCTCCACTTGTTATTCCTGCGGTCTGACTTTCTGATCGAAGGCTTTCTTCATTCGCTTCTGATATAACTGCCCATGACAGATGGCTGCTAATCTCTTCTCTTTAATCAGATTCAGTTGATTATATCGAGATCGGACCCATTTTGCTTCATCCAGTTTCACATCCATCATTAGCCGTAAGGAGGGTAGTTCAACTTCAACAGGTAGGACAACTTCCATACCATACACAAGCTAATAAGGTGTTTCCCCAGTAGATGTTCTGATAGAGGTTCGGTACCCATGCAAGGCAAATGGTAGCATTTCATGCCAGTCTTTGTAGGTGACTACCATCTTTTGCACAATCTTCTTAATGTTCTTGTTAGCGGCCTCAACAACGCCATTCATCTTTGGTTTGTAAGGAGAAGAGTTATGATGTTGAATTTTGAAGTCCCGGCAAAGTTCTGCCATCATCTTGTTGTTCAAATCGGAACCATTATCAGTAATGATTCGCTCGAGAACTTCATATCGACAGATGATATTCGTTTTCAGAAATCTAGCTACCACTTGTCTGGTGACGTTTGCATATGAAGCTGCTTCAACCCATTTGGTGAAGTAATCAATGGCTACCAGGATGAATCTATGACCATTTGAAGCAGTCGGTTCAATCTTTCCAATCATATCAATGCCCCACATGGAAAAGGGCCAAGGTGAATACATTACATTCAAAGGATTTGGAGGCACATGCACTTTATCTGTGTAGATTTGGCATTTGTGGCATTTTCTGGCATAAGCACAACAGTCTGCATCCATTGTGATCTAGTAGTAACCTGATCTTAATAACTTCTTTGCTATTGCATGTCCTCCAGCATGGGTACCGAAAGAACCCTCATGTACTTCGTGCATCAGGAGGTCTGCTTCCTTCTTGTCAATACATCTAAGCAGGACCATGTCGAAGTTTCGCTTGTACAAAGAACCATCAGTATTGAGGAAGAAACTACCGGCTAGCCTTCTTAATGTCTTCTTATTATTTAACGATACCCCAGGTGGGTATGTCTGAGTTTCCAAGAAGCAGATGATGTCGTGGAACCAAGGCTTGTTGTTAGTAATAGTGTCCACAGAGAATACATATGTCGGTCTGTCCAGTCTGGATACAAGAATCTGAGGTACATAATTGGCAGCTTGTACTTTGATCATGGATGAAATGGTAGCCAAAGCATTTGCAAACTGATTCTCATCTCGAGGGATGTATTCAAGCTTAACTGTTGCGAATAAGGTTAACAATCTCCTCGTATAGTCATGGTAGGGAATCAGATGCTCCTGATGAGTGTACCACTTGTCGTTGGTCTGGTTGATTACCAAAGCTGAATCTCCGAATACATTCAAGGTTTTGATCCTGAGGTCAATGGCTTCCTCAAGACCCATAATATAAGCTTCGTATTCTGCTTCGTTGTTAGTGAAAGCAAAGGTGAGTTTTGTCGAGAAAGGCATATGGACTCCTTTAGGCATGATAAGTACTGCACCAACCCCACGACCGTTGCAATTAACTGCCTCATCGAGCATCATAGTCCATGCTTCTTCTGGGTCTGTCCCTTTAGTGTGAACAGGCTCTTCACAATCTTTTTCTTTCAAGAACATGATGTCTTCATCATGGAAGTCAAATCTCATAGGCTGGTAATCATCAATGGGTTGCTCATCCAGATAGTCAGACAATACACTTCCCTTGATGGCCTTTTGAGAGGTGTACTGAATGTCATATTCTGTTAGAATCATTTTCCATCTTGCAACCTTTCCAGTAAGTGCTGGCTTCTCAAATATGTACTTGACTGGATCCATATTTGAGATCAACAAGGTAGTATGAGTCAACATATACTGTCTTAGTCGGCGAGTAGCCCACGCTAAAGCACAACAAGTTTTCTCGAGCAGTGAATAACGTTGTTCACAGTTGGTAAACTTTTTGCTTAGGTAGTATATTACATACTCTTTTCGACCAGACTCGTCATGCTGGCCCAACACACACCCCATTGATTCTTCTAATACTATCAGATACATAATTAGAGGTCTTCCTTCAATTGGAAGCATGAGAATTGGAGGTTCTTGCAGATACTCTTTGATCTTGTCAAACGCTCTTTGACAATCTTCGTTCCACCTGACTGTTTGTTCTTTTCTTAACAGCCTGAACAAGGGTTCGCAGGTTGCAGTGAGATGATATATGAACCTTGAGATGTAGTTCAATCTACCTAGGAACCATCAAACTTCTTTCTTAGTCTTAGGGGCAGGCATCTCCTGAATAGCTTTGACTTTATTGGGATCTACCTCAATTCCTTTTTCACTTACAATAAAACCCAACAGTTTACCAGAACGTACCCCGAATGTGCACTTGTTGGGGTTCAACTTCAACTGATACTTCCTCAGACGCTTAAACAATTTCAGCAGATTCACCAGATGATCTTCTTCTGTAAGGGACTTGGCAATCATGTCATCCACATAGCACTCGATTTCTTTATGGATCATATCGTGGAATAATGTTACCATAGCTTGTTGATATGTTACACCAGCGTTCTTCAAACCGAACGACATTACTTTGTAGCAGAATGTGCCCTAGGATGTGATGAAATTTGTCTTCTCCATGTCTTCAGGTGACATCTTGATCTGATTGTATCCAGAAAATCCATCCATGAAAGAGAATACCGAGAACTGAGCTGTGTTATCCACCAATACATCAATGTGAGGTAATGGGAAATCATCCTTCGGGCTTGCCCTTTTCAGGTCCCGGTAATCCACACACATACGCACCTTGCCATCCTTCTTAGGTACGGGTACAATGTTAGCAACCCATGGTGGGTAACTAGTTACAGCGAGAAAACCGGAGTCCCACTACTTTTGTACTTCTTCTTTGATTTTCATGGCCATGTCTAGGCGAGTACGGCGCAACTTCTGTTTAACCGGAGGACAATCTTCTTTCAGTGACAACCTGTGCATGACAATATCCGTATCCAAACCTGGCATATCTTGATAAGACCAAGCGAACACATCGACATATTCCCGAAGCATACTGATGAGTTGTTCTTTCACTAGAGCTTGCAGACTGGCACCGATCTTCACCTCTTTCACATCTTCCTTGGTACCAAGATTGACAGTTTCAACCTCCTCCTGATGAGGAGCAATCACTTTTTCCTCTTGTCTTAACAACCTGGCCAATTCCTCCGGAAAATCATAGTCTTCATCAACCCCTTCATCTGCTTGATTAATCGGATTGTCGAAGTCATACAAGGTCATAGCAGTTTCGTTACCGGTGCAATCTGGAGGATTATCTCTGCAAGGGTTGAGATTTTTTTATTTTAGTGATTGATTTTATCTTATTTAGAAAAAAAGTGAATGAAGTTTATTAAGAAAAACATTGCCATTTATTGTTTTGTGCGAAAATAACAAAAAATGAAAGACAGTGAGCGAAAAAGATTGTTTACAGAAGATGTCCATTTGTTCATTAATCATTCATTTGTACAAAATACAAATATGACCCTATTACAAAATGAGTCCTGACACCTTGGGCAAGATGCAGGACTTGATGCATGCTTAAACAGGAAATAATAATTACTCTGCAGAAGTAATCCTTATAATTTCCTGGGAAGACCAGTTGAGGACTTGTTGGCTTGGGACCCTTGGACGAATCCAGGTTTCCAGGTTGAAGTCACTTTCAGTCTCGTCTTCCACATTGTTGATTGCATTCGGGGTTAGCATTCCCCCACTGATAAACTTGGGAGCTTCAACAGCCTCCTCCTGGACCTGTCGGGATGGTTTGTAACCCAACCCGAACCTGTCTTCCTTGACCTGAACTTGCAGCAGCTTGCCCCAGCCCTGGGCATTCCCGTCTTCAACAACCTTCCGAGCTTGCTTATAAGAGGAGATTGAAGTACCAGACACTTCAGCTGTTGCTTCATTGACATTGAGGGCCTCAAACCCCTGACTCATTGTCTCATGGATCTCTCTGTCCATCTCTATATACTTGTAAGTAGCTAGATGACTAACGAAGATATCCTCCTCCCCACATATTGTGATAACTTGGCCCTCCCATTCATATTTTAACTTCTGGTGAAGGGTCGACGTCACAGCGCCAGCGGCATGAATCCATGGCCGACCCAACAAACAACTATAGGCAGGCTGAATGTCCATCACGTAGAAGATAGTTTTGAAGATCTGTGGGCCAATCACCACAGGCAGCTCAATTTCCCCAAGAACCGATCTTTTAGAACCGTAAAAGGCTCTCACTACTAGGTTACTTGGACGCAGGGCAAGACCATCATATTCCATCTTGACCAAGGCTTTCTTTGGAAGAACATTGAGTGAGGAACCAGTGACAACCAAGACGTGAGAAAGAACAACACCTTAACACTCCAAGGTGATATGCAGAGCCTTATTATGGTTACGGCCCTCCGTAGTTAGATCAGCATCAGTGAACCCTAGCCCATGACTAGTGTTGACATTAGAAACCACCGTCTCTAGCTGATTAATTGTAATCTCTTCTGGCACGTAAGCTGCGTGCAGGACTTTGAGAAGTGCATTCCTGTGAGCTTCGGAACACATTAGCAGTGATAAAATAGAGATTTTGGAGGGTTTCTGATGGAGCTGGTCCACAACCTTATAGTCACTCTTCTTGATTATTCTCATGAACTCGTCTACATTCTGGTCAAAGGATGTCTTCTGAGCTTCCTTGGTAATAGGTTCTTCAGGCACCACACTTTTGCCTTTAGCCTTGGCGGCAGCTTCTGCTTCCGCATTAGTTCTTGGGAATTGTGAGACAAAGAGACGTCCGCTTCGAGTGAAGCCTCTGTCTCCCCCACATTATCAATCTGTGGTGTAGAAGTGTCAAGAGTGACTTTCTTTCCGCCACAATATAAATCTGAGCCATAGTGCCAAGGAACGGCGTTGCTGCTGTCATATGGAACTGGTCTTGGTACCGTGATAGTAATCAGACTGATTGCTGCGGAAGAAGGAGTTGAGATAGTCTGAGGTTCATAATAAATTGTGACAGGAGGTCTGACCAAAGATGGTGCTGGTGATGAAGGTTGTTGATGTTGATGGAGATGTTGATGTGAGTTGTTGAAAGGATCTGGATCGTGGATTATTGTCGGATCATAGTAAATGGTAACTGTGGAAATGTCTTCATTGATGGTTGTTGTTGTTGTTGTAGAAGGATGTGTTAAACTAATGTCTTTTGAAGTTGAAGAAGGGATGGTTGTTGATGTTGTAGAAGAATATGTTGGAATGATTATTGTTGAAGTTGTAGGAGTGATATCTGTTACATCTGATGGAATGACATGTGCTGGTGTTGTAGGAGGAACGACTGTTGATGTTGTAGGAGCTAGAACTGTTGAAGTGATCTGTAAAGTGCCTTCTTTGATAAGATTGTTGATACCATCCTTCAAATTTGCACAACCGTTGGTAGAAATCTTGCAAGCTTCACAATGGGCCTCACAGCCTGGGAACACTTAGCACTTCAAAAGCTGGGCTTTAACCTCGGCCAGAGGTGTTTGAATACTTGCAACACTGTCAATTTGGTTCATTGGTTGATCTTCCTCAATGGCATTTATCCTAGGCCCACCATGGCTAGGCATAGGATTCTTGGTAACACTTGGAGGGGGTGCAAAGTTGACTGCCTTAGAATCAATCAAATCTTGAACTTTCATGTGTAAGGCTCTGCACTTCTCTGTAGTATGGCCAGGTGCATTGGAGTGGAAGGCACATCTGGCATTAACATCATAGTTTCTTGGAAGGTTTTGGAGATCTGGTGGAGCCAGAGTCCTCAATTCAATCAGATTGAGCTTTAATAACTATGGAAGTAAGGCAGCATAGGGCATCGGAATGGGATCGATAACCCTGTTGATTTGTGAAGTCCTTTATTGAAACGGACGTTGTTGCTGATTCTTATTGTTGTAAGAACTCTGTTGCGGAGGAAATTGTTGTTGTTGTTGGAAGTGTTATGGTTTGTGGAGGATACTGTTGTTGAGGTGATGGAGCTGGAATGGTGACAGCAGCCACTGATCTTGGAATGTATTGAGGCTTACCTCTACCCATATGTATTGAGTTGGTTTCACCTGTCCTGCGAGGTCCCGAGAAAGGTTTTCTTGCATTGCTGGAACTAGCACCGTTGTCTGAAATTTTGCCCATCTTCAAAAGACTCTCAATTCTCTCTCCAGCTATAACTACATCCGCAAAGCTGGTGGACGAGAAAGCAGCAAGTCTGTCAATGTACGTTCCTTGCAATGTGTTCATAAACATGTCAGCCATTTCTATTTCTGACATCGGAGGCTGGACAGCAGCAGCAAGCTGTCTCCATCTTTGGGCATACTCCCTAAAGCTTTCTCTTGATGACTGAGACATACCCATCAGGAGGGTCCTGTTGGGAGCCATGTCCAAGTTATATTGATAATGGAGTATGAAAGCTTCGGCCAGATCCTTCCAGTTTCTGACTGTTGCTTTGGACAGGTTAGAATACCATTCACGGGATGCCCCAGTCAGACTGTCTTTGAAGTAGAATATCCACAACTTTTCGTCCATGGTATAAGCTTTCAGTCTCCCCAGAAAAGAATGCAGGTGATTACATGGGCAAGAGGTACCATTATATCTCTCAAAGCATGGAGGCTTGAATTTGTGAGCAATCCCGACTCCCTCAACTAGACCAATGTCCATTACATCAAATCCCAAAGAGTTTTGGGACTCCAAAGGTCTCAGCTTCTCCGCTATTTCATCCAAACAACGATCATTGGCTTCATCCCCATCACCAATTACTGTAAATTGTTCTTCTTGAGGGTACTCTTGCAAGGCACGACCTCCAGTGTTTCCTTGAGTATTTCTGATAGCATTGACTTCAGGATTGAGGCAAGGCCCAAACTCTGGCGGATCTGTTCGTGGCTGCCCGTGATCATTGTTACTAGTACCTCCTGTACCTGGATGATTCTCTTCTGGAGTTTGCCGCTCGAATAACTCTCTTAATCTTTCTTGGATTTGGGCCAACCCAGTCATTATTGCCATGAACTGGTTCATCTGAGCTCTCATCTTAGTTCTTTCATTCGCCATATTAGTTCTCACGTCAGTCAAATCTTGTTGAACTTGGTCCATCTGTAAGCTCGGAAGGTTGTTTCTGGTTGGATACCGGTGAACTCTGTTGATGGGAAAAACCCTCCTACGAGCAATGTTTCCTGAAACAACAGCAAAGTGAGAAAACAACAACAAAAACACCTACAAAACAAAGAATGAGGTTAGTATGCAATGCAGTATGTCTATTTGTCTTCCAAGGGTATTCGGTTTGGTTCTTTGGTTTTGACCTTCCAGACCTCTGGGAATGAAGATGTTGAAGAGATATCAAAGCCCATCAGAAAATACAAGTAATACATAAACCATATATTACAAATGCAAAAGATACATAGTTTATGATTACAACAAGTTCCCATGGTGGGTCAAAATACAATCAAGTCGAGAAATACAACAAAATCACCATGAGAAATAAAGTACAATCAAAATAAAATACAAGTACAAAGAAATCAAACATCCAGCCCAGAAGTCATCCTCCTTGACTTCCTTCAGGAGAGCATCAGTCACTGGTCCAACTGGATGCTCTGTGATAGTCTTGATAAGAAGGTTCCTGGTGGCAATGGAACTTGTCAACTTCTGGTACTTGTCTTGGTCTTTTGATCTCTTCAGCAGGAAGATATGGATATCATTCTTGATTAAAAACTTAGGCTCGTCTGCAAACAAGATGATTCCATATACACTAAGGGCCAGGAGAGCACAAACAGTTTCCTACTTCCCAACTGCAGCATGACTGGTGGCCTGAGTGATCAAGAAGTCCAAATGGAGGCCTGCGATTCCCGCCTTGGTGGTCATATCCTGATCAATGATGGTGTTTTCTAAATACAAAGCCTTAGCTATGTCTTTATTCCTAGGAGCAGTCATCTCAGGGTTGAAAGGAATACCTCTTCTAATAGGGACACCTAACAACATGGAAAACTCTTCTAACAAAGGACCCATCTGAAAGTCTAGGAAAGCGAAACATCTGAGAGGAGGGTCATAGAACTAAAGGCAAGTGTGGATCATGCTCCTCTGTGATGCATCCAAGTCCATGATCATTTCCATGATACTACCATAATGTTCCCTGAATAAAGGGACATGATCAGGAGTGAAGAGTTCCTGAATCTGCCTGATGCCTGCTAGGGATGGCTCAAAGAAATGATAAGTAATGTTGCTCTTCCTGGATGAGTCCATACTGACAATGGATGCTAATGAAGATAACCGAGGAGATATCAGCTGAAGAATATCTCTGATGAAGATAACTGATGAAGAAGAACAGCCAAAACCAAACCAAAGATGATGCAGATACCCTGTAAAACAAATAGACAAGATGTTAAAATGATGCAAAATGATGTATGCAGAATGATATGCAAGGGTTTGTGATCAGGTGCTGGATTTTCCACTTGCTTTGATAGGGTCCATGAGTGTTCATAAGTCTAGATGAAGGTATGAAAACCAGTAACCCGATGGGGGACTCAAATAAAGAGTCACAAGTCCAGGGTTTCATAGAATCAGTCCAAAATAGTGTAACCTTAAAACAATATCAGTAATAGGGTATGTTGAGGCCGAGGGTTCCTGCAAACCTGTAAACATCCCAACCCCCTCACAGGTATTGTTCTAGAACAAGGATCCTCAAACTTGGATCTATTATGAGAAGTGTAAACACTTCTAACCCGAAGGTACATTGTTTACATTAATCATAAAAGACCCTCCTCTAATTCACCTCAGATGCTGAAGGTCATCTAAAAAAGGTCATCCAGACTTAGCAGGCTTCCCAGATAGCCCTAGTACTACAGGAAATCCGTAGCACATAGTTCTCAAGAAGAAACTCATGTCCGAACCGTGTTTTATATTCCCGCACCAGACCGAAATGGAATAGGAAAGAATATGAAGCCACTCTAATCCTATGTGTCACTCAGGATCCCGGTGTGGAACCTTGCTCACTGAGATACCCCTCCCACCAAGGCAAACCAACAAATCCAACATATGATATGATGACGATAATATGAAATGCATAAAATAGTAAATGAAAGAAATAAATAAAGTTGTACAGAAAGCAATAAATAAAAATCCCACATAACACCCCCATAAACACAAATCAAACAAGCGCTAGGAGAAACCCACAAAAAGAACCAGAAGCCCTGGTTGCAAGATAAGATTTCCCCAGCAGAGTCGCCAAACTGTCACTCCCCGGACATACGTCCCGGTGCAAACGCGAACCGTCGGCGAAAGAGAAAGGGTTGAATAGAGTCGCCAGCTAGGCATTTTTATCTCGAAGGAAAGGTAATGCTACATAAACCTGGAAAGAGATGGATAAGACGGTTGCGAACCAGAGAGACCGAGTAAGGGGGTTGGTTACGACCTGGGAAGGTATTAGCACCCAGATAGTCCGTCATACTCGACGGGATCCATGCTTACAAGATTATGTTTAAAAAGGGGTAAGCGTATGTGCTATCTGTGTGCAAAAGCTAGGGAAAGAAAGTACAGGTGTCAGTGCAAAAGGTGAATTGCCCAGGAACTGAGGCTTAGAAAAGAATGCTGAAAGAGGGGGATGACAAAGAGACTTTTGTTCGATAACTGTTAAGTTATGCCTACGTATCCTCTCGTGCAATGAGGAAGTCAGAACACCGTAGTTCGACTCAAAGAGACTGAAAATAAAGATTGACTGTGAACTGCTTACTTGTCTATGCTCAAGTGTATAACTCGTCTGACTCGAGTGCTAACTGTCTTACATTAGACGAAAGAAGCGAGTTATCATTTTTTAATGAGTGTGATGAGAAAAGAATCCCGAAGGAGACAATTATTGTTTGTTTTTGTGTTTTCAGTTTTTTATTGTTTTTGGTGTTTTGCATAGGATTATGAGCTTAAGCCTAAATCAAGGGCTTGTAAACTCATTATATCCTCCCTGATTAGGGATAATGAGCCTACTTAAGTATGAGATAAGAATCTCAACTTAATTACCATGATGACGTAGGATTAAGATCATTAACCTACTTGTGATTATTAAGTGTTTTTGGGTTTTTGTTTAGTGTTAAGTAATGAGTTTAATCTCTAATAAATATTAGTGAACTCATTACACCATCCTAATAGAAGGATGATAGATGAGAACACTTAAGCTGAGGAAGATACCTCAACTTAATCCATGGTTAGGGATTAAATTCATTATATAACAAGCCTTTATTAAATGGATTTTAATTAAAGGATGAGATTAAGAAGTGGATTTTATGGTTTGTAAGACAACTTGAGGGGGACTTATCCATTAAACACTAGGGTTAGTCCCTCTTAACCATAAGGAAGAGATAGAACCCTAATGTAAGGCCTAAGTTACAAGATAAAGTCTTAGATATTATTAATGTGTTTTGATTAAGATATGTAAACCAATTAAAGGTTTAACACTAAGGATTAAAGTTATACACTTCATCCTAAGATAAGTATACATGCATAACCCTAATTCAAAGTCCTAAAACATTAAGTGTTTAGTCTCTGATTATGAGATGAGAAAAAAGACTCAAGGAGACTCAAAGGTAAAAAATATAGGGGGGACTATACAGAACCCTAAAAATTATCATGCTTGGATATCCTATCGTTTGTGAGGCTTAAGAAAGATCTTCAGAAAGGCCACCATGGAAGAAGCAGATGAAAAGAGAAGGAGAGAAAGAATAAGTTACTTACTTCCTGAAGAAGATAAGTAACTTAAAAGAAAGTAAGTAAGAAGGAGAGAGCATAAGTGAAGCAAGTTCACTTCAAAGACAAGTAAATATGCAAATGAGGAGAAGAGAATAGATGAGAGGTGAAGGCAAATCCACCTCCCATATAACTTACCAAAAGTTCCTGAAATGTTAGTATGAATGCATAAGACATAAAGCACAAAGAAATGAGATGAATAAGGATGCAAAGACCAAATTCAGAAGTGATTATGATATTCAAATGTGTTATGAGATGATGCAAAGTCATACAAGATGCATATGAAGGATCATATAAGAAAATGAGTGCAAATGAAGCATGAATGAAGCTTGAAAACACATGAATGTTCATGGAATGTAATGAATGCAAAACAAAGCAAATGAATGAAGAAATGATAGAGCAATGTTTCAAACATGTCCTGATATGTCTAAGATGACATACAAAAGAGTGGGATGGCATGGAAAGTTCATAAGTTCATGATATGCAAAGAAGAATGCAAATGAAGATGCAAAATTAGGGTTTTAAGGCAACATGAGATGCATATGATCAAAACAGAAACATTCACCATGATAAAAAATTGAAATTGAACTCAAACAAACCCTAAATCTATACAAGATCACACCCCAAAGGAGAAGGTCATAAGCAAATCATAGTGAAAGTTATGAAATATCTAAGTTAACTAGGGTTTTTGGGTGCTTCTAAAGGGAAAATGCAAGATAAAAATATGAGGTAAATAACCTAGAAGCTATATGCAATATGTGAAACAATGCAAGAAGAACCAAGTTCAAACTCATCATGGTTAGGCAGAAATGAATTTTTCAAGTTAGGGTTAAAAAATGTGAAATTTAAGAACCCTAATTCAAAGAAAATTGTGAAAATGTGATCAAACCTAAAAAGAAATTTGTATGGTGAGTTTGAAATTGTTTCTAAATGTATTGGAATGCTTCATGAGTTTTTTGGTGATATTTAGAAACCTAAATGTTTATTTAATTAATTAAAATCAATTAATTAATTAAATAAAACATTTAAATATTTTAAAAATACTTTTTTAATGAAAAAATTAAAATAAAAAATGTTTTTAGGTTAAGAAAAATATTTGAAACATAAATTCAAAACATGAGATATTTTGAAAGTATTTTTCTATTTTAAATAAAATGGACAAAAGAAAAGAAAAGAAAATGAATTAAAAATCAAATAAAATGGAAGTATGCAGATCTGATGGTTGAGATTCAAACATGGAGGGATTCAGTTGACTGCGCGCACTATCCAAGGGTCAGGATTCAAACTGAGTTAATTTAATTAATTAAACCTAAATAAACTAATTAATTATGAATTAAGATTAATGATGCAATCTGGACCAAACGCGCGCTAACCCTAAGACCCAAAGGCCTAGATTCAAATTGACTGATAAACCCTAATTAGAACCCTAATCATTTTTAGGTGAATAGAGCAAGCTCCGGTCATCTTCTCCTATGACCCCAAAATGCTATCTCTCTCCCTAGGCTATGAGAACCTCCCAAACTCTCCAGAATCATTCCCTAAACATCACTGAGCATGAATCCACCAACAAACAACATTTATTTTGCATCAATCAAGAGAATCAAGCAAGAACATGTTTCACGGGCAAACTTTCAGAAGTTAAATACATGCTTAATACTCAACCATTTTCAAAAGTAAACATATCACAATGATCCGCAGATCATGTAGAATCAATTTGTAACTTAAAAAGAGACTTCTGGAAAAATGTTTGAAGGTGGTTACCTGAGATGGAGCTTTCTGATTCTGAGCTTTTTGACCCTTCCTTTGTTGCAAAACCACTCCAATGGTCCCCCTTGAGCTTTTGAAAGGCTTGAATCAAGCTTGTATGGCTTGGTTTATGAGTTTCAGTTCTGAATATGCAGAAATCGTGTTCTTGTTTTGTGAGGTTTCAGGCCATGGCAAGGGGTGGGAAATGATCCTTATGATGTGTGGAGATGATTGGTGGTGAAACTTTTGAGTTTGAGTGGCTGAGGAGTGAGTTTCGAAAACTTGAAGGTTTTGGGGATTTTTGAGCAATCTGAGTTGTGGGATGATTCAGGCTTGTGTGTGTTATGAAATGAGCTGCATAATGTTAGTATAGGCCAATGAGAGTGACCAGAAAGTGGGTGGTGGCATAGTGTGATTGGTATGGGCCAAGTTGCAAAAATGTCAACATTGTGTACTTAAGGTATGCGAATGGTTCAGAGCTGTTTCAAGGGGTGTTTTGGCCTCAGCTGAGTTCATGGATGGCCCTTGGATCAATAGATTGCGGCTGGATGGCCTTGATCAAGTGTTTGCAAGCTTTATGCATTTTGAAAACTTTGAAATTTTTTGAGAAATTGGCCATGAAAACTTGTGATGTAAGGCATGATTCTGATCCAAATGTGTTGCACTATGTTGGTATGATGTTTAGAGGTCAATTAGAGGTCATGAAATGGCTTAGCAAGTGAAATTGCAAAAATCCCTTTTTGGTGCACACTTGAAAATTATAGGATTTTTGCCAACGTTGAAAGGTCATATCTTGAGTTCTAGGATGAATCAAGACATGTTCTTGTACTTTTTGAAAATGGGAAGACATAATCTACAACTTTCATGTCCAAGAAATTTTCATTTGAAGCATTTTTGGTCATGAAAGAATAGGTTGAATATCTTTCCCAAAATGGAAAGTTTCCATTACAAGTCCTTTCCAAAAATAGCAAGTTTGCATTTGGCTCAAAACTCTTCAACTTTGTGAACTTCTAACCACTTCAATTACCAAATAAAGATCATAGAGACTCAAAATGATGATGATGACCCTTTGGTACCCTTGATGGAGGACACATATGCCCTGATTTTGACTTTACTTGCTCAAGAAGTTACCCAAGATCAGATGACTTCCATAGTGAATTTCTTCATCAAACTTGGTACACATGATCCTTATAACATATTAAGACCATAAGAAACAATAATGACCAAAAAAATTGGGATTAAGGCCTTTGAAACCAAAACCCTAAATTTAGGTCATTTGTGCAGGAAGTCTTCAATCTGCTTTTATGCCTTTGCCATGCTTTGTGGTCCCTTGACTTTTATGAACTTTGGGGAGCATATTATGATCATGGAATACACATGGACCCTATTGGAAAGCTTCAAGACCATTGGGATGACTCAGATCACTTCTTGGATTGCTCAGATCACAAACCCTAGATGCAGATGAAATGAAACTATGCAGTGGGATGGTATGCTTATGTAATGCAAAAATAAAAGATCACAAGCCATGGTGTGAAAAAGTGAGGGCAAATTTGGGGTGTTTATAGGGTGTTACACTTACAATTATGATAGTGCTTTGGAAGTTGCATTTAGTGATTTTGATATGAGTGAGGATTATGCTGAAGAACATTTAGACAACCTGCTTGAATATAACGGAAACCATGAAGGAACTTGTAAAAAGAAGAAAAAGAAATAGGAAGGAGATAATGGAGATGAAAATGGAAGTGCATATGATAGTGAGGAGTTAGAAAGTGACTGTGATAGTGAGGGGAATAATGCACCCAAATAAAAGAAGTATCCCATTTTCAAGTTAATGAAAGATATACCCAATTATAAATGGGAGTTGGGAACTTATTTTAGTTCAAAAAGTGACTTTAAGGAAGAAATTCAAACCTATAATGTCCAATCTGGGAGAGATCTAAAGTTGTTATAAAATGACAAACAAAGAGTGAGAGTGGGATGTAAGGAAGGTTGGTAGTGGTCTGCATATTGTGGAAAGTTTCCTAATGGGGAGACTTGGTAACTTAGGAAAATAATTGATATTCACAATTGCTCTAGAGAATACAATATGAAGACGAAGAGTACCAAATGGCTTAGCAAGAAGATTCAAAATTCATTGAAAAATAATCCTAAGATGAAGATAAAGGATATAAAGAAATGGAATGTAAGGCTTAAGAAGACAAAGGTAATTAGGTCCACATTTGTAGCTTAAGAAATGTAATATAAGGCTTAAGATATTTTATGTAAGATATTTATATAACAATTTTAGGAAGATGTTTCCTGGAAAATAGTTTAAGGAGATCATTTAGAAGGCTTCCTTATCTACTTATCCACAAGAATGGGAAAAGGAGATGAGAGGAATGAAACAATTAAACGAATAGGCTTTTAAGCATATGATGCAAACTCCACCCAGATTTTAGAGCGCATCCTATTTCAGGACAACTTCAAAGTGTGATTCTATTTTGAATAACATGTCTGAGGCTTTCTATAGAGTGATTGTAGAGTCAAGAGAAAAGCCATTGGTGACCATGCTAGAATAAATAACGGGCTACATCATGGAAAAATGGGTAACTAATAGGGTGAAATTCCCACGATTAATTAATAGGGATGTTTTGCCAAACATTAAGAAGAAAGTGGAGAAAACAAAAACTTACACAAACTACTAGATAGTAAGGTACATCATCAATTTTGTGAATTTTGTGAATGTTAGTAAATGCTAGTAACACTTACTTTGGACATTATCAACTCTGTGTTCAATACTTATACAATTTGTGAATTCTTGTAAGATGTCATCTGAGTTCATCTTTGAAGTCAGACACATTGAGAATCAAGCTAATATGTTTTTTGTCAACTTAAAGGATCTTGAATGATCATCCAGGAAGTGGCAACCGACAACTCTTCTTTGTGTTCATGCAATTTCTGCATTGAAGAGTAGAAGTCTATGTATTGATGATTACATCCCAGAGTTTTATAAGAAATCAAGGTGCAACCACCAAAATATAAGAAGTTTATCATTCAATTATTCAATTATAATTCTTTGTTGCAAATTTATCATTCAATTTATACAAGTTTATGCAAGTTTGAACACTGCATAAATTCATGTAAAATAACATTCAAGTTTGAACATTGCAATTTTGTACACGTGCAACTAAATAATGCCAACATTACTGAACTTGTACAACAAATTCATGTAAAACAATCATTAAACTTCTGCGTAACACAAATTCATGTAAAACCGTCATTAAACTTCTACATAACACAAATTCATGATACAACAAATTCTGCATCACAAATTCATGTAAAATAACTGAACTGGTATGACAAATTCATGATACAAATTAAACTTCTACATAACACCGTCAAGTCAAATAACTGAACTGGTACATAGTGAGTATTACAACATCTTGAATACGAAAACAAAGAACACACCATAGAACATAAACTTCCAATTTTATTTTCCACTTGATGGCATTCTTCAAAGTCGCTTCTAATTCCATATTACTGAGTCTGAATACTTAAACCTTTTTTGGCTTCCTCAATCTCTTGAGTTAGCACATCTATCTTACTTCATTGTTTCATCTTGATTTGCTCATTTTCATCTCTAATTTCTTCTTAGAACATTTCAAAGAATCCACAACCATCATTACTATATCCATGTAGAGATTAAGAAAGAAAATTACAATGTAATGATAAGACATTTCAACAATACTTCAACCCATAATATTCAGACTAAAGCTTACCTTAAAATGTTGACAAACCTAATTTTTTCCATAATTGTTGACAGTTCTTGCCCTTCGAAGTACAATAGTGTCTCCACAACAACAAAAAGGCTTCCATAGAAGATTAGAGCTGCTAAATACCCGCGAATCATTTATGTTTTTCGATGACGATGATGATAAACCGCATGCAACACTCATGAGTAGTGCACTAATGTAGACAAATTAGGTTTCAATTCGGGAATTTTTTACACTATTCACATTAGGTTTAGATTGAGGGTAAAATGAACTATGTTTCAGCAACGAAGAAGAAGAATGTGATGAAGAGGACAATCCATCTTAGCTGGCAAATCCTTTATGTCTAACGCCGTTTATCATTATTTGATAGAAATGACTTGTTTAATTCTGTTTGACAACGTAAATACTAAATTTGATGTTTTAAAAGAAAGAGGACCCAAATAAACAGAAATATATAAACAAGAAACTAAAAAGGATATTAAACCTTTAATTAAATACAAAATTGAAGAGGTTAAGAATTGAAGTCTGTACTTGAGAGACTTTTCCCAACTATTGGTTTTTCAACTGAGTAAATAGATGTTTATTTTTAATTAAAAAAAAAGAGGTCGCATATTGGAATATATTTCATCTCCATCTGATCCAATATCCAAAATAAAAATTACTTAAAAAAATCTATATTTTATTGTAGTATTCTTTTGTTGTTGTGATTTTCCTTTCACGATCATGAAAAGTTATTAAATCATAAAAGTTTAATATTAAAAATGAATGAATTCTTATTACGGATAATTTCTTTTATGTTTAAGTGTGCGAAAGTGACAAATATAACACTTTGATGTACTTAAGAAGCATTTGGTACTAATTCTTATTAATGTAAGCAGTACATAAACTTTATAAATTATAAAGTGATAAAATTATATTCTTCTTTATACATATGCAAAGGGTAAAATATGGATCAATTTGTTAAATTTGTTTGTGTTATTATTATCTTTCTTTTTCAATTTCTTGTTGCAATGAACGTTAACGGTACCTTTTATTTTTCTTTTCAAATTTCCTTATTTACTTTCAATTCAATATTTTATCACATTATATTTATATTATTTTACTTCTTTTTTCATTACAGCTGCTTTTAAATGTGTTGAAGATTTTGATTGTCCAAAATATTATTGTCTGCTTATTTTTAAACCGAAGTGTAGTTTGGGTTGGTGTATATGTGTGTTAAAAACAGGAATGAATTCTTAAAGTATTTTATGAAAGTATCATGCTAAGTGGTTGAAGGAAAAGAAATGAGTGTATTCAAGATAAATTTAATAAATATTGTTTTTAAAACTTCATAAGACTAAAACCTATTTAATTCATGTTAGGAAAGCATTAGCTGCCACTAAAAAAACATGAGCAATCAAAATATGGATCTCTAAGAGGGGACATTTACGCCCTCCCTTTGAAATAAATCATTTCATCTAAATATTAATAAAAGAATATAATACAAACATAAAAAACAGGTTACACATATAATATTAGCAGTCAAAAGGCGGAAAGCCATTTAATATTACAAAAAACAAAGATATTACAAAATAATTAAAATACGAGCGGTTACTCATTATACACCTTCTGACCACACCGAATGAACTGAAATAGATACATTCAACTCAAGTCTAGGTTTGGATAAAAGAAGGCATCGTGTCCTTTTGCCTTTTAAAATTATTAGGAAGAGACAAAGTCTTCTCCTAAAAGATTTTCATTGAGCTAAGAGTCTCCTTAAACGATTGCTCTATGTATTTGACCTCTTCAAAGTAAGTAATAGTCGTAGGGGCTACTTCCTTGGTGCGCGACTTTGAAGCATCACATTTTTCTCACAACGTCCTTATCACTTCCTGACCTCCTTGAACATTTCTCCTAGCAAAGTTCGTTTGGGATTGTAATTCTCGAATAATATTATAATATTTCTCCCTCTAGACATTTCCTATTAGAAAACACCGCAACAATTTAACTTCTAGTAGTTTCGCTAAATGAGTCACTAGTAATCACCATGAAAAACTCTCTTAAATGGAGTTATGAAGATCAGAGAACTCCACCACGTTAAAAGTAGGGATAGTCCATAGGGAAGATCTACCACCCGCCTTCTCACCCTCTTAAGTTAATGGGAAACTTCCTATTGGTCTACAAGGACCATCCTCTAGCCTCAAAATCTTGGGAGGGTAAGCCTCACCAACCCAAGATGTTTCACAATACTGCTTCCCTCCATTAGTAATTAAATCCTTGGTAAAGGGCTGGGAAAATATGTCCGCTGCTACGTAGCTTGCATATATGATAGTCATATCATATTATGCATAGTTTTCATATGATATTCAAAACCAAATGTTCTCTCCTCTTGCCAAGAGAAATTCTAGACACATCCTCTACAAATAAGGGAGAGGAAATTCTATTAACGTGTGTAAGATAGTAAATAGAAGATCATATCAAAAGGTATTTCTTCATACCATAAATCTTACCAAAGTACTCCTCTACCCCCACCACCATCTCCACGGTCATGGGTGATTGGAGTAAAAGAGTGTTAGCTCCTACTTTCGATGCCCACTTGATTTCAATGAATGTTGGTCTAAGGATTATATTCCTTAGAAGAACTAAAAGGCTTCAACAATATTTTTATTGGAGGCCCGAGTCGAAGACTTGTGTGGAAGTTAAGATTTCTGGACTTAGAATATTTCTAAGTGCAAGGAAGTATAAGTTCGACCAAGTGCCATTGAGGGCATTCGACGCGCTGCAGTTGAAACTAATTATTGGAGGGAAACTTATATCCCTTTGAAATTTCAAAAGAGACATGTGACACACATTTGGAGTTTAAAGACATGCACAATGACAAATGGTATATTTTTAGAAGCAAACTGTTGGTAGCAGTTATCTTCGACTATTATAAATAGGTTATTTGTAGTTTTAGAATGGGTGTGTGAGAATCATATTGTACAAGTTACTCAGTATCCACTCAAAGTACCCGTGTGTAGAGAAACGAGTGAAAGTGAGAATGTACGTGATGTAAACACCACCATCTTTTATTTCGATGCAATGCAATTTCTATTCAAGTCTTTACTTTGAAGTCTTTACTTTCAAGAAAGTTATATATTTCAGTAATTTATTATTTTCTTTACTTAATTTCATTTACATTCTCTTTGCACATTTATCTTCTTGCACTTTATTTTCGATTTTAAGTATTTTGAATCTTCTTTCACTTTATTTAATCTTTTTACCAAATCTTGTCATAAATTATGTCGAAGTATTTATGATATTTTACCAGACACTAAATGAAATGATTTATAGCACATGTTGTCGCTCCCGAAGATTTGCATCCCGGTACAAGCGCGAACGGTCGGCGAAGAGAGAAAATGAAGTGAACTGAATAGAGTCGCCAGCTAGGCATTTTTATCCCGAAGGAAAGGTAATGCTACATAAACCTAGAAAAAGATGGATAAGACGGTTGTGAACCAGAGAAACTGAGAAAGGGGGTTGGTTACAACCTGGAAAGTTATTAGCACCCAGATTGTCCGTCGTACCCGACGGGATCCACGCTTAAAAGGTTGTGCTTAAAGGTGTAAGTGTATGTGCTATCTGTGCAAAAATCTGGAAAAGAAATATACAAGTGTTAGTGCAAAAGAGAGTGAAATGCTAAGGAACTGAGGCTTAAAAGAGAATGCTGAAAGAGGGGGATGACAAAGAGACTTTTGTTCGATAATTGTTAAGTTATATCTACGTATCCTCTTATGCAATGAGGAAGTCAGAACACCGTAGTTCGACTCAAAGAGACTGAAAGATAAAATTGACTGTGAATTGTTTACTTTTCAATGCTCAAGTATATGACTCGTCTGGCTCGAGTGCTAACTGTCTTGCATTAGACTGAAGAAGCAAGTTCCCGCTTATGAGTGAGTGTGATGAGAAAAGAATCCCGGAGGAGACGATTATTGTTTGTTTTTTTGTTTTCAGTTTTGTTATTGTTTTTTTGTGTTTTTCATAAGTTAATGAGCTTAAGCCTAAATCAAGGGCTTGTAAACTTATTATATCCTCCTTGATTAGGGATAATGAGAATACTTAAGTATGAGATAAGCATCTCAACTTAATTGCCATGATGATGTAGAATTAAGATCATTAACCTACTTGTGATTATTTAGATGTTTTTGGGTTTTTGTTTAGTGTTAAGTAATGAGTTTAATCTCTAATCACAGATTAGTGGGCTCATTACAATCCTAATAGAAGGATAATAGATGAGAACACTTAAGCTGAGGAAGATACCTCAACTTAATCCCTGGTTAGGGACTAAATTCATTATATAACAAGCATTTATTAAGTGGATTTTAATTATGGGATGAGATTAAGAAGTGGATTTTATGGTTTGTAAGACAACTTGAGGGGGACTTGTCCATTAAACACTAGGGTTAGTCCTTCTTAACCATAAAGGAAGAACTAGAACCCTAATGTAAGGCCCAAGTTACAATATGAAGTCTTAGTGATTATTAAGATGATTTGATTAAGAGGTTTAAACAAATTAAAGGTTTAACACTTAGTATTAAATTTATACACTCCATCCTAAGAGAAGGATGCATGCATAACCCTAATTCTAAAGTCCTACAACTTTAAGAGCTTAGTCTCTGATTATGAAGATGAGAAGAGAGACTCAAGGAGACTCAAAGGTAAAAACTAAGGGGGACTAATCATAACCCTGGTTATTATCATGCTTGGATGTTCCTATGGTTTGTAAGGCTTGAGAAAGATCTTCAAGGAAGCCACCAATGGAAGAAGCAAATGAAAGGAGGATGAGAAAGAAGAACAAGTTACTTACTTCACTGAAGAAGATAAGTAACTTGAAGGAAGAAAGTGAGATGGGACATAAGTGAACAAGTTCACTTCAAATACAAGCAAGAATGCATATGAAAGAGATAAAGATAAATGAGAAGTGAAGGCAAATCCACTTCTCAAAGTAACTTACCACCTGAAAATGTCAGCATGAATTCATAAAGTTTAAGGCATAAAGAAATGAAATGAAATGAGATACAATGAGATTAAATGAGCAAAGTCAGAAGTGTTTAGGCAATGTTAATTTCATGTGAGATGATGCAAAGGCATACAAAATGCATATGTATGATCATACAAGGATGAGATGTCATGTAAGCATGCCTTGAAATTTAAAAACACATGAAAGTTAATGAAATGAAATGAATGCAAAACATGGAAAATGAATGAAGAAATGATCAAGCATGATTCTAACATGTCCTAATATGTCTAAGATGACATATGAATGCAAGAAATGTCATGGCAAGTTCATGTATGGATGCATATGCAAGATGAATGCAAATGAACATGAGAAATTAGGGTTATATGGAAGTATGAGATGCACATGAACAAAACAGAAACATATGACATGATAAAAAATTTGAAATCAAACTCAAACAAACCCTAATCCCATACTAGGTCACACCCCAAAGGAGAAGGTCAGAAGCCTTACCACTCAAAAGTTATGAATTTCCTAAGTTTCTAGGGGTTTTTTGGGTGGTTCAAAGGGAAAAATGCAAATCAATTCAAAAATGCAAGATAAATTCATGATATATATATATATATATATATATATATATATATATATATATATATATATATATATATATATATATATATATATCCTATAAACTAGATGCCATGCACAAAACAATGCAAAAAGAATCATCTTGAAACTCTTCTTGACTAGGCAGAAACAAAATTTTTAAGTTAGGGTTCAAAAAATGCAATTTAATGACCCTTAATTCAAAGAAAATTCACAAACTATGAATAAACCTAAAAAGAAATTTGTATGAAGAGTTTGAAAATGTTTCTAAATGCAATGGGAGGATTCATGATTTTTTTGGTGATTTTTAGAAACCTAAATGTATTTTTAATTAATTAAAAGACTTTAATTAATTAAAAATAACATTTTAATATTTTAAAAATACTTTTTTAATGCAAAAAATAAAATAAAAATCATTTTCAGGTTAAGAAAAATATTTAAAATAGAAATGCAAACGAAAATATTTTTTGGATGTTTTTAATTATTTTAAATAAATTGTGCAAAATAAATGAGAAAAAATGAAATAAAAATGCAATTAAATGGAAAGTAAACGCATCCAGTGGCTCAGATTCAAACGTGAGGAAAAGGGATTGACTGCGCGCGTTTATGGAGGGTCAGGATTCAATCTGGCTTAATAACTATGATTTAATTAATTAAACAAAAATTAGAATTAATGAGCTAATATGGTCCGTTCCTTCGCTAAGCTAAATACACATCCAAGGGTCCTCAATCAATCTGGGCACTAAACCCTAATTAGGGCTAATTACTTTCAGGTGACTGGAGACCAGCTCCGGTCATCTTCTCCGGTGAGCCAAAAACCCTAAATTCTTCTACAGGTTACCCCACCCCAAATTAACTGCCCAGAAATGATCCACAAGTCTCTAGCAACTCAAATCAAACATCAAACACCATTTAATCTTCATAATCAAGCTGAATCGAATCAAAACATAAATACGGGCAAAGTTTCAGAAGCTTATAAAATCCTCATTTCTCAACCATTTTCAAAAATAATCATATCAGCATGCTCAGGGGAACACATAGAATCATATTGTAACTTAAAACAAGAGTTCTGGAAAAGAAGTTCTAAGGAGCTACCTGAGATGGAACTTCCTTAACCTGAGCTTTTTGGACCCTTCCTTGATGCAAAATCACTCCAATGGATCCCCTTAGGCTTTTGGAATGCTTGAAACAAGTTTGCAAAGGCTGGTTTGAAATTTTTGTTTCTGAAGTTGCAGAAATCGTATTTGTGTTTGGCTATGTTTTAAGCTATGGTGATGGGTGGGAAATGATCCTGGGGTGATGTTGTGTTGATTGGTGGAAGAATATTTGAAGTTTGATGGCTAGTTTTTCAGATTCGAAGAAAGGAAGGTTTTTGGTGATTTTGTGAATCCTGACTTGTGGGAGGTTCTCAGCTTGTGTGTGGTGTGTTTTGGATTGCTTTAGGTTAGTATAAACAATTGCAATTGGTTCAGAGAGTTGTTGTGGCTCGACTTGATTGGTATGGTTGTTTTTTGCAAAAAGTCAACATTTGTTGTACTATGAGCATGGGTCATGGCAGGAGTGGTTATATGGCGTGTCTAGCCTCAGCTGACTTTGTGGAGGGCCCTTAGATCATTAGAAAGCAGCTGGATACTTGGATAAAGAGATACCATAGGTTTTGCAAAATTCCCTCTTTGAAGTTTCTTGGATCACAAGCCATGAAATGCCTCTAACCATGGGCCAATTCTGATCTTTTGAAGTCACATAGGCATGTTATGAAGTGTTTGTACACATTTGAAGTCATTAGAAAGCTTAAATATGCCAATTTGCAAAATCCCTCTTTGACATGAAACTTGAAATTTTAGGATTTTTGCCAACATTGAAAGGCCATATCTTGAGTTCTAGGATGAATCAAGAAATGTTCTTGTACTTTTTGAAAAGGGAAAGACCTAATTTACAACTTTCATGACCAAGAATTTTTCATTTGAAGCATTTTTGGTTGAGAAAGAGGAGGTTGAAAAACTTTCCCAAAATGGAAAGTTTCCATTACAAGTCATTTCCATTTTTGGCAAGTTTGCAAATGGCTCAAAATTCTTCAATCTTGTGAACTTCCAACCTCTTATAAGATCAAATAAAGATCATAGAACTTCAATTTGATGAAAATACCCCTTTCGTTCCATTGTTGGGGGCCTCAGATGCCCTGATTTTGACTTATTTTGCTCAAGAAGTCACCCAGTGAACAAATGACTTCCACAATGAATTTCTTCATAAAACTTGGTACACATGATCCTTATAACATATTAAGAACATTAGAAACAAGAATGGCCCAAAAATTAGGAGTTGAGGCCTCTGAAACCAAAACCCTAATTTTGGTCATCTGTGTAGTGAAAATCCTAGCCCTGCTTCCATGCCTTGCCAGTTCTTGTGATCTCTTGACTTCCATGAACTTTGAGGGACATAATATGATGATAGAACACACATGGACCCTCTTGGAAAGCTTGGGGGCCCTTTTGATGGCTGAGATGGAATCTTGGGTTGCTCAGATCACAAACCCTAGATGCAGATGAACTTGAACTATGCAGATGAAACAAAAATGCAATATGAGATGTAATGCTTATGTTTATGCAAAAATGAAAAATAACAAGCCATGGTGTGATATGAGAGAGGGAAAATTTGGGGTGTTTATACATGTCTTAGGATCAATCTGATCGATCGTGTGAGTAATTGAGAAGTTTAGTGTTTTTGTAAAATCATCAGTTGTTTACCATTTTTAAAGGTAAACAAATTGGCACGCCCAGTGGGACTGTGTTATAACTGTAAGAGGAAGTTTAATAACTTACTTAAACTGTTTTTATTTTTTCATTGGTCAAGAGCATTGTGCAATTTTGTCGCATGCGTTTGAGAAGTGGGAAAGTAGCTACTACAGACGAATACATACTGAAGAAAAGAAATACGAAGAAAATGACATCTAGCCAAAGAAATCCAAGAGATTCAAATCCCCATATGGCTGGGTCAAATCCTCAACCGAGAAATTCAAATACTCAAAAGAGCAACACCAGCCCTCAAGATGTACCAAGGAGTAACACGGTGCCACCCCCAATGTAACGCCCTGATTCGATTTTCCCAAATTTTGTGGAGTCTTTTATTTTATTTATTTGATAATTGTTCTATTTGCGAAATTATCATGATGATATTATATGTTGAGGAATTAATGTGATATGTGTTCTTACTGTTTTGTGAATTTTCGGATAAAATTGGTTTGGAGGGTATTTTAGATATTTGTTAATTAGTAATAAGTTAGAAATTAGTAGAATTTGTGTTTTTGTGAGAAAATGATATTTGGTTGGAAAGAGTAGAAAATAGAAATAGAAATGAAAAGAATATAAGAGAGTGAGAAAGAGTGAAATAGAAAGTTGGTAAGAAGAGAAAGAAAAAGAGAAGAAAGAAAAGGAAGAAAAGATAAAAGAGAAGAGAAAAAGAGAAAAAGCTAGGTTTTGATAGAGATTGCTCCGTGTAGACGAAATAATCGGGTAAGGGTGATAAACATTGTTATCTTAATCTTGTATATGATTATGTATGTGTTAGATTTTGTGGGTCTTTGATTTGGTGGAGTTTTAGAGAAAATGAAAAGTTAGGTTTTGATGAGATTGTGAGAAATTTATGGATTAATCGGTTAGAACTTGATATAATCGAAGTATGAGGGTGAATATATGTTAATAATCATGTTTGTTGAGTTTTGGAAGAGTTTTGGGGGCTTTCTATAGGTCTGTTCGTAGCTGGAAATTCTGGAAATCGCAGTGGTTGCTCAGAAAGCTATCCCTCGCTCAGCGAAAGTTCCAGGGAGATTCTCGCTCAGCGAGCGAGAGGGTGCTCAGCGAGCCTGTAGGTTTTGAGGGGTTATGTGTTTTCATCCGTAGCTTTAGTTTCGGGTATCCGTTTTTAGTGATCCTTATATTGTTTCGAAGCTAGAAATGTGTAAAAACCAATGCTAAAATATGAAATTTTTAGCCGACTTTTCCGATAAAACGTAATTGTGTTAATTATGGAATTGTGGTTTTGATTGTTGTGTTGTGGTCATTTGGCAAGTAGATACATTGCTTGAATTGAATGCGAATGTATGCTAATTGTATGAGATGAATGCATAACTATATTGTGAATATGTATGCATTTTCAAGAATGTTGTGTGTCATTTTGCATGTAAGCATAATGTATGCATTCTTGTGTTGTGGGATTCTTTGTGAATCCGTTTTAGCATCGTGTGCTCATGTGGAGTGTGAGCGATGATTATAACAAGATCGTGTGCCCATGTGGGGTGTGAGCGATCAGATTGTGTACCCGTGTGGGGTGTGAGCAATCCAGAAACATCGTGTGCCCGTGTGGGGTGTGAGCGATGGGTGATTTATTCACATTGATTGTGTGCCCGTGTGGGGTGTGAGCAATCAGATTGTGTGCCCGTGTGGGGTGTGAGAAATCCATAAACATTGTGTTCCCATATAGGGTGTGAGCAATGTGGAATATCGTGTGCCCGACAGGGAGTTACTTTAGGTAATAAGCGATGATTCCATTTGGTTCCTGAGTGAACCTGCTAAAATATTGAGTCGGTACCTCATTGCATATGCATAGAGTCGTGTGTCAGTCTCTATGAGTTGCATTTTATCATTTTAATTATGATATGCAGAAATAAACATGAATGTGCATATGTTTATTTGGAATATTATGGAGATGATAGTATGTGTGATGAAAGATACTTGTTTGTATATATGCATGTTTGATATGTGTATATGTATGTGATTTATACATTTGTAATGTATATGTGTGATTAAACATAGCTAGACGTATGTTTATGCGGAATGAATAGAATCGAGGAATAAACATAAATAAAGTAAGTTTATGTGAATTAGTGAATTGGTGCATGATGAATATGCTTGATTTTGTGTAATTACACGCTGCTATGTGTATAGGAGATGAGGAATGATTTATGGTGAGAAAATGTTTCATGTGCATTTATTTATTTGTTGAGATATATAATTATATGCAATGTTATTATGATAATGTTTCTCACCCTTCTACTGTTTTATGATGCTCTACGAGGCATTGTAGAGTAGGTTGCTGGATGGCAATTTTTGTGAAGCTCGTCTTCATCTCTTGGTCGGTCGGCTCTGATATATAGCACCGGGTAGTTAGGTTGGCTTGGTTCCATTTTTGTGATGCATTGTGTACATGTATCTTTTGGATGGATGTTTTTTATAGACATGAATATTGTTATTGGCATCAAACTCATTGATATATATATATATATATATATATATATATATATATATATACATATATATATATACATATATATATATATATACATATATATATATATATATACATATATATATATATACATATATATATATATACATATATATATATATATATATATATATATATATATATATATATATATATATATATATATATATATATATATATATATACGAATGGAAATATATATGTTTGATGTTGTTGATTTAGTTTCCGCTGTGTAATTATATCTTTGGAGATATGGGTGTAAGGATTAAATTTCTTATGATGAAACTACCCCATTGTTGCATATCTTTAAATGAGCAGGTGTTGTATGTTTTTAATTTCAAGCATAATGTGACATGCCTCTTTTATACCATGTTTAATTATACTCTGATGAAATGTTTAACATGTGCCTAAATGATTTAATCGATTATTTGGGGGTATAGAAAGGGGGTGTTACATTAAGTGGTATCAGAGCCAGTGTTCGAGTCAGTTGTGTCTGTCTTGATGTTGTTATTATTGAACTTTTGTTTAATCTTGTTGTTGTCTTTGGGAACAATCAGAATATGGCTGGTAGAAATGACAATGCTATGGCTGGTGCTTTAGAAGCAATGGCTAGGGCGGTGCAGGGAGCGCCGAATGTGAATGTGAATGATGAGTTCAGGAAGAATCAACCGCCAGTCTTCAAAGGAAGATTTGATCTTGATGGTCACAGAATTGGTTAAAGGAGATTGAAAGAATCTTCAGAGTCATGGGTTGTGTTGAAGAGAGTAAGGTGAGGCTTGGTTCTTGCATGCTGAAGGAAGAAGCCGATGATTGGTGGGTCGGCAGAAGTCAAGCTCTTAAGGAGGATGATGAAGAGATAACTTGGGAAGTTTTTCGTACTGAGTTCTTAGGGAAGTACTACCCTGAGAGTGTGAAGGGAAAGAAGGAGATTGAATTGCTTGAGCTGAAGCAAGGTAGTATGTTGGTGGTTGACTATACTGCTAGGTTTGCGGAATTGGTCCAATTTCATCCTCATTATGATGTTGCTATTGCTGAGTTTTCTAAGTGCATTAAGTATGAGAATGGCTTGCGTCCTGAGATTAAGCAAGCTGTGGGATATCAGATGATTAGAAGGTTTTCAGATTTGACTGAATGTTGTAGAATCTTTGAAGAAGATAGCAAAGCTCGTTCTACACATTACAAGAGTGTGAATGAGAGGAAAGGGAAGCAACAAGCTAGAAGTGGATCGTATATGACACCCGCTGATAAGGGAAAACATAGGGGGAACTTTGATAGGAGATCTGGTGGAGGGAGTTCTGGTCCCGTTAAGTGTTACAAGTGTGGCGATTTGGGCCACAAGTCTTTTGAGTGTGGGAAGAATATTGTGAAATGTTCAAACTGTGGAGGTCTTGGACATGCTACTATCGAGTGTAGGAGAAACATTGTGAAGTGCTTCAATTGTGGGGAAGTTGGTCACATTAGTACTAAGTGTACTAAGCCGAAGCAAGCTCAGGCGGGCGGAAAGGTGTTTGCATTTGTAGGGAAGGACACTACTAGTGCAGGCCATTTGATTAAAGGTACATGCTTTATTAATAGTACGCCTTTAGTTACTATTATTGATACGGGAGAGACTCATTCATTTATTTCTCTTGAGTGCGCTAAGCGTTTGAATTTGTTTATGTCTTCTTGGGGTGGTGAGATGGTTATTGAGACTCCTGCTTCAGGGTCGGTAACTACTTCTTTGGTGTGTGTAAGTTGTTCTTTGACCATGTATGGTAAAGATTTTGTTATGGATTTAGTTTGTTTGCCGTTGGAAGGTTTAGACGTAATCTTGGGTATGAACTGGTTTCAATTTAATCGAGTTCATATAGATTGTTATCATAAGTTGGTAAGGTTTCCTTCTTTGGATGATGAAGAGGAGAGTTTCCTATCCACGAAAGAGTTGAAGAAACTTTTAATTGACGAAGTTCAATTGTTTGGTTTGTTTGCATCGTTGTCAGTGGAAAGTGAAG
This sequence comes from Lathyrus aphaca, assembly GCA_963966055.1. Classification (NCBI taxonomy): domain Eukaryota; kingdom Viridiplantae; phylum Streptophyta; class Magnoliopsida; order Fabales; family Fabaceae; genus Lathyrus; species Lathyrus aphaca. The sequence continues at coordinate 240,284,535 of OZ014524.1, read as the reverse complement.
TGGAGATAAGTAGGTTTCCAGTGGTGTGTGATTTTCCAGAAGTGTTTCCGGATGATATTAAGGATGTACCGCCTGTCGCTCCCAACAAATGAAACCAGGTCAAATGAAGGTACAGACGCGAACGGTCGGCGAGAGGGACAATGAGAACACACAGCCGTGAACTCACGGGAGATGAAAAGAGTCGCCAGCTAGGCATTTTTATCCCGGAGGAAAGGCAATGCTGCATAGACCTAGAAAGATACGGATAAGACGGTTTGCGAACCAGAGAGACTGAGAAAGGGGGTTGGTTACAACCTGGGAAGGTATTAGCACCCAGATTGTCCGCCGTACTCGACGGGATCCACGCTTAAAAGATTTGTGTTTTAAAGGGGTAGTGTCAGTGCAATTTGTGTGTCAAAGAGCTGGAAAAGGATGTGTACAGGTGTCAGTGTAAAGGAAATGAAGTGTATAAGTGATGTGAAGTATGAAAGTGTCAGTGTAAAAGGGAAAGAGGTGAAATGCTCATGACAATGAGGCTAAGAGAAAGATGCTGGAAAGAGGGGGAATGTACAGAGACTTTTGTTCGATAACCGTTAAGTTATGCCTACGTATCCTCTCGTGCAATGAGGAAGTCAGAACACCGTAGTTCGACCCAAAGAGACTGAAAGATGAACTGACTTGTGAACTGCTTGCTTGTCAATGCTCAAGTGTATGATCTATCTGGCACAGATGCAAACTGTCTTGCATTAGACGGAAGAAGCAAGTTCTCGTTTGTGAGTGAAGGTGATGAGAAAAGAATCCTGAAGGAGACGATTATTGTTTGTTTTTGAGTTTTCAGTCTTTTATTGCTTGTGAAAGTTTGTCATAAGTTAATGAGCTTAAGCCTAAACCAATGGGTTAGTAAACTCATCACATCATCCCTCTGATTAGGGGTAATGAGAATACCTTAAGTGTGAAGTCAGATTCTCACACTTAATCACCTTTGGTGTAGGATTAAGATCATTAACCTACTTGTGATTATTTAGATGTTTTTGTTGTTTTTGTTTAGTGTTTAGTAATGAGATTAAGCCATAATCAAGGATTAAACAGACTCATTACACTATCCTAAAAGAAGGATAATAGATGAGAATGTTTAAGCTGAGGAAAGCTCCTCAACTTAATCCATGATTAGGGATTAAACCCATGACAAAACAAAGCCTTTGGTTAAGTGAATTTTATTTAATGGTATGATGATGAAGTGATTTTTATGATTTGTAAGACAACTTGAGGAGGACTTGTCCATTAACACTAGGGTTAGTCCTTCTTAACCACTTAAGGAAGAATTAGAACCCTAATGCAAGGCCCAAGTTACAAGTGTGATGTCTTGATGATTATTATGTGAATTGATTAAGAGATTTAAACACATTAAGGGTTTAACACTTAGGACTAAAGTTATACACTCCATCCTAAGAGAAGGATGCAGGCATAACCCTAATCACAAAGCCTTAAAGCCTTTAGGGTTTAGTCCCTGATTATGAGATGAGAAGAGAGAACTCAAAGAGAGACACAAAGGTAAAAACTATGAGGGGAGACTAATCAAAACCCTAATTCATTGTCATGCTTGGTTGTCCCTAAAGTTTGTGAGGTTTCCAAGAACAATCTTCAAAGGAGCCACCAGGAAGCAGATGAATAAGATCAAGAGAAGCAAAGTGACTTGCTTCATTCAAGAAGTCAAGTCACTTGAAGAAAGAAAGTAGGAAGAAGAAGAATGAGCAAGCTCAAACTCATACACAAATAGAAATGCAGCAATGGATGCAAGAGAGATGAAAAGAAAAGTTATGAGAAGTGAAGGCAAATTCACTTCCCAAGTTTACTTACCACCTGAAATGTTAGAAAGAAATGCAATGCAATGCAAGATGAGATGAAATGGTATGATGCAAAGCAAAACCAGAAGCATGTTGATGATGATTATGATGTTATGAAGTGCTGCAAGCATGAGGCAAGACATGGAGATGTTCATACAAGATCATGGATGCAAATGATGCAAGTTAAGGAGCATGAACAAGCATGAAAAGTTATGAAGCATACAAGGCAAATGACATGGAAAATATGTAATGCAATGATCAAACATGCTTTCTATATGTCTTAAGATGTCAAATGAATCACAAAAATGCACAAAATGCAAAGACAAGTCATGTTATGCAAGAGTATGCAAGAAGGATGCAAGAGAAAACCCAAATTAGGGTTCATGGATCAAACATCAAACAAAAACCCAAAACAGAAGCAAACCCTAAGATAAAAAATGGAAAATGCCAACCAAAGAAAACCCTAAACCTATAATGAACCACTGCCCAAAGGGGGACTCTCAACTCTTAACCAATCTCAAGATATGAATTTTCTAAGTTAATAGGGTTTTTTAGGGTTCTTAACAAAAGAAATGCCAAACAAATAGAAAATGCAAGATCAAATCATGGCCATTTTATCTTAGAAACTACATGCTAAACACAAGAAAAGCAAAAAGAATCAATGTCCAAACCTTTTCCAATAAGCAGAAATGAATTTTTGAATCCATGATCAAAATAATGCATAAAAAATGATTTAATTCAATGAAAAATTCTTAAAATGCATCAAGATCAAAAAAGAAATTTGGTTTGAAGGTTGGACAATGTTTCTAAATGTCTAAGAACATTTCATGAATTTTTTTGTAATTTTTAAATACCTAAAAGTATTTTTAATTAATTAATTCCCATTAATCAATTAAAAATAATCTTTTAAATATTTAAAAATACTTTTTTAATGATAAAAAATAAAATAAAAATGTTTTTGGGTCTTAAAAATTAATAAAACTCAGAGGAAAAAGTTTCATAATTTTTAAGAATTTTTAACTATTTTTAAATAATTATGCAAAACAAAAGAAAAAGAAAAGAAAATAAATGAATTAAAACTGAATTAATGAGAAGTAATCAAATCCTAGGGTTGAGATTTAAACTGGCCAGCGCGCGCATTGACTCCCCGCCACATCTCACGGCTCAAATTCAAACTTGCTAATCACCCTGATTAAACCCTAATTGTGCCCTAATGACATTCAGGCGACCGGAACAGTGTTCCGGTCGTCTTCTCCGGCCATCCCCAAAATCAATCTCTCTCCCTAGGCCAAATCAGAAGCCCTAAGTCTCCAGAATCCATCTACCAACTATCCTAAGCACGAATCCATCATCAAATCATGTTTAAACTCACACACAAACAAGAATCGAAGCAGATAAAATTCTAGGTCAAACTTTCAGAAGACCACTACATGCTCATTTCTGGCTTATTTTCAAAAGTAAAGAGATCCCAATGATCAGTGTAACATGCACAACAAGATTTTAACAAGAGAAATGAGTTCTGGGAAAAAAGTTCATGGTGTCACCTGAGATGGAGCTCTTGATTCAGGAGCTCTTTGGATGATTCTTTGGCTCAATCTGGTCCCAATGGTCCACCTTTGAAGCTTTGGATGCTTAGTTGGAGTTTAAACAACCTCCTGAGTGAGTTTGCAGCAGCTCTGACCAAGGGAGGATGAAAATCGTATTTGAGATATAGGGTGTTTCAGGCCAAAACAAAGGGTGGTTTCTAGTCAGTGAGGTGAGTGGAGATTGTTGGTGGAGTTTGTTCTTGTGTTTGAGGTTTGTGGAAGGAGATTCGATGGAAAATGCAGGCTGAGGGTGAGAAATGGCTATGGAGTATTCTGGTTGTTTCAGGCTTGTGTTCTTGGTGCTTTGTGGTCTATGGAACAAGGTGAGTTGAATGGTGAAAATGGTTGAAGTGTTTGCAGGCTGTGGAGGCAGATTCGAAGCAACTTGCAATGTGGTGTGTTTTTGTGTATGTGATGGTATGAGATGTTTCAGCCTTGCCTTGTGTTATGTTTAGCTTGCAAATTGTCCACATAACTCTCTCTCATTGGTCAGTTGACAAGACATGCCCTTTATTGATTGGTAAGTTACCTTTTGCAAAAAGTCAAATAATGTGTAAGAGAAGCATGGCTCAAGGTCTAGGCAAGTACATGGCATGGGCTGGCGCAGCAAGGGTGAGGGAGAGGTCTAGCAAAGCTCAGCATCCAAGGCTGCAAGTTGTAGGAAGCATGATCATGAGTTTTGCAACTTGTTGTAACTTTGGTTCACATGTGAGAAAGTCTTGTTACACAAACCAAACCATGGGGAAACTTGGTCCAATTCTGATTTTTAAGGCTCATAGAATGTTTGTGTAATGGTTTCAAATGAATTAGAGGTCACATAATGCATTGGTTCATGACTTTGCAAAATTTCCATTTGAAGCATGCCTTGAAAATCAATGATTTTAGCCAACTTTGCATTGCCATAACTTTTGATCCAAGAAGAGTTTGATCATGTTCTTGTACTTTTTGAAAAGGGAAAAATGAGATCTACAACTTTCATGACCACAGTTTTTCCATTTGAAGCCTTTTTGGATCAAGAATCAAGGCTTGAAAAATGACCTAAAATGATGCATTCTTGAAAAGTCAACTATGCCCAAAAAGTCAACATTTGCAAAAACCCTAAATTCTTGATTTCTATGAACTTCAACCTTCTTCCATGATCAAATAAAGATCATATACACTCAAAATGATGAAGATCACCCATTGGTTGGGTCATTGGGGGCCTCAGATGCCCTGATTTTGCACTGACTTGTCTGAAAAGTCAACCCTTGATCAGATGACTTCCCCATGGAATTTCTTCATGAAAATTGATATGCATACTCCCTATACCATATAGAGACCAATGGAAACAAGAATGACCAAAAATTTTGGAGTTATGGCCTCTGAAACCAAAACCCTAATTTTAGGTCAACTGTGCAGTTCAGCCTGGCTCTGCATCCACTCAAACCCTAGTTCTTGTGATTCCTTTGCATTTTTGACTTTGAGGAGATGGAATATGACACAAGAACACACATGGACCCCTTTGAGTTGATTAGTGGCCTTTGGAATGGCTCAAGATGCTTTTGGGATTGCTCAGATCACAAACCCTAGGTGCAGATGCCTTAGAAGCTATGCAGTGAATCAAAAATGAGATGTGAGATGATATGATTGTATTTATGCATATGAGATGATCACAAGCCATGGTGTGAATGAGTGAGGGCAAATTTGGGGTGCTTACAGCTGCCCCTATTCAAACATGAGTTAGCTGTGCAGGTTGTAAGCGACGGCTTATCAGGCATACAAGATAACTTGTGGTTGAATACCAAAGACAGTCCAAAATTTGCACTCACAGAGATGAAGAAGAAAAGGGATATAGATTGTAAAAGCAAATAAAGTATATTGTAAAGTGTAGGCGACGGAGGACGACCGTCGAGCAGAGGACGACTGCTGGGTAAAGAGCAATGACGGGGACGGCCGACATGCTGGGAAAAGTGCGTGAAGATAAAGCAGTGACGGGGACGACCGACATGCTGGGAAAAGTGCGTGAAGATAAAGCAATGACGGGGACGGCCGACATGCTGGGGATAGAAGGTAAAGCTAAGACGGGGACGGCCGACTAGCTGGGGAAACATAAGAAATCATGATGGGGACGGCCATCAAGATAAAGCTGTAAGCTTCTCTGGGAATCAATGAAACGTGACGGGGACGACCATCAGGTTCATAAAGTAGGTAAAATAACCAACGATGGGGACGGCCATCGGGCTAAAAAGGAAAAGGGACAACGATGGGGACGGCCATCGGGCTAAAAAGGAAAAGGGACCACGACGGGGACGGCCATCGGGTTAATGAACAGATGATGGGGTACGACCATCAAAGGTGAAGGACGATCACCTAGCAGGGGACGGCTGCTCTGTTGGGGATAAAGGAAATATGATGGGGACGACCATCAAAGGTGGAGGACGACCACCTGGCAGGGTACGGCTGCCGAAAATATCAACGATGGGGACGGCCATCGGATAGAAAAGTTCAACGATGGGGACGGCCATAGGACGAGCATGATGGAGGACGACCATCAAGAAGTGGAGGACGACCACTCAGCAGGGTACGGCTGCTCTCAAGGTTTATCCTAACACAGAACGAGTGTTAGATAACCGAAAATCAACAATGGGGACGGCCATTGGATAAAATGATGAAGGACGATCATCAAAAGGTGGAGGACGACCACCTAGCAGGGGACGGCTGCTAAAATCGACGATGGGGACGGCCATCGGATGAGCATGACGGAGGACGACCATCAAGAAGTGGAGGACGACCACTTAGCAGGGTACGGCTGCTCTCAAGGTTTATCATAACACAGAACGAGTGTTAGATAAAAGAAAATTTGTTGGTGATCTACTGGGGATATAGTAAACACGGACGAGCGTTTACATCCAAGAAACAAAAGGTATAAGTGTTTGGTATTGTGTATAGATTAAAGATGCGGACGAGCATCCTTAAGACTATGATACGGACGAGTATCACGTAGACACAAAATGACACATGTTCAGAGATGATGATACGGACGAGTATCAACTGGTTAACAGAGAACACGGACGAGTGTTGAATCTGAAAGAATTCTTCTGGGGAATAACAGACACAGACGAGTATCTATATTCAAGGAGACACAAGTGTTTGACACGGTGTATGGGTTAAAGATGCGGACGAGCATCCCTAAGACTATGATACGGACGAGTATCATGTAGAAACAAACACTAGACGCACTGTTCTGAGATGATGGTACGGACGAGTACCAACTGGTTAACAAAGAACAAGGACTACTGTCGAATCTGTGGGGATATAGATGATGTATACAAGATGCGGACGAGTATCTGCATAGGTGTACCATTGAGTAGTGAGTATATATATATAAGTGTTTATCTGCTGGGGAGAATGACACGGACGAGTGTCAAAAGGGAAAAGTATAATAATAACAAGTATATGGGTGATGAAAGTGTAAGCGACTGCGCTGGGGACATGACACGGACGGGTGTCAAGAAAGTGTATATATAAGTATATGTGAGTGCAAAGAGGATGTCTTTGGCTTTCTGCTGGTGATTTGACACGGACGGGTGTCAGGAAGTACCTGTAGTACGGGTGATTTTGTTTGTAAAGTGTATTCAGGCAACCTGTTTGGGGAAGTGATGACACGGACGGGTGTCAGAAATATATACTGGTGTTTGGTGATTGGAGAGGCAACTGCTTTTGCTGGGACTCTGGTGGGGATTTTTGTATAATGATGATGAACGGTTATTATTCACAAGTATTACTTCAAAACATGGCTTATGATTATGCTATGCGTTTGATTTTTGCCGTAATGCTCCGTATTAGACGGAATGCTACGCTCTGGGGGATAGTATGATGCGAATGCCATGATTATGCGAAAAGGCAAAGACCCGGGATTCGGATCCCGTTGCTGCGAAGATCTCTGGTCGATCTGTTTGAAAAGGATCTTCCAGCTGGGGATGAGATCATTGGTAGATCTGGTGAGATGTATTCATTTGGGGGTATAGGTCACTGGTTGACATATCCTTGTAATACGGGACCCAGCTGGGGTTTGTAGAAGCTTTCTTCATTCTGTTGTGATCTTCCTGCGCTGCTCTTCTGGATAGAGGCTGAAGATTCTGTGGGGAGATGGTTCCCTGACTCCTGTACTCAGCTGAGGATGAAATGGCAACTCGGCTGGGGAATTGTGAGAGGCAAATCAGCTGGGGAGAGCAACAAGTGGCAACTCAGCTGGGGATAGAGCATTTCGGATGCCGAGGTTGAGTGTATGTTGATTTGGCAACTTTGCTGGGGAAGTGGGCACCTTCCAGTGCCACGTGGAAGATAGACCGAGTTGATAATGATTCGCCTGCTTGCTGAAACGTAACTTGCATGCCCCAGGTTGCGTCCTGGATACCTGCAATCCTGCAAAGATAAGGAAACGCACAAAAGGTCCCGAGGTATCCTTCGCTGAATTCCGTCAAAGGAGTTAAGCATTCTCACGAGTAAGTATATTCCCTGCAAGCATGTGTTTCATTTTCTTTCTTTTTAGTGAAAAACATCTGTACTTATGCAATTAGTTTTTTAGAGACATCAGACATTCTTTGCAAATAAAATGTACAAAACGAAACATGACTGAAAAATCTGATTTTATTAATTCATGTGCCCTGAATTGGCAAGATACAGTCAAGGAAACATATCTCCTGAAATGAAGAGATTGTTACAAATTGAGAAACAAAATGCTGGCGATGTTGACGAGGCTTTCAAGGATCTTCCTCTTCTGCTATGACTCGTATGACAATGACGTTCTTCTCGTCTTACTTTCTGGAGAGAGTTGATTCTGATTGAAGCTTGATCCTTTGTAGCTTACCAAGTTGTAGATAATACAGACGAATTCAGAATGTAGTTGTTCGCTTATTCCCTTATTTTGCATGGATCGCCCTTTCGGGTTTTCAATCCATTGGGATACCCATTTTTGCCTGAGCTGTCCAATGCGGCTTTTCAACTCAGCGGGTGTACATTTCTTGTTTATTTCCCTTATTTTTGCCCGAGTCTTTTATTCTGTTTTTGACTCGCCGGGATGCCCTATTTTTGCCTGGACTCACGTTCTGTTTTTATGTCCAGCGGGTCATTTTATGCGAAGTATTTTTTAACTGCATCTGAATTCACAGGGGACGGGAAATCTTCACCATCCATGGTGCTGAGCATCAGTGCTCCACCGGAGAAAACTTTCTTTACAACAAATGGTCCTTCATAATTTGGAGTCCATTTGCCCATGTGGTCTGTATGAGGAGGAAGGATTCTTTTCAACACAAGATCCCCTACTTGGTACCCTCGGTGCCTGACTTTCTGATCGAAGGCTCTCTTCATTCTCTTCTGATACAACTTCCCATGACAAATTGCAGCCAACCTTTTCTCTTCAATTAGACTCAGTTGTTCGTATCGGGCCCGAACCCATTCTGCTTCACTCAGTTTGACATCCATTAATACCCGTAACGAGGGTAGTTCAACTTCAACAGGTAGGACTGCTTCCATACCATATACAAGCTGATACGGTGTTGCCCCAGTGGATGTTCTGATTGACGTGCGGTACCCATGCAAGGCAAACGGTAGCATTTCATGCCAGTCTTTGTATGTGACTACCATCTTCTGCACAATCTTCTTGATATTCTTATTTGCTGCCTCAACAGCACCGTTCATCTTTGGCCTGTAAGGAGAAGAATTGTGATGTTGGATCTTGAAGTCCCGGCACAGCTCTGCCATCATTTTGTTGTTTAAATTGGAACCATTATCAGTAATGATTCGCTCGGGCACTCCATACCGACAGATGATATCTCTCTTCAGAAATCGGGCTACCACTTGTCTTGTAACATTTGCATATGAGGCTGCTTCAACCCACTTGGTGAAATAATCAATGGCGACCAGGATGAATCTGTGACCATTCGAAGCAGTTGGCTCAATCTTGCCAATCATATCAATGCCCCACATGGCAAAGGGCCACGGTGAAGACATGATGTTCAAAGGATTGGGAGGCACATGCACCTTATCTGCATAGATCTGGCATTTGTGGCATTTTCTGGCGTAGGCACAACAGTCCGCATCCATTGTGATCCAATAATAGCCTGATCTTAACAACTTTTTAGCCATTGCATGTCCTCCAGCATGGGTACCAAAAGAGCCTTCGTGCACTTCATGCATCAACAAATCTGCTTCTGTCTTGTCAACACATCTGAGGAGTACCATATCAAAGTTTCTTTTGTATAAAGATCCATCAGTGTTCAGGAAGAAACTACCAGCAAGCCTTCTCAAAGTCTTCTTATCATTGGAAGATGCCCCAGGTGGGTATGTTTGATCCTCCAAGAAGCACTTAATGTCATGGAACCAAGGCTTATCATCTTTAATAACATCTGCTGCGAACACATATGCTGGTCTGTCAAGTCTGGACACTGAAATCTGAGGTACAAAGTTAGCAGCTTGAACTTTGATCATGGATGAAATGGTAGCAAGAGCGTCTGCAAACTGATTCTCGTCCCGAGGGATATACTCAAGTTTGACTGTTGTGAAGAAAGTCAATAACCTTCTTGTATAATCCCTGTAAGGTATCAGATGATCTTGGTGGGTGTACCATTTCCCGTTGGTTTGATTGACTACCAAAGCTGAATCTCTGAATACAGTCAAAGTTTTGATCCTGAGGTCAATGGCTTCCTCAAGACCCATAATGCAAGCTTCGTATTCAGCTTCGTTGTTAGTGCAGTTGAAAGTGAGTTTTGCCGAGAAAGGCATGTGAACTCCTTTAGGTGTAATGAGTACTGCACCAACACCACGACCATTCATGTTAACAGCCCCATCAAACATCATAGTCCATTCTTCTTCCGGGTCAGGCCCTTCAGTGTGAATAGGCTCTTCATGATCTTTTGCTTTAATGAACATGATGTCTTCATCAGGGAAGTCAAATCTCATAGGCTGGTAGTCATTAATGGGTTGCTCAGCAAGATATTCAGATAGTACACTGCCTTTGATGGCTTTCTGAGATGTGTATTGTATGTCGTATTCTGTGAGAATCATCTGCCATCTTGCAACCCGTCCGGTAAGAGCTGGCTTCTCGAAGATGTACTTAACTGGATCCATTTTTGAGATTAATAAGGTAGTGTGGGTCAACATATACTGTCTCAGTCGGCGAGCAGCCCACGCTAAAGCACAGCAAGTTTTCTCGAGCAGTGAATAACGTTGTTCACAGTCGGTAAACTTTTTGCTTAGGTAGTAAATTGCATACTCTTTTCGACCAGACTCGTCATGCTGGCCTAGCACACACCCCATTGACTCTTCTAACACTGTCAAGTACATAATCAGAGGTCTTCCTTCTACTGGAGGCATGAGGATTGGAGGTTCTTGTAAATATTCCTTGATCTTGTCAAAAGCCTTCTGGCAATCTTCGTTCCACCTGACCGTTTGTTCTTTTCTTAACAACTTAAACAAAGGTTCACAGGTTGCTGTAAGGTGAGATATGAACCGTGAGATGTAGTTCAATCGACCTAAGAACCCTCGAACTTCTTTCTCTGTTTTAGGTGCAGGCATTTCTTGAATAGCCTTGACTTTATCAGGGTCAACTTCAATCCCTTTCTTGCTTACAATAAAGCCCAGCAGCTTACCGGATCGCACCCCGAATGTGCATTTGTTGGGGTTCAACTTTAGTTGGTACTTCCTCAGGCGTTTGAACAACTTCAGCAGATTTACCAGGTGTTCTTCCTCTGTAAGGGATTTGGCAATCATGTCATCCACATAACATTCTATTTCTTTGTGGATCATATCGTGGAATAATGTCACCATAGCCCGTTGATATGTTGCACCAGCATTCTTCAGTCCGAATGGCATCACTTTGTAACAGAACGTGCCCCAAGGTGTAATGAATGTTGTCTTCTCCATGTCTTCAGGTGCCATCTTGATCTGATTATATCCTGAAAATCCATCCATGAAGGAGAATACCGAGAACTGAGCCGTGTTATCCACCAATACATCAATGTGAGGTAATGGGAAATCATCTTTCGGGCTGGCTCTGTTCAGATCCCGGTAGTCAACACACATTCTTACTTTGCCGTCTTTCTTAGGCACAGGTACTATATTAGCAACCCACGGCGGATAGCTAGTTACAGCAAGGAACCCGGCGTCCCACTACTTTTGTACCTCTTCTTTGATTTTCATAGCCATGTCTGGGCGAGTTCGGCGCAGCTTCTGTTTAACTGGTGGGCATTCTTCCCTCAAAGGCAGCTTGTGCATAACAATGTCGGTATCCAACCCTGGCATGTCTTGATACTACCAAGCAAACACATCAACATACTCTTGAAGCAGATCTATCAGTTGTCTCTTCACTGAGTCTTGCAGGCAGGCCCCGATTTTAACCTCTTTCACGTCATCCTCCGTACCAAGGTTAATCACTTCAATCTCCTCCTGGTGAGGAGTAATGACCTTCTCCTCCTGTCTCAACAACCTAGCTAGCTCTTCAGGAAGCTCATATTCTTCTTCAACCCCTTCATCAGCTTGATTGATCGGATTGTCAAAGTCATACGATGTCATAGCCGTGCTGTTGTCGGTGCTGTCTGGAAGGCACACTCTGCAAGGGTTAAGTTTGTTCATTTTAGTGATTGATTTTAATCTTGCTTTAGAAAAAGTGAAATGAAGTTATCATTTTGAAAACACCGCCATTTATTTTTGTACAAAAAGAAAAATGGAAAAACAGTGAGCAGAAAAGAAAAAGACTCGTTTGCAAAAAGATGTCTGATATTTCATTAATTTAATCTTGTTTGCACAAAAGTACAGATGGCCCTGATTACAAAATGAGTCTTGTCATCTTGGGCAAGATGCAAGACTTGGATGCATGCTATAAAAATACAGGAAATAATAATTACTCTGCATGAGTAACCCTTATAATTTCCTGGGAAGACCAGTTCGATACACTGCTCCCCGGGATCTTTGGACGAATCCAATTCTCCAGACTGCGCTCCTCTTCCAGCTCGTCTTCCAGACAGTTGATAGCATCAGGGGTAAGCATTCCCCCACTGACAAAACCTGGCTCTGCAGCAGCCTTCGCTTGATGTTGAGTTGGTTTGTAACCCAACCCAAATTTGTCCTTCTTCTCCTCCACAGCTAAGACCTTGCCCCAGCCTAGGGCAGTTCCTTCCTCAACAACCTTCCGGGCTTGTTGGTAAGATGACATAGAGATACCTGACACAGCAGATGCTTCATTGACATTCAAGGCTTCAAAACCTTGGCTCATTGTTTCATGGATCTCCCCATCCATCTCAATGTACTTATACGTAGCCAGATGGCTAACAAAAATGTCCTCTTCCCCACAGATTGTGACAACTTGACCTTCCCACTCAAATTTTAACTTTTGGTGAAGGGTAGACGTTATTGCGCCGGCGGCGTGAATCCAGGGTCTACCCAACAAACAGCTGTAGGCGGGCTGAATGTCCATCACATAAAAGATAGTTTTAAAGGTCTGCGGGCCAATTGTCACGGGCAGCTCGATCTCTCCCAGAACCGATCTCTTCGAACCATCAAAGGCTCTCACCACCAGGTTGCTGGGTCTCAATGCCAATCCATCATATTCTAACTTCACCAGAGCCTTCTTTGGTAAGACATTCAGGGAAGAACCTGTGTCCACCAGCACATGAGAAAGGACAGCTCCTTTGCATTCCATGGTTATGTGCAAGGCTTTGTTGTGGTTGCGGCCATCCACTGTCAGGTCAGAATTGGTAAACCCTAGCCCATTGCTAGCAGTAACATTTCCAACCACGGTTTCCAATTGGTTGACAGTAATCTCCTCAGGCACGTAAGCTGCGTGCAAGACTTTAAGTAGTGCATTCCGATGGGCTTCGGAGCACATAAGCAGTGAGAGGATGGAGATTTTGGATGGCGTTTGGTGAAGCTGATCCACAACTTTATAATCGCTCTTTTTGATGATCCGCATAAACTCATCAACTTCCTGATCGAACGGTGTTTTCAAGGCTTCTTTGGCAGCTTGATCTTCCTGCACCGGGCTCTTTCCCTTTGGCTTGGCAGCAGCTTCTGCCTCGGCAGTGGGTCTTTGGACTTGTGAAGCAAAGAGACGTCCGCTTCGAGTGAAGCCTCCGCCTCCCCCCACATTATCTACTTGTGGTGCAGGTGTTGATGTTTCAAGAGTGATTCTTTTTCCTTCGCAGTACACGTCAGAGCCATAGTGCCAAGGGATGGCCCTACTGCTTTCAAATGGTACTGGTCCAGGCACCGTGACAGTGACCAGACTGATTGCTGCTGCTGAAGGGACTGTTATTGTTTGTGGATCATAAAAGATTGTAACTGGTGCTCTGGCGGGAGCAGCACCTTCTGAATGGTAGGCGGAATTATTTTCAGGATCGTAGAATATGGTAACAGTAGAGACATCTTCATGATTGATTGCTGGTGTTGTAGGAGGTACTGTTGGAAGGGCTGTTGTTGTTGTCGCTGGAGATTCGAAATGGAATGAAGCTGAAGTTGTAGCAGGAGAAACTGTTGAAAACTGATCATTTGGGAGGACGGATGAAGTACTTGTTGATGTTGCTGATGAATTGTCGGGAACAATAGTTGCTGCATTTGTAGGAGGTTCTGGAACCGTTGCTGATGAAGTTGTTGGGTTTGTCGGGAATGATGTAGTGATCTGTAGCAGGCCACTCTGAATAAGGCTGTCAATGCCATTCCTCAGGTCCTCACACCCATTCCATGAAATATTACAATAGGGACACCCTAGTTCACACCCCGGAAATATTTGGTTTTCGCGGAGTTGAGCTTTGATTTCCACCAATGGTGTCCTGATCTGATCCACACTGGTTATTAAATAAGACGGTCTGTCTTCTTCAATAGCGTTAATTCGAGGACCACCATGGTTTGGCATTGGGTTTTTATTGACATTGGGCGGCGGTGCAAAATTCAGAGCCTTGGAGTCTACCAAGTCTTGTACCTTCATATGCAGAGCCCTGCATTTTTCTGTACTGTGACCAGGTGCGTTCGAATGAAAAGCACACCTAGCATTGGAGTCATAGTTCCTTGGTAGACTGTTGGGATCCGGAGGTGCCAACGTTCTTAGCTCAACTAGGTTGAGTTTCAGAAGTTGTGGCAGCAAGGCAGCATACGGCATTGGGATCGGGTCGATCACTCGGTTAGCTTGGGATGGCCTCTGTTGGAATAGCCTTTGTTGATTGTTGTTGGTGTTGTTGTTGTTGAAGTTCCTTGGAGGATACTGATTCTGGTGATACTGAGGTTGTTGTTGGTAGCTTTGCTGAGGAGGTTGATAGACAGGTTGAGGATGAGCTGGAGCGGGGATGGTGACTGCTGCTATGGACCTCTGAGCATATTGGGGCCTACCCCTGTTTGAATGGATGGCATTGGTCTCGCCAGTTCTTCTCGGGCCTGCAAAAGGCTTTCTTGTACTACTGGACGAGCTGGCACCATTATCAGAGATCTTACCCATTTTTAACAGGCTTTCAATTCTCTCCCCAGCTATGACAACATCTGCGAAGCTAGTGGAGGAGAAAGCAGCCAACCTGTCAATATATGTTCCCTGAAAGGTGTTCATGAACATATCTGCCATTTCCCGTTCAGACATAGGTGGTTGAACAGCAGCAGCCAGTTGCCTCCACCTTTGAGCATATTCTCGGAAACTCTCCCTCGAAGACTGTGACATTCCCATTAGGAGAGTCCTGTTGGGTGCCATATCCAAATTGTATTGATACTGTCTAATGAAGGCCTCTGCCAGGTCCTTCCAGCATCTCACAGTTGCCCTTGTCAAATGGGAATACCACTCCCTCGAAGCTCCAGTCAAGCTATCCTCAAAGTAGAACATCCACAATTTCTCATCCATTGTATAGGCCTTCAGCCTTCCCAGAAATGATTGTAGATGAGTCCGGGGGCATGAAGTCCCATTATACTTTTCGAAACAAGGAGGCTTGAACTTATGGGGGATCCTGACCCCGTCTACCAAACCCATGTCCATAACGTCGAAGCCCAAAGAGTTTTGAGATTCTAAGGACCTCAACTTCTCAGCTATTTCATCCAATCTTCTATCATAAGCCTCTTCCCCAGCACCCATTACTGTGAACTGGTCTTCTTGAGGGTCTTCTTGAAGTACCCTGGCTGCTGTGGCTGTCCCCTGAACGTTTGCAGGAATATTAATCTCAGGATGTAGATGTGGGCCAAACACAGGAGGGTTAACATGGGGTTGCATCCGTTCATTGTTACTTGTGCCAGAAGTCCCCACATGGGGCTCATCTTGGTTCCTCCCTTCTACCAAAGCTCTGAGCCTCTCCTGGCTTTGAGCTAAGTTGTTCATCACTTCCATGAACTGTGTTATCTGGGTTCTCATCTCCAGTCTTTCGTTTGCCATCTGGTTTCTGACCTCTGTAAGGTCCTGTTGCATCTGATCCATCTGAATTCCCGGAAGGTTGTTTCTAGTTGGGTACCTGTGTGGCCTGTTGAGGGGAAATACCCGGCGGCGAGCAATAATTCCTGAATATCACAACAGAGGTTAGTAACAACAAAACAAAAACCTACAAAACAAACAAAAGGGTTAGTATGCAATGCAGTTATGCTTATTTGCTCTCAAGGTATCCAGTTTGGCCTTCAGTTTTGACCCTTCCAGACCCTTGAAGATGCTGCTGTTGAAGTTGCTTTCGAAGTAAACCCAGATGGAAACTAACACAAATATATTACAGAAGGTGAAATAATACATCTTGTTCATTTTTACAACACAAGCCCTCAAAGGGGTAAAAATACATCACAACAAGCAAAAGTACATGAAAAGGAATAACAACAAGCAAATGATCAAACCCCAAGGCCAAACTCATCCTCACGAACTTCCTTAAGAAGTGCTTCGGTCACAGGATCAGCCGGACGCTCCGTGAGACTTCTGATGAGAAGGTTTCTCGTTGCAACAGCTGCAGTCAACCTCTTGTTCTGACTTTGGTCCTTAGACCTCTTCACTCCAGCTCTGATTTCTAACTCTGATATTTCCTTCTGGGCTGCTGCCAGGGCTTTTTCTATCTGCTCCATCTTGTCCTGAACTCTCTTGTCTTCTAGAGTACGGGCCTCAGTGATCCGGACCCACCTGGCCTGACTCTCTTTCAAGTACAAGTCTGTTCTTGCTCTCTGGAACTGGGCTTCTTTACAAGCATTCTTCAGAATTTTCTCACCAGCCTTAGACTTCTTGATATAATCTCCAGACTTCTCAATCTTAGTCAAATGTTCCACCCTTAACTTCTCCAATCTCTCAATCTCCCTCACACCTTCACTCCTCTCCCGGAGGGTCTTCTGCAAAGCCTGGGTTAGCTTCTCATTTCTTTCCTTCAAGCTCTCAAACTCCTCCAGACTGATAGTGGCAGGGGGTGGTGCTGAAGATGACTCAGGCATGTCTTCTATGGTAAAGGGCATTCCAGAGAATTGGGCCCTAGCATGGGACCATTCATAATATTGGACTGATGCCACATTATTGCACTTCCCCAGAATGGTGATTCCCTTGGTTTGGACATGATCCCAGGCCCAGGCAGCCTGCCTAACAGTTGCCAGACTAATCTTGTTCTCACAATAGAGAGTCTCCACCAAGTCCTGTGCCTTAGGAGCATGGACCAGTGCATAGCCTAGTTGCCTTCTGAACAGCAGAGGGTTGTAATTGATACTTCCCTTGACCCCTATTAAAGGCACATTGGGAAAGTGCCCACAGCTGGTGATGATATCCCTGCCTTTGATGCCTTGAGTACACCATCTGATATCTGCTGAAGTTAGGGTAGTGAGCCTCTTAGCCCAGTTGCTCTGCTGATGAGGATTGAGAAATGCATCTGTCTTGGGTAGATGCTTTAGAAGCCAAGCATGGAATAATGGAGCACAACACCTCACTAGCCTTCCCCTCTGCTTCTCATTCTTCTGATGTACTGAGTAATAGAGATCTCCTAGCAAAGTTGGCACTGGGTTCTTCAGGATGAACAAATGGATGGCATTCTTGCTGATGAATCGAGGCTCATCTGCAAACAACACAATTCCATATACACTTAAGGCCAACAGAGCACAAACAGCTCTCCACTCCCCCAGGGAGGCCTTCAGACTAGCTTGGGAAATCAGGAAGTCAAGATGAAAACCAGGGATCCCAGCTTTGGAGGTCATATGCTGCTCAATCAAAGCAGGTTCCAGGTGCAGAGCTTTTGCCACCTCTCCATTGCTGGGAAAGACCATTTCAGGGTTGAAAGGGATTTCCCTCTTGATAGGCAAACCAATCAAAGATGAGTATTCTTCTAAAAGAGGCCCCAACTGAAAGTCTTGAAAGGTGAAACATCTCAATGGGGGGTCATAAAACTGAATGCAGGTGTGGATCAAACTCCTCTGGGATGGGTCCAGATCCATGACCAAGTCAAGTATATCCCCATAATGCTCCCTGAACAAAGGTATGTGATCTGGAGTGATCAGGGTTTGGATCCTCCTGATGTCTGATAAGTCTGGTTGGAAGAAATGATAAGTGATGTTGCTTTTCTTTGGAGCCATGATGCTGAAGACTGAGTAGAGTGCTGATGAAGATGCTGAGGAGTGGGCCACTGGCTGGCTAGTGCAAGTAACTGAAGTATATGGTTGACAAGCTGAAGCAAGTACTGGTGGAGATAGGTCAATAATGCAGATGGGGTCAAAACCAAAACCAGATGAAAATGGATACCCTGAAACACAAATAAGCAAATGTTAATATGATGCAATGGTTATGTATGCAAATGATATGCAAAGGGTTTGTGCCTGAGCTGGATCTGATCAAAATGCCCTGATATAAGTCCATGTGTGTTCAAGAATCCCAGATGGAGGTCTAAAAATCCAGTAACCGGGGTAGGGGACTCAAATAAAGAGCCACATGTCCAGGGTTTAAGAATCACAAGAACTGTCCAACATGGAGTATTCTTAGCAAACTCAAAGTAACAGGGTATTCTGGGGTCAAGGTACCTGCAAACCTGTAAACAGCCCAACCCCCTCACAGGTGATGATCTAGAACAAGGATCCTCAGACTTGGATCAGTTATGAGGAGTGTAAACACTTCTAACCCGGAGGTACAGTGTTTACAATAACCATAACAATTCCTCCTCTAATTCACCTCAGTTTCTGAAGGTCAATACTAAAAGGTCATCCAGACTTAGCAGGCTTCCCAGATAGCCCTAGCATTGCAGGAAATCTGCAACACAGAGTTCTCAAGAAGAAACCCATATCTGAACCGTGTTTCATATTCCCGCACCAGACCGAAATGGAATGGGAAAGAATATGATTCACTCTAGCCTAGGTGTCACTCAGGTCCCAGGTATAGGACCTTAACTCTCAATAAATCACCCACCCACCAAGGCAAACAACCAGATCCAGCCAGCAGCAGTGACAGTATGATATAAATAAATGCAATAAAGAAAGCAGTAAAGTAACTGTACATAAAGCAATAAACAAAAATAAATACAAGCACATAACACCCCAGCAAACACAAATCAAACAAGCGCTAGGAGGAACCCACAAAAAGAACCAGAAGCCCTGGTTGCAGTATAAGGGTCCCCAGCAGAGTCGCCAAGCTGTCGCTCCCGACAAATGAAACCAGGTCAAATGAAGGTACAGACGCCAGCTAGGCATTTTTATCCCGGAGGAAAGGCAATGCTGCATAGACCTAGAAAGATACGGATAAGACGGTTTGCGAACCAGAGAGACTGAGAAAGGGGGTTGGTTACAACCTGGGAAGGTATTAGCACCCAGATTGTCCGCCGTACTCGACGGGATCCACGCTTAAAAGATTTGTGTTTTAAAGGGGTAGTGTCAGTGCAATTTGTGTGTCAAAGAGCTGGAAAAGGATGTGTACAGGTGTCAGTGTAAAAGAAATGAAGTGTATAAGTGATGTGAAGTATGAAAGTGTCAGTGTAAAAGGGAAAGAGGTGAAATGCTCATGACAATGAGGCTAAGAGAAAGATGCTGGAAAGAGGGGGAATGTACAGAGACTTTTGTTCGATAACCGTTAAGTTATGCCTACGTATCCTCTCGTGCAATGAGGAAGTCAGAACACCGTAGTTCGACCCAAAGAGACTGAAAGATGAACTGACTTGTGAACTGCTTGCTTGTCAATGCTCAAGTGTATGATCTGTCTGGCACAGATGCAAACTGTCTTGCATTAGACGGAAGAAGCAAGTTCTCGTTTGTGAGTGAAGGTGATGAGAAAAGAATCCCGAAGGAGACGATTATTGTTTGTTTTTGAGTTTTCAGTCTTTTATTGCTTGTGAAAGTTTGTCATAAGTTAATGAGCTTAAGCCTAAACCAATGGGTTAGTAAACTCATCACATCATCCCTCTGATTAGGGGTAATGAGAATACCTTAAGTGTGAAGTCAGATTCTCACACTTAATCACCTTTGGTGTAGGATTAAGATCATTAACCTACTTGTGATTATTTAGATGTTTTTGTTGTTTTTGTTTAGTGTTTAGTAATGAGATTAAGCCATAATCAAGGATTAAACAGACTCATTACACTATCCTAAAAGAAGGATAATAGATGAGAATGTTTAAGCTGAGGAAAGCTCCTCAACTTAATCCATGATTAGGGATTAAACCCATGACAAAACAAAGCCTTTGGTTAAGTGAATTTTATTTAATGGTATGATGATGAAGTGATTTTTATGATTTGTAAGACAACTTGAGGAGGACTTGTCCATTAACACTAGGGTTAGTCCTTCTTAACCACTTAAGGAAGAATTAGAACCCTAATGCAAGGCCCAAGTTACAAGTGTGATGTCTTGATGATTATTATGTGAATTGATTAAGAGATTTAAACACATTAAGGGTTTAACACTTAGGACTAAAGTTATACACTCCATCCTAAGAGAAGGATGCAGGCATAACCCTAATCACAAAGCCTTAAAGCCTTTAGGGTTTAGTCCCTGATTATGAGATGAGAAGAGAGAACTCAAAGAGAGACACAAAGGTAAAAACTATGAGGGGAGACTAATCAAAACCCTAATTCATTGTCATGCTTGGTTGTCCCTAAAGTTTGTGAGGTTTCCAAGAACAATCTTCAAAGGAGCCACCAGGAAGCAGATGAATAAGATCAAGAGAAGCAAAGTGACTTGCTTCATTCAAGAAGTCAAGTCACTTGAAAAAAGAAAGTAGGAAGAAGAAGAATGAGCAAGCTCAAACTCATACACAAATAGAAATGCAGCAATGGATGCAAGAGAGATGAAAAGAAAAGTTATGAGAAGTGAAGGCAAATTCACTTCCCAAGTTTACTTACCACCTGAAATGTTAGAAAGAAATGCAATGCAATGCAAGATGAGATGAAATGGTATGATGCAAAGCAAAACCAGAAGCATGTTGATGATGATTATGATGTTATGAAGTGCTGCAAGCATGAGGCAAGACATGGAGATGTTCATACAAGATCATGGATGCAAATGATGCAAGTTAAGGAGCATGAACAAGCATGAAAAGTTATGAAGCATACAAGGCAAATGACATGGCAAATATGTAATGCAATGATCAAACATGCTTTCTATATGTCTTAAGATGTCAAATGAATCACAAAAATGCACAAAATGCAAAGACAAGTCATGTTATGCAAGAGTATGCAAGAAGGATGCAAGAGAAAACCCAAATTAGGGTTCATGGATCAAACATCAAACAAAAACCCAAAACAGAAGCAAACCCTAAGATAAAAAATGGAAAATGCCAACCAAAGAAAACCCTAAACCTATAATGAACCACTGCCCAAAGGGGGACTCTCAACTCTTAACCAATCTCAAGATATGAATTTTCTAAGTTAATAGGGTTTTTTAGGGTTCTTAACAAAAGAAATGCCAAACAAATAGAAAATGCAAGATCAAATCATGGCCATTTTATCTTAGAAACTACATGCTAAACACAAGACAAAGCAAAAAGAATCAATGTCCAAACCTTTTCCAATAAGCAGAAATGAATTTTTGAATCCATGATCAAAATAATGCATAAAAAATGATTTAATTCAATGAAAAATTCTTAAAATGCATCAAGATCAAAAAAGAAATTTGGTTTGAAGGTTGGACAATGTTTCTAAATGTCTAAGAACATTTCATGATTTTTTTTGTAATTTTTAAATACCTAAAAGTATTTTTAATTAATTAATTCCCATTAATCAATTAAAAATAATCTTTTAAATATTTAAAAATACTTTTTTAATGATAAAAAATAAAATAAAAATGTTTTTGGGTCTTAAAAATTAATAAAACTCAGAGTAAAAAGTTTCATAATTTTTAAGAATTTTTAACTATTTTTAAATAATTATGCAAAACAAAAGAAAAAGAAAAGAAAATAAATGAATTAAAACTGAATTAATGAGAAGTAATCAAATCCTAGGGTTGAGATTTAAACTGGCCAGCGCGCGCATTGACTCCCCGCCACATCTCACGGCTCAAATTCAAACTTGCTAATCACCCTGATTAAACCCTAATTGTGCCCTAATGACATTCAGGCGACCGGAACAGTGTTCCGGTCGTCTTCTCCGGCCATCCCCAAAATCAATCTCTCTCCCTAGGCCAAATCAGAAGCCCTAAGTCTCCAGAATCCATCTACCAACTATCCTAAGCACGAATCCATCATCAAATCATGTTTAAACTCACACACAAACAAGAATCGAAGCAGATAAAATTCTAGGTCAAACTTTCAGAAGACCACTACATGCTCATTTCTGGCTTATTTTCAAAAGTAAAGAGATCCCAATGATCAGTGTAACATGCACAACAAGATTTTAACAAGAGAAATGAGTTCTGGGAAAAAAGTTCATGGTGTCACCTGAGATGGAGCTCTTGATTCAGGAGCTCTTTGGATGATTCTTTGGCTCAATCTGGTCCCAATGGTCCACCTTTGAAGCTTTGGATGCTTAGTTGGAGTTTAAACAACCTCCTGAGTGAGTTTGCAGCAGCTCTGACCAAGGGAGGATGAAAATCGTATTTGAGATATAGGGTGTTTCAGGCCAAAACAAAGGGTGGTTTCTAGTCAGTGAGGTGAGTGGAGATTGTTGGTGGAGTTTGTTCTTGTGTTTGAGGTTTGTGGAAGGAGATTCGATGGAAAATGCAGGCTGAGGGTGAGAAATGGCTATGGAGTATTCTGGTTGTTTCAGGCTTGTGTTCTTGGTGCTTTGTGGTCTATGGAACAAGGTGAGTTGAATGGTGAAAATGGTTGAAGTGTTTGCAGGCTGTGGAGGCAGATTCGAAGCAACTTGCAATGTGGTGTGTTTTTGTGTATGTGATGGTATGAGATGTTTCAGCCTTGCCTTGTGTTATGTTTAGCTTGCAAATTGTCCACATAACTCTCTCTCATTGGTCAGTTGACAAGACATGCCCTTTATTGATTGGTAAGTTACCTTTTGCAAAAAGTCAAATAATGTGTAAGAGAAGCATGGCTCAAGGTCTAGGCAAGTACATGGCATGGGCTGGCGCAGCAAGGGTGAGGGAGAGGTCTAGCAAAGCTCAGCATCCAAGGCTGCAAGTTGTAGGAAGCATGATCATGAGTTTTGCAACTTGTTGTAACTTTGGTTCACATGTGAGAAAGTCTTGTTACACAAACCTAACCATGGGGAAACTTGGTCCAATTCTGATTTTTAAGGCTCATAGAATGTTTGTGTAATGGTTTCAAATGAATTAGAGGTCACATAATGCATTGGTTCATGACTTTGCAAAATTTCCATTTGAAGCATGCCTTGAAAATCAATGATTTTAGCCAACTTTGCATTGCCATAACTTTTGATCCAAGAAGAGTTTGATCATGTTCTTGTACTTTTTGAAAAGGGAAAAATGAGATCTACAACTTTCATGACCAAAGTTTTTCCATTTGAAGCCTTTTTGGATCAAGAATCAAGGCTTGAAAAATGACCTAAAATGATGCATTCTTGAAAAGTCAACTATGCCCAAAAAGTCAACATTTGCAAAAACCCTAAATTCTTGATTTCTATGAACTTCAACCTTCTTCCATGATCAAATAAAGATCATATACACTCAAAATGATGAAGATCACCCATTGGTTGGGTCATTGGGGGCCTCAGATGCCTTGATTTTGCACTGACTTGTCTGAAAAGTCAACCCTTGATCAGATGACTTCCCCATGGAATTTCTTCATGAAAATTGATATGCATACTCCCTATACCATATAGAGACCAATGGAAACAATAATGACCAAAAATTTTGGAGTTATGGCCTCTGAAACCAAAACCCTAATTTTAGGTCAACTGTGCAGTTCAGCCTGGCTCTGCATCCACTCAAACCCTAGTTCTTGTGATTCCTTTGCATTTTTGACTTTGAGGAGATGGAATATGACACAAGAACACACATGGACCCCTTTGAGTTGATTAGTGGCCTTTGGAATGGCTCAAGATGCTTTTGGGATTGCTCAGATCACAAACCCTAGGTGCAGATGCCTTAGAAGCTATGCAGTGAATCAAAAATGAGATGTGAGATGATATGATTGTATTTATGCATATGAGATGATCAAAAGCCATGGTGTGAATGAGTGAGGGCAAATTTGGGGTGCTTACACCGCCAGAAAGAGAAGTTGAGTTTTCTATTGATCTAGTTCCGGGTACTAGACAGATTTCGATGGCACTGTATCGTATGTCAGCTTCAGAGTTGGTAGAATTGAAGAAGCAGTTGAATGACTTGTTGGATAAGAGGTTTGTTAGGCCGAGTGTTTCTCCTTGGGGTGCACCGATATTGTTGGTAAAGAAGAAGGATGGAAGTATGCGGTTATGTATTGATTATCGACAGTTGAACAAGGTGACAATTAAGAACAAGTATCCGCTTCCGAGGATTGATGATTTGATGGACCAATTGGTTGGTGCACGTGTTTTTATTAAGAATGATTTGAGATCAGGATATCACCAGATTCGTGTGAAAGAGGAGGATATTCAAAAGACGGCTTTTAGGACACGGTATGGTCATTACGAGTATTCCGTTATGCCATTCGGAGTTTCTAATACGCTAGGTGTGTTTATGGAATACATGAATCGAATTTTTCATGAACAGTTGGATCGTTTTGTGGTTGTGTTCATCGAAGACATTTTGATTTATTCTAAGTCTCAAGAAGATCAGTAAGAGCATTTAAGAATTATGTTACAGATTTTGAAAGAGAAACAATTGTATGCTAAATTGTCAAAGTGCGAGTTTTGGTTGTCGAAGGTAAGTTTTCTTGGGCATGTTATTTCCGATGGTGGTATTAGTGTTGATTCATCCAAGATTGATAGGGTAATGCAATGGGAAGTTCCTAGATCGGTTACGGAGATTCAAAGCTTTTTAGGCTTGGCAGGTTATTATCGGAGGTTTATTGAAGGATTTTCAAAGTTGGCACTTCCGTTAACGCAGTTGACTTGTAAAGGAAATATTTCATTTGGGATATTCATTGTGAAGAGAGATTTATGGAACTTAAAAGAAAGTTAACAACGGCTCCGATCTTGATTTTTCCGAATCCGACAGAACCATTTGTGGTGTTTTGTGATGCTTCATTGTTTGGGTTAGGCGGTGTTTTGATGCAAGATGGAAAAGTTGTAGCTTATGCTTCAAGATAATTGAGGGTGCATGAAACGAATTATCCTACGCATGATTTGGAAATAGCGGCTGTGATTTTTGCTCTAAAAATTTGGAGGCATTATCTTTATGGTTCAAGGTTCGAAGATTTTAGTGATCACAAAAGTTTGAAGTATTTATTCGATCAAAAGGAATTGAACATGAGACAAAGGAGATGGTTAGAACTTTTGAAGGATTATGATTTTGGTTTGAATTACCATCCGGGTAAGGCGAATGTGGTGGCCGATGCCTTGAGTCGTAAGTTGTTATATATGTCCGCATTGATGATAAGAGAATGGGATCTTTTGGAGAATTTTAGAGATTTGAGTTTGGTTTGTGAGATGACGCCGAGAAGCGTGAGACTGGGTATGCTACGTGTTACGAATGATTTTCTTGCAACCGTTAGTGAAAAGCAAAAGTTGGATTTGAAATTCATTGATTTGATGATGATGAGAATGAGGATTTCAAGGTTGATAATTTTGGAGTTTTGAGATTCTGTGGTCGTATTTGTATTCCCGATGATGAGGAGTTGAAAAAGATGATATTGGAAGAGGGACACCAGAGTAATTTAAGTATACATCTGGGAGCGAATAAGATGTATCAAGATTTGAAAAATATCTTTTGGTGGTCCGGATTGAAGAGAGATGTAGCTCATTTTGTTTATGCGTGTTTGACTTGTCATAAGTCTAAGGTGGAACATCAGAAGCCTAGTGGTTTGATGCAACCGTTGGATATTCCGGAATGGAAATGGGATAGTATATCGATGGATTTTGTTACAGGTTTGCCGAATACGCAAAGAGGTCATAATGCTATTTGGGTGTTTGTCGATAGACTTACTAAATCTGCTCACTTTATTCCGATTGATATTAGTTATTCTTTGGAGAAGCTAGCCGAGATTTATGTTTCTGTGGTTGTGAAGTTACATGGAGTTCCTAAGAGTATTATATCGGATAGAGATCCTAGATTTACATCGAGGTTTTAGGAAAGTTTACAAAAGGCTTTGGGTTCTAAGCTAAGATTGAGTTCGGCTTACCATCCGCAAACGGACGGTCAAACCGAGAGGACAATCCAATCGTTAGAGGATTTGTTGCGTGCTTGTATGCTAGAACAAGGTGGTGTTTGGGATAGTTATTTAGCGTTGATTGAGTTCACCTATAATAACAGTTTTCATTTGAGTATTGGTATGGCACCATTTGAGGCTTTGTATGGTCGGAGATGTCGAACACCTTTGTGTTGGCATGAAATCGGAGAGAAAACGGTAGTTGGACCGGAGATGGTACAACAAATGACGGAAAAAGTAAAGTTTAATCGGGAGAAGATGAGAGCTTCTAAAAGTAGACAAAAGAGTTATCATGAAAAGAGAAGGAAGGATCTTGAGTTTCAGGAAGGCGACCATGTGTTCTTGAGAGTTACACCGGTTACAGGTGTGGGTCGTGCTTTGAAGTCGAAGAAGTTGACTTTTCGTTTTATTGGACCGTATCAGATTACTGCACGAGTGGGTGCTATGGCTTATCGTGTGGCGTTGCCTATGAATCTTTCGAATTTGCATGATGTGTTCCATGTTTCGCAACTTCGGAAGTATGTTCTGGATCCGTCACATGTTATTCCTATGGACGAGGTTGAAGTAAGAGATAACCTTACGGTGGAAGCTTTGCCGGTTAGGATTTTGGATCGTGAAATTAAGAAGCTAATAGGCAAGGATATTGCGCTTGTGAAAGTGGTGTGGGGAGGCACTGCGGAAGGCAATATGACTTGGGAATTGGAGAGTAGGATGCGCGAGTCGTATCTGGAGTTGTTTGGATCAGGTAATATTTTCGAGGAAGAAAATTTCTAAAGTGGGGAAAAGTTATAACGCCCCGATTCGATTTTCCCAAATTTTGTGGAGTCTTTTATTTTATTTATTTGATAATTGTTATATTTGTGAAATTATCATGATGATATTATATGTTGAGGAATTAATGTGATATGTGATTTTACCGTTTTGTGAATTTTCAGGTAAAATTGGTTTGGAGGGTATTTTAGATATTTGTTAATTAGTAATAAGTTAGGAATTAGTAGAATTGATGTTTTTGTGAGAAAATGATATTTGGTTGGAAAGAGTAGAAAATAGAAATAGAAAGGAAAAGAATATAAGAGAGTGAGAAAGAGTGAAATAGAAAGTTGGTAAGAAGAGAAAGAAAAAGAGAAGAAAGAAAAGGAAGAGAAGATAAAAAGAGGAAAAGCTAGGTTTTGATCAAGATTGCTCCGTGTAGACGAAATAATCGGGTAAGGGTGATAAATATTGTTATCTTAATCTTGTATATGATTATGTATGTGTTAGATTTTGTGGGTCTTTGATTTGGTGGAGTTTTAGAGAAAATGAAAAGTTAGGTTTTGATGAGATTGTGAGAAATTTATGGATTAATCGGTTAGAACTTGATATAATCAAAGTATGAGGGTGAATACATGTTAATAATCATGTTTGTTGAGTTTTGGAAGAGTTTTGGGGGCTTTCTATAGGTCTGTTCGCAGCTGTAAATTCTGGAAATCGCAGTGGTCGCTCAGTGAACTATCCCTCGCTCAGCGAAAGTTCCAGGGAGATTCTCGCTCAGCGAGCCTGTAGGTTTTGAGGGGTTATGTGTTTTAATCCGTAGCTTTAGTTTCGAGTATCCGTTTTTAGTGATCCTTATATCAATTCGAAGCTAGAAACTCGTAGAAACTAATGATGCTAAAATATGAAATTTTTAGCCGACTTTTACCCGACTTTTCCGATAAAACATAATTGTGTTAATTATGGAATTGTGGATTTGATTGTTGTGTTGTGGCCGTTTGGCAAGTAGATAAATTGCTTGAATTGAATGCGAATGTATGTTAATTGTATGAGATGAATGCATAACTATATTGTGAATATGTATGCATTTTCAAGAATGTTGTGTGTCATTTTGCATGTAAGCATAATGTATGCATTCTTGTGCTGTGGGATTCTTTGTGAATCCGTTGTAGCATCGTGTGCTCATGTGGAGTTTGAGCGATGACTACAACAAGATCGTGTGCCCATGTGGGGTGTGAGCGATCAAATTGTGTGCCCGTGTGGGGTGTGAAACAATCCAGAAACATCGTGTGCCCGTGTGGGGTGTGAGCGATGGGTGATTTATTCACATTGATTATGTGCCCGTATGGGGTGTGAGCAATCAGATTGTGTGCCCGTGTGGGGTGTGAGAAATCCATAAACATTGTGTGCCCATATAGGGTGTGAGCAATGTGGAATATCGTGTGCCCGACAGGGAGTTACTTTAGGTAATAAGCGATGATTCCATTTGGTTCCTGAGTGAACCTGCTGAAATATTGAGTCGGTACCTCATTGCATATGCATAGAGTCGTGTGTCAGTCTCTATGAGTTGCATTTTATCATTTTAATTATGATATGCAGAAATAAACATGAATGTGCATATGTTTATTTGGAATATTATGGAGATGATAGTATGTGTGATGAAAGATACTTGTTTGTATATATGCATGTTTAATATGTGTATATGTATGTGATTTATACATTTGTAATGTATATGTGTGATTAAACATAGCTAGAAGTATGTTTATGCGGAATGAATAGAATTGAGGAATAAACATAAATAAAGTAAGTTTATGTGAATTAGTGAATTGGTGCATGATGAATATGCTTGATTTTGTGTAAGTACACATTGCTATGTGTATAGGTGATGAGAAATGATTTGTGGTGAGAATATGTTTCATGTGCATTTTTTTATATGTTGAGATATATAATTATATGCAATGTGTAAACACCCCAAATTTGCCCTCACCCATCTCACACCATGGCTTGTGATCATTTCATATGCATAAACACAATCATAGCATCTAATACCATACATTTTTGATTCACTGCATAGATTCAAAGTCATATGCATCTAGGGTTTGTGATCTGAGCAATCCAAGAACTTCTTGAAGCCACTCCAAGGGTCATCAATCACTTCAAGGGGGTCCATGTGTGTTCAAGCATCATATTATATCCTCTCAAAGTCATGATTGTCAAAGAATCACAAGAACTGGAAATGGTGTGGATGCAGAGCCAGGTTTAACTGCACAGATGACCTAAAATTAGGGTTTTGGTTTCAGAAGCCATAGCTCCAATTTTTTTTGGTCATTCTTGTTTCTATTGGTCTCTATATGGTATAGGGAGTATGCATATCAATTTTCATGAAGAAATTCCATGGGGAAGTCATCTGATCAAGAGTTGACTTTTCAAGCAAGTCAGTGTAAAATCAGGGCATCTGAGGCCCCCAATGGCCAAACCAAGGGTTGATCTTCATCATTTTGAGTGTATATGATCTTTATTTGATCATGGAAGAAGGTTGAAGTTCACAAAATTCAAGAATTACAAGTTTTTGCAAAGTTGACTTTTTAGGGCATGGTTGACTTTTAATGAAATGTCATTTTATGCAACTTTTTCAACCCTTGCTTTTTGATCCAAAAATGCTTCAAATGGAAAAACTTTGGTCATGAAAGTTGTAGATTAGATCTTTCCCTTTTCAAAAATTACAAGAACATGACCTAATTCATTTTGGATCAAAAGTTATGGTGTGTCAAAGTTGGCAAAAATCACTAATTTTCAAAATATGCACCAAATGAGAAATTTGCAAAATCATGTATCAAAGGCATTTGTGACTTCTAATTCATGTCAAACCATTACACAAACATCACATGTGACCTAAAAATCAGAATGGACCAAGAGTTTCTCATGTTTCATGGCTTTTGAGGCAAGATATTTCCATGTGAACTAAAAGTGAGCAAGTTGCAAAAACCATCATCACACCTCATCCACTTGCTGCCTTGGATGCTGAACCACACTAGCCCTTTCCCCTCACCATGCTGCGCAGCCCACAGCCCTTGTACTTGGCTAGAAGTTGCCCATGCTTTCTCTTACACAAAGTTGACATTTTGGCAAAAGCTAGCACACCTATCACAAAAGCACAGGTCACATCCTCTGACCAATCCCATTAGTTTATACAAACAAATGGCAAGCCAAGCAGCATAACACAGGAGCCTGGAACCAGCAAGAACATCACTCTCTCATTTTCACTCCATAGAGCAAAAGCATTCGAAACACTCTCCTCAGGCCACAAACTCAGAAACAAACTTCACAAACCTTCTCCACTCATCACCCTGATCACAAAGAACCCCTCACCATTGCCTGAAACAGCCTGAATCCAAAACACGATTCCCACCTGAGCTTGAACAGAACTGCTTCAAACTTCCAAACCAGTCATCACAAACTTCTTCTAAGCATCCAGGCAACATCAGGGGACCAAAGGGAGTGGTTTGCATCAAAGGAAGGGGTCAGAAAGTTGCAAGATTGAAAGCTTCGAAACTCAGGTAGCTCAAGAACTTTTTTTCCAGAAATGATTTTTAAAGTTCTTAAGTTGTTCTTCATGTTTCCCTGGCCATGAATATGTCTTTAGTTTTGAAAATGGTGGAGAGATGAGAGTTTAATCAGTCTCTGAAACTTTTTGCCCTAGAACTAGATTGATTCGATTCAGCCAGTTTAGGAATGATAAATGGTGTTTGAATGGGGGTTTTGATTCGTGAGTGAGTGGGGATCATTTCTGTTTAATTAGATTTCATTTTAGATGCGTGTGGAGAGAGTTGGTGTTTTGGAGTGAACGGAGAAGATGACCGGAACACTGTTCCGGTCACCTGAGGGTCATTAACGGCAGGATTAGGGCATAATCATTAATTAGCTGAGTTTGAATTTTGGCCGTAGGATTTGGCGCCAGGTCAATTCGCGCGCAGGCTTGTTTGAATCTGGACCATCAGATTGCTTGACTTTTCTTTTTTCAGTTTTTAATTCATTTTATTTTCATGGGTTAAATATGTTTTTGGTCCCTACAAATATCTCATATTTTGAAATTGGTCCCTATAAATATTTTCTTCAAACATTGGTCCTCCCAAAATTTTCCGTTTCGAAATGTAGTCCCTCCCGTTAGTTTGAACTAACGGAGGGTGATGTGGCAAGCCATGTGGGAATTTTTTTATGATGTGTAAACTTACGTGGACTCACTTGGTAAGGATGATAAAATGAAATTGTTATCCATTTGTAACTCAACCATCTTACATTTTCACCTTCACTTTATCAATTCAGAATATTCCCTCATCTTCACAACCAATTTCACTCTTTTATCCAAATCTAGGGTTAGAAATTCAAATGCATCATCAGTTATCTCAAGTTTAATCTAATTAGGTTTTTTTTATCAAACATAAATTCACAAGTTTAATCTAATTAGGGTTTTTTTATCAAACATAAATTTAGCGTTTGACCCATGAGAGACTTTGGTGGATCTCAACATGAACAATAGGTTAAAAGGTTAGAATTGGGTCTGGGGTTTAGACATGTTTCTATATCTTGTCTCCCATGGTTCATGTTGTTCCTCATGGTCTAAAAGCTAGTGTAGATGCTTATCTGACCCCAATTATTAAAGATTACCTGTCAGGATTCATCTCCAAATTTGACGATGGGACTTGGCAAGTTGAATGTTTTGTTTATGCAATCTGATGGAGGACTTGCGCCAAGAGAGTTCCTTCTCGGGGCACAAAGCTATTATTTTTGGCCCTGCTGGGGGAGTTGTTGGTTACTCACAAACTTTTTTTGGTCTTGAAACAAAAAATTCATTGATTGGTTTTGATATGGGAGGTACATCCATGAATGTGAGTCGATATGCTAGAAGTTATGAACAAGTGCTGGAAGTTATTTCCCATCCATATTTGGATCCATCTACAAAAGACATGACGGTGGAAGGGATTTCACTTGGATTTGTGGATGTTTATAATGAGATAACGTGTCGTCCAATAAGGCAGTTAACTGAAATGAAGGGTCATGAGACAAAGAATCACGCACTTTCTTGCTCTGGAGGTGTTGGACCTCAGCATGCTTGTGCTATAGCAAGGCCTCTAGGCATTAAAGAAGTGATTATAAAGGAATGAAAAAATGTGTATTTTGAGACATGAAGCATCATGTCGGGTTTCACTTTATATCAAAGTTGTTGTTTTATTTTATATCAAGTTCTTGAAAAACATTAGACATTGTATTGTTCCTTAGAAAGGTAAAGGAATGAAAAAGAGTATTGCACATATTCATGGCCTGTACTTTTTCTGGAACTGTAAACCTTATATATGGATTATGGTAAATTAAACCTTGTTCCAGATAGAATAATGGTTGCTTAGTTATCTGGGTGGCCTAAAGGATAATTTCATTAGTTTGTGATAGTGCTTCATACTTGCATAAGCATGAAGTTAATCTTTTGACCTTTATATTTTCTTAAAGACTTTGTATGTATTCTTGTTTCTTTGTTTTTATTTGTTTTAGACTTGTTTTATAAATTTTTTGAGTTTTATCTTTTGAATGTAATTGTGAGGTATTCTTTGTGTATTTTTAGTCTGAAATTGTATGCTACTCTTGTGAAATTATTGATTAAAGAATTCCATTGATTTAAGTCAATCCAAACAGGTCCATACAACTTATGAGACTGGTTGTGGGAGTTTAAGAAAATAGTTTTATGATATGTTCATAAACTGTGTTCAAAATCTTTATAGGTCTTCGAACTAAATATTCTGTTGTTTCATGATGAATACAGGTTACAAGCACAGAGTGCACTAGCTGGTTCAGGAACAACAACATTGACGGTGAAATACGGAGGACCAACGGATGTGGCCAAACATGTTCTTAGTATAGAGCGAAGTACATCATTACAATCATGTTATATACTGAAGGTTGAATGGATTGAGCTTGTTGTGATGCCAAAACTTCTACAAATAGAATACATGAATTGCATTAAAACAATTCTACACCAATTCATAAGGATCCATGATTTGCTTACTTTTTGAGTAAATGACAATGATAAGTAATCACTCCCATACAAAAAGGAAACAATCAAAACAAGTAATTATGAAACATGACAGTTGAAATATGAGGACTACAATACTAATGTATACATGATAACACTTTTGGATAGGCATTAATTAACAAAGTGCTTTTAGTATAAAACAAATTTCTAGAAGTTAAAACCCAGAGATTTTTAAGAGCATTCTAAGAAGCCAGAGATTTCTTACCTCCAAAAGTTTCTATCTATAATTTTTGTACAAATAAATAAATAAATAAGTATACTTTTAACACAGAGAACAAACACCTAACATGATGTTAGAACTATAAATCAGCTTTAACCATCTCAGTCAGATCTATAAAGTTTAACACCTCTTTTGTTACTGATTTGAACCTGAAAATCTCGAAGAAACCTACAAATAATCACAAATAAAATAATCCATAAATATCATATTCTGTTGACAACTAGCACAATTTTGAACAACCCCCATGAATTAACAAGAACCATCAGATCTATTTTTGAGAAATAATGATTGAATCAATCAATAGAAACAGAAAAATAGAATAAAGATGAAAGAATTGAAAAAACTCTATAATGGATTACCGTGTGTTGTTGAGGATGAAAATAAGTCTCTATTGCGATAACCGTGATACAGAGAGAAAAAGGGATGTTTTAGAGATAGAAATGGTTTATTGAAAGGAGAAATGGAAGACGAAGAAACTTGTAGTGCTTGTTCTACTTCGATACGTAAGAGTTCAGAGAAGAAATGAAGTGGTAGTGAGAGAAGAAATAAAGTGGTAGTGAGAGAAGAAACATGTTCTTTGCCATATAAGCTACACGTTTGAAAAAAATAATTCATACATGGCTTGCCAAGTCAGCCTCCGTTAGTTCAAACTAACGAAAGGGACTAGATTTCGAAACGGAAAAGTTTTGGAGGATCAATGTTTGAAAAAAATATTTAGAGGGACCAATTTCAAAAAATGAGATATTTGTAGGGACCAAAAACTTATTTAACCCTATTTTCATATTATTTCATTTGTTTTCCACAATTTATTTAAAATAGCAAAAACCATTTAAAAATTATGAAATTTTTTGTCAAGAGTTTCATTAATTTTTAAAACCCAAAAATATTTTTATTTTCATTTTTAGCATTAAAAAAGTATTTTTAAATATTTAAAAGTTTCTTTTTAATTAATTAATGAGAATTAATTAATTAAAAATACTTTTAGGTATTTAAAAATCACAAAAAAATCATGAAACCTTTAAAAACATTTAGAAACATTGTCCAACCCTCAAAACAAATTTCTTTTTTGATCTTGATGCATTTTGAGAATTTTTCATGGAATTAAAATCATTTTTATGCATTATTTTGATCCAAACTTCAAAAAATCATTTCTGCCTAACCCTAAAGAGTTGGACCTTGATTCTTTTTGCATTGCATTGTGTTTAGCATGTAGTTTGTGAGATTAAATGGCCATGATTTGATCTTTCATTTTCAATTTGTTTGGTAATTTTCTTGTTAAGGAACCCTAAAACCCTAGAAAACTTAGGAAAATCATATCTTGAATTAGGTTAAGAGTTGAGACCTCTCCTTTGGGCAGTGAGTTAGTATAGGTTTAGGAATCCTTTGAATGCATTTTCAATTTTTTGTAATGTTGTTTGCTTCTGATTTTGGTTTGTGTTTGATGTATTGTTCATAAACCCTAATTTGGGCTTCCATATGCATCCATCTTGCATTTGCATTCATGCCTTGACTTGCCATGATATTTTATGCATCCATGTGATTCATTTAACATCATAAGACATATTGAAAGCATGTTTGATCATTGCATCTCTCATTTGCCATGTTGTATGCCATATGCATCTCATAACTTTTCATGCATGATCATGTGTCTCAACTTGCTTCATTTGCATTCATAAGCTTGTATGATCATCCCCATGTGTTGTTTCATGCTTGTGGCATCCCATAGCATCATTAGCATCATGTATTTGCTTCTGGTTTTGTTACTCATCATGCCATTTCATTCCATTTGGCATTGCATTGCATTCCTTTTCTAACCTTTCAGGTGGTAAGTAACTTTGAGAAGTGGATTTGCCTTCACTTCTCATACCTTCTTCTCATCTCTCTCTTGCATCCATGCTGCATTTTTATGTGTGTTTGAGTTTGAGCTTGCTCATTCTTTTTTTCTCCTTACTTTCTTACCTCAAGTGACTTGTCTTCTTGAATAAAGCAAGTTACTTTGCTTCTCCTGATCCTTTCATCTGCTTCCTGGTGGTTCTATTGAAGATTGCTCTTGTAAACCTCACAAACCTTAGGAACAACCAAACATGACAATGATTAGGGTTTTGATTAGTCTCCCCTCTTAGTTTTGCCTTTGTGTCTCTTTTGAGTCTTCTCTTCTCATCTCATAATCAGGGACTAAACCCTAAAGGTTTTAAGGCTTTGTGATTAAGCTTATGCATGTATCCTTCTATTAGGATGGAGTGTATAACTTTAATCCTAAGTGTTAAACCCTTAATGTGTTTAAATCCTTTAATCAATCCACTTAATAATCATCAAGACATCACTTGTAACTTGGGCCTTGCATTAGGGTTCTAATTCTTCCTTAATTGGTTAAGAAGGACTAACCCTAGTGTTAATGGACAAGTCCCCCTCAAGTTGTCCTACAAACCATAAAACTCACTTCATCATCATACCATTAAATAAAATCCACTTAATCAAAGGCTTGTTTTGTCATGAGTTTAATCCCTAATCATGGATTAAGTTGAGGATCTTTCCTCAGCTTAAACATTCTCATCTATTATCCTTCTATTAGGATGGTGTAATGGGTCTGTTTAATCCCTGATTATGGCTTAACCTCATTACTTAACACTAAACAAAAATAACAAAAACATCTAAATAATCACAAGTAGGTTAATGATCTTAATCCTGCATCAAAGGTGATTAAGTGTGAGAATCTGACTTCACACTTAAGGTACTCTCATTACCCCTAATCAGAGGGAAGATGTGATGAGTTTACTAACCCATTGGTTTAGGCTTAAGCTCATTAACTTATGACACATCCAAAAGCAATAAAAGATTGAAAACACAAAAACAAACAATAATCGTCTCCTTCGGGATTCTTTTCTCATCATCTTCACTCACAAACGAGAACTTGCTTCTTCCGTCTAATGCAAGACAGTTTGCATATGTGCCAGACAAATCATACACTTGAGCATAGACAAGTAAGCAGTTCATAAGTCAATTCATCTTTCAGTCTCTTTGGGTCGAACTACGGTGTTCTGACTTCCTCATTGCACGAGAGGATACGTAGGCATAACTTAATGGTTATCGAACGAAAGTCTCTGTATATTCCCCCTCTTTCCAGCATCTTTCTCTTAGCCTCATTATCATGAGCAATTCATTCTCATTCTTACACTGACACATCATTATACACTTCACTTCTTTTACACTGACACCTGTACATCCCTTTTCCAGCTCTTTTACACACAGATTGCACTGACACTACCCCTTTAAAACACAAATCTTTTAAGCGTGGATCCCGTCGAGTACGACGGACAATCTGGGTGCTAATACCTTCCCAGGTTGTAACCAACCTCCTTTCTCAGTCTCTCTGGTTCGCAAACCGTCTTATCCATATTTTTCTAGGTCTATGCAGCATTACCTTTCCTCCGGGATAAAAAATGCCTAGCTGGCGACTCCATTCATCTCCAGTGAGTTCACGGCTGTGTGTTCTCATTGTCCCTCTCGCCGACCGTTCGCGTTTGTACCTTTATTTGGGCCAGTCCCACTTATCGGGAGCGACAACTTGGCGACTCTGCTGGGGATCCTTGTACTGCAACCAGGGCTTCTGGTTCTTTTTGTGGGTTCCTCCTAGCGCTTGATTGATTTGTGTTTACTGGGGTGTTATGTGCTATCTGTGTGTGTATATTTGTATTTATTTTTGCTTTATGTACAGTTGCTTTACTTCTTTCTTTATTGCTTTGCATATATCATATTGTCATACTGTGCTGCTGGCTGGATCTGTTTGTTTGTTTTGATGGGTGGGTGTTTTATTGAGAGTTGAGGTCCTATACCTGGGACCTGAGTGACACCTAGGCTATATTGGTTCATATTCTTTCCCATTCCATCTCGGTCTGGTGCGGGAATATGAAACACAGTTCAGATATGGGTTTCTTCTTGAGAACTCTGTGTTGCAGATTTCCTACAATACTAGGGCTATCTGGGAAGCCTGCTAAGTCTGGATGACCTTTAGTATTGACCTTCACAAACTGAGGTGAATTAGAGGAGGAACTTTTATGTTTATTGTAAACACTGTACCTCCGGGTTAGAAATGTTTACACTTCTCATAACTGATCCAAGTCTGAGGATCCTTGTTTTAGAACACCACCTGTGAGGGGGTTGGGCTGTTTACAGGTTTGCAGGTACCCTTGACCTCAGCATACCCTGTTACTTTGATGTGATTAAGAATACTCCATGTTGGAACAGTTCTTGTGATTCTAAACCCTGGACATGTGACTCTTTATTTGAGTCCCCCGCCTTGGTTACTGGATTTATAGACCTCCATCTGGATTTCTTGAACATACCTGGACCTATATCAGAGCACTTGATCAGATCCGACTCAGTCACAAACCCTTGCATATCATTTGCATACATCCTCATTGCATCATTTTGACATTTGTTTATTTGTTTTTCAGGGTATCCATTTTCATTTGGCTTGGTTTTGACCCCATCATCAGTATTGACCTATCTTCATCAGCATCTGCTTCAGCTATCAGCTATCAGCTACCTGTTTCAGTCACCTGCATCAGCCAGTCAGTGGCCCATCTTTCAGCATTATCATCAGCACCTGTCTCAACTCATCTTCAACAACATGGCACCTAAAAAGAGCAACATCACCTACCACTTCTTCCAGCCTGAGCTAGCTGACATCAGGAGGATTCAGACCCTGATCACTCCAGACCATATACCACTGTTCAGAGAACACTATAGAGATATACTTGATGTGGTTATGGATTTGGACCCTTCACAGAGGAGCCTGATTCATACTTGCCTTCAGTTTTATGATCCACCACTGAGGTGTTTCACTTTTCAGGACTTTCAGTTGGGCCCTCTGTTGGAAGAATACTCATCATTGGTTGGTATACCTATCAGGGTTGGAGTCCCTTTCAACCCTGAGATGGTCTTTCCTGGTAATGGGGAGATAGCAAAGGCATTGCATCTGGAACCAGTTCTGATTGAGCAGCATATGACTACTAAGGCTGGAATCCCTGGCCTGCATCTGGATTTCTTGATCTCTCAAGCTACCCTGAAGGCTTCTTTAGGAGAGTGGAAAGCAGTCTGTGCTTTATTGGCCCTGAGCATATATGGGATCATTTTATTTGCAGATTAGCCTCGATTCATTAGCAAGAATGCAATCCATCCTTTCATCCTGAGGAACCCAGTGCCCACTTTATTGGGGGATTTTTACTATTCAGTGCACCAGAGGAATGAAAAGCAGAGGGGGAGATTAGTGAGGTGCTGTGCTCCTTTGTTCCATACTTGGCTTCTCAGGCATTTGCCCAAGACAGATGCATTTTTGAATCCTCATCAGCAGAGAAACTGGGCTAGAAGACTCACTGCTCTAACTTCAGCTGATATCAGGTGGTGCACTCAAAGCACCAAGGGCAGGGATATCATCACCAGTTGTGGGCATTTTCCCAATGTGCCCCTGATAGGAGTTAAGGGTAGCATTAATTACAACCCTCTGCTGTTCAAGAGACAACTGGGCTATGCACTGGTCCACACTCCTAAGGCACAAGACTTGGTTGAGACTCTTTATTGTGAGAACAAGCCTAATCTGGCTATTGTTAGGCAGGCAGCCTGGGCCTGGGACAATGTTCAAACTAAAGGAGTAACCATTCTGGGGAAGTGCAACAATGTAGCATCAGCACAGTACCATGAGTGGTCCCATGCCAGGGCTCAATTCTCTGGAATGCCCTTTACCATGGAGGATATGCCTGGATCATCCTCAGCACCACCCCCTGCCACTGTCAGTTTGGAGGAGTTTGAGGGTTTGAAAGAGAGAAATGAGAAATTGACTCAGGCTTTGCAGAAGACCCTCCGGGAGAGGAGTGATGGTAGGATGGATATTGAAAGGTTAGAGAAGCTGAGAGTAGAGCATCTGGCTAAAATTGAGAAGTCTGAGGATTATATCAAGAAGTCTAGGGCTGGAGAACAAATTCTGAAGAATGCTTGCAAGGAAGCCCAGTTCCAGAAAGCCAGGACAGACTTGTATCTGAAGGAGAGTCAAGCTAGGTGGGTCAGGATCACCGAAGCCCGTACTCTGGAAGATAAGAGGGTCCAAGACAAGATAGAGCAACTGGAAGCTAGTGCAAAAGAGCAAGAGGAAGCCCTGGCAGCAGCCCAGAGGGAGATCTCAGAGCTGAAGATCAAAGCTGGAGTGAAGAGGTCAAAGGACCAAAGTCAACACAAGAAGCTAACTGCAGCTGTTACTACCCGGAATCTCCTCATCAGGAATCTCACGGAGCGTCCAGCTGATCCTGTGACCGAAGCACTTCTCAAGGAAGTTCGGGAGGATGAGTTTGGTCTTGGTGTTTGACTATTTGCTTGTTGTTGCTTTCATTCCATGTACTTTTATTTTCTTGTAATATATTTTGACCCCTCAGAGGGCTTGTATTTGTAAACAAACTATGTACCATTTGCCTTTTGTAATATATGTATTAGTTTGTTCCACTTCAAAAGCAACATCAACAGCATCTTCAAGGGTCTGGAAGGGTCAAAACTGAATGCCAAGCCGGATACCTTGAAAACAAATAAGCATATTGCATTGCATGCTAACCCTTTTGTTTGTTTTGTAGGTTTTTGTTTTATTGCTACTAACTTTGTTGTGATGTTCAGGAACTATTGCTCGACGCCGGGTATTTCCCCTCAACCGTCCACACCGATATCCAACCCGTAACAACCTTCCGGGCATACAAATGGATCAGGTACAACAGGACCTTGCAGAGGTCAGAAATCAAATGGCAAACTAAAGATTGGAAATGAGAACCCAAATGACGCAGTTTATGGAAGTGATGAACAACATGGCTCAGAGCCAAGAAAGATTGAGAGCCATGGTGGAAAGGCAGAATCAAGAAGATCCACATATAGGGACTGCTGGCACAAGCAATAATGAGAGGGTCCAACCTCATGTCAATCCCCCTGTATTTGGACCCCACCTTCATCCAGAGGTCAATATTCCTGCTAATGTTCAAGGGACTGCCACTGCAGGCAGGGTACTGCAGGAAGACCCCCAGGAGGATCAGTTCACAGTAATGGGTGCTGGGGAGGAAGCTTATGACAGAAGGCTGGATGAGATAGCTGAGAAATTAAGATCCTTAGAGTCTCAAAACTCTTTGGGTTTCGATGTTATGGACATGGGCTTGGTATACGGGGTCAGGATTCCCCATAAGTTTAAGCCTCCTTGTTTTGAAAAATACAACGGGACTTCATGCCCCCGGACCCACTTACAATCATTTCTGGGGAGTCTGAAGGCCTATACCATGGACGAGAAACTCTGGATGTTTTATTTTGAGGATAGCTTAACGGGAGCTTCAAGAGAATGGTACTCTCATCTGACAAGAGCAACTATCAGGTGTTGGAAGGACCTGGCAGAGGCCTTTATCAGACAGTATCAGTACAACTTAGATATGGCACCCAACAGGACCCTCCTAATGGGAATGTCACAGTCATCAAGAGAAAGTTTCCGAGAGTATGCCCAGAGATGGAGGCAATTGGCTGCTGCTGTTCAGCCACCTATGTCAGAGAGGGAGATGGCAGATATGTTCATGAACACCCTCCAAGGAACATACATTGACCGGCTAGCTGCCTTCTCTTCAACCAGCTTTGCAGATGTTGTCCTAGCTGGGGAAAGAATTGAGAGCCTGTTAAAGATGGGCAAAATTTCTGACAACGGTGCCAGCTCGTCCAACAATGCAAGGAAGCCTTTTGCAGGCCCAAGAAGAACCGGTGAAACCAATGCTATCCATGCCAACAGGGGCAGACCCCAATATGTTCATAGGTCTGTGGCAGCAGTCACCATCCCCGCTCCAGCTCATCCACAACCAGCTTATCAACCTCCGCAACAAAATTATCAGCAACAACCTCAGTACCATCAACAAGCTCAGTATCCTCCGAGAAACTACAACAACACCAACAACAACAATAAGCAAAGACCATATCAGCAGAGACCTTCTCAGGCCAATAGGGTGATCGATCCGATCCCTATGCCATATGCTACATTACTGGCACAACTCCTGAAACTCAACCTAGTTGAGCTAAGGACGTTGGCACCTCCGGATCCTAATAGTCTACCCAGGAATTATGACTCCAACGCCAGATGTGCTTTTCATTCAAATGCGCCTGGCCACAGTACAGAAAAGTGCAGAGCCTTGCACATGAAGGTACAAGACCTGGTAGACTCTAAAGCTCTGAATTTTGCACCACCACCAAATGTTAACAAAAACCCTATGCCACACCACGGAGGTCTCAGAATCAATGCTATTGAAGAAGACAAGCCGTCTTATTTAATAACCAGTGTGGGTCAGATTCGGACACCGTTGGTAGAGATCAAGGCTCAACTCCTCGAATGTCAAATGTTCCCGGGGTGTGAGTTAGGGTGTGCTTACTGCAACATTTCAGTAAATGGGTGTGATAACTTGAGGGATGGCATAGATGGTCTCATCCAGAGTGGCCAGCTTCAAATCACCACATCATTTCCTACAAATCCAGCAATCTCATCAGCAACAATTCCAGTATCTCCTAAAACTGCAACAACCGTTGTTCCCAACAACTCTTCAGCTTCATCAACAAGTATTTCATCTGTCATTTCGACTGACCAGATATCAGCAAACCTTCCTTCTACAACTTCAGCACCACTTCATTTTGAATCTCCTACAACAACAACACCCATCCTTCCAACAATGTCTCCTACAACATCAGCAACAAACCATGAAGACGTCTCAACAGTTACAATTTATTACGATCCAGAAAATAATTCTGCCTACAACTCACAAAGTGCTACTCCCATCAGAGCACCAGTCACGATATACAACGATCCACAGACTATCACAATTCCTTCCGCAGCTGCAATCAGTCCAGTCACTATCACAGTGCCTGGGCCAGTACCTTATGAAAGCAGTAATGCCATCCCCTGACATTACGGCTCTGATCTGTACTGCGAAGGACAAAAAATCACTTTTGAATCATCAACCCCTGCACCACAAATAGACAATGTGGCAGGAGGCGGAGGCTTCACTCGAAGCGGACGTCTCTTTGCTCCCCAAATTCAAAGACCCACTGCCGAAGCAGAAGCTGCTGCCAAGGCAAAAGGGAAAAGCTTGGTGCAGGAAGAGCAGATTGTTAAGGAAGCTTTGAAAACACCCTTTGATCAAGAAGTTGATGAGTTCATGAGAATCATCAAGAAAAGTGATTACAAAATAGTGGATCAGCTTCATCAGATGCCTTCCAAGATCTCTATCCTATCATTGCTCATGTGCTCCGAAGCCCATCGGAATGCACTACTAAAAGTCTTGCACGCAGCTTATGTGCCAGAAGAGATCACCGTCAATCAGTTGGAAGCTGTAGTTGGAAATGTTAATGCTAGTCATGGACTAGGGTTCACCAACACTGATTTGACTACGGAAGGCCACAATCATAACAAGGCTTTGCACATTACTATGGAATGTAAAGGTGCAGTCCTTTCCCATGTGCTGGTAGACACGGGGTCATCCCTCAATGTCTTACCTAAAAAAGCCCTTGTGAATCTAGAGTATGACGGATTGGCATTGCGACCCAGCAACCTGGTAGTGAGAGCCTTTGATGGTTCTAAGAGATCGGTTCTGGGTGAGATTGAGTTGCCTATAACGATTGGCCCACAAACATTCAAAACGACCTTCTACGTGATGGATATACAGCCCGCCTACAGCTGTCTATTGGGTAGGCCATGGATTCACGCCGCTGGCGCCGTGACCTCAACCCTTCACCAGAAGTTAAAATTCGAGTGGGAGGGTCAAGTCGTTACTATCTGTGGAGAGGAGGATATTTTTGTTAGCCACCTGGCTACCTATAAATACATTGAGATGGATGGGGAGATCCATGAAACAATGAGTCAAGGGTTCGAGGCCTTGAACGTAAATGAAACTTCTGCTGTACCTGGAACCTCAATGACATCATACCAACAAGCCCGGAAGGTTGTTGAAGAAGGAACTGCCCAAGGCTGGGGCAAACTGTTACCGGTGGAGAAGAAAGAGGATAGATTTGGGTTGGGTTACAAACCAACTCAACAAGATCAAGCAGAGGCTGCAAAGGAGCCCAACTTTGTTAGTGGGGGGATGCTCACCCCTGATGTTGTCAACAATTTGGAAGACGAGGATGAAGGCGACCGCAACCTGGAGAGTTGGATCCGTCCAAAGGTCCCGGGGAGCAGTATCTCAAACTGGTCTTCCCAGGAAATTATAAGAGTTACTCATGCAGAGTAATTATTATTTCCTGTATTTTATAAGCATGCATCAAAGTCTTGCATCTTGCCCAAGATGACAAGACTCATTTTGTAATCGGGCCATTTGTACTTTTTGTGCAACAAGATTAATCAATGAAATATCAGACATCTTTTTGCAAATGAGTCTTTTCTCTTTTCCGTTCACTGTTTTTCCATTTTTCTTTTTGTACAAAAAATAAATGGCAGTGTTTTCAAAATGATAATTTTATTTCACTTTTCTAAACAAGATTAAAATCAAATCACTAAAATGAACAAACTGAACCCTTGCAGAGTGTGCCTTCCAGTCAACACCGACAACAGCACGGCTATGACTTCGTATGACTTTGACAATCCAATCAATCAAGCTGATGAAGGGGTTGAAGAAGAATATGAGCTTCCTGGAGAGCTAGCCAGGTTGTTAAGACAAGAGGAAAAGGTTATTACTCCTCACCAGGAGGAAGTTGAAACGATCAATCTTGGTACAGAGGAAGACGTGAAAGAAGTTAAAATCGGGGCCTGCTTACAAGACTCAGTGAAGAGACAACTGATTGACCTGCTTCAAGAATATGTGGACGTGTTTGCTTGGTCTTATCAAGATATGCCAGGGTTGGATACCGACATCGTTGTGCACAAGCTGCCTTTAAGAGAGGAATGCCCACCGGTTAAACAGAAACTACGCCGTACTCGCCCGGACATGGCAATGAAAA
Organism: Lathyrus aphaca; assembly: GCA_963966055.1. NCBI lineage: Eukaryota > Viridiplantae > Streptophyta > Magnoliopsida > Fabales > Fabaceae > Lathyrus > Lathyrus aphaca. Next base: position 240,240,476 of record OZ014524.1, on the reverse strand, counting down.
TCAAGGAAGAGGTACAAAAGCAATGGGACGCCGGGTTCCTTGCCGTAACTAGCTATCCACCGTGGGTTGCTAATATAGTACCTGTGCCTAAAAAGGACGGCAAAGTAAGAATGTGTGTTGACTACCGGGATCTGAACAGAGCTAGCCCGAAAGATGATTTCCCTTTACCTCACATTGATGTATTGGTGGATAATACGGCTCAGTTCTCGGTATTCTCCTTCATGGATGGATTTTCAGGATACAATCAGATTAAAATGTCACCTGAAGACATGGAGAAGACAACCTTCATCACACCCTGGGGCACATTCTGCTACAAGGTAATGCCATTTGGGCTCAAGAATGCCGGTGCGACGTATCAACGGGCTATGGTAACATTATTCCACGATATGATCCATAAAGAAATCGAATGTTATGTGGATGACATGATTGCCAAGTCCCTTACTGAAGAAGACCACCTGGTGAATTTGCTGAAGCTGTTCAAGCGTCTGAGGAAGTACCAACTGAAGTTGAACCCCAACAAATGCACATTCGGGGTGCGATCCGGTAAGCTGCTGGGATTTATTGTGAGCGAGAAAGGGATTGAAGTTGACCCTGATAAAGTCAAAGCTATTCAAGAGATGCCTGCACCGAAGACAGAAAAAGAGGTTCGAGGGTTCTTAGGCAGATTGAACTACATTTCACGGTTCATATCTCACCTTACAGCAACCTGTGAGCCCTTGTTCAAATTGTTAAGAAAAGAACAGACGGTCAGGTGGAACGAAGACTGCCAGAAGGCTTTTGACAAGATCAAGGAATACTTACAAGAACCTCCAATCCTTATGCCTCCAGTTGAAGGAAGACCTTTGATAATGTACTTGACAGTATTAGAAGAGTCAATGGGGTGTGTGCTGGGCCAACATGACGAGTCTGGTCGAAAAGAGTATGCAATATACTACCTAAGCAAAAAGTTTACCGACTGTGAACAACGTTATTCACTGCTCGAGAGAACTTGCTGTGCTTTAGCGTGGGCTGCTCGCCGACTGAGACAGTATATGTTGACCCACACTACTTTGTTGATCTCAAAGATGGACCCAGTTAAGTACATATTTGAGAAGCCAGCACTTACCGGACGGGTTTCAAGATGGCAAATGATTCTCACAGAATATGACATCCAATACACTTCTCAGAAAGCCATCAAGGGCAGTGTATTGTCTGAATATCTTGCTGAGCAACCTATTGATGATTACCAGCCTATGAGATTTGACTTCCCTGATGAAGACATCATGTTCATAAAAGCAAAAGATCATGAAGAGCCTGTTCACACTGAAGGGCCCGACCCGGAAGAAGAGTGGACTATGATGTTTGATGGGGCTGTTAATATGAACGGTCGTGGTGTTGGTGCAGTACTCATTACACCCAAAGGAGTTCACATGCCTTTCTCGGCAAAGCTTACTTTCAACTGCACTAACAACGAAGCTGAATACGAAGCTTGCATTATGGGTCTCGAGGAAGCCATTGACCTCAGGATCAAGACATTGACCGTATTCGGAGATTCAGCTCTGGTAATCAATCAGACCAACGGCAAATGGTACACACACCAAGATCATCTGATACCTTACAGGGATTATACAAGGAGGTTATTGACTTTCTTCACAACAGTCAAGCTTGAGTATATCCCTCGGGACGAGAATCAGTTTGCAGATGCTCTTGCTACCATTTCATCCATGATCAAAGTTCAATCTGCCAACTTTGTACCTCAGATTTCAGTGTCTAGACTTGACAGACCAGCATACGTGTTCGCAGCGGACGTTGTCAAAGATGATAAGCCTTGGTTCCATGACATTAAGTGCTTCTTGGAGGATCAAACATACCCACCCGGGGCATCTTCCAATGATAAGAAGACTTTGAGAAGGCTTGCTGGTAGTTTCTTCCTGAACACTGATGGTTCCCTATACAAGAGAAACTTTGATATGGTACTCCTCAGATGCGTTGATGAGACGGAAGCGGACTTGTTAATGCATGAAGTGCACGAAGGATCTTTTGGTACCCATGCGGGAGGGCATGCCATGGCTAAGAAGTTGCTGAGATCAGGTTATTATTGGATCACAATGGATGCCGACTGTTGTGCCTACGCCAGAAAATGCCATAAATGCCAGATTTATACGAATAAGGTGCATGTGCCTCCCAATCTTTTGAATGTAATGTCTTCACCTTGGCCTTTTTCTATGTGGGGCATTGACATGATTGGCAAGATTGAACCGACTGCTTCAAATGGCCACAGATTCATCCTGGTTGCCATTGACTATTTCACCAAGTGGGTTGAAGCAGCTTCCTATGCCAATGTTACAAGACAAGTGGTAGCCAGATTTCTGAAGAGAGATATCATCTGTCGATACGGAGTTCCCGAGCGAATCATTACTGACAATGGTTCCAACTTGAATAACAAAATGATGGCTGAACTGTGTCGGGACTTCAAAATTCAACATCACAATTCTTCTCCTTACAGGCCAAAGATGAATGGCGCTGTTGAGGCAGCGAATAAGAATATCAAGAAGATTGTGCAGAAGATGGTAGTCACTTACAAAGACTGGCATGAAATGCTACCATTTGCCTTGCATGGGTACCGCACGTCAATCAGAACATCCACTGGGGCAACACCGTATCAGCTTGTGTATGGTATGGAAGCAGTCCTACCTGTTGAAGTTGAATTACCCTCTCTGCGGGTACTAATGGATGTTAAACTAAGTGAAGCAGAATGGGTCCGGGCCCGATACGAACAACTGAGTCTGATTGAAGAAAAGAGGTTGGCTGCAATCTGTCATGGACAGTTATATCAGAAAAGAATGAAGAAAGCCTTCGATCAGAAAGTCAGGCACCGAGAGTACCAAGTAGGAGATCTTGTGTTAAAGATAATCCTCCCTCCTCATACAGACCACACGGGCAAGTGGACTCCAAATTATGAATGACCATTTGTGGTAAAGAAATTTTTTTCCGGTGGAGCACTGATGCTCAGCACCATGGATGGTGAAGATTTCCCGTCCCCTGTAAATTCAGATGCAGTTAAAAAATACTTCGCATAAAATGACCCGCTGGACACAAAAACAGAATGTAAGTCCAGGCAAAAATAGGGCATCCCGGCGAGTCAAAAACAGAATAAGAGACTCGGGCAAAAATAAGGGAAAATAAACACAAAAATGTACACCCGCTGAGTTGAAAAGCCACATCGGACAACTCAGGCAAAAATGGGTATCCCGATGGATTGAAAACCCGAAAGGGCGATCCATGCAAAATAAGGGAATAAGCGAACAACTGCATTCTGAATTCGTCCGTATCGTTTACAACTTGGTAAGCTTCGAAAGGATCAAGCTTCAATCAGAATCAACTTTCTTCAGAGAGCAAGATGAGAAGAACGTCAAAAGTCATACGAGTCATAGTAAAGAGGAAGCTCCTTAAAGCGTCATCAACATTGCCAGCATTTTGTTTCTCAATTTGTAACGATCTCCTCATTTCAGGGGATTTGTTTCTTTGACTGTATCTCGCCAATTCTGGGCATATGAATTAATAAAATCAGATTTTCAGTCATGTTTTGTCTTGTACATTTTTATTTATTTGCAAAAAAAATGTATGATGTCTTAAAGAAAAAACTGATTGCATGAATACAGATGCTTATCTTCAAAAAAAATGTATAATAAAAGACGTGTGCTCGCAGGAAATATACTTACTCTCAGAAGTGTCTAAACTCCTATGACGGAATCCAGTAAAGGATACCTCGGGATTACTTGTGCGTTTCTCTATCTTTTCAGGATTGCAGGAATCCAGAACGCAACTTGGGGCATGTGAGTTTCATCCCAGCAAGCTAGCAGATCAATGCTCGCTCGGTCTTAACACTCAAAGTGTTTTCTCCCCAGCCGAGTTGCCACTTGTTACTTCTCCCCAGCCGAGTTGCCATTCCTTCCTCAGCCGAGTACAAAAGTCAGGGAACCATCTCCACACAGAGCATCGACTTCTATCCAAAAGAGCGACGCACTGAGGGATCACAACAGAGCGACGAAAGCTTCTGCAAACCCCAGCTGGGTCCCTCATTACTGAGACAGGTCTATCAGTGACCTGAATCCCCAAGCAATCGCATCTCATCAGATCTACCAACGATCTCATCCCCAGCTGGGATGTCCATCTCAAACAAGCTCGACCGGAGATTTTCACAGCAACGGGATCCGAGTCCCGGTTCGGTATCTTCGCATAATCATAGCATTTGCATCATATTCACCCACAAAGCGTAGCATTCCGTTTAATACGGAGCATTACGGCAAAAATCAAGCATATAGCGTAATCATAAGCCATGTTTTGAATCAACACTCGTGAATAATGACAATCCGTCAATATACAGAATACTTCCCCCATATCCCCAGCGGAAGTTCCCCAGCAAAAGCAGTTGCCTCACATTCACAAATACCAGTATATATACTCTCTTTGGCACCCGTCCGTGTCAATACTCCCCAGTAAAGCCGCCCGAACACTCTATGCAAACAGTACCACTCGTATTACAGATGCTTTTTGACACCCGTCCGTGTCATAACCCCAGCAGAAAGCCAAAGACATCCTCTTTGCACTCACATATACTTACATATGACAATCCTTTGACACCCGTCCGTGTCACATCCTCAGCGCAGTCATCTATACTTTGTATATCAGATACTCGTTCATACTACACTTTTCTCCTTTTGACACTCGTCTGTGTCGCTCTCCCCAGCAGTTAAATACACCACTCATACTTACTGATACTCGTCCGTATCTTACCACTTATATCCCCGCAGATTCAACGCTAGTCCTTGTTCTTTGTTAACTCGTTGGTACTCGTCCGTACCATCATCTCAGAACATGCGTCGAAAGTTTGTTTCTACATGATACTCGTCCGTATCATAGTCTTAAGGATGCTCGTCCGCATCTTTAATCAATACACTGTGTCAAACACTTTTGTCTTTTTGAATATAGATACTCGTCTGTGTCTACTATCCTCCCAGAAGAGTCCTCTCAGATTCAACACTCGTCCGTGTTCTCTGTTAACCAGATGATACTCGTCCATATCATCATCTTTGAACACGAGTCAGTATTTGTTTCTACCCGATACTCGTCCGTATCGTCGTCTTAAGGATGCTCGTCCGCATCTTTAATCTATACACAAACATCTAAACACTTATACCCTTTGTTTCTTGGATGTAAACACTCGTCCGTGTTTACTATTCCCCAGTAGATCGCCAACAAAACAAATTTTCTTTTTTATCTGACACTCGTCCTGTGTCATGATAAACCTTGAGAGCAGCCGTACCCTGCTAGGTGGTCGTCCTCCACCTCTTGATGGTCGTCCTCCATCATGCTCATCCGATGGTCGTCCCCATCATTGATATTTAGCAGCCGTCCCCTGCTAGGTGGTCGTCCTCCACCTTTTGATGATCATCCTTCATCATTTTATCCAATGGCCGTCCCCATTGTTGATTTTGGTTATCTGACATTCGTCCTATGTCATGATAAACCTCGAGAGCAGCCGTCCCCTGCTAGGTGGTCGTCCACCACCTCTTGATGGTCGTCCTCCATCATGCTCATCCGATGGCCGTCCCCATCGTTGACCTTTTATCCGGCATTCGTCCTATGTCGCGATATTTTCGGCAGCCGTACCCTGCCTGGTGGTTGTCCTCCACCTTAGATGACCGTCCCTCATCTTATACCCAACAGAGCAGCCATCCCCTGCTAGGTGATCATCCTTCACCTTTGATGACCGTACCACATCATCTGTTTATTTCATTTATTCTTTAACCCGATGGCCGTCCCCGTCGTGGTCCCTTTTCCTTTCAGTTTAGCCCGATGGCCGTCCCCATCGTTGATTACTTTACTTTATGAACTTGATGGCCATCCCCGTCATGTTTCATTAATCCCCAGAGAATTTTACAGCTTTATCTTGATGGCCGTCCCCATTATAATTCTTTTATCCCCACATGTCGGCCGTCCCCGTCATTGCTTTATTTTCCTCACTTTCCCCAGCGTGTCGGCCGTCCCCGTCATTGCTTCATTTCCCGCACTTTTTCCAGCATGTCGGCCGTCCCCGTCATTGCTTCTTACCCAGCAGTCGTCCTCTGCTCGACGGTCGTCCTCCATCGCCCACACTTTACAATATACTTTATCTTCTTTTACAATCTATATCCCTTTTTTTCTTCATTCTGTGAGTGCAAATTTTGGACTATCTTTGGTATTCAACCACAAGTTATCTTGTTTGCCTGTTAAGCCGTTGCTTACATCCTGCACAGCTAACTCATGTTTGAATAGGGGCAGCTGTAAACACCCCAAATTTGCCCTCACCCATCTCACACCATGGCTTGTGATCATTTCATATGCATAAACACAATCATAGCATCTCATACCATACATTTTTGATTCACTGCATAGATTCAAAGTCATATGCATCTAGGGTTTGTGATCTGAGCAATCCAAGAACTTCTTGAAGCCACTCCAAGGGTCATCAATCACTTCAAGGGGGTCCATGTGTGTTCAAGCATCATATTATATCCTCTCAAAGTCAAGATTGTCAAAGAATCACAAGAACTGGAAATGGTGTGGATGCAGAGTCAGGTTTAACTGCACAAATGACCTAAAATTAGGGTTTTGGTTTCAGAGGCCATAGCTCCAATTTTTTTTGGTCATTCTTGTTTCTATTGGTCTCTATATGGTATAGGGAGTATGCATATCAATTTTCATGAAGAAATTCCATGGGGAAGTCATCTGATCAAGAGTTGACTTTTCAAGCAAGTCAGTGTAAAATCAGGGCATCTGAGGCCCCCAATGGCCAAACCAAGGGTTGATCTTCATCATTTTGAGTGTATATGATCTTTATTTGATCATGGAAGAAGGTTGAAGTTCACAAAATTCAATAATTACAAGTTTTTGCAAAGTTGACTTTTTAGGGCATGGTTGACTTTTAATGAAATGTCATTTTATGCAACTTTTTCAACCCTTGCTTTTTGATCCAAAAATGCTTCAAATGGAAAAACTTTGGTCATGAAAGTTGTAGATTAGATCTTTCCCTTTTCAAAAATTACAAGAACATGACCTAATTCATTTTGGATCAAAAGTTATGGTGTGTCAAAGTTGGCAAAAATCACTAATTTTCAAAATATGCACCAAATGAGAAATTTGCAAAATCATGTATCAAAGGCATTTGTGACTTCTAATTCATGTCAAACCATTACACAAACATCACATGTGACCTAAAAATCATAATGGACCAAGAGTTTCTCATGTTTCATGGCTTGTGAGGCAAGATATTTCCATGTGAACTAAAAGTGAGCAAGTTGCAAAAACCATCATCACACCTCATCCACTTGCTGCCTTGGATGCTGAACCACACTAGCCCTTTCCCCTCACCATGCTACGCAGCCCACAGCCCTTGTACTTGGCTAGAAGTTGCCCATGCTTTCTCTTACACAAAGTTGACATTTTGGCAAAAGCTAGCACACCTATCACAAAAGCACAGGTCACATCCTCTGACCAATCCCATTAGTTTATACAAACAAATGGCAAACCAAGCAGCATAACACAGGAGCCTGGAACCAGCAAGAACATCACTCTCTCATTTTCACTCCATAGAGCAAAAGCATTCGAAACACTCTCCTCAGGCCACAAACTCAGAAACAAACTTCACAAACCTTCTCCACTCATCACCCTGATCACAAAGAACCCCTCACCATTGCCTGAAACAGCCTGAATCCAAAACACGATTCCCACCTGAGCTTGAACAGAACTGCTTCAAACTTCCAAACCAGTCATCACAAACTTCTTCTAAGCATCCAGGCAACATCAGGGGACCAAAGGGAGTGGTTTGCATCAAAGGAAGGGGTCAGAAAGTTGCAAGATTGAAAGCTTCGAAACTCAGGTAGCTCAAGAACTTTTTTTCCAGAAATGATTTTTAAAGTTCTTAAGTTGTTCTTCATGTTTCCCTGGCCATGAATATGTCTTTAGTTTTGAAAATGGTGGAGAGATGAGAGTTTAATCAGTCTCTGAAACTTTTTGCCCTAGAACTAGATTGATTCGATTCAGCCAATTTAGGAATGATAAATGGTGTTTGAATGGGGGTTTTGATTCGTGAGTGAGTGGGGATCATTTCTGTTTAATTAGATTTCATTTTAGATGCGTGTGGAGAGAGTTGGTGTTTTGGAGTGAACGGAGAAGATGACCGGAACACTGTTCCGGTCACCTGAGGGTCATTAACGGCAGGATTAGGGCATAATCATTAATTAGCTGAGTTTGAATTTTGGCCGTAGGATTTGGCGCCAGGTCAATTCGCGCGCAGGCTTGTTTGAATCTGGACCATCAGATTGCTTGACTTTTCTTTTTTCAGTTTTTAATTCATTTTATTTTCATATTATTTCATTTGTTTTCCACAATTTATTTAAAATAGCAAAAACCATTTAAAAATTATGAAATTTTTTGTCAAGAGTTTCATTAATTTTTAAAACCCAAAAATATTTTTATTTTCATTTTTAGCATTAAAAAAGTATTTTTAAATATTTAAAAGTTTCTTTTTAATTAATTAATGAGAATTAATTAATTAAAAATACTTTTAGGTATTTAAAAATCACCAAAAAATCATGAAACCTTTAAAAACATTTAGAAACATTGTCCAACCCTCAAAACAAATTTCTTTTTTGATCTTGATGCATTTTGAGAATTTTTCATGGAATTAAAATCATTTTTATGCATTATTTTGATCCAAACTTCAAAAAATCATTTCTGCCTAACCCTAAAGAGTTGGACCTTGATTCTTTTTGCATTGCATTGTGTTTAGCATGTAGTTTGTGAGATTAAATGGCCATGATTTTATCTTTCATTTTCAATTTGTTTGGTAATTTTCTTGTTAAGGAACCCTAAAACCCTAGAAAACTTAGGAAAATCATATCTTGAATTAGGTTAAGAGTTGAGACCTCTCCTTTGGGCAGTGAGTTAGTATAGGTTTAGGGATCCTTTGAATGCATTTTCAATTTTTTGTAATGTTGTTTGCTTCTGATTTTGGTTTGTGTTTGATGTATTGTTCATAAACCCTAATTTGGGCTTCCATATGCATCCATCTTGCATTTGCATTCATGCCTTGACTTGCCATGATATTTTATGCATCCATGTGATTCATTTAACATCATAAGACATATTGAAAGCATGTTTGATCATTGCATCTCTCATTTGCCATGTTGTATGCCATATGCATCTCATAACTTTTCATGCATGATCATGTGTCTCAACTTGCTTCATTTGCATTCATAAGCTTGTATGATCATCCCCATGTGTTGTTTCATGCTTGTGGCATCCCATAGAATCATTAGCATCATGTATTTGCTTCTGGTTTTGTTACTCATCATGCCATTTCATTCCATTTGGCATTGCATTGCATTCCTTTTCTAACCTTTCAGGTGGTAAGTAACTTTGAGAAGTGGATTTGCCTTCACTTCTCATACCTTCTTCTCATCTCTCTCTTGCATCCATGCTGCATTTTTATGTGTGTTTGAGTTTGAGCTTGCTCATTCTTTTTTTCTCCTTACTTTCTTACCTCAAGTGACTTGTCTTCTTGAATAAAGCAAGTTACTTTGCTTCTCCTGATCCTTTCATCTGCTTCCTGGTGGTTCTATTGAAGATTGCTCTTGTAAACCTCACAAACCTTAGGAACAACCAAGCATGACAATGATTAGGGTTTTGATTAGTCTCCCCTCTTAGTTTTGCCTTTGTGTCTCTTTTGAGTCTTCTCTTCTCATCTCATAATCAGGGACTAAACCCTAAAGGTTTTAAGGCTTTGTGATTAAGCTTATGCCTGTATCCTTCTATTAGGATGGAGTGTATAACTTTAATCCTAAGTGTTAAACCCTTAATGTGTTTAAATCCTTTAATCAATCCACTTAATAATCATCAAGACATCACTTGTAACTTGGGCCTTGCATTAGGGTTCTAATTCTTCCTTAATTGGTTAAGAAGGACTAACCCTAGTGTTAATGGACAAGTCCCCCTCAAGTTGTCCTACAAACCATAAAACTCACTTCATCATCATACCATTAAATAAAATCCACATAATCAAAGGCTTGTTTTTTCATGAGTTTAATCCCTAATCATGGATTAAGTTGAGGAGCTTTCCTCAGCTTAAACATTCTCATCTATTATCCTTCTATTAGGATGGTGTAATGGGTCTGTTTAATCCCTGATTATGGCTTAACCTCATTAATTAACACTAAACAAAAACAACAAAAACATCTAAATAATCACAAGTAGGTTAATGATCTTAATCCTGCATCAAAGGTGATTAAGTGTGAGAATCTGACTTCACACTTAAGGTACTCTCATTACCCCTAATCAGAGGGAAGATGTGATGAGTTTACTAACCCATTGGTTTAGGCTTAAGCTCATTAACTTATGACACATCCAAAAGCAATAAAAGATTGAAAACACAAAAACAAACAATAATCGTCTCCTTCGGGATTCTTTTCTCATCATCTTCACTCACAAACGAGAACTTGCTTCTTCCGTCTAATGCAAGACAGTTTGCATCTGTGCCAGACAGATCATACACTTAAGCATAGACAAGTAAGTAGTTCATAAGTCAATTCATCTTTCAGTCTCTTTGGGTCGAACTACGGTGTTCTGACTTCCTCATTGCACGAGAGGATACGTAGGCATAACTTAACGGTTATCGAACAAAAGTCTCTGTATATTCCCCCTCTTTCCAGCATCTTTCTCTTAGCCTCATTATCATGAGCAATTCATTCTCATTCTTACACTGACATATCATTATACACTTCACTTCTTTTACACTGACACCTGTACATCCCTTTTCCAGCTCTTTTACACACAGATTGCACTGACACTACCCCTTTAAAACACAAATCTTTTAAGCGTGGATCCCGTCGAGTACGACGGACAATCTGGGTGCTAATACCTTCCCAGGTTGTAACCAACCTCCTTTCTCAGTCTCTCTGGTTCGCAAACCGTCTTATCCATATTTTTCTAGGTCTATGCAGCATTACCTTTCCTCCGGGATAAAAAATGCCTAGCTGGCGACTCCATTCATCTCCAGTGAGTTCACGGCTGTGTGTTCTCATTGTCCCTCTCGCCGACCGTTCCCGTCTGTACCTTTATTTGGGCCAGTCCCACTTATCGGGAGCGACACAATGTTATTATGATAATGTTTCTCACCCTTCTGCTGTTTTATGATGCTCTACGAGGCATTGCAGAGTAGGTTGCTGGATGGCAATTTTTGTGAAGCTCGTCTTCGTCTTTTGGTCGGTCGGCTCTGATATGTAGCACCGGGTAGTTAGGTTGGCTTAGTGCCATTTTTGTGATGAATTGTGTACATGTATCTTTTTGATGGATGTTCTGTATAGACATGAATATTGTTGTTGGCATCAAACTCATTGATATATATACATATATATATATATATATATATATATATATATATATATATACGAATGGAAATATATATGTTTGATGTTGTTGATTCAGTTTCCGCTGTGTAATTATATCTTTGGAGATATGGGTGTAAGGATTAAATTTCTTATGATGAAACTACCATCGTTGCATATCTTTAAATGAGCAGGTGTTGTATGTTTTTAATTTCAAGCATAATGTGCATGCCTCTTTTATACCATGTTTAATTATACTCTGATGAAATATTTGGGGGTATAAAAAGGGGGTGTTACACCCAAACCCTTCAACAAGAGGGTCAACAGCGCCAACTATGGTGTTGGAACCAACATCTTCGATGGCAGGACCATGAGCGACATATATAAGGCCTTAAATTCAATCAGTGCTGGAGTATATTGGAACAAATTCTCAAACCCCGCCACTAAATACATCTATGTATAGGTCTTTTCCTACCCCTGGGTTCTCACAGCCGTTACCTAGGAATCCAATTTATAGTATGCCAACTTCGATGATACAAAGCTTGCGTACATCACCCCCATTGTTTTCAGAAAATGTGATCTCTTCGCCACTACAAAAGTCAAGATCTGGAATGAATATGGGTAGAAATAGCCAAACCATAGGGTTATGATACTCTTCCCAAGGCCATGGCTTGATGAATGAGTCTGCAACGTATTTGAGGCAGCAAATGGACAAAAGTAACATGCAAATGGTACATACCTTGTCTCAAACCATGAGATAAATTTTCCAACCTTTGATCCAAAGTACTATCCAAACGAACCAACATATGGCTTCTTAAATGGCTCGAATAGTAGAATTCATGGGAGTACCTACCCCTGTTCGACACCTAAACCAAGGAGGTGGTGTGAGAGAAAATGAACAACTAGAAAATCCAGAGGATCAGGAGGTAGTCGAACACCCTAGGGTCGATCCTCTTAGGAATCAAATACTAGTTCCTGAGGAAGAAGAGCCGAGGGTAGTGCTGGTGAATAGAAACTAAAATGTTGACAATGTTGTTCAACATGTTCGACGTAACAATCTGGCAGTAGAAAATAATTTGGCAACCATTGTCGAAAGGATAATGGTTCGAAGTGGGATGAATATGTGCTTTTCTAGGCCAAATTTCACATCACCCATAGTGGACTATATACTCAAGTCTGAATTACCCCCTAGGAGGAAGGTTCTAAAGTTCACTAATTCTTAGGGGATACAACTGAGTCCACAGTCGAACATGTGGCACGTTATCTGATCAATGCTGGGGAAATTTCCAATGATGAGCGCTTGAAGGTTAAATATTTCCCTAGTTCCCTTACCAAAAATTCATTTACATGGTTCACTACATTACCACCTAGGTCGGTTTGTAATTGGACTCAATTGGAACGTTTATTCCATGAGAAATTTTACATGGGACAAACTAAAATTAGTTTGAAGGAATTGGCTAGTGTTAAACGAAAGTTTAATGAGCTAATAGACGATTACTTGAACAGGTTTCGACTACTCAAAGCCAAGTGTTTTACAACATGGGATTTTCAAAATGGCGGCTGGTGGCCTAGATTACTCTATTAGGAAAAAAGTTGGACACCTAATACTTGAGGGATATGGCCCAACTGGCTGATAGGGTTCGACAGCTTGAACGTCTGAACAAAGAAAAATATAGGGCAAACAAAAACAAAAGAATTGCCTACATCGAATATCATGAGGGTATTGAAGACCTATATGATGAACCCATACAGTTCGACAAAAATGAGATAGATCTTGCTGAACTTAAGCAAGGTTCCCCTTATGCTTGTAAATAATTAGTCCCTTCAAATGGATAAAATCCTATCAAAACCGAAAAGAATGATATGTTTCCAAAGAAAACATACACTTTCGACGTCACTAAATGTGATGAAATATTTGATTTGTTAGTTAAGTATGGTCAAATACTAGTGCCTCCTGTCGCCAAAATACCACCTTTAGAACAAAGAAAAAAGAGAGGTTTTTGTAAATGCCGTAATTTCTCAGGTCATAAGACTTCTCAATGTTTTCTTTTTAGGGATTTGGTACAGAACACTATATAGGAAGGAAGGCTCGTGTTTAGGGAGAAACCCAAAAACCAAATGAAGATTGATGTTGATCCTTTGCAAGTAGCGGAAGCAAACTATACTAAACCTAGTGAAGTGAACATGGTCGAAGTTGTTGAATATTCTGATAGCAACACAGATAGTGTCAACACCAATGAGGCTCTTGGTAACAATGTTGTCGTGGTCGAATTTACTATACTTCACCAATGATATTGTATTGGTTAAATTCGTTGAGGACATTGATGGTAGCCAGATGAAGCATCTTATATGTGTGGCAGCCAAATTTTTCTTCAGTAGTTCAACTGAAGTTGAAAGGGCTCACGCAGAAGTGATTGTCGATGAAGGGCTCACGCATAAGTGATTGAAGTTTAAAAACACAAGAAATGGGGGGTTTAAATTGGGATTTAAAAAAAGGCAATAACACAACAAATTTATCCTGGTTCGTTTGAGCTCAAACTACATCCAGTCCATCCTCCAAGGTGATTTTGCCTCTCTCAATAAGGTCATAATCCACTATTTAAGATATGATTACAATCCACAAAGACCTACTGTCAATGTATTCTTAAGTCTACTGACTAACACTTTAGTCACTCAAGGAATATCAAATATGTTAATTACAAGTGTGGAAAAGGATTGCTTCTAAAAAGCTATTATCACAACTATGATATTGTTGCACAAAATTATTTCAAAATAAGAGTTAAAAAATATTAGGAGAGTTTTCAAATGCACGCAAGAGTTCATCCATTTTTCTTCCAAGTAACTCCTTTAAATAGATAGATATTTGAACCGTTGGAGACATCTAAAAATATTTTTGGATGGTGATAAATGTCTTTGAAGAGTTTCCAAATATAGAGATTTATGTCTGATAGCCGTTAAATCTTTGATACTCAATGAATGAGGCTGATTTTGAATTCGGAGTTTGCGTGTAAGTGAATATCAGAGTTTGATCAAAGGAGCAGCTTGTGCTGAGCGTGATATGTAGTCAGATCATCCATATATACTTTGTGAATATTTCTTGTTGTAGAACTTCTATCATATGTGAGGAACTTCTTGTTGTTGTGTCAAAACTTCTATCATCTGTAAAGAACTTCTTGTTGACGTGTCAGGACTTCTATCGTATGTAAAGTATTTCTTGATTTACATCAGAACTTCCTGCACATTAAAATAAATAATTTTAAGGAGCATATTTTTTTATTTTTAAAATAAAGTAACCTTTGTTATCATCAAAACTTAATTAGAGAGAGTATAATCAATTCTTGTTCTAACAATCTTCCCCTTTTTGATGATGACAAAACTTTTATATTTTGAAGTATTTAAATAAGAACAAAAGGCAGTGAGACTCCCCCCTGAGTTATGAAGTTCCTTGAATATGTTCCTTCAGAGTTTTTGGTTGGAAGTTCTTATGGGAAAACCCCCCTGAGTTAGAGCCTTTTCCTATTTACTTATCAACATATTAAGATTGTCAAAATTCTAGTATGTTTGAAACTTAGTCCTGGTAAGCTGTTATTAATCAAAATATTTTACGTTTTCCCCCTTTTTGTCATGAATCAAAAGAAATATAATCAGAGCTAAAAAAACATATATAAACAGAACATGGAAGCTTTCATTGAAAATAATCAGGATAACATAGAAGTAACCAAAAAACAAAACAAAACAAAGAAACAAACAACAAAAATAGAAACTAAGGTTGTAGAGGAGGAGGAGGAAGTCTAGTGAACAATGCCTCCAGAAGACTTTTGATCTGGGAAGTGGATTCCACTTACTGACCAATCATATTCTTAAGTTCTGCATTGATTTTATCTTGTTTGTCCAACCTGTTCTTAACAACTTCATTCTCTTTCTTCAACTCTTCCAGAGTTTTCAGCACAAGAGAGGATGAAGTTGTGTCCTCAACAAAAGTTACCATTTTCTCAGAGCTTGTTGCAGGAGTTTCTGTTGGAGATGTTGCAGTAGCTTTGCCTTTGTCTTCAAAAATGACCATGGCCTAAAGTTCAAAAGAAGAGTATTTTGGTTCTATCTAATGAGTATTGTCTAAAAGATAGAGAGTTTTCTTTTCCTAGTTGCTAAGAACTTCTTCTTTGAAGATATTCAACTATTCACAGAACTTCTGCTGAGCTATATCATAGTTGAGATCTTTGATTTTATTTGAATTTTGCCCAGAAGTAAAAATCTTTCTTGAGATTGTTGTTAGGTCAGAGTTTTTCTCCATGGCGCTGCATTTAATCTCATTTCCATCAGATTCAATGAGTCTTCCAATAAGATCTTCAGTGATGATGATCTTCTTCCCCATGACGTAGGACGTAACCTGATTGTTAGATGTTATAGCAAAAATCCACAATTCTTTGACCAGCTTAGGGAAAATAGGACCCATAAGAAGATCAAAGTACTTCGTCCAACCTTGAAATTTAACTTCAGGTGTGAGATCATATCCATTTTCCTTCATGCTGTCAAAATCCACAAATAGTTCATAGAGAACTTCTAGATTTTCAACCGGAGTAAGAAGAGTTCTGATCAAAGTAACATGAGTTTCTTCAGATGCTTGACTTGCAGAAGTTTGTTGAGAAGATGAAAAAGATTGATCTTATTTAGAAGATGAGGCCATTGTTCACAAGAAGGATTTGTAACATAAATGCAAAAAGCAAGAGAAAACAAGTAGAGCAAGAAAAGCAAAAAAGAAGTGAAAGTGAGAATGTGAAAGTGTTTGTGAGGTGAGAATGAGCATATATATATATATATATATATATATATATATATATATATATATATATATATATATATATATATATATATATATATATATAGAGAGAGAGAGAGAGAGAGAGAGAGTTTTCAAAGGATATAAAACATAATTAATGAGAAATTAAATCACAAATAAATTGATTAAAAGCCTTAATGATTTATGACAAGGGAGATGGCGTAAAAGATTTTTGAACAGTTACCGATGTGACTAGCGCCTCAACTTTGTAAACTCAGCCGTTTCAGTTTCTCAGAGTTTTAACACGTATTCAGCCTCAGAGGACACCTGGAGCTTAGGTTGACAGTTGTTCATGTCATGAATTTCAAGTTATGTCCTTTCTTAGAGTTTGAACACGTATTCAGCTTCAAATGACACCTGGAGCTTAGGTTGATAGTTGTTGATGTTATGAACTGCATGTTTTGTCCTTGAAATGAAAGGTTCTTAGAGATGAACTTTCAGATCTTTCTGGATAGATTCTGATACAATTCTCCTTCTTACTTCAGATGAAATATTGTTCGGAAGTTCAAAAGAAGAGTAGTTTTGAGAGTTAAATATATAGAAATAATATATTCATTATGGACATAATTCCATACTTATATGTTTCAGTATGAAATTAAACCTATCTTTAGCAAGGGGTTTTGTGAAAACATCATCCCATTGATGGTCTATGTTTATGCATTTTACATAAAAGTCCCTTCTAAGTATAGTCCCTAATGAAATGATATTTAATTTCTATATGTTTAGCTCTAGAATGTAAAATAGGATTTTTAAAAAGACAAATAGCAGAAGTATTATCACAAAGGATATGGATGTTACTCTCATAAATATTGAAATCCTCAAGCTGATTCTTCATCCAGAGCATCTAAGTACTGCATCCAGCTGCTGCTATGTATTCAACTTCAGCAGTTGAAAGTGAAATTGTAGATTGTCTTTTGCTGGACCAAGAGATTAAGTTGTCTCCCAGAAATTGACAGCTTCCAGAAGTACTTTTTCTTTCTATTCTGTCTCCAGCAAAGTCAGCATCGTAGTACCTTACAAGTTTGTATTCTCTGGATTTTCTATAGCAAAGTCCAAGATTAGTAGTACCTTTCAAATACCTGAAAATTCTCTTAACTGCTATTAAGTGAGATTCTCTTGGATCTGATTAGAATCTAGCACATAGGCAAACACTATATAGAATATTAGGTCTTGAGGCAGTTCATTATAGGAGAGAGCCAATCATACCTCTATAGATCTTCTGATCTACTTTCTTACTTACCTCTTCCTTTTCTAGAATACATGTAGGATGCATTGGAGTTTTAGACGATTTACTTTCTGACATATAAAATTTCTTCAGAATGTCTTTAACATACTTGCTTTGATGTATGTAGGTTCCTTCTGATGTTTGATTGATTTGGATTCCTAGAAAGAACTTGAGTTCTCCCATTAAGCTCATTCCAAATTCTTCCTGCATAGTCTTAGCAAATTCTTTGCCCATATAGTTTTTCGTAGATCCAAAAATTATATCATATCTATGTAAATTTGATAGATCAGAATATTGTTTTTAAATGTTTTATAGAAAAGAGTTTTGTCCACCTTCCCTCTGGTAAAGTTATTTTCTAAGAGAAAGTTACTTAGTCTTTCATACCAAGCTCTGGGAGCTTGTTTTAGACAGTATAACAATTTCTTAAGTTTTTAATCATATTCTGGATGTTTTGCATTTTCAAAACCAGGGGGTTGATGCACACAAACTTCTTCATCAATGTAACCATTTAAAAATGCATTCTTGACATCCATATGATAGAGAGTGATGTCATTATTTACAGTAAAAGAAACTAAAAGTCTGATAGATTCAAACCTTACAACTGGTGCAAAGGTTTCTGTATAGTCTATTCCCTCTTGCTAACTATAACCTTGTGCAACCAGTCGTGGTTTGTTTCTGACAACTTCTCCTTGTTCATTAAACTTGTTTTTGAAGACCAATTTGGTTCCAATGATGTTGAATCCTTTGGGTTTAGGAACTAGATCCCATACGTCATTTTTATTGAATTGATTTAGTTCTTCCTGCATTGGAAGTATCCAATCATTGCCTGAGAGTGTTTTGTCAATGGAAGTGGGTTCAATCAGAGAGACTAACCCCATTAGAGATTCTTCAGAGTTTTTGAATGAAAATCTTTTTCTGATTGAATCATCTTTCTTTCCTAGAATTTATCTTCTAGATGAGCTAGAATGCTTCTGGATTGTCTCTTCTGAATAGGTTCTTCAGAAGTTGTTGTGGCATTTGTGTTGTCTTTTTGTGTAGATGGTTGTTCTTCAGATGTTCTGGTTTCTGTACCCATAATTTGAACTTGTATATCTACAAAAGATTCATTGTGCTTTGGCTTTTGGAGGCCAAGTGTCGCTCCCCGGATTTCCATCCTGGTACAAACGCGAAAGTGGCACGGAAAAGAATAGAGTCGCCAACCAGGAATTTTTATCCCGAAGGAACGGGAATAGTAATGCTGCACAAACCAGAAGAAAAGAAAGGAAGGACACGGGTACTGCGAACCAAAGAGACTGAGTCCGGGAGTCGGTTACGACCTGGGAAGGTATTAGCACCCAGATCGTCTGCCGTACCCGACGGGATCCACACTTGCAAAGAAAACTGCTTCAAAGGGTGAAGAAATGAAAGCTGCTGCAAAAAGAAGAACTAAATTGGATACAAAGAAAAGAAAAGGGAACTGAAAAAAGAAATGAAAAGGAAAAATGTAGGGAAAATAAAGATTGTGCTCAAATGGGCCCTACCCCGTTGCCTACGTACCTCATCAGGACAATGAGGATCAGAGACGCCGTAGTTCCCCTAACTAGGGGTGGCAAGAAAATTGCTTGTGAATTAAGGCTTGAACTGCCTATGCCATTGCTCAGGTGTTGCAGACTCGGACGACGAGTGCGTAACCGTCTTGCAAAATGACAAGTAGGAGCAGGTTTGCGTACGGAGAGAAGGAGATGAGAAAAGAATTCTCGAAGGAAAGACGCTTATTGTTTGTTTTTGTTTTTTATGAAGCTTTTTATGAGTGTGTCACAAGGAAGTGAATTCAAGCTCTTTTCCATGGAATGTGCACTTATCACTACATTCCAAGATGGAATAATAGAACAAGCACACTCAAGTAAGGAGAAGATCCCCAAAACTTGAAACCAGAGATTAGGGCTTAAGCTCACTAACTCATTAACTTATTAAGTGTTTTTGGTATTTACAGTGAATAAGTGTTTTTTATGCTTTTCTTTGTGAAGAAGATACCTTGATCAGACTTGTGCATCACAAGGTAAGCTTGTACTATTCCAAGATGGGAAGACTACAAGTACCTCATGGGATAAGGCTATTGCTCAAGGCATTACTTCAAACTTTATTAAGTGTTTTCTTAGAGGTTATGAGATGAGAAGAGAAGAAGAACCAAAGGATCACAAAGGCAAAAGTCTAATGGGGAACTAAAGAATCCTAAGTGTTGTCATGCATGGATATCCTAAGGTTAGTGTGGCTTTCTATCCTAAAGAAGAAAGAAAGAAGAAGAGAAGAAGAAGAAGAAAGAAGAAGAGAAGAGATGAGTAAGGCCTAAGCCCAACAAACAAAGGGTTAGTCACAAGTAAGAAATAAGAAGAAGAAGAGATGAGATTTGGAGATGTGGAACTCACATCCAGCTCTCACTTACCATAGCCCCTACAAGGTTAGCAACATAAACATACAAGCAAAGTAAAATGAAACAAATGACATGCCAACATCATACAAACATAAGTGAAGCCATATGTACAAATGCTCAATGGATATTGAAGTCAAAAGAATGAGGGAAGAAGCATGCAAGCAAATTATGAGACAACATGAATCACATGGCAAACAAATGCACACTTAGGAAAGATGCAAAGCAAAAATGAACAAACATGGACTCAAGGCACACAACCAGAACCAAAACAAGTCAAAGAAGAGCTTTAGAAGCAAGAGAGATGAAGAGAAGAGCCACACAAGATCAAACAATCACATAATGGAATGAAAGAAGTAAGGAGATGAAGTGAAAACACTTAAGAAAAGAAAGACCTTAAAAGGCAAGCCAAACACAAAATTTTCCAAGACACAAACCCTATCCTAAGACCAGGAAGGTACCCATACCCCAAAGAGATCCCAAATGAGAAGAAGATGTTGGCACAAGTGCCCTTCTAAGCTTATAAGAGAGCTTATAATCAAAAGGAAGAAAAATGGGATAAGGTAAGAACAAAAAAATCACATCAATTCAGAAATGCATCTAAAAGTTCCACAACTTAAGCCAAATGATCCTCAAACATGATATAACAATGAGCCAAAATAATTGGGAAAAATTCAGAAGCTAGATAGGTCAAATGAGGACAAGAACATGAACTAGGGTTACAAAACTTCCTTCACAATCCAAGGACCAAAACCCAATGAGAAAATTTCTAAAAATCAGGGGAAAAATCACACAAAAACTACATCATCTTAGGAATCCAGAGCAAAAAGAATCAACACCAAACTCAAAAAAATGAACTCTAGGGAAATTGGACAAGTCAGGATGCTCAAAAAAGAATAAAAAAGAATTAATGAAAAGGAACAATTAAATGACACGTGGATATTAAGAAAACAATGGAAAATAAAAATATAAAAAATTAAGGAAAACTCAAATGAAGACTCATGAATTAATTGAGAATTTTTTGACACTTAGAGGTATTTTTAAAAAATTAGAAAGCAAAATGAAATAAAAAGAAATAAAGAAAAAGAATTAAAATGAGAGAATTGGGTCGGGGGTGAGAATAGCAGGGATATATAGTGCAAACGAAATGGGCTTATGGTTGAGGGAGGTGTGAATAGAGGTCTGGGCCCAAATCCTGCGCAGGAATATAAAATAATAGAGTGGAAATTCAGTGAAATAAATGGAAAAAGAGATGGCCAGAAGATTAATCTAACGCACGCTGTGTGTCACTCATTAATTGACGTGTACAAACGATTGGGTGAGAGCTGAGGGACTACTAGTGTTAACATGGGGTGTATTACATGCTGACTAATTAGAAACAAAAATATAAAAGGGAACGCACGTGAATGGGAGGAGGGGTTCACTTATGAGGTGGCAAGATCTGGGCAAGGGAGGAAATGATCCAAGGGCAGGAGAGTTATCTTCTTTGTTACAAACCCTAGTTCACCATTTTGCAGATTCCGGTGACCGGAGCTAGGGCTCCGGCACCGGAAACATCAACACATGAACAAATCCACATAAAAATGAAAGATAAGCTCCAGATTTACTAATTGAGGTATGCTGATCACGAAAATGGCCATGAAAAATGCAATGGATCAAAGGATTTCTTGGATCGAACAAAAACAAGTTGGACCATGAAAATTGAAACTCAAATATCTAAATCATTAATGCACGAAATTCGAAACCAAGACTTGCAGAATAATCAGTGAACATCAAGGATCATAAAATGCACAACCAATTTCATTTTTAGATCTGAAGATTCCAAGGCATGCCTGAGTTGCAGATCTTGAAAGAGCTTGATAGAAGGCCAGATGATGAAGCAAAATCACTCCAAATGCTCTCTAGTTGCAAAATAAATGCAACTAGAGCCTTGAATATGGCTGGATCTTGAGCTTTGCAAGAACCTGCCCTGAAATGGCAAGGTTGTTGATCTTGAGAGAAAGCTTGAACAAGTGTGTGATTAATGATCCTGAGCTTCCAAGGATCAAGGATCTACAATTGGTTTTGGAAGAGAGCTCGTGTATGAGGAGATTCAAAAGAAAATGCAATTTGTGCATAAACTTGGAAATGGGAGAATGAGAGAGAGTTGAGGAAAACTGAAACCCTAATTTCTTTTATATCAAGTCATGAGCAAATGCTGAAAAAATGAAAGAGTTTGCACGTAGGAATAAGCAGAATTTGTGATTTTGCAATTTGAGCAAGTTTGGTGTGAGAGAATGAAACACTCATGCATTCCTTGGCCTTCATCCCCATGTGCACTCTAAATCCAACCCTTTATTTGAATCCAAAAGATCCTGGCCCTTAGATTAAGTTGTCACACTTTTCTCAAGAATATGCAAAATTTGCATTTTTGAAGCAACATTCTTGCTTGACACGAATTTGTGAATTTCTTTGGAGCAAAGTGTGCCATTTGCCTTGTATTTTAACTTTGTAAACAAAATTGATCCATTCCAACACTTGAAATTAAGTTTTGAACCTTTTGGCTTTTGGTGCATACACGAAACTTCAAATTTTGCCCTAATTTTACCAAATTTTCGAGGGCCATATATTACAAACCAGGAATGCTATGAAAAAGTACTTGTACTTTTTGAAAATGGGAGACCTTAATCTCCAAATTTCATGTTTGACTTTGGTCCATTTGAAGAATTTTGTTCATGTTAAGCTCACTTGAATTTTAGGGTAAAAGTTGCCAAAAATGGAATTTCCTTAAAACCAACTTTGTACCATTTTTGCAGAACCCTTCAAAAATCCATGATTCTTGATATATGAACTTTCCAAACCTCTTATAACATTGTAAGAACACCCCTTGGCTAGAAAAATTGGGTTGGACCCCTTGAAATCACACAGTTGACTTTTTAAAGGCACAGTTGACCAATTACTTCATCTGCAAGCAACTGAAGAATTTCCTGACTTCCACAAGGAATTTTCTCATGAAAATTGGTACCTAGGATCCTCTTTACATATAGAAGACTTTTCTTAAATGAAATGTCCAAATTTGTGAGATTTTCAAGCTTGAATATCAAACCCTAGTTTAGGACCAATGCTTAGGAGCTTTGCCTTATCCTGGAATCTATGATGATCATCCAACCATTTGAGCTTTTGTAAATGAACTTGAACTTGTAATTGAAATGTAGACTCCTCATAGGACTTGTAAAAAACCATTGGGCCCCTTGTCATGGCTTGTGATGCTTCAAGAACCTCCACAGATTATCATATGCCTAATGCTAGGTCATGAAGAATGTTATGCCTCATCTTCCCATGCTAGGATGCTAAGAAAATGATATGTTCATGATGAATATGATGTGATATGATGCTTAAAAATGAAGAGGGAAAATTTGGGGTGTTACAGCTGCCCCTATTCAAACAATTGTTAATCTGAAAAGGACGATAGCACGGGCTATCGACCGTTCAAGATAAACTGTGGTTGAATACCAAGAAGACCTGAAATTTGCACTCTGACGAAGAATGAAAAACTGGGAAATAAACCCAACCAAATGACACTTTGGTGACTGAAGGGGAGAAAAAAGCAGACGAGCTTCTTCCAAGTTGAAACTGGTATCTGGAATAAGAATACATTGACAGATGAGTCTTCTTCGAACAATCCTGTGACGCCAGGAGTTGGACATACGAGTCCTCCAATACTTCAAGAACACGTGACTTGAGACAAACGAATCTCCTTCGGATATACCTGTTACGCCAGGACCGGGATGCACTAAAGTCTGTGGGATAGACATGCATAATCAAGGTAGACGAACCATCTACATATATTATCCGTGGATATATGGTATAAGACAGACGATCCTTCTTCGAGAAAACCTGTTACGACAGGTGCAACAATAATAACTGGTACTTGAGACAGACGAGCCTCCTTCAGATATACCTATTACGCTAGGACCAGTAACCATTTTGACATTTGTTCCCACAGTCAGGAGTTTAAACCTCTTCAATACAGACGAGTATTGGATGATCATCAAGATAACACAGACGAGTGTCAACAGTCAATGATACAGACGAGTATCAGACAATGATTTAAGAAACACAGACGAGCGCTTCAGGCAATGATACAGACGAGTATCAGCCACTGGTATAAACGAATACCAGAAACTCAAACACAGGCGAGCATTTAGAGAAGTAATACAGAACAATACCAGGATAATCAGCAAATCCTCACACACAGATATAAGCTAACACAGACGAGTGTTGGGGATGATGCAGACGAGTATCCAAACAAAGAAGACGAGCTTTAAATAGATAACGAACACAGACGAGTGCCGAAGAATGCAGACGAGCAACCACAAATAGATATAAAAAAAAAACGAGTGTTAAGCATCAACAGATATTACATTTCAAAACACAGAAGAGTGCTGAGGAGTGCAGACGAGCACTATCAAATGTTAAACACAGACGAGTGTTGAAAATTGCAGACGAACAACAACAAAGTATCCATATACCAAACACGGACGAGTGTTGAAAATTGAAGACAAGCAATAAACAAAGATCAAACACAGACGAGTGCTAGAGAATGCAGACGAGCAACCATAAGATCAAATATCAAACCTCAAACACAGACGAGTGTTGGGGAGCACAGACGAGCAACAATAAAGTAAGAGCACAGACGAGTGTTAGAAATTGCAGACGAACAACAACAAAGTATCCATATAACAAACACAGACGAGTGTTGGAAATTGCAGACGAGCAATAAACAGAGATCAAACACAAACGAGTGCTGGAAAATGCAGACGAGCAACCATAAGATCAAATATCAAACCTCAAACACAGACGAGTGTTGGGGAGCGCAGACGAGCAACAATAAAGTAAGAGCACAGACGAGTGTTGGAAATTGCAGACGAGCAACAACAAGGTAATCATGGACACTGCTGGGGAAAGCAAACGAGCAATACCAAAGTGATAACACAGACGAGTGTTGGGAGATGCGGACGAGCATCAATAAAGTACGAACACAGACGAGTGCTGGAGAATGCAGACGAGCAACCAATAAATGCCTGATTGGCCACAAGAGTTACAACTCTGCAGGGGAAAACAAGTTAAGAGGCCTTGACACCTAACTCTGACTGAGGTGATGAATACCTGCCTGTATCATCCTGTTAACCAAAATAATGGCAACTTGCTGGGGAATATTTCACTGAGGGGAGTGAAAATCAAATATGAACTCTGTGGGGAAGGATCATCTTCATACTTGGCTAGGAAAGATGCTTCAACAATGCTCTGGCTGGGGAGAGTATTTTGCTAATTCCCAGCCCTGTGGGGTCATCAGGCATTCAGCTTCCTGTTGGGCATACTCCACTGGGGAAGAATAAACTGCTTGGGCTGCTTGCCAAGGCTTAGCTGGGGAAGAATTCTGATTGGGAGAATGTGACGCCATCCTGCAACCTGCAACAACAGAAAACACAAGTGTGCCCCGGGGATTTGCGTGGTATGATCTCTTCATCCATCGTCACCCGACACTCAAAGAGGGTTTACAGTGTTTCCCTGCAATGTCATTTTCTTTCAAATTATCACCATGTTTTAATGCAATGCTATTTTTACCAAAATAATTCAGGACATTTTGCAAACAAAAATAAACACAACACAACTTTTTTTTAACTGAATATTCTTTTTATTGAAAGGCCTCTGAATAGGAAAAGATTTACATTAGGAAACAACCACCTGGAAAGAGGTAGCCACCATAAAATTGAGAAAAGAAACTATCCTAATGGCAATGGGCACGACATCCCAATAAGTTCCACTTCTGCTATGACCGACATGTCTTCAAAACTCTCCATTCTTGCCTTTGCTTTCTGAGAAGATGAGGGGACTGATTCCTATCCTTCTGATATTGTCAGGCTGTAAGAAACGATGATGTGGTTCAGATTACTCGGATCGCAGTTGTTCACTTATTCCCTTGTTTTGCGTGAATCGCCCTTTCGGGTTTTCAATCCACCGGGATACCCTTTTTTGCCTGAGCTGTCCAATATGGCTTTTCAACTCAGCGGGTGT
This sequence comes from Lathyrus aphaca, assembly GCA_963966055.1. Classification (NCBI taxonomy): domain Eukaryota; kingdom Viridiplantae; phylum Streptophyta; class Magnoliopsida; order Fabales; family Fabaceae; genus Lathyrus; species Lathyrus aphaca. The sequence continues at coordinate 240,214,545 of OZ014524.1, read as the reverse complement.
ACATTTTTTTATTTATTTTCCCTAACTTTTGCCCAAGCTTTTTATTATGTTTGTAGCTTGCCGGGATGCCCCTTTTTTGCCTGGACTTTAATTCTATTTTTGTGTCCAGCGGGTCTTTTTATGCGAAGTATTTTTTAACTGCGTCCGAGTTAACAGGGGATTAAAAGTCATCTCCATCCATAGTGGTGAGCATCAGTGCTCCTCCTGAGAAGACTTTCTTCACTATGAATGGTCCTTCGTAGTTTGGGGTCCACTTGCCCCTGTGATCTGAACCTGGAGGAATGATCCTCTTGAGCACAAGCTCTCCTACTTGATACTCCCGAGTACGTACTCGTTGGTCGAATGCTCGCTTCATTCTCCTCTGATAAAGCTGACCATGACAGATAGCCGCTAATCTCTTTTCCTCAATTAGACATAGCTGATTGTAACGAGCACGCACCCATTCAGCCTCATCAAGCTTCACATCCATCATCATACGCAATGAAGGAATCTCTACTTCAACAGGCAGGACTGCCTCCATGCCATATACCAGAGAGAAGGGAGTTGCCCCAATTGACGTCCTGACTGACGTTCGGTACCCATGCAACGCGAATGGTAACATCTTATGCCAATCTTTGTAAGTGACAACCATTTTTTGCACAATCTTCTTGATATTCTTGTTTGCTGCCTCTACCGCACCATTCATCTTTGGTCGGTAAGGAGAATAATTGTGATGTTGAATCTTGAAGTCCCGACACAACTCTTCCATCATCTTGTTGTTGAGATTAGAACCATTGTCAGTAATGATCCTTTCGGGCACTCCGTATCTGCATATGATGTCTCTTTTCAGAAATCTTGCAACCACTTGACGAGTGACGTTGGCATAAGATGCTGCTTCCACCCACTTAGTGAAGTAATCAATCGCGACCAAGATGAAGCGATGACTATTTGAAGTAGTAGGTTCTATCTTCCCGATCATGTCAATGCCTCACATAGAAAAGTGCCAAGGAGATGACATGACGTTGAGCGGCCTAGGAGGAACATGCACTTTGTCTGCATATATTTGGCACTTGTGGCACTTGCGAGCGAATGAACAACAGTCTGCATCCATTACCATCCAGTAATACCCAGATCTCAGCAATTTCTTAGCCATAGCATGCCCTCCTGCATGGTGTCGCTCCCACCAAATGACACCTGGTCAGAAGGGGTACAGACGCGAACGGTCGACGAAAGAGAAGAAATGAAAAGAGTCGCCAGCTAGGCATTTTTATCCCGAAGGAAAGGTAATGCTGCATAAACCTAAGAAAGGATGGATAAGACGGTTGCGAACCAGAGAAACTGAGAAAGGGGGTTGGTTACAACCTGGGAAGGTATTAGCACCAAGGTTGTCCGTCGTACTCGACGGGATCCACGCTTAAAAGATTTGTGTTTTAAAGGGGTAGTGTCAGTGCTATTTTGTGTGTCAAAAGCTGGAAAAGAATGTAAGTGTCGGTGCAAAAGAAATGTGAAGTGAATGGAAGGAGTGTCAGTGTAAGAAAAGAATATGAAGCTCAAGATTATGAGGCTTAAAGAACAATGCTGGAAGGAGGGGGAATATACAGAGACTTTTGTTCGATAACTGTTAAGTTATGCCTACGTATCCTCTCGTGCAATGAGGAAGTCAGAACACCGTAGTTCGACTCAAAGAGACTGAAAGGTAAATTGACTTGTGAACTGCTTGCTTGTCCATGCTCAAGTGTATGACCTGTCTGGCTCAGGTGCAAACTGTCTTGCATTAGACGGAAGAAGCAAGTTCTCGTTTATGAGTGAAGATGATGAGAAAATAATCCCGGGGGAGACGATTATTGTTTGTTTTTGTGTTTTCAATGTTTTATTGCTTTTTATGTTTGTCATAGGAAAATGAGCTTAAGCCTAAATCAAGGGTTAGTAAACTCATCACATCTTCCCTCTGATTAGGGGTAATGAGAATACCTTAAGTATGAAGTAAATACCTCACACTTAGCCACCATGATGTAGGATTAAGATCATTAACCTACTTGTAATTATTTAGATGTTTTTGGAGTTTTTGTTTAGTGTTAAGTAATGAGTTTAAGCCATAATCAAGGATTTAACGAACCGATTACACCATCCTAATAGAAGGATAATAGATGAGAACATTTAAGCTGAGGAAGGCTCCTCAACTTAATCCATGATTAGGGATTAACCTCATGACAAAACAAAGCCTTTATTAAAGTGGGTTTTAGTTAATGATAAGATTAAGAAGTGAATTTTATGGTTTGTAAGACAACTTGAGGGGGACTTGTCCATTAACACTAGGGTTAGTCCTTCTTAACCAATTAAGGAAGAATTAGAACCCTAATGCAAGGCCCAAGTTACAAGTTTAATGTCTTGATGATTATTAAGTGGATTGATTGAAGGATTTAAACACATTAAGGGTTTAACACTTAGGGTTAAAGTTATACACTCCATCCTAATAGAAGGATACAGGCATAACCCTAATCACAAAGTCTTAAAACCTTTAAGGTTTAATCCTTGATTATGAGGTGAGAAGAGAAGACACAAAGATGACACAAAGGTAAACTAATGGGGAGACTAATCAAATCCTAATTGTTATCATGCTTAGATGTTCCTAGGGTTTATGAGGTTTGCAAAAGATCTTCAAGGAGAAGCCACCATGGGAGAAACAGGATGATAGGAAGGAGAAGCAACAGAGGCAAGACAACATGCTTCACTTAAGAAGACAAATTGCTTGAAGAAAGAAGGTGAAGAAGGAACATGAATGAGCAAGCTCACTCCAATACGCATACAAAATGCAGCAAAGAAGGCATAAAAAAGAGATGAGAAGAGATTGTGAGAAGTGAAGGCAAATTCACTTCTCAAAACAACTTACCACCTGAAAAGTTAGCAAAAGAAATGAAATGAAATGAAAATGAAATGAATGCAAAGATGAAAGTCAAAACCAGAAGCAAGAACACGATGTCAATGATGCTAAGAGGTGATGCAAACACATGCCAAGAGTTATGGATGATCATACAAGGATGAGGATGCAAATGAAGCAGACTTTGAACCATAAAGGTTCATGAAAGTTTATGAAATGGAATGAGTGCATAACATGGAAAATGAATGAACAAATGATCAAGCATGATTCTAAAATGTCTTAAGATGTCTTATATGTCATGTTGATGCACAAGATGTCATGACAAGTTCATGTATGCAAGCAAATGAAAGATGGATGCAAAGGAAGGCAAGAATTAGGGTTTATGCACAAGACACAAAGAAAAATTCAAAATCAGAAGAAAATGACAAGATAAAAAATTGAAAATGGGATCAAAGGAACCCTATCCCTACACAAGTTCACTTCCCAAAGGAGGGGACCTAAGTCTTAACCTAATGGAAGTTATGATTTTCTCAAGTTGGCTAGGGTTTTAAGGCAATCTAAAAGTAAAAATTCACATTAATTTGAAAATGAAAGATAAATTCAGACCAATTTTACCCTAGAAACTACATGATGTGAAGAATGCAATGCAAGAAGAACCATCATCAAACTCTCCATGGTTAGGCAGAATGAATTTTTCTAAGTTAAGACCAAAATATTGCCTTTTAATAACTTTTATTCCAATGAAAAATGTCAAAGTAGGTCAAGAACCAAAAATAATTTTTTTTGAAGAGTTGGATAATGTTTCTAAATGTATCAAAATGTAATGTGAATTTTTTGATGATTTTTAAATACCTAAATGTATTTTTAATTAATTAATTTTTATTAACTAATTAAAAATAAACATTTAAATGATTTAAAAATAATTTTTGATGCAAAAAATAAAAATAAAAATATTTTTGGGTTTTGAAAATTAATAAAAGATTTGATAAAAATTTTCAGAATTTTTTTTATGTATTTTACTATTTTTAAAAATTCGTGGAAAGAAATACAATAAAAATGAAAATTAAATTGAATAAAAGGGAAAGTAATCTCATCCAATGGCTGGAATTCAAACCTGGGGGGGAATGTTTGACTGCGCGCGCAATCTGAGGGTCAGGATTGACTCTGGTCAAATTATTTATTAATCCTAAATTAAACTAATTAATGACTGATTAGGGTTTTAATGAACCATCTGGACCATTCACACCTACGCGGGAAAGCCAGATCAAGGGTCAGTATTCAAAGTTTCCTAATTAATGGGATTAGGGCTTAATCACTTTCAGGCGACCAGAACAGTGTTCCGGTCGTCTTCTCCGACGAACACAAAACCCTAGCTTCTTCTACAGGTCACCAAACTTCAAATTTCTTTCACAAAAATGATCCTCTAACCATTCTAAACCTAAACCCCCAACTAAAATTCATTTATTTCACTTCATAAGCATGAATTGAAGAAAAATGTAAAACACGGGAAAAAGTTCAGAGATCACATACATGGTGGTTTCTTCACCATTTTCAAAAGTAAACACATCCCCATGATCAGGGGAGCATATAGAATCATAAAAGAACTTAAAAACTAGCTTCTGGAAAAAAAAGTTCTTCATGTTACCTGAGATGAGGACTCTCTGATTCTGAGCTTTCTGGACTCTCCCTTTGTGCAAACCCACTTCTTTGAACACCCTGATGATGAAATGAAGCTTAGAAAGCTTTGATAATGGCTGGTTTGAATGTTTCAGTTCTGGTATAGCAGAAATGGAGGGTTGAGTATGTGATGTTTTTGGCTGCTTTGAGGGTTGATTCTTGTTCAGTGAGTGATATGTGATTTGTTGGTGAAGAAATTTTAGATTTTTGATGGCTGAGGAAGAAGTTTCGAAGAGATGAAGGTTTGGACAATTTTTTGTGAATCCTGGCTTCTTGGAGATTACTGGCTTGTGTGTGTTGTTGTTTGGAAGGCTTGAGGTCCACATATGAGGCTCTGATTGGGCAGAGAGTTGGTAGTGGCACAGTTTGATTGGCATGGGAAAAAATGCAAAAAGTCAAGATCTTGTGTACTATGGGTATGGCTCGGGTCAGAGGAGATCTTAGGGCTTGTCTTGCCTCAGCTTGAGTTAAGGAAGGCTTTTGGATCTGATTTTATGAGCTGGATGGTCTTGATCAAGAGTTTCCAAAGTTCTTGCATATTTCCCTCTTTGAGTTTTCTTATGAACCAAGGCAAAGAATCTTGTGATTTCTTGGGCAAAATGCAGCAACATGAGCCATATGAAGTTGCTAGAATGCTTTGAGATCAATTAACAATCAATCCAATCATAAAAGGTTCCTTTTGCAAAGATTCCATTTTGAAGCTTCATGAGAAAATGCCTTATGTAACTTGTAATTCAAGGCATAGAAATGAGAAATCCTTTGGGCCAATCTGAATTTTAGGTCATGTGTTGTGTTTATGTAATGCTTAGAAGTCATTTTGAAGTCATAGAAATGCTTGGCGTGTGAATTTGCAAGTTCCCCTCTTTGGTGTAAAAGTGAAAATTTAGTGATTTTGTCCAACTTTGCAAGGCCATAACTTTTGATCAAAAATGAATTAGATCAAGTTCTTGTACATTTTGAAAATGGGAGGATCCAATCTACAACTTTCATTACCAAAGATTTTTCATTTGAAGCATTTTTTAATCAAAAAGAGGAGGTTGAAAAACTTTCCCAAAATGGCAAGTTTGCATTACAAGTCACTTTCCCAAAAAGGCAACTTTGCAAATGGCTTGAAATTCTTTAATTTTGTGAACTTATAACATCTTCTAAGATCAAATAAAGATCATACACATTCAAAATGATGGAGAAACCTCTTTGGTTGGGTGATTGGGGGCCTCAGATGCCCTGATTTTGCACTGACTTGCACAAGAAGTCATTTATTGATCAGATGCCTTCCCCATTGAATTTCTTCATGAAAATTGATAGGTATGATCCTCATAACATATAGAGACCAATAGAATCAATAATGACCAAAAAATTTGGAGTTATGGCCTCTGAAACCAAAACCCTAATTCTAGGTCATCTGTGCAGTTAAGCCTGGCTCTGCTTCCATGCCTTTCTCAGTTCTTGTGATTCTTTGACTTTCTTGACCTTGTGAGGATATAATATGATGCTTGAGCATACATGGACCCTCTTGAGATGATAGAAGGCCTTTGGAATGGCCCAGATAGCTTAGGGACTACTCAATTCACAAACGCTAGATGCAGATGGCTTTGAATCAATGCAATGAAGCAAAAATGCAATATGAGATGATATGATTGAACTTATGCAATATGAAAAGAGTCACAAGCCATGGTGAAATGAGTGAGGGAAAATTTGGGGTGTTTACAGCTGCCCCTATTCAAGCATGAGTTAGCTGTGCAGGATGTAAGCAACGACTTAACAGGCAAACAAGATAACTTTTGGTTGAATACCAAAGACAGTCCAAAATTTGCACTCACTGAATGAAGAAGAAAATGGATATAGATTGTAAAAGGAAATGAAGTATGATTATAAAGTGCGGGCGACGGAGGACGACCGTCGGGTAGAGGGCGACTGCTGGGGATAAAGCAATGACGGGGACGGCCGACATGCTGGGAAAATAGAGGGATCATGATGGGGACGGCCATCAGGTATGATTCTCTGGGGATTAAAGGCAAAGTGAATGATAGGGACGACCATCAGGTTCAAATAAATGATGAGGTATAGTCATCAAAGGTGAAGGACGATCACCTAGCAGAGTACGGCTACTCTGTTGGGGAAAAGATGAGGGACATTCATCTAAGGTGAAGGACGATCACCTGGCAAGGTACGGTTGCCGAATGTATCACGACATAGGACGAATGCCGGATAGAAAGAGGTCGACGATGGGGACGGCCATCGGATAATCATGATGAAGGACGATCATCAAGAGGTGAAGGATGATCACCTAGCAGGGTACGGCTGCTCCTGGGGTTTATCATGACATAGAACGAATGTCAGATAACAAGATCAATGGTGGGGACGACCATCAGATAAAATGATGAAGGACGATCATCAGAAAGGTGAAGGACGATTACCTAGCAGGGGACGGATGCTCAAATATCACGACATAGGACGAATGTCAGATAGAAAGGGGTTCTAATGAATAGAGACTCCGCTGGGGATGATGAAGGACGATCATCAAAAAGGTGAAGGACGATCACCTGGCAGGGTACGGCTGCCGGAAATATCATGACATAGGACGAATGCCAGATAGAAAGGGGTTCTAATGAATAGAGACTCCGCTGGGGATGATGAAGGACGATCACCTGGTAGGGTACAGCTGCCGAAAATATCATGACATAGGACGAATGCCAGATAGAAAGGAAATAGTTTATCAAGAGTCGCCGGGAATTCTTCTTGGGAATGGTAGACACAGACGAGTGTCTAATTTCAAGAAAGCAAAGGCATGAGTGTCTGACACGACGTATAGATTAAAGATGCGGACGAGCATCCTTAAGACTATGATACGGACGAGTATCAGTAGAAACAAACGCTTGACGCATGTTCAGAGATGATGATACGGACGAGTACCAACTAGTTAACAAAGAACACGGACGAGGGTCGACTTTGAGGGGATTTAAGTGATGTATACAAGATACGGACGAGTATCTGTGATGAGTAAAAAGTGATGAGTGAGACAAAGACGAGTGTCCAACTTGCTGTGGAGAGCACGACACAGACGGGTGTCGGAAGAAGTGTATTATAAACAAGTATTTTGGTTTACAAAGTGTTTAGGCAAATATGCTGGGGAAGGTGACACGGACGGGTATCAGGAGAGTGTATACATATATGTATCTGTCTGTAGAGAATGTTCGGGTGACTTTACTGGGGAATGATGACACGGACGAGTGCCAAAAGGAGCATGTGTATGTATTTGTGAGTGCAAAGAGGATGTTTTGGCTTTCTGCTGGGGAATTTGGGAAGTATTTTGTATATTATTGATGGGATGTCAGTACTTACAAGTGTGATTCAAATCATGGCTTATGATTTATGCAACATGTTTGATTTTTTCCGTAATGCTTCGTATTAAACGGAATGCTACGCTTTGGGGCAAAATATGATGTAAATGCTATGATTACGCAAAAGATACCGATCCGGGATTCGGATCCCGTTGTCGTGGAGGTTTCTGGATGATTTGCATGAAGGAGTGTCCCAGCCGGGGTCGAGATCATTGGTAGATCTGATACGATGTATGACTCTGCTTGAGGAAATAGATCACTGATAGACCTATCTTGGTAATGAGGGACCTAGCTGGGGTCTGCGGGAGCTTTCCTCACTCTGTTGTGAGACCTTCAGGCATTGCTCTTCTGGATAGAGGCTGAAAATCTGCGGGGAGATGATTTCCTGTATGACACTTGGCTGAGGAGGAATGATGACTGGCAACTCAGTTGGGGATAAAGCATCTCTGGTGCTTAGACGTGCCGAGTAAATAATGATTTGGCAGCCTGTTGGGGAGACGTTTTCATGCCCCATGTTGCACTTTGAGCACCTGCAATCATGTAAAGACAAAGAAATGTACAAGTACCCCGAGGTATCCCTTACTGGATTCCACCATAGGAGTTTTAGACACTCCCAGGAGCAAATATATTTCCTGTAAGCATGTAATTTAGAAAAGACGCATCTGTATTTATGCAATCAACATCTTAAGGACATCAGACATTTTGCAAATGAAAATAAAACGTACGAGACGGAATATGACTGAAAATCTGATTTTATTAATTTGTGTGCCTTGAATTGGCAAGATACAATCAAAGAAACAGATCCCCTGAAATGAGGAGATAGTTACAAATTGAGAAACAAAAAGATGGTGGCGATGTTGATGATACTTCAGGGAGCTTCCCTTTTGCTATGACCCGTATGACATTGACGTCCTTCTCATCCTGCTTTTTTTTGAAGAAGGCTGATTTTGACCGAAGCTTGAAACTTTTGGAGCTTACCACGTTGTAAGTGATACAAACGAATTCAGAATGCAGTTGTTCGCTCATTCCCTTATTTTGCGTGGATCGCCCTTTCGGGGTTTCAATCCACCGGGATACCCATTCTTGCCTGAGCTGTCCAATGCGGCTTTTCAACTCAGCGGGTGTACATTTTTTTATTTATTTTCCCTTATTTTTGCCAGAGTCTTTTATTTTGTTTTTGACTCGCTGGGATGCCCTATTTTTTCCTGGACTTACATTCTGTTTTTATGTCCAGCGGGTCATTTTTATGCGAAGTATTTTTTAACTGCATCTTAATTCACAAGGGACAGGAAATCTTCACCATCCATAGTACTGAGCATCAGTGCTCCACCAGAGAAAACTTTCTTTACTATGAATGGACCATCATAATTCGGAGTCCACTTGCCCATGTGGTCTGTATGAGGAGGGAGGAGTCTCTTCAGCACAAGATCTCCTACTTGGTATTCTCGGAGCCTGACTTTCTAATCGAAGGCTTTCTTCATTCTTTTCTGATTTAGCTGCCCATGGCAGATTGCAGCTAACCTTTTTTCTTCAATCAGACTCAGTTGTTCATACCGAGATCGGACCCACTCTGCTTCATTCAATTTAACATCCATCAATACCCGTAAAGATGGTAACTCAACTTCCACAGGTAGGAATGCCTCCATACCATATACCAGCTGATACGGTGTTGCCCCAGTGGACGTCCTGCTTGACGTATGGTACCCATGCAAAGCAAATGGTAGCATTTCATGCCAGTCTTTGTAGGTGACCACCATCTTCTGCACAATCTTCTTAATATTCTTGTTAGCTGCTTCTACAACGCCATTCATCTTTGGCCTGTAAGGAGAAGAATTATGATGTTGGATCTTGAAGTCCCGACACAGTTCTGCCATCATTTTATTGTTCAAGTTGGAACCATTATCAGTAATGATTCGCTCGGGCACTCCATACCGACAGATGATCTCTCTTCAGAAATCGGGCTACCACTTGCCTGGTGACGTTTGCATATGAAGCTGCTTCAACCCATTTGGTAAAATAGTCAATGGATACCAAGATGAATCTGTGGCCATTTGAAGCAGTCGGTTCAATCTTGCCGATCATATCAATGCCCCACATGGCAAAGGGCCATGGTGAAGACATCACATTTAAAGGGTTGGGAGGTACATGCACTTTATCTGCATAAATCTGGCATTTATGGCATTTCCTGGCATAAGCACAACAGTCTGCATCCATTGTGATCCAATAATAGCCTGATCTTAACAACTTTTTAGCCATGTCATGCCCTCCTGCATGGGTACCAAAGGATCCTTCATGCACCTCGTGCATTAACAAGTCTGCTTCTGCCTTATCAACACATCTGAGAAGTACCATATCAAAGTTTCTTTTGTATAAGGAACCATCAGTATTTAGGAAGAAACTACCAGCTAGCCTTCTCAAAGTCTTCTTATCATTGGAAGATGCCCTAGGTGGGTATATTTGATCCTCCAAGAAGCATTTGATGTCATGGAACCAAGGTTTATCGTCTTTAACAACATCTGCCGAGAATACGTATGCGGGTCTATCAATTCTGGATACTGATATTCGAGGCACAAAGTTGGCAGCTTGAACTTTGATCATGGATGAAATGGTAGCCAGAGCATCTGCAAACTGATTTTCATCTCGAGGGATATACTCAAGCTTGACTGTTGTGAAGAAAGTCAACAACCTCCTTGTATAATCCCGATAAGGTATCAGATGATCTTGGTGGGTGTACCATTTGCTGTTGGTTTGATTAATTACCAGAGCTGAATCTCCGAATACAGTCAAAGTCTTGATCCTGAGGTCAATGGCTTCCTCAAGTCCCATATTACAAGCTTCGTATTCAGCTTCGTTGTTAGTGCATTTAAAGGTGGGTTTTGCCGAAAAAGGCATGTGAACTCCCTTAGGTGTAATGAGTACTGCACCAACACCACGACCATTCATATTAACAGCCCCGTCAAACATCATAGTCCATTCTTCCTCCGGGTCAGGCCCTTCAGTGTGAATAGGATCTTCATGATCTTTTGCTTTTATGAACATGATGTCTTCATCAGGGAAGTCAAATCTCATAGGCTTGTAATCATCGATGGGTTGCTCAGCGAGATAATCAGACAATACACTGCCTTTGATGGCCTTCTGAGATGTGTACTAAATGTCATATTCTGTGAGGATCATTTGCCATCTTACAACCCGTCCGGTAAGTGATGGCTTCTCAAAAATGTACTTAACTAGGTCCATCTTGGAGATCAACAAAGTGGTGTGGGTCAACATATACTGTCTTAGTCGGCGAGCAGCCCACGCTAAAGCACAACAAGTTTTCTCGAGCAGTGAATAACATTATTCACAGTCGGTAAACTTTTTGCTTATGTAGTAAATTGCATACTCTTTTCGACCAGACTCGTCATGCTGGCCCAGCACACACCCCATTGACTCTTCTAATACTGTCAAGTACATGATTAGAGGTCTTCCTTCCACTGGAGGCATAAGGATCAGAGGCTCTTGTAAGTATTCCTTGATTTTGTCAAAAGCCCTCTGGCAGTCTTCGTTCCACCTGACCGTTTGTTCTTTTCTTAACAATTTGAAAAAAGGTTCATAGGTTGCAGTAAGATGAGATATGAACCTTGAAATGTAGTTCAATCTACCTATGAACCCCCGAACTTCTTTTTTAGTCTTCGGTGCAGGCATCTCCTGAATGGCTTTTACTTTATCAGGGTCAACTTCAATCCCTTTCTCACTTACAATAAATCCCAGCAGCTTACCGGATCGCACCCCAAATGTGCATTTGTTGGGGTTTAGCTTCAGTTGCTACTTCCTCAGACGCTTGAATAACTTCAACAGATTCACTAGGTGGTCTTCTTCTGTGAGGGACTTGGCAATCATGTCATCCACATAACATTCAATTTCTTTGTGGATCATGTCATGTTATAATGTTACCATAGCCCGTTGATAAGTGGCACCAGCATTCTTCAGTCCGAATGGCATCACCTTATAACAGAATATGCCCCAGGGTGTGATGAAGGTTGTCTTCTCCATGTCTTCAGGCGACATTTTGATCTGATTATATCCTGAAAATCCGTCCATGAAGGAGAACACCGAGAACTGAGCCGTATTGTCGACTAATACATCAATGTGAGGTAATAGGAAGTCATCTTTCGGGTTGGCTCTGTTCAGATCCCGGTAATCCACACACATTCTCACCTTGCCATCTTTCTTAGGCACAGGTACAATGTTAGCGACCCACGGCGGATATCTAGTCACAGCAAGGAAACCGGCGTCCCACTGCTTTTGTACCTCTTCTTTTATCTTCATTGCCATATTTGGGCGAGTACGGCGCAACTTCTGTTTTACTGGCGGATAGTCTTCTTTCAGCGGAAGCTTGTGCATAACAATGTCGGTGTCCAACCCTGGCATATCCTGATAAGACCAAGCAAACACATCCACATACTCCCGAAGCATGTCAATCAGTTGCTCTTTCACTGATTCTTGTAAGCAGGCCCCGATCTTAACTTCTTTCAGGTCTTCTTCTGTACCAAGATTAACCGTTTCGACCTCCTCCTGATGAGGAGTGATAACCTTCTCCTCTTGTCTCAACAACCTAGATAACTCTTCAGGTAGCCCATAATCTTCTTCAACCCCTTCATCAGCTTGATTGATTGGATTATCAAAGTCATACGGAGTCATAGCAATGTTGTTGTCGGTGCAGTCTGAAGGGCACTCTCTGCAAGGGTTTAGATTGGTTTATTTTAGTGATCAAAAAGTGAAAAATGAAGTTATTTACTCTGAAAAGCATTGCCATTTTATTTTTGTACAAAAAGTGAAAAATGAAAAACAGTGAGCGGAAAAGAAAAAGACTCATTTGCAAAAGATGTCCTAATATTCATTAATTGATCTTTGCACAAAATACAAGATGACCCGATTACAAAATGAGTCTTGACATCTTGGGCGAGATGCAAGACTTGATGCATGCTTTAAAATACAGGAAATAATAATTACTCTGCAGGAGTAACCCTTATAATTTCCTGGGAAGACCAGTTTGAGACATGGCTCCCCGGGGTCCTTGGACGTATCCAGCTTTCCAGGTTGCGCTCGTCTTCCGATTCATCTTCCAAGCTATTCACGACATCCGGGGTGAGCATCCCCCCGCTAATAAACTTGGGCTCCATTGCAGCCTCTGATTGATCTTGTTGAGCTGGTCTGTAACCCAACCCAAATCGGTCTTCTTTCTTCTCCACGGGCAGCAGCTTACCCCATCCTTGGGCGGTACCTTCCTCAACAACCTTTCGGGATTGCTGGTACGATGTTATGGAAGTTCCTAGTACAGCAGATGCTTCATTAATGTTCAAGGCCTCAAACCCTTAGCTCATGGTTTCATGGATCTCCCCATCCATTTCTATGTACTTATACGTAGCCAGCTGGCTAACAAAGATGTCCTCCTCCCCACAAATGGTGATGATTTGGCCTTCCCACTCGAATTTTAACTTCTGGTGAAGGGTAGATGTAACAGCGCCAGCGGCGTGGATCCAAGGTCTACCCAACAGACAGCTGTAGGCCGGCTGTATGTCCATTACAAAGAAGGTAGTTTTGAAGGTCTGCGGGCCAATCAACACAGACAAATCAATCTCCCCAAGCACCGATCTTTTAGAGCCATCGAATGCTCTCACCACCAAATTACTCGGACGCAATTCCAAGCCATCATTCTCCAGCTTTACTAAGGCTTTCTTTGGTAGAACATTGAGTGATGACCCAGTGTCCACTAGTATATGAGATAGAACAGCACCCTTGCATTCCAAGGTGATATGCAAAGCCTTGTTATGGTTGCGTCCCTCTGTTGTTAAGTCAACATTGGTAAAGCCCAGTCCATGACTGGTGTTGACATTTGCAACCACGGTTTCTAGCTGATTAACAGTAATCTCCTCCGGCACGTACGCTGCGTGCAGGACTTTCAACAGTGCATTCCTGTGAGCTTCAGAACACATTAACAGTGATAATATGGAGATTTTGGAGGGAGTTTGGTGAAGCTGGTCCACCACCTTGTAATCACTTCTTTTTATGATTCTCATGAACTCATCTACATCTTGTTCAAAAAGTGTCTTCTGAGTTTCTTTGGTTGTCGGCTCTTCAGATACCACACTCTTTCCCTTTGCTTTGGTAACAGCCTCTGCTTCAACATTAGGTCTTTGTGTTTGCGAGGCAAAAAGGCGTCCGCTTCTGGTGAAGCATCCGCCTCCCCCAACATTATCAACTTGTGGAGAAGAGGTTGATGAATCCAGAGTGATTTTCTCCCTGTTGCAGTAGAGATCAGAGCCATAATACCAAGGTATGGCATTGCTGCTTTCATAAGGAACGGGTTTAGGCACCATAATGGTGACCGGACTGATTGCTGCAGAGGAAGGTACTGTAATGGTGTGCGGATCATAGTAAATTGTGACGGGTGATCTAGCAGGAGGTGCCATGGCTTGTTGTTGGAAATTGCTGCTGGGAGGAACATATGATGGGTCATAGTAAATTGTAACTGTTGAGACGTCTTCATTAATCCTTGCTGGCGTTGTAGAAGATTCTGCTAATAAAATGGATGCTGATGTTGTAGAAGAAATGGTTGTTGAAATTTGACTTGTTGAAGTGATGGACGGAGTAATTGCTGATGATATCGACGAATCGGTAGGAATGATTGTTGCTGTTGTTGTAGAAGAATCGGGAATTGTTGTTAAAGGAATTGCTGGATTCGTAGGCCCCGTTGTTGAAATCTGAAGGATACCATCCTTAATAAGACCATCTATGCCGCTTCTCAGCCTTTCACACCCATTGACTGCAATGTTGCAATACCCGCAACCGAGTTCACATCCGGGGAACACTTGGCATTCTAAAAGCTGAGCTTTAATTTCGACCAAAGGTGTTCGTATTTGTGCAACATTGGTGATCAAGGTAGATGGTTTGTCTTCCTCAATGGCATTAATCCTCGGCCCACTATGATTTGGCATAGGATTTCGGTTGACATTTGGAGGAGGTGCAAAGTTGAGGGCTTTAGAATCCACCAGATCCTGGACTTTCATTTGTAAGGCCCTGCAATTTTCAGTATTGTGACCAGGTGCATTGGAGTGAAAAGCACACCTGGCGTTGACATCATAATTCTTTTGGAGATTGAGGGGATCTGGTGGTGCCAACGTCCTTAACTCAACCAAGTTAAGCTTCAGGAGTTGTGGCAATAAGGCAGCATAAGGCATAGGGATGGGGTCAATCACCCTGTTTTCCTGTGATGGTCTTTGCTGGAAAGGACGCTGTTGCTGGTTGCTATTGTTGTTGTTGTAGGTTCTCTGTTGTGGATACTGGACTTGTTGTTGATACTGTGGTTGTTGTTTTTGAGGATATGTTGATTGTTAAGGGATCGGAGCTGGAATGGTAACAACTGCCACTGATCTGTGAACATACTGAGGTCTGCCCCTGCTTGCATGAATGGAATTGGTCTCACCGGCTCTTCGGGGTCCCACAAAAGGCTTCCTGGGATTACTGGATGAACTTGCACCACTGTCAGAAATTTTGCCCATTTTTAAAAGGCTTTCAATCCTTTCCCCAGCTATAACTACGTCAGCAAAACTGGTAGAAGAAAAGGCAGCCAGTCTATCAATATATGTTCCTTGCAACGTATTCATGAACATGTCGGCCATTTCTCTTTCCGACATGGGTGGTTGGATAGCAGCAGCAAGCTGTCTCCACCTTTAGGCATATTCCCTGAAGCTTTCTCTGGAAGACTGGGACATTCCCATCAAGAGGGTCCTGTTAGGAGCCATGTCCAGATTGTATTGATATTGCCTGATGAAGGCTTCAGCTAAGTCCTTCCAGCATCTAATGGTAGCTCTGGTCAAGTGTGAATACCACTCTCTTGAAGCCCCGGTCAGGCTGTCTTCAAAGTAAAACATCCACAGCTTCTCATCCATAGTATAAACTTTAAGTCTTCCCAGGAAAGATTGCAAGTGAGTTCGTGGGCAGGAGGTACCATTGTACTTTTCAAAGCACGGGGGTTTGAATTTGTGGGGAATTCTCACCCCATCCACTAGCCCCATGTCCATTACATCGAAGCCCGAGGAATTATGAGACTCCAAAGATCTCAACTTCTCAGCAATTTTATCCAACCTCCTGTCATAGACTTCATCTCCTGCTCCCATAACAGTAAACTGCTCTTCTTGGGGATCCTCCTGCAAGATTCTCCCCCCAACAGTATTACCCTGCACATTCCTTGGGATGTTAGCTTCTGGATCCAGATGAGGTCCAAATACTAGTGGATCAATACGAGGCTGACCCCTTTCGTTGTTGCTAGTTCCTCCTGTCCCAAGATGAGGCTCTTCAGGAGTTTGCCTTTCTACCAGTTCTCTTAATCTTTCTTGACTCTGGGCCAAGCCAGTCATTACAGCCATGAATTGAGACATCTGATATCTCATTTCCACTCTCTCATTAGCCATTTGATTTCTGACCTCAGTGAACACCCGGCGACGAGCAATGTTTCCTAAGATCACAACAAAGTTAGAAACAAATAATAACAAAACCTACAAAACAAAACAAGGTTAGTATGCAATGCAGTATGCTTATTTGTTTCCCAAGGTATCCGGTTTGGTTCTTGGTTTTGACCTTTCCAGACCTCGAGGAAGATGCTTGATGTTGTTGAGAGAAAAACCCAAATGGAAACAAACTAAAATATATTACAAATGATGATCAATACATAGTCTGTTTTACAACACATGCCCATGGTGGGTCAAAATACATCAAAAGGAAAAAGTACATCAAATGAAAAACAACAACAAACAAAGAGTCAGACATCCAGTCCAAACTCATCCTCTCTGACTTCCTTCAGGAGTGCCTCAGTCACTGGACCAGCTGGGTGCTCTGTAATGGTCCTAATGAGAAGGTTCCTGGTGGCAATGGCAGTGGTCAGCTTCTTGTGCATGTCCTGGTCCTTTGATCTCTTCAACCCTGCCCTAAGCTTCAACTCTGAAATCTCCTTCTGGGCTGCCAATAAAGCTTCCTGCTGCTTCTTCTCATTTGCCTCCAACTGTTCAATCTTGGCTTGAGTTTTCTGGTCTTCTTGTGTACGGGCTTCAGTGATTCTGACCCACCTAGCCTGACTCTCTTGCAGATAGAGTTCAGTCCTAGCCTTCTGAAACTTGGCTTCTTTACAGGCATTCTTCAATATTTGCTCCCCAGCTCTTGTTTTCCTGATGTAGTCCTCTGTTTTCTCAATTTTGGTGTCGTACCTCGAAAAATATGATCCTAAAACAAAACAACAGAGTCGCCACCTAATTCTATTTATTCTACGAGAGAAAAGGGAGATATAGATACAACCTAAAGGAAGGATAAGAAATGGTATACGGAACCAAATTCTAATTTCGGGAGTCGGTTACGCAAGGGGAAGGTATTAGCACCCCTCACGTCCGTTGTACTCAACGGGAACCTCTTAGCTAATTATGCGATTAAATGTTTGATCTTAAGTCTATGTCTTCTAAATGATTATTACTATGTTTGTTCTAAAAGGGAATTAAAGTTTTAACTTATTATGACGGAGAAAGGATTAAAGTTTTTAAATAGAGAATAATTAAATTTTTTATTAGGGTGCTCGCGAAGGATTAAAATCCCCGTGCCTACGTATTCCCTTGTGCAATGGGAAAGTCAGAGCTCCGTAGTTCGTGCTACTACGGTTTGTGGTTTTTATTGAACAATTGTTTAAAATACATTCTACTGGTAAGCGTTGGCTTTTACTCGCGGTGGAGGCTGAAGCACTAGCTTGTTCGAGATATAGAATGATTTAAACAATGTTCGTTTTTTTTAGAAGAAAGTGTTTGACTTTGTTAAGATGTTTTAAACGAAAGGGCGAATGAACCACGCGTGGGGCTAGCCCATGTTGCGGTTGCATTCAAGAACGTGCGGAATGCTAGACTCCGGAATTCTGTCTTTCGATAATTAATTATAAAAATGATTTAAATTTGTTGGTATACGAATGATGATTGAACCAACGCGTGAGGCTAGCCCATTTGCGATTCAATCCAGAACGTGCGGAATGCTAGACTCCGGAGTTCCTTCTTTCGTAATTTTTAATTAATTAAGGTTTGAATATTTTTTATACGAATGGTGATTGAACCAACGCGTGAGGCTAGCCCATTTGCGGTTCAATCCAGAACGTACGGAATGCTAGACTCCGGAGTTCCTTCTTTCGTAATTTTTAATTAATTAAGGTTTGAATATTTTTTATACGAATGGTGATTGAACCAACGTGTGAGGCTAGCCCATTTGCGGTTCAATCCAGAACGTGCGGAATGCTAGACTCCGGAATTCCTTCTTTCGTAATTTTTAATTAATTAAGGTTTGAATATTTTTTATACGAATGGTGATTGAACCAACACGTGAGGCTAGCCCATTTGCGGTTCAATCCAGAACGTGCGGAATGCTAGACTCCGGAATTCCTTTTTCGTAAAATTATTATTTAAATGAAATGAATTATTTTTTATACGAATGGTGATTGAACCAACGCGTGAGGCTAGCCCATTTGCGGTTCAATCCAGAACGTGCGGAATGCTAGACTCCGGAATTCCTTTTTCGTAAAATTAGATAAATGATTTGTGCAGATGGCGATCATAAGACCGACTTACGTGTGTGCAGTGTAGGCGTATGAATTACCAACTTGGCGTTGGACTAAGATTTAATTATCTTTTTGTCAATTATCTTAATTAATACTTCGAAAAGTTTTATTCAAGTCTTGCGTAACAAATTATGATTAAAAGTAAAAATGAAATTCACGTTCATATAGGTCATATGTTATTCTCTATACAGCTAAATATTGAGTAAAGAAATATAAACAAAATATCTCTTATATAGTCAAGAGATAAAAAATAAATAAATAAACAAATAAATTAACTAAGCTTGATGCAATTATTTAACAAATGAACTAATAATAATAATAATAAAAACTGATATAATTATATAAACATTTCTTGAATTCATTTTCAAAAGGAAAGTTAGAAATAAAAGAAATAAATAAATAATAAAAAAAATGAAATCTAATATAAAACATAAAGGAGCTGAACATGGGGTTTGATAGAAAAGGGAATGGGGAAAGCCCAAATAGGGCGGACCGGGTCCTGGGAGGTTCTGACCGGTTGGGGTCGGGTCTAACCCGCGACCCGGTTTGGTTAATAGAGCAAAACAGGCAAAAGACCTACATATCAGCCGCTGAAGAATAAAAAAAACACGAGTTATCACCATCAATGACAAAAGAGGAATGAACTCACAATGCTTTCCAAGTCGCCAAGAACATCTGCGTCTCCGTCTCCTTCGATCGGCGCCGACACTCAGTCTCTCTCAACAATTTCGTTCTTCTCTCTTACACGGCAGCAACGGTTCTGTGAAGATGAGCAAAGCTTTGCGCAGTGGTTGGCGAAGCAAAGATGGGCTCCGGCGGCCTCGCGGTTTGCGGATCGATGAGTTGTTGTTTGTGTGGTTTGAGGTCGGAGGTGGTTCAATGGTGATTTAGGTCTCGATCGGTTCGTGAGCGATTTGCGAATCTGGGTTCGTTTATAGTTCCAGATTTGGATAAAAGGGCTTTGGGGTTAATGTGTTTTTCGGCGATGGTGGCGGTGGTGAAGGTCTGGCTTCACGAAGTTCAACTTACGAAAGGTAAGTCATGGTTGTTGTTCACCGAAAAAGGAAGGGTTTTTTTTATTTCGAAACAAAAATTTGTTATATATTTGAAGCTTTTTGGTATTTGTTGTCTTCTTCAATCTTTTCTTGATCTGCGGCTAGGTTTTTTTTTGGAATCCCCTCTTTTCGATTTTTCAGCCTCCTTAAATAGGGATTCCATTAGGGTTTGGTTTGAGTTCAAGCTGATATAACTTGTATCAGAAATTTTATTTCCTTTGATGTCTTGTCTCTCTCTTGCAGGGCCTGTCTGGTAGAACAGAGAAACTTTCATGTTTTGGTGAAAGAAACTGAGGTACCGGGTTTTGGTTGACTCCAAAAAGAAACTACTTTCGTGTCTGTTGCAAACCTGCAATTCTGCTTCCGCAGCAGGCCTGGACTTTGCTGCGTTTTAAGGTATATTTGACAGTTACTTTTGCACCTGGTTTTTTGTATCAGAGCTTTTTCCATATTTGTGAAACTGTGTTCTGTATTTTCTACCCTGCTTTTGTCTGCTTTCAACTTAGTTACTGCATTATTATTTGACTTGGCCTCTTGGTTCGAAAATGAAACAAATCAGTTGGATTCAGATTGAACTGAGGAAACTAAACCTCAACTGATTTAGTTTGTGTTGTGATTTCTTTTTCTGCTGTGAAACCAGTTTGAGAATCTCTTTGAACTCTGTCTGTTATGAGAAAAACATGGAAATGTAATCCTGTTCTTTACTGAATAAAGCTTAAAATGTTATACCTATTCTTGTGTCTTAAATCACGTGTATTCAAAATTATTTCAGGTACACTCTTGGAACAAATTGATGCCACATTGGAGCTCAAGCCTTTGATCTTACAACAGCACAACAGCACGGAAACTAGCTTTTAGGATTAGGCATATCTTTGCATTTTTCTTGAGAATGTCCTTAGGATTTTGTACCAATTTTCATTATTTGAAACATTCTTAATATTTCAATCTCAATAGCCACACATGTCAGGATTTGTATAATTCTTGGATTTTACACACATAAGTGCTTCTTACTCAGAAACTGACTTATTAATGCAAATGGTCTTGTCCTTGATTGCAATACTGATCTTGCAATGAGAACACACAAGAATTATGGGAAAAGCGTTCACCCATCTGTTGTATGCATCTGCCGTTTGTATGATAACTTTAGTGCTTAAGGCTTGCCTCGATTAGGGTCTTGTAACTTGCAGCCAATTTAAATTTGAACTATCATCACATGACTTAAAGTATCCATTAGAGTCATAAGACTTACTTGAGGCCACTTGGTTTGGATGAATCTTAATACTTGTTTTTTTGTTTTTTTTTTATAAAAAAAATGTATGAACTTGGTTTTTTGGGAAAGGACCCTACACACTCTCAAAAATGAAGTCCCACCTTTTTTGAACATAATCGTGTCATGGCATGGGCCAACAAAAGAATTTCCTATGATCAAGAACAAACATGAATTGAATTTGTGACATAGAAAATGTGACACACAAGTAGAAATTGAAAAGAGATATGAGGAATGAAATCAAAAATAGGAATGTGAATTGAGACTAGAAAATAGAAACATGGAATTTGAGAATAGAGATTAAAATTTAGTTTGAATTTATCAATTAGAATAGAATTAAAAATTCGGGAGAAAAAAGAAAATAAAATAAATAAATAAATATCTTGAAGTTCTTGGAAATAGAATGAGAATAAGAAGAGTAATAATAATAAATAATAAAAAAAATGGATTGAAACATGGATGAAAATGAAATAGTCTTGAACAGGAATTTACAAGACCGACTTGTAATTTAAAATTGAGACGTGACTAGAAAATTTGGAAATGACTTGGCAATTGAAACCAAAACTTGAAACGAGATTTGAAACAAGAATTGATTCTTTTACCAGATACCGAAAAGGCAAGACTCATAATTCTAGCTCAAAATTTCAAAATCCATAGCCTAAGCAATCAAACCATCGATAAAAACTTCTAAACACACAACCCTATTTTTTTTGAACCTAACGATCAGATATCCAATATCTGTTAAAAAAACCTTCTTGTCATTCCTGCAAAACTTCAGAATACTTGGTATGCACTTTGAATGCTGGTGATGAGATATGATATGCTAAGTTTTAGGGGTAAAATTTGGGGTGTGACAGTTGCCCCTATTTAAATAACTTCATCAGACAAAATGAGGAATGTTAATCCTCACGAGATCGCAGTGAAAGGTATTTAACTAAAGAAAACCGAATTTTTTTCCCCCTAAATGCAATGACATGCTATGAACTCAATGAGGGACTCCTATTGGACTGGGGATATGATATGCGAGATGCAACGGCCTATCGCGCTGATTTTTTTTCATGAATATGCTGGGTATGGTATGATGCAGACAAATGCAACGGTGATCCACAAAAACACAAATGAGGGCGAAGACTCACTGGGGATAACCATATATTGGGGATGACAAGACGAAAACAAGATATATTCAAAGTGATGAATCAACAGGTTCAAGTGTAACTGCTGGCACTAAGAATGACAAAAAAGACTGGAAAACAGAATGCAGGATTAAAGACAGACTAATCTGAAGTGATGAGTTAGTAAGTTTAAAGTGATTGCTGGGGATCTCAATACAGCGATTCGGTGATTGAGAAAAATAGAAATGATCTTGACTCGGCAGTCGGAAGAACCAAAATAGTGGGCATTGACCTGACGGTCAGGAATAAACAAACATCGACATGTGATCGATAAAATAAAAGACATCGACTCGGTGGTCATGAAATAAAATGATAGGCAAAGACACGGTGGTCTGGAAATAAAATAACAGGTAACGATACAGTGGTCAGGAAATAAAATAACAGGTAGCGACACAATGGTCAGGAAATAAAAGACATTGACGTGGTAGTCTGGAAATAAAATGGTAGGTAGTGACACGGTGGTCAGGAAATAAAAATAACAGGTAACGACACAGTGGTTAGGAAAGAAAAAAAATGACAGATAGAGACGTGGTGGTCTGGAAATAAAATGACAGATAGAGACGCGGTGGTCTGGAAATAAAATGACAGATAGAGACGCGGTGGTCTGGAAATAAAATGACAGATAGAGACGCGGTGGTCTGGAAATAAAATAACAGATAGAGACGCGGTGGTCTGGAAATAAGATGACAAACAAAGACGCTGTGGTCTGGAAATAAAAATGACAGATAGAGACGCGGTGGTCTGGAAATAAAAATGACAAACATTGACACGGTGGTCTAGAAATAAAATGACAGATAGAGACGCGGTGGTCTGGAAAAAAAATGACAGATAGAGACGCGGTGGTCTGGAAATAAAATAACCGATAGAGACGCGGTGGTCTGGAAATAAGATGACAAACAAAGACGCGGTGGTCTGGAAATAAAAATGACAGATAGAGACGCGGTGGTCTGGAAATAATATAACAGATAGAGACACGGTGGTCTGGAAATAAAATAACAGATAGAGACGCGGTGGTCTGGAAATAAAAATGACAGATAGAGACGCGGTGGTCTGGAAATAAAATAACAGATAGAGACGCGGTGGTCTGGAAATAAAATGACAAATAGAGACACGGTGGTCTGGAAATAAAATAACAGATAGAGACGCGGTGATAAATCAACAGGTTCAAGTGTAACTGTTGATACCGAGAATAAAGAAAACGAACATAACGTTCGGGCAGTGGCTCTGTGCGACCAACTGATATCAGGGGTAGAAAACAGCGTACTCAAATAGTCAACGGCTCCATGAGACCGGCTGGTACTGAGAATGAAGAAAAAAAATTGGATTTTTTCAGCAAGATATCCAACCTCTAGAAATTCCTTAAACGAAGAATCAAGAGAAGACCTTCAGGAACCATCAGGAAACACAGGTAAGTGCCAAATTAAATGGACTTAGACTACAGGCAAAGGATTTTCCAACTAGCTTAACAAATTCATGCCGATGACAATTGGACTTCAAAGAGGTTTTTGTAAAGTGACAGTAGATTACATGTCAGCAGAGGCCTGTTTTGCAAGGTATGACTCTTTTCTACTATGGACAGATGCTCGATAAGTAAGACAGTAGCAGGGCTTAAAGCTAAGAGTGAAGCGACCAGACCAACACATGAGAAAGACACACCGAATCATATGATTTCCAAATATGCCCCTGTAATGGGTATTGGATGAAATAGTTCTTGGAAGACGACTCTTCAGAAAAAGATGACGACATGATTCCCGACACCCGTCTTGAACTCAAAATTAGTTGTTGCATAGGGCCTGCTTGAACATATTGTAGGTATGGAGAGGACTTGCCCCTGTGTGATTCATCCTGCCCCGGAATCAATGTTTTTCTTTTTTTTGGAAATTTCCCTCATCATAAAGAGTTTAGACCAGCCTGCCATGACATGGCCTTTGAAATGGTTGCCCCGGTGCTCGAACATTGGGAATTTGACCCTGATTATCTGATCCCTGGGATGGGAGACTTTTGGTCTAGCCGACCATTGAACTCTCGAATTCTTTCTGATAACTCGCTCAAGGTGTCTCTGGTTACCCAACTCCTAGGATGGGAAAGTTTTGATTTGACTGGCAATTGAACTTTTGACCCGTTTGAGGATAGCTCACACTACTAAGAGTCTTGAGGAAAGCTCAACTTCTGAATTGTTGACTCCTGAATGGATTAATTCAGATTGACTTATTCTTGAAGTAGTTGCCCCTGGGTGGGCTTCTCTTACTAAGTTGAATTCCCTAACTGGCTGCGTTCGTCGGGATTCCATTGATGCTGAACTGACTTGCAAACAGACATTATTTATTTAAAATTGGAAATTTTAATGTAACATTTATGCAAGTTTTGAAATCACAATTTATTAGTATGACAGTGATACAATGAAGTTGATTTAAAATAAAAAGTGGATCTAGCCATTTATGGGGTGGCGGATCAAATGATCAATACGAATGATTAACAAAGATCGTTAGGAGTCAGGTTAACACAATCTTGTTGTAGTATGCTCTCGAAATAAACCCTGCCTCAATTAGGTCTTTTAAGGGTTGCAACGTGGCTTGGTTCACGGTTTATGAAACGAAAGATAAAAGGCTCAAAATTTATTTGTACCCATCCCATCTTCGTGATGAACTCCAATCCTATGTTCAGTTAATTTGACATACGCATTCATATCTCAAAACTCTTTTGGCAAATGCGTGATAAGGATCAGGTTTTGAAAGTGATGGCAGCCACCTTGCTTTTTCCTACTTTGCTGGATTTGATGACTTCATTAACTTTCGCCTAAGTCGTCTTTTTTCTATTTTTTTGACTTGGCGGACTTTTCTTTGTATTTCTTTTTCCTTACGTCATTCTTTTGTTGAGTGGTTATGACTGTCATCCTATTGGATGATAGAGAATACGCGCTACAAACTTTTGGCTCTTCACGACTTCTTCGGCAGTGAATGAAAGTACGTTGCTGATCCTTCTTGGATGATGGACTGAATTTCTTGAAGATTGAATGCAAACAGATTAACTGAACCGACTACCCTGCCCCAGGTTTGAAATTAAGGGTTTTTTGCGTTTTTTTTTTGAAAAAGAAAACTCCTACTTCTAGGCTCGAAGGGGTTAGCGAGGGATTATCTTCCTTATTTCGCCGGTGTTTGGGAATTTGAAACAATGCCTGTACATCATTGACAAGGTTTTTAATTGAGAGCATACAAACGGAGAATTCAGGCATCTGGTTTTCATCATCCTCCCTCCAATCTTTGCTAAAACAAAAGTTTGATAAACAAAAGATAGAAATACATTTTTGCTTTTTGTAACAATGAAAGAAAACGAGTGAATACGAATGGATTGATTCAAAATATGCATAAACATTTCATTAATCTTGCCAATTCAAAACAAACAATGCTAACAAACAAATACAAAATCAACATGCAAAGAAAACAACAATAATGCTGAAACAAGCAGGGGATTGCCAGCTTTAGGGAATTGAAAATGTCTTGATTTGCTGTCTTCAGGAGATGTACCAAGAAGTCAATCAGGCGAGAGGTTGACATGCACCAACAGTTTTCCTTCTGAGAAGGATATGCACCTCTTGTCGATCAAATGTTGTACCTTGGCTTGAAATGCTCTGCAGTCTTCAGTTGAGTGCCCCATTGATCCAGCATGATATCCACATTGCTCATGTGGATTATACTCAGGAGGGTATGGCTCTGACACTGGCTTGAGAGACTTGGGAACCACTAAAGAGCTTTGAATCAAAGGTTGCAGAAGCTGAGTGTAAGATAAAGGTACTGGATGAAGAGGAGCATTCATTCTTTCCAAATTGTTGCGAGGCTTATGTGAACTCTGATGCTGATTCAGATATCCTCGGCTTTGGGCTTGCTGACTTTGATGAGGAGGGATCCAGGGTTGCTGGTAAGGTACCCTAAACATTGTTGGTTGCCTACAAGGATGATGAGGCGTATGGAATAGTGATTGCTGAGAAGATGGAGGGTCATAGGATCTTGCTGATGCGCCACAAGAATTCTTGACGTCTGCCATGACTGCATTGATTACATCCTCTTCCTCCCCTTGGGAACTGTTGAGAGATTCATTCTCACTAGCCTGGTTGCTTGAGGCGCCTTGGATCCTTCCGCTTTTGAGACTAATCTCAATACGCTCTCCCGTTTTTACCAGGTCAGAGAAACTCACTGAGGCGGTGCCTACCATCTTCTCAAAGTACGAGCTCTGCAGAGTGTCCATAAACAGGTTAACCAACTCCTTCTCTGATAGCGGTGGTTGAACACGATCAGCAAACTCTCTCCACCTCTGGACATACTTTTTGAACGGCTCATCATTCCCTGGAGATATGTCCTTCAAGTGAAAGCGGCTGGGAGCTTCTTCCAAATTGTAAAGGTATTGCTTCACAAAAGCACTGGCTAAGTCCAACCATGACTGAATATGACTTCTTTCCAAACCCATGTACCAATTCAACGGTGCCCCAATCAAACTGTCTTGAAAGCAGTGAATCATCAACTTATCGTCAAAAGCATATGCAGTCATCTTTCGACAAAACATCACCAAATGGTGCTTTGGACATCTATCCCCTTTATACTTCTGAAAAGTAGGTGCTTCAAACTTCGGAGGCATGATCAAACCAGGTACTAAGCACATGTTTAAAGCATCCAGGTCAAAAGCATTCTTCTCCTCTAGAGCTTTGAGTCTTTCATTCAGCACTCGACATTTCTCATTCATCTCAGCAACATCTGGCCCCTTGGTGTTCCTTACTGGGATCGCCCCTTGGGAAATTGGCTCAGAGAACCCAAAGCTTTGGTACTCGACGACATCGTGAGGTAAGGAGTTTCCATCTCGAATAATGGTATGCTCTTGAATAACGGATGCCCCAACTGGGGTCCTTGCAGGCTGAGGTTGAACAAAATTGTTCCTTTGAGATGGAGAGACATTTCCCGTTATGGCAGCCTGTTGAACAATATCCCCTCTCCTGATCAAAGGTGTCACAACATCCATGAGCTGGTTCATCTGGTTCCTTGTCAAATCAAAGTTTCCCCTTGTCGCAGTATGCTTTTGTCCTTCAGGGTCCATGGTCAATCAGGAACTACTTCAAGTCAATGTAGGTGTCGGGAAATCAAACTGTGAATTATGGACACAGGACGAGGATGAGCTTACTATGAGGAAGGAAAATGATATGCAATGCAAATGCAATGGTATGCAAACGGATGCAATGCAAGGATGCTTGAGATCACAAACACAAACAGACACGGAAGCTGGAAAAGCTCGAAACTTCCTAAATGGTAGGCTGTAAGAGATTGGTTCTACAGTCTGTACCCATAAGCCCCACTCACAGGATAGTTTCTACGATGATGGTTTAAGGAAACTCAAGGTCACGGACGTTTATCGTACTAACGCCCCGCCGCAGGCTAGCTGCATTGTGACAATAATAACGATAAGGTCTACCTTGAGTGGAGTTCTCATGCTAGGCGTGCAAGAAACGAGTCCTTGGAGCCTAACATTACACAACTACCAATATTGAAATAGGTTCTAAGGGGTCCCAGAATCACAGCCCTTTCATGAATCAGGTCCCGCGACAGGCTAGCTGCGTTGTGACAAGATCTATGAAAAGTCTAACTATCTGGGGGAGCTTTCATGTTAGGCGTGCAAGGAGCGAGTCCTTGGAGACTAACACTAATAACATCCAATTCTAAACTTAGGTGTTCCCTCTGCTTTTTCCACCACTCAAATTTACTTGTAACGTGGCCCCGAGATCCCACAAACAAATATATTGAGCAATAAAGTAGAGCGGTAACAGAACAGATAAACAAACATAAATAATAAACATAGAGAAGACAAGAAAAGATAAGATCAAACAAATAAACACACAAAGCTAAGTTAGGCTCGACTCTCTCAAGCATGGAGCTTATCCCCAGCAGAGTCGCCAACTGTCGTACCTCGAAAAATACGATCCTAAAACAAAACAACAGAGTCGCCACCTATTTCTATTTATTCTACGAGAGAAAAGGGAGATATAGATACAACCTAAAGGAAAGATAAGAAATAGTATACGGAACCAAATTCTAAGTTCGGGAGTCGGTTACGCAAGGGGAAGGTATTAGCACCCCTCACGTCCGTTGTACTCAACGGGAACCTCTTAGCTAATTATGCGATTAAATGTTTGATCTTAAGTCTATGTCTTCTAAATGATTATTACTATGTTTGTTCTAAAAGGGAATTAAAGTTTTAACTTATTATGACGGAGAAAGGATTAAAGTTTTTAAATGGAGAAATAATTATATTTTTTATTAGGGTGCTCGCGAAGGATTAAAATCCCCGTGCCTACGTATTCCCTTGTGCAATGGGAAAGTCAGAGCTTCGTAGTTCGTGCTACTACGGTTTGTGGTTTTTATTGAACAATTGTTTAAAATACATTCTACTGGTAAGCGTTGGCTTTTACTCGCGGTGGAGGCTGAAGCACTAGCTTGTTCGAGATATAGAATGATTTAAACAATGTTCGTTTTTTTTAGAAGAAAGTATTTGACTTTGTTAATATGTTTTAAACGAAAGGGCGAATGAACCACGCGTGGGGCTAGCCCATGTTGCGGTTGCATTCAAGAACGTGCGGAATGCTAGACTCCGGAATTCTGTCTTTCGATAATTAATTATAAAAATGATTTAAATTTGTTGGTATACGAATGATGATTGAACCAACGCGTGAGGCTAGCCCATTTGCGGTTCAATCCAGAACGTGCGGAATGCTAGACTCCGGAGTTCCTTCTTTCGTAATTTTTAATTAATTAAGGTTTGAATATTTTTTATACGAATGGTGATTGAACCATCGCGTGAGGCTAGCCCATTTGCGGTTCAATCCAGAACGTGCGAAATGCTAGACTCCGGAGTTCCTTCTTTCGTAATTTTTAATTAATTAAGGTTTGAATATTTTTTATACGAATGGTGATTGAACCAACGCGTGAGGCTAGCCCATTTGCGGTTTAATCCAGAACGTGCGGAATGCTAGACTCCGGAGTTCCTTCTTTCGTAATTTTTAATTAATTAAGGTTTGAATATTTTTTATACGAATGGTGATTGAACCAACGCGTGAGGCTAGCCCATTTGCGGTTCAATCCAGAACGTGCGGAATGCTAGACTCCGGAATTCCTTTTTCAGAAAATTATTATTTAAATGAATTGAATTATTTTTTATACGAATGGTGATTGAACCAACGCGTGAGGCTAGCCCATTTGCGGTTCAATCCAGAACGTGCGGAATGCTAGACTCCGGAATTCCTTTTTCGTAAAATTAGATAAATGATTTGTGCAGATGGCAATCATAAGACCGACTTACGTGTGTGCAGTGTAGGCGTATGAATTACCAACTTGGCGTTGGACTAAGATTTAATTATCTTGTTGTCAATTATCTTAATTAATACTTCGAAAAGTTTTATTCAAGTCTTGCGTAACAAATTATGATCAAAAGTAAAAATGAAATTCACGTTCATATAGGTCATATGTTATTCTCTATACAACTAAATATTGAGTAAAGAAATATAAACAAAATATCTCTTATATAGTCAAGAGATAAAAAATAAATAAATAAACAAATAAATTAACTAAGCTTGATGCAATTATTTAACAAATGAACTAATAATAATAATAAAAAAACTGATATAATTATATAAACATTTCTTGAATTCATTTTCAAAAGGAAAGTTAGAAATAAAAGAAATAAATAAATAATAAAAAAAATGAAATCTAAGATAAAACATAAAGGAGCTGAACATGGGGTTTGATAGAAAAGGGAATGGGGAAAGCCCAAATAGGGCGGACCGGGTCCTGGGAGGTTCTGACCGGTTGGGGTCGGGTCTAACCCGCGACCCGGTTCGGTTAATAGAGAAAAACAGGCAAAAGACCTACATATCAGCCGCTGAAGAATAAAAAAAACACGAGTTATCACCATCAATGACAAAAGAGGAATGAACTCACAATGCTTTCCAAGTCGCCAAGAACATCTGCGTCTCCGTCTCCTTCGATCGGCGCCGACACTCAGTCTCTCTCAACAATTTCGTTCTTCTCTCTTACACGGCAGCAACGGTTCTGTGAAGATGAGCAAAGCTTTTCGCGGTGGTTGGCGAAGCAAAAATGGGCTCCGGCGGCCTCGCGGTTTGCGGATCAATGAGTTGTTGTTTGTGTGGTTTGAGGTCGGAGGTGGTTCAATGGTGATTTAGGTCTCGATCGGTTCGTGAGCGATTTGCGAATCTGGGTTCTTTTATGGTTTCAGATTTGGATAAAAGGGCTTTGGGGTTAATGCTTTTTTCGGCGATGGTGGCGGTGGTGAAGGTCTGGCTTCACGAAGTTCAACTTACGAAAGGTAAGTCATGGTTGTTGTTCACCGAAAAAGGAAGGGTTTTTTTATTTCGAAACAAAAATTTGTTATATATTTGAAGCTTTTTGGTATTTGTTGTCTTCTTCAATCTTTTCTTGATCTGCGGCTAGTTTTTTTTTTTGGAATCCCCTCTTTTCGATTTTTCAGCCTCCTTAAATAGGGATTCCATTAGGGTTTGGTTTGAGTTCAAGCTGATATAACTTGTATCAGAAATTTGCTTGCCTTTGATATCTTGTCTCTCTCTTGCAGGGCCTGTCTGGTAGAACAGAGAAACTTTCATGTTTTGGTGAAAGAAACTGAGGTACCAGGTTTTGGTTGACTCCAAAAAGAAACCACTTTCGTGTCTGTTGCAAACCTGCAATTCTGCTTCCGCAGCAGGCCTGGACTTTGCTGCGTTTTAAGGTATATTTGACAGTTACTTTTGCACCTGGTTTTTTGTATCAGAGCTTTTTCCATATTTGTGAAACTGTGTTCTGTATTTTCTGCCCTGCTTTTGTCTGCTTTCAACTTAGTTACTGCATTATTATTTGACTTGGCCTCTTGGTTCGAAAATGAAACAAATCAGTTGGATTCAGATTGAACTGAGGAAACTAAACCTCAACTGATTTAGTTTGTGTTGTGATTTCTTTTTCTGCTGTGAAACCAGTTTGAGAATCTCTTTGAACTCTGTTTGTTATGAGAAAAACATGGAAGTGTAATCCTGTTCTTTACTGAATAATGCTTAAAATGTTATACCTATTCTTGTGTCTTAAATCACGTGTATTCAAAATTATTTCAGGTACACTCTTGGAACAAATTGATGTCACATTGGAGCTCAAGCCTTTGATCTTACAACAACACAACAGCACAACAGCACGGAAACTAGCTTTTAGGATTAGGCATATCTTTGCATTTTTCTTGAGAATGTCCTTAGGATTTTGTACTAATTTTCATTATTTGAAACATTCTTAATATTTCAATCTCAATAGCCACACATGTCAGGATTTGTATAATTCTTGGATTTTACACACATAAGTGCTTCTTACTCAGAAATGACTTATTAATGCAAATGGTCTTGTCCTTGATTGCAATACTGATCTTGCAATGAGAACACACAAGAATTATGGGAAAAGCGTTCACCCATCTGTTGTATGCATCTGCCGTTTGGATGATAACTTTAGTGCTTAAGGCTTGCCTCGATTAGGGTCTTGTAACTTGCAGCCAATTTAAATTTGAACTATCATCACATGACTTAAAGTATCCATTAGAGTCATAAGACTTACTTGAGGCCACTTGGTTTGGATGAATCTTAATACTTGTTTTTTTGTTTTTTTTTTTTATAAAAAAAATGTATGAACTTGGATTTTTGGGAAAGGACCCTACACACTCTCAAAAATGAAGTCCCACCTTTTTTGAACATAATCGTGTCATGGCATGGGCCAACAAAAGAATTTCCTATGATCAAGAACAAACATGAATTGAATTTGTGACATAGAAAATGTGACACACAAGTAGAAATTGAAAAGAGATATAAGGAGTGAAATCAAAAATAGGAATGTGAATTGAGACTAGAAAATAGAAACATGGAATTTGAGAATAGAGATTAAAATTTAGTTTGAATTTATCAATTAGAATGGAATTAAAAATTTGGGAGAAAAAATAAAATAAAATAAATAAATAAATAACTTGAAGTTCTTGGAAATAGAATGAGAATAAGAAAAGTAATAATAATAAATAATAATAAAAAAATGGATTGAAACATGGATGAAAATGAAATAGTCTTGAACAGGAATTTACAAGACCGACTTGTAATTTAAAATTGAGACGTGACTAGAAAATTCGGAAATGACTTGGCAATTGAAACCAAAACTTGAAACGAGATTTGAAACAAGAATTGATTCTTTTACCAGATACCGAAAAGGCAAGACTCATAATTCAAGCTCAAAATTTCAAAATCCATAGCCTAAGCAATCAAACCATCGATAAAAACTTCTAAACACACAACCCTATTTTTTTTGAACCTAACGATCAGATATCCAATATCTGTTAAAAAAACCTTCTTGTCATTCCTGCAAAACTTTAGAATACTTGGTATGCACTTTGTATGCTGATGATGAGATATGATATGCTAAGTTTTAGGGGTAAAATTTGGGGTGTGACATTTGGCAAGATGCTCCACCCTAAGCTTTTCCAACCTCTCAATGTCCAAACGACCATCACTCCTTTCCCAAAGGGTCTTCTTCAAAGCTTGAGACAGATTCTCATTCCTTTCCTTCAGCTTCTCAAATTCTTCCAGGCTGACAGTTGCTATTGGCTGAGCTGTAGATGGTCCAGGTATGTCCTCAATGGTGAAAGGCATTCCAGTAATCTGAGCTCTAGTATGGGACCAATCATAGTACTGAGATGAAGCAACATTATTACACTTCCCTAGAATAGCCATCCCTTTTGTCTGGATGTTGTCCCAAGCCCAAGATGCTTATCTGACAGCAGCTGAATTAGGCTTCACTTCACAATACAAGGTCTCAGCTAAATCTTGCACTCTGGGAGGGTGAACCAAAGCATAGCCCAGTTGTCTCTTAAACAGCAAAGGATTATAGTTGATGCAACCCTTTACTCCTATCAGAGGCACATTTGGGTACTGCCCACAACTGGTGATAATGTCTTTGCCTTTGGTGCTTTGGGTGCACCATCTAATATCATCTGAAGTCAAGGCAATGAGCCTTTTAGCCTAATTCTTCTATTGGTGAGGGTTCAGGAAGGCATCTGACTTAGGCAGGTGTCTGAGAAGCCAGGTGTGAAACAAAGGAGCACAACATCTCACCAACTTCCCCCTCTGTTTCTCATTCCTCTAATGGATGGAATAATAGAAATCTCCTAGCAATGTGGGTACCGGGTTCTTCAGAAGAAACAAATGAATGGCATTCTTGCTGACAAATTTGGGCTCATCAGCAAACAGTATAACCCCATATATGCTGAGGGCTAACAGTGCACAGACTGCCCTCCACTCTCCCAAGGAGGCCTTCAGGATGGCCTGAGAATTTAAGAAGTCCAAGTGCAAACCAGGGATCCCTGCTTTTGTTGTCATGCTTTGCTCAATCAAGGCAGGCTCCAGGTACAGTGCTTTTGCTACTTCTCCGTTGCTAGGAAAAGTCATTTCTGGGTTGAAAGGGAGTCCACCCCTGATAGGTACTCCAATCAATGAGGAAAACTCTTCTAGTAGAGGTCCTAACTGAAAGTCTGGGAAGGTGAAGCATCTCAAAGGAGGGTCATAAAACTGCAAGCAGGTGTGGATCATGCTCCTCTGAGAAGGGTCAAGGTCCATAACTATATCCAGGATACCTCCATAATGCTCTCTAAACAGTGGAATATGGTCAGGTGTGATGAGGGACTGGACTTGCCTGATGCAAGTCAACACAGGCTCAAAGAAGTGGTAGGATATGTTGCTCTTCCTGGGAGTAGTCATAAATGCTGAAGAGGAGGAAGATAGGTGTTGATGAAGATCAAGGCTGATACTGGAGATGAGCCACTGACAGGCTGATGCTGGTGATGATGAGAATAGCTGAAGCAGATCACTGATGAAGCAGAGGTCTATGCAGAAGAAGGGGTCAAAACCAAACGTGATATAATGTGGATACCCTGAAAAGCAAATAAACAAATGTTAAATGATGCAAATGATAATATATGCAAATGATATGCAAGGGTTTATGATCAAGCTGGATCCGATTATCTGTCTTGATATAAGCCCATGTATGTTCAAAGAAGGTCCAGATGAAGGTTCAGAAATCCAGTAACCAAGGTGGGGGACTCAAATAAAGAGTCACATGTCCGGGGTTAATCACAAGAAATGTCCAAAATGAGGTACTCTCAAACAAAACAAGTAACAGGGTATGATGTGGCCAATGGTACCTGCAAACCTGTAAACAGCCCAACCCCCTCACAGGTAATGTTCTAAAGCAAGGATCCTTAAACTTGGATCAGTTATGAGAAGTGTAAACACTTCTAACCCGGAGGTACAGTGTTTACAATAATCATAAAAGATCCTCCTCTAATTCACCTCAGTTTCTGAAGGTCATAATAAAGGTCATCCAGACACAGCAGGCTTCCCAGATAGCCCTAGCACTATAGGAAATATGTAGCACAGAGTTCTCAAGAAGAAACCCACATCTGAACCGTGTTTCATATTCCCGCACCAGACCGAAATGGAATGGGAAAGAACATGAACCACTCTAGCTAGGTGTCACTCAGGTCCCAGGTATAGGACCTTAAACTATCAATGGAACCCCACCCACCAAAACAGAAACCAGATCCAACAATGATAGTATGACAGTATGAAATATGTAAACTGTAAAGAAAGCAATAAATAAAACTATACATAAAGCAATAAATAAAGAAAAATAAATAAATACACATAGCACATAACACCCCAGTAAACACAAATCAAACAAACGCTAGAAGGAACCCACAAAAAAGAACCAGAAGCCCTGGTTATAGTATAAGGGTCCCCAGCAGAGTCGCCAAGCTGTCGCTCCCACCAAATGACACCTGGTCAGAAGGGGTACAGACGCGAACGGTCGGCGAAAGAGAAGAAATGAAAAGAGTCGCCATCTAGGCATTTTTATCCCGAAGGAAAGGTAATGCTGCATAAACCTAAGAAATGATGGATAAGACGGTTGCGAACCAGAGAAACTGAGAAAGGGGGTTTGTTACAACCTGGGAAGGTATTAGCACCCAGATTGTCCGTCGTACTCGACGGGATCCACGCTTAAAAGATTTGTGTTTTAAAGGGGTAGTGTCAGTGCTATTTTGTGTGTCAAAAGCTGGAAAAGAATGTAAGTGTCGGTGCAAAAGAAATGTGAAGTGATTGGAAGGAGTGTCAGTGTAAGAAAAGAATATGAAGCTCAAGATTATGAGGCTTAAAGAGCAATGCTGGAAGGAGGGGGAATATACAAAGACTTTTGTTAGATAACTGTTAAGTTATGCCTACGTATCCTCTCGTGCAATGAGGAAGTCAGAACACCGTAGTTCGACTCAAAGAGACTGAAAGGTAAATTGACTTGTGAACTGCTTGCTTGTCCATGCTCAAGTGTATGACCTGTCTGGCTCAGGTGCAAACTGTCTTGCATTAGACGGAAGAAGCAAGTTCTCATTTATGAGTGAAGATGATGAGAAAAGAATCCCGGGGGAGACGATTATTGTTTGTTTTTGTGTTTTCAATCTTTTATTGCTTTTTATGTTTGTCATAGGAAAATGAGCTTAAGCCTAAATCAAGGGTTAGTAAACTCATCACATCTTCCCTCTGATTAGGGGTAATGAGAATACCTTAAGT
Organism: Lathyrus aphaca; assembly: GCA_963966055.1. Classification (NCBI taxonomy): domain Eukaryota; kingdom Viridiplantae; phylum Streptophyta; class Magnoliopsida; order Fabales; family Fabaceae; genus Lathyrus; species Lathyrus aphaca. The sequence goes on along the minus strand of OZ014524.1, from coordinate 240,178,877 downwards.
ATGAAGTAAATACCTCACACTTAGCCACCATGATGTAGGATTAAGATCATTAACCTACTTGTAATTATTTAGATGATTTTGGAGTTTTTGTTTAGTGTTAAGTAATGAGTTTAAGCCATAATCAAGGACTTAACGGACCCATTACACCATCCTAATAGAAGGATAATAGATGAGAACATTTAAGCTGAGGAAGGCTCCTCAACTTAATCCATGATTAGGGATTAACCTCATGACAAAAAAAAGCCTTTATTAAAGTGGGTTTTAGTTAATGATAATATTAAGAAGTGAATTTTATGGTTTGTAAGACAACTTGAGGGGGACTTGTCCATTAACACTAGGGTTAGTCCTTCTTAACCAATTAAGGAAGAATTAGAACCCAAATGCAAGGCCCAAGTTACAAGTTTGATGTCTTGATGATTATTAAGTTGATTGATTGAAGTATTTAAACACATTAAGGGTTTAACACTTAGGGTTAAAGTTATACACTCCATCCTAATAGAAGGATACAGGCATAACCCTAATCACAAAGTCTTAAAAACTTTCAGGTTTAATCCTTGATTAAGAGGTGAGAAGAGAAGACACAAAGATGACACAAAGGTAAACTAATGGGGAGACTAATCAAATCCTAATTGTTATCATGCTTATATGTTACTAGGGTTTATGAGGTTTGCAAAAGATCTTCAAGGAGAAGCCACCATGGGAGAAACAGGATGATATGAAGGAGAAGCAACAGAGGCAAGACAACTTGCTTCACTTAAGAAGACAAATTGCTTGAAGAAAGAAGGTGAAGAAGGAACATGAATGAGAAAGCTCACTCCAATATGCATACAAAATCCAGCAAAGAAGGCATAAAAAAGATATGAGAAGAGATTGTGAGAAGTGAAGGCAAATTCACTTCTCAAAACAACTTACCACCTGAAAAGTTAGCAAAAGAAATGAAATGAAATGAAAATGAAATGAATGCAAAGATGAAACTCAAAACCAGAAGCAAGAACATGATGTCAATGATGCTAAGAGGTGATGCAAACACATGCCAAGAGTTATGGATGATCATACAAGGATGAGGATGCAAATGAAGCAGGCTTTGAACCATAAAGGTTCATGAAAGTTTATGAAATGGAATGAGTGCATAACATGGCAAATGAATGAACAAATGATCAAGCATGATTATAAAATGTCTTAAGATGTCTTATATGTCATGTTGATGCACAAGATGTCATGCCAAGTTCATGTATGCAAGCAAATGAAAGATGGATGCAAAGGAAGGCAAGAATTAGGGTTTATAAACAAGACACAAAGCAAAATTCAAAATCAGAAGCAAATGACAAGATAAAAAATTGAAAATGGGATCAAAGGAACCCTATCCCTACACAAGTTCACTGCCCAAAGGAGGGGACCTAAGTATTAACCTAACGGAAGTTATGATTTTCTCAAGTTGGCTAGGGTTTTAAGGCAATCTAAAAGGAAAAATGCACATTAATTTGAAAATGAAAGATAAATTCAGACCAATTTTACCCTAGAAACTACATGATGTGAAGAATGCAATGCAAGAAGAACCATCATCAAACTCTTCATGGTTAGGCAGAATGAATTTTTCTAAGTTAAGACCAAAATATTGCCTTTTAATAACTTTTATTCCAATGAAAAATGTCAAAGTAGGTCAAGAACCAAAAATAACTTTTTTTGAAGAGTTGGATAATGTTTCTAAATGTATCAAAATGTAATGTGAATTTTTTGGTGATTTTTAAATACCTAAATGTATTTTTAATTAATTAATTTTCATTAACTAATTAAAGATAAACATTTAAATGATTTAAAAATAATTTTTGATGCAAAAAATAAAAATAAAAATATTTTTGGGTTCTGAAAATTAATAAAAGATTTGATAAAAAATTTCAGAATTTTGTTTATGTATTTTACTATTTTTAAAAATTCGTGGAAAGAAATACAATAAAAATGAAAATTAAATTGAATAAAAGGGAAAGTAATCTCATCCAATGGCTGGAATTCAAACCTGGGGGGGAATGTTTGACTGCGCGCACAATCTGAGGGTCAGGATTGACTCTGGTCAAATTATTTATTAATCCTAAATTAAACTAATTAATGACTGATTAGGGTTTTAATGAACCATCTGGACCATTCACACGTACGCGGGAAAGCCAGATCAAGGGTCAGTATTCAAAGTTGCCTAATTAATGGGATTAGGGCTTAATCACTTTCAGGCGACCGGAACAGTGTTCCGGTCGTCTTCTCCGACGAACACAAAATCCTAGCTTCTTCTACAGGTCACCAAACTTCAAATTTCTTTCACAAAAATGATCCTCTAACCATTCTAAACCTAAACCCCCAACTAAAATTCATTTATTTCACTTCATAAGCATGAATTGAAGAAAAATGTAAAACACGGGCAAAAGTTCAGAGATCACATACATGGTGGTTTCTTCACCATTTTCAAAAGTAAACACATCCCCATGATCAGGGGAGCATATAGAATCATAAAAGAACTTAAAAACTAGCTTCTGGAAAAAAAGTTCTTCATGTTACCTGAGATGAGGACTCTCTGATTCTGAGCTTTCTGGACTCTCCCTTTGTGCAAACCCACTTCTTTGAACACCCTGATGATGAAATGAAGCTTAGAAAGCTTTGATAATGGCTGGTTTGAATGTTTCAGTTCTGGTATAGCAGAAATGGAGGGTTGAGTATGTGATGTTTTTGGCTGCTTTGAGGGTTGATTCTTGTTCAGTGAGTGATATGTGATTTGTTGGTGAAGAAATTTTGGATTTTTGATGGCTGAGGAAGAAGTTTCGAAGAGATGAAGGTTTGGACAATTTTTTGTGAATCCTGGCTTCTTGGATATTACAGGCTTGTGTGTGTTGTTGTTTGGAAGGCTTGAGGTCCACATATGAGGCTCTGATTGGGCAGAGAGTTGGTAGTGGCACAGTTTGATTGGCATGGGCAAAAATGCAAAAAGTCAAGATCCTGTGTACAATGGGTATGGCTCGAGTCAGAGGAGATCTTAGGGCTTGTCTTACCTCAGCTTGAGTTAAGGAAGGCCTTTGGATCTGATTTTATGAGCTGGATGGTCTTGATCAAGAGTTTCCAAAGTTCTTGCATATTTCCCTCTTTCAGTTTTCTTATGAACCAAAGCAAATAATCTTGTGATTTCTTAGGCAAAATGCAGAAACATGAGCCATATGAATTTGCTAGAATGCTTTGAGATCAATTAACAATCAATCCAATCATAAAAGGTTCCTTTTGCAAAGATTCCATTTTTAAGCTTCATGAGAAAATGCCTTATGTAACTTGTAATTCAAGGCATAGAAATGAGAAATCCTTTGGGCCAATCTGAATTTTAGGTCATGTGTTGTGTTTATGTAATGCTTAGAAGTCATTTTTAAGTCATAGAAATGCTTGGCATGTGAATTTGCAAGTTCCCCTCTTTGGTGTAAAAGTGAAAATTTAGTGATTTTGTCCAACTTTGCAAGGCCATAACTTTTGATCAAAAATGAATTAGATCAAGTTCTTGTACTTTTTGAAAATGGGAGGATCCAATCTACAACTTTCATGACCAAATATTTTTCATTTGAAGCATTTTTGAATCAAAAAGAGGAGGTTGAAAAACTTTCCCAAAATGGCAAGTTTGCATTACAAGTCACTTTCCCAAAAAGGCAACTTTGCAAATGGCTTGAAATTATTCAATTTTGTGAACTTCTAACATCTTCTAAGATCAAATAAAGATCATACACATTCAAAATGATGGAGAAACCTCTTTGGTTGGGTGATTTGGGGCCTCAGATGCCCTGATTTTGCACTGACTTGCACAAGAAGTCATCTATTGATCAGATGCCTTCCCCATTGAATTTCTTCATGAAAATTGATAGGCATGATCCCCATAACATATAGAGACCAATAGAATCAAGAATGACCAAAAAATTTGGAGTTATGGCCTCTGAAACCAAAACCCTAATTCTAGGTCATCTGTGCAGATGGCTTTGAATCAATGCAATGAAGCAAAAATGCAATATGAGATGATATGATTGAACTTATGCAATATGAAAAGAGTCACAAGCCATGGTGAAATTAGTGAGGGAAAATTTGGGGTGTTTACACATGGGTACCGAAAGATCCTTCGTGGACTTCCTGCATTAACAGGCTTGCTTCGTGTCTATCCACGCATCTGAGCAAGACCATGTCAAAGTTTCTCTTGTACAAAACCCTGTCTACATTCAAGAAGAAGCTAGCAGCAAGTCGCTTTAAGGTCTTCTTGTCATTGGAAGATTCCCCAGCTGGGTATTCTTGCTTTTCCAAGAATAGCTTGATATCAACATACCAAGGTTTCTTGTCAGAAACTGCGTCTACAGAGAAGGCATGAGCTGGAACGTCAAGCCTGGAGATGTCAATTTTGGGCACATAGTTCCAACACAAGACTTTGATAGACGAAGAGAGAGTGGCCAATGCATCGGCAAATTGATTTTCATCACGTGGTATGTACTGAAGCTTAACTGTCGTGAAGAACGTCAACAGTTTTCTAGAATAATCCCTGTATGGAATTAGATGCTCTTGATGCGTATACCACTTGCCGGTAACTTGGTTAATGACGAGGGCTGAATCTCCAACAAGGGTTCCAAAGGGTCATCATCATCATCAATTTGAGGTCCTATGACCTTTATTTGATCACAAGATTGAAGAATTTTGAGCCATTGCAAAAGTTGCCATTTTTGGACATGACTTGTAATGAAAACTTTCCATTTTGGGAAAGATTTTCAACCTCCTCTTACTTGATCAAAAAGGCTTCAAATGATTTTTATTAAAACATGAAAGTTTTAGATTGGATCTTCCCATTTTCAAAAAGTACAAGAACTCCTCTTGATTCATCCTAGAACTCAAGTTATGATGGATCAAAGTTGGCAAAAATCACATAATTTTCAAGTTCATGCCAATGAGGGAAATGTGCAATTTTTCTTTCCAAGCTCTCTCATAACCTCTAATGCACTTCTACATATCATAACAACATAATGCAACTTTCCTTGACCAGAATTATGCCAAGAACCAAGGGTTTTCATGACTTGTTCTTCAAGAATTCACAAAGTTGGAAAAATGCAAAATCACTTCTAACTCTTGATCCAAGTGTTACATCTCATAACAAATGATCCAAGGGTGCTCCATGAATTTAGCTGATGCAGAACCACCCTTCAAAACATCTATGTCCCATTCCATGCCTCTAGTTCACAAAATCTTGACTATTTGCATTTCAATCCATGCCAATCCCATAGTGCCACAACAACTCTTCTGACTAATAGCATTGTTTATACAAACCCTAAGAAGCATAAAACACATAACATCAAGCCTTTAAAGATACCATATCATCAGATTGCAAAAATTGCCTCTCAAACTTGCCTTCTTCAAAACTCATTACACAGCCATCAAACATCAAATTTTCTTTCACCATTCAATCATACATGATCTAAGGAACACATCCCACCCATTGCCATGGCATAAAACTCAACATACAAGAACTCCATTTTCTGCCAAACCAGAACTAGATATCACAAAATAGCCCATTTAAACTCCATCAAAGAATTTCAATAGCTTCAGGGGGACCAGAGGAGCCATTTTGCACCAAAGGGAGGCTTTGAAAGTTCAAGTTTGAAGAGCTTCAGTTCTGGTAGCCTCCAAGAACATTTTTTTCCAAAACTTCATTTTCTTGTTATAAATTGAATCTACATGTTATCCGGATCATCATGATATGTTTAGAATTGAAAATGAGTGAAAAATGAGTATGTTATGATGTTCTGAAAATTTGGCCGTGAATTTGTTTTGTTTCGATTCTCTTGATTCACTTGTTATAAATGCCATTTGATTGTTGATTTGAGTTGAGTGAAGTTAGGGAATGTTTCTGGGCAATTTTCATGGAGTGGGATGGCCTGTAGAAGAAACTAGGGTTGGGGGTTTGCCGGAGTAGGTGACCGGAGCTTCCCTCCGGCCACCTGAAGGTCATTAGGGTGTTAATCTTGTTTTTGTTTCCAGATGCAACCACAACCATCAAATCTTGTTTAAATTAGCGCGCGGACGGTTTAGATCATGTCATTAATCCCTAATCTCATTTAATTATATTAATCTAAATTAATTAATTCAAAGTGAACCAGGACCCTTAGATCACGTGCAAAACAAAACTTTGAACCTGGGCCTCTGGATCCTCATACCTTGGGTCACGCTGACTTCCCTTCATAGCCCTTGATCTCATCAACTTTGCATCTGAACCATTCACTTTGCTTACTTTGCATTTCTTTTTATTTATTTTGCATTTTTATTTCACATATTTATTTAAAATAGTAAATTATTTTATAAAAATATAATCTTTTGCACTTTCACTTTAAATAATTTTCAGAAACCAAAAAGATTTTTATTTTTTATTTTTGCATTAAAAATCTATTTTTAAATCATTTAATTGTATTATTTAATTAATTAATTCATTTTAATTAATTAAAAATACTTTTAGGTATTTAAAAATCACCAAAAAAATAATGAAGCATTCTTACATATTTAGAACAATTTACAAACTCATCTTACAAATTTATTTTAGGGTTTGATCATACTTTGACATTTAACCATGAATTAGGGTTTCCAAATTTCCTATTTTTCTAACCCTAACTTCAAAAATCCATTTCTGATCAACCAAGATGAGTTTGCACATGGTTCTTTTTTCATTCTTTCACACATTGTATATAGTATCTAGGGAATTTAACTCATATTTTTGCATTGCATTTTCCATTTTTTTTGGCATTTTTCATGAAGAAGTGCCTAAAACCCCTGCCTAACTTAGAAAAACCATAACCTGACTTTGGTATAGCTTCTGACCTCCATCTTTAGGGAGTGATCTTATGTGTGTTTAGAGTTCATTTGGTTGCATTCTCATATTTTTATCATGTTTTATCCTTCTGTTGTGGACATGTGCATCTCATACTTTCTTAAAACCCTAATTTGCCATGTTCATTTGCATTCATCTTTGCATACCTTCATCATATGAACTTGTCATGTCATATCATGCATTTGTATGTCATCTTAGATACCTTAGGACATGTATGAACATTGGTTGATCATTGTTGCATCCATTTGGTATGTTTTGCATTCATTACTTCTTATGTGTATTCATGTGATTTCAAGCTTCTAACATGCCTTCCTTTGCATCCTATCTCTTGTATGATCATGCATAAACATTGTACATGTCTTTGCATCATTTCATAACACATTTTCATTGTGTTTTCACTTCTTGTTTTGATCATTGCATCTTCATTTGCCTTATTTCCTTTTGTTTCACATCTTATGCATTCATACTAACCATTTCAGGGGCTTCATGTAAGTTGTTTAGGATGTGGATATACCTCCACATCCAACCTCTTCTTATCTCTTCATTTGCATCTTTATTTGTCTTTGAAGTGAGTTTGACTCACTTATGCTCTCTCTTTATCCCTTTCTTTCACTTAGGTTACTTCACTTCTTCAGGAAGTAAGTAACCTATTCTCCTTTCTCTTCTCTTTTCATCTGCTTCTTCTTCCTTGGTGGCCATCTAAAGAATTTATGAAGATCTTTCTCTAAGCCTCACAAACCATAGGAATATCCAAGCATGATAACTTTAGGGTTGTACATAGTCTCCCCTAGTGTTTACCTTTGAGTCTCCTTGAGTCTCTGCTTCTCATCAAATAATCAAGGCTAAACAGTTAAAGTTTTAAGACTCTGAATTAGGGTTACGCATGTATCCTTATCTTAGGATGGAGTGTATAACTTTAAGAGTTAGTGTTAAACCTTTAATTTTATTACACCTCCTAATCAAAACACCTAATAATCATTAAGACTTAAGCTTGTAACTTGGGCCTTATATTAGGGTTACATCTCTGCCTGTTGGTTCAGAGGGACTAACCCTAGTGTTCAATGGACAAGTCCCCCTCAGGTTTAGTCTTACAAACATAAAATCCATTTCTTAATCCCACCTTTAATTAAAATACACTTTAATAAAGGCTTGTTATATAATGATTTTAATCCCTAACCATGGATTAAGTTGAGGAGTCTTCCTCATCTTAAGTGTTCTCATCTATTATCCTTCTCTTAGGATGGTGTAATGAGTTCACTAATCCCTGATTAGATATTAAACTCATTACTTAACACAAAACAAAATCCAAAAACACTTAATAATCACAAGTAGGTTAATGATCTCAATCCTGCATCATTAGGGTAATTAAGTTGAGATTTTCATCTCATACTTAAGTAGACTCATTATCCCTAATCAGGGGTGATATAATGAGTTTACGACCCTTGATTAAGGCTTAAGCTCATTATCTTATGCAAAACAACAAAAACAAAAAAAACTGAAAACACAAAAACAAACAATAAACGTCTCCTCCGAGATTCTTTTCTCATCACACTCGCTCTGAAAACGAGAACTCGCTTCTTCCGTCTAATGCAAGACAGTCATCACTCGATACAGACGAGTCATACACTTGAGCATAGACAAGCAAGCAATTCACATAAAACGTCTAAGTCTCTTTGAGTCGAACTACGGTGTTCTGACTTCCTCATTGCACGAGAGGATACGTAGGCATAACTTAACAGTTATCTAACAAAAGTCCCCAGGTCTCCCCCTCTCCTCTTTTTAGCTTTCTTTTCTTAGCCTCAGTTTTGAGCTCCCATTCTTTGTTTACCATCACCTTGTACATCTATCTCTTTTATACACTGTTACCATATACACTTTTCCCCCCTCTTTAAAACACAGTCAGATAAGCATGGATCCCGTCGAGTACGACGGACGATCTGGGTGCTAATACCTTCCCAGGTCGTAACCTACCCCCTTACTCAGTCTCTTTGGTTCGTAACCATCTTATCCATATCTTTCTAGGTTTATGCAGCATTACCTTTCCTTCGGGATAAAAATGCCTAGCTGGAGAATCTATTCAACCTCAACCTTCAACATCGCCACCAATTCGCGTTTGCACCGGGATGAAAATCCGGGGAGCGACAACTTGGCGACTCTGCTGGGGACTTTGCAACCAGGGCTTCTGGTTCTCTTGTGGGTTTCTCCTAGTGCTTGTTTGTTTGTGTTTATTGGGGGTGTTATGTGCAATTTATGTTTATGTTTTTTCTTTATTTATTTCTTCCTGTACAACTTTATTTATTGCATTTACTTTATCGCTTTCATTTATTGCTTTCTGCATTTCATTTATTATTATCATATCATTGTGCTGGATTTCTAGTTTGCTTTGGTGCAAGGGGTATTCCAGTGAGAAAGGTCCAAAACAAAGGCCTGAGTGACACATAGGATTAGAGTGGTTTTGTATTCTTTCCCATTCCATTTCGGTGTGATGCGGAAATATGAAAACACGGTTCAGACATGGGTTTCCTTTTGAGAACTATGTGCTATGGATTTCCTGTAGTGCTAGGGCTATCTAGGAAGCCTGCTAAGTCTGGATGACCTTTTTAGATGACCTTCAGCATCTGAGGTGAATTAGAGGAGGATCCTTTATGATTAAGGTAAACATTGTACCTCCGGGTTAGAAGTGTTTAAACTTCTCATAATAGATTCGAACCTGAGGATCATTGTTCTAGAACAATACTTGTGAGTGGGTTTTGTTGTTTACAGGTTTGCAGGAACCCTTGGTCTCAACATACCTTGCTACTGGAATTTTTTCTTAAGGTTGTACTATTTTGGACTAGTTCTTTGAAACCCTAGATTATTGACTCTTTATTTGAGTCCCCCACCTGGTTACTGGTTCTCAGACCTCCATCCGAAACTCTGAACATTCAAGGATCCTGTCAAAAGGAAATTGATAATCCAACACATGATCACAAACCTTTGCATATCATAAGCATACATCATATTGCATCATTTAACATTTGTCTATTTGTTTTACAAGGTATCCATCTTCCCTTGGTTTGGTTTTGACTATTCTTCTGCTCAGCTTATCTGCTTCAACACTTCTTTAGCTATCTTCTTCAGCTATCTTCTTCAGTTATCCTCTTCAGTTATCTCCTTCAGCACACATATTCAACATGGATTCAACCAGGAAAAGAAACATCACCTAGCACTTCTTTGAGTATCCTCTAGCAGGCATCAGGAAGATACATGCCCTTATCACCCCTGATCATGTTCCCTTATTCAGAGAGCATTATGGTGGAATCATGGACATGATCATGGACTTGGACACATTGAATAGGAGCATGATTCACACCTGTCTTCAGTTGTATGACCCTCATCTACGTTGCTTTACTTTCCTAGATTTTCAGATAGGTCTTTTGCTGGAAAAATCCTCTATGCTATTGGGTGTCCCTATTAGAAGAGGAATTCCTTTCAATCCTGAAATGACTCCTCCAAAGAATGAAGACATAGCCAAAGCATTACATCTGGAAGCAACAATCATTGATGAGCACATGACTTCTAAAGCTGGAACCCCAGGCCTTCATCTGGATTTCTTGATCACTCGGGCTACAAAGCAAGCTGCAGTAGGGAATTGGGAAACTGCGTGTGCTCTCCTGGCTCTCAGCATTTATGGTATCATTTTGTTTGCAGACGAGCCTAAGTTTGTAAGAAAAAATGTCATCCACGTCTTCATGCTAAAGAACCCGGTTCCCACCTTATTGGGAGACTTCTACTACTCAGTTCATCAGAGGAATGAGAAACAGAGAGGAAGACTGGTAAGGTGTTGTGCCCCTCTCTTCTACAATTGGTTGGTGAAGCATATGCCGAAGACGAAAGCTTTCCTAAACCCACATCAGTCAAGGAATTAGGCTAAGAGGATGATTTCCCTTACTTCAGAAGATATCAGATGGTGTACTCAGAACACCAAGGGCCGAGACATAATAACAAGTTGTGGGCAATACCCAAATGTGCCACTTATTGGAGTAAAGGGTTGCATCAATTACAATCCTTTACTTTTCAAAAGACAGTTGGGGTATGCCTTGATACATCCACCTAGGGAGAAAGACCTAACAAAATCTCTTTACTGTGCTGTTCAAAACAACCATGCCATCGTCCGACAAGCAGCCTGGGTTTGGGACAATATACAGACTAAAGAAACCGCCATCCTTGGAAAGGCTAATAACATAGCTTATGCTCAATACACAGAATGGTCGCGCATCAGAGGAAAGATTACTCATATGCCATTCACCCTGGAAGATGTACCAGGGCCATCAGCAGTTGAGCCTATAGCTACAGTAAGCCTGGAAGAGTTTGAAAAGCTGAAAGAAAGAAATACCCAACTCGCCGAAGCTTTAAAGAAGACCCTTTGGGAAAAGAATGATGCTCATTTGGACATTGAGAGGTTAGAAAAGATATGCATCGAGCATGTAACCAAAATTGAAAAGACTGGAGACTTCATCAGGAAAGCCCAAGCATGGGAACTTGTGTTGAAGAATGCATGCAAGGAAGCAAAGATTCAAAAAGCAAGAGTTGAGCATTACCTAGAAGAGAGTCAGGGTAGATGGATCAGAATAACTGAAGCTTGTTTGCAAGAAGATCAGAAGATGCAAGCCAAGATAGAGCAGTTAGAGTCTAATGAGAAAAGAATCCAAGAAGCACTGCTAGCAGCTCAGAAGGAGATCTCAGAGTTGAAACTCTGGGCGGGGTTAAATAGATCCAAAGAACAAGACAAGTATCAGAAGATGACAAATTCCATTGCAACCAGAAACCTTCTCATTAGAACCATTATAGAGCACCCAGTTGGACCGGTAACTGATGATCTCCTGAAGGAAGTCAGGGAGGATGCTTTTGGACTGGATGTCTGATTTTCTTTACTTATATCTATTTGATTGTACTTTAGCTCACCATGGTGATTTTTGTTTGTTGTATTCTTGAATTTGATTGTATTTTGATTCACCATGGGAGTGTGTTTGGTTATAATTCATGAACTATTTATATTTTTGCATTGCCACTTGTATTTTTATGGTTATGTATTGGATTTTCCTATGGACTTCGTTTGCTTCAACATCTTCATCTCCCAGAGGTCTGGAAGTTCAATATCAAGAACCAAACCGGATACCCTCTGAAGACAAATAGACATATTGCATTGCATGCTAACCTCATATCCTTTGTTTTGTAGGTGTTTTATTATTGTTTTCTCACTTTGTTGATTGTTTCAGGAAATATTGCTCGCAAAAGGGTATTTTCCGTCAACCGAGTCCACAAATATCCAACTCGACACAACCTTCCAAGTCTACAAATGGATCAGCTACAACAGGAACTGACAGATGTGAGGACTCAAATGACAGATGTGAGGATAGAAGTGAGGACCCAAATGAATCAATTCATGGCTGTGATGACTGGACTGGCCCAGACCCAGGAAATATTGAGGGAGTTAGTCGAGCGGCAAACCCCGGAAGATAACCACGCAGGTACTGGAGGTACTAGTAACAATGAGCACGAGCAGCCGCGAACGACCCCAGTAGTGTTTGAACCTGACAACAATCCTGAAGCTAATATCCTTGGGCATGGCCAAAGAAACACTGGAGATCGTATGCTACAGGAGGATCCTCAAGATGAGCAGTTTACAGTGTTAGGTGCTGGGGTAGATGAAGCTTATGACCGTCGGCTGGACAAGATCTCAGAGAAGCTAAGATCCTTGGAATCCTAGAACTCCTTGGGATTTGATGTGATGGATATGGGCCTAGTTGAGGGAGTAAGGATTATTCACAAGTTCAAACCTCTGTGTTTTGAGAAGTACAATGGAACTTCCTGCCCTCGCACTCATTTACAGTCTTTTCTGGGAAGGCTGAAGGCATACACCACAGATGAGAAGCTGTGGATGTTTTACTTTGAAGATAGCTTGACTGGGGCATCCAAAGAATGATACTCACACTTGTCAAGGGCCACTGTTAGAAATTGGAAAGACTTAGCTGAAGCCTTTATGCGCCAGTATTAATACAACTTGGATATGGCACCTAATAGGACCCTCTTGATGGGTATGTCTCAGTCCTTGAGAGAAAGTTTTCGTGAATACGCTCAAAGTTGGAGAAAACTCGCTGCTGCTGTCCAGCCACCTATGTCTGAAAGGGAAATGGCTGATATGTTTATGAATACCTTGCAAGGGACCTACATTGATAGACTTGCTGCCTTCTCTTCTACTAATTTTGCTGATGTGGTTATAGCAGGCGAGATAATCGAAAGCCTATTGAAGATGGGTAAGATTTCTGACAATGGTGCTAGCTCCAACAATGCAAAGAAACCCTTCTCAGGACCTAGAAGGACATGGGAGACTAATGCAATGCATGTTAGTAGAGGTAGACCCCAGTACTTGCAAAGATCAGTGGCTGCAGTCACCATCCCTACTCCAGCACCTCAGCAACAACAGTATCCTCAACAACAACAAAGATCTTATAATAACAACAACCAACAACAATGTCCTTTCCAACAAAGGCCTTCTCAGATTAATAGGGTGATCAATCCCATCTCGATGCCCTATGCAGTCTTACTCCCGCGACTATTGAAGCTTAACCTGAATGAACGAGGGACTTTGGCTCCACCAGATCCTCTGAATCTTCCAAGGAATTATGATGTCAATGCCAGATGTGCTTTTCACTCCAATGCACCTGGTCATTCAACAGAGAGGTGTAGGGCCCTGCACATGAAAGTCCAAGATTTTAATGACTCCAAAGCTTTGAATTTTGCACCTCCACCAAATGTCACAAGGAATCCAATACCAAATCATGGTGAGCCAAAGATCAATACAATTGAGGAGGACCAACCAGCAATTCTGATTGATGACATTGTAAGTATTCAAACACCACTGGCCGAAGTAAAAGCTCAGCTATTGATGTGCCAAGTGTTTCCGGGTTGTGAGGCCCGTTGTGAAGCTTGCAAAGTTTCTACCAATGGTTGTGCAAATTGTCGCTCCCGAAGATTTGCATCCCAGTACAGGTGCGAACGGTTGGCGAAGAGAGAAAATGAAGTGAACTTAATAGAGTCGCCAGCTAGGCATTTTTATCCCGAAGGAAAGGTAACGCTGCATAAACCTAGATAAAGATGGATAAGACGGTTGAGAACCAGAGAAATTGAGAAAGGGGGTTGGTTACAACCTGGGAAGGTATTAGCACCCAGATTGTCCGTCGTACTCGACGGGATCCACGCTTAAAAGATTGTATTTAAAGGGGTAGTGTATGTGCTATCTGTGTGCAAAAGCTAAGAAAAGAATATACAAGTGTTAGTGCAAAAGGTGTGAATTGCTCAAGGACTGAGGCTTAGAAAGAATGCTGAAAGAGGGGGGAGACAAAGAGACTTTTGTTCGATAACAGTTAAGTTATGCCTACGTATCCTCTCATGCAATGAGGAAGTCAGAACATCGTATTTCGACTCAAAGAGACTGAAAAGTAAATTGACTGTGAACTGCTTACTTGCTTATGTTCAAGTGTATGACTCGTCTGGCTCGAGTGCTAACTGTCTTGCATTAGACGGAAGAAGCGAGTTCTCGTTTGTGAATGAGAGTGATGAGAAACGAATCCTGAAGGAGACGATTATTGATTGTTTTTGTGTTTTCAGTTTTGTTATTGTTTTTGGTGTTTTTGCATTAGTAAATGAGCTTAAGCCTAAATCAAGGGCTTGTAAACTCATTATATCCTCCCTGATTAGGGATAATGCGCCTACTTAAGTATGAGGTAAGCACCTCAACTTAATTACCTTAATGATGTAGGATTAAGATCATTAACCTACTTGTGATTATTTAGATGTTTTTGGGTTTTTTGTTTAGTGTTAAGTAATGAGTTTAATCTCTAATCACAAATTAGTGGACTCATTACACCATCCTAATAGAAGGATAATAGATGAGCACACTTAAGTTGAGGAAGATGTCTCAACTTAATCCATGGTTAGGGATAAAATTCATTATATAACAATGCCTTTATTAAGCAAATTTTAATTTAAAGGGATGAGATTAAGAAGTGAATTTTATGATTTGTAAGACAACTTGAGGGGGACTTGTCCATTAAACACTAGGGTTAGTCCTTCTTAACCATAAAGGAAGAATTAGAACCCTAATGTAAGGCCCAAGTTACAAGATAAAGTCTTGATGATTATTAATGTGTTTTGATTAAGAGGTTTAAACAAATTAAAGGTTTAACACTTAGGATTAAAGTTATACACTCCATCCTAAGAGAAAGATGCAGGCATAACCCTAATTCCAAAGTCCTAAAACATTAAGAGTTTAGTCTCATATTATTGAGATGAGAAGAGAGACTCAAGGAGACTCAAAGGTAAAAAGCTAAGGGGGACTAATTACAACCCTAATTATTGTCATGCTTAGATGTTCCTATGGTTTGTAAGGCTTGAGAAAGATCCTCAAGGAAGCCACCAATGGAAGAAGTAGATGAAAGGAGGAGGAAGTAGAAGAATAAGTTACTTACTTCATTGAAGAAGACAAGTGACTTAAAGAAAGAAAGTTAAAGAGAAGGAACACAAGTGAACAAGTTCACTTAAAAGACAAGTAAGAATACAAATGAAAGAGATAAGAATAAGTGAGAGGTGAAGGCAAATCCACCTCTCAAAATGACTTACCAATCCTGAAAAGTTAGCATGGTTGCATAAAGTAGAAAGCATAAGGAAATGAAATGAAATGAGATGATATGAGATGAAATGACCAAAGTAAGAAGTGTTTATGCAATTTGTATGTCATGTAAGATGATGCAAAGGCATACAAAGTGCATATGTATGATCATACAAGAATGAGATGTCATGTAAGCATGCTTTGAAGTTTGAAAACACATGAAAGTTAATGAAATGAAATGAATGCAAAACATGGCAAATGGATGAAGAAATGATTTGGAATGGTTCTAACATGTCCTAAGATGTCTAAGATGACATATGAATGCATGAAATGTCATGGCAAGTTTATGTAAGGATGCATATGCAAGATGAATGCAAATGAACACATAAAATTAGGGTTAAATGGAAGTATGAGATGCAAATGATCAAAACAGAAACATAGGAAATGATAAAAAAATTCAATCAAGCTCAAACAAACCTTAATCCCATATTAGGTCACAACCCAAAGGATAAGGTCAGAAGCCTAACCAATCAAAAGTTATGATTTTCCTAAGTTTTCTAGGGTTTTTGGGTGGTTCAAAGGGAAAAATGCAAATCAATTTGAAAGTGAAAGATAAATTTATGAGATAAATTACCTAAAAACTACATGCAACATTCAAAACAATGCAAAATTAATCAACTTCAAACTCTTCTTGGTTAGGCAGAAATGATTTTTTTAAAGTTAGGGTTCAAAAATATGATTTTAATGACCCTTAATTCAAAGAAAATTCACAAACTATGATCAAACCTAAAAAGAAATTTGTGTGAAGAGTTTGAAAATGTTTCTAAATGCATTGGTATGTTTCATGATTTTTTTGGTGATTTTTAGAAACCTAAATGTATTTTTAATTAATTAAAAGACTTTAATTAATTAAAAATGACATTTAAATATTTTAAAAATACTTTTTTAATGCAAAAAATAAAATAAAAATCATTTTTGGAATGAGAAAAATATTTAAAGTCAGAATGCAAAAGAAAATATTTTTGTGATGCTTTTTGGTATTTTAAATAAATTATACAAGAAAAATGAATAAAAATGAAATAAAAATTACTTAAAATGAATGTATGTGCATCTGATGGCTGGGATTTGAACCTGGGTTGGAGGGAATTGACTGCGCACGCAGATCAATGGCTGACATTCAAACTGACTAATTAAATTGATTAAATTAATTAATTAAAATTAGGGTTTAAGTGAAATGATCATGGCCATAGAAACACGCGCTAAACCTAGTCCTACGGCCCACATTCAAACTGGGGAGATTAGCCCTAATCCTAACCCTAATCACTTTCAGGTGACCGGAGCAAGCTCCGGTCATCTTCTCCGGCCACACCAAAACCTCAACTTCTTCCCTAGGCTAAATCAAAAGCTCTAAAGCTCCAGAAATGATCTACTACCCTCCCTTAACAAGAATCCATCATCAAAACACATTTATCATTCATCAAAAACATGATTCGAAGCAAATCGTGAAAATAAACAAAACTTTCAGAAGTTCAATACATGCTCATTTCTCAATCATTTGCAAAACAAATCATATCAGGGTGGTCAGTGAAGCATGTAGATTCATTTAGAAACTTAAATAGAAAGTTCTGGAAAAAAGTTCATGAAGCTACCTGAGTTGAAGTTTTGTGTTCTTGAGCTTTCTGGCCTCCCTCTTGGTTCAAATCCACCCCAATGATCTTCCTGATGATGAAGATGAGCTTAGAGCAAGCTTGTGATGGCTATTTTGAAGGTTTTGGTTCTGAGTATGCAAAAATCGTGTTTCTGATTCAGTAGCTTTTAGGCTATGGCGAAGGGTGCTTTGTGTTCTATGGATGATTTTGAGGTGAATGGTGAAAGAATGAGTGTGTTTGAGTGGCTAGGAAGTGAGATTAGAAGACTTGAAGTTTTTGCAAGTTTTTGGCAATCTGAGCTTAGGGTTTCATTCAGGATTGTGTGTTATGTTCTTTAAGGTCCATGATGTTTGTATAAGGTGTTCTGATTGGTTCAGAGAGTTGTTGTGGCCTAGTGTGATTGGTATGGCTTCATTTGCAAAAAAATCAAGGAAAGTGTACCACAAGCATGGGCTCGGGTCTGAGGTGATCTAATGGGTGGATTTGCCTTAGCTGACTTTGTGGAGAGCCATAGAATCAGATTACATGAGCAGGCACAAGTGGATGGAGGGTTTCATAGCATTTTGCAATTCTTGAAAGTTTTGGCCCTTTTGTGATTTCTTGAAGTTCAAGTCATGAAAATTCTTGGTTCAATGAACAATTATGATGTTTAGAGGCCCAATTGACATATTGTGAAGTGTTTGTGTCCATTTGAAGTCATTAGAATGCTTGAACATGCCAATTTGCAAAATCCCTCTTTGATATAAAACTTGAAATTATAGGATTTTTGTCAACTTTGAAAGGCCATATCTTGAGTTCTAGGATGAATCAAGACATGTTCTTGTAATTTTTAAAAAGGGAAAGATATGATCTATAACTTTCATGACCAAGAATTTTTCATTTGAAGCAATTTTGGTTAAGAAAGAGGAGGTTGAAAAACTTTCCCAAAATGGAAAGTTTGCATTTCAAGTCATTTCCATTTTTGGCAAGTTTGCAAATGGCTCAAAATTCTTCAATATTGTGAACTTATAACCTCTTCTAAGATCAAATAAAGATCATAGAACTTCAATTTGATGAAAATACCCCTTTGGTTCCAATGTTGGGGGCCTCAGATGCCCTAATTTTGACTTAACTTGCTAAAGAAGTTTCCCAGTGAACAGATGACTTCCACAATGAGTTTCTTCATCAAACTTGGTACACATGATCCTTATGACATATTAAGAACATTAGAAACAATAATTACCCAAAAATTTGGAGTTAAGGCCTCTAAAACCAAAACCCTAATTTTTGTCATCTGTGTAGTGAAACCCTAGCTCTGCTTCCATGCCTTTGCCAGTTCTTGTGATCCCTTGACTTTCATGAACTTTGAGGAATATAATGTGATGATAGAACACACATGGACCTTCTTGGAAAGCTTTGAGGCCTTTGGGATGGCTCAGATGGAATCTTGGATTGCTCAGATCACAAACCCTAGGTGCAGATGAATTTGAACTATGCAGATGAAATAAATATGCAATATGAGGTGTAATGCTTATGTTAATGAAAACATGAAAGATCACAAGCCATGGTGTGATGAAGAGTGAGGGAAAATTTGGGGTGTTTACACAAATCTGAAGAATGGTATTAGCAGTCTTATCAGAGAAGGCATCCTGCAAATCACATCAACAGTTCCATTTTCCACAAAGGCAACAAAAATCTCTCCTACAACACCAGCAAACATTATCTCAACAGAATCTTCTACAACGCCAGCAGAAGTCATTTCAACAGAATCGACTACAACAACAACCAACACCAGTGACGACATCTCAACGGTTACCATCTATTATGATCCAGCAACCATCCATGTTCTGGATTCTCTCAACAACAACTTTCAGCAATACCCTCATCAACATCAACAACTTCCTGCACCTGCACCATCTTCAATCAGACCTCCTGTCACCATCTACTATGATCCACAGACTATCACAACTCCTTCTTCCGTTGCAATTAGTCCGGTAACCATCACGGTGCCTGGAGAAGATAACCTTCATCACACCATGGGGCATGTTCTACTACAAAGTAATGTCATTTGGTCTGAAGAACGCCGATGCAACATATCAATGGGCTATGGTAACATTATTCCACGATATGATCCATAAAGAAATCGAGTGCTACGTGGATGACATGATTGCCAAGTCCCTCACAGAAGAAGACCATTTGGTAAACCTATTGAAATTGTTCAAGCGTCTGAGGAAGTATCAGTTAAGGTTGAACCCCAACAAATGCACATTTGGGGTACGTTATAGTAAGCTGTTGGGTTTTATTGTACGCGGAAAAGGAATTGAGGTTGATCCCGACAAAGTCAAAGCAATTCAGAAAATTCCTGCACCTAAGACTAAGAAAGAAGTTCGAGGGTTCTTAGGTAGATTGAACTACATTTCAAGGTTCATATCTCATCTCACTGCAACCTGAGAGCTCTTGTTCAAACTGCTAAGAAAGGAACAAACAGTCAGGTGGAATGATGATTGTCAAAAAGCTTTTGACAAGATCAAAGAGTATTTGCAAGAACCTCTAATTCTCATGCCTCCAGTTGAAGGAAGACCTCTAATAATGTACACGACAGTATTAGATAAATCAATGGGGTGTGTGTTGGGCCAGCATGACGAGTCTGGTCGAAAAGAGTATGCAATATACTACCTAAGCAAAACGTTTACTACTGTGAACAACGGTATTCACTGCTCGAGAAAACTTGTTGTGCTTTAGCGTGGTCTGCTCGCCGACTAAGACTATATATGTTGACGCATACTACCTTGTTGATCTCAAAGATGGACCCCGTCAAGTACATATTTGAAAAGCCAGCACTTACCGGAAGGGTTGCAAGGTGGCAAATGATTCTAACAGAATATGATATTTAGTACACCTCTCAGAAAGCCATCAAGGGCAGTGTATTGTCTGACTATCTAACTGAGCAACCCATTGATGACTACCAGCCTATGAGATTTGATTTCCCTGATGAAGACATCATGTTCTTAAAGTAAAAATATTGTAAAGAGCCTATTCACACTGAAGGGTCTGATCCAGAAGAAGCATGGACTATGATGTTCGATGGGGCAGTTAATTGTAACGGTCGTGGAGTTGGTGTAGTGCTTATTACACCCAAAGGAGTCCATCTTCCTTTCTCAGCAAGGCTCACCTTTTCCTGCACTAACAATGAAGCAGAATACGAAGCTTGTATCATGGGTCTTGAAGAAGCCATTGACCTCAAGATCAAAACCTTGAATGAATTCGGAGATTCAGCTTTGGTGATCAACCAAACTAATGGCAAGTGGTATACTCATCAAGAGCATCTGGTTCCCTACCGTGACTATACGAGGAGATTGTTGACTTTCTTCACAACTATCAAGCTTGAATACATCCCTCGAGATGAGAATCAGTTTTCAGACTCCTTAGCTACTATTTCATCTATGATCAAAGTACAGACTGCTAACTATGTACGTCGAATTTTAGTATCCAGACTAGACCGACCGGCGTATGTATTCTCTGTGGACACTGTCATTGAGAATAAACCTTGGTTCCACGACATCAAATGCTTCTTGGAGACTCAGACATACCCACCTGGGCATCATCTAATGATAAGAAGACATTGAGAAGGCTAGCCGACAGTTTCTTCCTCAATACTGATGGCTCCTTATACAAGCAGAACTTCAACATTGTCTTGCTCAGATTTGTTGACAAGAAGGAAGCAGACCTACTAATGCACGAAGTACATGAAGGTTCTTTCGGTACCCATGCCGGAGGACATGCAATGGCAAAGAAATTGTTAAGATCAGGTTACTACTGGATCACAATGGATACAGACTGTTGCGCCTATGCCAGAAAGTGCCATAAATTCCAGATCTACGCAGACAAAGTGCATGTGCCTCCCAATCCTTTGAATATATTGTCTTCACCCTGGCCCTTCGCCATGTGGGGCATTGATATGATTGGAAATATCGAGCCAACTGCTTCAAATGGTAACAGATTCATCCTGGTAGCCATTGATTACTTCACCAAATGGGTTGAAGCAGCTTCGTATGCAAATGTCACCAAGAAAGTGGTAGCCCAATTTCTGAAAAAGGGATATCATTTGTCGATATGGAGTTCCCGAGCGAATCATTACTGATAATGGTTCAAACCTTAACAACAAGATGATGGCAAAACTGTGTCGGGACTTCAAAATTCAACATCACAACTCTTCTCCTTACAGGACAAAGATGAATGCCGCTGTTGAGGCGGCTAACAAGAACATTAAGAAGATTGTGCAAAAGATGGTAGTCACATACAAATACTGGCATGAAATGCTACCATTCTCCTTGCATGGGTACCAAACTTCCATCAGAACATCTACCGGGGAAACACCTTATCAACTTGTGTATGGTATGGAAGCAGTCCTACCTGTTGAAGTTGAATTACCCTCCTTGCGGGTAATGATGGATGTAAAATTGGATGAAGCAGAATAGGCTCGATCTCGTTATATCCAACTGAGCCTGATTGAAGAAAAGAGATTAGCAGCTATCTGTCATGGTCAGTTATATCAGAAACGGATGAAGAAAGCCTTCAATCAAAAAGTCAGACCTCAGGAATATCAAGTGGGAGAGCTTGTACTTAAAAGTATCCTTCCTCCTCATACAGACCACAGGGTCAAGTGGACACCAAACTATGAAGGTTCCTATGTGATAACTAAAGTCTTCTCGGGCGGAGCACTGATGCTCGCAACCATGGATGGTGAAGACTTCCCGTCTACTGTGAATTCAGATACAGTTAAAAAATACTCTGCATAAATGACCCGTTGGACATAAAAACAGAATGTAAGTCAAGGCAAAAATAGGGCATCCCGGTGAGTCAAAAACATAATAAAAGACTCGTGCATAAATTAGGGAAAAATTGAAAAAAAATGTACACCCGCTTGTCGCTCCCGCAGATTTTCATCCTGGTGCAAACGCGAACTGGTGTCGGTGATGTTGAAGGTTGAGGTTGAATAGAGTCGCCAACTAGGCATTTTTATCCCGAAGGAAAGGTAATGCTGCATAAACCTGGAAAGATATGGATAAGACGGTTGCGAACCAAAGAGACTGAGTAAGTGGGTAGGTTCCGACCTGGGAAGGTATTAGCACCCAGATCGTCCGTCGTACTCGACGTGATCCACATTTACTTGATTGTGTTTAAAAGGGGATAGTGTATATGCTAAACTGTGTATAAAAGGCTAGGGAGGGATGGATGTACAGAGTGTCAGTGCAAGAAGAAAGTGAGTGCTCAAAACTGAGGCTAAGAAAAGAAAGCTAGAAAGAGGAGAGGGGGGAGAGACTTTTATTCGATAACTGTTAAGTTATGCCTACGTATCCTCTCATGCAATGAGGAAGTCAGAACACCGTAGTTCGACCCAAAAATACTTAGATATTTTGGTGTGAACTGCTTGCTTGTCTATGCTCAAGTGTATGACTCGTCTGACTCGAGTGATATTTGTCTTGCATTAGACGGGAGAAGCGAGTTCTCGTTTTCAGAGTGGATTTGATGAGAAAAGAATCCCGGAGGAGACATTTATTGTTTGTTTTTGTGTTTTCAGTTTTTTATTGTTTTCGGTGTTTTGCATAGGATAATGAGCTTAAGCCTTAATCAAGGGTTTGTAAACTCATTATATTATCCCTGACTAGGGATAATGAGTATACTTAAATATGAGATAAAAATCTCAACTTAATTACCCTAATGATGCAGGATTAAGATCATTAACCTACTTGTGATTATTAAGTGTTTTCGGATTTTTGTGTGTGTTAAGTAATGAGTTTAATCTCTAATCAGGGATTAATGAACTCATTACACCATCCTAAGAGAAGGATAATAGATGAGAACACTTAAGATGAGGAAGACTCCTCAACTTAATCCATGATTAGGGATTAAAATCATTATATAACAAGCTTTATTAAAGTGGATTTTGATTAAAGGTGGGATTAAGAAATGGATTTTATGTTTGTAAGACTAAACCTGAGGGGGACTTGTCCATTGAACACTAGGGTTAGTCCCTCTGAACCAACAGGAAGAGATGTAACCCTAATATAAGGCCCAAGATACAAGCTTAAGTCTTAATGATTATTAGGTGTTTTGATTAGGAGATGTAAACAACTTAAAGGTTTAACACTAAGTATTAAAGCTATACACTCCATCCTAAGATAAGGATACATGCATAACCCTAATTCAGAGTCTTAAAACTTTAACTTTTTAGCCTTGATTATGAGATGAGAAGCAGAGACTCAAGGAGACTCAAAGGTTAAAACTAGGGGAGACTATGTACAACCCTAAAGTTATCATGCTTGGATATTCCTATGGTTTGTGAGGCTTAGAGAAAGATCTTCAGATGGCCACCAAGGAGGAAGAAGCAGATGAAAAGAGAAGAGAAAGGAGAATAGGTTACTTACTTCCTGAAGAAGTTAAGTAACCTGAGAGAAAGAAAAGGAGCAAGAGAGAGCATAAGTGAGTCAAACTCACTTCAAAGACAAATAAAGACGCAAATGAAGAGATAAGAAGAGGTTGGATGTGGAGGCAAATCCACATCCTAAACAACTTACCTGAAGCCCCTGAAAAGTTAGTATGAATGCATAAGATATGGAACAAAAGGAAATAAGGCAAGTGAAGATGCAATGATCAATACCAGAAGTGAAAACACAATGCAAATGTGTTATGAAATGATGCAAAGACATGTACAATATTTATGCATGATCATACAAGAGATGAGATGTAAAGGAAGGCCTGTTAGTAGTTGAAATCACATGAATAATTGAATGCAAGACACACCAAATGGATGTAAGAATGATCAACCAATGTTCATACATGTCCTAAGGTATCTAAGATTACATACAAATGCATGAGATGTCATGACAAGTTCACATGATGAAGGTATGCAAAGATGAATTTAAATGAACATGGCAAATTAGGGTTTTAAGAAAGTATGAGATGCATATGTCCACAACAGAAGGATAACACATAATAAAAATTTGAAAATGCAACCAAATGAACCCTAAACACACATAATATCACTCCCCAAAGATGGAAGTCAGAAGCTATACCAGAGTCAAGTTATGGTTTTTCTAAATTAGGCTAGGGTTTTGGGTACTTCGTCATGAAAAAATGCCAAACAAATGGAAAATGCAATGCAAAAATA
The DNA here is from genome assembly GCA_963966055.1 of Lathyrus aphaca. NCBI lineage: Eukaryota > Viridiplantae > Streptophyta > Magnoliopsida > Fabales > Fabaceae > Lathyrus > Lathyrus aphaca. The sequence continues at coordinate 240,154,560 of OZ014524.1, read as the reverse complement.
TGAGTTAAATACCCTAGATACTGCATGCAAATTATTAAAGGATGCAAAAAGAACCATGTGCAAACTCATCTTGGTTGATCAGAAATGGAGTTTTGAAGTTAAGGTTAGAAAAAAAGGAAATTTGGAAACCCTAATTCATGGTTAATTTTCAAAACATGATCAAACACTAAAATAAATTTTTAAGATGAGTTTGTAAATTGTTATAAATGTTTATGGATGCTTCATGAATTTTTTGGTGATTTTTCAATACCTAAAATTATTTTTAATTAATTAAAATGAATTAATTAATTAAATAATACAATTAAATGATTTAAAAATAGATTTTTAATGCAAAAATTAAAAATAAAAATATTTTTGGTTTCTTAAAATTATTTGAAGTGAAAGTGCAAAAGAATATATTTTTACAAAATGATTTGCTATTTTAAATAAATAAAGGAAAACAAAATGAAATAAATAAAATAAAAATGCAAAGTAATTACAAGGAATGGCTCAGATTGCGTGGGAACTGGATCAAGGGCTGAGATCTCAAGTCAGCTTGACCTGGGGTATGAGGATCTAAGGATCCAGATTCAAATTTCCATTACGCGCGTGATCAAAGGTTTGTGGTTCAATCTGATTAAATTAATTAGGTTTTTATTTAATTAATTAAGATTAGGGTTTAATGACATATCTGGATCGTTCCCTCACTAAACTAATCACTATCCAATGGCTGAGATTCAAACTGGAAACACTAACCCTAATTAATCTCAGATGACTGGAACAGTGCTCCAGTTATCTTCTCCGGCCAACCCCAAACCCTATCTCCTTCCCCAGGCCACCCCAAGCCCTCTAACTTGACCAGAAACACTCCTTTAACTTCACTCAACTCAAATCAACAATCAAACATCATTTATCATACATGAATCAAGCAAATCGAAACAGAAATCAAAATACGGGCAAACTTTCAGAACATCATAACATACTCATTTTTCACTTATTTTCGATTCTAAACATATCATGATGATCAGGATAACATGTAGATTCACATTTTAACAAGAAATTAAAGTTCTGGAAAAAAAGTTCTTGAGGCTACCTGAACTGAAGCTTTTCAAACTTGAACTTTCAAAGCCTTCCTTTGGTGCAAAATGGCTCCTCTGGTCCCCCTGAAGCTATTGAAATGCTTTGTTGGAGTTTAAATGGGCTATATTGAGAGGTTCAGTTTTGATATGGCAGAAAATGAGGTTCTTGTGTGTTGTGTTTCAGGCCATTATGAGGGGTGGGATTTGTTCTATAGGTGATGTGTGGTTGATTGGTGAAGAAATTTTTGAAGTTTGATGGCTGGATTGGTAGAATCGAAGAGGGGAAGTTTGAGAGGATTTTTGTGAATCTGAGCTTATGTTCTATTCCAAGGCTTCATGTGATGTGTTTTATAATCCTTAGGCAATGCATAAACAATTGGGATTGATCAGAAGAGTGGTTGTGCACTGTGGGAATGATATGGCTCCATTGGCCAAAAAGTCAAAAGTTTGTGTACTTGAGGTATGGGCCATGGAAGAGATGATTTGAGGGCTTGAGCTGCCTCAGCTAGCTTCAAGGAGGGCCTTAGGATCGAATTTTGTGAGCTGTATGGCTTGGATCAAAAGCTTGCATAGTTTTTGCAATTTCACAACTTTGAGAATTCTTGAGATGCAAGTCATGAAAATCCTTGGTACTTGGCACAAATTCTGGTATAAACAAGTGCATTATGTTTCTATGATGTGTAGAAGTGAATTAGAGGTCATGAGAAGGCTTGGAAATCAAAATTGCACATTTCCCTCTTTGGCATGAACTTGAAAATTATGTGATTTTTGCCAACTTTGATCCATCATAACTTGAGTTCTAGGATGAATCAAGAGGAGTTCTTGTACTTTTTCAAAATGGGAAGATCCAATCTACAACTTTCATGTTTGAAGAAAATTCATTTGAAACATTTTTGATCAAGAAAGAGGTGGTTGAAAATCTTTTCCAAAATGGAAAGTTTACATTACAAGTCATGTCCAAAAATGGCAAGTTTTCAAATGGCTCAAAATTCTTCAATCTTGTGAACTTCCAAGCATTCCTAAGATTAAATAAAGATAATAGGACCTCAAATTGATGATGATGATCCTTTGGAACCCTTGTTGGTGGCCTCAGATGCCCTGATTCTAACTTTTCATGCACAACAAGTTACCATTTGATCAGATGACTTCCACAAGGAATTTTTGCTTCAAATTTGATACACATGCTCTTTATAACATATATAGACCAATAGAATCAAGAATGGCCTAAAATTTTAAGTGTAAGGGCCTCAAACCCAAAACCCTAATTTCTGGTCATTTGTGTAGGAGCCCTGAGCCTGCCTGGGTGGCTCTGCAATCCTCTGAGATTTTGTGACTTTAAAGAAAACTTGGAGGTATAATATGATCATAGAACACTCATGGACCCTCTTGGCATGCTTCATGGCATCTGAGATAGCCCAAACCACTTCTAAGATTCACTTGATCACAAACCCTAGTTATGCAAATTATGCAGTGAAATAACTATGCAGTGAGATGGTATGCTTATGCAATGCAATATGAAGGATCACAAGCCAAGGTGTAAGAAAAAGAGAGGGAAAATTTGGGGTGTTTACAGCTGCCCTTATTCAAGCATGAGTTAGCTGTGTCGGATGTAAGTGCCTGGCTTAACAGACAAATAAGATAACTTGTGGTTGAATACCAAGACAGTCCAAAATTTACACTCTTTATTATAAGAAAAAAAGGGATATAAATTGTAATAGACAGTATAGACTGAATATAAAATGATAGCGACGGAGAACGACCATCGAGTAGCGAACGACTGTTGGGGATTAAAATGGTGAGAAACGCACTAACAGGGACGTCCATCATGCTGGGGAATAGAGAATCCGCGACGGGGACTACCCATCGGGTAAAGTGATGAAGGACGATCATCAAGATAAAGAAGAAAACCACGACGGGGATGACCATCGGGTAAAGGATAAATGAAACAACGATGAGGGACGGTCATAAAAAAGGTGAAGGACGATCACCTAGCATGGGACGGCTGCTCTGAAAAGATCACGACATAGGACGAATGTCGGATAGAAAGATCAACGATGGGGACGGCCATCGGATAACATGATGAGAGACGGTCATCAAAATAAATGATGAGGGACGGTCATCAAGAGGTGAAGGACGATCACCTAGCAGGGGACGGATGCTCTGTTGAGATTACCTCGACATAGGACAAATGTCGGATAAAAAGATCGACGATGGGCACGACCATCGGATGAATGATGAGGTACGGTCATCAAAAGGTGAAGGAAGATCACCTAACAGGGTACGGCTGTTGAGGATTATCGCGACATAGGAAGAATGTCGGATAAAAAGTTCGACGATGGGGATGGCCATAGGATGAATGATGAGGTACGGTCATCAAAAGGTGAAGGACGATCACCTAGAAGGGTATGACTGCTGAGGATTATCGTGACATAGGACGAATGTCGGATAAAAAAGATCGACGATGGGGAAGGTCATCAAATGAATAATTAGGTATGGTCATCAAAAGGTGAAGGACGATCACCTAGCAGGGTACGGTTGATGAGGATTATCTCGACATAGGACGAATGTCTGATAGAAAGTTGTTTTGTTGAAGACTTCTGGGGATAGATAAACACGGACGAGTGTTTAAGCCCTAAAAATAAAATGGTATATGTGTTTCAACGGTGTGTATAGATTAAAGATACGGACGAGTATCCTTAGGACCGCGATACGGACGCGTATTGATAGAAACAAACAGTGACGCGTGTTTAAGGAGTGATGATACGAATGAGTATCAACTGTTTGAAAAGGGAACACAGACGAGTGTTGATCTGTTGGGGGGATGCGTAAGATACGGACGAGTATCAAAACACTTATACCATTTTATTTTTAGGGCTTAAACACTCGTTCGTGTTTATCTATCCCCAGAAGTCGCCAACAAAACAACTTTCTATCCGACATCCGTCCTATGTCACGATAATCCTCAGCAGCTGTACCCGTCTAGGTGATCATCCTTCACCTTTTGATGACCTTACCTCAGCATTCATCTGATGGCCGTCCCCATTGTCGATCTTTTTATCCGGCATTCGTCCTATGTCGAGATAATCCCCAACAGAGCAGTCGTCCCCTGCTAGGTGATCGTCCTTCACCTCTTGATGACCGTCCCTCATCATTTATTTTGATGACTGTCCCTCATCATTTTATCCGATGGCCGTCCCCATTGTTGATCTTTCTATCAGACATTCGTCCTATGTCGTGATCTTTTCAGCAGCCGTCCCCTGCTCGGTGATCGTCCTTCACCTTTTTGATGATTGTCCCTCATCATTTTTTCATTTATCCTTTACCCGATGGCCGTCCCCGTCGTGGTTTTCTTCTTTATCTTGATGATCGTCCTTCATCACTTTACCCGATGGTCGTCCCCGTCGCGGATTCTTTATTCCCCGACATGATAGTCGTCCCCGTCAGTGTGTTTGTCACTGTTCTTATCCCCAGCAGTCTTCCTCTGCTCGATGGTCGTCCTCCGTTGCTATAATTTGATATTCAGTCTATACTGTCTATTACAATTTATATCCCTTTTCTTCTTATAATAAAGAGTGAAAATTTTTGATTGTCTATGTCTTCAACCACAAGTTATCTTGTTTGTCTGTTAAGCCAGACACTTATCCTACACAGCTAACTCCTGCTTGAATAGGTGCAGCTGTAAAAACCCCAAATTTTCCCTCTCTTTTTTCTCACACCATGGCTTGTGATCCTTCATATTACATTGCAAAAGCATACCATCTCACACTGCATAGTTATTTCACTGCATAAGTTGCATAACTAGGAATTGTGATCAAATGAATCTTAGAAGTGGTTTGAGCTATCTCAGAGGCCATGAAGCATGACAAGAGGGTCCATGCGTGTTCTATGATCATATTATACCTCCAAGTTTGCTTTAAAGTCACAAAATCTCAGAGGATTGCACAGCTACCCAGGAAGGCTCAGGTTTCTTGCACATATAACCTAAAATTAGGGTTTTGGGTTTGAGGCCCTTACAACCAAATATTTTGGTCATTCTTGATTCCATTGGTCTTTATATGATATATGGATAATGTGTATTAAATTTGATACAAAAATTCACCGAGGAAGTCATCTGATCAAGCTGTGACTTGTTGAGCAAGAAAAGTCAGGATTAGGGCATCTGAGGCCTCCAACAAGGGTTCCAAAGGGTCATCATCATCAATTTGAGGTCCTATGACCTTTATTTGGTCTTAGGAATTTTTGAAAGATCACAATATTGAATAATTTTGAGCCATTGCAAAATTTGTCATTTTTGGACATGACTTGTAATGAAAACTTCCCATTTTCGGGAAAGATTTTCAACCTCCTCTTTCTTGATTAAAAAGGCTTCAAATGATTTTTCTTCAAACATGGAAGTTGTATATTGGATCTTTCCATTTTCAAAAAGTACAAGAACTCCTCTTGATTCATCCTAGAACTCAAGTTATGATGGATCAAAGTTGGCAAAAATCACATATTTTTCAAGTTCATGCCAAAGAGGGAAATGTGAAATTTTGCTTTCCAAGACTTCTCATGACCTCTAATGCACTTCTACATATCATAACAATATAATGCAACTTGCCTTGACCAAAATTATGCCAAGAACCAAGGGTTTTCATGACTTGTTCTTCAAGAATTCACAAAGTTGGAAAAATGCAAAATCACTTCTAACTCTTGATCCAAGTGTTACAGCTCATGACAAATGCTCCAAGGGTGCTCCATGAAGTTAACTGATGCAGAACCACCCTTCAAAACATCTCTGTCCCAGCCCATGCCTCTAGTTCACAAAATCTTGACTTTTTGCATTTTAAGCCATGCCAATCCCACAGTTCCACAACAACTCTTATGACTAATAGCATTGTTTATACAAACCCCAAGAAGCATAAAACACATAACATCAAGCCTTGAAAGATACCATATCATCAGATTGCAAAAATTTCCTCTCAAACTTCCCTTATTCGAAACTCATTACACAGCCATCAAACATCAAATTTTCTTTCACCATTCAATCATACATGACCTAAGGAACACATCCCACCCATTTCCATGACCTAAAACTCAACACACAAGAACTCCATTTTCTGCCAAACCAGAACTAGATATCACAAAATAGCCCATTTAAACTCCATCAAAGCATTTCAATAGCTTCAGGGGGGCAGAGGAGCCATTTTGCACCAAAGGGAGGCTTTGAAAGTTCAAGTTTGAAGAGCTTCAGTTTAGGTAGCCTCCAAGAACATTTTTTCCAGAACTTCATTTTCTTGTTATAAATTGAATTACATGTTATCCTAATCATCATGATATGTTTAGAATTAAAAATGAGTATGTTATGATGTTCTGAAAGTTTGGCCGTGAATTTGTTTTGTTTCGATTCTCTTGATTCACTTGTTATAAATGCCATTTTATTGTTGATTTGAGTTGAGTGTATTTAGGGGAGTTTTTCTGGGAAATTTTCACGGAGTTGGATGGCCTATAGAAGAAACTAAGGTTGGGGGTTCGCCGAAGAAGGTCACCGGAGCTTCCCTCCGGCCACCTGAAGGCCATTAGGGTTTTAATCTTGTTTTTGTTCCCAGATGCAACCACAGCCATCAGATCTTGTTTTAATTAGCGTGCAGACGGTTTAGATCATGTCATTAACCCCTAATCTCATTTAATTATATTAATCTAAATTAATTAATTCATAGTGAACCAGGACCCTTAGATCACGTGCGAAACCAAACTTTGAACCTGGGCCTCTGGATCCTCATACCTTGGGTCACGCTGACTTCCCTTCACAGCCCTTGATCTCATCAACTTTGCATCTGAACCATTCACTTTGCTTACTTTGCATTTCTTTTTATTTATTTTGCATTTTTATTTCACATATTTATTTAAAATAGTAAATTATTTTATAAAAATATAATCTTTTGCACTTTCACTTTCAATAATTTTCAGAAACCAAAATTTTTTTTATTTTTTATTTGTGCATTAAAAATCTATTTTTAAATCATTTAATTGTATTATTTAATTAATTCATTCATTTTAATTAATTAAAAATACTTTTAGGTATTTAAAAATCACCAAAAAAATCATGAACCATTCTTTTATATTTAGAACAATTTACAAACTCATCTTACAAATTTATTTTAGGGTTTGATCATACTTTGACAATTAACCATGAATTAGGGTTTCCAAATTTCCTATTTTTCTAACCCTAACTTTAACAATCCATTTCTGATCAACCAAGATGAGTTTACACATGGTTCTTTTTGCATTCTTTCACACATTGCATATAGTATCTAGGGCATTTAACTCATATTTTTGCATTGCATTTTCCATTTTTTTGGAATTTTTCATGAAGAAGTACCCAAAACCCTAGCCTAACTTAGACAAACCATAACTTGACTTTGGTATAGCTTCTGACCTCCATATTTGGGGAGTGATCTTATGTGTGTTTAGGGTTCATTTGGTTGCATTTTCAATTTTTTATCATGTGTTATCCTTCTGTTGTGGACATGTGCATCTCATACTTTCTTAAAACCCCAATTTGCCATGTTTATTTGCATTCATCTTTGCATACCTTCATCATATGAACTTGTCATGACATCTCATGCATTTGTATGTCATCTTAGATACCTTAGGGCATGTATTAACATTGGTTGATCATTGTTGCATCCATTTGGTATGTTTTACATTCATTACTTCTTATGTGTATTCATGTGATTTCAAGCTTCTAACATGCCTTCCTTTGCATCCCATCTCTTGTATGATCATGCATAAACATTGTACATGTATTTGCATAATTTCATAACAAATTTTCATTGTGTTTTCACTTCTAGTCTTGATCATTGCATCTTCATTTGCCTTATTTCCTTTTGTTTCACATCTTATGCATTCATATTAACCATTTCAGGGGCTTCAGGTAAGTTGTTTAGGATGTGGATTTGCCTCCACATCCAACCTCTTCTTATCTCTTCATTTGCATCTTTATTTGTCTTTGAAGTTAGTTTGACTCACTTATGCTCTTTCTTGCTCCCTTTCTTTCTCTTTAGGTTACTTAACTTCTTCAGGAAGTAAGTAACTTATTCTCCTTTCTCTTCTCTTTTCATCTGCTTCTTCTTCCTTGGTGGCCATCTGAAGACTTTCTGTAGATCTTTCTCTAAGCCTCACAAACCATAGGAATATCCAAGCATGATAACTTTAGGGTTGTACATAGTCTCCCCTAGTTTTTACCTTTGAGTCTCCTTGAGTCTCTGCTTCTCATCTCATAATCAAGGCTAAATAGTAAAAGTTTTAAGACTCTAAATTAGGGTTATGCCTGTATCCTTATCTTAGGATGGAGTGTATAACTTTAATACTTAGTGTTAAACCTTTAAGTTGTTTACACCTCCTAATAAAGACACCTAATAATCATTAAGACTTAAGCTTGTAACTTGGGCCTTATATTAGGGTTACATCTTTGCCTATTGGTTTAGAGGGACTAACCCTAGTGTTCAATGGACAAGTCCCCCTCAGGTTTAGTCTTACAAACATAAAATCCATTTCTTAATCGCACCTTTAATTAAAATCCACCTTATTAAAGGCTTGTTATATAATGATTTTAATCCCTAACCATGGATTAAGTTGAGGAGTCTTCTTCATCTTAAGTGTTCCCATCTATTATCCTTCTCTTAGGATGGTGTAATGATTTCACTAATCCCTGATTAGAGATTAAACTCATTACTTAACACAAAACAAAATTCAAAAACACTTAATAATCACAAGTAGGTTAATGATCTCAATCCTGCATCATTAGGGTAACTAAGTTGAGATTTTCATCTCATACTTAAGTAGACTCATTATCCCTAATCAGGGGTGATATAATGAGTTTACGACCCTTGATTAAGGCTTAAGCTCATTATCTTATGCAAAACACCAAAAACAATAAAAAAACTGAAAACACAAAAACAAACAATAAACGTCTCCTCCGGGATTCTTTTCTCATCACACTCACTCTGAAAACGAGAACTCGCTTCTTCTGTCTAATGCAAGACAATCAGCACTCGAGCCGGACGAGTCATACACTTGAGCATAGACAAGCAAGCAGTTCACACAAAACGTCTAAGTCTCTTTGAGTCGAACTACGGTGTTTTGACTTCCTCATTGCACGAGAGGATACGTAGGCATAACTTAACAGTTATCGAACAAAAGTCCCCAGGTCTCTCCCCTCTCCTCTTTTTAGATTCCTTTTCTTTGCCTCAGTTTTGAGCTCCCATTCTTTGTATACCATCACCTTGTACATCCATCTCTTTTATACATTGTTAGCACATACACTTTTCCCCCCTCTTTAAAACACAGTCAGGTAAGCGTGGATCCCGTCGAGTACGACGAACGATCTGGGTTCTAATACCTTCCCAGGTCGTAACCTACCCCCTTACTCAGTCTCTTTGGTTCGCAACTTTCTTATCCATATCTTTCTAGGTTTATGCAGTATTACCTTTCCTTCGGGATAAAAATGCCTAACTGGCGACTCTATTCAACCTCAACCTTCAACATCGCCACCAGTTCGCGTTTTCACCGGGATGAAAATCCGGGGAGCGACAATATGGTACTCAAAATAATTGTTCTGGCCTTGTGACGATTTATGAGCTCTTTCTTCTGTTGGGCTGTTATTTCTTTCAATCTTCTGACCGTTGTCTCCAATTGGATGAATGTAACCATCAGTTACCATAACCCAGAAGTCTCCATCAAGAGCCAAAAAGAAGCTTTCGAGAACATCCTTCTAGTAGTCATAGTTCTCACTATCGAACACTGGAGGTTTGCCATTGATCTTGTCATTCAGATTGTCGTTGTTGTTCTGGAGATGTTCCACCATAGTGTTTTTCTTAAGGATCTTTTTCTGACACGATTAAGTGTTAGCACCCAAAACCAGATGCTTTGATGCCAATTAAAGGGGCGAAAAACACAAAAGGGGGGGGGGATGAATTGGGATTTTCAAAAATAAAGGCAAGAACACAACAAATTTATCCTGGTTTGTTTGAACTCAAACTACATCCAGTCCACCCGCCAAGGTGATTTTGTCTCTCTCAATGAGGTTTTAATCCACTATTCAAGATATGATTACAATCCATAAAGACCTACTTTCAATGTCTTCTTGAGTCTACTGACTAACACTTTAGTCATTCGAGGAATATCAAATATTTTGATTACAAGTGTGTAAAAGGATTGCTTCTTAAAAGATATTAATACAACTGTGATATTGTTACACAAAATTATTTCAAAATAAGAGTGAAGAAAAATTAGGAGAGTTTGTAAATGCACGCAAGAGTTCATCCATATTTCTTCCAAGTAACTCCTTTAAATAAATAGATATTTGAACCGTTGGAGACAAATAATTTTTTTTTGGATGATGATAAATGTCTTTGAAGAGTTTCCAAATTTAGATATTTATGTCTGATAGCTGTTAAATCTTTGATACTCAATTAATGTGGTTGATTCTAATTTCAGAGTTTGCGTATAAGTGAATATCAGAGTTTGATCAAAGGAGAAGGTTGTGATGAGCGTGATATGCAGTCAGATCATCCATATACACTTTTTTTAATATTTCTTGTTGTAGATCTTCTATCATATGTGATTAACTTCTTGTAGTTGCGTCAGAACTTCTATCATTTGTAAAGAACTTCTTGTTGATGCGTCAGGACTTCTATCGTATGTAAAGAATTTCTTTCTTTACATCAGAACTTCATGCACATTAAAATAAATAATTTTAAGAAGCAAATTTTGTTCTTTTTAAAATAAAGTGACATTTGTTATCACCAAAACTTAATTAGTGAGAGTAGAATCAATTCTTGTCCTAACAGTCGATCCCCATGATGAAATTGAAGGGTCAGACCTTCAGATTGTGACGAATGAAATTGTTGATAGTTTCATTCAAATGGACAGGGCTAATAAGGGAATTTATATGGACTTCTCCAAACTATACTTGAAGGGTGAAGTTGACATAAACATGGTCGAGATAACCGAGGAACAAACCATGGATGTTGACGAAGAAAATCGTCAAGGAGAATATAATAAGGTGGCTTATCCCAAAGAAGAGGAAACTATTATTGAGTTTCTACACAGGTTCCAGGCGAATAATTCTGATGTAATTTTGTCCCCTAGGTGCAGTGCCATCTTCGACAAGAAGGTTGCCCACAACCTTCAAGGCGTAAAGAAGGCCAGGGGATGACAGGGTCAAAGAACTTCTCAAATACAAATGAATTTTGACCCAAGAGGACCTGCTCATAAACAACATGGTGGAAACCACAAATACCAGGAGCCAGGAAAACCACTTTCAAACCCAGTGCTAAGGTGCCAAATGGAAAGTGGGTCAAACCCGTCGAAGATAAAGAGAAAGGAAAGCAGCAATGGAGGAAGTTTGATGTGGAAAGGGGCTCTTTGATGGAGTACAAAAAGGAGGTCAAATCATCCAACAAAACTTCATATGTCTCTGAAAATTAGAGGGTAAGAACCTGATGTGGAGGTCTCAATGGAGAAGGGAGAAAAGGCGAAGGAAGGCACAAATGGAAGCTCAAATGAAAGATCAAACTGAGTCTAGCACAAATGTAATGGCTGGAAATAGTGGAGGCTATGGGGCGAAATAATTCCTTCGAGCGGCCAACTGAAGTCGTGAAAGGACACTTGAAGCCTCTATATATTACTGGGAAGGTGGAAACTGTGGCTGTAAACAAAATATTGGTGGATTGTGGTGCAACGGTTAATTTAATGCAACATTTCTTGTTAAGTAAGATTGGTAAGTTCGACACTGATCTAAAACCTCATAATATGGTCCTTTCAAATTATGTGCGGAAGATTATCGCTACTTTGGGTGTCCTACAGGTCAATTAACTGTGGGGACGATGACAAGACCTAATGTGTTTATGGTGGTCGAAAGTAAAGCCAACTTTAACCTTTTGTTGGGAAGGGAATGGATTCATGGTGTATGAGTAGTAACTTCTTCGATGCACCAAATGGTAACAATTTGGAGACCTGATGGAATAGTAGAAAATATCGAAGGAGATCAAGGGTACTTTAAAGTGCCTGTAAACCATGTTAATGGAGTTGAATTCGACAAAAACTTGGCGCATATTGCACCTTGTACCCCACCAGAGTTCGAGTTTACCCCTGATGGTCATTCCTTTTGCTCATTGTACTTGCATCCTATGGAGGGGTTCTTATGGGACAGAGAAGTAATAGGGGAAGAAGGAAATTATCAATACTTTGGAGAGCCTATTATACACCCCACAGGTTTGGGAAGCAAAAAGGTTGTAATAATGACTAAATTCGACACATTGCAAAGAATTTCGGCCCATGTGACTGAAACTAAGTTGCAAGCGGCCTTGGAGGTTGCAGAAAAACACATAGTTGTCGAAGCCAACGCATATTTTCTCGAAGAAGGTCCCAGTAATGACTTTGATCTAGAGCCACCTGACAAGGTTCAAATTGAAGAACAAAACCAAAGGCTTGATGCCATTTACGACAATGAACCTTTAGGTTTTGAAAAGAATCCATAGTCAGATAACATAAAAATGCTGGCACAAGATCCTTTGGATGAAGTTTACTTGGGAGAAGGGGAAGTGAAAAGGCCTACTTATATCAATGTCAATCATGACACACAACTCAAGGTCGAAGTAGTCTAACCGTTGAAGGAATTCAAAGATTGCTATGCTTGGTACTATGATGAAATGCTTAGTTTAAAGAGAGAGCTCTTCAAACATAAGTTTCCAATCAAGCATGGGAAGAAGCCAGTCAAGAAAAATCCAAGACGGTTTGCCATAACAATCGTCTCAAAAATAAAAGAGGAGAACAAAAGGATGCTTCGATGCAAGTTCATTCGTACCGCCATGTATGTTGAATGGTTAGCTAACATAGTACTAGTTATTAAAAATAATGGTTCTGTAAGGGTTTGTATAGATTTTAGAGATTTAAATTCTGCAACCCCTAAAAATGAATATTTTATGCCTGTGGCTGAGATGCTAGTCGATTCTGCTGCGGGAAATGAATATCTCAGCATGTTAGATGGTTATTCTGGATATAGCCAAATATTCATTGTTGAAGAAGATGTCCCAAAGACTTCTTTTCAATGTCCTGTAAGTAAGAGAGTGCCTAAAGGGGGGGGGGGGTGAATTAGGTCTTTTGAGACATTTTGGTATTTTTGGCGGTAGTTAAATTTTATGCCTAATATCTCTAAGTGATGAAAACGGTAAAAAGCGGAAAAATAAATAACACAGATTTATACTGGTTCCCCTTACAGACCAAGAGTACTCCAGTCCCCTTACAACACGTAAGAGATTTTCATTATAGTTTTAGAATTATCGTACAACCTATAAACACAAAAACCGGTGAAGCTTACTATCTAAAGCTATATGACTAAGTATTGAAGAACAATCCTCTAACAACATTATACTTGTATCCAACAATCCTGGATCACAAGAGTACAAAGAAATTATTTTTAATAATATGATAAATTGGTGCTATCAATCTTCTTGATTGATCTTCTCCTTGAATAAAAATATCACTCAAAATAGTATACAAGTGTTCACTAAAAATGAGATGAAATAATGAAATATGTGATAATTTATGAAGGTTCTTCTAAAAATAAGTATGAACACTTTTAGCAAAAATTTGAAAGGTTGTGAAGAAAATGAGTGATTATAATTTTAAGAAAAATCTTGGAGGTAATTTGTTAATTTGAAACTATCAATATTTATAATGTGTAGAACACCTTTTAAAAAAGTTACAATTTTATGCAGTAAAAATAATCAAAAGGTATAAGAATTTAAAACAAGTTTTCATGAAAAGTGGCCATTTTTCACAATTCGTTACAGGGTTAGTCGGTTAACCATATGGGTTAACCGGTTAACGCACTCCAATGTTAACTTCAGATTTCAAAATTTGGCCCGTTAACCGATTAACCCCAGTTGTTAACCGGTTAACACTGTTTGAAAAACATAAAATTATTGTTTTAAAAATATTGAACCAATGTAAAAATTTTAGAAAACATTTATATGAAGTATATTATGCATAATAGATTATTTAAACACTTGTATAAATATTTTAAAGTTCATTTTGGTATACCTATTGAATTTGTCCAATACTTGAAACTTTAATGTCTTACATATGAAGCTTTGATCAATTATGCCTTGGCCTTTGATAGAAGATATTCTTGTTGCTTGATACCATTTGAAGCTCTTGTCTTTTTGCATTCATATGTTGCATATTGAAACTTGTTGTCTTCATCAAAACATTCATGTGATTAAAGCATGCTTCTACAATCTCCCCCTTTTTGATGATGACAAACGATCTTTGAAAAAAATGCTTTGATAGTTGTTACTCTAATCTTGTTTCTCCCCCTAAGTTCAAAAACTCCCCCTAAATTCAAGAGGCATGAAAATTCTGCACAGAGAGACATTTGAGAAACAATCCTTCTCCCCCTTTGGCATTAGCAAAAAGGAAGAGGACTTTATAAAAATTAAATTTAAAAGCTAATATGATCATGACAAGCAATTAGCAAAATGGAAGCATACAATAAAAACACTCATATTAAACAAAAAAACAGAATTTGATTAATTCATAACATAGTGCATAAACGGATAAGAACACATAAACTTTAAAACCAAACATGCCTAAGAAAACTAGGACTTAAATTGTTAAACTTAATTAAAACCTAGAACATAAGAACATAAACATACGAATATAAACATAAGAACATAAACAAGTGCTTTAATCTTCACTACCCTATTAATCTTCACCATCTTCCTCATTTTTGTTCCGGGAACTTAGGACTAGTTTACGGAGGCTATTGATGGCTCGGGTGGTTTCACGATGTTGGTTAATCATAGTCATGTAAAGAAATTCATTCGTAACACCACCTTCTGGAATAGGATAGTTAGAAGTAGAAGACTCGTCGTCATACTTGTAGAATTCGTCGTTGCACTTGATGATACATGTATTATTCATTATGGTTACTTCGTTGATTTTGTTTTTCGTGGTCTTCAAAGCAACAAAAGGTTCCCTACTAATTTCCAAATGCGTAAATTCCAAGATACTTGAAATAAGACGACTGTAAGGAAGACTTGTTGAAAGAATGAGTTGTTGGAGGAGATGATACATCATAGTGAGGATCCAATTTACCTTGATATTATTTTTGATGGAAAACAAGGCTTGCATTTCCAGATCGTTAATTTGGGACTGGTTTGAGTCTTTTTGCAGCAAGACATAGCTAATGACATAGTGCAACATTCAGTCATTTACCGATAAATTCTTCGCATAGCAAAGTACACGGGGTGTGCGCTGACTAGCCACCACTACTTCCTTCGGAAACTTGCAGATGCTATAATAGTATTCCATCTTATCATAACCAGCCTATAGACCATCCTTATGGTTCACTCCTTTTCTTAGAAAACATCCTGAATACGATATTTTTAAAGAAGCATCAATACGACTCAAATCCTCCTTTATCTCAAAATCTCTAACAATACCTTTAAGAATGTGTTGCCCATGTTTATTCATATTAAGTGTCAGGCTGTTCATGAATGACTTAACCAAATTAGGGTAACAATGACCCTTATCTGACACAAAATTTTCAATCCTCTGATACTTAAGCAATTCTGGAAAATTAAACGTAGGAGGTTGAAAGGATTTTAGGTTGACATATTTTACCTTAAGTAGATGTCGAACCCTAACTTTGAAGTCCAATCTCCTTTTCTTTGTTGTTTCCATCTAGGTTTCTTCTTTATTGTCATGGGAGTTACCTTCTGGCACTTGTTCCTTTCCCTTCTTGGATGGAACCATGGATGAGAGATGAAATTTCTAGGGTTTGTGAGTGATTTTCAGGTTTGGTGTTAGTATTGTGAGAATGAAGAGTGTGAGGATGGTTTATAAAGATTTTATGGTTAAGTGGGGGGTTTTAATAAGTGTTGAATGGTATTAAGAGTTGGTAGAAGTTGGAAGGAAGGTTTAATGGTGAGTTAAAGAGGTCAAAGGTAGATGAAGAGTGTTATTGGAATGTTGGTGAGTGTTTAAAGCACATGCATAGAGAATAAAACATATATACACATGTGAAAGAATAAAAAGAAAACAAAAAATAGAGTTTTTAAACAAACTTGGGATTTAAAAAACGTACAGCGTTAACCGGTTTACTCCAGGTGTTAACTAGTTAATGGACTAAACTTTTCAAAAAATAGAAAAATCCAACAAGTCCATAACTTTAAGAATATGAGAGATATTGATCTAATCCTTGAAGAATATGTTAGTATACAACATAATGCAACTATGGATAAAATATTTTTTGAAACCGATAAATTTTGAGTGTGCGAAAGTGAGAAAAACAGAAACCAACAAAAAACGAGTCCTAGCATTTTATGCACATAAAGTAAAATAAATGAATTTTCATGATATTTTACTATATACAAAGTAATTTTAGACAAGTTTAGATGTAACCTTCATTGAGAATACCAAGTTCTCGCCGAATTTTGAAAAATTGATCTTTAGCCAATGGTTTTGTAAAGATGTCGGCAAGTTTATTATGAGTATCCACAAAGGTGACATCTACATCTCCATTAAGTACATGGTCATGAAGGAAATTGTGTCGAATATCTATGTGCTTTGTTCTTGAATGCATGACCGTTTTTTTTGTGATGTTGATGGCACTTGTGTTGTCGCATCGAAGAGGAATGAATCTGAGATCTAAACCATAATCAATAAGTTGTTGTTTAAGCCACATAATTTGTGCACAACAACTACCTGCTGCAATATACTCTGCTTCGCTCATACTAAGTGCGACACATGCTTGTTTCTTGTATGCCCACGACACTAGTGCATTCCCGAGTATGTGACACGTACCACTTATGCTTTTTCTATCGGTTTTACATCCTGCATAGTCAGCGTCAGAATAGCCAATCAAAGTACATATACTACCTCTTTGATACTATAATCCAATGTTTTTTATTCCTTTGAGATACTTCATGATCCTCTTCACAACAGTGAGATGTGACTCCTTAGGATTTGCTTGAAAGCATGCACATAAACACACACTAAACATTATGTCAGAAAGGCTTGTCGTCAAATATAATAAGGAACCAATCATACCTTGATATTTTGTGATATCAATTGAAGTACCCGATTCATCTTGATCAACATACGTTTTGGATCCCATTGGAGTGGACATTACCTTGCAACTATCCATATCGTATATTTTCAATAATTCCTTGCAATACTTGGATTGGTTGATGAAAATGCCATCCTTTGTTTGCTTGAGTTGTAGTCCAAGAAAATAGTTCATTTTTCCCATCATGGACATCTCGAATTCTCCTTGCATCATTAATGAAAACTCTTCACATAATTCCTTGTTTGTTGAACCAAAGATGATGTCATCGACATAGACTTGAACCAATAAGGTGTTGCCTTTTATCTTCTTAATGAACAATGTCTTGTCAACCTTTCCTTTGACAAATCCATTTTCATAAAGAAAGTTGCTTAGATGATCATACCATGCCCTTGGTGCTTGTTTTAAGCCATAAAGGGCTTTCTTCAACTTGTAAACATGCGAGGGATTCTTGAAGTCTTCAAAGCCTGGAGGTTGTTTGACGTAGACTTATTCATTAATGCATCCATTCAAGAAAGCGCTCTTGACATCCATCTGGAATAACTAAAAATTCATTGAACAAGCATAAGCAAGCAATAATCGTATAACTTCTAACCTTGCTACCGGAGCAAACGTTTCATCAAAATCGATTCCTTCTTCTTGGTTGTATCCTTGTGCGACCAATCTTGCTTTGTTTCGAAATATGATTCCATTTTCATCAAGTTTGTTCTTGAACATCCATCTTGTTCCTATGATATGTTTATTGTCAGGTCTTCGTACAAGATTCCAAACTTGATTTCTTTCAAATTGGTTTAGTTCTTCTTGCATTACTATAATCCATTGATCATCGCCTAAGGATTCATCGAATTTGGTTGGTTCGATTTGAGATACAAATTCCATGTTGAGATAAGCATCCTTGAGATTTAGTCGTGTTGCTACGCCTTGACTAATATCACCAATGACTTTATCGATCAGATGTTCTCTATGAGTCCTCCATTCTTTCGGTAGATCATGATGTTCTTCATTGATTTGTGACTCATATTCTTGTGGTTTTGGTTGATCATTTGAGACATCTTTGTATGGTTGTGACATATCTATTAACTCATCATCATCATCATCATCAAGAATATTATCTTCTTTAGAGGGGTTAGTCTCATCAAAAGATACATGCATAGATTCTTCAATAACTAAAGCTCTTTTATTAAAAATTCTAAATGCCTTACTAGTAAGGGAGTAACCAAGAAAGATACCTTCGTCGGATTTCTCATCGAACTTACCAAGATTGTCCTTGTCATTGTTGAGAACAAAACACTTGCACCCGAAAATATGGAAAAATGATATATTGGGTTTCCTTCATTTGAATAACTCATACGTAGTCTTTTTGAGAATTGGCCAAATGTTGGCACGGTTGCTTACGAAACATGTTGTGCTTACCGCATCCTCCCAAATGTATTTTGGAAGATTAGAGTCGCTAAGCATCGTTCTTGCAAGTTCCACCAATGGCCTATTCTTCCTTTCTATGACACCGTTTTGTTGAGGAGTTCTTGCTACGGAGAAGTTGTGAGAGATTTTATGCTCTTCGCAAAATTCTTCAAATGAAGCTTATTGAAATTCTCCACCGTGGTCACTTCTAATGGAGGCTATTGTGAGCGATTTCTCATTTTGTATTTGTTTTGTGTACTTCTTGAAGGCTTTGAAAGCGTCACTTTTCTGCACTAAAAACAATGTCCAAGTATATCTAGATAAATCATCAACAATAACTAAAGCATAAACATTACCTCCGAAGCTTTTTGTTCTTGATGGACCAAAAAAATCCATATGCAATAGTTGTAGTGCCTAGATGTGGACACCAATTTCTTGGATTTGAAATATGTCTTGGTTTGTTTCCCTTTTTGACATGCGTCACATAACGTATCCTTGATGAATTTTATCTTTGGAATACCAACAACTAGATCATGCTTTATCAACTTGTTCAAGTGCTTCATGTGAATGTGAGAAAATCTCTTATGCCATAACCAAGCCTCGTTGTTGTTTGCCAATAAACATTTTACCTTCAAGGAAGTGTTATCAAAAGAAATCATAAAAATGTTATTAATTCTTGTACCTTTTAGCAAGACATCATGTGTAACTTCATGTTCAATCAAACATTCGTTCTTTGTAAAGTTGATACGGAACCCTTTGTCACATAATTGACTTATGCTAAGTAGGTTGTGTCTCAGGCCTTCCAAGTAAAGGACATCTTCTATGGTTGTTAACAGTGGTGCACCAATAGTTCCTATTCCTCCTTTATTGTCATCACCATATGTTACATATCGTTTGGCCTTACGATATAGATATGAAAATTTGTTGATATTGTTCGTCATATGCTTTGAACATCCTCTATCAAGATACCATTGATTGGATGTTGTCTTCAAGCATACCTACAAAACAAAATTAAGTTTTGTTAGGTATCCAAATTGCTTTGGGTCCTTGATAGTTAGTACCCTTTTCAACCCACACATAACGCCCTTTTGCAATACCAATATTACGAACATAACAAACATTAGGTGTGTGGCCTTTAATTCCACAATAAAAGCAAGTTGGTTCAAAATTACTTCTGTATCTAGGAACATACACTTTTCTATTAACAACCCTTTTCTTTTTAGGATGTTGATGCACAATTTTAGAATTGTTTACTTTCTCTTTAAAAATTTGATCACTAGCTTTAATAAAAATGGTTTCATTGGTACTTGGTTTAGAAAACTTAGAATATCCTAATCCACTCTTATTATTAGAATATCTTTGGTTCCTTAGGATTTCTTCCAAGCCAATTTGACCTTTCTCATATCTTTCAATAACTCTTTTAAGTTGAACAATTTGAAAAGAGGAATATTCACAATTCTTGCAAACAAAATTTTATTTTTCATCCATCATTTCTTGTTTTTCATTTTCAACACATTTTTCTAATGCAACGTTCTTTTCTTTGCAAGTTTTGGGCAATCCGGTTTTTGTGTGACCTTGCTTTCCACATTCATAACAAGTAATGTCTTGCATTGATGTGGGTGTCTCCTTTTTCCTGAAATGTCTATTCTTTTTAGCATAAAGGGATTTTTTATTTTTATTGAAAAACTTACCGAACTTTTTCACAAGGAGCATGAAATTCTCATCTTCCGATGTGCCATCATCTTTATCTTCTTTTGATTCAACCTTCAAGGAAATTCCTTTAGACTTATTGTCTTGATTTTCATGTTTCTCAGGCCTTCCAAGTTCCAACTCATGTTCTTGAAGTTTACCAAATATAGATGCAAATGTCATTGTTGAGAGACTCTTCTTTTCCGAGATAGCCGTTACTTTCAGTTGCCATTCTCTTGTTAAGGATCTTAAGACTTTGAGGTTTAGATCATCATTTGCAAAGGTTTTTCCAAGAGCAATCAAATGATTTGTTAGATGAAAAAATCTCTTATGTAGTGCAACTATGGATGCACCAGGCTGCATTTGGAACATTTCATACTCTTGACTCAATGTGTTTAACCTTGATCTCTTCACTTCGGCGGTTCCTTCACGCGTCTCTACTAAAGTGTCCCATATTTGTTTTGTCATCTTACATTGCGAGATGAAGAAAAAATTTGTCCATACTCAAGGCGCTTTGAATAATGTTTATAGCCTTCTTCTCATTCAATATTTTCTTCCTATCATCTTCATTTAGTGCATTTTTCGTCTTATCGGAGGCTTCACCATTTATCATTGTGACCGGAACATGCGGACCATCTTCAACAATTTCCCATATTCCTTCTACTTGTGCTTCTAGATGTGCTTTCATCCTTATTTTCCAAAAGTCGAAGTATTCTCCTGAGAATAGAAGAGGCTTGTGACTACTTCCTCCATCTTTGAAAACAGGGTTTGAGTTTGCGGAAGCCATACTGGATCTGTAGGAACAGGTTATCTATAACCAACTATGATGCCAAATTTAAGTAAGAGAGTGCCTAAGAGGGGGGGGGGGTGAATTAGGACTTTTGAGACTTTCTGGTATTTTTTACGGTAGTTAAATTTTATGCCTAATATCTCTTGGTGATGAAAGCGGTAAAAAGAGGAAAAATAAAGAACACATAGAGTACAAAGAAATGATTTTTAATAATATGATAAATTAGTGCTATCAATATTCTTGATTTATCTTCTCCTTGAATCAAAATATCACTCAAAATAGTATACAAGTGTTCAATAAAAATGAGATGAAACAATGAAATATGTGATAATTTATGAAGGTTCTTCTCAAAATAAGTATGCACACTTTTAGAAAAAATTTGAAAGGTTATGAAGAAAATGAGTGATTATAATTTTATGAAAATTCTTGGAGGTAATTTGTTAATTTGAAATTATCAGTATTTATAATGTGTAGAACGCCTTTTCAAAAAGGTACAATTTTATGCAGTAAAAATAATCAAAAGGTATAAGAATTTAAAACAAGTTTTCATGAAAAATGGCCATATTTCACAATTCGCTACAGGGTTAACCGGTTAACCATATGGGTTAACCGGTTAATGCACTCCAACGTTAACTTCAGATTTCAAAATTTGGCCCGTTAACTGGTTAACCCCAGCTGTTAACCAGTTAACACTGTTTGAAAAACAAAAAATTGTTGTTTTAAAAATAGTGAACCAATGTAAAAAGTTTAGAAAACATTTATATGAAGTATGTTATGCATAATAGATTATTTGAACACTTGTATAAATATTTTAAAGTGCACTTTGGTATACCTATTGAATTTGTCCAATACTTGAAACTTTAATGTCTTGCATATGAAGCTTTGATCAATTATGCCTTTGCCTTTAATAGAACATATTCTTGTTGCTTGATACCATTTGAAGCTCTTGTATTTTTGCATTCATATGTTGTATATTGAAACTTTTTTCTTCATCAAAACATTCATGTGATTGAAGCATGCTTCTACATGTCCAGGGGCCTTAGGTACCTATGAATTGGTAGTAATGCCTTTTGGCCTAAAAATACCTGGGTAACTTACCAGCGTGTAATGAATTCGATCTTCCATGATTTTATTGAGACTTTCATGCAAATATACATTGATGATATTGTTTTAAAGTCTATTTTAGGAACATATCATATTGACCATCTTTGACAATCCTTTGAAAGGATGAGAAAGCATGGTCTTAAAATGAATCCTCTTAAGTGTGCTTTTTGTGTACTGTCATAGGATTTCTTAGGCTTTGTGGTCCATAAGAAGGGGATCGAAATCAATCAAAATAAGACCAACACCATTATGGAAGCGAAATTTCCATCAACAAAGAAGGAATCACAATCATTATTAGGCAAGATCAATTTCCTAAGGAGATTCATATCAAACCTAAGTGGTAAAACTCAAGCCTTCTCACCTTTGTTTCGAATCAACAAAGATGGGTTTGTCTGGGGGCAAGCTTAACAGGATGCCTTTGACAAAATCAAGGAATACTTGAGCCACCCTCCTATTCTCTCACCACCTTGTAGAAGAAAAAGCATGAGATTGTACATAGATGTGTTAGATAAAACTTTAGGGAATATGTTAGCTCAAGAGGATGATGATGGTGTCGAAAGGGCCAATTATTACCTTAGTAGAGTTTAAAATGATGCATAAACTAGGTATAACATGATAGGAAAATTGTTCTTAAGCTTGTATTATTCTTGTACAAAATTGAAAAAATATATAAAGCCAGTTGATGTTTACGTTTCTTCTTGTTGTGATTTATTAAACATATATTTTCCAACTCTATTTTTCATAGTCGAATTGGTAAATGGGAACTAGCATTAACTGAATGTTCCTTAACATATAAGCCTTTCAAGGCTATTAAAGGAAAAGTAGTGGCAGACTTCATAGTCGACCATTCTATTAATGAAACTCCTTTGAATTATCTTGAGATGGAACCTTGGAAGTTATACTTCGACGGATCTAGCCATAAAGATGTGACAATCAAAGGAGTACTCGTTATTTCTCCTAATAAAATTCCAACAACATTCAAGTGTAAGATCGAAGGCCTTTGTTCAAACAATGAAGCTAAATACGAGGCTTTAATAGTTGGACTTGAAGTATTATTAGAATTGGGGGCAACTCATGCTGAAATAATGGGAGACTCATAGTTGGTTGTAAAACAAATCACAAGAATACAAGTGCATTAAAAAAAGTAATTATGTATTTTATGGTGGCAAATTGAATGCTGAAGAAATTTGAAGCAGATAGTGTTCAACACATACCTAGATTGGAAAACCAAGTTGCAAATGACTTTTCCCAGATTGCATCAGGATATAAAATTTCGAAGCAAAACCTGCAAGATGTAATCGAAGTTAGAGGGTAAGTAGTGTCAGTTGGATTAACCCCATCAGACTTGGAAGAAACAAAGCTTGGATACGATGATGAAGATAAATTCCCCATCCTAGCAGTCAACACCTTAACAAATAAGGATTGGAGGAAGTCTATAGTGGAATATCTACAAAATCCAGCAGCTTTGACAGAGAGAAAGACCAGGTAACAAACTTTAAGTTATGTTTTGTTGGGTAACGAATTGTTCAAGAAGACTCCTGAGGGAGTATTGCTCAAATTCCTTAGAGAATTAGAGGCATATTTGGTCTTTTCGACTGTCCATAGTGGAGCATGCGGGGCACACCATGTAGGCCACAAAATGAAATGGCTCTTGTTTCGACAAGGCATGTATTGGCCTACCATGTTAAACGATTGTATTGAATTTTCTACGGGTTGTCAGGAATGCCAAATTCAAGCTGGCATCTAACATGTTCCTGCAAGTGAAATACACTCTATAGTTAAACCATGACCCTTTAGAGGATGAGCTTTGGATCTGGTTGGGGATATTCGACCAGCTTCATCAAAAAATCAGAAATACATTTTGGTGGGTATTTATTATTGTACCAAATTGGTCGAAGCTATACCCTTGCAAAATATTGATCAAGAGGATGTGATTGAATTTATTCAAAAACATATCATCTATAGGGTTGGAACCCCAGAAACCCTTACAACAAACCAAGGATCAGTATTCACTGGTCGAAAGATGCAAGAATTTGCTAAAGAAATGGGTTTCAAACTCTTAACATCCACCCCTTACAATGCTCAGGCTAATGGCCAAGTCGAAGCAGCAAATAAAGTGGTGAATGGGTTGATAAAACAACATGTGGGAAAGAACCCAAATAATTGGCATAAGACATTAGACCAAATCCTTTGGGCATGTCGAACATCCCCTTAGGAGGCAACCAACACTACTCCATTTCGACTTACCTTTGGGAATGATGCAGTTTTTCCTGTAGAGATTTATCTTCAGTTGACAAGAGTCCAGAGACATCATCAGATTCCATCTGAGTCTTATTGGAACATGATGCTAGACGAATTGGTAGACCTAGATGAAGAAAGGTTGCATGCTTTAGAGTTGCTGAAAAGGTAAAAAAAAAAAAAAAAAGTGGAGAAGTCTTACAATAAAAAGGTTAAAATTAAAACCTTTTTGACTAGAGAATTGGTGTGGAAAGTAAATTTTCCTATGAATCGAAAGACCATATCTTTAGGGAAATGGTCCCCAAAATGGGAAGGTCCATTTCAAGTTACTAACGCATTCAGTAATAATGCATAAGAAGTTCAAGAGATTGAGGATGATGAAAGAATCTTATAAGTAAATGGGAAATATTTGAAAAAATATAGCTAAAATAGGCTATAGAGGCCAAAATACACATGCTTTGAGGAAGCAAAGATACATGAGCATATCTGGAAAAAAGTTATTCATACTTGCTCCAATCTTTTGACATGAAATAATTAATCCAATCTTCGTCAGCCTCATCATCATCATCATCATCATCAAAGTCAGGTTTTTGGATACGACTCTGGGAAGTCTTCACCCTAGTTCTAGATTTTTTTACTAGTTATGGTGGATTCAGTTGAGGTGTTCGATCTAGTAGATGATGCAATAGAGGCAGCAGCAGGTTCCTCACTTGTCTTCACTTCTTCAGCCTTCTGGGTTAATTCTAACACGGCTATAAGTGTAACACATTTACCCCACAACAAAATAATACAAAATTATTCAATAAAAATCAGAGTTTTCAACAAAAAGGGTATCACATTTCAACAAACATCAATAAAAATAATCATTTTGTCATGTCCCATAACACGGGTTACAACTTGCATTCATAATGAAAACAAACAACATGTTTAAGTAGCGGATCATTATTCATCAAGTTAATCAACACAATATAAAAATTCAAATGTTAATTCAAAACATCATCAACTCAAGATTAAAACAAGTGAAACCAAAAAAATTCCAAGCGTTCTCGATATTACATGACACAGAGCAAGACACCACCCTAAACTCTATAGACGACAAAAGTACATATACTCCAAGCTATATCCACATACCAAGCTTAATCCTGAGTATCTGCAGGATGGCAGAATATACCATCACCAAAGGCAGGTATGGTGAGTAAATTAACATTCAATATAAATGATATAAAGAAGAAATTACAAGTCAACATGCATCAATAGATAAATAATTTCAAGTCTCACCCATATACAACAAAATCTATCACATCATCACATAAAATACAAATGCAATCATGCTATGCCACCAAGAATAAAATGCAATCCTAATAATATGCATGTGGTACCAAATCATCATCACGGATGGAAACTGGACCATCAACCCTCCACAAGGGAGCACATCATAAGCAACATATCACCTCAATCAACACGATGGGATTGAAGCTACCAACGGACCGAATTCCCATCATAATTATGCCATCAATGCAAGATGCAATATAATCATATATCATCAAAACACATCAACTATTGCATCCATATTCACCAGCATTCCTCATTCATCATAACACCTAATACTTGCCTACTCACATCATCAATGCTACATATCATCATAATACAACATAAATCATCTCGACATCATTTCATCACAAACGCCTACACATTTAACATATTACATCATGGTAAGAATTCACAACAACCTCATAGCAACGTAAGACAACAAAACAACTCATTTCAAATCATTTTCAAGGATAAAATGTTTTTTTCAAAAAGTGTCAGGTCTCGCTAAGCGACCTGTTCTCGAGTTGTGGGAAGTTCAGTTTTCCACTTGCTCGCTAAGCGAGACGATGATTTCACGCAGAAAAACTTGCGATTTCAGTACGACTCTGCTGCGACAAAACTCATCAAAAATCATATTTTAACAACAGAAAAATGCAAAATTCATCCATGTAACCAACTACCATCATGTATTCATCAACTACAACATCTAACATCATCATTTAGTTAAACTCTTATAATAATCCTCTTAACCCTAAGATTTCCCTCGAAACCCCCTTTCTCATAAGACCTACCTCTACATTATGAATATTGAACGGAAAATACGCCTCATACCTTAGTTAATCTATACTCTTTCAATCACCTCTTATAGAATCTCAAACTTAGCCTCCTTGGTTCCTCAGAGCAAAATCTCTAAATCTCCAAAATACGTGTTATGAGAGTCTATTCCTAATTCTCTTCTCTTAACCTTCACAAAAGACTAAACTACCCTCAAGACCTCTAACTCCCTTATTTCATTTTAATAATAAAATTTAAATAATATTCATAATTATTCTAATATCACTATCAAAATAAAATAATTTCATCACCACAACACCACAATATAACACACAAATACACCAAAATTGCCAAAAGATCATAATAATTAATTAAATAATTAAATTATGAAATCGGGGCGTTACAATAAACACTGATGTTGGATTTCAATGTGATGGATGAAAACCAATTGATGAGGATTTTATAAAGATTGGATTTTTTGGCCATAATGACTATTCAAATAAAAGAGATTGGGAATATGGGGAATTTTATTGGATAAATGTTCCAAGGTTCTATTCTTAGTGATTCCCATGACATGGAAACTTGTTTCGTTGGAACATGTTAATGAAATTTTGATATCAGATATGAGATGTCGAAGGAGATATCACAACACTAATATCTGAACAATGATCAATACATGAACAATGACAAAAATCAGTAAACAATTGTAAAGAGACATAAGTAATTGTTAACCCAGTTCAGTGCAAACACACCTACGTCTAGAGGCTACCAAGCCATGGAGGAATTCCACTATAAGCAATATCAATTTAGAGTTAAACCCAACAGTTTACACTCTTCACTTAATCACTACCCAATGAAACTTCTATCTAAGACTCTTAAGCATTAGACACTTCTAACTCCCCCTCAATCACAGCAGTGATAGAAAACAGAAGATTACAAAGACAAAAGAACACTCTTCTAAAACAAAAAACCTTATCTTGCTTAAAAGCTTCAATCAAGAACACCAACACTCATGCTTAAAAGCTTAGAGTGGACAAATTACAACTCAATAAAATCAGTACAATTCAAACATCTATGTGATGTTAGAATGGCTCACAATGAACAAGACAATACTAAACCCTAAACAAGAATGCACAGTCTTCTCAATATATCTCAATCTTCGTAATTTGCAATAGGGTTACATCAGAATAAATAAGAAATAATCTGCCTGGGCTTGGGTACTAAAAATAGTTAGATTTGCTTCTTCCATAAATGTTAAATGATCTTCAAATATTCTTCAATGCAAATAACATCCAAAATAGGAAGATTTGATTCTTCCAAAAGCGTGATATACTGCTCTAAAATTACCACCAAATATTGCACAGATAAACACTCATCATAAGAACACAAAAGATAAAAGTGCAATTGATAAACAAACACAACATATGTCATCAGATGTCATAACATTTGGTTTGACATCAGGAACAAAAATCTGCAATAACATAGAAACACACTTACAAAAAACTTGACAGACATGTCAAGACATCACTCATAACATCATAAGGTAGAATCTTATTTTACCAAAATTTTTGCCAATCATAGAACTAACAATCTCCTCCTTTGGAAAATTTTGGCTAAAACACAATTAGAGCAGAAATCAACACAAAGACCACAATAGCAGAAACAAACACAACAGACCATCATAGAAAACCAGCAGTAGAAAGAACAGCAGCCTCATCAGAAAGAACATCAACCTCAAGCTATAACACTAAGAGCCAAATGAGCCAAACAATCAGAACGAGCAAGTATCACTACTCCCCCTTTTTATGAATAATTAGACAAACTAAGAAAAGAGATAACAATAAAGGGAAACTAAAAGGCATCCATAGAATTAAACATCCATCCCTAAAAAACCAGGACCAAAAGAGCAGAAACCAAGTCAAAGGATTAAAAACCATGCTCATACAGAGCCAAAATAATCAAAGCTACTGTCAAAGAAAACCAAAAAAGAAAACAATCAAAAGCCATATTCAAACAGCCACAACACTAGTCTTCATCTGAACTGGAACTACCATCCTCAGTGCCAGCATCAGTACCAGAGTCACTCTCAGCAGAATCTTCACTATCAGCATTATCTTCAGCATTAGAATTATCTATCTCAGCCCTTACATCTTCCATGTTGACATCAGTATTGGCAGCTTCAGCCTGCTCAAGCACTTGGATCAATTTCTCAAACCTTTTCTACCTAGCATCTAGCTCCTTGCAAGCATCTTTGAGTTCAGAAATCACAGTTGACTTGTTGGAAGGTTTGCTGTCAGAAGATGTTACAACAAATGTTATAGAAATATCAGGGACATGAGTTCCTAGAAACAATTTGTAGTGAAAAGACAGAGATGTCTCTCTTTTGCACACTGAGTCAATGTCAATAAGAATTTCAGGGTACTGGCTCAAGATGATACATAAGAGGAGTTTGGGAAAAGCTATAGGGAGATTCACAACTAGAGTACCTGCATGTTTCATGGTCTGATTAAAAATTTAAGTACCATAGTCAAATTTAGTTTTGGTACCAACAACATAAATAAACCTTCCTAGCCCAGTTGCAACAGAAGATGTATGGTTGGTAGGAACCCATTTGACAATACCAATTCTATGAATCATAACATACTTCACACTCAACATACCAGCAAACATTTTTCTCTTCATAGGCCAAGCCTTAATTTGTTTTGCAGTTATTTCCTTGCACACTTGATTATCAATGACCTCAAGCTCAGGGTGAGCCACATTAATGCTACCTAAGTAGTGATTGATCATAGAAGGAAAAAAACTAATAGGTTTTCCTCTGACATAAACTTTTCTGAAATCTTTGGATTTCCCATCAGTACAGTCTCCAGTGAGGTTGACAATGAACTCTTTCACAAGAATCTCATAACGTTTGGCAAACCTAGTAATAATTTTTAAAAGGCCAACAAAAGAAATAAGATCCATTACCTCCTTTCATTCTAATGCATCATTCCAAAGTTCCCTTTCAAGAGCTAGCCTCCATTGGTAGACATATTTCCACTTGCTCACACTTTCAGCATAGTGAAAAGATATGTTATCCAGAGGTACATCAGGAACCTTCACATCATTTTTCTTAAGAGAAGTTCTTCTAACATGTGTGATGTCCTGAAAATCCTGTTCACATCATAATCAGAATTATTCTAGGATTCAACAACTTTTCTCTTCTTGGTAGCAATCTTTCTCCAAGACCTAGGGGTCTAATCACCTTCTTCACACTACCTTTGACATGAGAATTTTCAGCACCAAATTTTCCCTTTCTCTTCTTCAATCTCTTAGCCACACTAGGGTTGATATTTACCAGCTGATCATTATCATAAGAGATGTCATCCAGGTCAACAATGTTATCAGAACCAACAATGTTCTCCCCAGTAGGAGATGTTTCAACATTAATTCAAGCATCCTTAATCACAGAGCTAGAAAACTTGTGAAGGTTTTCAATATTTAGATCCTTCTCAGAGTGAGCAGGGTTAACATTAACCTCAGGAGGAGGACATGCAACCATAGAAAGGGGTTCATAAGTGCCAGAACCATTGTGACCCTCATTTAAAACCCTACTTTTAAGATGTCTAATGGCTCTATCTACATAATCTCTTCCCTTCTTGTAGTTATAATCAACAGACGGTTCATGAGAAGTACCAGAAGAGTTACCTTGAAACGATTCTCCTGAAGCTTTGATAGGAATTATTCTTGTCTTCTTTGTACCATCAACACCATAAGGTATCACAGAAAGAGGAATGATCTTCTTACCCTCTTCCTGGGTAATATGCATATGTTGTGCCCTAGATTCAGAAGCAGAGTCAATTAAAGAGGACTTCTTTGAGGGAGACGAACCATGTTATTGAGACATTTTTATAAGGTTTGGAGTAGAGAGAATGGAAATACAATGGTTTCTTTGGAGAGTATAGAAGATGAAAGAGTTGTTGGGAGTGAAAAGAAAACTAGGGTAGCATGTGAGGATGGTAGTAAAGATATTTTGAAATGATTTCACTTGAAGAGGGAAATTAATTTGTTGGAAAAAAATGGAAAATACAAAAATATTCCCCCAAAACATTAATTGACAGTATAAATCTTGAAACCATAATATGTCCTTAATGATGTTCCCACGTACAGTTAATTTCTATAAGTCTTCATGGATACAAATTCCAAGTTTACCCCTCAAATTCTCAAATTGGTTAGCATCTAATGCCTTAGTGAAAATATCAGCCAGTTGCAATCCAGTGGCAATGTGTTCCAAAATAACAATCTTCTCCTCGATAAGCTCTCTAATGAAGTGATGACGAAAATCAATGTGTTTAGTTCTGCTATGTTGAATAGGATTCTTGGAGATGTTGATAGCACTCAAATTGTCACAATACAATGTCATGACATCTTGTGAGACATTGTATTCTATCAACATTTGCTTCATCAAAACCAACTGAGAACAACTGCTTCCAGTTGTTATGTATTCAGCCTCAGTTATGGATAGAGAAACACAATTTTGCTTCTTATTGAACCAAGATATCAAATTGTTTCCCAAAAAGAAGAATCCTCCATATGTATTTTTTCTATCATCAACAAACCCTGCCCAATCAGCATCACAATAACCACTTAGCATAAAATTGGAACCATGAGAGTATAACATACCATAATCACATCTACCATTGATATACTTCGAGATTCTTTTCACTTGGTGGATGTGACTCACCTAGGGATCAACTTGATATCTAGCACAAACACCTACATCAAAAGCAATGTTAGGTCTTCTTGCTGTAAGATATAATAGACTCCCTATCATGCTTCTGTAAAGACTTTGATCAACACTCACACACTTTTCATCTTTGGATAACTTTAAACGAGTAGGAGCAGGTGTCCTTTTATGACTATCATTCTCCATTCCAAACCTTTTGATTATATTCTTGGCATATTTACTCTGAGATAGGAATATGGAGTCCTCCATATGTTTAATTTGTAGACCAAGAAAGTAAGTTAATTCACCAACAAGGCTCATCTCAAATTCAGACTGCATTTATCTAACAAAATGTTGAACCATCTTATCTGACATCCCACCAAACACAATATCATCAACATATATTTGAGCTATCATGAGCTTCTTTCCTTCATCTTTAACAAAGAGAGTCTTGTGAATACTGCCTTTTTCTATAACCATTGTTAACAAGAAAGTCAGTAAGTCTCTCATACCAGGCCCTTGGGAATTATTTCAACCCATATAGAGATTTCCTCAACTTGTACACATGGTTAGGAAGATTGGGATCAATGAACCCTTTAGGTTGTTCCACGTACACTTCCTCATTTAAATAGACATTCAGAAAAGCACTATTGACATCCATTTGATACAGTTTGAACTTCAGAATGCAAGCAACCCCTAAAAGAAATCTTATAGACTCAAGTCTAGCAATAGGAGAAAAAGTCTCATCAAAATCAATTCCTTCAACTTGAGTGTATCCCTGAGCAACTAGCCTTTCTTTATTCCTAGTAATAATCTTTGTTCATCAGATTTGTTCTTGTAAACCCATTTAGTACCAATAACATTTGTTCCTCCAGGTCTTGGAACCAGTTCCCATACTTCATTCCTTTTAATTGTCCCAACACTTCTTGCATAGAATTGTTCCAGAACTCATTAGTTAAAGCTTCCTTAACATTATTTGGTTCAATCTTTGATACAAAACAAGAACTTTAGATGACTTCTCTTGATCTAGTAGTTACTCTTCTGGTTAGATCTCCTATGATAAGATCTGTAGGATGATCCTTCTGTATTCTGATGGAGGGTCCCTTGTCAATAGGTGCAGTTTTAAGTTCGGTATTGACAGGGTTAACATCTTCACTTCTATCTGAAGTTGCAGCAGGAGTATCATAATATGTACCAACATCATCTGGGACATCAGTTTCCTTATGCAGATCATTAACAAACACATTTATGGATTCCATCATAACTTTGGTTCTAGAGTTGAAAACCCTATAGGCTCTGCTATTTGTAGAATAACCCAGAAATATTCTTCCATCACTTTTAGTATCCATCTTTCTTCTTTGTTCACAATCTTCCAAAATGTTGCATTTACTACCAAACACATGGAAGTATTTGGCAGTTGGTTTTCTTCCTTTCCAGATTTCATATAGAGTAGTCATGGTTCTTTTTCTTAGGATTACTCTATTATGAACATAATAAGCAGTGTTCATTGCTTCAGCCTAAAAGTGGTAAGGCAATTTGTTAGCATGAATCATAGCTCTAGCAGACTCCTGAATAGTTCTATTTTTTCTTTCAACAACTCCATTCTACTATGGAGTAATGGGAAAAGAAAATTCCTGACCAATCCCTTCAGAAGAGAAAAATTAAGCAAATTTTTTATTCTCAAATTCCTTCCCATGGTCACTTCTGATTCTAATAACACTGCTCTCATTTTCTCTTTGAAGTCTCAGACAAAGATCTTTGAAAACTACAAACACTTCAAACTTTTCTCTAATGCAACTTACCCAAGTGTATCTGGAATAATCATCAACCACAACATAAGCATACTTCTTTCCACCAATACTTTCTACCTGCATAGGACCCATCAAATCCATGTGCAGACGTTCCAACACTTTAGAAATAGTAAGATGTTTATTCTTAGGATGTGACATCTTAGTTTGCTTGCCAACTTGACATTCACCACATACCCTACCTTCATCAATCTTTAACTTAGGCATTCCTCTGACAGCTTCTACAATGATAATCTTTTTCATGCCTTTTAGATGCAGATGACCAAGTTTCTGGAGCCATAATTTCACTTGTTCTTCATTTGTTGAGGCACATATATATCAGTATCTAGAATCTTGAGGAATCCATAAGTAATAGTTATCTTTAGACCTGACTCCTTTCATGACAACTTCATTCTTTTCATTAGTAACCAAACATTCAAACTTAGTGAAGTTGACATTGTACCCTTGATCACACAATTAGCTGATGCTAATCAGATTTGCAGTCAACCCCTTTACAAGCAACACATTATCAAGACTTGGAACTCTAGAGCAATTCTGCTTTCCAACTCACTTAATTTTATCCTTGGCTCCATCCCCGAAAGCCACATAGCTGGTGGAGTGAGACTTTATGTCTACTAAGAGATTTCAAATTCCACTCATGTGTCTAGAGAAGCCACTATCAAAATACTAATCCTCTTTAGATGAAACCCTGAAGGAGGAATGAGCAATCAAACTGGTTGTAACACCCTTAGGAATCCATTGCTTTTTCTTAACAGGTGTGTTTAGATTGGTTCTAGCATAAGGATCAGGTTTAGGGAATACATACAACCTGAAGCAATGGGGCTTTATATGACCAAAACGCCCATAGTAATGGCATCTCTATCTCTGAAATTTCTTTGGTTGGCCTCTGCTATGATGTTGAGACATGTGATGCAACATCTTTGGTTTTAATTCAAAAAACCTGATATTAGCAGTGAGTTTCTTTTTTTCATTAAACATTATTCCAGTCATGTCACCTGACATTTTCCAGCCTGAAGAATTTCATGTAAGATATCAGTACCATTGTTCAACATTCTGACAGATTTGGACATTTGATTAAGTTTAGAGTTTAGTAGGACAACTTCTATCTTTAACTTAGAAATAGTTTCAAGATGTTCTTCCTTTTCAGCTTCAAGTTAAACTATTAGTTTCTTCTGCTTCTCACCTTGTTGACAGACTTCTTCACTTCTAAGACACAACTTTCTATAGGAAGCTTCTAGTTCTTCAAAGGTTAACTCATCATCACTAGAATATTAATCATAGACATATCTTCATATTAAAGTAGTAACCTTTTTGGCAGATTCTTCTTCAAGATCCCTTTCAGAGTCCTCATCAGACCAAGATATAGTTAGACCCTTCTTCTATTTCTTGAGGTAAGTAGGACACTCAGCTCTAATGTGACCAAATCCTTCACAACCATGAAACTGAATCCCTTTCCCTTGAGTGGGTTTTTCTTCAGATCTAGTTCTTCTGTTAGAATCATTAGACTTACTGATGTCAGATGAGTTTCTCTTGAAATTAGGTTTTGACTTCATGTCCATCCTCTTCATCACTTTGCTAAACTGTCTTCTAAACAACATTATAGCATTGGACAATCCTTCATTAGTATCCAGATTACAATCCTCTTCTCCATCTTTATTATTGGACACAAAAGTTATACTCTTGTTCTTTTTCTCAGATCAGTCATTTATCCCTAGTTCAAATGTTTGAAGGGATATAATAAGTTCATCCACTCTCATCTTGTTGATGTCTTGAGCTTCTTCTATGGCAGTTACCTTCATATCAAATCTCTTTGGAATAGATCTAAGAATTTTTCTGACAAGCTTTTCTTCAGACATCTTCTCACCTAGAGCACTTGAGGAGTTGTCTATCTCAAGAACATTCATATGAAAATCATGAATGCTTTCATAATCTTTCATTTTCAAGTTTTCAAACTTGGTAGTGAGAAATTAAAGTCTTGACATCTTCGCTTTAGAGGTACCTTCATGAGCAGTTTTTAGAGTATCCCAAACATTTTTGGCTATTTCACAATTGTTCACTAATCTGAATATGTTTATGTCAATTCCATTGAATAAAGCATTCAAAGCATTAGAATTTCCAAGAGCCAGCTCATCTTCATCCTTAGACCAATCTTCCTCAGATTTCAAATCATCAGTGACTTTTTCATCTTTATCAGTAATAACAGGATGTTTGCATCCTTTTACAAAAACTTTCCAGGCCTTATTATCCAGAGATTTCAAGAAGGCAACCATACATGGTTTCCAATAGTCATAGTTAGTTCCATCCAAAATAGGTGGTTTATTCACAAATCCTCCTTCCTTGTCCATAGCACCAGAAAGTAACGCTCCTGGATCTCACCCAGAACTAGAGCAAGATGCCTGCTCTAATACAAATTGAAATTCTGGTATCAGATATGAGATGTCGAAGGAGATGTCACAACACTAATATCTGAACAATGATTAATATATGAACAATAACAAACAATAGTAAACAATTGTAAAGAGACAGAAGTAATTGTTAACTCAGTTTAGTGCAAACACACCTACGTCTGGAGGCTACCAAGGAAGGGAGGAAATCCACTATAAGCAGTACCAATTCAGAGTTAAACCCAACAACTTACACTCTTCACTTAATCATTACCCAATGAAACTTCTATTAAGACTCTTAGACATTAGACACTTCTAACTCCCCTTCAATCACATCAGTAATAGAAAATAGAAAATTACAAAGACAGAAGAACACTTTTCCAAAACAAAAGACTTGATATTTCTAAAAAGCTTCAATCAAGAACACCAACACTCATTCTTAAAAGATTAGAGTGAAGAAATTACAACTCAATAAAATCAGTCAAATTCAAACATCTATGTGATGTTAGAATGTCTCACAATGAACAAGACAATACTAAACTCTAAACCAGAATGCAGAACCTTCCTAATATTTCTCAATCGTTGTAATTTTCAATATGGTTACATCAGAATAAATAAGAAATAATCTGCTTGGACTTGGGTACTGAAAACAGTTAGATTTTATTCTTCCATAAATGCTAAATGATCTTCAAATATTCTTCAACACAAATAGCATCCAAAATAGGAAGATCCGATTCTTCCAAAAGCATGATATACTGCTCTAAAATTACAACCAAATATTGCACAAGTAATCACTCATCATAAGCACACAAAAAATAAAAGCGCAATTGATAAACAAACATTCTGAACTGAATGTTCTGTTATCAGATATCATAACATCTGGTTTGACATCAGGAACAAAAATTTGCAATAACATAGAAACACACCTACAGAAAACTCGACAGACATGTCAAGACATTAGTCATAACATCATAAGGTAGAATATTGTTTTACCAAAATTTATACCAATCATAGAACTAAAAGTTAATATCAAAGCAACATGAATTTCATAGTTTCCAAGAGAAGATATCCTTGTAAGGTAATGCAGAATTATCTAAGTACAAAAACATGAAGTGTTGGGACAATTGGTGAAGTATCTAAAGTGTATGCGCCATTACTTCAAAATTTTAATTTGTGCTAGGGGATTAAAATGCAATTCAAAGGGTAAAGCAAATAAAAATAATTTAAATAAGATGCCAAAAGGCATTAACATTGTCATGATATTACATAAAGACCTCAAAGGCCATAAAGTAGTGTGCTCAAAAGCAGTACATATCAGATAGTGAGGAATCAGAAAGGGAGCTTTAACTTCAACTGGAAGAAATTGGCCTTTTGAGTATGGAGACACTTTTCACACAAAGCCTTGTCTAGCATGGCTTCTGTGAGTTATTGTTTTAGGCGTTGAACATCATCAAGAATGTCCATGGTGCACTTCAGCTCTCGATCCAACTCAGTGTTGTCGAAACTTTTCAATTCAGTGTTGTGCATTTTAGCATTTGAGATCTTGGCTTGCAACTCTTCAACCTATCACTTCTAGATGGAAATGTACTTTTTGTTTGAGGTCATTTATTTCTATCGATCATATTTGGCCTCCTCCAACTTGTCTACCCTAAACTCTAATAAAGTTGCATTCAACCAAGCAGGAACTTCACTCCCACTCGTGTTCTCAATTGTATCTTGAATTTTTAAGAGTTTCTTGAGGTCTTCAGACATATGATTCACCAGGGTAGTTAGTTCCATGAGGGAATTAGAGACTTCTGGCGCGAGAGTAGAAAGGTCCATTTTTTGGAGAGTGTCCTTTAGGAAAAGAGGAGCAGTTCGATCTACATCTAAGACTTTGAGGAAATAACCCTTAAAGAATTTGGCTTTGATTCTTTTGAAGTATAGGGCCAACGAAGTCATCCAAAGCTAGTTCTCCAGAAGTAGTTGAAACACTCAAGCTATTGTTAGAAAAGTTGTTTTTCTTCCCAAGTACCAACTTAACATACTCTCAAGGATTAGACCATTTGAGAGCCATCAGTTAGGCATCAGTCATGGGTCCCTCAGGGGTAGAAACAACAGGGTTCTTGGGAGGATTTGGGTTCTTAATAAAGCCTTTCTTAGCCTCAGGTGGATTTTTCTTGTTGGCTTGATCCTTCTTGTTGCCTTGATTTTTCTTATATCTTCTTCAACATTGTCCCTTTGATCACTTGCAATCTCAGATTTAAGTTGGGGTTCTCTTATATCCTCCATGTCTTCATATGCATTTGGGTTGATAAGATCATTGTCTTGTTTACCATCAGGAAATCCTTCTTCCTTAGCCAATGTATTTTCTTCCTACATCTCATTGGGGCTTGTTTATTTTGGTCATCATCTTCCTCATGATCAGAGCCATCTGTTTGGGACTGCTGAGTGATGGTTTTAGCAGGTGAACCTTGGTTGATTTTGACCATAGGCATTGAAGGAGCTATTATAGTGGCGGGTTTGTTAAAATCACTTAAAGTACTTCGTCCATAACTAAGGTCTGAAGTAAGGTGATAAGTAGGATCACCTTGGATGTTTATAAGAGTGGGTGGAGAACTGGGTTTTGTCTCTGGTGGGTTGGAACCACTTGCATTGGCCTGAAATGGAAATTAAGATAGGCAAGCTCAACAATCAGTGAGCCAGAAAATCTAAGTAGAAAGAAATTAAGCACTTGGTTACCAGAGGGTCTTCAACACATGGGCTTGAATTGTCACTCTCGAGGTTGGGAGCAGTCGATTTCGACGGAACCCCAGGAGATTATTTGTCGACACCACCAACAATGGGTGTCTTCTCTAAAACTCTAGCCACATTCGATAGAGGTTGGCCACTAGTTTCAGAAGCTTGAGTAAGCTTCCTTTTCTTATTTAGTGTGGTCTCTTCAAGAGGACAGTGATCTTCGTCATTGTCGCTCCCGATAAATGGGACTGGCCCAAATAAAGGTACAGACGCAAACGGTCGGCGAGAAGAACAATGAGAACACACAGCAGTGAACTCACTGAAAAAGAAAAGAGTCGCCAGCTAGGCATTTTTATCCCGGAGGAAAGGCAATGCTGCATAAACCTAGAAAGATATGGATAAGACGGTTGCGAACCAGAGAGACTGAGAAAGGGGGTTGGTTACAATCTGGGAAGGTATTAGCACCCAGATTGTCCGCCGTACTCGACGGGATCCACGCTTAAAAGATTTGTGTTTTAAAAAGGGTAGTGTCAGTGCAATCTGTGTATAAAAAGCTGGAACAGGATGTACAGGTGTCAGTGTAACATAAGTGTGAAGTGTATAAATGATGTGTCAGTGTAAGAACAAAGAATGAGATGCTCAAGATAATGAGGCTAAAAGAATAAAGCTGGAAAGAGGGGGAATATACAGAGACTTTTGTTCGATAACTGTTAAGTTATGCCTACGTATCCTCTTGTGCAATGAGGAAGTCAGAACACCGTAGTTCGACCCAAAGAGACTGAAAGATGAATTGACTTGTGAACTGCTTACTTGTCTATGCTCAAGTGTGTGACCTGTCTGGCTCAGGTGCAAACTGTCTTGC
The DNA here is from genome assembly GCA_963966055.1 of Lathyrus aphaca. Taxonomy (NCBI): domain Eukaryota; kingdom Viridiplantae; phylum Streptophyta; class Magnoliopsida; order Fabales; family Fabaceae; genus Lathyrus; species Lathyrus aphaca. Next base: position 240,115,601 of record OZ014524.1, on the reverse strand, counting down.
ATTAGACGGAAGAAGCGAGTTCTCGTTTGTGAGTGAAGGAGGTGAGAAAAGAATCCCGAAGGAGACGATTATTGTTTGTTTTTGAGTTTTCAGTCTTTTATTGCTTTTGAAAGTTTGTCATAAGATAATGAGCTTAAGCCTAAACCAAAGGGTTAGTAAACTCATCACATCCTCCCTCTGATTAGGGGTAATGAGAATACCTTAAGTGTGAAGTCAGATTCTCACACTTAATCACCCTGATGTAGGATTAAGATCATTAACCTACTTGTGATTATTTAGATGTTTTTTTGTGATTTTTGTTTAGTGTTAACTGATGAGATTAAGCCATAATCAGGGATTAAACAGGCTCATTACACCATCCTAATAGAAGGATAATAGATGAGAGTGTTTAAGCTGAGGAAAGCTCCTCAACTTAATCCATGATTAGGGATTAAACTCATGACAAAGCAAAGCCTTTATTAAGTGGATTTTAGTTAATTATATGATGATGAAGTGATTTTTAGGGTTTGTAAGACAACTTGAGGAGGACTTGTCCATTAACACTAGGGTTAGTCCTTCTTAACCAATTAAGGAAGAATTAGAACCCTAATGCAAGGCCCAAGTTACAAGTGTGATGTCTTGATGATTATTAAGTGGATTGATTAAGAGATTTAAACACATTAAGGGTTTAACACTTAGGATTAAATTTATACACTCCATCCTAATAGAAGGATGCAGGCATAAGCTTAATCACAAAGCCTTAAAGCCTTTAGGGTTTAGTCCCTGATTGTGAGGCGAGAAGAGAAGACTCAATGAGACAAAAAGGTAAAGCTAAGAGAGGGAGACTAATCAAAACCCTAATCATCGTCATGCTTGGTTGTTCCTAAGGTTTGTGAGGTTTAACAAGAAAGATCTTCAATGGAACCGCCAGGAAGCAGATGAAAGGATCAGGAGAAACAAAGTAACTTGCTTCATTTAAGTAGACAAGTCACTTGAGGAAAGAAAGTGAGAAGAAGAAGAATGAGCAAGCTCAAACTCAAACACATATCAAAATGCAGCATGGATGCAAGAGAGAGATGAGAAGAAAGCATGAGAAGTGAAGGCAAATTCACTTCTCAAAGTTACTTACCACCTGAAAAGTTAGTGAAAGGAATACAATGCAATGCAAAATGAGATGAAATGACATGATGTAAATCAAGAACCAGAAGCACATACATGATGTTAATGATGCTATGAGATGCTACAAACATGAAACAACACATGGGGATGATCATACAAGCTTATGGATGCAAATGGAGCAAGTTAAGGACCATGAACATACATGACAAGTTATGAAATGCAAATGGCATACAACATGGCAAATGCAAGATGCAAGGGTTAAACATGCTTTCAATATGTCTTAAGATGTTAAATGAATCAAATGGATGCATAAAATGTCATGGCAAGTCAAGGTATGAATGCAAATGCAAGATGAGTGCATATGGAAGCTCAAATTAGGGTTTATGATCAATGCATCAAACAAAAACCAAAATCAGAAGCAAACATCAAGACAAAAAATTGAAAATGCACTCAAAGGATCCCTAAAGCTATACTAACTCACTGCCCAAAGGAGAGGTTCCAACTCTTAACCTAATTCAAGTTATGATTTTCCTAAGTTTTCTAGGGTTTTAGGGTTCCTTAACAAGAAAAATGTCAAACAAAAGGAAAATGGAAGATCAAATCATGCCCATTTAATCTCACATACTACATGCTAAACACAATGCAATGCAAAAAGAATCAAGGTCCAACCCTTAATGGTTAGGCAGAAATGATTTTTGGAAGTTTGGATCAAAATAATGCATTAAAGTGATTTTAATTCCATGAAAAATTCTCAAAATGCATCAAGATCAAAAAAGAAATTTGGTTTGAGGGTTGGACAATGTTTCTAAATGTTTTTAAACATTTCATGAATTTTTTGGTGATTTTTAAATACCTAGAAGTATTTTTAATTAATTAATTCTCATTAATTAATTAAAAAGAAACTTTTAAATATTTAAAAATATTTTTTGAATGCAAAAAATAAAAATAAAAATATTTTTGTGTTCTGAAATTAAATAAAAGTTTGTATAAAAAATTTCAGAATTTTTGAAAAGGTTTTACTATTTTAAATTAAATGGAGAAAGAAATACAAAATAATTGGAGTAAAAATAAAGAAAAAGAAAAGTAATCACAATGGATGGCCAGGATGGATTCTGGGGAAAAGCCAGTTGACTACGCGCGCAAATCTATGGTCCATATTCAAACCTGACTAAACTGAGTTTATGAATTAATTAATTGGATTTAATTAGGTTAATTGAGATTAGGGCAAAATGGATGCATCTGGGCCACACAAACACGCGCCAGTCAACCTAAGTCAACTGATCCAACGCACTAGATTCAAACACTAATTAATTACAGGGATTAGGGTTAGTGACTTTCAGGTGATCGGAGGGGAGCTCCGGTCATCTTCTCCGGCGGGTTGAAAACCCTAGATCATGATTTAGGCCACCATTCATCAAATTGAAAGCAGGGAAATGTTCCTCTACCCAAACCCCATTCAAATCACCCCTCAAACTAAATTTATCATGCACAATCAAAGAGAATCGAAGCCAACAAGATTCACGGGTGAAATTTCAGAACATTAGTAAATCCTCATTTTTCACTCATTTTCGATTCTAAGGACATCCCCATGACCAGCAAGACATACACTATCAATTTACAACATAAAATGCAAGCTCTGAGAGAAAAAGTTCATGGCCATACCTGAGCTGGAAAGCTTCAATGGTGAGCTTCCAGAGTCTCCCACTTGTGAAAATGAACTTCTTTGACCCTCTTGAACTCAATGAGATGCTTCAAAGTTCTTGTGGATGGCTGCTTTGAGAAGAAGTGTTCTGGTGCAGCAGATTCCACAGTCAGGATTTGTGAAGTTTCAAGCTACTTCAATGGTGGATTCTGGTTCCTTTGAGTGTGTTTGACTTATTGGTGAAGAGAAATGGGGTGTTTGATGGCTGTGGAAGGTGATTCGAAGAAGAGAAGTTCTTTGACAGTTTTTGTGAAGGCTGTGTTCTGGCTTGTCTCAATGACCAATCTCTTGCTATAACATTCCCACTATGCATGAGTAGCCTGTGGAGCAGGTCAGTAGAGGTGGCTGCCCACTGTTCCAAGAGTATGGGGGTTTTGGCCAAAAAGTCAATGTGATTGGTACTTGCAGCATGGGCTATGGCAGCAGCTGTCTAAGGGCATGTCCTGTTTCAGCTTGGGTCAAGGATGACCCTCAGATTGCTTGTGAGTGACTGCAACATGTGGATCATGAGCTATGCTAGCTTTTGCAACTTTTCCACTTGGTGTTTTCTCATGATTTTGTGCTATGTATGTGAGATGATTCTTGCTGAATTTTGGTGCATGGAACTTCATTTAGTCATGGCAATGCATAGAAATCAGCTAGTGATCACATAACTCATGGGAAGATGATTTTGCCAAGAATCCCTCTTTGCACTCTTATGGAAAATGCCTTATGGAAATGTGAAATTCAAAGCAAATGAATGGGAATCCCCTTGGGCCAATTCTGATTTTAGGGTATGTGTGATGTTTGTACAAAGATTAGACATCAATTAGAAGTCACAAATTGCCTTGGTACAAGAATTTGCAAGTTTTTCCATTTGGTGCATAACTTGAAATTTAGTGATTTTTGTCAACTTTGATGAGCCATAACTTTTGATCCAAAATGAATTAGGTCATGTTCTTGTACTTTTTGAAAAGGGAAAGATCTATTCTACAACTTTCATGACCAAAGTTTTCCCATTTGAAGCTTTTTTGGACCAAAAAGTAAGGGTTGAAAAAGTTGCATAAGATGACATTTTCATTAAAAGTCAAACTTGCCCAAAAAGTCAACTTTGCAAAAGACTTGAAATTCTTGAATTTTGTGAACTTCCAACTTCTTCTATGATCAAATAAAGATAATATACAATCAAAATGATGAAGAACACCCTTTGGTTGGGTCATTGGGGGCTTCAGATGCCCTGATTTTGCACTGACTTGCTTGAAAAGTCAACTCTTGATCAGATGACTTCCCCATGGAATTTCTTCATGAAAATTGATATGCATACTCCCTATACCATATAGAGACCAATAGAAACAAGAATGACCAAAAACGTTGGAGTTATGGCCTCTGAAACTAAAACCCTAATTTTAGGTCATCTGTGCAATCAAGCCTGGCTCTGCTTCCATACCAATCCCAGTTCTTGTGATTCTTTGGCATTCTTGACTTTGAGAGGATATAATATGATACTTGAACACACATAGACCTCTTTTAAGTGATTGATGGCCTTTGGAGTGGCTCAAGAAGCTCTTGGATTGCTCAGATCACAAACCCTAGATGCAGATGACTTTGAATCTATGCAGTGAATCAAAATTGTGGTATGAGATGCCATGATTGAGCTTATGCATATGAAATGATCACAAGCCATGGTGTGAATGGGTGAGGGAAAATTTGGGGTGTTTACAGCTGCCCCTATTCAAACATGAGTTAGCTGTGCAGGATGTAAGCAACGGCTTAACAGGCAAACAAGATAACTTGTGGTTGAATACCAAAGACAGTCCAAAATTTGCACTCACGAAATGAAGAAGAAAAGGGATATAGATTGTAAAAGAAAATAAAGTATATTGTAAAGTGTGGGCGACGGAGGACGACCGTCGAGCAGAGGACGACTGCTGGGTAAAGAGCAATGACGGGGACGGCCGACATGCTGGAAAGGTGCGGAAAATAAAGCGTTGACGGGGACGGCCGACATGCTGGGTATAAAAGGTATTATGATGGGGACGGCCATCAAGTAAAGCTGTAAGATTCCCTGGGGATTAATGAAACATGACAGGGACGGCCATCAAGTTCATAAAGTAAAGTAACCAACGATGGGGACGGCCATCGGGCTAAACTGAAAGGAAAAGGGACCACGACGGGGACGGCCATCGGGTTAAAGAATAAATGAAATAAACAGATGATGAGGTATGGTCATCAAAGGTGAAGGACGATCACCTAGCAGGGGACGGCTGCTCTGTTGGGTTAAGATGAGGGACGGTCATCTAAGGTGGAGGACAACCACCTGGCAGGGTACGGCTGCCGAAAATATCGCGACATAGGACGAATGCCGGATAAAAGGTCAACGATGGGGACAGCCATCGGACGAGCATGATGGAGGACGACCATCAAGAGGTGGAGGACGACCACCTAGCAGGGTACGGCTGCTCTCGAGGTTCATCATGACATAGGATGAATGTCAGATAACCAAAATCAACAATGGGGACGGCCATTGGATAAAATGATGAAGGACAATCATCAAGAGATGGAGGACGACCACCTAGCAGGGGACGGCTGCTAAATATCACGACATAGGACGAATGTCGGATAGAAAATCAACGATGGGGACGGCCATCGGATGAGCATGATGGAGGACGACCATCAAGAGGTGGAGGACGACCACCTAGCAGGGTACGGCTGCTCTCAAAGTTTATCATGACATAGGACGAATGTCAGATAAAAGGGAAAATTTGCTTTGTTGGCGATCTACTGGGGAATAGTAAACACGGACGAGTGTTTATATCCAAGAAATAAAGGTATAAGTGTTTTGACACTGTGTATAGATTAAAGATGCGGACGAGCATCCCTAAGACTACGATACGGACGAGTATCGGGTAGAAACAAATACTGACACGTGTTCAGAGATGATGATACGGACGAGTATCAACTGGTTAATAGAGAACACAGACGAGTGTTGAATCTGAGGGGACTCTTCTGGGGAATAGTAGACACAGACGAGTGTCTATATTCAAGAAGCCGTAAGTGTTTGACACAGTGTATGGATTAAAGATGCGGACGAGCATCCTTAAGACCAAGATACGGACGAGTATCTGATAGAAACAAACGTTGGACGCATGTTCTGAGATGATGGTACGGACGAGTACCAACTGGTTAACAGAGAACACGAACGAGTGTCGAATCTGTGGGGATATATAAATGGTATACACAAGATACGGACAAGCATTTGTATAAGAGTAACATGAGTAGTGTATAGATGAGTGTTTATCTGCTGGGGAGAGTGACATAGACGAGTGTCAAAAGGAGAAGAGTATGGTATGAACAAGTATCTGATATACAAAGTGTTTATATTACTGTGTTGGGGAAAGTGACATGGACGGATGTCAATGTATATAAGTATTTATGAGTGCAAAGAGGATGTCTTTGGCTTTCTGCTGAGGGTATGACACGGACGGGTGTCAAAAAGTATATGTAATACGGGTGGTCTGCTTGTAAAATAGTGCTCGGGCGTCTTTACTGGGGGATGATGACACGGACGGGTGTCAAAAGGAATATATACTGGTGTTTTGTGAATGTGAGGCAACTGTTTTTGCTGGGGAATCCGCTGGGAAATTTTTGTGTATTGTTGATGGGTTTGTCAGTATTCACAAGTGTTTGGTTCAAATCATGGCTTATGATTATACTATATGTTTGATTTTTGCCGTAATGCTTCGTATTAGACGAAATGCTACGCTTTGTGGGTGAATATGATGCGAATGCTATGATTATGCAAAGATACCAAACCGGGATTCGGATCCCGCTGCTGTGAAGATCTCTGGTCGATCCGCTTGAAGTGGACATCCCAGCTGGGGATGAGATTTTTGGTAGATCTGATGATTCTGCTTGGGGAAATAGGTCATTGATAGACTTATTCCAGCAAATGAAAGACCCAGCTGGGGTTTGTAGAAGCTTTCATCACTCTGTTGTGATCCCTTCGGGCGTTGCTCTTCTGGATAAAGGCCGAAGCTCTGTGGGGGGAAGTGGTTCCCTGGTTTTTGTATTTTGCTGAGGAAGAATGATTGGCAACTCGGTTGGGAGAAGTAACAAGTGGTAACTCAGCTGGGGGAAAAACACATTGGGTGCTAAGACTGTGTGTTGATTTGCCAGCCTGCTGGGGTGAAGTTTACATGCCCCAAGTTGCGCTCTGGATACCTGCAATCCTGAAAAGATAGAGGAATGTACAAATAATCCCGAGGTATCCTTTACTGGATCCCGTCATAGGAGTTAGACACTTCTGAGAGTAAGTATATATTTCCTGCAAGCACGTATTTTCATTTTTGAAGATAAGCATCTGTATTCATGCAATCAAAAAAAAAAATTTAGCGACATCAAACATTTTTCAAATGAAAGTAAAATGTACGAGACGAGACGTGACTGAAAATCTGATTTTATTAGTTCATGTGCCCTGAATTGGCAAGATACAGTCAAAGAAACACATCCCCTGAAATGAGGAGATTGTTACAAATTGAGAAACAAAATGATGGAAATGTTGACGACGCTTTAAGGAGCTTCCTCTTCGCTATGACTTGTATGACTTTTGACGTTCTTCTCGTTTTGCTTTCTGAAGAAGGCTGATTCTGATTGAAGCTTGATCCTTTCGAAGCTTACCAAGTTGTAGATGATACAGACGAATTCAGAATGCAGTTGTTCGCTTATTCCCTCATTTTGCATGGATCGCCCTTTCGGGTTTTCAATCCATCGGGATACCCATTTTTGCCTGAGTTGTCCAATGCGGCTTTTCAACTCAGCGGGTGTACATTTTTGTTTATTTTCCCTTATTTTTGCCCGAGTCTTTTATTCTGTTTTTGACTCGCCGGGATGCCCTGTTTTTGACTCGCCGGGATGCCCTGTTTTTGTGTCCAGCGGGTCATTTTATGCGAAGTATTTTTTAACTGCATCTGATTCACAGGGGACGGGACTTACATTCTGTTTTTGTGTCCAGCGGGTCATTTTATGCGAAGTATTTTTTAACTGCATCTGAATTCACAGGGGACGGGAAGTCTTCACCATCCATAGTGCTGAGCATGAGTGCTCCACCCGAGAAAACTTTCTTTACTACAAATGGTCCTTCATAATTTGGAGTCCATTTGCCCCTGTGGTCTGTATAAGGAGGGAGGATTCTCTTCAGCACAAGATCTCCCACTTGGTACTCTCGGTGCCTAACTTTCTGATCGAAGACTTTCTTCATTCTCTTCTGATATAACTGCCCATGACAGATTGCAGCCAATCTTTTCTCTTCAACCAGACTTAGTTGTTCGTATCGGGATCGGACCCACTCTGCTTCGTTCAGCTTAACATCCATCAGCACCCTTAGAGAGGGTAATTCAACTTCAACAGGTAGGACTGCTTCCATACCATACACAAGCTGATACGGTGTTGCCCCAGTGGATGTTCTGATTGACGTGCGGTACCCATGCAAGGCAAACGGTAGCATTTCATGCCAGTCTTTATAGGTGACTACCATCTTTTGCACAATCTTCTTGATATTCTTATTAGCTGCCTCAACAGCGCCGTTCATCTTTGGCCTGTAAGGAGAAGAATTGTGGTGTTGAATCTTGAAGTCCCGGCATAGCTCTGCCATCATTTTGTTGTTTAAGTTGGAACCATTATCAGTAATGATTTGCTCGGGGACTCCGTATCGATAGATGATATCTCTTTTCAGAAATCTGGCTACCACTTGTCTTGTAACGTTTGCATAGGAAGCTGCTTCGACCCACTTGGTGAAGTAGTCAATAGCAACCAGGATGAATCTGTGGCCATTCGAAGCAGTCGGTTCAATCTTGCCAATCATGTCAATACCCCACATAGCGAAGGTCCAAGGTGAAGACATTACATTCAAAGGATTGGGAGGCACATGCACCTTATCTGCATAAATCTAGCATTTATGGCATTTTCTGGCATAGGCACAACAGTCTGCATCCATTGTGATCCAGTAATAGCCTGATCTTAACAACTTCTTAGCCATGGCATGCCCTCCAGCATGGGTACCAAAGGATCCTTCGTGCACTTCATGCATTAATAAGTCTGCTTCTGTTTTGTCAACGCATCTGAGGAGTACCATATCAAAGTTCCTTTTGTATAGGGAACCATCAGTGTTCAGAAAGAAACTTCCAGCAAGCCTTCTCAAAGTCTTCTTATCATTGGAAGATGCCCCAGGTGGGTATGTTTGATCCTCCAAGAAGCACTTAATATCATGGAACCAAGGCTTATCATCTTTTACAACATCTGCCGTGAACACATATGCTGGTCTGTCAAGCCTAGACACTGAGATTTGAGGTACAAAGTTGGAGGCTTGAACTTTGATCATGGATGAAATGGTAGCAAGAGCATCTGCAAACTGATTCTCGTCCCGAGGGATATACTCAAGCTTGACTATTGTGAAGAAAGTCAATAACCTCCTTGTATAATCCCTGTAAGGTAACAGATGATCTTGGTGTGTGTACCATTTCCCATTAGTTTGATTAACTACCAGAGCTGAATCTCCGAACACAGTCAATGTCTTGATCCTGAGGTCAATGGCTTCCTCAAGACCCATAATGCAAGCTTCGTATTCAGCCTCGTTGTTAGTGCAGTTGAAAGTGAGTTTTGCCGAGAAAGGCATGTGAACTCCCTTAGGTGTAATGAGTACTGCACCAACACCACGACCATTCATATTAACAGCCCCATCAAACATCATAGTCCATTCTTCTTCCGGGTCAGGCCCTTCAGTGTGAACGGGCTCTTCATGATCTTTTGCCTTTATGAACATGATGTCTTCATCAGGGAAGTCAAATCTAATAGGCTGGTAATCATCAATAGGTTGCTCAGCAAGATATTCAGACAATACACTGCCCTTGATGGCTTTTTGAGATGTGTATTGAATATCATATTCTGTAAGAATCATTTGCCATCTTGCAACCCGTCCGGTAAGCGCTGGCTTCTCAAAAATATACTTGACTGGGTCCATCTTTGAAATCAGTAAGGTAGTGTGGGTCAACATATACTGTCTCAGTCGGCGAGCAGCCCACGCTAAAGCACAGAAAGTTTTCTCGAGCAGTGAATAACGTTGTTCACAGTCGGTAAACTTTTTGCTTAGGTAGTATATTGCATACTCTTTTCGACCAGACTCGTCATGCTGGCCCAGCACACACCCCATTGACTCTTCTAATACTGTCAAGTACATGATTAGAGGTCTTCCTTCAACTGGAGGCATAAGGATTGGAGGTTCTTGCAAGTACTCCTTGATCTTGTCAAAAGCCCTCTGGCAATCTTCATTCCACCTGACCGTCTGTTCTTTTCTCAGTAGTTTGAACAAGGGTTCACAGGTTGCTGTAAGGTGGGATATGAACCGTGAAATGTAGTTCAATCGACCTAAGAAACCTCGAACTTCCTTCTCTGTCTTCGGTGCAGGCATCTCTTGAATAGCTTTGACTTTATCAGGGTCAACTTCAATCCCTTTCTCGCTCACAATAAAACCCAGCAGCTTACCAGATCGCACCCCAAATGTGCATTTGTTGGGGTTCAACTTCAGTTGGTACTTCCTCAGACGCTTAAACAGTTTCAGCAGATTCACCAGGTGGTCTTCTTCAGTAAGGGACTTGGAAATCATGTCATCCACATAACATTCTATTTCTTTATGGATCATATCGTGGAATAATGTCACCATAGCCCGTTGATACGTTGCACCAGCATTCTTTAGTCCGAATGGCATCACCTTGTAACAGAACGTGCCCCAGGGTGTGATGAAGGTTGTCTTCTCCATGTCTTCAGGTGACATTTTAATCTGATTGTATCCTGAAAATCCGTCCATGAAGGAGAATACCGAGAACTGAGCTGTGTTATCCACCAATACATCAATGTGAGGTAATGGGAAGTCATCTTTTGGGCTAGCTCTGTTCAGGTCCCGGTAGTCAACACACATTCTTACTTTGCCGTCTTTCTTAGGCACAGGCACAATATTATCAACCCACGGTGGATATCTAGTCACAGCAAGGAACCCGGCGTCCCATTGCTTTTGTACCTCTTCTTTGATTTTCATGGCCATGTCTGGGCGAGTACGGCGCAGTTTCTGTTTAACCGGTGGGCATTCTTCTTTTAAAGGCAGCTTGTGCACAACAATGTCGGTGTCCAACCCTGGCATATCTTGATAAGACCAAGCAAACACGTCCACATATTCCTGAAGCAGGTCGATCAGTTGTTTCTTCACTGAGTCTTGTAAGCAGGCCCCGATTTTAACCTCTTTCACGTCTTCATCTGTACCAAGATTAATCGTCTCGACCTCCTCCTGGTGAGGAGTGATAACCCTTTCCTCTTGTCTCAACAACCTGGCTAGCTCTTCAGGAAGCTCATACTCTTCTTCGACCCCTTCATCAGCTTGATTGATTGGATTGTCAAAGTCATACGAAGTCATAGTCGTGCCATTGTCGGTGCTGTCTGGAAGGTACTCTCTGCAAGGGTTCAGTTTGTTCATTTTAGTGATTTGATTTTAATCTTGTTTTAGAAAAGTGAAATAAAGTTGTCATTTTGAAAACATTGCCATTTATTTTTTTGTACAAAAAGAAAAATGAAAAAAACAGTGAGCGAAAAAGAAAAAGACTCATTTGCAAAAGATGTCTGATATTTCATTGATTAATCTTGTTGCACAAAAATTACAGATGTCCCGATTACAAAATGAGTCTTGTCATCTTGGGCAAGATGCAAGACTTGATGCATGCTATAAAAATACAGGAAATAATAATTACTCTGCATGAGTAACTCTTATAATTTCCTGGGAAGACCAGTTTGAGATACTGCTCCCCGGGATCTTTGGACGTATCCAATTCTCCAGATTGCGCTCCTCTTCCAACTCGTCTTCCAAATTGTTGATAGCATCAGGGGCGAGCATCCCCCCACTGACAAATCTGGGCTTCTCAGCAGCCTCTACTTGATTTTGTTGAGTTGGTCTGTAACCCAACCCAAATTTGTCCTTCTTCTTCTCCACAGATAAAACCTTGCCCCAGCCTTGGGCAGTTCCTTCCTCAACAACCTTCCGGGCTTGTTGATAAGATGCCATGGAGATTCCAGGTACAGCGGATGCTTCGTTTACATTCAGGGCCTCAAACCCTTGACTCATCGTCTCATGGATCTCCCCATCCATCTCAATGTATCTGTAGGTAGCCAGGTGGCTAACAAAAATATCTTCCTCTCCACAGATAGTAACGACTTGACCTTCCCACTCGAATTTTAACTTCTGGTGAAGGGTTGAGGTCATGGCGCCAGCGGCGTGAATCCATGGCCTACCCAATAGACAGCTGTAGGCAGGCTGTATATCCATCACGTAGAAGGTCGCTTTGAAAGTTTGTGGGCCAATCGTTATAGGCAACTCAATTTCTCCCAGAACTGATCTCTTAGAACCGTCAAAGGCTCTTACTACTAAGTTGCTGGGACGTAATGCCAATCCTTCGTATTCCAGCTTTACAAGGGCTTTTTTAGGTAAGACATTGAGGGATGACCCTGTGTCTACCAGCACATGGGAAAGAACTGCACCTTTACACTCCATGGTAATGTGCAAAGCCTTGTTATGATTGCGGCCTTCCGTAGTCAAATCAGTGTTGGTAAACCCTAGTCCATGACTAGCATTAACATTTCCAACCACAGCTTCCAACAGATTGACGGTGATCTCTTCTGGCACATAAGCTGCGTGCAAGACTTTTAGTAGTGCGTTCCGGTGAGCCTCGGAGCACATAAGCAATGATAGAATAGAGATCTTGGAAGGCGTCTGGTGAAGCTGGTCCACTATCTTGTAATCACTTTTCTTGATGATTCTCATGAATTCATCAACTTCTTGATCAAAGGGTGTTTTCAAAGCTTCTTTAACAACTTGCTCTTCTTGCACCAAGTTCTTCCCTTTTGCCTTGGCAGCAGATTCTGCTTCGGCAGTGGGTCTTTGAATTTGTGGAGCAAAGAGACGTCCGCTTCGAGTGAAGCCTCCGCCTCCTCCCACATTGTCTATTTGTGGTGCAGGTGTTGATGATTCAAGAGTGATTTTCTGTCCTCCACAGTATAGATCAGAGCCGTAATGCCAAGGGATGGCATTACTGCTTTCATAAGGTATTGGTCCAGGCACTGTGATAGTGACTGGAATGATGGCAGCTGCAGAAGGAACCATGATAGTCTGTGGATCATAGTATATTGTGACTGGTGCTCTGATAGGAGTGGCATTTTGTGAGTTGTAGGCAGAATCATTTTCAGGATCATAATAAATTGTAACTGTTGAGACGTTTGCTGTTGAAGTTGTAGGAGACATTGTTGGAAGGATGGGTGTTGTTGTTGTAGGAGACTCTGAATGAAGGGGTGCTGAAGTTGTAGAAGGGATGTTTGTTGATATCTGGTCAGTTGAAGTGACAGATGAAGCATTTGTTGATGAGATTGAAGAGTTGTTCGGAACAATGGTTGTTGCATTTGTAGAAGACATGTGAACTGTTGTTAATGAGATTGCTGGATTGGTAGGAATTGATGTTGTGATTTGAAGCAGGCCACTCTGGATGAGACCATCTATACCATCTCTCAAGTTATCATAACCATTCACTGAAATGTTGCAATAAGCACACCCTAGCTCACATCCCGGGAACATTTGACATTCGAGGAGTTGAGCTTTAATCTCTACCAAGGGTGTCCGAATCTGACCCACACTGGTTATTAAGTAAGACGGCTTGTCTTCTTCAATAGCATTGATTCTGGGACCCCCGTGGTTTGGCATAGGGTTCTTGTTAACATTTGGTGGTGGTGCGAAGTTTAGAGCCTTAGAGTCTACCAGGTCTTGTACCTTCATGTGCAAAGCTCTGCACTTCTCTGTACTATGGCCAGGTGCGTTGGAATGGAATGCACATCTGGCGTTGATGTCGTAATTTCTGGGTAGACTGGAAGGGTCTGGAGGCGCCAACGTCCTTAACTCAACCAAGTTGAGCTTCAAGAGTTGTGGCAGTAAAGCCGCATATGGCATAGGGATTGGCTCGATCACCCTATTGGCATGAGATGGTCTCTGTTGATATGGTCTTTGCTGATTGTTGTTGTTGTTATTGTTGTAGTTTCTCTGAGGAGGATACTGAGTTTGTTGCTGGTACTGGGGTTGTTGCTGAGGTTGATACACTGATTGCTGAGGAAGTGGAGAAGGAATGGTGACTGCTGCTACGGACCTTTGAACATATTGGGGCCTGCCCCTACTGGCATGGATAGCATTGGTCTCACTAGCTCTTCTTGGGCCCACAAAAGGCTTTCTTGTATTGCTGGATGAGCTGGCACCGTTGTCAAAAAATTTTCCCATCTTTAATAGGCTCTCAATTCTTTCTCCAGCTATGACTACATCTGCAAAGCTGGTAGAAGAAAAGGCAGCTAGCCTGTCAATGTATGTCCCTTGGAGGGTGTTCATAAACATATCAGCCATCTCCCTCTCTGACATAGGTGGCTGGACAGCAGCAGCAAGCTGTCTCCACCTCTGGGCGTACTCTCGGAAGCTTTCCCTGGATGATTGTGACATTCCCATTAGGAGAGTCCTGTTGGGGGCCATATCCAAGTTATACTGGTATTGTCTAATGAAGGCCTCAGCCAGGTCCTTCCAGCACCTGATGGTTGCTCTAGTCAGATGAGAGTACCATTCCCTTGAAGCTCCGGTTAAGCTATCCTCAAAATAAAACATCCATAGCTTCTCGTCCATGGTATATGCTTTCAACCTCCCCAGAAAGGATTGTAAGTGGGTCCGTGGGCAGGAAGTCCCGTTGTACTTTTCAAAACAAGGAGGTTTAAACTTATGGGGAATTCTGACCCCGTCCACTAGGCCCATGTCCATAACATCAAAGCCCAGAGAATTTTGAGATTCCAAGGACCTTAATTTTTCAGCAATTTCATCCAGCCTCCGGTCATAGGCCTCATCCCCAGCTCCCATCACTGTGAACTGATCTTCCTGGGGGTCTTCTTGCAGCACTCTGCCAGCAGTGGCAGTCCCTTGCACATTAACAGGAATGTTGATTTCTGGATGAAGGTGGGGTCCAAATACAGGGGGGTTGACATGAGGTTGGACCCTCTCATTGTTGCTTGTCCCAGCAGTCCCTGGATGGGGGTCTTCCTGATTCTGCCTCTCTACCAAGGCTCTCAATCTCTCCTGGCTTTGAGCCATATTGTTCATCACCTCCATAAATTGAATCATCTGATTCCTCATTTCTAGCCTCTCATTGGCCATTTGAGCCCTGACCTCTGTAAGGTCCTGCTGTACTTGGTCCATTTGTATACCCGGAAGGTTGTTGCGGGTGGGATATCTGTGTGGACGGTTGAGTGGGAACACCCGTCGTCGAGCAATAGTTCCTGGAATCACAACAGAGTTAGCAACAAACAAAACAAACCTACAAAACAAAAAAGGGTTAGTATGCAATGCAGTATGCTTATTTGTTTCCAAGGTATCCGGCTTGGCACTTGGTTTTGACCCTTCCAGACCCTTGAAGATGTTGCTTGAAAGAAAACAGATAGAACAAACAACACATATATTACAAAAAGAGTAAATGATACATAACTTGTTTCTCTTTACAATACAAGCCCTCTGAGGGGTCAAAATACTACATAAGAAAATAAAAGTACATGAAATGAAAGAAACAACAAACAAATGTCAGACACCAAGACCAAACTCATCCCCCTGAACTTCCTTGAGGAGTGCTTCAGTCACAGGATCAGCTGGACGCTCTGTAAGGTTCCTGATAAGGAGATTCCTGGTAGTGACAGCTGCAGCTAGCTTCTTGTGCTGACTCTGGTCCTTTGACCTCTTCACTCCAGCTCTAATCTTCAACTCTGAGATCTCTCTTTGGGCTGCGCTAGGGCTTCCTGTTGCTCTTTTGCACTATCCTCCAACTGCTCAATTTTGTCCTGAGTCCTCTTATCTTCCAGAGTACGAGCTTCAGTGATCCTGACCCACCTAGCTTGGCTCTCCTTTAGATATAAGTCAGTCCTGGCTTTCTGGAACTGAGCCTCCTTGCAGGCATTCTTCAAAATCTGTTCTCCAGCCCTAGACTTCTTGATGTAATCCTCAGACTTCTCAATCCTAGCCAGATGCTCCACTTTCAACTTTTCCAATCTTTCAATATCCAACCTACCATCACTCCTCTCCCAGAGGGTCTTCTGTAGAGCTTGAGTTAGCTTCTCATTTCTCTCTTTCAATTTCTCAAACTCCTCTAAACTGATGGTGTCAGGAGGTGGTGCTGAAGATGGTCCAGGCATATCTTCCATGGTAAAGGGCATCCCAGAAAATTGAGCCCTGGCATGGGACCACTCATAGTACTGTGCTGAGGCCACATTGTTGCACTTCCCCAGAATGGTTACTCCTTTAGTCTGGACATTGTCCCAAGCCCAGGATGCTTGCCTGACAATAGCCAGATTAGGCTTATTCTCACAGTAAAGAGTCTTAGCCAAGTCTTGTGCCTTAGGAGTGTGGACCAATGCATAGCCCAGTTGTCTTTTGAATAGCAGAGGGTTGTAATTGATGCAACCCTTCACTCCTATCAGGGGTACATTGGGAAACTGCCCACAACTGGTAATGATGTCCTTGCCTTTGGTGCTCTGGGTGCACCACCTGATATCAGCTGAAGTTAAAGCAGTGAGTCTTTTAGCCCAATTCTGTTGCTGATGAGGATTCAGAAATGCATCAGTCTTGGGTAAATGCCTGAGCAGCCAGGTATGGAACAAGGGAGCACAACACCTTACTAATCTTCCCCTCTGCTTTTCATTCCTCTGGTGAACTGAATAGTAGAAATCTCCCAGTAAAGTGGGCACTGGGTTCTTCAGGATGAAAAGGTGGATTGCATTCTTGCTAATGAATCTAGGCTCATCTGCAAATAAAATGACCCCATATATGATAAGGGCCAATAAAGCACAGACTGCCTTCCATTCTCCTGAGGAGGCCTTCATGGTAGCCTGAGAGATCAAGAAATCCAGATGTAAACCAGGGACTCCAGCCTTGGTAGTCATATTCTGCCCAATCAGAACTGGTTCCAGATACAAGGCCCTTGCCACTTCTTCATTACTAGGAAAGGCCATCTCAGGGTTGAAGGGGACTCCACCTCTGACAGGTACACCAACCAATGATGAATACTCCTCCAATAAAGGCCCCAACTGAAAATCTTGAAAGGTAAAGCACCTCAGAGGGGGATCATAGAACTGCAGGCAAGTATGAATCAAGCTCCTCTGTGAAGGGTCCAAATCCATAACCACATCAAGTATGCCTCCATAGTTTTCCCTGAACAGTGGTATATGGTCTGGAGTAATCAGGGTCTGAATCTTCCTGATGTCTGCTAGCTCAGGCTGAAAGAAATGATAGGAGAT
The DNA here is from genome assembly GCA_963966055.1 of Lathyrus aphaca. Taxonomy (NCBI): domain Eukaryota; kingdom Viridiplantae; phylum Streptophyta; class Magnoliopsida; order Fabales; family Fabaceae; genus Lathyrus; species Lathyrus aphaca. Next base: position 240,098,434 of record OZ014524.1, on the reverse strand, counting down.
GTTACTCTTCTTAGGTGCCATGTTGCTGAAGAGAAACTGAGACAGATGCTGATGGTGACACTGAAAAGGGCCACTGACAGGCTGAGACTGATGATGCAGGTGACTGAAGTAGATACTGATGAAGATGAGTCTATGTTGATGATGGGGTCAAAACCAAGCCAATAATAAAGTATGGATACCCTGAAAAACAAATAAGCAAATGTTAAAATGATGCAATGATGATGTATGCAAATGATATGCAAGGGTTTGTGACTGAGCTGGATCTGATCAAGTGCTCTGATATAAGTCTATGTGTGTCAAGAAAATCCAGATGGAGGTTCATAAGTCCAGTAACCAAGGTGGGGGACTCAAATAAAGAGTCACATGTCCAGGGTTAAAAATCACAAGAACTGTTCCAAAATGGAGTACTCTTATCAAACAAAGTAACAGGGTATTCTGAGGTCAAGTGTACCTGCAAACCTGTAAACAGTCCAACCCCCTCACAGGTGGTGTTCTAAAACAAGGATCCTCAGACTTGGATCAGTTATGAGAAGTGTAAACACTTCTAACCCGGAGGTACAGTGTTTACAATAACCATAAAAGTTACTCCTCTAATTCACCTCAGTTTCTGAAGGTCAATACTAAAGGTCATCCAGACTTAGCAGGCTTCCCAGATAGCCCTAGCACTGCAGGAAATCTGCAACACAGAGTTCTCAAGAAGAAACCCATATCTGAACCGTGTTTCATATTCCCGCACCAGACCGAGATGGAATGGGAAAGAACATGAACAACTCTAGCCTAGGTGTCACTCAGGTCCCAGGTATAGGACCTTAACTCTCAATAGAACCCCACCCACCAAAGCAACAAACAGATCCAGCCAGCACAGTATGACAGTATGATATATGCAAAGCTATAAAGAAAGCAATAAAGCAACTGTACATAAAGCAATAAGCAAAAATAAACATACAAGCATAGATAGCACATAACACCCCAGTAAACACAAATCAATCAAGCGCTAGGAGGAACCCACAAAAAGAACCAGAAGCCCTGGTTACAGTATAAGGCTCCCCAGCAGAGTCGCCAAGCTGTCGCTCCCGATAAATGGGACTGGCCCAAATAAAGGTACAGACGCAAACGGTCGGCGAGAAGAACAATGAGAACACACAGCAGTGAACTCACTGAAAAAGAAAAGAGTCGCCAGCTAGGCATTTTTATCCCGGAGGAAAGGCAATGCTGCATAAACCTAGAAAGATATGGATAAGACGGTTGCGAACCAGAGAGACTGAGAAAGCGGGTTGGTTACAATCTGGGAAGGTATTAGCACCCAGATTGTACGCCGTACTTGACGGGATCCACGCTTAAAAGATTTGTGTTTTAAAAGGGGTAGTGTCAGTGCAATCTGTGTATAAAAAGCTGGAACAGGATGTACAGGTGTCAGTGTAACATAAGTGTGAAGTGTATAAATGATGTGTCAGTGTAAGAACAAAGAATGAGATGCTCAAGATAATGAGGCTAAAAGAATAAAGCTGGAAAGAGGGGGAATATACAGAGACTTTTGTTCGATAACTGTTAAGTTATGCCTACGTATCCTCTCGTGCAATGAGGAAGTCAGAACACCGTAGTTCGACCCAAAGAGACTGAAAGATGAATTGACTTGTGAACTGCTTACTTGTCTATGCTCAAGTGTATGACCTGTCTGGCTCAGGTGCAAACTGTCTTGCATTAGACGGAAGAAGCGAGTTCTCGTTTGTGAGTGAAGGAGGTGAGAAAAGAATCCCGAAGGAGACGATTATTGTTTGTTTTTGAGTTTTCAGTCTTTTATTGATTTTGAAAGTTTGTCATAAGATAATGAGCTTAAGCCTAAACCAAAGGGTTAGTAAACTCATCACATCCTCCCTCTGATTAGGGGTAATGAGAATACCTTAAGTGTGAAGTCAGATTCTCACACTTAATCACCCTGATGTAGGATTAAGATCATTAACCTACTTGTGATTATTTAGATGTTTTTTTGTGATTTTTGTTTAGTGTTAAGTGATGAGATTAAGCCATAATCAGGGATTAAACAGGCTCATTACACCATCCTAATAGAAGGATAATAGATGAGAGTGTTTAAGCTGAGGAAAGCTCCTCAACTTAATCCATGATTAGGGATTAAACTCATGAAAAAGCAAAGCCTTTATTAAGTGGATTTTAGTTAATGATATGATGATGAAGTGATTTTTAGGGTTTGTAAGACAACTTGAGGAGGACTTGTCCATTAACACTAGGGTTAGTCCTTCTTAACCAATTAAGGAAGAATTAGAACCCTAATGCAAGGCCCAAGTTACAAGTGTGATGTCTTGATGATTATTAAGTGGATTGATTAAGAGATTTAAACACATTAAGGGTTTAACACTTAGGATTAAAGTTATACACTCCATCCTAATAGAAGGATGCAGGCATAAGCTTAATCACAAAGCCTTAAAGCCTTTAGGGTTTAGTCCCTGATTGTGAGGCGAGAAGAGAAGACTCAATGAGACACAAAGGTAAAGCTAAGAGAGGGAGACTAATCAAAACCCTAATCATTGTCATGCTTGGTTGTTCCTAAGGTTTGTGAGGTTTAACAAGAAAGATCTTCAATGGAACCGCCAGGAAGCAGATGAAAGGATCAGGAGAAACAAAGTAACTTGCTTCATTTAAGTAGACAAGTCACTTGAGGAAAGAAAGTGAGAAGAAGAAGAATGAGCAATCTCAAACTCAAACACATATCAAAATGCAGCATGGATGCAAGAGAGAGATGAGAAGAAATCATGAGAAGTGAAGGCAAATTCACTTCTCAAAGTTACTTACCACCTGAAAAGTTAGTGAAAGGAATACAATGCAATGCAAAATGAGATGAAATGACATGATGTAAATCAAGAACCAGAAGCACATACATGATGTTAATGATGCTATGAGATGCTACAAACATGAAACAACACATGGGGATGATCATACAAGCTTATGGATGCAAATGGAGCAAGTTAAGGACCATGAACATACATGACAAGTTATGAAATGCAAATGGCATACAACATGGCAAATGCAAGATGCAATGGTCAAATATGCTTTCAATATGTCTTAAGATGTTAAATGAATAAAATGGATGCATAAAATGTCATGGCAAGTCAAGGTATTAATGCAAATGCAAGATGAGTGCATATGGAAGCTCAAATTAGGGTTTATGATCAATGCATCAAACAAAAACCAAAATCAGAAGCAAACATCAAGACAAAAAATTGAAAATTCACTCAAAGGATCCCTAAACCTATACTAACTCACTGCCCAAAGGAGAGGTTCCAACTCTTAACCTAATTCAAGTTATGATTTTCCTAAGTTTTCTAGGGTTTTAGGGTTCCTTAACAAGAAAAATGTCAAACAAAATGAAAATGGAAGATCAAATCATGCCCATTTAATCTCACATACTACATGCTAAACACAATGCAATGCAAAAAGAATCAAGGTCCAACCCTTAATGGTTAGGCAGAAATGATTTTTGGAAGTTTGGATCAAAATAATGCATTAAAGTGATTTTAATTCCATGAAAAATTCTCAAAATGCATCAAGATCAAAAAAGAAATTTGGTTTGAGGGTTGGACAATGTTTCTAAATGTTTTTAAACATTTCATGAATTTTTTGGTGATTTTTAAATACCTAGAAGTATTTTTAATTAATTAATTCTCATTAATTAATTAAAAAGAAACTTTTAAATATTTAAAAATATTTTTTGAATGCAAAAAATAAAAATAAAAATATTTTTGTGTTCTGAAATTAAATAAAAGTTTGTATAAAAAATTTCAGAATTTTTGAAAAGGTTTTACTATTTTAAATTAAATGGAGAAAGAAATACAAAATAATTGGAATAAAAATAAAGAAAAAGAAAAGTAATCACAATGGATGGCCAGGATGGATTCTGGGGAAATGCCAGTTGACTACGCGCGCAAATCTATGGTCCATATTCAAACCTGACTAAACTGAGTTTATGAATTAATTAATTGGATTTAATTAGGTTAATTGAGATTAGGGCAAAATGGATGCATCTGGGCCACACAAACACGCGTCAGTCAACCTAAGTCAACTGATCCAACGCACTAGATTCAAACACTAATTAATTACAGGGATTAGGGTTAGTGACTTTCAGGTGACCGGAGGGGAGCTCCGGTCATCTTCTCCGGCGGGTTGAAAACCCTAGATCATGATTTAGGCCACCATTCATCAAATTGAAAGCAGGGAAATGTTCCTCTACCCAAACCCCATTCAAATCACCCCTCAAACTAAATTTATCATGCACAATCAAAGAGAATCAAAGCCAACAAGATTCACGGGTGAAATTTCAGAACATCAGTAAATCCTCATTTTTCACTCATTTTCGATTCTAAGGACATCCCCATGACCAGCAAGACATACACTATCAATTTACAACATAAAATGCAAGCTCTGAGAGAAAACGTTCATGGCCATACCTGAGCTGGAAAGCTTCAATGGTGAGCTTCCAGATTCTCCCACTTGTGCAAATGAACTTCTTTGACCCTCTTGAACTCAATGAGATGCTTCAAAGTTCTTGTGGATGGCTGCTTTGAGAAGAAGTGTTCTGGTGCAGCAGATTCCACAGTCAGGATTTGTGAAGTTTCAAGCTACTTCAATGGTGGATTCTGGTTCCTTTGAGTGTGTTTGACTTATTGGTGAAGAGAAATGGGGTGTTTGATGGCTGTGGAAGGTGATTCGAAGAAGAGAAATTCTTTGACAGTTTTGTTGAAGGCTGTGTTCTGGCTTGTCTCAATGACCAATCTCTTGCTATAACATTCCCACAATGCATGAGTAGCCTGTGGAGCAGGTCAGTAGAGGTGGCTGCCCACTGTTCCAAGAGTATGGGGGTTTTGGCCAAAAAGTCAATGTGATTGGTACTTGCAGCATGGGCTATGGCAGCAGCTGTCTAAGGGCATGTCCTGTTTCAGCTTGGGTCAAGGATGACCCTCAGATTGCTTGTGAGTGACTGCAACATGTGGATCATGAGCTATGCTAGCTTTTGCAACTTGCCCACTTGGTGTTTTCTCATGATTTTTTGCTATGTATGTGAGATGATTCTTGCTGAATTTTGGTGCATGGAACTTCATTTAGTCATGGCAATGCATAGAAATCAGCTAGTGATCACATAACTCATGGGAAGATGATTTTGCCAAGAATCCCTCTTTGCACTCTTATGGAAAATGCCTTATGGAAATGTGAAATTCAAAGCAAATGAATGGGAATCCCCTTGGGCCAATTCTGATTTTAGGGCATGTGTGATGTTTGTACAAAGATTAGACATCAATTAGAAGTCACAAATTGCCTTGGTACAAGAATTTGCAAGTTTTTCCATTTGGTGCATAACTTGAAATTTAGTGATTTTTGCCAACTTTGATGAGCCATAACTTTTGATCCAAAATGAATTAGGTCATTTCTGTCGCGGTGAGAATCGGATACCAAGCTATTAAGTGAGCTTGAATCGCAAAACATTAAATGTTCACCACCGACTTTAATTTAATCCAAAGGGAAAAGGGAAAAAGATCGTAAAAACCCTAAATGAGGAGAAACTAGGTTCGGGGGTTGATTATACCTAGGGAAGGTGTTAGCATCCTAAGCATCCGCAGTATCCTACGGGAACCTCTTGTTAATATTTGTATTATTGTTGTTTATTGCTTGCTAAAATTAAGGGAGCCTAAGGTTTTTATTTCTAATGGTGCTCGCACAACATCGCATCGATGCCTACGTATCGGGTATAGAATCAGAGCACTCGTAGTTCTCCTAAGGATTAACGAACACTTGGTTACGCTCAAGGTTCGTGGGGGAAGGTAAGTGTTATGGCAAACACTCACGTGACTTTAAGAAAGTCACAAAAAGTTGTAAAAATAAAAAGGTCCTAATAGCTAAGGTCGAAAAGGAACTAGGGATGGCTAAACTTCCTATGACATTGAGTCAACTGCAGGAGTTCTTTCCCTTTTGGATTGAAAAGCATAAACGAAAGTAAAGTAGATAAATGAGGGTGCAAGCTCCTAAGACTAGGCAAAGGCTGCTACTTGCAAAAATAAATCGAATAAAGTAAATGGAAATGCAAAATAAAGGGCTTAGTAACTGGCTATGGCTCGATATGTGGATCGAGGATGCTGGGGTGGCAAACAAACGCAGTGCGACAATTTGTTTAAGTTAGAAAGTTGTGCAGTGTAAGGGAACTGTGCAGATGGCGATCGTAAACGACCGACTTACGTGTGTGAGTGTATGTGAAGTGAAGTTCACTTGGCGTTGGACCAAGGAATTTATTATTTTTGAGATGAGGTTAGTATGGTGTAAAGACGTGAGAAATAAATAATAAATAAAAAGTTGAAATAAATTATGAAATAGAAATAAATGGATTAAATAAATTAAAATAGAAAAAGTAATGAATTAAATGGAAAGAAAATAAATAAATATATGAAATGGAAATAAAATGCAATGGCCTCATAGGGGTCACGATTAATCGGAAACGATTTATCGTGATTTTTGTAATATCATCGGCCCTAAAAAGAGAAAAATAAATAAACTATTGACACATTTTTTTAAAACGTCTTTCTAAAACAAAGGACTATTAATAAAGAAATGTCAAATAGAAAATCAATTATGAGGACAAAAGAATTATAAAAACAGAATTAATAGAAAGTATCAAATAAATAATAATGATTAAATAAAAGAAGGAAAAAACGAATAATCAAAGAAGGGGCTTGGTGATATTCAGTGTGATTATATAGTAAAAAAAGAATGGGATAAACCCAAATATCAATTATAGGGTCTTTTTTCTCTTATTTTTTTTTAAACAAAACATTAAAAAAGGAAACAGAATATTATCTTGTGTAAAGATCAAAGCCATAAAAAAGGAAGAAAATGGGGTCGGTTAAAGAAACGCAGACCCACCCTCAAGTCTCTCTCTCAATCTTTGCATTCTCTCTCAAATCGCTCACAGCTCTCCGTCTCAATCGCTCCTGTCCGTCTCTCTCTCGCAACGTTTCTCACTCACTCTCACTCATGAATGTTCACGGTGGATTTCCTCCTCAACTCTCAGTCTCTCTCTCTCAGTGGCTCCGCCTCTCTCCCAATCGCTCTCTCGCTCAGATTCTCTCTTCTCCGTTTCTCTCCGTTTCAAGCAGCGGCGGTGGATGGCCGGTTGATTTGGTTTTCAGCGAGGGGTTTTGAAGGTGGTGGTGACGGTTCGCGCCGATGATGGCGATTCAAGGGTGTTGGGTTTTGGCCGGTGGTGACGAAGCTTACGGTTTTGTGATTTCCGGCGGATAAGAGGGGCTGAAGGTGACAGGTTTTCACGAAAAGGCTTGGGTGAAGGGCGGCTGAGGTTGGTGTTTCACGGTGGGTGTTTTCATGGTGGTTTGTGCTAGGTGATGTCCGCGGCGGAAACAGAGGGAGACGGTGGTGGGGTTTCAACGGCGGTGATGATGAATATAGAGGATTTCAGTTTCGATTGGGTTTACGGTTTGTGAAGGTTTGTGTTTCTGGTTTTTCACTCGTTTCCCTTACTACTTTTCTCTCTAACGATTTCATAAATCTGGTTTTTTCTGTGATTTTGAGGTTGTGTTGTGAAGATTTAAGGCTGTGTTGGTATTGGATGGTTTAAGGTGAGTCGGTAGTGAGGGTGACTGGGATGCAGGTTTGATTTCGTGGCTGGTTTGTGATGCGGTTCAAGGTTTGGAGAGGACGGCGAAGGTGGTTGTTTGCCGGTTGGATTTTTCACAGTGTTTTCACAACAGCAGTGGCGGTGAAGTTTACTCAGGTTTGGTTTTGTGAAGGATTTGAAGTTGTCTTCGTGTGATGGAAACTTTGATGGTTGTTTTTTTCATGTGCGGTTCTGCTTTCATTTTTCAGGTGGTAGTTTAGTTCTTGTTGTGGAGTTTGAAGAAGGTGAAAGTTATGAGAGGTTATGGCAGAGAATGGAGTTTGGCTGGTTCTGGTTTGATTTTTTTTCGGTGAGTTTCAGTGGCTTGCAGGTTTTGGAAGAACAATGTTGAATGAAGAAAATGGTTGGTTCTGTTTTGGTCCGGAGTTGTGTAGAATGGTGAGGATGATTTTGGTTTGAAAGTCGGAGATGCAGTTTGTTGGCGGAGCACTGAAAATGGTTTTATGGATAGCTCTTGATAAAGTGACGGCAATGAATTGAAACAGGTGATGCTGGTGAGTTGTTTTTTGGTAAAGTGGCTGAGGTTTTTTTTGGGTTGAATGGCCTTGTTTTGCTGGAAATGGTAGTTTGTTACTGGTTTCGGTTTGTTGACAGGAGGATGGTTTAGGTGAGATTGGGTTTCGGTAGTGATTTTTGTTGTGCACTGTGTTCTTACTTCTGTTTTTTCTCATACACTTGGTTCAAAACTTGGTGTTTCCTTTTTTTAGATTTTGGTGGAAGCTTTGGGTTTGAAGGAGGTTTTAGAAAAGGTTGCAGATCAGTTAAGGGAGGGTATTTTGAGCTGTGTTTTATGTTGTTGCTACTGATTTTTTTGCTTTAAGTATTTTTTGTAGTTTTTAATGTAAAATGTGTTTTGATATATGCAGATTAGAAATAAAGCTAAGAAGAAAATTAATTATGAACACATGCTAAAAAAAAAGGGAAGGAAAGGAAAAAAGAAAGATTACCGCCCGAATGTTATCGGGGTGCAGGATCCGCGATGGTGAGCCTCCTTCTTCTCCTTGCTTTTTTTTCTGAATTTCTTTGTTGTTCTTGGCTCTTTTTTTTGATTTTTTTTGGTTTTTAAACTGTGCTGAATTTTTCTGGTGTTGTTTGAGTGCTGAGTTTGTGAATATTGAGGCTGTTTGTGGTGTATTTAGAGGCTGAATTTTTGTGATGAAATGAGGGCTGTTGGAGTTGTGTTTGAGACAGATTTTTGGGACTGGTTTTTTTGAGTTTTTGGGGGGCTGTCTTGTAACTATTTTTTTTCTTTTGGGGCTGCTTGCAGTGTGTTTTTGTAGTGTTGTCTGATGCTGAACTGATGTGTAGTTGTGCTGTTTTATGGTATGTTTTAGAGGCTGATTTGAGTTGATTTTGTTGTCCTTGTTGCTTGCAAATGAAGGGTTGGAGGAAGGGAGACAAGTGCTGAATTTTGCAGCAGTGGAGTGGAGCAGGAAAATGCAGCTGTTGGTGGCTGCATGCTTGCTGTGGGGCTGATTTGGAGCAGGCTGCATTTGTATTGTAGTGCAGAATTTTTTTGTATTCTTTTCTTGTAATTTTCTATGTATATGTAATTGTAACAACACAAACATTATGGAATAAATTTAATTATTTACACTAAAGCTTGTTTATACTTGGCACTTAATATTGGAAATTAGAGTTTTAAATTAGAATCTAAATATAATACTTAAGTTAGAAATGAATTAAAAAAGAATGAAACTTAAAAAATTAAAAATAACTTATAAACTTAAATAAATAAACTTGGAACTAAAATGAATAATAATAAAAAAGAAATTGGAATTAAATTAAAAATGAAATCTTAAAAGAAAAGTAAACTAAAAATAAATTAGAAATTGAAATTAGAATTAGAATAAACTAAAAAATAAATTGGAAATTGAAATTAAATTAGAAGTAGAAACTTGAAAATGGAATAAAATTAAAAGTTGAAGAATAGAAAATGAATTTAGAAACTAAAATTTGAAAATGAAATAAAAATTAATTTAGGAATGAGGACTTGATAATGAAAAGAAAATAGCAAATAAGTTTAGAAAATTTTGAAAATTGGACTAAAAAAAAAAAAAAATAAAAAAAAATAAATTAGAAATTGAAATTGAAATAAAATTTTAAAAATAGGAATTTACAAATAGAACGAAAATAGAAATTAAAATTAAAAATACGAAAATGAAATAAAAAGTCATAAATAAATTAAATTAAAATGGAAGCTAGAAAATGAAAAGAAAACAACAGAAAATAAATCAGGAAAAATCCCTGCAAAAAAAATGCGATAAAAGTATGATTATGATATGAGCGATTAGGGGTAAAATTTGGGGTGTGACATCATGTTCTTGTACTTTTTGAAAAGGGAAAGATCTATTCTACAAATTTCATGACCAAAGTTTTCCCATTTGAAGCTTTTTTGGACCAACAAGTAAGGGTTGAAAAAGTTGCATAAAATGACATTTTCATTAAAAGTCAAACTTGCCCAAAAAGTCAACTTTGCAAAAGACTTGAAATTCTTGAATTTTGTGAACTTCCAACTTCTTCTATGATCAAATAAAGATCATATACAATCAAAATGATGAAGAACACCCTTTGGTTGGGTCATTGGGGGCTTCAGATGCCCTGATTTTGCACTGACTTGCTTGAAAAGTCAACTCTTGATCAGATGACTTCCCCATGAAATTTCTTCATGAAAATTGATATGCATACTCCCTATACCATATAGAGACCAATGGAAACAAGAATGACCAAAAAAGTTGGAGTTATGGCCTCTGAAACCAAAACCCTAATTTTAGGTCATCTGTGTAGTCAAGCCTGGCTCTGCTTCCATACCAATCCCAGTTCTTGTGATTCTTTGGCATTCTTGACTTTGAGAGGATATAATATGATACTTGAACACACATAGACCTATTTGAAGTGATTTATGGCCTTTGGAGTGGCTCAAGAAGCTCTTGGATTGCTCAGATCACAAACCCTAGATGCAGATGACTTTGAATCTATGTAGTGAATCAAAATTGTGGTATGAGATGCCATGATTGAGCTTATGCATATGAAATGATCACAAGCCATGGTGTGAATGGGTTAGGGCAAATTTGGGGTGTTTACAGTCATATGAGTGAATGACTAGTTGGGGACCCCTCTTCGACTTCCTCTAAGGTGCTGGAGGCAGTTTTCTAGCAACCTGAGAAAATAATTCAAATGTTAGAGGGGAATCACACGAGAAAAATTTAGGAAAAAGGTGTACAAGGTTACCTTTGTGCCTTTAGGGTCCTTTTCGACCTTCATAGTAGTGCCCTTCGGAGGGATGGTTTTCTTGGTCACAAATGAAAAAACAAACACAATTATCACAAGTTAATAATCAAGTGGGCAGATAAGGATTACAAATCGAAGTCCTTAAACTTTCACATATTTCATATTTTATGTGAACATATTTGATCCCTATATGAAGGTGTTATTTCAAACTCTCCAGCGTGTGTTTAGTCGTAACCACCCTTTGAGCTTTGGGTTGAGACTACTGACGAAGGATTTTGATGGAATCCCCACAGACGAACTAGTCTGGAAATGGAGGGGTGAGAGCCACTCCAAAATCAGTGGTAGTGTTGTACCCCAAAATTTTCCCTCCCATATTCAAGACCATATACTTCAAGAGGTCTCTCAATAGTCACAAGATTCTCAATTAGTCAAAAGGATTGAAGGTTTCATCAGACAAAGCCTCCTCTTAAACAATGGATCTTAGAACTAGGGTTTTGAGTTTCCACAAGAAAAGTGGAATTACAAGGCCTCAAGTGGACTTTATAACGTCTCACATACCTTAAAGAATCCTCATGTCAAGTTTCAAAGCTTTATTAATAAGTTTGGCTAATCAGATGCTCAGATACCCAAAAATCAGTTAACTTGGTCAAAAAGTCAACTGAGGTCAATTGTGGTAAACTCAAAGTCAAACTTCAAGTTTTTTGGTCAACATAAATATTATGAGGTGAAATTCATCATTTTATCAAGGGTTGATCATGATTCATCAAGGAAACCTCAGAATCATCAAGAATCAAGAGTTTCTAATTAGGGTTTTCAAAGGAAAAGTCAATTAAACTTTGACCAGCCATAACTTTCACATAATTTATAAAAAAAATTCCCATCCAAAGGTCATTTTGAAGGAAATTTAATTCTATACAACTTTGTGTCTCACAAGGCAAGCCTAAAAATGCTTCATTTGGAAGGTATGAGCTAAAACATTATAGGTCCTTTTGAAAGTCAACAAAAAGTCAACTTCTTACCAAGCTCATAATTTAAAAATGGTAAATGATATGGACATGGGACCAAAAGAGTTGGTTATAGGACACTCTAAGATTTCTAAAAAGTCCTAGTAAACCTTCATATAATTAAAATTGTGGAAGTTATGCATTGTCAAAGTTGGATATTTTTAAGGGGTGTATGAAGCAAAAAAGGCCATAACTTCAAAATTTTCCAAATGGGCCCATAAAAATGCAACCCAAACTTGAAGATGAATTCATGCATGACCCAATGGTCATTCATTCTGATTTTTATAACTTATTTTATATTATTTTGGATTTTATTTGTTAAAATTCAATTTTAATGAAAATCAAATATAAAAATCAAATATTTGAATCCAATCTTTGCTTTGGGATAAAATATATGGAATTTAAGTTGATTGGATACCTTACAAATTCGTGCTAGACCAAATTGACAAGAATATATGTGATTTTGGGACATTTATGAGTGATTGGTTTCTTCAATCTCAAGTAACCAAAAAACATAAACTCAAGGCCCACCTTTTGACCTAAATTCCATCTATTATATAAGTGTAACAAGACACAAACACAAGGCACAAAGTTTTGCAGGTCAATACATTGTTCCTACTTCAAAAAAAACTTCAAGAAAAGTGGCATTCGGTTTTGGAGATTTAGACACTTTCAAGGCAAAATAAAGGTGGAAATTCATTCTATGATGATCATTGAACATTGTCCAAACCTTTAAAAGCATCTAAATCACTCTCATAAGCACTAACCAAATCTTGTTTTTTCTCTTTTATGATTTTTTTGAATCCATAAATATAACCATTATAAATTGAATTTGATGTTTGTTTTGTGTTTATTACAATGCAAAGATGCTTTCTGGATGGTTTGATTGAATGTTAGGTGCGAGAAGCAAGATCCGCCATAGCTAGGGTTTTAAACCCAAGTTTAGAGTTTTACGATATAGGGCATTTAAAGACATTTGAATGACATGGTTGAATTGTATAAGTAGTAGGTAATCGATTGGTACCATTATCGTGTGCTAATTTTACGTGTTTTGAGGTATTTGATAAAACACAAGAAAAATTCGCAGCAAATGTCGTGATGAATTTCGCAGGAAAAATCATAAATCTGGAGGAAGAAGATGAAGATATTGGCGCGTGCCAGAATTTGAATTTTGGCTTGTTTTTTTTATATTTTTATTGTTTCATTTATAATCACTAACAATGCAGTTGACATGGTGGATGGTGTGCGCATTTTGAACCTAAGAGACCAAGGATCGAATTCGGCTGCTGAACATTTTTTTTTATTTATTCAATCATTTTTTCTAGGTTTATTATTTATTGGTTTTTGTTCAGGTAGACATTAGCAACGCGCGCATGACTCAGCTTGTTAGAGGTCTCTCCCTTGAAGGTATAGGGCCTGGGTTCGATTCCCAGATCCCTTTTTTTGGGCATTTGTTTTCCTTTTCCTTATTTTTTCTTTATCAATATTCTTTTAATTGATTTTCTTTTAAAAAACAAAACAATTAATTAAAACTAATTAATAATTAACCATTAGAATAATTTATTATAATACTTTTCTTAAAAAATGATAATATTAATAATCTCATTAATTATTTTTTTTCTCTTATATAAAATACTTAATTTTTCTTTTAATTAAAATGTTAATAGGTTTTTTAATTTAATTAACTTGTAAATTAATTAGTATTTAGATTAATGTTTTTTTCTAAAATCACCCTAATTTTCTTAAAATTTTAATCTTTTTCTTAATTTAATGCCACTAATTATCTCTTAAATATTTTTGATAATAATAGTTTTTTTTTCAATTTGTAATAATTAGTAATTAGGTTTATATTTTTAATAAGTTTTAATTTTTAATTTAAATCCTAATTTTTAATTCAAATCCTAATCCCTTGTTTCAAACCCTATATATTTTTTTTCTAACCCTAATTCACATTATTTAATTTTTTTTTATTTACTTAGAATAATTTTCTTTATTTATCTTTATTGTTTAGAAAAATTGTATAGGTTATTATTATTATGTAATTTATTTTTCTGCTCGATTATTATGTAACTGCCCCGAAACCGTGTAATAACGTAAGATTTATTTTCTCGCATTTTATTTATTTTATTTTATTTGTGTGGCTAGTAATAATAGGGAGTGCGAAACATAATTGAAGTTAATACGGACTTCGATAATTAAAAAAAAGATAAATACTTGAATATAATCACTCACACACATAAGTCGATCGTTCTACGATCGCCATCTGCACCTCCTAGGGTTCTCCTCTTAGTTGCCTTATAAAATGGTCAAGTCCCTCGAAAGTGGAGGTGTCTTAAGCAAAGTCCCTTCAAATAAAAATCATCAAGTCCCTCCCAGATTAAAAGATCATTGTCCCTCCGAGGTTGCCTACAATATAATGATCTTATCCCTTCGGTAAAAATGATGATATTCCCTTCAAATTGCTAAAGACACCCTTATAAGTTGCCTTCATTGACCATACGATGACCCTACGCCTGTCCCTTAACAAAATCCAAGGTAATGACTACATACTCCTTAATAGTAGGGACAATCTTACCCTTGAAAGGAAATAAACGAATACAAAAGACCAGTCTAGGGTAGGTAACTCTCAGATACTTGCTCACTTTTTCAAAATACTCTTTACACCCCACTTTTCAAACAATTTTCAAATTTAAAAGCTTTATATACATCCATACGAGGATCATTACAAAGACTTATGAAAATTTCTAAACACACACTACACATTTTTCAAACAAATGACTGAGCTAAGTAACTAAGAGCCCATGGATAACACCTTCCCTTTATATAACCTACCCCTCGAACTCAAGTCTTTTAAAATAGGCCTTTCCTGTTCTTTTATACTCTTTCCATATAGATAAAATAAAAGTCGGTGGCGACTTTTGCTATCCGCAACATATATAGAAAGTCAGTTCTCCCACCGTGTTACAGGTAGGAAGTCAAGGGATCTTTGGAGGAAAGAGTTCAAAAGCTATTTCATAATGTCTCTCAGGAGGAACGTTTGAAGAGATTTTCAACTTCTCCATTTTCTGCAAAAAATTCTCCTTTAAAGTGACAACATCCTCACGAACGGTTCAACTAATATCATCTTATAGATAAATAGTTTCAAAGTACTTCTGGAAGGCTTGAATCTCTTTGATGTGAGTGGATTTACCTTTTTTGACTTTCTCCAGCACGTCAACAAAATCTTGGTTAATCAAGTGAGAAAAGGAGGGAACATCAAGAAATTGTTCTTGATAGTACTTCGACTACCATTTGTAAATTTTTTGGGTAGAGAGGAAGCTAGGTTCAAACTGAACCGAAGAGAGGCGAGCTTGATGGACATATCGAGAAATTTTAGTTGTGGCTCTGATATTGTCAAAGAAAGCATTGTAAATGATAACGTGCCTCTTCTTCTCATACGGGGACTTAGGAAAGCTTTGGGCCAACCCAAATTGTCGAGAGATAAGATTTGGTTGGTAAGTGATCACTCGAATTTGTATCGATTATTTAGTATAATTTACGATCATTTATGTTATTAATTTATTTATTTCAAACGATATTACGCAATATTTGTGTTTGTTTTGCAGATATTTAATTAAACTTGAATTTTGGAGGCAAAAATATAAATGGAAGCTTATTGGACAAGAAACGTGGAAAAATAGAAGGAAAAGAGCAAGAAAAATGCATTTATGCATAACCACTGTCAGACGCCCGTCTCATAAGTGAAACGCCCGTCTAGGCTTCAAGACGCCTAACTTCACTTCAAGTTGGTCGTCTCATTTTCATGATGATCGTCTCAATTGTCAAACGCTCGTCTCAAGCTCAAGTAAAATAACCTATTTACGAAACAGAAGTCAAAGAAGAAAGAGTCGTTCTTGCGTTTTCTTCTCATTCAACAGAGAAATTATCTCCACCTTAATCAACTTCAGTCCAATTTCATTAGTCAAGGCCCAAGCTAAATCCATTCCTACATTTTCTCACTTCAAGTTGAACATGATAACTATAAATAGCAGTCTCTGCTACTTGAATCGGCATCTCCTTTTTGATCCATCTCTTGCACCATTTTTCTTTATTTAGTTTTTAGGTTTCTTTATTTTATGTAAAAGTAATAGTTCTCCACATCGGAGGACTATTACAAATATTAGTTTTAGGATTCTTTCTTTTCCGTATTTTATTTTTCCGATTCACATTCAATAATTCAAGAGTTCAATATATGATTCAAGCATCAATTAATTGCAGGTTTATTTATTACTATTTATCTTTCTCGCCTTCTTACTTAATCGCCTATTTATATTTTCATCGCCTTCTTATTTAAATTTCTGAATTATGTTATCGTCTTTAGTTTATTATTGTACATGCATATTTATTTTCATGTCCATGTCTAGCTAAATAGTTTTGATTCCGGCGTATGAGGACCGTTGTTGCCGACGGGACTCGGTAGAAAATAATAGGTGCGAACTTATGATTAAAATTATGTTTTGGTTTTAATTTCCAAGTTTAATTTAAATAGCTTTGTCACGAGAGTGAGAGGTTACTTAACATGGTTTTGTCACAAGAGTGAGAAATTAAGTAAGGTTAGAACAGGCACAACGAGAGCGTGGGGATCAAACTAGATAATGGAAATTAGGCAACAAATCTAAATACAATGAGGGCGCTTTAGATACGTTTAGGATAATATTAGCTTTCAAAATATATTTCTTAATTATCGGATGAGCGAGAGCAAAATCTTGGGATTAGGAAGTATGGTTTTAGTTAATACCGCGAGAGCGTGAGGCAGAGTCTTTAAGTCAATTTATTCTACGGAACTAAGTTATAATCTAATTAGTAACCGAATTCTACATAGTCCTTTAGGAACGCGGAATCCATATTCCGGTCTCTCTTTATTATCTTATTTTCTTAGTTTTATTTTAAGTTCTAGTTTTAGTTTTTTCTTAACTAAATACATTTCGCCTTAGCTTTACAAAGTAACAATAGAGTACAATAGGTTGACATTGGTCTCCGTGGGATCAATATCTTTTATTACTACGTGATAGACTGTGCACTTGCAGTTAGTAACCGTTAGACTCAGAAATTCGCGATCATTAAGCAATCAAGGTTGCTAAGCCTTTTCATAATTTCAATTATTAGTCTATTAATCTAGGAACCAAGAAGGCTTCCGAGATTATGGTGGTTTTTTATTGATGTTATTTAAAGGAAGGGAGAATTTTCTTGTAAACCATTCAGGACCATATTTTTTGTCAACAAAGGGGTCATGTTCAAAGTAAACTCATACCTATTGGTAAACATAATGATGTAGTTGGAGAAGGTTGCTTAAAGGGGTTGTCCTTCATCACTTGGAGTAAGCTTTACTAGGCGAGTCCCTTTGAATCTCATTTCTTTGATCTCAATAGAATTTTCATCAATGACTCCTTTGTTGGGAAGGCTGGTTTCAAATGTAGCATTAAGCCATAATTGAAGCAACCATAAGGGCCCAGTTAGTTGTAGGTTTCCATTGGCTTCCAAGTCCTTAAGTCGAGCAGCTCCTTCACTGATCGACTCATAGAGGTTTTCCAAGATTAATCCACTAAGGAAAACTCCTATGTTGTTATGAAGTTTATTGGCTAAGGTCAAGTACTTCTTAGCTACCTGAAGGGATTTTGAACAAAAAACATATCTGGAGAGCCACATGGTTAGAAATGCAATGTGTTCTTTGTCTGACACTTCACCAGTGGTCCGATCCAAGTGGTGGTTGATGAAGTTGATGTAAGTAAGTTTGGATTTGGAGAATCCTATGGTATTTCTCTGTGTCGACCTTTGGGTCATAGGTAATACTAGTTGGTTTGAGCCCTGTGATAACATCTATGTCAAAAAGGGTGGGGGTTACCATCCCCCAAGGAAGGTGGAAAGTATAATGGGTGTTCTCCCAAAAGTAAAGAGAGGATTCCAACAAAATTTAACAATAGGGGAAGTTGGTCTTAGACAACATGAGAAAGTCATATATTCCTATTGCTTTCAAAGCATCATCTTTGACTTTTTCCATTTTGGATAGCCAAAGGTCGAAATATTTAAAAGAAGGAACAACCCTTACTAACCTAGAGCCATTCTAGATGTATCTTAAATTCGTGTTACTGAAAGTAACTTTTTCAAAGGAAGATTCATCTACCTTAATTTTTGTCTTTTGCCCCAAGGGTTTTGTTCTACGATAAGAGGGGAAGAACTCACTTAACCTTTCACAACCTACATCTATATTGGATAGAGGTCCATATAAATCATAATGTTTTTCAGAAACAATTAGATGGATTATTACCTAGGAATCGTAAATGTGCCTTTTTTCTCCTTGGAGTGGCTCAGATATGAATTGCTGATTTTTCCCTATCTTGTGTCCAGGGATTTTCGTGAATGGTGGAAGAGGTGTGCTGCTTTGAGAGCCTTTACTTTTTTGGCCTTTTATTTTCTTAGGAGATGTTTTGGGATGATGCCATTGATGGAAGTTGAGAAGAAATTTTCTGGGTTTTGGGAGTTAAGAGTTTGAGAAGTGAAGAAATAAGTTGCAAGAATTCTAGTTGCGTAAAGTTTGGAAAAGTTATGAGGGGGAGTATTTATAGGCTTTCAGAATTTCAATAGGTTCTTAAATCACCATTAAGGCAATTCAGATAGTGGGACACATGTCTTCTTAGAGTAACTTCTTGGGCAGTGGCATTTTATTCAGATTACAAGCGCTTTGTTTCAAGAAAAAAGCAATGATGGCTACTAATAAAGTGTGTTGTTGAGTAGAATTTTTGGGTTTAGCCATTATGACATGATGTCATAGGAGGGGTTAAAAGAAACTGAATAATTTATTGATCGTGTAGTCAAAAGATAGGCATCGAACATTGGTAATCAAAAAATGACATTTCTTTCAGTTTCTTCGAAAGTACATTTTTGGGGGGCAATTTGTTAGCTCCTAATTTCGACGCCCACTTGATTCCAATGAATGTTGGTCTAAGGGTTATAATCCTTAGAAGAACTAAAAGGCTTGGACGGTATTTTTGTGGGAGGCCTGAGTCAAAGACTTGTGTGGAAGTCAATATTTATGGACTTAGAATATTTCTAAGTTCAAGGAAGTATAATTTCGACCAAGTGCCATTGAGGGCATTCGACGCGCTGTAGTTGGAACCAATTATTGGAGGGAAACTTATATCTCTTTGAAATTTGAAAAGAGACAGGTGGCACACATTTGAAGTTTGAAGACATGCAAAATGACAAGTGGCATGTTTTTAGAAGAAAACTTGGTAGCGGTTATCTTCGAATATTATAAATAGGTTAGTTCTAGTTTTAGAATGGGTGTGTGAGAATCATATTGTACAAGTTACTCAGTATCTACTCAAAGTACCCATGTGTAGAGAAACGAGTGAAAGTGAGAATGTACGAGATGTAAACACCACCATCTTTTATTTCAATGTAATTAAATTTCTATTAAAGTCTTTACTTTCAGGAAAGTTATATCTTTCAACAATTTATTGTTTTCTTTACTTGCTTTCATTTACATTCTCTTTTCTCATTTATCTTCTTGCACTTTATTTTCAATTTTAAGCATTTTGAATCTTCTTTCACTTTATTTCATCTTTTTACCAAATCTTGTCATAAATTCTGTCGAAGTATTTATGATATTTTACCAGACACTAAATAAAACGATTTATAGAACATGTTATAGGATCAATCCGATCAATCTTATGAGTAACTGAGAACTTTAGTGTTTTTGGAAGATCAATGGTTATTTACCATTTTTCAAGGTAAACGAAGAGTTAGGGATCTCGAAACATAAAAACTTTTGGATCATCTCATAATAAATGGGGGAAAGAATGTTTGAATCCACCCATTTGATAAGTTGATGATCTGACAAACACATTATAGGAAAACAGGGGGGCTACCACCTACCATGTGGTCACCGGAAAGGAATTTCCTCACCCTTTCATCTTATCAAACTTATATTTCCAATCTTTATAAGGGTATGCATATAATTCAACAAACACCTACCTATCAGGGAAGACAACGTTATCCAACCACTATTACAGAGAATTTATGTGCTAAAGAAATAGAGGAACACCCGAATAGTATGAGGGACACCTAGATTACAATAGATTATCTAGAAAATTCTAGGAATATTTCATACATTAGGGGTGAAATGGGATGGGGCAACATTGACAATTGTTAGAAAATCCAACTTAAAGGAGGTAAAAGGGACAAAGACTCCCAACTCATGAATGACGGGTCTATGAAAATAAAAATAAGGAGTTGACGGATCACCAACGATGTTCATATTTTCCCACTCTGTTTCTGAACTGGATTCCAGTATCACATCTTTTTCACGCCCTATATTGGAAAATTCAATCCACAAACGGGACCTACTAATCATGTTTGGGTTGGAGTTTAAGGATGCAATATCTCGAACATGAACATGGTTGATGTTCTTCCTAGCCATTAGTTTTAGGTTATAAAGCGGGGATATCAATGTTTGTGCCCTAAGAGAAAGAACAATTGTTAGGTAATGTATACATTTCTTTATAGAAGTCCAATGGCACAAGAAATATATCCATCCAATGGAGTAACTACCGCGATAAGTTAAAAAGTTCTTTCACATGGATGATGCGTGTAAGAAAAAGGTGTTAGATTGGTTTTCCCAAGAAAGTAATTATGAGTTGTATTAAATGTGTCCCGTGCTCTCTCTCCAATCGAGCGACACACCAAAAAATGAGGGACTAGTCTCCCATCAAAGGACTTGACCCAGACAATGAAACTAAACCCGAGAGAAGTTTAATAACACTTTTCCCTTTACAAACCCTCGTGCTTGAGGAACCGTTTAGTATTATATTTGTGAGACTCAAATAAGAGCCAAGTCGAGACCCTCACCTCGTAAGGCATCTCTCGGGAGCTACCTATACGGGAAATGAAAAATGACGTGTATAATACCATTATCTCCCCACTAGTTGTGTATACCGAGTCATACTACAACTCTCTTGAAAATAGATGGTCAATAGTCCCCCCCCCCAATAAAGGGGAGGCGATGATCATTTCTTAGGATTTTCCAAACCGTAAGCCTAAGGGTCTGTATAATCACTTCTTCCCTCAACAGGAGAGACAAACCATTACACCCTAAGTATATCACTTATACACAGAACATCTGACCTCACATGATTTAACCCTTTTATACCATCATAAATACCATAAACACCACCAAACAAGGTTTCTCGCCGCCGTAGGCAAGCTATAATCACCATCATTTACAAAATTCTCAAGTATCCTATACCCGCTTAGGGATATCACTCACACCAGTACATTTTGACAAATACAACTTTTATTTTTAATTTTTTTAAAAAGATGTTACTTAATATTTAATAAAACACAAAATTGCAGGTGTTAGGAATTGAAGCTTGTAGTTATGAGACTTTTCCCAACAATTGGTTTCCCAACAAAGGAGATATTTAAAAATAGTCTGACCCTAGGGGTAGGCCACCAAGGCTGCGGATCATTGCTTGCCATAATATCTCTTAAATGGTGAATGATGAGATTCCCAAGTAGCTAAGCTATACAACAGGTAAATTCACATTCTTCAGATGCTTTGATCTTGGATTGTGGACATCTATCTATTTCTTGTTGATCAAGAGATCCAACACCTATGGCCTCAAATTTTAATTTTGTATTTATATAATTTTAATTTATTTATTTTTTAAACAAATAACTTTTGAAATTATTTAATATGTCAATTAATTAATAACACACGTCTCTCTCCATTTTTTATAAGTGAATTTTAAGTTTTAGATTCCTTAAATAATTGATGTATTTAATCTTTATATAGTCCAAATAAATTATTTAATCAATGAACTTAAAAAACAAAATTTGCTTATAAAAGAAAATTAATGGAGTATATAATAATAACAAACTTTTATATTGTGTATGATTTGATTTTTTAATTTAAATATCACGTGCATAGATAAAAAAAATTGAGTTGAGACTTGATATATACATATATTTTTTAGAATTTTTTTTTTAATTATGAATTTTTAAAATAATGATAAAAGTGTTTACATAAGTCAATTTTATTATCAATTAAAAATAAAATATTAAAAGAATTTAATTATAATAATCTA
This sequence comes from Lathyrus aphaca, assembly GCA_963966055.1. Lineage (NCBI taxonomy): Eukaryota > Viridiplantae > Streptophyta > Magnoliopsida > Fabales > Fabaceae > Lathyrus > Lathyrus aphaca. Next base: position 240,076,382 of record OZ014524.1, on the reverse strand, counting down.
ATGATTTTACATGCTAAAAAATTTAAAAAATATTAGTTTTAAAAAATATTTTATTATATTAAAAATATTTAATTTAAAATTTTACCTCAGACCACAAACCGTATTGGACCGGCCCTTTTGGAAGAAAAAAAATAAAAAAAAGAGGATACTTATAAGAATAGATTTCACATCACTCAACATTCAATTAATATAAAAACTTGTTAAAAAATCTATATTTTGTTATTCAATGAATATAAAATTTTGTTAGAAAATCTATATTTTGTTGCAGTATTTTTGTAATTTTCCTTTCTCTATCATAAAATGTTATCAAATAATGAAAGTTTAATATTAAAAATGAATGAATTATTATGACAAGTAATTTCTTTTATGTGATCTCCTTATTAAGTGTGTGGAAGAGACAAATACAACATTTTACAATTTTTTTACAATTCTATAAGGGCTTAACTTCTTAACTTTTAAAGTGATAAAATCATATTCTGCTTTATACATACAAAAGGGAAATATGGGTCAAATTGTCAAGTTTGTTTGTGTTTTGATTATCTTTCTTTTCATACTTCATGTTGCAATGAACGTTAATGGTAAGTAATTTTTATCCTTTTCAAATTTCTTTATTTACTTCCTACACAATATGTTTTTTCACATTATATTTATATTCTTTTATTTCTTCTTTTCATTCCAGCTGGTCATAGATGTCTTCAAAATTCTGATTGTCCAAAAAATTATTGTCCACTTCCTTTTAAACCGAGGTGTAGTATGGGCAGCTGTATATGTGTGTTAAAAAAAAGAATGAATTCTTATGATTAGTAAGTATTTTTAATGATTTATTTTAGGAATAGATTTTTAAAACCCCATAAGGACTAAAACCTATTTAATTTATGAGGAAAGCATTAGCTGCCATTTAAGAGAAGAAAAAAAAAGGAAACCAAGAGCTTTTAATAAATTATGAAATGAAAAAAAAAATATTCTTCTTGATTCATGCAAAAGGAGAATAATAAGATTAGAATTGTTAAGTTTGTTTATGCTATAATTATTTTTCTATTTTAATTTTAATTATTATTTTTTAATTAAGTATTTGGTAAGTGAGATATTGCTAAGTAACAAAGGTTCGAAAAATACTGAATTTATTCTTAATATAAATAATGTCGGTCAGACTTATGCTTAATACACATTACAATATTTATATTAACTAAGAGTCTGCACTTAAATAAAATAGAATTCATGCAAAACCGCAAAATCCAACAAAGAACACATCAAAAGAAACCACAAAATCCAACAAACAACACATCAAAAGAAATAATATGTATTTTTCAATAAAGAGAATTTCTCAATCCATATTCTATGACTCTCTTAGCTACTTGACGAAATTCCTAAAATGTCCCCAACTTACGTAAGTATATCCCCGGACGCACCATATATGTTTAAAATTTTGGGTGTTTTCGTAGATGTATCTGTGGAAGTTTCTGCTATAATTTTAAACTGCATGATTACTCCTCCATTGTAGATTGCTTCCTCTTCTCCAACCCTCAACAATTAGAAAACCCTATATCATCCAATCCATTTTTTTACTCCAAAACTTAATCTTTTCTGGTGCAACAAATCAAAGGGAGCAAGTGAAAAGCGAATTACAGGTAAAAATCTAACTTTGTCCGCTACATTGTTCACATTGATCATCAAACTTTTGTAAAAAAACTTTTGTTACTTCCGCAAGTACATAAGCAAAACGTGTTCATGAAGAATAGTTCTGTTTTTATTGTCTACTGCAATTTTTTGAGTTTTGTTGATTTTTCTTATTCTTTACAATAGATATGGTGGACCCGGATAACATCTCAAAAGAATTAGTTTCTTTAAACATTGGTGTTCCAAATGTACCAGGGGTTATTATGAAGACGAAAGATATCGGCGGTAACTTTAATCACAAGCAAGACTTTGATGATCGTGAAAGCATGATCAAATGGATTCGTAGGATGACAACTACACTTGGTTTTGGCGTGGTTATTGGAAGATCAGATAATGGATCGGAAAGAAGAAATCCTTTTGTAACCTTGTGTGCGAAAGAAGCGAGATATATCAAGTTCCACTCCGAAAGTTTAAAAGAGATGACACAGGTAGTAGAAAATGTGAGTTTCCTTTTAAAATTCGTGGTTACATGTTGGATAGAAAGAAGTGGAAATTTAGTGTTGTTTGTGGTTTGCATAACCATGAAATATGCTCAAAGTTACAAGGTCATCCTAGTGGTTATCGCATCAAACTAGAAGAGAAGACATGCATCAATGACTTGACCTTTGTCGTTCCCACCAAATGACACAGGGCCAGAAAGGGTACAGACGCGAACGGTCGGCGTAAGGAGAAAATGAAGTGAAATGAAAAGAGTCGCCAGCTATGCATTTTTATCCCGAAGGAAAGGTAATGCTGCATAAACCTAGGAAGAAATGGATAAGACGGTCGCGAACCAGAGAAACTGAGAAAGGGGGTTGGTTACAACCTAGGAAGGTATTAGCACCCAGATTGTCCGTCGTACTCAACGGGATCCACGCTTGAAAGTTTGTGCTTAAAGGGGTAGTGTCAGTGTTATCTGTATGCAAAATCTAGAAAAAAGGATGTATAAGTGTCAGTGCAAAAGAGATGTGAAAAACTTGATGGGCTAAAGACGTGTCTAATTATGCGTCTAGCGGTATCTTACTGCAAGTGCACAACCTATCGAAGTAATATTTAAGATTATCGATCCACAGGGATTCTATAGTTACTTAGTGCTAGATGAACTTCTAGTTTAGCTAAGGTGAATGGTTGTCACGATATTTTTTGTTGATTTTAGAATATTAAAGGCTAAATTAAATTTAAGTTTTAATGAAATGATACTAAGGCGGTCGGTATGTAATTATACTAACTTAGGTGGGTCAATCTAACCTAGGCTTATAAAGATGTTTACTTAATCTATTCGGTAGAGGTTACCAGTCTAAATACCCTCAACTCACACTCTCGTGGTCTTATCTCAGGTCTTACCCCTAAATCCCTATGCCTGCTCTCGTTAGCCCATAAGTGTTTAGAGACAATTTTTGGAAACTAAATAATTCTAATTTATTTTAAAGCGATCTCGCTGTGTTTAATTTAAATGCCTAACTTTAGCTATCTGGTTAAAATCTCACACTCTCGTGGTCTTGACCTAACCTAATACTCTTTTCTTACTCTCGTAACGAAAAGGTCGATTTAATTAAAAAGTATCAGCCAGAATGTTAAGTTATTAATTATTTTAAGCCTATGATTAAATTTTACCGATTAAGCTTGTTTTAATTACATACCGCCCTAAGATAATTAGCTACTCATTGATGTTGAACCAGACAGAGACAGAAAATTAAATAAATAAATGCTCATGGCAGAAAAATAAATAAACATTATAAATGTTAAAATTTGCAATATTATAAAAAACCCGGTTAACAAATATTAAAGTAGACTCCTTCTTCCACAGACCGGAAAGCTTGGAGTTGTTGGCGGAAATTGAAAATAAACGAATGCTGAAGGTTTAGAAACAAATAAACATATAACAATTTCCTAGCTCAATTGGTAGTGGGAATGGAATGAACATGTACTTGAACCCCAGGGTACAAGGTTCGATTCCCACGGAAGACAAAAACTCTACTAGTGAGGGGAGTAGAGAAGATCGTGAGGTGGCAGTGCCGGGATTGCCTTGCGAGGGGCCCGGGCTGTTACAAAAAAGGGCGCCTTTTTTATGTAACAGCCCGGGCCCCTCTCAAGGCAATCCCGACACTGCCATCTCACGATCTTCTCTACTCCCCTCACTAGTAGAGTTTTTGCCTTCCGTGAGAATCGAACCCTGTACCCTGGGGTTCAAGTACATGTTCATTCCATTCCCACTATCAATTGAGCTAGTAGCTCAATTGGTAGTGGGAATGGAATGAACATGTACTTGAACCCCAGGGTACAAGGTTCGATTCCCACGGAAGGCAAAAACTCTACTAGTGAGGGGAGTAGAGAAGATCGTGAGGTGGCAGTGCCGGGATTGCCTTGCGAGGGGCCCGGGCTGTTACAAAAAAAGGCGCCTTTTTTATGTAACAGCCCGGGCCCCTCGCAAGGCAATCCCGACACTGCCACCTCACGATCTTCTCTACTCCCCTCACTAGTAGAGTTTTTGCCTTCCGTGAGAATCGAACCCTGTACCCTGGGGTTCAAGTACATGTTCATTCCATTCCCACTATCAATTGAGCTAGTAGCTCAATTGGTAGTGGGAATGGAATGAACATGTACTTGAACCCCAGGGTACAAGGTTCGATTCCCACGGAAGGCAAAAACTCTACTAGTGAGGGGAGTAGAGAAGATCGTGAGGTGGCAGTGTCGGGATTGCCTTGCGAGGGGCCCGGGCTGTTACATAAAAGTACATGTTCATTCCATTCCCACTACCAATTGAGCTAGTAGCTCAATTGGTAGTGGGAATGGAATGAACATGTACTTGAACCCCAGGGTACAGGGTTCGATTCCCACGGAAGGCAAAAACTCTACTAGTGAGGGGAGTAGAGAAGATCGTGAGGTGGCAGTGTCGGGATTTCCTTGCGAGGGGCCCGGGCTGTTACAAAAAAAAGGCGCCTTTTTTTGTAACAGCCTGGGCCCCTCGCAAGGCAATCCCGGCACTGCCACCTCACGATCTTCTCTACCCCCCTCACTAGTAGAGTTTTTGCCTTCCGTGGGAATCGAACCATGTACCCTGGGGTTCAAGTACGTGTTCAATCCATTCCCACTACCAATTGAGCTACTAGCTCAATTGGTAGTGGGAATGGATTGAACATGTACTTGAACCCCAAGGTACATGGTTCGATTCCCACGGAAGGCAAAAACTCTACTAGTGAGGGGGGTAGAGAAGATCGTGAGGTGGCAGTGCCGGGATTGCCTTGCGAGGGGCCCGGGCTGTTACATTATCTGTATGCAAAATCTAGAAAAAAGGATGTATAAGTGTCAGTGCAAAAGAGATGTGAAATGAAAATGCTCAGGAATGAGGCTTAAAAGAATAATGCTGGAAGAGGGGGAATATATAGAGACTTTTGTTCGATAATTGTTAAGTTATGCCTACGTATCCTCACGTGCAATGAGGAAGTCAGAACACCGTAGTTCGACTCAAAGAGACTGAAAGATAAATTGACTTGTGAACTGCTTACTTGTCTATGCTCAAGTGTATGACCTGTCTGGCTCAGGTGCTAACTGTTTTGCATTAGACGGAAGAAGCAAGTTCTCGTTTATGAGTGAATGAGGTGAAAAAAGAATCCCGGAGGAGACGATTATTGTTTGTTTTTGGTGTTTTCAATCTTTTATTGCTTTTTGTGTTTGTCATAAGAAAATGAGCTTAAGCCTAAACCAAGGGTTAGTAAACTCATCACATCTTCCCTCTGATTAGGGGTAATGAGGATACCTTAAGTATGAAGTAAGCACCTCACACTTAATTACCATGATGTAGGATTAAGATCATTAACCTACTTGCAATTATTTAGAAGTTTTTGGAGTTTTTGTTTAGTGTTAAGTAATGCGTTTAAGCCATAATCAAGGACTTAATGGACCCATTACACCATCCTAATAGAAGGATAATAGATGAGAACATTTAAGCTGAGGAAGATACCTCAGCTTAATCCATGATTAGGGATTAACCTCATGACAAAACAAGCCTTTATTGAAGTGGATTTTAGTTACTGGTAAGATTAAGAAGTGGATTTTATTGTTTGTAAGACAACTGAGGGGGACTTGTCCATTAACACTAGGGTTAGTCCTTCTTAACCAATTAAGGAAGAATTAGAACCCTAATGCAAGGCCCAAGTTACAAGCTATTGTCTTAGTGATTATTAGGTGGATTAATTAAGAGATTTAAACACATTAAGGGTTTAACACTTAGGATTAAAGTTATACACTCCATCCTAAGAGAAGGATGCAGGCATAATCTTAATCACAAAGCCTTAAAACCTTAAAGGTTTAGTCTTTGATTATGAGATGAGAATAGAGACACAAAAGATGACACAAATGTAAAAATAATGGGGAACTAATCAAACGCTAATTGTTATCCTGCTTGGATGTTCCTAGGATTTATGAGGCTTGCAAGAGATCTTCAGGAAAAGCCACCAAGGAGAAAGCAAGATAGAAGGAGGAGAAGCAGAAGAAGCAAGTTAACTTACTTCACTTAAGAAGATAAGTTACTTGAAGGAAGAAAGTGAATGAGGAACATGAATGAGAAAGCTCACTCTAAGACAAAATACAAAAATTCAGCAATGAATGCATAAGAGAGATGAGAATAGAATGTGAGAAGTGCAGGCAAATTCACTTCTCAAAGTACTTACCACCTGAAAAGTTAGCAAAAGGAAATGAAATGAAATGAAAATGAAATGAATGCAAGGATGCAAACCAAAACCAGAAGCATGTTCATGATGTAAATGATTCTAAGAGAAGATGCAAAGACATGTCAAAAGTTGTGAATGATCATACAAGTGATGAGAATGCAAATGAAGCATGAAAGAAGCATGAAAGTTCATGAATGCTCATGGAATGTAATGAATGCATAACATGACAAATGGATGAGAAAATGATCAAGCATGATTCTAATGTGTCCTGTGATTTCTTAGAAGTCATGTGAATGCATAAAATGTCATGGCAAGTTCATGAATTCAAGTATATGCAAGATGTATGCAAAGGAAGATGAGAAATTAGGGTTTTCATGCAACATGAGATGCAAAACTCAAAAACAGAAGCAAATGACAAGATAAAAAAATTCGAAATGCAATCAAAAGAACCCTAACCTCATATGAGATCACACCCCAAAGGAGGAGACCTAACTCTTAACCCTAAGGAAGTTATGATTTTTCTAAGTTTTCTAGGGTTTTAAGGTACCTAAAGGGAAGAAATGCAAATCAATTCAAAAATGCAGAATAAATTTGTGACAAAATTATTCTAGAAACTACATGTTAAATGAAGATCAATGCAAAAAGAATCATTGTCATACCATTCTTGGTTAGGCATGAAAGAATTCTTGAAGTTAGGGTTCTAAAATATGAATTTTATGAACCCCAAATTCAAGAAAATTATCAAAGATGGTTCAAAACCAAAAAGAAATTTGTGTGGATGGTATGACAATGTCTTTAAATGTTTAAAGATGCAATATGAATTTTTTGGGATTTTTTAGAAACCTAAATGATATTTTAATTAATTAATTTTCATTAATTAATTAAAATAAACATTTAAATGTTTTAAAAATGATTTTTTAATGTGAAAAATATAAATATAAATATTTTTGGGTTGAGAAAAGTATTTGAAATAAAAATGTAGAATAAAAATATTTTTGGGAATTTTTAGCTATTTTAAATAAATGGTACAAAATAAATAAGAAAAATTAAAATTAAAATTAAATAAAACAGAAGTAAACGCAGTGAAGGGCTGAGATTGAATCTGGGGGTTTCCTGGGTTGACTGCGCGCCAGATCATATGGCCAGTATTCAAACTTCATTAATCCTAATTAATTAATTATTAAACCCTAATTAAAAACTAATGAAAAGATCTCAGCCACACAACACGCGCGGGAGATGAAAATCTAATGGTCCACATTTAAACCAAAACCCTAACCCTAATTATCAAACTAATCACTTTCAGGTCACCCGAGAAGAGCTCCGGTCGTCTTCTCCGGTGACCCCCTCACCTGAAAATTCCTAACTCTCTCCCTAGGTTATTTTTGGAGCTCTAAAGCTCCAGATTAACTCCTCTCACCTCCCTGAATCCAAATCCACCTTCAAAACAAATTTTCTATGGCTCAATCCTAAGATTCGAAGAGAAAGATAAAAATGGAAAAAATTTCAGAGATTCAGTACATACTCATTTCTACACCATTTTCGAAAATTCAAAGCTCAGTGTGATCAGTGTAGCATGCTTATTCATTTTGTAACATAAAAAAGAGGTTCTGGAAAAATGAATTCAGATGACTACCTGAGATGAAGCTTTTCACCCTTGAGCTTTCTGGCCACTTCCTTGGTGCAAAATGACTCTAATGGCCTCCCTGAAGAAGTTGCAATGCTTGGAAAGCTTTGAGAACGGCTGGTTTGAGTGGTAGCAATCCAACTGGTCAGAAATCATGTTTGGTGTATGTGGTGTTTTTGGCTGTTTTAATGGTTGGTTTGTGATCAGTGAGTGATTTTGAGATGAATGGTGGAATTGGTTTGAATATTGAGTGAGTGAGCTGGGAGTTTCTAAAGAAAATGCAAGAGGGAGTGTTTTGGGCAATGCTGAGTTCTTGGAGGTTTCAGCTTGTGTGTCTTATAAAAAATGATCTTTGAGGCATGCTTGTAGTGTCTGGATTGGGCAGAGAGTGGGTGGTGGACTGTTGTGATTGGTATTTGTAAACACCCCAAATTTGCCCTCACTAAGTTCACACCATGGCTTGTGATCTTCACATTTGCATTAGTTTAATCATACCATCTCATATTGCATTTTTTGCTTCACTGCATTGGTTCAAGTTCATTTGCATCTAGGGTTTGTGATCTGAGCAATCCAAGATCCTTCTGAGCCACTCCAAAGGTCATCAATCATCTCAAGAGGGTCCATGTATGTTCAATCATCATATTTCATCATCCAAAGATCAAGGAAGTCAAAAAATCACAAGAACTGAGAAAGCATGGAAGCAGAGCTAGGGTTTAACTACACAGATGACCTAAAATTAGGGTTTTGGTTTCAGAGGCCATAACTCAAAATTTTTTGGTCATTCTTGTTTCTATTGGTCTCAATATGATATAAGGATCATACATACCAAGTTTTATGAAGAAATTCATTGTGGAAGTCATCTGATCACTGGGTAACTTCTTGAGCAAGCCAGAGCAAAATTAGGGCATCTAAGGCCCCCCAACATGGAACCAAAGTGGATTTTTCATCAAATTGAAGTTATATGGTCTTTATTTGATCATTGAAGTGTTTAGAAGTTCACAAATTTGAAGAAAAGTGAGCAAAACCAAAAGTTGCCAAAAATGGAAATGACTTGTAATGTAAACTTTCCATTTTGGGAAAGTTTTTCAACCTCCTCTTTCTCAACCAAAAATGCTTCAAATGAAAAATTGTTGGTCATGAAAGTTGTAGATTGGATCATTCCCTTTTCAAAAAGTACAAGAACAAGATCTAATTCATTGTGGAACTCAAGTTATGGCTTTCCAAAGTTGGCAAAAATCACATAATTTCATGTTTCATGCCAAAGGGGGATTTTTGCAAATTCACTTACCAAGCTTCTAAGTGACCTCTAATTGACTTCTACACATCATAACATCATAGTGCATTGCCCAAAACTCAGAATTGGCCCAAGAATCTCACATTTTCATGACTTGCACATCAAGAAATCCCAAAGGGGCCAAAGTTTCATGAAATTGCAAAACCTCCCATAACTTATTCCCCACATGCTGAATTGCCTCTAAATGAATTCCATGGCCATCCTTGATCCTTGCTGCACCAGACACCCTATTGTACCAAGCCTGAACCAGCACATACCTCAAAGTACAACCAACCTTGACTTTTTGCATTTTCACCCATACCAATCAGCATAGCCCACACCAACTCCACAGACCTATCACAACTTGATGTGTGGACTTTATGCAAGCCATAACACACAAGAACTCAGCCTAACACTTCAGCATTGCCCTAGTTCAAAAAAATCACCTCTCTTGCATTTTCTTTCGAAACTCTCAGCACACTTAACAAAACTTCAAACTTCTTTCACCAATCATCTTCACATAACCCCAGGATCATTTCCCACCCCTCACATTGGCCTGAAACCACCTCAAACAAAAACACAATTTTCATCACCTCTGAACTGAAACCTTCAAAACACTCCATATAAACTCCTTTCAAGCATTCCAGAAACTTAAGGGGATCAAGGGGAGTGGAAAAGCACCAAAGAAGAGCTCAGAAAGTGCCAGTTTTGAAAGCTCCATCTCAGGTAGCCATCTCAAACCTTTTTTCCAGAAATCTTTTTTTAGGTTATAGGATTGTTCCTCTTGTTGTGCTGATCATGCTGAACTTTTTATTTTTGAAAATGGTTGTGATTTGAGGATTTGATGAACTTCTGAAAGTTTTACCATTTTTGTTCATGGCTTCGAATCTTTAGATTGAGTGAAAAGAAATTGTTTTTGAGGCTGGATTTGATCTTAGGGGAGTGAAAGGAATGAATCTGGAGCTTTAGAGCTCCAGAAATGGCCTAGGGAGTGATTTGAAAATTTTCAAGGGAGGAGTTGGCCGGAGAAGATGACCGGAGGTCTTCTCCGGCCACCTGAGAGTGATTAAAGGCTAATTAGGGTTAGGGTTTCATGTTTGAATCTGGGCCCTTAGATTTGTTCTCCCGCGCGTGATTGAAGGGTTAGGATTAGGTCATTAGCATTTAATCTGGATTTAATAATTAATTAATTAAGTTTAGTTAGGTTTGAATTTGGGCCATTGGATGTGGCGCCAGTCAACAGATCCAAACCCAGTTTCAATCTAAGCCATCCATCCTGCATACTTTCCATTTATTTAATTTTATTTCACATTTTTTTCATTTATTTTGTACGAATTTTTAAAAATATAAAAAATCATCAAAAAATTCTGAAAATTTTTATCAAACATTTTATTAATTTTTCAGAAACCAAAAATATTTTTGTTTTTATTTTTTGCATTAAAAAAGTATTTTTAAATCATTTAAATGTTTTATTTAATTAGTTAATTGATTTTAATTAATTAAAAATACATTTAAGTATTTAAAAATCACCAAAAAAACCAGAGAACATTTTTAGACATTTAGAAACATTTACAAACTCACCATACAAATTTCTTTTTGGTTTTGATCATATTTTGACATTTTTCAATGAATTAGGGTTCTTAAAATTGTTCATTTTCTAACCCTAACTTCAAAAATTCATAACTTTTAAACCAAGTTGAGTTTGTGAATGATTCTTTTTGCATTGTTCTATGCATGACTTCTAGTTTCTAAAAACATTTATGTTTCATTTTTATCTTGCATTTTCAAATTATTTGGCATTTTACATTGAGGATCACCCAAAAAACCCTAGAAACTTAGGAAATTCATAACTCCTTCTAGGTTTAGCTTCTGACCTCTCCCTTTGGATGGTAACCTAGTATAGGTTTAGGGTTCCTTTGAGTGCATTTTCAATTTTTTATCATGTCATTTGCTTCTGTCTTTGCCATTTGCATCTCATCCTTCCATAAAACCCTAATTTCTCATCTTCTCTTGCATACATGTTGCATATGCTTGCATTCATGAACTTGCCATGACATTTTACGCATCCACATGACTTCTAAGACATATTAGGACACATTAGAATCATGTTTGATCATTGCATCATCCATTTGCCATGTTATGCATTCATTTCATTCCATTTGCATTCATGAACTTTCATGTTTCCTTTCATGCTTCATTAGCATCTTCATTGCTTGTATGATCATTCACATCTCTTGACATACATTTGCATCATCTCTTAGCATCATTTGCATCATAAATATGCTTCTGGTTTTGGTTTGCATCTTTGCATTTCATTTCATTTCCATTTCATTTCATTTCCTTTTGCTGACTTTTCAGGTGGTAAGTACTTTGAGAAGTGAATTTGCCTTCACTTCTCATAATCTCTTCTCATCTCTCTTATGCATCCTTGCTGCATTTTGTATTTGTATTAGAGTTAGCTTTCTCATTCATGTTCCTTCTTCACCTTCTTTCTTCAAGCAACTTATCTTCTTAAGTGAAGTAAGTTGACTTGTTTCTTCTGCTTCTCCTCCTTCCATCTTTGCTTCTTCCTTGGGGGTTCTTCTTGAAGATCTCTTGCAAGCCTCATAAACCCTAGGAATAACCAAGCATGATCAAAATTAGGGTTTGATTAGTCCCCCATTAGTTTTACCTTTGTGTCATCTTTTGTGTCTTCTCTTCTCATCTCTTAATCAGGGACTAAACCTTAAAGGTTTTAAGGCTTTGTGATTAAGGTTATGCCTGCATCCTTCTCTTAGGATGGAGTGTATAACTTTAATCCTAAGTGTTAAACCCTTAATGTGTTTAAATCCTTTAATCAATTCATCTAATAAATCACTAAGACATCAAGCTTGTAACTTGGGTCTTGCATCAGGGTTCTAATTCTTCCTTAATTGGTTAAGAAGGACTAACCCTAGTGTTAATGGAAAAGTCCCTCTCAAGTTGTCTTACAAACCATAAAATACATTTCTTAATCTTATCATTAATTAAAATCTACTCTAATAAAGGTTTTGTTTTGTCATGAGGTTAATCCCTAATCATGGATTAAGTTGAGGAGCCTTCCTCAGCTTAAATGTTCTCATCTATTATCCTTCTATTAGGATGGTGTAATGGGTCCATTAAATCCTTGATTATGGCTTAAACTCATTACTTAACACTAAACAAAACTCCAAAAACATCTAAATAATTGCAAGTAGGTTAATGATCTTAATCCTACATCATGGTGATTAAGTGTGAGGTGCTTACATCATACTTAAGGTACTCTCATTACCCCAAATCAGAGGGAAGATGTGATGGCTTTACTAATCTTTGGTTTAGGCTTAAGCTCATTTTCTTATGACAAACTCCAAAAGAAATAAAAGATTGAAAACACCAAAAACAAGCAATAATCGTCTCCTCCGGGATTCTTTTCTCATCTCATTCAGTCATAAACGAGAACTTGCTTCTTCCGTCTAATGCAAGACAATTTGCACCTGAGCCAGACAGGTCATACACTTGAGCATAGACAAGTAAGCAGTTCACAAGTCAATTTATCTCCCAGTCTCTTTGAGTCGAACTACGGTGTTCTGACTTCCTCATTGCACGAGAGGATACGTAGGCATAACTTAACGGTTATCAAACAAAAGTCTCTGTATATTCCCCCCTCTTCCAGCTTTATTCTTTTAAGCCTCATAGTCTTGAGCTTTGCACTCTTTCCTTACACTGACACTCCTTTATTTCACTTACATTTCTTTTGCACTGACACTTGCATTCTTTTCCAGCTTTTGCACACAGAATAGCACTGACACTACCCCTTTAAGCACAAACTTTCAAGCGTGGATCCCGTTGAGTACGGCGGACAATCTGGGTGTTAATACCTTCCCAGGTTGTAACCAACCCCCTTTCTCAGTTTCTCTGGTTCGCGGCCGTCTTATCCATCTCTTTCCTAGGTTTATGCAGCATTACCTTTCCTTCGGGATAAAAATTCCTAGCTGGCGACTTTTTTCAGTTCATCTTCATGTTTTCTCTTTCGCCGACCGTTCGCGTCTGTACCCCTTCTGGCCCTGTGTCATTTGGTGGGAGCGACAGTATGGGTGAATTTGCATAAAGTCAACATTTCTTGTACTTGAGGTATGGGCAAGGATGCAACTGGCTTTTTGGCATGTCCATGTGCATCTGAGATCAAGGATGTCCATAGAATCCATTTGGAGGCAATTCAGCAAGTTGAAGCAAAGTTATGGGACCTTTTGCAAATATGTGATGTTTTGGCCCTTTTGAGAAATCTTGATGTTCAAGGCATGTAATCTTGCAATTCTTTGGGCAATTATGATCTAGAGGCAATGCACTATGATGTTATGATATATTGAAGTGTGTTTGAAGTCACAAAAAGCCTTGGCAAGTGGTTTTGCAAAGAATCCCTTTTGGTGCATTCCTGAAAATTATGGGATTTTTGCCAACTTTGACAAGCCATATCTTGAGTTCCAAAATGAATTAGAACTTGTTCTTGTGCTTTTTGAAAAGGGAATGATCCAATCTACAACTTTCATGACCAAAAATTTTCCATTTGAAGCATTTGTGGCTGAGAAAGAGGAGGTTGAAAAACTTTCCTAAAATGGAAAGTTTATATTACAAGTCATTTCCATTTTTGGCAACTTTTGGTTTAGCTCACTTTTCTTCAATTTTGTGAAATTCTAAACACTTAAATGATCAAATAAAGATCATATAACTTCAATTTGATGAAAAATCCACTTTGGTTCTATTGTTGGGGGCCTCAGATGCCCTGATTTTGCTCTGGCTTGCTCAAGAAGTTACCCAGTGGACAAATGACTTCCACAGTGAATTTATTCATCAAACTTGGTACACATTATCCTTATAACATTTTGAGAACAATAGAAACAAGATTGACCAAAAAATTTGGAGTTATGGCCTCTGAAACCAAAACCCTAATTTTAGGTCATCTGTGCAGTTAAACCCTAGCTCTGCTTCCATGCTTTGCCAGTTCTTGTGATTCTTTGACTTCCTTGATCTTTGGTGGATATAATATGATGATTGAACACGCATGGACCCTCTTGGAATGATTGGAGACCTTTGGAGTGGCTCAGATGGATCTTGGATGGCTCAAGTCACAAACCCTAGATGCAGATGAACTTGAACTAATGCAGTGAAACAAAAATGCCATATGAGATGATATGCTTAAAATAATGCAAATATGAAAGATCACAAGCCATGGTGTGAACTTAGTGAGGGAAAATTTGGGGTTTTTACAGCTTCCCCTATTCAAACATGAGTTAGCTGTGCAGGATGTAAGCGCCTGGCTTAACAGACAAACAAGATAACTTGTGGTTGAATACCAAAGACAGTCCAAAATTTGCACTCACTAGGGAGAAGAAGAAAAAGGATATAAATTGTAAAAGAAAGTAAAGCATGATTATCAAAATGCAGGCGATGGAGGACGACCATCGAGCAGAGGACAATTGCTGGGGATAAAGCAATGACGGGGACGGCCGACAAGCTGGGAAATAAAGAGATCATGATGGGGACGGCCATCAAGTAAGGTAACCAGATTCTCTAGGGATTAAAGGCAAAGGCAATGATGGGGACGGCCATCAAGTTTGCACAGTGAAGTAAACAACGATGGGGACGACTATCAGTTCAAAGAATAAATGAAATATTGATGAGGGTCGGTCATCAAAGGTGAAGGACGATCACCTAGCAGGGGACGGCTGCTCTTTACCACGACATAGGACGAATGTCGGATAGAAAACGTCAACGATGGGGACGGCCATCGGATAAGCATGATGAAGGACGATCATCAAGAGGTGAAGGATGATCACCTAGCAGGGTACGGCTGCTCTCGGGATTATTCGTGACATAGGACGAATGTCAGATAACAAGATCAACAATGGGGACGGCCATCGGTTAAAATGATGAAGGACGATAATCAAAAAGGTGAAGGACGATCACCTAGCAGGGGACGGCTGCCAAATATCACGACATAGGACGAATGCCGGATATAAAAGGTTCCAATTATGGAGACTCCGCTGGGGGAAAGGATGAGGGACGATCATCCGAGGGTGAAGGACGATCACCTGGCAGGGTACGGCTGCCGAAAGTATCATGACATAGGACGAATGTCAGATAATAGAAAGATTACCTTACTGGGGAATGGTAAACACGGATGAGTGCTTACGCTCTTAAGAAGCAAAGGTATAAGTGTTTGACACTGTGTATAGATTAAAAATGCGGACGAGCATCCTTAAGACTATGATACGGATGAGTATCGGTAGAAACAACGCTGGCGCATGTTCAGAGATGATGATACGGACGAGTATCAACTGGTTATCAAAGAACACGAACGAGTGTTGACTCTGAGGGGAAACAAGTGTGTATTCAAGATACGGATGAGTATCTGTATGAGTAAAAATAAGCATTGTGAAGTATGAGCAAGACACGGACGAGTGCTCGACTTGCTGGAATGGTGACACGGACGAGTGTCAGAAGAGAAAGTGTATAAGTTATGAACTTAAAAGTGTAACAGGTATTCTGGAAATTTGCGGGGATAGGATGACACGGACGGGTGTCGATAAGAGTGTATTATAGTAAGTGTTTGGTTTGTAACAAGTGTTTGGGTAACCATGATGGGGAATGGTGACACAGACGGGTGTCAAAAGGGTATGTAAGTTTCTGTATTCAAAAAAGGATATTTGTGGTTTATATCTGCAGGGAGATGATATGACACGGACGAGTGTCGAATGAGTATATATAAACATGTATTTGTGTTGGAGAGAGCAAAGGGGACGCTTTGGCTTTCAATTGGGGATGTTGAGGTGTATTTTGTATATTGCTGATGAAGTGTTGTTAGTATTTACAGGTGACAAGTTCGAACCTGACTTGTGATTATGCAATATGTTTGATTTTTGCCGTAATGATCCATATTAGACGGAATGCTACGCTTTTGTGGTGATTTATGATGCTAATGCCATGATTATGCAAAGATACCGACTCGGGATTCGGATCCCGCTACTTATGGAGATCTCTGAATGATCTTCTTGAAAGGATATCCCAACTGGGGATGAGATCATTGGTAGATCTGATAAAATATATGACTCCGCTTGGGGGACTAGATCACTGATAAATGTACCCGATAATGAGATAACCCAGCTAGGGATGAGGAAGCTTTCGTCACTTTGTTGTGTGGGAAATTCAGACATTGCTCTTCTGGGAAGAGGCTGGAGCTCTGTGGGGAGATGGTTCCCTGTCTTTGCTGATGATGAGAGATCTGGCGCTCTGTCGGGAGGGAAAATCACTGAACGATCTTCCTAGAGATTTCTGTGGGGATCCTGCTGAGGATGAGGAGACTTGACAACTCAGCTGGGGAAATGAGCATTTTCTGATGCTGCTTGAAGATGTGCTGGAGGAGTGGTGCCTTGGCAACCTTGCTGGGGAAACGTATTCTAGATACTGCAATCCTGTTAAGACAAAGAAACGCATAAGTATCCTGAGGTATCCCTTACCGGATTCCGTCATAGGAGTTAGATATTCCTGAGAGCAAATACATTTCTTGCAAGCATGTAATTTAAAAAGGCACATCTGTTTTATGCAATTATCATATTATAGACATTGGACATTTTGCAAACGAAACAAAAATGTACAAGACGAAATGTGACTGAAAATTCTGATTTTATTAATTTGGGTGCCCTGAATTGGCAGATACAGTCAAAGAAACAGATCCCTTGAAATGAGGAGATTGTTACAAATGGAGAAAAATAAAGGTGCTGGCAATGTTGACGGCGCTTTAGTGAGCTTCTCTTTTCTATGACCCGTATGACCTTGACGTTCTTCTCATCCTGCTTTCTGAAGAAGGTTGGTTCTGACCGAGGCTTTAACCTTTAGAAGCTTGCTGTGTTGTGAGCGAATACAGACAAATTCAGAATGCAGTTGTTCGCTTATTCCCTGATTTTGCGTGGATCGCCCTTTCGGGTTTTCAATCCACTGGGATACCCATTTTTGCTTGAGCTATCCAATGCGGCATTTTCAACTCAGCGGGTGTACATTTTTTTTATTTTTCCCTCATTTTTGCCCGAGTCTTTTATTCTGTTTTTGACTCGCTGGGATGCCCAATTTTTGCCTGGACTTACATTCTGTTTTTATGTCCAGCGGGTCATTTTATGCGAAGTATTTTTTAACTGCATCTGAATTCACAGGGGATAAGAAATATTCACCATCCATAGTAGTGAGCATTAGTGCTCCACTAGAGAAAACTTTCTTTACTATGAACGGACCATCGTAATTCGGAGTCCACTTGCCCCTGTGGTCCGTATGAGGAGGAAGGAGTCTTTTCAGCACGAGATCTCCTACTTGGTATTCCCGAAGCCTGACTTTCTGATCGAAGGCTTTCTTCATTCTCTTCTGATATAACTGCCCATGACAGATTGAAGCTAATCTCTTTTCTTTGATCAGATTCAGTTGATTGTACCGAGATCGGACCCATTCTTCTTCATTCAACTTGACATCCATCAGTAACCTTAAGGAGGGTAACTCAACTTCAACAGGTAGGACTGCCTCCATACCATACACAAGTTGATACGGTGTTGCCCTAGTGGATGTTCTGATTGAGTTACGGTACCCATGCAAGGCAAATGGTATCATTTCATGTCAGTCTTTGTATGTAACCACCATCTTTTGCACAATCTTCTTGATATTCTTGTTAGCTGCCTCAACAACGCCATTCATCTTCGGCCTGTAAGGAGAAGAATTGTGGTGTTGGATTTTGAAGTCCCGACACAGTTCTGCCATCATTTTGTTGTTCAAATTAGAACCATTATCAGTAATGATTCGCTCGGGTACTCCATACCGACAAATGATGTCTCTTTTCAGGAATCGGGCTACCACTTGCCTGGTGACGTTGGCATATGAAGTTGCTTCGACCCACTTGGTAAAGTAGTCAATGGCTACCAGGATGAATCTGTGGCCATTTGAAGCAGTCGGCTCAATCTTTTCGATCATGTCAATGTCCCACATGGCAAAGGTCCAAGGCGAAGACATCACGTTCAACAGATTCGGAGGCACATGCACCTTATCTATATAAATCTCGCATTTATGGCACTTTCTGGCATAGGCACAACAGTCTGCATCCATTGTGATCCAGTAGTAGCCTGATCTTAACAATTTCTTAGCCATTGCATGTCCTCCAGCATGGGTACCGAAAGATCCTTCATGCACCTCGTGCATCAGCAAGTCTGCCTCTTTCTTGTCAACACATCTGAGAAGAACCATGTCAAAGTTTCGTTTGTACAATGAACCATCAGCATTGAGGAAGAAACTACCAGCCAGCCTTCTTAGTGTCTTCTTGTCATTGGATGATGCCCCAGGTGGGTATGTTTGATCCTCTAAGAAGCATTTGATGTCATGGAACCAAGGCTTGTCATCTTTAGCAATGTCTACGGAGAATACGTATGCTGGTCTGTCAAGTATGGATACTGAAATCCGAGGCACAAAGTTGGCAGCTTGAACTTTGATCATGGAGGAAATGGTAGCTAGAGCATCTGCAAACTGATTTTCATCTCGAGGGATGTACTCAAGCTTGACTGTTGTGAAGAAAGTCAGTAATCTCCTCGTATAATCATGGTCTGGAATCAGATGCTCTTGGATAGTGTAACATTTGCCGTTGGTTTGATTGATTACCAGAGCTGAATCTCCGAACACCGTTAAAGTCTTGATCTTGAGGTCAATGGCTTCCTCAAGACCCATGATACAGGCTTCATATTCAGCTTCGTTGTTAGTGCAGTTAAAGGTGAGTTTTGCCGAGAAAGGCGTGTGAACTCCTTTAGGTGTAATAAGCACTGCACCAACTCCACGACCATTCATGTTAACAGCCCCATAGAACATCATTGTCCATTCCTCTTCTGGGTCAGGCCCTTCAGTGTGAACAGGCTCTTCCTGGTCTTTTGCTTTTAGGAACATGATGTCTTCATCAGGGAAGTCAAATCTCATTGGCTGGTAATCATCAATGGGTTGCTCAGCCAGATAGTCAGACAGTACACTGCCCTTGATGGCCTTTTGAGATGTGTACTGAATGTCATATTCTGTCAGAATCATTTTCCATCTTGCAACCCTTCTGGTAAGTGCTGGCTTCTCAAATATGTACTTGACTGGGTCCATTTTTGAGATCAACAAGGTAGTGTGGGTCAACATATACTGCCTTAGTCGGTGAGCAGCCCACGCTAAAGCACATCAAGTTTTCTCGAGCAGTGAATAACGCTGTTCACAGTCGGTAAACGTTTTGCTTAGGTAGTATATTGCATACTCTTTTCAACCAGACTCGTCATGCTGGCCCAGCACACACCCCATTGACCCTTATAATATTGTCAAGTACATTATTAGAGGTCTTCCTTCAACTAAAGGGATAAGGATAGGAGGTTCTTGTAAGTACTCCTTGATTTTGTCAAAATCCTTCTGACAGTCTTCATTTCACCTGACCATTTGTTCCTTTCTTAACAATTTGAACAGGGGCTCACAGGTTGTAGTAAGGTGAGATATGAACCTTGAAATGTAGTTCAATCTACCTAAGAAACCCCGAACTTCTTTTTCAGTCTTTGGCGCAGGAATCTCTTGAATGGCTTTGACTTTGTCAGGGTCAACTTCAATTCTCTTTTCACTTACAATAAATCCTAGCAGCTTACCGAACCGTACCCCAAATGTGCATTTGTTGGGGTTTAGCTTCAGCTGATACTTTCTCAAACGCTTGAAAAACTTCAACAGATTTACCAGATGGTCTTCTTCTGTGAGGGACTTGGCAATCATGTCATCCACATAACATTCAATTTCTTTGTGGATCATGTCGTGGAATAATGTTACCATAGCCCGTTGATAAGTGGCACCGGCATTCTTCAGTCCAAATGGCATTACCTTATAACAGAATGTGCCCCAGGGTGTGATGAAAGTTGTCTTCTCCATGTCTTCAGGTGACATCTTGATCTGATTATATCCTGAAAATCCATCCATGAAGGAGAATACCGAGAATTGAGCCGTGTTGTCGACCAATACATCAATGTGAGGTAAAGGGAAATCATCCTTCGGGCTAGCTCTGTTCAGATTCCGGTAATCCACACGCATCCGTACTTTGCCATCCTTCTTAGGCACTGGTACAATGTTAGCAACCCACGGCGGGTAGCTAGTTACAGCAAGGAAACCGGCGTCCCACTGTTTTTGCACCTCTTCTTTTATCTTCATGGCCATATCCGGACGAGTACGGCGCAACTTCTGTTTTACTGGAGGACAGTCTTCCTTCAAAGGCAGCTTGTGCACAACGATGTCAGTATCCAGACCTGGCATGTCTTGATAGGACCAAGCAAAGACATCAACGTACTCTCGAAGCATGTAAATAAGTTGTTCCTTCACTGAATCTTGCAGACGGGCCCCGATTTTCACTTCTTTCAAGTCTTCTTCGGTACCAAGATTAACTGTCTCAACTTCCTCCTGATGAGGAGTAATAACCTTCTCCTCTTGCCTTACCAGTCTGGCTAATTCTTCAGGTAGCTCATAATCTTCTTCAACCCCTTCATCGGCTTAATTAATCGGATTGTCGAAGTCATACGAAGTCATAACAATGTCGTTGTCGGTGCAGTCTGGAGGGCACTCTCTGCAAGGGTTTAGATTTGTTCATTTTAGTGATCCGTTTTATCTTGTTTTAAAAAAAAAGTGAAAATGAAGTTATTATTTTGAAAACATTGCCATTTTATTGTTTTGTACAAAAAATAAAAAATGAAAAATAGTGAGCGAAAAAAAAGATTTGTTTGCAAAAGATGTCCTGATATTCATTAATTGATCGTTTGCACAAAATATAAGATGGACCGATTACAAAATGAGTCCTGACACCTTGGGCAAGATGCAGGACTTGATGCATGCTTAAAAGACAGGAAATAATAATTACTCTGCAGGAGTAACTCTTATAATTTCCTGGGAAGACCAGTTAGAGACTTGGTTCCCCAGGATCCTTGGACGTATCCAGTTTTCCAGGTTGTGTTCGTCTTCTTCCTCGTCTTCCAGACTGTTCACAGCATCCGGGGTGAGCATTCCCCCGCTGAAAAATTTGGGCTCCGTTGCAGCCTCCGGTTGATCTTGTCGAGTTGGTCTGTAACCCAACCCGAATTTGTCTTCTTTCTTTTCTACTGGAAGCAGCTTGCCCCAGCCTTGAGCGGTACCCTCCTCAACAACCTTTTGGGCTTGTTGATATGAATTGATGGAAGTTCCAGACACAACAGTTGCTTCATTGATGTTAAGGAAAATGTCCTCCTCCCCGCAGATTGTGATGATCTGGCCATCCATCTCTATATACTTGTAAGTAGCCAGCTGGCTAACGAAAATGTCCTCCATGGATCTCCCCATCCATCTCTATATACTTGTTAGTAGCCAGCTGGCTAACGAAAATGTCCTCCTCCCCGCAGATTGTGATGATCTGGCCTTCCCACTCAAATTTTAATTTCTGGTGAAGGGTAGATGTAACAGCGCTAGCGGCGTGAATCCAGGGTCTACCAAACAAACAGCTGTAGGTTGGCTGTATGTCCATCACAAAGAAAGTAGTTTTAAAGATTTGTGGGCCAATCGTCACAGGTAAATCAATCTCTCCAAGCACTGATCTCTTAGAGCCATCAAATGCTCTCACCACCAAGTTACTTGGACGCAATTCCAAACCATCATATTCCAACTTCACCAAGGCCTTCTTTGGCAGGACATTGAGCGAGGACCCAGTGTCTACCAGCACATGAGAAAGAACAGCACCTTTGCACTCTAAGGTGATGTGTAAAGCCTTATTATGATTGCGTCCCTCCGTCGTTAAATCAGCATCTGTGAAGCCCAGTCCATGACTGGTGTTAACATTTGCAACCACCGTTTCCAACTGATTAACCGTAATCTCTTCCGGCACGTATGCTGCGTGCAAGACCCTCAACAGTGCATTCTTATGGGCTTCGAAGCACATTAACAATGATAATATAGAGATTTTGGAGGGTGTCTGGTGAAGCTGGTCCACCACTTTGTAATCACTCTTTTTGATTATTCTCATGAACTCGTCCACCTCTTGTTCAAAAGACGTCTTCGGAGTTTCTTTAACAGTTGGCTCTTCAAGTACCACATTCTTCCCTTTTGCCTTAGCAGTAGTTTCTGCTTCATCATTGGGTCTTGGTGTTTGTGAGGCAAAAAGGCGTCCGCTTCTGGTGAAGCCTCCGCCTCCCCCAATATTGTCAACTTGTGGTGAAGAGGTTGATGAATCTAGAGTGATCTTCTTTCCGTCGCAGTAGAGATCAGAGTCGTAGTGCCAAGGTATGGCATTACTACTTTCATAAGGAACGGGTCCTAGCACCGTAATGGTAACCGGACTGATTGCTGCAGAGGAAGGAACTGTGATGGTATGCGGGTCGTAATAGATTGTGACTGGAGATCTGACAGGAGATGTTGCAGTTTGTTGTTGAAAATTGTTGTTGGGATGAACAATTGTCGGGTCATAATAAATCGTGACCGTTGAGACATCTTCATTAGTGTTCGCTGATGTTGTAGGTGTTTCCGTTGATAAGATGGGTGTTGATGTTGTAGAAGTAAGTGTTGTTGAACTTTGGTTTGTTGAAATAATGGAATGAGTGACTGCTGGAGTTGTGGATGAATCAGTGGGAATGATAGTTGTTGCAGTTGTAGGAGGATCTGTTGTTGTTGAAGAAAGAGTTGTTGATGTTGTAGGAGCCGTTGTGGTAATTTGCAAAATTCTATCTTTGATAAGGCCATCTATGCCAAGCCTTAGCCTCTCACAACCATTAATAGCAGTTTTACACGATTCGCAGCAGGCCTCACAGCCCGGGAACACCTGGCATTTTAAGAGTTGAACCTTGACTTCTGCCAACGGTGTCCGAATCTGTGCAACATTATCAATCGATGTAGATGGTTGGTCCTCCTCTATGGCATTAATCCTGGGCCCACCATGATTAGGCATAGGATTTCTGTTAACATTCGGAGGAGGTGCGAAATTGAGAGCTTTGGAATTGACCAGATCTTGAACCTTCATTTGCAAGGCTCTACATTTCTCGGTATTGTGACCAGGTGCGTTGGAATGAAAGGCACACCTGGCATTAGCATCATAATTCTTCGGGAGGTTGAGAGGATTTGGCGGAGCCAACATCCTTAACTCAACCAGGTTAAGCTTCAGCAGTTGTGGCAATAGTGCGGCATAAGGCATAGGGATGGGGTCAATCACCATATTCGCCTAAGATGGCCTCTGTTGAAAGGGGCGCTGCTGTTAGTTGTTGTTGTTATTGTTGTACGTTCTTTGTTGCAGAAAATGGGATTGTTGCTGATAGTGATGTTGTTTTTGTTGTTGAGGAAAAAGTGGTTGTTGTGGCACTAGAGCCGGGATAGTAACGACTGCTATTGATCTGTGAGAATACTGTGGTCTGCCCCTGCCTGCATGGATAACATTTGTTTCACCTGCCCTTCGGGGTCCTGAAAAAGGTTTTCTGGGGTTGTTGGAGGAACCTGCACCATTGTCAGAGATTTTGCCCATCTTCAAAAGACTCTCAATTCTCTCACCAGCTATAAATACATCGGCAAAACTGGTGGAAGAGAAAGCAGCGAGTCTGTCAATATAAGTTCCCTGCAAGGTGTTCATAAACATGTCATCCATTTCTCTTTCAGACATGGGTGGCTGGACAGTAGCAACAAGCTATCTCCACCTCTGAGCATAATCCCAAAAGCTTTCTCTTGAAGACTGAGACATGCCCATTAGAAGAGTTCTATTGGGAGCCATGTCTAGGTTGTAATGGTATTGCCGGATGAAGGCTTCAGCCAAGTCTTTCCAACATCTTATAGTGGCCCTAGTCAGGTGCGAATACCATTCTCTTGATGCTCCAGTCAGGCTGTCCTCAAAATAGAACATCCATAACTTCTCGTCCATGGTATAAGCTTTGAGTCTCCTTAAGAAGGATTGTAGGTGAGTACGCGGGCAGGTGGTACCATTATATTTTTTAAAGCACGGGGGATTGAATTTGTGGGGAATCCCCACCCCATCTACCAGCCCCATATCCATTACGTCAAAGCCTAGAGAATTCTGGGATTCCAAAGACCTCAGCTTTTCAGCAATCTCATCCAACTTTCGGTCATACACCTCATCCCCAGCCCCAATAACTATAAACTGCTCCTCCTGAGGGTCTTCTTGCAATATCCTGCCTGCAGCAGTGTTTCCTTGAATATTCCTTGGGATATTAACATCTGGGTTCAAATGGGGCCCGAACTCTGGTGGGTCGATGCGAGGCTGCCCGCGTTCATTATTGTTGGTTCCTCCTGTTCCAGGGTGGGGCTCTTCAGGTGTCTGCCTTTCTACCAGCTCTCTCAGCCTCTCTTGGATCTGAGCTAAGCCAGTCATCACAGCCATAAATTGGGTCATTTGGTTTCTCATCTCGACCCTTTCGTTTTCCATTTGATTTCTTACTTCATTCAGGTCCTGCTGCACCTGATCCATCTGAATGTCTGGAAGGTTGTTTCGCATTGGGTACTGGTCTGTGCGGTTGACAGGGAACACTCTGCGACGAGCAATGTTTCCTGAAACCACAACAAAGTGAGAAACAAAATAACAAACAAAAACCTACAATAGAAAGAAAATGTTAGTATGCAATGCAATATGCTTATTTGTCTTCCAAGGTATCCGGTTTGGTTCTTTGGTTTTGACCTTTTCATACCTCGAGGAAATGCTTGATGATGTTGAGAGAAAGCCCACCAAAATAAAACAAACTGATATATTACAAATGATGGAAATACATAGTTTGTTTACAATACATGACCGTGGTGGGTCAAAAATACAACAACCAAAAGAAAAAGTACATCAAAAGGAAAGAAATACAAGCAAAAGGAATCAGACATCCAATCCAAAGTCATCTTCCCTGACTTCCTTCAGGAGGGCCTCCGTCACTGGACCAGCCTGGTGCTCTATAATAGTCCTAATGAGGAGGTTCCTTGTAGCAATGGCCTTAGTCAGCTTCTTATGCATGTCCTGATCCTTTGATCTCTTTAACCCCGCCCGGAGTTTCAATTCTGATATCTCCTTCTGAGCTGCCAATAAAGCTTCCTGCTGCTTCTTCTCATTGGCCTCTAGCTGCTCAATCTTGGCCTGGGTCCTCTGGTCTTCTTGTGCATGGGCTTCGGTGATCCTGATCCACCTAGCCTAGCTCTCCTCCAGATAATGCTCAGCCCTAGCTTTCTGAATCTTGGCCTCCTTGCAGGCATTCTTCAAAACCAACTCTCCTGCTCTTGCCTTCCTTATGTAGTCATCTGTTCTTTCAATCTTGGTGAGATGCTCAGTCTTGAGTCTTTCCAATCTCTCAATGTCCAGACGACTGCCATTTCTTTCCCAGAGAGTCTTCTTCAGGGCTTCAGATAGTTGATTATTCCTCTCTTTCAGCTTTTCAAATTTCTCCAGGCAAACAGTTGCTGCAGGCTGTACTGTAGAAGGTCCAGGTGTGTCTTCCAAGGTGAAAGGCATCCTGGTGATCTGAACTCTAGTACGGGTCCAGTCAGAGTACTAGGCTGAAGCAATATTGTTACACCTTCCAAGGATGGTTGTCCCTTTGGTCTGAATGTTGTCCCAAGCCCAGGAAGCTTGTCTGACAACAACAGAGTTAGGTTGAACTTCACAGTATAGGGTCTCAGCTAAATCCTGTCCTCTGGGAGGATGAACCAAGGCATATCCCAATTGTCTCTTAAACAGTGAAGGGTTGTAATTGATGCAACCTTTTACTCCTATTAGAGGCACATTAGGGTATTGCCCACAGCTGGTAATAATATCCTTGCCTTTGGTGCTCTGAGTGCACCATCTGATATCATCTGATGTTAAGGCAATGAACCTCTAGGCCCAATTCTTCTGCTGATGGGAGTTCAAGAAGGAATTTGATTTAGGCAAGTGTTTGAGTAGCCAAGAGTAGAACAGAGGATCACAACATCTGACTAGCTTCCCCATTTGCTTTTCATTTCTCTGATGGATGGAGTAATAAAAATATCCTAGCAATGTAGGCACTGGGTTCCTCAGCAAGAACAAGTTGATGGCATTATTACTCACAAATTTGGGCTCATCTGCAAACAATATAACCCCATATACACTAAGGGCTAAAAGTGCATAGACTGCCTTCCATACTCCCATTGCAGCCTTCAGGGTGGCCTGAGAAATCAAAAAGTCCAGATGTAAGTCAGGAATCCCAGCTTTGGTTGTCATGTTTTGCTCAATGAGGGCAGGCTCCAAATGCAATGCCCTTGCTATCTCTTCACTTTTGGGAGCAGTCATCTCTGGGTTGAAGGGGATCCCCCCTATGATAGGCACTCCAATCAACAAGGAAAACTCTTCCAACAGAGGCCCCATTTGGAAATCAGGAAAGGTGAAGCATCTGAGTGGGGGGTCATAAAACTGCAAGCATGTGTGGATCATGCTCCTCTGAGAAGAATCAAGATCCATGACCATGTCTAAAATACCCCCATAGTGCTCTTTAAACAGTGGGATGTGGCCGGGTGTGATAAGGGACTGGACTTTCCTGATACCAGTCAGAGAGGGCTCAAAGAAGTGATAAGATATGTTGTTCTTCCTTGGAACATCCATGAGTGCTGATGAAGAAGCTAAAGTCAAATGCTGATGAAGATCACAGACTGGGAAAGCTGGAGGTAAATCTCTGACAGACTGATGCAGGTGCTGAAGGAGATAGCTGAAGCAAATGCTGAAGAAGATAACTGAAGCAGAGGTCTAAGCAGTAGAAGGGGTCAAAACTAAACCAAATATGATATGATGGATACCCTGAAAAACAAATAAACAAATGTTAAATGATGCAATGATGAGATATGTAAATGATATGCAAGGGTTTGTCATCAAGTGCTGGATTTGATTATCTGTCTTGGTATAAAGTCCATGTATGTTCAAAGGTCCGAATGGAGGCTCAGAAATCTAGTTACCAGGGTGGGGGACTCAAATAAAGAGTCACATGTCTAGGGTTAATCACAAGAACTGTCCAAAGTGAAGTATTCTTAAACAATACAGTAACAGGGTATGATGTGGCCAAGGGTTCCTGCAAACCTATAAACAACCCAACCCCCTCACATGTAATGTTCTAGAACAAGAATCCTCAGACTTGGATCCATTATGAAAAGTGTAAACACTTCTAACCCGGAGGTACAGTGTTTACAATAACCATAAAAGATCCTCCTCTAATTCTTCCCAGATTCTGAAGGTCATAATAAAGGTCATCCAGACTTAGCAGGCTTCCCAGATAGCCCTAGCACTACAGGAAATCTGTAGCACAGAGTTCTCAAGAAGAAAACCACATCTGGACCGTGTTTCATATTCCCGCACCAGACCGAAATGGAATGGGAAAGAATATGAACCACTCTAGCCTAGGTGTCACTCAGGTCCCAGGTATAGGACCTTAATCACTCAGTGAAACCCCACCCACCAAAACAGAAGCCAGATCCAGCAATGATAATGGCAGTCTGATGTATAAAAAACTGTAAAGAAAGCAGTAAATAAAGCTGTACATAAGGCAATAAATAAAGCAAATAAATAAACATAATTAGCACATAACACCCCAGTAAACACAAATCAAACAAGCGCTAGGAGGAACCCACAAAAAAAGAACCAGAAGCCCTGGTTACAATATAAGGGTCCCCAGCAGAGTCGCCAAGCTGTCGCTCCCACCAAATGACACAGGGCCTAAAGGGGTACAAACGCAAACGGTCGGCGAAAGGAGAAAATGAAGTGAAATGAAAAGAGTCGCCAACTAGGCATTTTTATCCCGAAGGAAAGGTAATGCTGCATAAACCTAGGAAGAAATGGATAAGACGGTCGCGAACCAGAGAAACTGAGAAAGGGGGTTGGTTACAACCTAGGAAGGTATTAGCACCCAGATTGTCCGTCGTACTCGACGGGATCCACGCTTGAAAGTTTGTGCTTAAAGGGGTAGTGTCAGTGTTATCTGTATGCAAAAGCTAGAAAAAAGGATGTATAAGTGTCAGTGCAAAAGAGATGTGAAATGAAGTTGCTCAGGAATGAGGCTTAAAAGAATAATGCTGGAAGAGGGGGAATATATAGAGACTTTTGTTCGATAACTGTTAAGTTATGCCTACGTATCCACTCGTGCAATGAGGAAGTCAGAACACCTTAGTTCGACTCAAAGAGACTGAAAGATAAATTGACTTGTGAACTGCTTACTTGTCTATGCTCAAGTGTATGACCTGTCTGGCTCAGGTGCTAACTGTCTTGCATTAGACGGAAGAAGCAAGTTCTCGTTTATGAGTGAATGAGGTGAGAAAAGAATCCCGGAGGAGACGATTATTGTTTTTTTTGTGTTTTCAATCTTTTATTTCTTTTTGTGTTTGTCATAAGAAAATGAGCTTAAGCCTAAACCAAAGGTTAGTAAACTCATCACATCTTCCCTCTGATTAGGGGTAATGAGGATACCTTAAGTATGAAGTAAGCACCTCACACTTAATTACCATGATGTAGGATTAAGATCATTAACCTACTTGCAATTATTTAGATGTTTTTGGAGTTTTTGTTTAGTGTTAAGTAATGAGTTTAAGCCATAATCAAGGACTTAATGGATCCATTACACCATCCTAATAGAAGGATAATAGATGAGAACATTTAAGCTGAGGAAGATACCTCAGCTTAATCCATGATTAGGGATTAACCTCATGAGAAAACAAGCATTTATTGAAGTGGATTTTAGTTAATGGTAAGATTAAGAAGTGGATTTTATTGTTTATAAGACAACTTGAGGGGGACTTGTCCATTAACACTAGGGTTAGTCCTTCTTAACAAATTAAGGAAGAATTAGAACCCTAATACAAGGCCCAAGTTACAAGCTATTGTCTTAGTGATTATTACGTGGATTAATTAAGAGATTTAAACACATTAAGGGTTTAACACTTAGGATTAAAGTTATACACTCCATCCTAAGAGAAGGATGCAGGCATAATCTTAATCACAAAGCCTTAAAACCTTAAAGGTTTAGTCTTTGATTATGAGATGAGAAGAGAGACACAAAAGATGACACAAAGGTAAAACTAATGGGGAACTAATCAAACCCTAATTGTTATCATGCTTGGATGTTCCTAGGGTTTATGAGGCTTGCAAGAGATCTTCAAGAAAAGCCACCAAGGAGAAAGCAAGATAGAAGGAGGAGAAGCAGAAGAAGCAAGTTAACTTACTTCACTTAAGAAGATAAGTTACTTGAAGGAAGAAAGTGAAGGAGGAACATGAATGAGCAAGCTCACTCTAAGACAAAATACAAAAATTCAGCAATGAATGCATAAGAGAGATGATAAGAGAATGTGAGAAGTGAAGGCAAATTCACTTCTCAAAGTACTTACCACCTGAAAAGTTAGCAAAAGGAAATGAAATGAAATGAAAATGAAATGAATGCAAGGATGCAAACCAAAACCAGAAGCATGTTCATGATGTAAATGATGCTAAGAGAAGATGCAAAGACATGTCAAGAGTTGTGAATGATCATACAAGTGATGAGAATGCAAATAAAGCATGAAAGAAGCATGAAAGTTCATGAATGCTCATGGAATGTAATGATTGCATAACATGGAAAATGGATGAGGAAATGATCAAGCATGAGTCTAATATGTCCTATGATGTCTTAGAAATCATGTGAATGCATAAAATGTCATGGCAAGTTCATGAATGCAAGTATATGCAAGATGTATGCAAAGGAAGATGAGAAATTAGGGTTTTCATGCAACATGAGATGCAAAACTCAAAAATAGAAGCAAATGACAAGATAAAAAATTCAAAATTCAATCAAAAGAACCCTAACCCCATATGAGACCACACTCCAAAGGAGGAGACCTAACTCTTAACCCTAAGGAAGTTATGATTTTTCTAAGTTTTCTAGGGTTTTAAGGTACCTAAAGGGAAGAAATGCAAATCAATTCAAAAATGCAGAAGAAATTTGTGACAAAATTATGCTAGAAACTACATGTTAAATGAAGATCAATGCAAAAAGAATCATTGTCATACCATTATCGGTTAGACAAAAAAGAATTCTTGAAGTTAGGGTTCTAAAATGTGAATTTTATGAACTCTAAATTCAAGAAAATTATCAAAGATGGTTCAAAACCAAAAAGAAATTTGTGTGGATGGTATGACAATGTCTCTAAATATTTAAAGATGCAATATGAATGTTTTGGAATTTTTTAGAAACCTAAATGATATTTTAATTAATTAATTTTCATTAATTAATCAAAATAAACATTTAAATGTTTTAAAAATGATTTTTTAATGTGAAAAATAAAAATAAAAATATTTTTGGGTTGAGAAAATTATTTGAAATAAAAATCCAGAATAAAAATATTTTTGGGAATTTTTAGCTATTTTAAATAAATGGTACAAAATAAATAAGAAAAATTAAAATTAAAATTAAATAAAATAGAAGTAAACGCAATGAAGGGATGAGATTGAATATGGGGGTTTCTTGGGTTGACTGCGCGCCAGATCCTATGGCTAGTATTCAAACTTCATTAATCCTAATTAATTAATTATTAAACCCTAATTAAAAACTAATGAAAAGATCTCAACCACACAACACGCGCGGGAGATGAAAATCCAATGGTCCACATTTAAACCAAAACCCTAACCCTAATTATCAAACTAATCACTTTCAGGTCACCGGAGAAGAGCTCCGGTCGTCTTCTCCGGTGACCCCCTCACCTGAAAATTCCAAACTCTCTCCCTAGGTTATTTCTGGAGCTCTAAAGCTCCAGATTAACTCCTCTCACCTCCCTGAATCCAAATCCACCTTCAAAACAAATTTCCTATGGCTCAATCCTAAGATTCAAAGAGAAACATAAAAATGGCAAAAATTTCAGAGATTCAGTACATACTCATTTCTACACCATTTTTGAAAATTCAAAGCTTAGTGTGATCAGTGAAGCATGCTTATTCATTTTGTAACATAAAAAAGAGGTTCTGGAAAAATGAATTCAGATGACTACCTGAGATGAAGCTTTTCACCCATGAGCTTTCTGGCCACTTCCTTGGTGCAAAATGACTCTAATGGCCTCCCTGAAGAAGTTGAAATGCTTGGAAAGCTTTGAGAACGGCTGGTTTGAGTGGTAGCAATCCAACTGGTCAGAAATCATGTTTGGTGTATGGGTGTTTTTGGCTGTTTTAATGGTTGGTTTATGATCAGTGAGTGATTTTGAGATGAATAGTGGAATTGGTTTGAAGATTGAGTGAGTGAGCTGGGTGTTTTGAAGGAAAATGCAAGAGGGAGTGTTTTTGGCAATGCTGAGTTCTTGGAGGTTTCAGCTTGTGTGTCTTATGGAAAATGATCTTTGAGGCATGCTTGTAGTGTCTGGATTGGGCAGAGAGTGGGTGGTGGACTGTTGTGATTGGTATGGGTGAATTTGCATAAAGTCAACATTTCTTGTACTTGAGGTATGGGCAATGATGCAGCTGGCTTTTTGGCATGTCCGTGTGCAGCTGAGATCAAGGATGTCCATAGGATCCATTTGGAGGCAATTCAGCAAGTTGAAGCAAAGTTATGGGACCTTTTGCAAATATGTGATGTTTTGGCCCTTTTGAGAAATCTTGATGTTCAAGGCATGTAATCTTGAAATTCTTTGGGCAATTCTGATCTAGAGGCAATGCACTATGATGTTATGATACATTGAAGTGTGTTTGAAGTCACAAAAAGCCTTGGCAAGTGGTTTTGCAAAGAATCCCTTTTGGTGCATTCTTGAAAATTATGGGATTTTTGCCAACTTTGACAAGCCATATCTTGAGTTCCAAAATGAATTAGAACTTGTTCATGTGCTTTTTGAAAAGGGAATGATCCAATCTACAACTTTCATGACCAACAATTTTCCATTTGAAGCATTTTTGGCTGAGAAAAAGGAGGTTGAAAAACTTTCCCAAAATGGAAAGTTTACATTACAAGTCATTTCCAGTTTTGGCAACTTTTGGTTTAGCTCACTTTTCTTCAATTTTGTGAACTTCTAAACACTTCAATGATCAAATAAAGATCATATAACTTCAATTTGATGAAAAATCCACTTTGGTTCCATTGTTGGGGGCCTCAGATGCCCTGATTTTGCTCTGACTTGCTCAAGAAGTTACCCAGTGGACAGATGACTTCCACAGTGAATTTCTTCATTAAACTTGGTAAACATTATCCTTATAACATTTTGAGAACAATAGAAACAAGAGTTACCAAAAAATTTGGAGTTATGGCCTCTGAAACCAAAACCCTAATTTTAGGTTATTTGTGCAGTTAAACCCTAGCTCTGCTTCCATGCTTTGCCAATTCTTGTGATTCTTTGACTTCCTTGATATTTGGTGGATATAATATGATGATTTAACACACATGGACCCTCTTGGAATGATTGGAGACCTTTGGAGTGGCTCATATGGATCTTGGATAGCTCAAGTCACAAACCCTAGATGCAGATGAACTTGAACTAATGCAGTGAAACAAAAATGCTATATGAGATGATATGCTTAAAATAATTCAAATATGAAAGATCACAATCCATGGTGTGAACTTAGTGAGGGCAAATTTTGGGTGTTTACAACCTTGAATCGTGTCCAACCCAATAATATCATTGCCACATACGACATTGAAAACCTGGTTGGGCACTAGCAAGGAAGATTTGTGTCGGGATTGGGACTCGGTGAATCTCATGATTGAAAATCAACATCAAGAAATTCAAACAACTTTTGGTCAAAGAATTATGGTATTTGAGCATCGCTTTAAAGACAATGTGTTTTATTCTCAGTTGGTAGGCAATGTATCTTGGGTTGGGATGAACTATATATTTCACAAGGCCAAATGAGCCAAAGATGTTGGCGCGGATATCGCAAGTGTTGTTGTACTATAGTGAAAACATATAGTCTCTCATGTGCTTGTGTTATTTCCAAAACGATCTCTCTAGGTGAACCAATAAAGATTGGTGAGGTTTTCCTTCATTGGAAAAGACAAAATTTTGATGATGATAGTTGCACAGAAGGATGTAATTCAAATATCTCCATTGAAACCGAATGGGAAGAAATACAAGAGAGATTTGCAACGACCGATGACAACATGGTCGATGACAACATGAAACTACACATAAAAGTACAATTGAGGAAGATTGAATTTTCGGAGACTACTGATATGAAGCTTCCTTCTCATTCGGTAAAGACTAAAGGGGCTCCGAAGAAGGTGAAGCCTACACCGGATGCTAACTCAACTACCCAGTGTACCTCATATTTTGAGAACGTCGACAAAATATTTCCGGACGCATCGACTATGAAATATCAATGAAGTTCCATGAAAGTAGATCGTATATCCAAGCCCCTTCCGACACCGATTCCACGGGTTTCAACACTCTTGCTCCGGTTCCAACACCGATTACTCCAATTCCAACACCTCTTTCTCTGGTACCAACACCAATTGCTCCGGTGAATCCTACATGATTCTACCAACAATTTCCTTTATCTAAGAGATGTCATTCTTTATGCACAAACATATTGAAGGTTTCATCAATGTTAAAAGTGATGGTAAATGCGGTCACTGAGCCGTTTCGACTCTACTTGGTAAAGGAGAGGAATGTCATGAGGTTAATCGTTATCAACTAATCCTAGAGTTGGAAATTCATAAAGAATCATACATGCGTTTGTATGAAAATAAGGAAAAATATGTCGATGTTTACAAATCACTTGTTCCATGCTTAAGTGGTCCGGCTCCGCGGTCAAAATGGATGAGCTTCCCCGAGGTGGGTCATCTTATCGCATGTGCGTATGATATGTTATTGATTGACTTGACGCGGTATGGTTTTTTAGAAACCTTTTTTCCACTCTGCACCGCACCACCTTCCAATTTAAATGACCGCGTCATGTGTATTAGATGGCTTGCAAAATCCAGTTATTTTGAAATCGGGGCCAAATACCACCTAAAACCCCACAATAGGAGACTCATGAAACCGAAAAATCTGATTCGTTTCCAGATATTTTTGTTGAAAGGATGTTCAAATTTGAAAGATTGAAGTAAATTGAAAAGGCATCAAATGCGGAAAAATCCAAAGGTCAAGCACCGATAGATTTAGCCGGAGACATTTGTTTTAACTCTTTTGTATAATCGAACAATTCAATGTAATTTTTTGAAGTGATATATAATAGTCAATTTTGTTTCACATATATTGTTTATGTGTATTCCATACACTTACATAGATTGTAATGCAAAATTACTCATTCACACAAAATACTATAATGTTGTTGGAATACTGTCAAATTGTATCAGCACAAATTCAACATGTATATCTGCCAAAGCATAAAACATTGACATGTTCCGCATATATACCTGTGGAGGGATATCATTAAGGCTCATTCCTCAAATACACTTCTAGAAGTAGATAACAGTAAAATGCTTGGATAATATTCATCTAGGTTTTCTATAAAATTGGTGTTTCACTCTTTATCTTTCTCACAAACCCAAACACAAACCCAAACCCAAAAATGTCTCAATTGTATGATATCCATATTCGTTGGTATGTAGTAAGTGTATCCTGCACCGACGACAGAACACGCGAACATACTCTTAAAGTCACCCTTAACTCCTCGCTCGGTTGTATCGTCGATGAAATCGAGTATCTCCTACCTTACAACGGCCAGAGGAAGCTTAAGAAACTCGAATACGTTCTCCTTCGATTGACAACGAAGGAAACATTGTGTTCAACAAACTCCAACTCAAGAATTCAGACAATGTTATGGAAATGTGGCGAACGTATTTTGGATTCGAAGAGAAATATCTGCTCAAATTGGAGTCGACGATAGGAAGTACGGTCGATGAAATCTTGAAGATGTGTCAGGGTCCACCGAGTTATTGAAATGTATTATTTATTTTTATGTTGAAATCATAAATGTATTGTCTATTTTATTTAATGAATGTTGGATTTATGGTTGCTATGTTGAATGTATGAAGTTTCTGTCTCCGGGTTTCTTCCGCATCTATATATATGAAAAACTTATGTAAATACATCTATGGAACTAATTAAAAAAACATGAAAAAGGTGCATTTAGAGGTACGTCAGCAGAAGCAGGAAGAGTAATTTAGGAAGCATGTATGATGCTTGAGAAATACATGGGGTGGCATAAGAATTTCTCTTCACTAAATTACAATCATTTCACAAAAAACAAATAGTTGAGAGGAAATAAAGCTCATTTCAGATACAAAATCAAAACCCAATCAAACATGATTTTTATCCCAAACCTTAAAGTTGTTTTCAAGTTAAAAACATATGAGTTTCGTCTTTATTCTCATTGAAGTAGAGAGGACAAACCAAATTACAAGTTCCTTGAATGCCACCTTGTTTTGCCAATTAAAACTTTGTTGGAATCCGATTATGTAGAAATTCACTTTGATTCACATCCATACTGTGGATTTTTTTTGTTTCTTTTCTATCCTAATTTGTTAGATTAAACAAAAATAAGCATTATATTCAGTAGTTGCATATACTTGTATTTCCATATCACTATGCGTTTAATTTTTATTTATTTTGAAGGTGAATTCTAAAGAGAAAGTTAAAGGTAGTTTGTAGTTGTTGTGAATCGGATACCTTAGAAACAAAGTATAATAGGTTTCTTTATGATCAAAAACCCCACAAGGGTTAGGGTTTAGGGTAACCAAGGATAACAATAAGGATCGGTTATAAACTATTATTCTTTACTTTCTCTTGAACAAGAATACAAGTATACAAGAATAACAAATAACCTCTCTCACTTTTGAGTTAGGGGTTTATCTTCCTATTTTCCCTTATTCAAACATGAGAGACTAGTATGATATTTATAAGAAAATAAAACACTAATCTAATGGGCTTTTTAACAATTACCCATTACAAGCTAACTTAGGGTACAAGTTAACTTACACAATTGGATTCATAACACAAGGCCCAATTAAACAACATGTGAGCAGACTTCAACGACATGTTATTCATATTAGAGTTTGTTCGAATATTCTACAAATCTCCACCTTGGAACACACCATACACCAACAAGAAACAAACCATATTTCTTCATTCAGTTTTATCAACTGCATACAATGAAAAAATATGCAACTTGTAACACGCCAAAATTTTCCCTCTCATTTCATGGCATTTAGCATATGATATGGCATACATAATTCCATATCCTTTCATAAAGATTGAAGCATAACAATCATAGCTAGAGGCATAGTGCATATGACCAATGACTAATGAAATTGGTGATCATCCAAAATTAATGAAAGGTTCATAGGGCTTCACAACAATGTTAAAAGGGTTCACAACATTCCACAAGATCTCAATTGATTCCTCAAGGCTCAGAAAGAGGTGCATTAATCAAAGAATTCAAGCAGTGCAACACCTCCTAACAAAAGGGGCTAAAATTAGGGTTTCTGATTAATGGAGCTTCCCAAGGGAATTTTGGTTCAAACTTGATCTCATTCTTTTCTACATGATGTCAAGTGTCTAGGGTTGAAATATCACCCATTGAATCATTTCAGAGGGTCTTCAATTGGGCAGTTACTAGATGTAACACCCCAAAATTTACCCTCTTATTTATTATTAACCTCGATCGATTTACGCTTCATTCTTGCATCATTCAATATATCATTGCATCGCATTTGGAAAAATAAATAAATCATCATCCTTTGCATACGCATGAGGTGTGTGGCTTTCCAAACATTGGAGTTCAATAGAAAAATAATATCCCAAAAATAATCCAAACCACTTCCAAGCTAACCAACCAAAAAAGGGAGATTTCACCTTTCCCTCCCTTTTCTTTCCCTTTTCTTTCCACTTTCTTTCCACATTTCCTTTCATTATTTCCCTCTTGTTTTTCCACTCCAATTCCACTCCATTTCCCTTGGATGCTTCTACCATGTTCCACAACCTTCTAGAGTATTCCAAGGAATGTTCTAGAGTATTCCAAGGAATATTCCAAGGAATATTCCAAGGAATATTCCCTCTCCAACCCTAACCCTAACTAACTACCAACCCTAACTCCATTGCTAAATCCTAACCTCATTACCAAACCATATTTAATCCATTTTCATCCAAACCAAAACAGAATTTTCATTCCCACAATTTTCCAAAATTTTCATTTTCTCACAATCACTTTTTTCTCTCTCACTTTTCCTCCATTTTCCCTTTTCACCAAAGCTTTTTGAAGAAGCTCTTCAAGTTTCACATTGAAACTTGAAGATCTCTAAGCTTATCCTCCAACCTCCATTGATTTGTGGATTATAGAAGAAGAAGCTACTATTTTTGGTGAATATTTCGGCTTATCGGAAGCGCACGAAGGTTCAAGCATCAAGAACGCATTTATTTTGCGGATTCGCGGTTTTCTTGGTTTTCTCTTCGATCAAGCTCCGATTCTTGCAACATTCATCGAAGCACTTTTCCACTTCGTAGGTTGGTGATCTAAATAACTTCTCCTTTAAGTTATTCTCTTCATCTTGCCACTTTTGGCGTTCTTTAATTGCTTTTCATTTTGCTTGCGATCGATTTTGTTTCGTTATGCGTTGCTTGCGATTTGTGATCTTTTAATGGATTAGAAGTTAAGGTGTAGATGGTTATAGGTTCTAGCATGTGTAAATAAGCCCCAATTAAGTAGAAATTAGTGTTAACATGTTCCTAGGTATGTTGGGGATCATTAGAAGTGAGTTTGTGGCCAAAAGCACTTATTTCTAAACTTTTTTCACATTCTGGTTCAGTGTTAACCGGTTAACCAACCGGTTAACGGGTGCGTTTTGGCCACAAAACAGGGCAGTTTTGGGTCCGTTAATCGGTTAACCATTTGGTTAACCGGTTAACGCTGTTGAATTTTGGATTCTTGGCTTATTTGATAGCTTAGTTCTTGTTTCTAGTGCCTTTAATGTTCATACATGTTTAGGTATTGATTTTAGGGAATTTTTGGGTCCATTTCCAGTAGCTCATTCCCCCATTTCGAGTAGTTACGACGCGTTTCCGTTCATATTGCATATTGTGCGTTTTTCCATTCCTTTGTGCATAACTTGGTTTCTTGCATTTTATTGCCATGTTTGTGCATTATTTGGCATGTGAATAATCATGTTGCATTCTGTTTTTACATCTTTTGCATTGCATTAAGTCATCTTGCATTTCATTGTATCAAGATATGTTGCATAATCATGTATGTATGTGCATTTGATTGCATTTGGTTGCATGCTTGATCATAGCATTCACGTCAATTCAATTCTGAATTTTGCATTGAGTTTGGCATTCTTGTTGATATATCATGTTGCATGTTCATAATCAATGATCATCATGTTCATATGCCATATTCATGTGCCACATTTTGCATACTTGTTGCATAATCCATCATGTGATGCATCCTTGCATAATCTTCAAAAATGTTCATGTTCTTTCATTTATGTATGTTTATCTATGCTCAAATGAATGTTCATGATGAATTTGGTACATGTTTCATTGAGTTTGTGCATTAAAAAATGAAAATCATCAAATCTGGATTTTACATTTCATAGCTGACTTTGCATATAGGTGCTGTAAAATACATGATGTTTGTTATGCATGCATGCTGTATTTGACTTTTTACACCTACATTTTCATGTTGCATGCTAGCTGTAGAAAGTTGCTTTGTGTTATGCATTGTTTTCATAGCTATTTGGGTATTAGGGGCTGTAGTAGGTGCTAGATTTTTGTTTTAGCATTCTTTTAGTCTTCTAAAATTTAGATTGAGTCCTAGAGTCATTAGGATTTAATTTGTGTATGTTTGCTTTATTATTTTTAATAAAATACAACACTAACCTTTGTTTTGTAGGGAGGGCAAGGTATGTTTCCTTACACCTTATCTTTTTATTTTTTATGCATTTCTTTTATGCATTTAATTCATTTTCCCTTCCATATTTGTGATTGGTAGGGTTCCCCTTTGCTAGGACCAACTTATCTTCCTTAGAAAGTAAGTTGCATCCTCTTTGTTCTTTCTTTTCCTTTACTTCCTTAGGATTAGAAAACCTCACTAACCATTAGGATCTCCCTTTTGTGCATAATAAATAACTTAGGGTTGGTCTTAGTCCCCCTTAGTTTTTTGTCCTTTTTCCGATTTGAGTCTTCTTCTCTCATCTTCAAACAAAATCAAAAAGACATTTAATAAAGGATTGAAATAGTCTCTTGTGCATAGCCTTATTCCATGGGGCACTCATATTTATTCCATCTTGGAATAGTGTGGGCTTGTATAGCATGATGTACAAGTCTAATCATGAGACTATCTTCACAAACAATAAACTCCAAACCACTTCTCATAAAAGACAACCAACAAAGACATCGCGTCTTCTCTTCTCATCTCATACTCTTTGCAGATGATTGTGACTTGTCTCGACAGTTCAAACAGCGATACGGTAAACACCCTCGAGTCAGAGCCGGTAACACCTGAGCTAGAGTTATGACAACGTCATCCTAAAAAACATAAACAAGTTTCCGCCTTAGTTAGGCGAACTACGTCGACTATGATCCTCATTTTACCGATGAGGTACGTAGGCAGCAGGGTAGGGCCCGTTCGAGCACATTCTTTATTTTCCCTACATTTCCCTCTTTTTCCATTTTCCTTTTCAGTTCCTTTCTAATTTCATTCTCGTTCCATTTAGCAGTTCATTTGTTCAGCAGCAGTTATATTTTTCTCACCCTTTGAAACAAACAAGCAAGCGAGGATCCCGTCGGGTACGACGGACAATCTGGGTGCTAATACCTTCCCAGGTCGTAACCGACTCCCGAACCCAGATCTTTGGTTCGCAAGGCCTCGTCCTTTCCTTCTTCCTCAGGTTTGTGCAGCATTACCTTTCCCTTTCTTCGGGATAAAAATGCCTGGCTAGCGACTCTACCTTTTCCGCGCCACTTTTGCGTTTGTACTAGGATGAAAATCCCGGGAGCGACACTTGAAAATCAAGAAATTGGGGAAAAGTCAAATGTGCAGAGGAAAAAATCAAATTCTGACTTTTTGAGGTTAACATCATGAAATTGATGTTACAAGGAGTCAATGGACAAAATTTAATCAAGAAATGACGGAGGAATCATCAAGAATCAATAAAATCAAAACTTACCATTTTTGGAAAATTTGGGTTTCCAAATATGGCAAGTTTTGACCATTTTTCAGTCATGTTCAAGAGAGGCCTTCTCCCAAAATAAAAGTCAAACAAAAATTCCACTTGGTCTGTTTAAAAGAGGGAATCCTAAGCTTCAAATCCATAGGTGGAAAATGTTCATGGGATTAAAATTGAGGAAGTTATGATCATTCAAAGTATGATCAAACTAGGGCAAAAACCAAGTCATGCCAAGCCTCATGCATGTGCTAGGCAATGCATTTCATCAAACATGTGGGGGGCAACATGTCAAAGAAAATTTATCCATCAAGATGACCTCAAATGAAAATTTTCCAAACATCAAAGTTATTCATTGTTGCATTCTCTACAACTTTCATGTTTGGAGATTTTTGATTTGATCAAAGGATCAAAAGTCATGGAAGGTCAAAGTCATGTCCCAATCCTGATCAAGCCATGGGAATTTTAGGCTAGGCAAGCTTATCTCATGCAGACCAAAAATGCAGCAATGTGACATCATGTTCAATGGCAATTTTGAGTGACTTCGAGCCATTGTATCATCATGGAGTGAACATCAATATTGTTTTATGAAATATCTCCTTCAAATTGAGTCCAAAAAGCACATGATTTGGTACCTTGGGCTTGAAGAAACATTCCATGGAAGATCATAACTTGCAATCTGGTTGCTTGAGTGTTAAGGCAATGGTACAATGCTCAAAATTCAGTTCAGTCAAGTGTTTACATATCATTCCACCATGCTATGTTCAAGGCATCATGTTTATGAGCTCAAATGATTATCTATTTAAATGTTTTAACAATACTTTTTTAATGCAAAAATAAAAATAAAAAATTTTTTTGAGTTGAGAGAAATATTTAAAGTAAAAATGCAGAAAATGAGAATTTTTTAAAGTCTTTTGCTATTTTAAAATAAATATGGAAAGAAAATGGAATAAAATGAAATAAAAATCAATTAAAATGGGAAGTATGCTAATCTAAAGGTCCAGATTTAAACCTAGGTTGACTGCGCGCGCAAATGAGTGGTCATGATGGTTTCTAGCTAATTAACCTAATTAACTTAATTAATTAAGAATTAGGGTTAAGTGGATGAATCTGATCCGTCCAAACACGCGGTAAACAAGATCCAAGGGCCATTATTCAAACTGACACGCTAACCCTAATTACAAACCCTAAACACTTTCAGGTGACCGGAGCAAGCTCTGGTCATCTTCTTCGGTCACTCTTTCACCCTAACTCCCTCAAAACCCCAGGAAAATGCATCAAACTCTCCAGAAATGATCATTGAACAACATTAAACATAAATCCAGCAACAAAATTAATTTATATTTCACCGAATCCATGAATCGAAGCAAAACGAAAAAACGTGCAAAACTTTCAGAAGCTAAATACATGCTTATTTTCAACTCATTTTCAAAACCAAACACATCACAATGATCAGTGAAACATGTAGATTGATATTGTAACTTAAAAGACAAGTTCTGGAAAATTTGTTCTTGATGCTAATCCACTCCAATGATCACCTTGATGC
The DNA here is from genome assembly GCA_963966055.1 of Lathyrus aphaca. NCBI lineage: Eukaryota > Viridiplantae > Streptophyta > Magnoliopsida > Fabales > Fabaceae > Lathyrus > Lathyrus aphaca. The sequence continues at coordinate 240,034,504 of OZ014524.1, read as the reverse complement.
TTCTGGAAGGCTTGGATGGAGTTTAAATGAGCTGGTTTGAGAGTTTCAGTTCTGCTAAGGCAGAAATCGTGTTTTGGTTTTGGGAGTTTTTAGGCCATGGTGAAGGGTGGTTTATGATCCTTATGATGTGTGGAGATGATTGGTGGAAGAAGATTTGAGCTTTGATACTTGTGTGATGGGATTCGAAGAGATGACTATTTTTCGGGATTTTTTTTAAACTGAGCTTAGGCTTGCATTCAGGCTTGTGTGTGTTATGAAATGAAGTCAGTGATGTTAGTATAGGCCAATGGGATTGATCAGAAAGTTGTTGTGGCACAGGCTTATTGGTATGGGAGGTTTTTGCAAAAAGTCAAGATTGTGTACTATGAGGTATGGGCACGGGTCAGAGCTGGCTTGGGGGCTTGTCCTGCCTCAACTTGCATCAAGGATGGCCCTTGGATGGTTTGTGATGATCTGGATGGCATGATACAAGAGATAGCATGTGTTTTGCAAATTGGCCCCTTTGAGAATTTTGTTAAAATGGCTTGTAGGATCTTGCAATCCAAGCCATAATTCTGATGAAGGAAAGTCATATGATGTTGTTATGATTCTTAGAGGTCAATTAGAGGTCATGAAAGTGCTTAAAACTTGAATTTGCAAAAATCCCTCTTTGGCATGAACTTGAAAATTATAGGATTTTTCCCAACTTTGAAAGATCTTATCTTGAGTTCTAGGATGAATCAAGAGGAGTTCTTGTACTTTTTGAAAATGGGAAGATCCAATCTATAACTTTCATGTTTAAGGATTTTTCATTTGAAGCATTTTTGATCAAGAAAGAGGAGGTTGAAAATCTTTCCCAAAATGGAAAGTTTCCATTACAAGTCATGTCCAAAAATAGCAAGTTTGCAAATGGCTTGAAATTATTCAATATTGTGCACTTCTAACCACTTCTAAGATCAAATAAAGATCATAGAACCTAAAATTGATGAGAATGACCCCTTGGTTCCATTGTTGGGGGCCTCAGATGCCCTAATTCTGACTTTTCTTGCACAACAAGTTACCAGTTGATCATATGACTTCCACAATGAATTTCTTCATCAAATTTGGTACACATGCTCCTTATAACATATTAATACCATTAGAATCAATAATGACCAAAACATTTGGAGTTAAAGCCTCTGAAACCAAAACCCTAATTTTGGTCATCTGTGTAGTAAAACCCTAGCTCTTCTTCCATGCCCTTGCCAATTCTTGTGATCCCTTAACTTTCATGAACTTTGGGGAGCATAATATGATCATAGAACACACATGGACCCTCTTAGAAAGCTTCAAGACCATTGGGATAACTCAGATGAATTCTTGGATTGCTCAGATCACAAACCCTAGATGCAGATGAACTTGAACTATGCAGTGAAGCAAATATGCAATTTGAAATGTAATGCTTATGTTAAAACAAAAAATGGAAGATCACAAGCTATGGTGTGATAAAAAGTGAGGGCAAATTTGGGGTGTTTACAGATGGCACCGGAAGACATGGAGAAAACGACATTCATTACCCCGTGGGGTACATTCTGTTATAAAGTTATGCCCTTTGGATTGAAGAATGTCGGGGCAACGTATCAACGGGCTATGGTAACTTTGTTCCATGATATGATACACAAAGAAATTGAATGCTATGTGGACGTTATGATTGCCAAGTATCAGGACGAAGAAGAGCATTTGGTCAATCTCAAAAAGCTGTTTGATAGATTGATAAAGTACAGATTGAGGTTGAATCCAAACAAGTGTACATTCGGTGTGCGTTCTGGTAAGTTGTTGGGTTTCATTGTTAGCCAAAGAGGGATCGAGGTTGATCCTGCAAAAGTAAAAGCGATACAAGATATGCCTGCACCGAAAATAGAAAAAGAAGTGTGTGGGTTTTTAGGGAGATTGAACTACATTTCACAGTTTATATCTCATCTGGCTGCCACATGCGAGCCAATGTTCAAATTGCTAAGAAAAGAACAAACGGTCAGGTGGAATGAAGGTTCAGGTGGAATGAAGGTTGTCAGAGAGCCTTTGAAAAGATAAAAGAATATTTGTAGGAGCCTTCGATTCTAATGCCTCCAGTTCCAGGACGGCCACTTATCATGTACTTGACTGTGTTAGAAGGGTCGATGGGGTGTGTGCTAGGCCAACATGACGAGTCTGGTCGAAAAGAGAATGATATTTATTACCTTAGCAAAAAGTTTACTGACTGTGAGTCCCGTTATTCACTGCTCGAGAAAACTTACTACGCTTTGGTATGGGCTGCTCGCCGACTGAGACAGTACATGTTTACCCATACCGCATTGCTAATCTCAAAAATGGACCCTGTCAAGTATATTTTCGAGAAGCCAGCATTAACTGGAAGGGTTACAAGGTGGCAAAGGATTTTAATAGAGTATGACATACATTATACTTCCCAGAAAGCCATCAAAGGAAGTGTGTTGTCGGATTATCTTGCACAACATCCGCTTGAAGACGACTATCAGCCGATGAAGTTTGATTTCCCTGATGAGGACATCATGTACCTCAATGCAAGAGATTGCGAGGAACCTCTTCCGGAGGAGGGGCCTGACCCTGAATACAAATGGAAGTTGATGTTTGATGGGGCAGTCAATATCAACGGACGTGGAATTGGTGTTGTTCTCATCACTCCTGAAGGTGTTCACTTTCCCTTCGCTGCCAGAATTACTTTTGGCTGCACCAACAATGAAGCGAAATACGAGGCGTGCATAATTGGAATAGAGGAGGCTATTAATCTTCGAATTAAGACCCTCGATATATTTGGAGATTTAGCCCTCGTCATTAACCAGATTACCGGCAAGTGGTATACACATCAAGAACACTTAATTCCTTATAGGGATTATGCCAGAAGATTGTTGACGTTCTTCACAACGGTTAAGCTTTAGTATATACCACGAGATGAGAATCAATTTGCCGATGCATTGGCTAATATTTCTTCGTCCATCAAGGTCTTGTGTTGGAACTATGTGCCCAAGATTGACATTTCCAGACTTGATGCACCAGCTCATGCTTTCTCTGTAGACGCAGTGTCTGATGAGAAACCTTGGTACTTTGATATTAAGCTTTTCCTAGAAAAACGAGAATACCCAGCTGGGGCATCATCTAACGACAAGAAGACCTTGAGACGACTTGCTGCCAGTTTCTTCTTGAACGCAGACGGGGTTTTGTATAAGAGGAACTTTGACATGGTCTTGCTCAGATTCGTGGATAGACACGAAGCAGACTTGTTAATGCAAGAAGTCCACGAGGGATCTTTTGGTACTCATGCAGGAGGACATGCAATGGCTAAAAAGTTATTGAGATCAGGGTACTATTGGCTAACAATGGATGCAGATTGTTGTTCGTACGCCCGTAAGTACCACAAGTGTCAGATATATGCAGACAGGGTGCATATTCCTCCTAGCCCGCTCAACACCATGTCATCTCCTTAGCCCTTTTCTTTGTGGGGCATTGACATGATCGGGAAGATAGAGCCTACTGCTTCAAACGGTCATCGTTTCATATTGGTTGCGATTGATTACTTCACCAAATGGGTTAAAGCAGCATCTTATGCCAATGTCACTCGTCAAGTGGTAGCCAGATTTCTAAAAAGAGACATCATTTGCAGATACGGAGTACCCGAGCGAATCATTACTAATAATGGTTCCAACCTAAACAACAAGATGATGGAAGAACTGTGCCGAGACTTCAAGATTCAACATCACAATTCTTCTCCTTACCGGCCAAAGATGAATGGCGCGGTAGAGGCAACTAACAAGAATATTAAGAAGATTGTGCAGAAGATGGTGATCACTTACAAAGATTGGCATGAGATGTTACCATTTGCACTACATGGGTACCGAACGTCAGTCAGGATGTCAACTGGGGCAACTCCTTTCTCCTTGGTGTATGGCATGGAGGCAGTCTTGCCTGTTGAGGTAGAAATTCCTTCATTGCGTGTGATGATGGATGTGAAGCTTGATGAGGCTGAATGGGTACGTGCCCGATATAATCAGTTGTGCCTAATTGAGGAAAAGAGATTAGGTGTTATCTGTCCTGGTCCGCTTTATCAAAGGAGAATGAAGCGAGCATTCGACCAACGAGTACGTACCCAAGAGTATCAAGTAAGCAAGCTTGTACTCAAGAGGATCATCCCTCCAGGTTCAGATCACAGGGGCAAGTGGACCCCAAACTACGAAGGCCCATTCATAGTAAAGAACGTTTTCTCAGGTGGGGCGCTGATGCTCACTACTATGGATGGAGAAGATTTCCAGTCTCTTGTTAACTCGGACGCAGTTAAAAAATACTTCGCATGAAAAGACCCGCTGGACACAAAAACAGAATTAAAGTCCAGGCAAGAAAAGGGCTTCCCGGCGAGCTAAAAACAGAATAAAAAGCTCGGGCAAAAGTTAGGGAAATAAATAAAAAAAATGTACACCCACTGAGTTGAAAAGCCACATCGGACAGCTCAGTGTCGCTCCCTGGATTTCCATCCTAGTACAAACGCGAAAGTGGCGCGGAAAAAGTTAGAGTCGCCAGCCAGGCATTTTTATCCCGAAGGAACGGGAATGGTAATGCTGCACAAAACAGAAGAAAAAAAAAGGAAGGACAAAGGTCCTGCGAACCAAAGAATCTGAGTTCGGGAGTCGGTTACGACCTGGGAAGGTATTAGCACCCCAGATCGTCCGTCGTACCCGACGGGATCCACGCTTGCAAAGAAATATGTTTCAAAGGGTGAAGAAATGAAAGCTGCTGCAAAACTGAAACTGAAACTGGATAAGAAGGACAAGAAAGGGGGGAAATGTAGGGAAAATAAAAGAGTGTGCTCGAACGGGCCCTACCCCACTGTCTACGTACCTCATCTGGACATGAGGATCAGAGTCGCCGTAATTCCCCTAACTAGGGGTGGAAAAGATTGCTTGTGTCTTAAGGCTTGAACTGCCTATGTCAATGCTCAGGTGTTGCAGGCTCGGACGACGAGTGTGTTACCGTCTTGCAAAATGACAAGTAGGAGCAAGTTCGCATGTAAGGAGTGAGTGAGGTGAGAAGAGAATTCCTGAAGGAGAGACGTTTATTGTTTGTTTGTATTTTTTAGAAATCTTTTAGGAGTATGGCACAAGGAAGTGAAGGTAAAGCCTTTTCTAAGGACATGTCCTTATTACCACATCCCAAGATAGAATGAGTAACAAGTCCATCAAGAATGAGGAAGATCCTCAAACTTGTTTCCTAAGATTAGGATTTAAATTCACTAACTTGTTTGTATTATTAAATGATTTTGTGAATTAAAATGAAGAAGTTCTTTTTATGCTTTTCTTTGAGAGAGTGACAAAGGGAAATCACCTCAACCATTATTAGACGTTTTTTAGGTTTTGTATGAAGATGAAAAGAGAAGAAACAAAAAGATCTAAAGGTAAAAAATAAAGGGGAACTAACAACCCTAAATGTTATCATGCATGAGAATCCTAAGTTAGCGAGGTTTACATATCCTAAAGAAGAGAAAGAAAGAAGAAGAAAGAAAGAAAATAGAAAAGAAGAAAGGATGGCCTAAGCACATCAAGAACAATATAAGAAATCATAAAAAGAAATGGAGGAAGAAGTGGAAATGAAAAAGAAATAAGTGAGGAGAAGAGAATGCAATATGAAGTAATCGATCAATGCACAAACAGAGCCTACACCAGTAGGACTTCTAGATGCAGAAGCATGCTCCTAACATAGCATCAAGACTATAATGAGGTGCGAAAAATAATAATCTCAGTGATACCTAACGGAGAAGGTCTGTTGCCTCCTTAATACGCGCAAGAGAAACTCAAGAAAGAATATCAAGTCCAGAACGGATTCAACAGTCAAACACAATTGTTGATTATCAGGGTATCAAGTATAAGCATTTTCATCCAAGACGACCAACAAAGAGAAAAAAAATTAGAACCAAGAGATCAGTCTGCACGATATCGAAGCTTAGGTGCAATTTGTATCCATAGGTCTCATCAGTCCAAGAAATATCAGTCAGCATTGAATTTAAACAAAAAGTATGCAAAATATCAATCAAAAACTAAAAAAAAAACAAGATTAAACATATTTCTACTTAATTAAACTCAATTAAATTGAAAATAGAACTAAAGTTATATTAAAATTTAATAATCAAAATTAACAACAATTGAACAAATTTCTAATTAAATCCTAAACAAACACTTAATATTAATTAAGAAAAGTTAACAATTAGTTGAACAAAAATATAGAAAAAACTAAAAAAACAACATGAGAATAAAGAACAATGGTTAGGGGTTGTCCGCTGATGTTGGGGTAGGTTCATAAATTCGGTGGGCCTGGCCAATCCATCAACAATAGCAAAGGGTGTGTCATTCCATCCTGTGGTGCGGTTATCAACTTCATATGGGCCTAGCCCACCATCAGCATAAAGAGAAACAGGGTTAGTAAACAAATATTAAAAACTTATATAAAAAAATGAATGAAACGAGGAAAAGATCCTCTTCTTCACATATCAAAACGGTCTTTCTCCAACGCTGAAACAAAAACAACATCTAAGACAACCATAGCTCGTCAGAGATTTCGTCCTTCTAAACCTTTCGTCTATTCTTCAATCGCCGACATCCTTTTCCATCGACAGCGGTTCTGAAATGAGAACAAGATTCAACCCTAAAACTCTCACCCCCGAAAACCGAACAACATAATCGTGACGTCTTCTTCTTCTTCGCGTAACACACTGCCGACGTTGTCTTTCGGCCTCTCCATAGATCTCGCCGCAAAAACGAAAAACCTTCGATTGAGCTTCGTTGGTCGTCAGTTACGCCACCGCAACTTCAAAACCGTCGTCGCCTTCAACATCACCTCATCATCACAAAGTTTTCCTCACGGTCTCGTTCTGTCTCGATCTGAGCAACTTCTCTTCCTCTCTTGTTATCTCTGTGTAAGATCCCCTTAGTTTTTGTTTTCACTACTTCGATCTCATCTCCCTCCTTTTTGTTTTGTTTCTGAGTTTCAATTTGATTGACGTTGTTGATGCTCGGTTGATATTTTAAATGGTTTAAGGTTGTTGATGAGTGTTGAAGGTTGAGTGTTGTTCTTGATGAAGATGTGGTTGGTTTATTGATTTTGTTGAGGGTGAAAGTTGTGTGGTGTTTCGTTTCCAGGAAGGATTTTTTTTAAGGAAGATAACAGTTGGATTGAGAGAGATATTGAAGGTGATTCGGATTTATGAAAAGGTATGATTGCAGTAACATAGTTTTTTTGTTTTTCAAGGTTGAAGAAGGGTTATGCGAGAAAGAAAGAAGGGTGAGCAAAGGAAGATCATTAGAGTGTGAGAGAAAGTGTAGAGTGTTGAAAGTTTGTGCGATTTTGAAATGCTGATGGATGAAAGCTATGAGTTTTTTCAGGCTTGGTGGTGCTACAAGTTGGTGGTGTGAAGGAAATTTGTATTTTCAGAATTGTCACATGTTGATGGCTGCGTGAGTGTATTGTTATTGTGGGGTCACGCTGAATAGGTGGATGTGTGAAGAATTTGCTGCGTGAATGATTTTTCTCAGTTGAATTTGCATGATGCATGGTGTTGTGTGTAGTGCGGCGGAAAAGGTTTCCTTTTTCTTGTGTTTTCTGCCTTGTGTTTATGAAGAGTTGTTGAAGAAATGCTAGGGAGAGGTTTTGTTATACGTTGTTGCAGTATACGTGATGTGTGTGTGGCTGTAATCCATGTGGGCCAGTTTTATTATGCAAAAGTATGATTCTTGTGAGTGCGCTTGTGATAAGAGTGGATCCGTGAAGAATTGTGTAAAAATCAGTCATGTGATTAAGATCATGAATTGTTTCTTTCTTTTTCATAATTTATTTTGGCTGCAATAATAAAAAGAAAAGAAAGATGGGCTTATTGTAATGAAAGATATGGGCTTTATGGATATTGAGGTAGGCTAAAAAAAATTAGAAAATGTGGAATAAAATAGGATATGAAATTAAACGAAAATGGAAATGTATGTGGGGAAAAATAATAAAAATGGTATAATGGATTTAACCAAATAAATAAAATGAATAGAAATGGATTTAATATTGGAAATTGTTTGTGATATAGATATTAAAAATTTATGACATATGTACATGGCTATTTATGGATAGTCGGATAATCGGGGAATGAATAATTGGTATTGAATGATGAGAAAGGTATGGATCAAATGAATAAAAATGGGTATGAAAAATAGATTAAAATGAAACAAAGGTTTGAAATTGGATAATGACATGGTTTAATCTGGGTAGATCACACCAATCCCGAATTTTTCCACAACACTTGAACGCAACCACTCTTGAACAACTTGCGAATAAAACAACAATTTTCTGAATTAATTTTCTTCTGACAAAATAACTCTTAAATCACTTTTAACAATCTGAACCGGTCACTGGAAAGTAAACCTATGAATGAACCACTAATGAACTGTTGGACATAATTTTTGGCCCAAAACTTCTTATGAGTCACAACTTCAAAATATGATGAATTCAACACGCCACATAACTTAACCTTGAATACGCATCACATGAGGAATCAACCCCTGAAACAAATAACTTGCACTTGAAGAAATCTCCTGATACCCTGACAAAAACTAGGTCGAATTTCCATGTGAATTGGATTGCGACTGAATGATCACATGCTTGAACTGAAACCGAACCTTTTGAGGTGCTTGAATAAGGAGAATAGCCTGAGACTGAGAAGAGAGATAACCTTGTAACTTGATGAAGAAGAGAATAGGCTGATGATGGGCCAGACGCACCAGTGAACAATCTTCTGAGGTGAAATCCTTTGAAGACCACTAAACCAGAGAAATAAACACTAATTGAGTGACAATAGCATAAGAAGATGATGCCACCTTGAATTCTCCTGATAACCACAGATAGGACGTGAAACACTAACTCCTCAGAAAAATATCGATCCCATGTTTTAGGAGCCTATGCAAATGATATGACCTAATGGAGATGCGAATGAATGCAAACAAAAAGCAGACAAAGATAGAAAAATCAGAGGGCAAATTTCGGGTATTACAGCTTCCCATATTCAAGCAACTCTTAATCTGAAAAGGACGATAGCACGGGCTATCGACCGTTCAAGATAAACTGTGGTTGAATACCTAGAAAACCTGAAATTTGCACTCTGTTGGAGAATGCAAGCAATGGGAAATAAACCCAACCAAATAACACTCTGGATAACTGAAGTGAAGACAAAGTACACGAGCTTCTTCCAAATTGAATTGTTACGCTGGATAAGAAAACTTAGACAGATGATTCTTCTTCACGCAAACCTGCTACGCCAGGAACTGGACATACGAGTCCTTTCAAGTAGACATGTTACGCCAGGAATGGACAGACGCGCCCTCTTCATACATTTTGCAAAAATATATGACTCGAGACAAACGAACCTCCTTTAGATACACTTGTTATTCCAGGACCGACGATGCACTTAAGTCTGTGGGATAAACATGCATAACTAGGACAAACGAACCCTCTTCATATATCTTCCGTAGATATATGGTCTAAGACAGACGAGTCTTCTTCAAATAACCTGTTACGCCAGGTGCAACATTAGAATTGGACGAATCCTCTTCACGAATCTTGCGTAGATAAGTGGTGCCAGAGGCAGACGAACCTCCTTCGGATAACCTGTTACGCCAAGACCGGTAACCATTTTGATGTTTAATCCCACTGTCAGGACTTCAAACCTCTTCAACACAGACGAGTATTGGATGATCATCAAAAGAATACAGAAAAGTGCCATAAGTCAATGATACAAACGAATATCATACGATAATCTAAGAAACACAGACGAGCGCTTCAGGCGATGATACAGACGAATATCAGCCACTAATACAGACGAATACCAGAAATCCAACACACATGAGCATTTGGAGTAGCAATACAGACGAGTACCAAAGTGATTATCAAATCAACATATATGGATATAAGCTAACACAGACGAGTGTTAGGGACGATATAGACGAGTATCCAAATAATGCAAACGAGCTTCAAACAGATAACAAACACAGACGAGTGCTGGAGAATGCAGACAAGCAACAAGCAAATATCAAACATAGGCAACTGTCGGGAAATGCAGACGAACACCAAGAAAATCTCAAACACATACGAGTGTTGGGGAATGCACACGAGCAAAAGCAAAGTGCCCTGATTGGCAGTAAAAATCTCAATTCTGTAGGGGAGAACAAGGTCAAGATGCTTTGACACTTAACTCTGGTTGGGGGGATGAACAACTGTCTGTATCATCACATTGGCCAAAAATAAATTGGCGACTTCTCTGGGGAATATTTCAATGACATGAGTGAATCCCAAACATGAACTCTGTGGGGAAATCAGGCGTTCAGCTGCCTGCTGGGAATGCTTTTTTGTGGAAAGATAACTTCGCTTGGGGATGAGCACAGTTCAATTAGCCTTGAAGTTCTGCTGGGGATATCAGCTGCTCTAACTCCGTTGGGGAAACGTCAACCTTCTGGCTTGGTTGAGGAAACATATTGGCAATGCTCTGTTGAGGAGAGACTTTGCTGAGGAATTAGAGATCAAAATAAGCCAAATTATGCCCCATGTATAATATGAAGACTGTGTTGGGAAGATATGCCAATGAAAATTGGACTTTGACTGAATGAGAATAACCAACTCCTCATGAGGAAACCTTGTCGGCTGAAGGGAGATTTTATGCTCGGGGAAGAAATAAACTTCCAATGCCCTGCTGGTAAAATAAATACCAGACATTCCCTGAAAATTAACTCGGTGCTTCAAACTTCTGAGCTCGACAGTTGCCTACTGGTTACCGAGAGTGTACAAGCAATCCTTACTCCTTAATTATGCCTCAAATTGCATCGTCTATGAAGAGATCGTCTCTAGAGGATTTTACAGAAGACTTGGCATCCAGAATTGCCCCAGTGTCTTCAAACTCTCATAGAAAACTCAACAGATCTTGAGATAACTGCCCCATATTGCGTCTTGATGATATTACCCCACACTAGAAACGGAAACCATGCAGTATGAAGGTGTAATGAAAATGATGCAAGATGTAAATGTATGCTCAGGATGATGAGGATATGATGATATGCAAGCCACGGGAGATGATGGAAACAAGGATGGTTGGGCGTAAGGCCAGGTTGATAATGAATTTTTTTTTGTTGCCAAACAATTTGACTTAAATGGTGGATTACCAGACGAGAACCGGTTTATTAAAGGTAGGCCAACAGACGAGAACCGACGGGCAAAGAATTAAGTCGTCAGACGAGAACTGACTCATTAGGGTTCATTGTCAAATGAGAATTGACTCTGAAAAAGAATGACTACCAGACGAGAACTAGCATCCAACGGGCTAAATGAAAAAGTGACCAGACGAGAACTGGTTAAAAGAGTCGCCTACCAGACGAGAACTGGTATTTGAAGTGGTTTTCCAGACGAGAACTGGACTTTGGGTTGGTTTACCAGATGAGAACTGGACTTTGGAATGGTTTGCCAGACAAGAACTGGACTTTGAGATGTCAAGAAGTTGGGTTACGAGGCCCTGGGTGTGAGTCTGACGTTTGTGGGGGTAGGATGCCCAATGCACTTATGATGCGTATGCTCTAGCGAAGCGACATGAACAAATGCAATGCAAATGATTTATGCAATGCTCATGAAAGGCTAGAAAAGCTCCCGAGGATGGGTAGGAAAGGTCTTGGTGGCAAGGATTCAGGTTGAGAAGGGTGACAAAGGCGAGGGTGGGTAACATGATTTCCTGAAACTCGTCTTGAACTCGGAGATTGCTGATATACTTGCTCTATGTAGCTAAAGTTGCCCCCAGTTGGGTGAGTCTCTGAACAGACTGTCACTGAATATCCAATCCCTGGCATGGCGGACTTGGATGTCCTCTCGAGGAGAGTTGCACTTAGTGATCTCTGGAAGTGTCCTGCCCCGATATGAGCGTGGAAGCGACTTGACTCATTCTGACTGAGCATTGGAAGAATATATCCTTGGTCAACAGAAACTCCGGGTGTTCCGCCCCTGTTTGGTAGATTCACTTCTGATCAACTGGCTTTGAATGATGTTCCTCAATCAACTGATGCTTGGAAACTTGCTTTACCCTGACTGATTCCTTGGTCGACAAAACCATTGGATAACATGCCTCTGATTTATAAGCCTACAAGAGGCTCTTGATTCTGGTCATCATTGTTGAATGATCAAGTCCTCTCTGATTGCTCTTTGTAGGAATTTCCCTGATGTCACAGACTGACTTGCAATTAAAATTGTTCATTCACAAATGGTAATTTTAATGTGATGCTCATGCAGGTTTTGAAAATTTATTTATTTGAATGTTGTGACAGTGTGTGACGAATGGACCATTAATCCAAACGTAGTGTTGAGTTAGCAAATCTTTAGGAGTCAGTTTACGCAATCTTGTCGTAGTATGCTTTCAAAATTGACCCAGATTCAATTAGGACTTTCAAGTGTTATGACGTGGTCTGGTTCACGGTTTTAGAAAGAAAGATTTATGGCTCAAAGTTTATCTGTGCCCACCCATTCTCCTTGATGTTCTCCAGTCCTATGTTCAGCTAATTTGGCCTAAGCGCTCGCCTCTCGAAAGAGTTTTGTGATGGTTGAGGAACCAATAACACTGACGGTTTAAGCACCAATGAGGTTTTTTTGGAGTAATAGTCACCCTTTCTGACTTTGTGTCTGTAGTCACACGACTTTGTTCTTATGGAATTTTTTCTTTTGATTTTTTTTACTCCCTAACTTTTGCCTGGACTAATTCTTTCTAAATTTTTTTTCGATTTTTTTCTTTTACAGTCCAGCGGGATGCCCTAACTTTTGCCTAAGTAATTTGTTTTCACATTTTTTTCGACTTAGCGGGCTTTATTTCTCTTTTTTTACCTTTTCTCTCTTTTTTGAACAAATCGGGTGACACTGGCTTGTCTGACTTGCTGAAAGGGTTGTGACTGCCTCATTCCTTTGTTGGTGAGGGGTAACCATTGTGGTTTTACATCCCTTGACCTCTTGAGGTGTAAGGTAATGGATCCCCGGATACTCACTCCTTTGGAAATTTGAACGCTCGGTCAAACTAACTGATAACTACCCTGCCCCGGGTTGGATGTGTGGGTTTTTTCGTTTAGAAAAGAAACTCCTACTTCAAGGCTCGAAGGGGTTGACGAGGGTCTATCTCCCTTATATCTCCGGTGTTTGGGAATTGAAACAATGCCTGTACATCGTCAACAGGTTCTACTCTGAAAGCATACCTTCAACAATTATGGGTATTCAATTGTCATCATCCTCCCTCAAACCTGCTAAAGAACAGTGAAATAAATGGGAGGTATATGGATGCAATTTTTTTGTTTTTTTTCAATGCAAGTAAAGAAAAATGAGCGAATGCGACATAATTGAATAAAAAAGTGCATGATCACTTCATTAACATTACCATTCAAAACGACAACGTTTAAAAGACAAGTAGCTATTAACAGGAAAGAAACTACAATGCAAATAATAAAAAGGATACAATGATCACCAATTCTGATGACATCTCTTGTCTGAGCCACTGAAATTATGAGACGCTGTCGCTCCCACTAAATGAGGCTAGGTCAAATAGGGTATAGACGCGAACGGTCAGCGAAAGGGAGAGAACACACAAGGGTGAACTGAAAAGAAAAGAGTCGCCAGCTAGGCATTTTTATCCCGAAGGAAAGGTAATGCTGCATAAACCTAGAAAGACATGGATAAGACGGTCGCGAACCAGAGAAACTGAGAAAGGGGGTTGGTTACAACCTGGGAAGGTATTAGCACCCAGATTGTCCGTCGTACTCGACGGGATCCACGCTTGAAAGTTTGTGTTTAAAGGGGTGGTGTCAGTGCTATTCTATGTGCAAAAGATGGAAAAGAATATACAGGTGTCAGTGTATAAGAAATGTGAAGTGAACAAGAGAATTGTCAGTGCAAGGAAATAATGTGAAGCTCAATACTATAAGGCTTAAAGAATAATGCTGGAAGAGGGGGAATATACAGAGACTTTTGTTCGATAACTGTTAAGTTATGCCTACGTATCCTCTCGTGCAATGAGGAAGTCAGAACACCGTAGTTCGACTCAAAGAGACCGAAAGATAAATTGACTTGTGAATTGCTTACTTGTCCATGCTCAAGTGTATGACCTGTCTGACTCATGTGCAAACTGTCTTGCATTAGACGGAAGAAGCGAGTTCTCGTTTGTGAGTGAAGATGATGAGAAAAGAATCCCGGAGGAGACGATTATTGTTTGTTTTTGTGTTTTCAGTCTTTTATTGCTTTTTGGAGTTTGTATAAGAAAATGAGCTTAAGCCTAAACCAGGGTTAGTAAACTCATCATATCCTTCCTTTGATTAGGGATAATGAGAATACCATAAGTATGAGATAAGCACCTCAAACTTAATTACCATGATGTAGGATTAAGATCATTAACCTACTTGTGATTATTCATATTTTTTTGTGTTTTGTTTAGTGTTAACTAATGAGTTTAAGCTATAATCAAAGATTTAATGGACCCATTACACCATCCTAATAGAAGGATAATAGATGAGAACATTTAAGCTGAGGAAGGCTCCTCAACTTAATCCATGATTAGGGATTAACCTCATGACAAAACAAGGCCTTTATTAAAGTGGATTTTAGTTAATGGTAAGATTAAGAAGTGGATTTTATGATTTGTAAGACAACTTGAGGGGGACTTGTCCATTAACACTAGGGTTAGTCCTTCTTAACCAATTAAGGAAGAATTAGAACCCTAATGCAAGGCCCAAGTTACAAGCTTGATGTCTTAGTGATTATTAGATGGATTGATTAAAGGATTTAAACACATTAAGGGTTTTACACTTAGGATTAAAGTTATACACTCCATCCTAATAGAAGGATGCAGGTATAAGCTTAATCACAAAGCCTTAAAACCTTTAAGGTTTAGTCCTTGATTATGAGATGAGAAAAGAAGACTCAAAAGATGACACAAAGGTAAAACTACTGGGGGGACTAATAAAACCCTAATTGTTATCATGCTTGGGTATTCCTAGGGTTTATGAGGCTTGCAAGAGATCTTCAAGAGAGCCACCAAGGAAGAAGCAGATGAAAGGAGGAGAAACAGAAGAAAACAAAACAACTTGCTTCACTTAAGAAGACAAGTTGCTTGAAGAAAGAGAGTGAGGAGGGAACATGAATGAGCAATCTCACTCTAATTCACAAGAAAAAATGCAGCAATGGTGCATAAAAGGGATGAGAAGAGGTTATGAGAAGTGAAGGCAAATTCACCTCTCAAACACTTACCACCTGAAAAGTTAGCAACAAGAAATGAAATGAAATGAAAATGGGATGAAATGCAAAGATGAAAACCAAAGTCATAAGCATATCAAGATGTAAATGATGCTAAGAGATGATGCAAATGGGTATCATGAGATGTGGATGATCATACAAGCAATGAAAATGCAAATGAAACATGAAAGGAGGCATAAAAGTTCATGAATGTTTATGAAATGCAATGGATACATAACATGGCAAATGGATGTTGCAATGATCAAACATGAGTCTAATATGTCTTAAGATGTCTTAAATGTCACATGAATGGGCAAAATGTCATGGCAAGTTCATGTATGCAAGCATATGAAGGATGAATGCAAATGAAGGCAAAAATTAGGGTTTATGTACAAGATGCAATGTAAAAATAAAAATCAGAAGCAAAACATGAGATAAAAAATTGAAAATGGGATCAAAGGTACCCTAAACCTATACAAGTTCACTGCCCAAAGGGGAAGGTCAGAAACTAAACCCTAAAGGACTTATGATTTTTCTAAGTTGGCTAGGGTTTTAAGGGTGGTCCTAAAGGGAAAATGCCAAACAAATTGAAAATGCAAGATAAAATTGAAACAAAAATGTTTTTAGAAGCTTGAAAGTATGTATACCACAGTGCAAAAAGAACCATTCACAAACTCAACTTGGATCAAAAGTTATGAATTTTTGAATTTAGAGTTAAAAATATTCAAATTAAAGAACCCTAATTCAAATGAAAATTATCAAAGCATGATCAAAACCAAAAAGAAATTTGTCTTGTGAGTTTGTAAATGTTTCTAAATGTTTAAAAGTGCTTTCTGAATTTTATTGGAATTTTTAAATACCTAAATGTATTTTTAATTAATTAATTCTCATTAACTAATTAAAAATAATCATTTAAATGATTTAAAAATAATTTTTAATGCAAAAAATAAAAATAAAAATATTTTTGGGTTATGAAAATTAATAAAAGCTTGGATAAAAATTTTCAGAATTTTTTGATATTATTTGTTATTTTTAAAAATTCGTTCAAATAAAATAGAAAACAAATGAAATAAATATTAAATAAAATGAGAAAAAGGGAAAGTCAACTAATCTTAAGGCCAAGGTTTAAAGTCAGATTGGAGGGAATTAACTTCGCGCGTAATCCAAGGGCTAGAATTCAAACTACGCTAATTATGATTAAAGCCCTAATCTGAACCCTAATGACTTTCATGTGACCGGAATTGTGTTCCGGTCATCTTCTCCGGCCAGTCTCTCATTCAATCTCTCTCAATACGTAAAATCAAACCACCAAACTCTCCAGAAATGACCCCCGCCCCATTCTAAACAAGAATCAGCCATCAAACAACATTTATTTCACATGAACAATGAGATTCGAAGCAAAACGGAAAATCTTTCAGAAATTTCAGAAGCTTCATACATGCTTAAAACTTAATCATTTTCAAAACCAAAAGGTGTAGTGAGATCAGTGAAGCATGGAGAACAATCTAAGAACTTAAGAAATCATTTCTGGAAAATTTGTTCTTGAGGTTACCTGAACTGAAGCTTTCGAAAATGGCACTGGCTGGCTGCTTCTTTGCCTCAAATCAGCTCCAATGATCCTCCTGAAGAGTTTGTGATGCTTGGTTGGAGTTTATATGGCCTCTAAGTGATGTTGGCTGAAACTCAGTTCAAGAAATGTGAAAATTGTGTTTTTGATACAGGGTGTTTCAAAGCAAAATGAAGGGTGGGAAATGATCAGGGATGGATGTGTAGTTGAATGGTGGAAAAAGTTTGAAGATTTGTTGGCTGAGCTATGAGTTTCGAAAGCTTTTGCAAGTTGGAGTGATTTTTGAGAACTTGGGAAATCTGAGGTTTCAGGCTTGTGTGTCTTGTGTTATGAGCTGTGTTTGATCCACATAACAAGTTGTGATAGGTCAGAGAGTGGGTGGTGGCCTATGGTGATTGGTATGGGCAAGTTGCCAAAATGTCAACATGACTTGTACTTGAGGTATGGGCAAGAATACAGCTAGTCCTTGGGCATGTCCATGCGCAGCTGACTTCATGGATGTTCACAAATCCATTCTTGAGGCAATTCAGCATGAAGGAAGAAAGTTATGGGGTGTTTTGCATTTATGTGATGTTTTGGCCCCTTTGAGAAATCTTGATGTTCAAGGCATAAAATGATGCAATTCTTTGGGCAATTCTGATTTATAGGTCATGTATTATGTTTTTGTAATGGTTAGAAGTGTGTTTGAGGTCACAAAATGCTTTGGCAAATGGTTTTCCAAGTTTCCCTCTTTGGCACATAAGTGAATTTTTGTGATTTTCCCAACTTTGCAAGGCCATAACTTGAGTTCTATGATGAATTAGATCAAGTTCTTGTACTTTTTGGAAAGGGAATGATCCAATATACAACTTTCATGACCAAAAATTTTTCATTTGAAGCATTTTTGAATCAAAAAGAGGAGGTTGAAAAACTTTCCCAAAATGGCAAGTTTGCATTACAAGTCACTTTCCCAAAATGGCAACTTTGAAAATGGCTTGAAATTCTTCAATTTTGTGAACTTATAAACTCTTCTAAGATCAAATAAAGATCATATACATCCAAAATGATGAAGAAAACCCTTTGGTTGGATGGTTGGGGACCTCAGATTCCCTGATTTTGCATTGACTTGTTCAAGAAGTCATCTATTAATCAGATGCCTTCCCCATTGAATTTCTTCATGAAAATTGGTATACATGATCCTCATATCATATAGAGACCAATAGAAACAAGAATGACCCAAAAATTTGGAGTTATGGCCTCTGAAACCAAAACCCTAATTCTAGGTCCTCTGTGCAGTTAAACCTGGCTCTACTTCCATGCCTTTTCCAGTTCTTGTGATTTTTTAACTTTCTTGATATTGGGAGTATATAATATGATGCTTGAACATACATGGACCCTCTTGAGATTATTGAAGACCTTTGGAGTGGCTCTGATGGCTCTTGGATTGCTCAGATCACAAACCCTAGATGCAGATGACTTTGAACCAATGCAGTGAAGCAAAAATGCAATATGAGATGATATGATTGAACTTTATGAAAATGAAAAGATCACAAGCCATGGTGAAATGAGTGAGGGCAAATTTGGGGTGTTTACAGACGCTCCTTCGAAATCCTTGAACTCAATCAGGTGAGAGGTTGACGTGCACAACCCAGTTTCCTTCTATAAAGGAAATGTACCCCTTGTCGATTAATTGTTGTACCTTGGCTTGAAAAGCTTTACAATCTTCAGTTGAATGTCTGATTGATCCACCATGATACCCACACTGCTCATGAGGATTGTACTCTAGAGGGTACGGCTCTGGAAACGACTTGAGAGGCTTAGGAACAACCAATGAGCTCTGAATTAGATGTCGCAAGAGTTCACTGTACGCCATGGGGACTGGATGAAGAGGAGCATTCCTTCTTTCCAGATTGTTGCGAGGCCTAGGTTGGCTCTGACGTTGATTCTGAAGTCTTCGGCTATGAGCTTGCAGATTTTGACAAGGAGAAGTCCAGGGTTACTGATATGGTCCTCTAGGCACTGCTGATTGTCCATAAGAGTAGCCAGACACAGGAAAAGATGATCTTTGAGAAGATGATGGTCTAGAATATTCAATATTGGCCCTGACTGCATTGATGTCATACTCATCTTCCCCTTGGATCTTCCCACTTTTGAGCAGACTCTCAATGCGCACTCTAACTATTATCAAATCAGAGAAGTTTGATGTCCCAATGCTACTCATTCTTTCCAGGTACGGACCTTTCAACGTGCCCACAAACAGGTCAACCAATTCTCTGTTTGAAAGTGGTGGTTGCACTTGGGCTGCCAATTCTCTCCACCGCTGTGCATATTCTCTAAAAGATTCACCAGCCCTCTGAAA
Organism: Lathyrus aphaca; assembly: GCA_963966055.1. Taxonomy (NCBI): domain Eukaryota; kingdom Viridiplantae; phylum Streptophyta; class Magnoliopsida; order Fabales; family Fabaceae; genus Lathyrus; species Lathyrus aphaca. Next base: position 240,015,314 of record OZ014524.1, on the reverse strand, counting down.
TAGGCTTTGCAGATGTGTGCGACTGGGCGCCATGTCCACATTGTACTGGTATTGCTTTACGAAAGCTCTGGATAAATCATTCCAAGATCGGATACGACTGCTCTCCAAATCCCTGTACCAACTTAAGATGCCCCGCTTAAACTGTCCTGAAAATAGTGAATCATCAACTCATCGTTGCGGGCATAAGAAGTCATTTTTCTGCAGAACATCACCAAATGACGCTTCGGGCAACTGACACCAGTGTATTTCTCGAACTTCGGTGTTTTGAAATCTGGAGGAGTGACAAGACCAGACACCAAACACAGGTTTAGAGCATCAAAACCAAAGGTATCAGGATCCGCTAAGGCTTTGAGTTGCTCATCCAACACACGAAACCTTTCAGCAGGATCAATAATTAGTGGATCCTTGGTTTTCACAAGAGGGATTGCCCCTTGGAAGTTTGGCATAGGGAATGCAAAACTCTGATAATCTGTAGCATCAAAAGAAGATGAAGGCCCACCTCAGACAACGGATGGTTCAGGTATACATTGATTCACGATCGGGGTTTGTGTAGGCTGAGCTTGAGTAAGGTTGTTTACTTGTGGAAAATCCTCATCAGGAGAAAGACCATACAAGGGATTGGTCATCGAAGTGAAACCAGGTGGATAACCAAATTTATGAATGTTGCCCTCTGACATAGCTACCAATGGCTTCCAATCTTACCTTTTAACTCTTGGCCCTGCTCAGTCTAGATTCAAACAACTTTTTCGTCTTCCAACAGTTACCACTTGTTCAAACTGAGTACCGGGAAATCAGTTGGCTGGTCATGGACAAAGGAGGAGGATGAGCTCTCATGAAAAAATGATATGCAATGCTTATGAATGCAAATGCGATATGATGATGCTAAAGATGCAAAGACTTGGGATCAAAGCCGGAAACTGCCTGGAATCTGGAATACTGAGCAAAGAATCGAGTGTCTATAACCACAAGATCTCTGTAAAATAACCCAGAATAATCACCAAGAACCAAAGGATCAAGAACTCCATAATCATAGTGACCGGATCAAAACATAGAACATACTGATAACCAGGGTATGTTGATGTCAAGGGTTCCTGCAAACCTGTAAACCCCTCCTAATCTCACGAGTGTGCTCCGGGTCAAACATCCCAGACTCTCAAAGCCGAATAGCAATAATACGTTCACCATCTCCGAGAAATGGCTCATGACCAAATCAGGGAATCGGTTTGGCATTATGTACTACTCAGGAAGGTCTCAGCTGAGTCCGGGAAAAACAAGCATCCCTTATAAGTCCCTAGCTTCGAGCGCTAAAATCGAGAAACAACAGTACATTCAGCCTGTAGGATACTGTATTATCGTCATACGACCAGATGCTTTGACTGAGTTCCTATAAGAGAACCAGGCCATCCCATGCGAGTTCCAAGTGGGCCCTCGGGTGCGAATGGGTTTGCCACAAAATGTGGTCTGCCACTGTCAACACTGGAGAGGGATGTTTCCACAAGGTTCTCAATGATCGGTCCCAAACCGCACATAACTATCAAGGTTATGTAATGAAGTAGGGAAGATCCCTATATCAAGACACTTCCAAGACAATCGCGAATCTGGGTGTGAACACACTAATACCCCCATGACAAGATACCATGGGCCAAAGTGATTGTCCATACTAAGTCCTATGGTTCACTCAAGCCGGGTATTTGGCTAGTCTCATCTCACCACACACAAGTAACACCCAAGTCCCGCCAAATAGAAAACCAGTCCAGACAGTCCAGTATAATATATGATGCATGAAAATAACTACTGAAAACTGTAAATAAAATAGTAAATAAACTGTAAGTAAACAAACAGTAACATACACACACATCAGCAAACAAGCAACACCCAATAAAACAGAAACATGCAGGTGCTAGGAGAGACTCTCAAGGGAACCAGAGATTCTGGGTATTTCTGTCCCCAGCAGAGTCGCCAACTGTCGCTCTCTGGATTTCCATCCTGGTACAAACGCGAAAGTGGCGCGGAAAAAGGTAGAGTCGCCAGCCAGGCATTTTTATCCCGAAGGAATGGGAATGGTAATGCTGCACAAACCAGAAGAAAAGAAAAGGAAGGACAAAGGTCCTGCGAACCAAAGAATCTGAGTTCGGGAGTCGGTTACGACCTGGGAAGGTATTAGCATCCCAGATTGTCTGTCGTACCCGACGGGATCCACGCTTGCAAAGAAATATGTTTCAAAGGGTGAAGAAATGAAAGCTGCTGCAAAACTGAAACTGAAACTGGATAAGAAGGAAAAGAAAGGGGGGAAATGTAGGGAAAATAAAAGAGTGTGCTCGAACGGGCCCTACCCCGCTGCCTACGTACCTCATCTGACATAAGGATTAGAGTCGCTGTAGTTCCCCTAACTAGGGGTGGAAAATATTGCTTGTGTCTTAAGGCTTGAACTGCCTATGTCAATGCTCAGGTGTTGCAGGCTCGGATGACGCATGTGTTACCGTCTTGCAAAATGACAAGTAGGAGTAAGTTCGCACGTAAGGAGTGAGTGAGGTGAGAAGAGAAGAGAATTCCCGAAGGAGAGACGTCTATTGTTTGTTTGTATTTTTTAGAAATCTTTTAGGAGTATGGCACAAGGAAGTGAAGGTAAAGCCTTTTCTAAGGACATGTCCTTATTACCACATCCCAAGATAGAATAAGTAACAAGTTCATCAAGAATGAGGAAGATCCTCAAACTTTTTTCCTAAGATTAAGATTTAAATTCACTAACTTGTTTGTATTATTAAATGATTTTGTGAATTAAAATGAAGAAGTGCCTTTTATGTTTTTCTTTGAGAGAGTGACAAAGGGAAATCACCTCAACCATTATTAGACGTTTTTTAGGTTTTGTATGAAGATGAGAAGAGAAGAAACAAAAATATCTAAAGGTAAGAACTAAATGGGAACTAACAACCCTAAATGTTATCATGCATGGGAATCCTAAGTTAGTGAGGTTTACCTATCCTAAAGAAGAGAAAGAAAGAAGAAGAAAGAAGAATAAAGAAAGAAAATAGAAAAGAAGAAAGGATGGCCTAAGCACATCTCGAACAATATAAGAAATCATAAAAAGAAATGGAGGAAGAAGTGGAGATGAAAAAGAAATAAGTGTGGAGAAGATAATGCAATATGAAGTAATCGACCAATGCACAAACAGAGCCTACACCAGTAGGACTTCCAGATGCAGCATCATGCTCCTAACATAGCATCAAGACTATAATGAGGTGCGAAAAATAATAGTTTCAGTGATACCTAACGGAGAAGGTTCGTTGCCTCTTTAATACGCGCAAGAGAAACTCAGGAAAGAATATCAAGTCCAGAACGGATTCAACAGTCAAGCGCAATTATTGATTATCAGGGTATCAAGTATAAGCATTCGCATCCAAGACGGCCAACAAAGAGAAACAGAATTAGAACCAAGAGATCAGTCTGCACGATATCGAAGCGTAGGTGCAATTTGTATCCAGAGGTCTCATTAGTCCAAGAAATAATTGATCACAAGGTCATAACCAAGCTACGTCCTCCAGTATTAAATTTAAACAAAAAGTCTGCAAAATATCAATCAAAAACTAAAAAAAACAAGATTAAACATAATTCTACTTAATTAAACTCAATTAAATTGAAAATAGAACCAAAGTTATATTAAAATTTAATAATCAAAATTAACAACAATTGAACAAAATTCTAATTAAATCCTAAACAAACACTTAATATTAATTAAGAAAATTTAACAATTAGTTGAACAAAAATATAGAAAAAAACTAAAAAAACAACATGAGAATAAAGAACAATGGTTAGGGGTTTTCCGCTGATGTTGGGGTAGGTTCATAAATTCGGTGGGCCTGGCCAATCCATCAACAGAAGCAGAGGGTGTGTCATTGCAACCTGTGGTGCGGTTATCAACTTCATATGGGCCTAGCCCACCATCAGCATAAAGAAAAATAGGGTTAGTAAACAAATATTAAAAACTTATAAAAAAAATGAATGAAACGAGGAAAAGATCCCCTTCTTCACAGATTAAAACGGTCTTTCTCCCACGCTGAAAAAAAACAACATCTAAGACAACCAAAGCTTGTCGGAGATTTCGTCCTTCTAAACCTTTCGTCTATTCTTCAATCGCCGACGTCCTTTTCCATCGACCATCGATAGCGGTTCTGAAATGAGAACAAGATTCAACCTTAAAACTCTCACCGCCGGAAACAGAACAACACAATCGTGACGTCTTCTTCTTCTTCGCGTAACACACCGCTGACATTATCTTTCGGCCTCTCCATAGATCTCGCCGCGAAAATGAACAACCTTCGATTGAGCTTCGTCGGTCGTCAATTACGCCACCGCAACTTCAAAACCGTCGTCGCCTTCAACTTCACCTCAGCATCACAAAGTTTTCCTCACGGTCTCGTTTTGTCTCGATCTGAGCAACTTCTCTTCCTCTCTTGTTATCTCTGTGTAAGATCCCCTTAGTTTTTGTTTTCACTACTTCGATCTCATCTCCCTCCTTTTTGTTTTGTTTCTGGGTTTCAATTTGGTTGACGTTGTTGATGCTCGGTTGATATTTGAAATGGTTTAAGGTTGTTGATGAGTGTTGAAGGTTGAGTGTTGTTGTTGATGAAGATGTGGTTGGTTTTTTGATTTTGTTGAGGGTGAAAGTTGTGTGGTGTTTCGTTTCCAGGAAGGATTTGTTTTAAGGAAGATGACAGTTGGTTTGAGAGAGATATTGAAGGTGATTCGGATTTATGAAAAGGTATGATTGCAGTAACATAGTTTTTTTGTTTTTCCAGGTTGAATAAGGTTTATGCGAGAAAGAAAGAAGGGTGAGCAAAGTAAGATCATCAGAGTGTGAGAGAAAGTGTAGAGTGTTGAAGGTTTGTGCGATTTTGAAATGTTGATGGATGAAAGTTATGAGTTTTTTCAGGCTTGGTGGTGCTACAAGTTGGTAATGTGAAGGAAATTTGCATTTTCAGAATTGTCATATGCTTATGGTCGCGTGAGTGTATTGTTATTGTGGGGTCATGTTGAATAGGTGGATGTGTGAAGATTTTGTTGCGTGAATGATGTTTCTCAGTTGAATTTGCATGATGCATGGTGTTGTGTGTAGTGCGGCGGAAAAGGTTTCCTTTTTCTTGTGTTTTCTGCCTTGTGTTTATGAAGAGTTGCTGAAGAAATGCTAGGGAGAGGTTTTGTTATACGTTGTTGCAGTATACGTGATGTGTGTGTGGCTGTAATCCGTGTGGGCCAGTTTTGTTATGCAAAAGTATGATTCTTGTGAGTGCGCTTGTGATAAGAGTGGGTCCGTGAAGAATTGTGTAAAAATCAGTCATGTGATTAACATCATGAATTGTTTCTTTCTTTTTCATAATTTATTTTGGCTGCAATAATAAAAAGAAAAGAAAGGTGGGCTTATTGTAATGTAAGATATGGGCTTTATGGATATTGAGGTAGGCTAAAAAAATATTAGAAAATGTGGAATAAAATAGGATATGAAATTAAAAGAAAATGGAAATGTATGTGGGGAAAAATAATAAAAATGGTATAATGGATTTAACCAAATAAATAAAATGAATAGAAATGGACTTAATATTGGAAATTTTTTGTGATATATATATTAAATATTTATGACATATGTACATGGCTATTTATGGATAGTCGGATAATCGGGGAATGGATAATCGGTTTTGAATGATGAGAAAGGTATGGATCAAATGAATAAATATGGGTATGAAAAACAGATTACAATGAAACAAAGGTTTGAAATTGGATAATGACGTGGTTTAATGAGGGTGGATCACACCAATCTCGAATTTTTCCACAACACTTGAACGCAACCACTCTTGAACAACTTGCGACTGAAACAACAATTTTCTGAATTAATTTTCTTCTGACAAAATAACTCTTAAATCCCTTTTAACAATCTGAACCGATCACTGGAAAGTAAACCCATGAATGAACCACTAATGAACTGTTGGACATAAATTTTGGCCCAAAACTTCTTATGAGTCACAACTTCAAAATCTGATGAATTCAACACGCCGCATAACTTACCTTGAATACGAATCGCATGAGGAATCAACCCCTGAAACAAATAACTTGCACTTGAAGAAATCTCCTGATAACCTGACCAAAACTAGGTTGAATGTCCATCCGAATTGGATTGCGACTGAATGATCACATGCTTGAACTGAAACCGAAACTTTTGAGGTGCTTGAATAAGGAGAATAGCCTGAGACTGAGAAGAGAGATGACCTTGTAACTTGATTAAGAAGAGAATAGGCTGATGATGGGCCAGACGCACCAGTGGACAATCTTCAGACGTGAAATCCTTTGAAGACCACTAAACCAGAGAAATAAACCCTAATTGAGTGACAATAGCATAAGAAGATGATGCCACCTTGAATTCTCCTGATAACCACAGATATGACGTGAAACCCTAACTCCTTAGAAAAATATCGATCCCATGTCTTAGGAGCCTATGCAAATGATATGACTTAATGGAGATGCGAATGAATGCTAACAAATAGCAGACAAAGATAGAAAAACCAGAGGGCAAATTTCGGGTATTACACTCAGGCAAAAAAGGGTATCCCGATGGATTGAAAACCCGAAAGGGCGATCCACGCAAAACAAGGGAATAAGCGAACAACTGCGATCCGGGTAATCTGTTCCAAATCATCGTTTCATGCAGTCTGACAATATCAGAAGGACATGAATCAGTCCCCTCATCTTCTTCAAAAAGGCAAAGGCAAGAATAGAAAGTCTTGAAGACATGTTGGTCATAGTAGGAAGGAAACTCATTGGAATGTCGTGTACATTGCCATTAGGATAGTTTCTTTTCTCAATTTTATGGTAGCCACCTCTTTCTAGGTATTTGCTTCTGGATGTAAAACTTCGCTTATTCAGAGGAAATTCAATGAATGAATATTCAGTCAAAATCTGTGTGGTGTTGTGTTTACTTTGTTTGCAAAAATATCCTGAATTTTTGGCAAAAAGAGCATTGCAAATGAAACATGTTAATTTTTCTAATAAAAAAAATTGACATGGCAGGGAAACAATTAAAATTGTCTTTGAGTGTCGGGTGACAATGGATGAACAGATCATACCATGCAAGTCCCTAGGGTACATGTGTGTATACTATTGTTGCAGGTTTTGCAGGGCGATATTGTATTTCCCCATGTAGAGAGTGCTCCTCAGCTGAGTTAGAGCAAGTGGAATCCTCGGCGAAATTTCAAACCAAATCAAAGAGGTGTCCTCCCCAAGCGGTGGTTTTTCTTTACAAGAAAGACATGGTTATTCCCAGTAGAGTTCGGATGGAACCTTCCCCAGCTGAGTCAGAGTAGGGTGGTATCCCCAGTGAGCTTCAAACTCAATCGAAGAGGGTTGTCCCCAATCGGAGTCTTTGTGTCAGAATGGGCTATCCCCGGCGAGTAACTGAATGCCTATTTCCCCATTGAGTCAGAATTTTCAGAATTCTCTCCCCAGCCGGAGTCTTGACCAAGCCTCTTCCTCAGCTGAGTCTGAAGACGGTTATCCTCCGCAAAGTTCATGATCGAGATTCACTCCAATCATTTAAATATTCCCCAGAGAAGTCACCAATTTATTTTTGTCCATTGTGATGATGATGCACACAGTTATTCATCTCCCTAGCCAGAGTTAAACATCGTCAAAGCCTCTTGCCCTGGTTCTCCCCTGCAGAGTCGTGATTATTATTGCCAATTAGGTCACTTTGTTTGATGTTTGTCTGCATGCTCCAACACTCGTATGTGTTTGATGTTCATTTGTTGCTCGTTTGCATCTCCCATGCACCCGTCTGTGTTTGATGTTTGTTTGATGCTCGTCTACATTCCTCAACACTCGTCTATGTTTGGTGTTGTGTTGGTGCTCGTTTTCATCTTCCATGCAATCGTCTGTGTTTGATGTTTGTTTGATGCTCATCCGCATTCCTCAGCACTCGTCTATGTTCGGTGTTATTTGGTGCTCGTTTGCATCTCCCATGCACTCTACTGTGTTTGATGTTTGATAGTTGCTCATCTGCATCCCCCTAGCATTCGTCCGTGTTTGATGTTTGATAGTTTCTCGTCTACATCCCCCTAGCACTCGTCTATGTTTGATGTTTGATTGTTGATTGTTTGCATCTCCCATGCACTCGTCTGTGTTTGATGTTTCATAGTTGCTCGTCTGCATCCCCCTAGCATTCGCCTGCGTTTGATGTTTGATATCTGCTGGATGATCGTCTGCATTCCTAGCACTCGCTCGTTTGTGAAATATTCTTCGTTCGATTCTTCCCGACAGAGTTGTGTTTGATTCTCATTTGTTGCTCGTATGCTTTCCCCAACAGTCGCCTGTGTGTGGTAGATGTTGATGCTCGTCCGTATTCCTCGGCACCCATCTGTGTTTGGTGTTGTTTGATTGCTTGTCTACATTCCCCAGCACTCGTTTGTGTTTGAAGATGTGTGATGCTCGTATGCATTCTACAACATTCATCTGTGTTTGTTATCCGTTTGAAACTCGTTTGCATTGTTTGGATTCTCGTCTGTATCATCCTTCCCACTTGTCTATGCTAGCTTATATCCATATGTACTAATTTGTTAATCATTCTGATACTCGTCTATATTGCTACTCCAAATGCTCGTCTGTGTTGGATCTCTGGTACTCGTCTGTATTGCTACTCCAAATGCTCGTCTGTGTAGGATCTCTAGTATTCGTTTGTTTCAGTGGAAGGTATTTGTCTATATCATCACTTGAAGCGCTTGTTTGTGTTTCTTAGATCATCGTCTGATATTCGTTTTGTATCATTGACTTACGACACTCGTCTTTTTTTCTTGATGATCATCCAATACTCGTCTGTGTTGAAGAGGTTTGAAGTCCTGACGGTGGGATTAAACGTCAAAATGGTTACCGGTCATGGCGTAACAGGTATATCCGAAGGAGGTTGGTCTGTCTCAAGCACCACTTGTCTACGTAAGATCTGTGAAGAGGGTTTGTCAAATCCTAATGTCGCACCTGGCATAACAGGTATGCTCACAGAAGACTCGTCTGTCTTAGACCATATATCCACAGATAATACATGAAGAGGGTTCGTCTATCCTTATTATGCATGTCTATCCCACAGACTGAAGTGCATCACCGGTCTTGGCGTAACAGGTTTATCCGAAGGAGGTTCATCTGTCTCAGATCATATATTGCAAAATGTATGAGGGCTCGTATGTCCATTTCCTGGCGTAATAGGGTTGTTTGATGAAGGCTCGTATGTCCATTTCCTGGAGTAACAGGTTTGTTTGAAGAGGGCTCGTATGTCCAGTTCCTAGCGTAACAGGATTGCTCGAAGGAGACTCGTCTGTCTAAGATTTTCTTATCCGAAGTAACAATTCAGATTGGAAGGAGCTCGTCTGCTTTGTCCGGGCTTCAGTCGCCAAAGAGTCATTTGGTTGGGTTTATTTCTCGTTGCTTGCATTCTCCAGCAGAGTACAAATTTCCGGTCTTCTTGGTATTCAACCACAGTTTATCTTGAACGGTCGATAGTCGTGTGTAACACGGTGGAGAACTGACCTTAGTTAAATGTTGCGGATAGCAAGAGTCGCCACCGACTTTTATTTTATCCAGAAGGAAAGGACATAAAAGAACAGGAAAGACCTTAAAAAGATTTTGAGTTCGGGGGGTAGGTTATACAAAGGGAAGGTGTTAGTACCCTTTATATCCATGGTTATCCATAGGCTCTTAGTTACTTAGTTCACTTTAAATTGTTTTGAGAAAGGTGTAGTGTGTGATTAAAAATTTTTTAAGTACTTTATAATGATCCTCGTATGGATGTATATAAAGACTTTGTTTTGAAAATTTGTTTGAAATGTGAAGTGTAATGAAGTATTTTGAAGAAAAGTGAGCAAGTACTTAAGAGGAACCTACCCTATGCTAAGTCTTTACTGTTCTTATGTGTTCTTTCAATGGTAATACTATCCCTATTATTAAGGAATAGGTAGTCATTACCTTGGATGTGATAAGGGACATGTGAAGGAACATCTGAGTATAGGCAACTGTAAGGTGTCTTTAGCAATTCGTAGGGACTTATCATCTTTTATTCGAAGGGACAAGATCATTTACCGTAGGCAACGTCGAAGGGACTTGATCTTATGAACTTAAAGGGACTTGATGATATTAATGAAGGGACTTTGCTTTAAGACACCTTACTTGACCTTTAGAAGTAGGCAACATGAGAGGTAACCTTAGAAAGTGTAGGATGGCGATCAAAGATCGACTTACGTGTGTGAGTGTCCATATTCATATATTTATCTTATTAAGTTAGTTATACTAAATTAATTTTAAATCACAAACATGTTATCACTCCCTATAGTTACTAACCATAGCAGTAGAAATATTTACAAAAATAAACACAAGAAATAAGCCTACGACTATTACACGGCTTTCGCAATTACAAAATAATATAGACAGTAAATATAATAAAGAATAATAAGCAATAATTAAAAAATTAATAATAGCACAGGGGTTAGAAAGAATTAGGGTTAGTCAAGATAAGAAAAATCAGGATTAAGAATAAATCAGGGTTAGTTAATGAAAAGAATCGGGATTAGGGTTTTAATTATTAAGGAATTTACAAATATATATATATATATATATATATATATATATATATATATATATATATAATAAATATAAATATAAAAATAAATAATTTAATTTTTTGAGAAAATAAATTATGTTTTGAAAATATGAGATTTTAAGAGAATATTATTAATTATTTGTTTTAGAAATTATTTTTAAATTAAATTAAGAAATATAAGAAAATAACAAAAAGTTGGAAAAAGTACTAAAAAGGTAGGACCTGGGATTTGAACCCAGGTCCCTTACCTCAATCACCATGGTGCAAAACCAGCTGAGCTACATGCGCGCGCTTTTCATTCCTAGGAGACGCAATCAATAAATATTAAAACCTGTAAAAAAGAAATAAGTTAAAAAATTTGACCCCAGCCAAGGATCGAACCCCTCGCCTTTGCCTTCATACGCGCATACACATTCCACTGGACCAAGCAGCGTTCTTTGAAATTATAATGGCAAAGAAATATGATAAAATAAAACAAAATTTTAAAATCAGAAATTCGCGCCAAGGACTTCATCTTCTTCCCCAAATTTCCTGCGAATTCTCTTTCAATGTTTCCTGCGATTTTTTCTGCGAACTTGGTTTCGTAGGATTTCCTAGCCTTATGTCAAGAACATCAAACCTGCAAAATTTCACTAAATTGAGGGTACCATTGTACTCCCCACAACAAGGCCAGTTCGTTTATACATTTAGAATATATTTATATTTGTTAAATTAGAAAACCCCAATCATGGAGCAAGAACCCTAATAATGGCGTTTGGAGATTAAGGTCACGATTCTTCAAATTGAGAGTCCAGAAACGTTCCTAGCACTATCACAAACATCAAGCAATCATCAAATATTATTTAAAACAAACAAATATATGAAATCAAAAAATTCATATTCAAGAACAAAGCATGATTCGGTTGGACGATTATATGATGTTTTAGATGCTTATGATGATTGAATTGTGTTCAGTGATGCTCAAGCAAGCTAATGCCACCTTCAGAAAGATTTGAAAACGCCTCTAGGTTGCAATCCGAATTGGAGTTTTTTCTTGAAAAGTTTGAAGTTTGATCTTATGCTTGGAGGCTGTGAATCCCTCCTTTTCTGCTTGCAGTATACTCATGTATATATAAGGATGTAAAATAGGTCAAAATGTTATGGATTTATGGGCTTTGTATTGATTGCTTGATCATGAAGTTTCCTTCTTTCAAATATTGAAAAAGATCACATCTAACCTTGCCAAATCAAGCTAGCACGAATTTGGATCAGATCAATCATCTATAATTGATGTTTATGACTTTCTAGAATCATAATCTCATCCAAATATTTGATTTTCATATTTTATTTTGATTTAATTTGTATTTTAATGAATAAAATTCAAATAAATACTAAATAAAATATAAAAAATCAGAAAAGGCATGGGTTGGGTCGTGCTTGATGATATTATGAAGATTGGATGGCAATTTGGTAGGCCCATTTAGCAAAAATTGGTTTTAAGGCCTCATCTGCTTCATAAACTTCCCAAAAATTTCCCAACTTTGCAAAGGCCTACCTCCCTCAATTTTAAGGATATGAAGGTGTTCTTGGACATTTTTGAAAGCTTAAAGAGTCCTATAACCAACCTCTTTGGTCTCATGTCCATATCTTTTACCATTCTCAAGTTATGCTCTTTGGAAGTTGTTGACTTTTTGTTGACTTTTGAAAGGACCTATAATGTCTTAGCTCATACCTTCCAAATGAAGTATTTTTGGGCTTGGATTGTGAGACACAAAGTTTTAGAGAATTCAATTTCCTTCAAAATGAGCTTTGGATGGAAAAATTTTGATGAAGCATGTGAAAGTTATGGCTGGTCAAAGTTCAGTTGACTTTTCCTGTGAAAACCCTAATTTAGAAACTCCTGATTCTTGATGAACTAAAATCCCCTTGATGAATCATGATCAACCCTTGATAAAATGATGAATTTTACTTCATATACTTGATGTTGGAAAAAAATCATGAATTTTGACTTTGGTTTGACCACAGTTGACCTCTGTTTGACGTTTTAACTACTTTGACTGATTTTAGCCTATCTGATCATCTGACTGAGCAAATCTTTGGGAAAAGTCTTGAAACTTGACTTCGGGATTCTTGCACACATATAGGATGCTATGAAGCTCACTTGAAGTCTTGGAAGTCCATTTAGCCTGATGGAAATCAAAACCCTAGTTTAGGATGCCTTGCTTAGGAGGATGCATTGTCTGAGGGAATTGTCAAACTTTCTGACTAATTGTGAACCTTGTGAACCTCATGAGATGTCTTGTTAACCTTGTGAACCTTGTGAATCTCTTAATACACAATGTCTTGTCTTGGTGAGGGCAAATTTTGGGGTGCAACAGCTGCCACTATTCAATTTTCTGAAACCTGAGGGGTTAGATTGGTATATGTGTCATTCGTGACCTGGAAGGTTGAAGGGGATTGAACACAAAAGCCCAAAAATTTGCACTCGCCGGTGCGTAAAGTAACACTGATGATTAATTGTATATGCTTGAGTGGGCTTGAATATTCCACTTGGAAGAACTGGAGATGGGCTTATAGATGCCATCCATAATATCAGGAGGTGATAATATCTTGATGTTGATATTGGATATCAGTATTAGGTCTTCGTATAGGTCGTCTCTGAATCGTTTATGCAACATGGTTTGAATTAAATGTCAGCACTAGATCTTCGTATAGATCGTCTCTGAACTATTTTGGATAATAGAAATAAATCTTCGTGATGATTATCATTTTCTAAAGTCAATTCCAAACCATATTTTTGGATCCCAAGCCTAAATTTTGGGCCCCAAACCTAAACCATATTTAATCCATTTCCCTCCAAACCAAAGAGAAGGCTCCCTCATAATTCACCCTTCTTCATTTTCTGAATTTTGATCTCTTTCACCATTCTCTCACTTTTCTCTCCCAATTTTCCAATTCACTCAAAGTTCCTCTTTGAAGATCACATAACTTTGACTTAAAGTGTGTAGATCTTGGAACTAGACCTTCATCCATAGTTTCTTTGCATCATTTTTGCTGGTTTACTTGGTGGTTCAGATCTGGTTTGGAGATTAGAAGTGCTTTTGGAGCCAAAATTCTGCATCAAGACCCTTTGCTTGCATTTATTTTGCATGGAGTGTGAAGCTTAGCACCGGAACTTCAAAGTTTTCCACGAAATATCTCATCTCCGGCTCAAACAACAATTACCAAAGCATACCTCAGCTTTGTAGGATGGTTAAATTCATATCTAGCTTTGTTTTAGCTTATTTGCATGCTTGTGCTTTAGATCTACCATGTGCTTGTGTATTTACTTGTGTTGCTTGAATTGATTGGTTGATTTGTAGCCGGATCCGTGTGCTAATGTTCATGAGCTTAATGATGTCAATAAATGTGAATTGATCCACTTATTTCATGCTTAATTGATTGTTGGTCTGGTGTGGAATTATTTGAATAAGTTGGATTTGAGCTGATTTTCTGCAGGAAATTGCTTTTGTTTTTACAGTGTTAACCGGTTAACGCTTTTGGTTAACCGGTTAACGCACTTGTTTTCTGCGTATTTGCTGCAGGTTTGAGTTGGTTAACCGGTTAACGCTTTTGGTTAACCGGTTAACACTGATTCAAAATGCCATTTTGAAGCTATTTTGAGCTTGTTTGATCCCCTTACATGTTTTAATTGCCATGGATCATTGTATGATCATTAAATATGCTAGTTTAGGGTGATTTGCTTGTTGGTTGATGTTTGCTTCCATGTTCTCGACACGTAAATGCTTTTATGCGCAAATTTTGGCATGTTGTTTGAACTTTGTTGATTTGAATTTGAGCATGCCAATTCCATGATTGTATTGATGAACACATGCTGGATTTTGCTAACACTTGCAGGGGCTCATGGTAAGTGAAGTGTGGATGTTTATCCATATTTCAACTCTTCCCCTTTCCCTTTTAAGTTGCTTTCTCTTTGTGATTTTATGTGCCTTATGCCATCATGTGATGCAACTCCTTTCTTCCCCTTTTAGGAGCAACTTATCTCCTTTAGAGGAGTAAGTTGCTTGCTAGCTTTATTTTCCTCTCTTTTGCTCCTTTTTGGTTCTTCTTTTCTCTTAGGATAGTTGAAACCTCACCAACCTTAGGACCACTTTTTTGCATGCTAATATTAGGTTTAGTCTTTCCCCATTATACTTTTTCCTTTTGCTCCTTTGGTTCTTTCTCTTCTCATCTCAAAACAAAGCATAAAAAACATTAATAAAGAAAGAAGTGACTTCTTGTGTAATAGCCTTATTCCATGGGGCATATGTATTCATTCCATCTTAGAATAGTGCATTTGTCTAGCATGATGCACAAGTCGGGTCATGAGGTCATCTTCATCAAGAAAAACCCTAAAAGATACTTCTTCATTTTTATTTATTAAAGCATCTAATAAATTCAACAAGTCAATGACTTTAGGCCCTTGCCCTTGGAAACAAGTCTTGGATAAGTTCTCCTTACTTGGTGTGCTTGTTCTATTATTCCATCTTGGAATGTAGTAGCAAGTACACATTCCATGGAAAAGAGCTTGAGTTCATTCTCTTGTGCCACACCAATAAAAGCTCATAAAAAACACAAACAAACAATAAGCGTCTTTCCTTCGGGAATTCTTTTCTCATCATCTTCGCTCCGTACGGGAACTTGCTCCTACTTGTCATTTTGAAAGACAGTTACGCACTCGTCGTCCGATCCTGCAACACCTGAGCATTGACATAGGCAGTTCAAGCCTTAATTCACAAGCAATCTTTTCCACCCCTAGTTAGGGGAACTACGGCGTCTCTGATCCTCATGTCCAGATGAGGTACGTAGGTAGCGGGGTAGGGCCCGTTCGAGCATAAAGTTTTATTTTCCCTACATTTTGCCTCTTTGTTTCTTTTTTTCTTTTCTTTTTATCCAGTTTCAGATTCAGTTTTGCAGCAGCTTTCATTCTTTCACCCTTTGAAACAATTTCTTTGCAAGCGTGGATCCCGTCGGGTACGGCGGACGATCTGGGGTGCTAATACCTTCCCAGGTTGTAACCGACTCCCGAACTCAGATTCTTTGGTTCGCATGACCTTTGTCCTTCCTTTTTATTCTTCTGGTTTATGCAGCATTACCATTCCCGTTCCTTCGGGATAAAAATGACTGGCTGGCGACTTTACCTTTTTCCGCGCCACTTTCGCGTTTGTACCAGGATGGAAATCCAGGGAGTGACAATGGTATATGTAACACCCCAAATTTGCCCTCTTATTTTTAAGCATCATATAGCATCATGTTCATCATATTCATATCATTTTCATAATTTTTTGCGTTGCATCATTAGCATAGAAAAATGAAGCATAACATTCATTGTGGAAGCATAGCATAGGCTGGCAGTGATTTCAGTGCGGCCATCTGAGTCAAGCGGACGCTTGACCTAATCTTGTTCAAATTGTCAGGAAATTAGTTCAGTTGTTGAATCCTCATGTTTCAGGGGTTAT
Source organism: Lathyrus aphaca (assembly GCA_963966055.1). Lineage (NCBI taxonomy): Eukaryota > Viridiplantae > Streptophyta > Magnoliopsida > Fabales > Fabaceae > Lathyrus > Lathyrus aphaca. The sequence goes on along the minus strand of OZ014524.1, from coordinate 239,999,213 downwards.
TTCTCAAACAGTGCGAATTCGGCGGTGAATTGTGTTGTGTGCGAAAGTACTTGATTTTTCAAGCAGTGGTTCATGTGATGGTTGTGGATTCGGATATTCAGGCTCACTAGATTGATCTTTTCAAATGGTCATTGTTGCGCGTATGAATTGTTCAGTGGTAGTGGTGTTATCTTGAATTAAATGGTCTTTGTGGAAGCGATGCAAGATGGTTGAGGTGAATGCACTGAGTGATGGAGATTTCGTGAATATATGCGTGATTGGTGGCATTTGGCCTGATTCACAAAAAATATCAAGTTCCATACTCATTTCTAAACCTCTTTTTGAATTGTCCATTTAAATCAATTTCCCAACCATTTGGTCATATTGTGACTTCTCCCGATTTTTGAATCCATTCTCATATCCAGTCAGTGCTAATTCCCAGTTCTTTATTATTCGATCACCATTTTTTTTCCATTCTCGTGTTCAAATGCCCATTATCCATTTTTATTATTTTAAACTTCATTTTTATTCAATATTCCTATAAAAAAAATTCTTTTATTATTTGCATTTATTATTTTCATTTTAATACTCATTATAATTCATTCTTATAATTCCATTTTTTGTCTCCATATTTTCAATTAATAATCAAAACCTTTTCTTTGTTATGAAGGCCACTTTCCATTGGGTATTAGAAACTCATTTGTTTTCATGTCACAAAAGTAAAAGAAAAAAAGCAAGAGAGGAAATGAGGTGATGACGTGGATACGCATCACCTGAAGTTTGTTTTACATTTATCCACCTGAAGTTTGTTTTGCACACAGCAAAGAAGGGTCACGCCTTACTACACTGAAACTACAAGCACGGTACGACATACACGCACAGCATGAATAAACTATGACCTCAAAAACGCAGCTAGCAAGATCAAAACGCAGAAAAAGATCGTTCATCATACAAGTGTGAAATTAAAGAAATAAAAAAAAAAGGTGGAAAAATATTAGAAAGGAAAAAGGAGAGGGTTCAGTTACACGAAACATTTACACGAAAAAGAAAAAGGAGAAAGTTTGTTATAGCAGAATTGCAAATATCTCACAAGAAGATAACAGACAAAAGAGGAGCTCTCATTCAATAACAGAATAACAGAATCACAAGGGAATTCTCACAATAACAGAAAGAAATTTCTCACAATAACAAGAAGGAGAATCCTAACAGAATCAGATAACAGAATTCTGATTTCTCACCCTTTCTTTTCTCATCAATTCTGCAATCTCCAACGGATTCTTCACAATCTCATCAATCTTCATCCAGCTTTTTCACCACTTCTCTTCAATTTTCATCACGAATGGCATAGAAATGCTGCAACGATCACGAATTCGCTTCAGCATTCATCAAATATTATCTTCATCAGCTTCACGAATTCGACTCCAATCTTGAATCTGCGCTGCAACCTTTGGCAATCTGCTTCAGCTTCTTCGATTAGACGAAGTCCTTGCAGTGCCATCAATTTACCTGCAAGCATATTCAACAAGCGAATTCTGAATTAACAGCGGCAAATCGGATTCAAAGGAGAAAGGAAAGATCCAAATCAGAAGCAAAAACAGAGGAGGAAGCACTTATCGAATCGAGACTCGCTCAAGCGTTGTTTGTCGTATCATCGCGTAACAGGTTTGTCTTTCGATCCGCTTACTTGATGCAATTGCTAGCTGTATGTGATCAACTGTTTGTGTGTTAGTGTGATTGCGATTGCTATGCGTATTTGCTGGATTATTTGAGTCTGAATTGGTGATATCTCCGTTCCGTGATAGGCGTGTGTTTGTTTTTTCCGCCTCTTGTATCTCAGTCCCGATCACATGTTTCCGCCTGGATTTTTGCCGCTACGGATTTGGATTTAGGGAAGGTTTTTTTAGTGAGAGTTTATGCTTGTATTTTGTGAGTGATGGCGGCTTCCGATGGAGGTCGTGGCGGAGGATCTCCGGTAGGTGTTGGTTTTGTTGGTTAGGTGAGATGATTGTTTGTTTGTAAGGTTGTGGAAAGAAGGACGAAAGTTCGGCGGTGAGGGCTCAGTGACGGTAGGCTAGGTTACGAGCAAAGGAGGAGATGTTGAGTAAGGATTTAGAGAGGTTTAGAGGAGAGGTTGTGAGGACGATGAAGAAGGTGGCGGTCGAAGGTGAGAATGGAGGTAGGCGGCGGATTTTTAGGGTTAAGAAAGGGGAAATGTTGATTGAGTGAGATTGATGATGGTTGAGAGAGGGGATGAAGGAGGCGGAGAGTTTGAGAGAGTTAGTGAGGATGCCGAAGAAGGTGACGGCCGGAAGAAAGAGGCAGCGATGAGCGGAGGTAGGCGGTGGCTTCTAGGGTTAGAAAGAGGGGAAATGCGTTTGAGAGAGAGAGGAAGAGGGTATTGATGTGGCTGTGTGTTTATCTTCTTTGAATACTGTTAGTAGGTTTAATATATTGTTCAATTAGTTTAGTAATGGTTTAGAATATATTGAATAGTATAATAATGTTTAGTTAATGATAATTGTTAGGAAACATAAACTGTTAGCAAGTTTAATGGATTGTTAGGAAATAGAAAAAAGGTTAATTAGGATAATGGTTGTTTAAGATTAGATTAGTTAATAATTGTGTAGAATATATTGATTAGTATAATAATGGATTAGTATAAAGATTAATTAGGGAAATAATAGGGTTTAGGAAATATAAAAAAGATTTATTAGTATAATGATGATGATTAGGGAATAAGAGAAGTTTGAGGAGTTGTTTTTGTGTGTTTGCTTGGGCCTAAGGTCTCTTGCTGAGCGCACCCCCCGTTGTTGGGCCCAGGGTGTATTAAATTGAGTTTCCTTGCTGTCTGCACCTCCACCATAAACCATGGACTAGCATGCATCTGGGCTTAACCCGTGACGCTATCCGCACCCCTCACCCAGCATAGCCCAAACAATTTCAGCCCTTTTTCTTTCCAATCGCACCTCCCTTTCCATTCATTCATTTTCTTTTTTTCATTTCAACTTTTTTCTTATTCAGTTTCATTTAAATTCGTTTAAAATAGTTATAATCATCCAAAAATTCCCAAATAAATCATGGATATTCATTTGTGTTTCTAGTTTTTTATCATATTTTTATTTTATTTTTTTCATTGATCCACGTGCCAGAATTAATTCACCAATGCACATAGCTTCATTTGCTTCATTTCTTGATCAGTCTGTCTTGTCCATTTTCTATAGAATTCAATATTTGGAGTTTTGATCCCATTCTTTTTGAATTGTGTTCCTAAGATCTTATAGTTTTCATGTGATGTTTCTCAGAATTTTTAGGAAATTATTTCTTGAGTTTTGGTCTGGTATCTTGTGATGTAAGTTTTCTGTCCTAGCTTGTGTTCTTGCCTCTATTTGACCTAGTTCCTTTCTGAATTTTTGCAAGTCCTTTTGGCAAGTTGATATAATTTGTTTTAAGATCATTTGGTTCCAGTTGTAGAATTTTTAGATGGCTGGTTGATTATTTGTGGATTTTTGTTCTCACCTTGTCCCATTTTGCTTCTTTTGGTTCATTAGATCTCTTATAGGCTTAGAAGGGCACTTGTGCCAACTTCTTCTTCTTGTTTGGGGTTCCTTTGGGGTGTGGATACCTTCCTGGTCCTAGTATAGGTCTTGTTTCTTCTAAATTTTTGAGTTTGCTTCATATTCAAGTCGTTTGTTTCTTTAAGTGCTTAAATTCCATCTTTTGGTTCCGTTGCTTCTATTTTGATATTGTTTGGTGTTGTGTGACTTTTCTCTTCATCTTGCTGGCCTCTTAGGCCATTCTTAATATCATTTTTATTCTGGTTTTAAATTTTGTGTTTGCATTTTGTGTGTTTTGTATTACATCTTTCATAAGTACGCACTTGTTTCCATATGTGTTCATGTTGCCTCATTTTAAGTCATAAGCTTCTCATCTTTATTTCTTTAAGTTGAATTAGCATTAAGCATTTGTTTACTTCATTTCACTTCTGATTGTTGGATGATGTTATGTTAATTTGTTCATTTTGTTCACTTGTGCATGCTAACCTTGCAGGGGCTATGGTGAGTGTGAGATGTGGGAATTGAGTTCCACATCTCCAATTCTCATCTCTTCCTTTTATGTTTATGTGAACTGACTCTCTTTTGTTGGGCCTAGGCCTTTCTCATCCCTTCTTCTATCTTCTTCTTCCTTCTTCATTAGGATAGAAACTTCACTAACCTTTAGGATATCCATGCATGTGAATACTTAGGATTATTTTAGTCCCCTTTAGAATTTTTCCTTTGAGGTCCTTTGGTGTTCTCTCTTCTCATCTTCAAACTTAATTCTAATTCATTTAATAAAGGTTGAGTACTTTCATGTGACATGAGACTTTGCTATGAGATGCTCACATGCGTTCCATTTCGGGGCGAGGTGTGAGTCATCACTCGTGGTGGATAGGTCTTAGCATGAGTACCTCACAAAGAAAAGTTAAAAAAAAACACTTCTTAACCAAAAAACCACAAAAACACTTAATAATGGCAATAGGCCAGTGTGCTTAAGCCTTCACTTGTGGGACTAGCTTTGGGGATTTCCTCCATAGATAGGTGTGCCTCTTGCGCATTCCATTTCGGGATGATGTGAGATGTACACATCCCATTGAGTAAGACTTAGGTACACTTACCTATGCAAACCTTCACAAATAAAAGCTTCATAAAAATCTCAAACAAATAATAAGCGTCTTTCCTCCGGGAATTCTTTTCTCACCTCATTCGCTCCGTACGCGAACTTGCTCCTACTTGTCACTTTGCAAGACGGTTACGCACTCGTCGTCCGAGTCTGCAACGCCTGAGCAATGGCATAGGCAGTTCAAGCCTTTAATTCATAAGCAATCTCTTTTCTACCCCTATTGAGGCGAACTACGTCGACTCTGATCCTCATTATCCCGATGAGGTACGTAGGCAGCGGGGTAGGGCCCGTTCAAGCACATTCTTTATTTTCCCTACATTTCCCCCTTTCTTTCCATTTTCTTCTCCGATTCCCCTTCTCATTTTCATTCCAGTTCCCAGTTCGCGGTTCATTTGTTCAGCAGCATTCGTATTTTCTCACCCTTTGAAACAAGCAAGCAAGCGTGGATCCCGTCGGGTACGACGGACGATCTGGGGTGCTAATACCTTCCCAGGTCGTAACCGACTCCTGAACTCAGATCTTTGGTTCGTAGGGCCTTGTCCTTTCCTTCTTCCTCAGGTTTGTGCAACATTACCTTTCCCATTCTTTCGGGATAAAAATGTCTGGCTGGCGACTCTAACCTTTCCGTGCCACTTTCGCGTTTATACTAGGATGAAAATCCCGGGAGCGACAGTATAATTACACTTACTGCTGAGTGTAGCACTATTATCCAAAATAGTATGCCCCCTAAGCGGAAAGACCCAGGTAGTTTTTCTATACCTTGTAAAATTGGAAAGTATGTCATAGACAAAACTCTATGCGACTTGGGAGCAAGTATCAATGTCATGCCTTTATCCATTTGCAAAAGGCTGGAAATGGGAGAACTCATACCCACTAAAATGTTTGTTCAGTTAGCTGACCGATCAGTTAAATATCCCATAGGTATACTGGAAAATGTTCCAGTAAGAATATGTCAATTTTATATCCCTACAGACTTCATAATTATGGTTATTTCTGAAGACTCAGTCACTCCTATTATATTAGGAAGACCGTTCCTAGCCACAGTCGGAGCCATCATTGACGTAAAGAATGGCAGACTAACCTTCGAAGTTGGAGAAGAGAAAGTGGAATTCATCCTCACTCAATTATTACAAGCACCGGATACAGAAGACACGTGTTATCTGATTGATATAATAGATGAGTGCATACGAGAGATGGAAGCAGAACAAACCATTTATTCCGAAATTCTGAAAATTCAAATCCCATCGATCTTCGAAGATGACAATTGGCATGAACCATATAAAGATGATAGTCTAAGCGAAAGTTTAGCACTTACACCCGATCATATGCCAGGACCAAAAGAATCAACTTTAGAATTAAAAACCTTACCTAAAGACCTAAGATACGAATTCCTAGATGTCGATCTTAAGCGACCAATTATAGTTAATGCCAACCTAAGACAACTAGAAACTAAAATATTATTAGACGTCCTACGAAAATACCCGAGTGCTTTAGGATATAACATTTCAGATCTTAAAGGAATATGTCCTTCGATCTGCATGCATCGTATTATGCTAGAAGATGATTACAAAACATCTATAGAACCTCAAAGAAGAATCAATCCTATCCTTAGCACTGTAGTAAGAGATGAAGTTAAAAAACTATTGGAAGCAGGAATCATATATCCGATCTCCGACAGAAAATGGCTTAGCCCAGTGCATGTCGTACCAAAGAAAGGAGGTATTACTGTTGTAAAAAATGCCAAAGGTGAAGTAATAACACAAAGAGTAGTAACCGGAAGTAGAATGTGTATAGATTATCGTAAGCTGAACAAAGCTACTCGGAAAGATCATTTTCCCCTACCTTTCATAGATCAGATGTTAGAACGATTAGCCAAGCATTTCTATTTCTGCTATCTGGATGGTTACTCCGGATTTTTCCAAATCCTTATTCACCCTGATGATCAAGAGAAAACTACGTTCACATGCCCTTATGGAACATTTGCTTACAGACAGATGCCCTTCGGATTGTGTAACGCCTTTGCAACCTTCCAAAGATGTATGATGTCAATTTTTGCAAATTTTATAGATAACATCATGGAAGTGTTCATAGACAATTTCTCGGTGTGTGGAGATATTTTCGAAGGATGCTTATCAAATTTAGAAATGGTACTAGAAAGATGTGTGAAGGTAAATCTGGTACTTAACTATGAGAACATTTCATGGTCAGACAAGGAATCGTACTAGGACATATAATTTTTGACAAAGGAATAGAAGTTGATAAGGCTAAAATAGAAGTCATAAAATACCTTCAACCACCTAAGACCGTACGAGAAATACGAAGTTTCTTGGGCCACGCCGGTTTCTACCGGAGATTTATAAAAGATTTCTCAAAAATCACTAAACCTTTAATCGGTTTATTAATGAAAGATGCTGAGTTTATATTTGATGACAAGTGTTTAGAAGCATTTGAAACTCTGAAATCAACCCTTATCACCGCACCAATCATGCAACCACTTGACTGGAGGTTACCATTCGAAATAATGTGTGATACGAGTGATTACGCTGTAGGCGCAGTACTTGGACAAAGAAAGGATAAGGAATTCCATGCGATTTACTATGCTAGTAGAACCTTGAATTCCGCTCAAATGAACTACGCCATAACAGAGAAAGAGCTATTAGCTATTGTTTTCGCACTCGACAAATTCCTATCTTATCTTGTAGGAGCAAAGATAGTCATATACTCAGATCACGCTGCTATCAGATATCTTCTAACCAAGAAGGATGCTAAACCCAGACTTCTAAGGTGGATCCTATTGTTACAAGAATTTGATCTGGAAATTAAGGATAATAAAGGAACCGACAATGTTGTAGCAGATCACTTGTCGAGATTAGAAAATATCATACCTGAACTAGTGCTTATTAATGATGACTTTCCTTATGAACAATTGTTAGCACAAATAAAAAGTGAAATAGCTCAACTAGCGCCAACAATATTAAAAACAAAGAAACCATGGAAGCGATCAATTCAAAAGCAGGATTGCCATGGTATGCTGATATAGTCAACTACCTAGCTGCAAGTGTACTTCCACCGAATTTAACGTATCAACAGAAAAAGAAATTCTTCCACGATCTCAAATATTATTATTGGGACGAGCCTTTACTATTTAAGAGAGGACCCGACGGAATATTTTGTCGATGCATACCCGAAGAAGAAATTGAAAGTGTTATTACTCAATGCCATTCATCTTCATATGGTGGACATGCAAGTACCTTGAAGACTTGTGCTAAGATCTTACAAGCCGAGTTATTCTGGCCTAATTTATGGAAAGATGTCCATATCGCTGTTATAAACTGTGATCGTTGTCAACGTACTGATAATATCTCAAGACACGACAAAATGCCTCAAAGAGGAATACTTGAAGTAAAAGTCTTTGACATATGGGGAATTGATTTCATGGGACCTTTCACATCTTCTTTCAGAAATAAGTACATACTCGTTACTATCGACTATGTTTCGAAATGGATTGAAGCTATAGCTTCTCCTACAAATGACACACGAGTAGTGATTAAACTTTTCAAGAATATTATCTTTCTGAGATTTGGTGTATCTAGACTTGTCATTAGTGACGGTGGCTCTCATTTCATTTCAAAAATATTCGATAAATTACTATCTAAGTACGGAGTAAGATATCGTGTAGCAACACCATATCATCCACAGACAAGTGGACAGGTCAAAGTCTCAAACAGAGAGATAAAGAAAATACTCGAAAAAACCGTCGCCATTTCTAGGAAAGATTGGTCATCCAAGCTTAATGAAGCTTTATGGGCTTATAGGATAACCTATAAGACACCTATAGGAACTACACCTTTCAAATTAGTTTACGGAAAATCCTGTCATCTCCCTGTCGAATTAGAACATAAAGGTTATTGGGCAATTAAAACGCTTAACATAAACTATACAGCTGCAGGAGAGAAACGAGTCCTCGATCTTAACGAACTGGAAGAATTAAGATTAGACGCTTACGAGAACGCTAAAATATATAAAGAAAGAACCAAAAGATGGAACGATAAGCGTTTATCCAGGAAAGAATTTAGTTAGGAGACGTCGTACTTTTATTTAACTCTAGACTTAGACTATTCCCAGTGTAACACCCCAAATTTTCCCTCTTCTTTTTAGCATCATCATCATATCATAAGCATGGCATATCCTTAGCATTTTTGCATAGAAAAATGGAGCATAACATTCTCATGTTCTAGCATTGGGCATATGATCAATCATTGGGTAATTTGAAGCATTACAAGTCAAAGCAAGAAGACAAGTGACCTTGTCCAAGTCCTATGAAGTGTCTCTAGGTCATATACAAGCTTCATATCCTTTGCAAGAGCCCAGAAGGTTTGAAGATCATCAGAGGATCAAATAAGGGCAAGCTCTTACACAAATGGTATTCAAATTAGGGTTTCATTTTCAAGCAAGTATACTTTGTGACTTTGGCCATTTCATGTGGGCAAAGTCATCCATATGATATGTGAATGCTATGGATGAAATTTGGTGAGAAAATTCATTGAGGAAGGCAGTCATTTCATCAGTTGCTTGCATAAGAAGAAATTGGTCAAACTGATTATTTGAAAAGTCAATTGTGATAATGCAAGGGTTCCAATCCTCTTTTTTAAGCCAATGGATGTTCTTAAGGTCACAAAAGAGGTTTGGCAAGGTCAAAAGTTAAGAATCTAGGGTTTTTGCAAGGCTTGCTATTTTTCGAAATATGTCATGTAACTTACTTTCCAAATTTAGTAACTTTTGCCCTAATCTTCAAAGCATTCTTTCATGACCAAAATGATTTTAAATGAAATTTCTTTGAACATGAAAGTTGTAGAAAATTGTCTCCCATTTCCAAAAAGTACAAGAACATGATCATAGCCTTCATGGTTTACAAATTATGGCCAATGGAAATTCACTTGATTTTAGGGTTTTACTTAAAAATCAACTTTCTACCAAATTGCAAAAAGCCTTGTAAGTCAATTCTAAGTTGATTAATGGGCAAAGGGAAGTCACAATATCACAATGCATGGAATGAAGAAGTTTTGGCTCAAGAAAAATCACCAAAATCGTGCATGGGATGCATGATATTTCACTTAATGCAAAAATGCAAAAGCATGAGAATTGTGTGAACCAAATATCCAAAGGCCAAGATTGTTTCACTTATGGATCAAGGGCTGGATGAAAGTTAGGCATGTACAAGGAAAGAATGCATGGCACGAGCAAAGTACTCCATCACACAACTTTTTCATATTTGCAAATTTTTCTCTACCTCACCATCCTCATGTGCATTCCCTTCACATTTCAAAACACTGAAAGCATGCACACTATATAAGAAGATTAGGGTTTCATTTCACCAGATTTCATCACCATTATCTCACTTCAAACTTTTTGATCCATATGCATTTGTCTTCGAATCTCACTATTCTTCCATTAATTTCAAAAACTCTTTGCATATACATGATCTTTGAGGTGTAAGAAGCAATAATCCACCATTAATTCAAGCAAGAGGTCAAGAGTTCACAAGGTGCCATTCAAGTGCAGTTATCTTCGAATTGCAAGATCCAGAAAGATTTAAGCTCTCTCTTGCATTTATTTTGCAAGGAGAGGCCAAAAGAGGTTGATCTGCATCTGGAGGAGGTTTATCTTGAGCTATTGTGAGAGTTGCAACTTTCAGGTAAGCTCCAAATTCATAGATCTGGAAATGGTTTTAGTTGTGTGTGTTTTGATCTACATGCTTTGTTGGTGATGCTGATGTATTTAGATTTGAAAATGAGTCAGAATTGAGTGAGATATGTTGAATTTCAGTTTGATGTATGATTTTGTTTTTGTTCGATCTGGCTTGATCTTTGATCTTTTGTGATTTTCATTGCCATATTTGGATTCACCATGCTCTGATTATTAGATCTGGATAGTTTGAAGTATTTCTGTGCAATTATGTTCTTGGCTATGAATATTCCGGTGTCGGAGCCCTAGCTCCAGTCACCAGATTCTGGAAATGGTTGAAACATGTGAAGGTAGGAGATGAGCTTGTGGCCTTTGGATCTGTTGATCTGGACGATGAAAATGTTGACAACGCATTAAAATGGGAGGGTCTCCCTCACGTGTTTCTATTTCTCACAATAATGTTTTCTGCTTGTCACCACACCTTAGTTATGATGTGCACGCGCCCTAGCATTGCTTGATCTATTGACTTGGTGAATCCATTGACTTATTTTTCATGCGTGAGATTGATCTGATGGCTTGTTATTTTTCCTGATTTTCTTTGAATTTCCATGGTAATACTTGTGAACCTACGTTGATCTATTAGGCTTGGAATGCTATGCGCACCCCTTCTTTATCAGGCCCATTGTTTTTTAACTGAATTCACTTGCTAAATGCACCCCTGGCCTATTTCTTTTATTTTTTTTATTTCATTTTGTTTTCAGTTAGGTTTTTAATTTTTAAAAATAGTAATAGGTTTCATAAAATTCCAAAATAAATCATATTTGCTTCTTTTAATTTTCTCTAATTTTTGACATTTTTATTTTTCATATATTTTTATTTTCCACGTAGAAATTAATTCTTGACTTTATTATTTGTTTTTAATTCACTTTAAATGCATGTTGACTTGTGGATTTTCTATCTTGAGCATTAATTTGAGTTTTGAGTTGGTTCTTTTTGCATCTGGTTCATATTATGATGTAGTGTATTGATGATTTTTCCTCTGATATTTAGAAGCTTTCATGAATATGTTTGATATGTTACTTGAGCATGAAGTTTCAAAACCCTAGTTTGTGTTCATGAGGTCCTTTGACCTAGTTTGCTTTTGATTCTGACTTTGCTTTTTTTGTATTATATTATCACATAATTAATGAACATTTGTGCTTAATTGTATATTTTTTGAATGAAGTTTTGATTTGATTTGGATTTTCATATGTGCTTGCCCTAGTTTTTGCCCTTTCTTGTTACATGCTTAGTTCTTAGGCAAGGAGGGCACTTGTGCCAACTCCTATGGGATGTTTAGAGCTCTTTTTGTATGAGGATGAATCCCTGGTCCTTGATAGGTGTTTGTGATTTGGAAAGTTTTGTGTTACTTGTCTTTGAAGTCTTTCACAAATGTATGCATGTTCACCTCACCTTCATTGTTCATTTGCCCTTCATGATGCTTATGCTTGAGTTTGGTGTTTCTTCCCCATGATTGTTCATACTTCTTAGGCATATTTTAACTTGTTTAGGTCCCTGGTTTTTAGATGATGCCTATCTTTTGAGTTGATTTGCATTTGTTTGTCCTTACACTTGTGCACATGTTCACTTCACTTCTCATTCTTGTGATGATTATGATTGAACTTGTATGATCTTTTCTTTCGTCTTTTGTGTTGTTTGAACACATTCTTGTGATGATAAGGTTCTGTTCTTGAGTTGTATTAATGCTTGTCTAACTTGCTTGATCCTTTGTGCTTCATTTGTGTTTTGTTTCTTCATAAGAACTTGTGAAGCTTGGTAATAGTTTGTGTGCTTTAACTTTTGCTTGATTTATTTTGATTGGTGGGTCTTAGTTTAATAAATGGATGCTTTTGCTTCTGGTTTTTGTGAGTAGAGTTGATATTTTAGTTTGCTTACATTTCATTTGGTTCAAGTTTGTTCATCTAAGTGTGTACTAACCATTTCAGGGGCTCATGGTAAGTGAAGTGTGGATGTTATCCACATTTCAATTCTTCATCTCCTCTTTTACTTTGCTTTCTATCTTATGATTGTTGATGTTTCTTATGCCATCTTGTGATTCAATTCTTCATCTTCCCCCTTTAGAAGCAACTTATCTCCTTTAGAGGAGTAAGTTGTTTTCTAACTTTCTTCCTTTCTTCTTCTTCTTTTCCCTTCTCCTCTTTTCTTAGATTGGTTGCAAACCACACTAACCTTAGGACCACCTTTGCATTATAACTTTAGGATTAGACTTCCCCGTTTAGATTTTACCTTTCATATCCTTTGGTTTCTTCTCTTTCTCATCTTCATACAAAATGTGAAAAATATTAATAAAGAAAGAAGTGACTTCTTGTACAATAGCCTTATTCCATGAGGCATATGTATTAATTCCATCTTGGAATAGTACATTTGTCTAGCATGATGCACAAGTCTGATCGTGAGGTCATCTTCATCAAGAAAAACCATAAAAAAATACTTCTTCATTTTAATCACTAAAACACTTAATAATTTCAACAAGTTAGTGAGTTTAGGCCATTTCCCTTGGAAACAAGTCTTGGATAAATTCTCCTTACTTGGTGTGCATGTTCTATTATTCCATCTTGGAATGTAGTAGCAAGTACACATTCCATGAAAACGGGCTTGAATTCACTTCCTTATACCACACTCATAAAAAACTCATAAAAAACATTAGACAAACAATAAGCGTCTCTCCTTCGGGACTTCTTTTCTCATCCCACTCACTCCTTACGTACAAACTTGCTACTACTTGTCACTTTGCAAGACGGTAACGCACTCGTCGTCCGAGCCTGCAACACCTGAGCATTGACATAGGCAGTTCAAGCCTTAAGACATAGGGAATTGTTTCCACCCCTAGTTAGGGGAACTACAACGACTCTGATCCTCATGTCCAGTGAGGTACGTAGGAAGCGGGGTAGGGCTCATTCGAGCACTCTTTTATTTTCCCTACATTTTCCCCCTTCTTTTCTTTTCTCCAGTTCCTTTTCTTTGCAACAACTTTCATTCCTTCACCCTTTGAAACATTTTCTTCGCAAGCGTGGATCCCGTCGGGTACGGCGGATGATCTGGGGTGCTAATACCTTGCCAGGTCGTAACCGACTCCCGAACTCAGTCTCTTTGGTTCTCAGGACCTGTGTCCTTCCTTTTCTTTTCTTCGGTTTGTACAGCATTACCATTCACGTTCCTTCGGGATAAAAATGCATGGCTGGAGACTCTACCCTTTTCCGTGCCACTTTCGCGTTTGTACCAGGATGGAAATCCAGGGAGCGACACCCAGGAAAATTAAAATCTAGATGGGCAGGCACTTTTGAAATTACGAAAGTGTTTCCTAGCGGAGCAATAGAAGTTAAGGGTAGAAATAGTGAACAGTTCATAGTAAACGGACAACGATTGAAGCAATACCATCACATCTAAAATAGGGATTATTCTAATAGTCTATAACCTTTTGAGTTACCCACTAATTCCCCTGACTAATTTTTTTACTAAGAACTGTGTCAGGCTTATGACGTTAAAAACAACGTTTAGTGGGAGGCAACCCACCATTATATTAATTTTTGCACTTTAATGTTTTATTTTACTGAATGTTTATTTTACTATTACTATTGTTTTCATCATTTTTATTTCTCAATTTTTGCTATGCTGAGTTTGAAAACTTTATATGCTACAGGATTTCTAAAAAAAGTCTTTTCCACCTTAACCTTCTTTCCCCCGATTTACTTTCTACCTCTTTGATTTTCGTTATGGAACCGCAACCACTAAATTTTATGGAAACCACCTTTAGAGGAAGAAACCAAAGGAGGAAATTTGAGGAATTATCCCAAAGAAATCTTGTTATGACCCTCTATTATGATGATGAGACAATGGACACACTAGGCATCGCAGATAGTGTTTTATACATGTTTAACCAGGTGGGATGGGAAAGATCTCACATTAAGTCTAGATTTGTCACTCACCACGAACTTACCTTTGAATTTTTGAGTTCTTTAGTGCATATACCTGATCGCGGATTCGGTGCTAGAAAAGGATTTATCAGTTTCAGATTATTTGGCATCGAGTTTTCCTATAACCATAAGGAATTAGCTGACATACTAGGATTCCCTAGTGGACCATTTGCATTCACCACAACCCAACTAGAACTTATGGATTTTGAGCTAGACTATTTTTGGGGTACATTAACTGGAAACTATCACCCTGAACCAGGCAACATAGATAACAATGAAATACATAACCCTGTTATCCGGTATTTCCATAAGATTTTAGCACATACCCTATTCGGAAAGGAAGAGAACCGAACTTTAGTTTCCAAGGATGAGATTTTTATTCTATACTGTATGACTCAAGGACGCTCTGTTAATGTCGTACCATTCTTAATGAATACATTTACCCGCATTAATCAAGACCCTGATGCCTCAATCATTGTAGGAGGATTAGTTACTATGATTGCTGACGCCCTTGGACATAGATACCAACTTAATAGGTGCATATCTTTCGGTACGTCCCGTCCTATGAATTTGTATTTTTGTTTCGATAGACGTATCATATGAAACTTAGGAGGCGCTCCTTTTGATTACTTGATAAGGATTGAAGTCATCACCCTATTTACCCTTCTGAACCATGCTAGAGTTAGTGTTCATAATCGCGATAATTGGCTATATGATCTTAACCCACCTAGTCCTCCATCCACACCCGATACACCACAAGGATACCAAGTTTTTGATCAAGAGATGTCAGACACTGAAGTTGATCCCGAGACTCCTCCTAATTACTATGAACCCAACCTTATCGATGAGGATACTGATGTCCTTAAGAAAGAAGCAGGAAAGTATACAGAAATGATGAACAATATTCAAACTACTTTGGATATTTATCAAGTATAGATCAATGGATTAAAGGATGAAGTTAAGAGTTTGTGTCAAGACATCATATGCTTAACTGACATTACAGTAGACCACTTTTATCATTTGAATTTAGTTCTAGAGGATCTCAAGAAAAAGCTCGGATGAAGAAATCACATTGCTCAGCATTTTTATTTATTTCAGTTTTTGCTTCTAGGAAGTTTCAATTTTATTTCATTCTGCTTTTTACAGTTTGATTAGTTTATTTATTTCAATCAGTTTTCATTTTATGCAATTTTTGTTTACTGTTCTAAGACGATTTCAATTCAATACAAGTTCTATTTTGTTTTGATTTCTAGTTATTCACTGCTAGTAATTTTGAATTTGAATTGATTCTGTTTCTTTACATAATAGTACTTATTACTACTACTGTCGTTTGATTGAAATCTGGTGTGATGTTAAAATTATAAACCAATGCTATCAGTACTTAATGTGCATTATCATTGTCTCTTTGGTACAATTTTTAATAATCCTGAAATAGTTTATAGCATTACTGTTAGACTTTTGCCCTTCTGCTTAAGAAATTGCAAAATTTGCAACACTGACGGTCGTAATATCCACCTGACGACCATAACGCCCTTAAATCCCGTGTTACGATCGTAACGATCCTGTGACGAGCGTCACAGCTACAGAGAACATGTTCTTTGTAACTGCTGTTGAGTTTCAAAATTCCTCCTCATTCCTTTATCCTTTCATCTCCCACAATTCTTTCAACTTCCATCCATAAAATTCAATCTCCATTACCATCATTTACCCCATTCAAATCCCATTAATCTTATAAAACCTAACCACTCCACCATCCCATTCCTTTATTTACCCGAACCTCATTCTCACAACTCTTCATATTTCCAAAACACCCATCCTCTCATCAACTCTCTTTGCATGCTATGGCCAATCAACAAGGACAAAACCCCACCTTCAACTTTAGAGAAGGTACCCTAGGCGAAACTCAACGTTCAAGGTTTGAAAAGTTTCAAAGCTGAGGTCTTCAACCGACTCGATACATTGATGAAGAATTCTTGAGAACCTTGGGTCTCTTTCAATCTGTTCGAAAGCTTTTGCGTAAGGTCGGATTATGGAAATTATGCAGCATACCTCAGCCCACTTACAAAACTCTGACAATGGAATTTTTGAGTTTGTTCTCCTACTTTACTCCATACATAGCAACCATTCATCTCACGGGCATAGTTTCGTTCTGCATGTTCGATGTCGAGTACCGGCTTTCTCAAGATGAGGTTGCCCAATTGCTTAGTTTCCATTCTGGCGAAGAAGCCCACCGTCGTGTACCCGACACCTTTAGCGAAGTAGCTTTTCGCTTTTGGCAGCAGATTACCAACATGCATGCTACAACATTTGATCACCTCAATTCTACCTTGATCCATAACCCTGCCATTCTCTACTTCAACAGGATCCTGGGCTACTCTATTTTCGCTCGGGACAGCAACCATAAGCTTAATTCAAAAGAGCTTTTCTTCTTGCACTGTGCTTTGGAGGATGACACCATCAATGTCGCACCGTTTTTCCTTTACCACATTTAGTCCATATGTACACAAGGAAACAAACCTTTCTACTTTGAAGGGATTGTCACCTCTCTCTCTCTAAGGGTCTAAACTTGGGTCCGAATCTGGAAAATCTACCTTCTTAGGCACCATCCTACCTAACTTTAGATCACTGCAAGGTCGCGCACCTTATTTATGAACGCGACAACGGACGATTTCATCCGGTCATCCGTGTAAACACCCCAAATTTTCCCTCACCCATTCACACCATGGCTTGTGATCATTTCATATGCATGAATTCAACCATAGCACCTCATACCACATTTTTGATTCACTGCATTGCTTCTAAGTCATCTGCATCTAGGGTTTGTGATCTGAGTCATCCTGATCCATTTGAGCCACTCCAAAGGTCATCAATCACTTCAAAGGGGTCCATGTATGTTTAAGCATCATATTATATCCCCACAAAGTCAAGAAAGTCAAAGAATCACAAGAACTGAGAATGGCATGGAAGCAGAGCCAGGCTTGACTGCACAGATGACCTAGAATTAGGGTTTTGGTTTCAGAGGCCATAACCCCAAATTTTTTGGTCATTATTGTTTCTATTGGTCTCTATATGTCATAGGGATCATGCATATCAATTTTCATGAAGAAATTCCATGGGGAAGGCATCTGATCAAGAGTTGACTTCTTGAGCAAGTCAGTGTAAAATCAGGGCATATGAGGCCCCCAATGACCCAACCAAAGGGTGTTCCTCATCATTTTGAATGTGTATGATCTTTATTTGATCATAGAAGATGTTAGAAGTTCACAAAATTGAAGAATTTCAAGCCATTTGCAAAGTTGCCATTTTGGGAAAATGACTTGTAATGGAAACTTGCCATTTTGGGAAAGTTTTTCAACCCTTTCAAATTGATTCAAAAATGCCTCAAATGAGAAAACTTTGGTCATGAAAGTTGTAGAATGGATCATTCCCTTTTCAAAAAGTACAAGAACTCATTCTAATTCATTTTGGATCAAAAGTTATGGCTTTGCAAAGTTGGATAAAATCATTGAAATTTCACTTTTGCACAAAATGGAAAACTTGCAAATTCTCATGGCCAGCCTTTATGTGACTTCAATGTGACCTCTAATCATCATACAAATACAATGCATGACCTAAAAATCAGTTTGGCCCAAGGGATTTCCCATTTCTATGCCTTGATTTTCAAGTAACCATAAGCCATTCTTCATGAAAGTGCAAAGAGGGATTTCTTGCAAAATGATTCTCAAAGGGATTGTATGACCTCTAGCTGGTCTCAAGACATTGCCATGACCTAATGAAGCATCCCACACCAAAAATTCAGCAAGACTTCTCACATATACATAGCCAAAAATCATGAAATGTAACAAGTTGCCATATTGCAAAAACACTTCAAACATGTGATCCATTGCACCCAGCTGTCTTCTCTTGATCCTAGGGCCTTCCTTGACTCAAGCTGAGGCAGGACAAGCCTCAAGATTGCCTCTGACCCAAGCCATGCTTAGAGTACACAATATCTTGACTTTCTTGCATTTTGCCCATACCAATCCCACAGTGCCACACCAACTCTCTGCCCAACCAGAGTATGATATGTGGACATCAAGAAATCCAAAAAAACACCATACACAAGCTGAATCCTCCCACATTTCAGCATACACAAAAACTGTCAAAAACTTTTCCCTCTTCGAATCACTCAACACAACCTTCAAACAACCAAAATTTCTTCACCCATAAACCATAAATCATTCATAGAACAAAATCCACCCTCTGAAATTGCCTGAATCATCACATATCCAACTCTCCAAATCTGCTACACCAGAACCAAAACCTTCAAACCAGGCCATACAAACTCATTCCAAGCCTCATTTCATCATCCAGAGGTTCATAGGAGGGGATTTGTAGCAAAGGAAAGTCCAGAAAGCTCAGGAATAGAAAGTTCAATCTCAGGTATACTTCATGAACTTTTTTCTCAGAAGCTTGTTTTTAAGTTCATTTATGATTCCTTGAGTTCCCCTGGTCATGGGGATATGTTTATTTTTGAAAATGGTTGAGAAACCACTATGTATGCAAGCTCTGAAATTTTGCCCATGAAAATGTTTTGCTTCGATTCTCTGTGTCCGTGCTTGATAAATGATGTTTGATGATGGATTTGAGTTTAGTTTGGATAGGAGAATGTTTCTGGGCAATTAATTTAGGTTGGGGTGGCCTGTAGTGAAAGCTAGGTTTTTGGTTTCGCCGGAGAAGACGACCGGAACACTGTTCCGGTCGCCTGAATTTGTTTAGTCCTAATTGTGTCATTAATGACACTTTGAATCTGGACCTTAGATGTTGTTGACCTCCATTGACTCCCGCGCGTGTGTGTGGCCAGGATTTGTCATTAAAACCCTAATCAGTCATTTATTAAACTAACCTAGGTTTAATTAAATATTAAAACAAAATTAGCCAGGTTTGAATCTGGGCCTTTGGATCTGGCGCGCAGTCAACCAGTCCAAACCCAGATCAAATCCTGGCCCTTCTTCTGGATTACTTTTCATTATTTTCATTTTAAATTCATTTTCTTTTCATTTTATTTGCACGAATTATTAAAAATAGCTAAAATTATTTAAAAATTATGAAATTTTTTGTCAAAGATTTCATTAATTTTTAAAACCCAAAAATATTTTTATTTTTATTTTTTGCACTGAAAATTATTTTTAAATCATTTAAATGTTTATTTTTAATTAGTTAATGAAAATTAATTAATTAAAAATGCATTTAAGTATTTAAAAATCACAAAAAAATTCACATTGCACTTAGAAACATTTAGAAACATTGTCCAACTCTCAAACCAAATTTCTTTTTTGTTCTTGATGCCTTTTGATCCTTTTCATTGGAATTAATTTCATTTTAAGGCAATATTTTGGTTCAACCTTTAAAAATTTCATTTTGCCTAACCATTGAGAGTTGGATGATGATTCTTCTTGCATTGCACTCTTCATAGCATGTAGTTTATAGGATAAAATTGGCTTGATTTGATCTTGCATTTTCAATTTGTTTGTTATTTTTCTTGATGAGGTACCCCAAAACCCTAGCAATCTTAGGAAATTCATAACTTTCACTAGGTTAAGAGTTGGATCCCCTCCTTTGGGCAGTGAATTTGTATAGGTTTAGGGTATCTTTGATTGCACTTTCCATTTTTTTATCATGTCATTTGCTTTTGATTTTGGATTTTTGCTTTGCATGATGCATGTAACCCTAATTTGTGCCTTCCTTTGCATCCATCTTCCATTTGCTTGCATACCATGACTTGCCATGACATTTTGTGCATCCACATGATTCATAATACATCTTAGGACATATTAGAACCATGATTGATCATTGCATCATTCCTTTGCCATGTTATATGTCCATTGCATCTCATAACTTTTCATGTACTTTCATGGTTCAATGCATGCTTCATTTGCATCCTTGTGCTTGTTTGATCATTCTCATGTCTTGCCTCATGATTGCATCATCTCTTGGCATCACTAACATCATGTAATTGCTTCTGACTTTGGTTTGCATCATGACATTTCATCTCATTTACATTGCATTTCATTTCTTTTGGCTAACTTTTCAGGTGGTAAGTTGTTTTGAGGAGTGAATTTGCCTTCACTTCTCACAATCTCTTCTCATCTCTCTTGCATCTTTACTGCATTTTGTATTTGTATAAGATTGAGCTTGCTCATTCATGTTCATCTCCTACCTTCTTTCTTCAAGCAACTTGTCTTCTTAAGTGAAGCAAGTTGTTCTGCTTCTCTTTGCTTCTTGCTCCTTTCATCTGCTTCCTTCCTGGTGATTTCTCTGAAGATCTTCTTGCAAACTTCATTAACCCTAGGAATAACCAAGCATGACAATAATTAGGGTTTTGATTAGTCCCCCTTTAATTTTTACCTTTGTGTCTTCTTTGTGTCTCTTTTCTCATCTCATAATCAGGGACTAAACCCTAAAGGCTTCAAGGCTTTGTGATTAAGCTTATGCCTGCATCCTTCTATTAGGATGGAGTGTATAACTTTAATCCTAAGTGTTAAACCCTTAATGTGAATAAAACCTTTAATCAATCCACTTAATAATCATCAAGACATCAAGCTTGTAACTTGGGCCTTGCATTAGGGTTCTAATTCTTCCTTAACTGGTTAAGAAGGACTAACCCTAGTGTTAATGGACAAGTCCCTCTCAAGCTGTCTTACAAACCATAAAATTCACTTCTTCATCTTACCATTAACTAAAATCCACTTTAATAAAGGCTTTGTTTTGTCATGAGGTTAATCCCTAATCATGGATTAAGTTGAGGAGTCTTTCTCAGCTTAAATGTTCTCATCTATTATCCTTCTATTAGGATGGTGTAATGAGTCCATTAAATCCTTGATTATGGCTTAAACTCATTACTTAACACTAAACAAAAACAACAAAAGCATCTAAGTAAATGCAAGTAGGTTAATGATCTTAAACCTACATCATGGTGATTAAGTGTGAGGTGTTTACTTCATGCTTAAGGTATTCTCATTACCCCTAACCAGAGGGAGGATGTGATGAGTTTACTAACCCTTGGCTTAGGCTTAAGCTCATTTTCCTATGACAAACTCACAAAAGGCAATAAAAGATTGAAAACACAAAAACAAACAATAATCATCTCCTCCGGGATTCTTTTCTCATCTCACTCACTCACAAACGAGAACTCGCTTCTTCCGTCTAATGCAAGACAGTAAGCACTTGAGCCAGACAGGTCATACACTTGAGCATAGACAAGCAAGCAGTTCATTTGTCAATTCATCTTTCAGTCTCTTTGAGTCGAACTACGGTGTTCTAACTTCCTCATTGCACGAGAGGATACGTAGGCATAACTTAACAGTTATCGAACAAAAGTCTCTGTATATTCCCCTTCCTTCCAGCATTATTCATTTAGCCTCAAAATTTTGAGCTTACTCATGTCCCTGCACTGACATTTCTCATGCACACTTCACACTTCTTTTACACTGACACTTGCATTCTTTTCCAGCTTTGATACACAGATTGCACTGGCACTACCCCTTTAAAACACAAATCTTTTAAGCGTGGATCCCGTCGAGTACGACGGACAATCTGGGTGCTAATACCTTCCCAGGTTGTAACCAACCCCCTTTCTCAGTCTCTCTGGTTCGCAACCGTCTTGTCCATATCTTTTCTAGGTCTATGCAGCATTACCTTTCCTCCGGGATAAAAATGCCTAGCTGGCGAATCTTTTCTTTCTGAGTTCAACCCTGTGTGTTCTCTTCTCCTTTCACCGACCGTTCGCGTCTGTACCCCTCTTGGCAACGTGTCATCAGGTGGGAGCGACAATCCGGAATATAGTTTTCTGCAGCATTATTTTGCCTTGCAGGGACCACATCGATCTTGATAACAAGGCCAACTGGCTCTTTGATCCTGCTTCTCCAGAAGGGAGAATTCCCATTCATGATGGTGATGCTGATGAACCAGTAGACAAGGTCGAGAAGAGATGGACATAGCTACACCAAATGCCGATATCCCTAAATCCTCATCTATACCACATCCTGGAAATGACTACACTATTGAGAATATCCTTAGATCCATCCATCAGCAAAACCAAATGGCAGCCGCACTTGAGAGGTGACAAAAGGAGTAGTATGATGCCCTTTTTGCTCAGAATGCACAAATCCTCACAAATCAAGAATCTATGGACAAAAGACTGCAGGATGTACTAAGCGAGATGAATTCCCTGCGCATGGATGTCACTTCGCTACTCCCTCCTGACACTGATGAAAAGGCGACTCCTTCCCGTCGAGCACGCACCAGGATCCGTCCACGTGATCTCCAGTGGGCATAGTTTCAGTACTAGTTCAATTTTTCATTTTCATGTATTTCTCTTTCCCGCGTTTTCTTTGGTTATGTAATTCCCCATTTATATCACAACATTGAGGACAATGTCTGATATAGTCTGGGAGAGGTACCTTTCTATTTTATGTTATTTCCCTTATTTTCCTGTTCTGCGTAATCAAATATGATATATGAGTTTTTTCGATCTCATTCTCCCGTGTATTTATCCTTACCAAAAAGTTTGCTTAATCAAACGCATAACGCATCATATATGATATTAACAAAACCTTAGTAGGAAACTGAGAAAAATTTAAACAAGATCAATACAATCTTGACACTTTGGACTTCCTACTTAAACGGAATCTGTTGCATTCACCGTTATACCATTATCTCGAGTTTTAGTTCTAAAGTAACCCCTAGTAGTTTATACTAGCAGTCAACACCGTCTTAACATAAACCAAGTAGAAAGCCGATGAATATAAGTGTTTGATTCCTCATAAAAAAAAATCCTTTGTATGAAAATGCCATAAAGCTGAAAAAGTCACAAAAACTGTATGGTCGCATGTATATGAAATAAGCAATCAAGGAAGGAATCCACTGGTTGTTGGTTCAGAGGTATCTGGTTCTGAACTCGGTAGGGCGTGCAAATGCACGATCCCCCACAACCTCCAAATTGGATAACAAGTAGAGGGTTACCACATTCGTGTACCAGACCCCAAGTAAAAGAAGGAATCAAAGTCATTAACCGGTTACTCCGCCACGTGCGTGAAAAGGCAAATGGCTTAATGTGATTGCGCTAGAACGAAACCGGGAGAAATAGTTACAAAAGACACTAGGTAAAGTTATAACGGAAATGTTGGACAGCTCGTTTTATATAGGAAGTTCACGACATAGATTGTTGCTTGTGTCATTAATGTATCGTTAATGTTTTGTTTAGGTATCGGTTGAACTACTAATGTTTCTCTGCTATTATTTCAAAAATCATGGATATGTTTCATTTGTGCATCCGACTTAGTCTGTCTAGTTCACTTACTGAATTTTTGCTTGAGGACAAGCAAAGGTTTAAGTATGGAGGAGTTTGATAACGAGAAATCGTATCGCATATTTGTAGTGTTTTTAGTCCGTTTTCAATACATTTTAATAAGAATAACATCTGTTTCTTCCGAGTTTTCACATTTATTGCAGGTATATTGTTTGTCGAGTCAAATATGCACCAAGTGAAGGCACAAAGCAATAAACAAAAGAAAAATCAAAGAACAGGCCAAAACACAGGAATCTGCATATTTTGCTGTAGTGACGGTCGTCACACAGCTATTACGATCGTCATGCACATTTCAACGTGGGACGACCGTCATGGGTCTCTTACGACTGTAACACGCCCAAATCCAATATATTACGCTCGTTAAGCCTAGTTCTCTCAAATAACCCAAACCCAGAAGCAGTGGAAACAAACAGAAGCAGTTTACACCACTTTCCTTGTTTTTCTCAGCAAGCATCACACAAAGTCTTGAAGCCTCCCTACAATTTCTCAAGAAGTGGGTTGAATGAAGATCAATTATTTTCTCTAACCTACGTATTCCTCCTGCTCTATAAATAGAGGAAACCAAGAGTTTCAAAGGGGGAGAGTTTTTATGCTTAATTTTACGGAAGCTCTGCCAATTTCATTCCATAATATTTTGCATTTTATTTCTTTAATTCCCGCATTGTTTATTTGTTCCCTTTTTGAATTCAACCTCCTCTAAGTGGTAGTTTCCAATATCAGGAAGTTATTATATTATATTTAGGTTTATTTGTTTCTAGCCTCAAAGTTTGTATTAAATTTCCGAGAGTCCAATCTTGCCGACATTTGTGGAAGAGGGATCTACGAGGAAAACTACTCTGTACTAGGTTTTTAATATATTGCATTTTAATTGTTATTGTTTAATTTTATTTATTAGTTATGGTTATGTTTTGTTTAATTAAATTTTCTAGTCTTTTCGTTTCAATTAATATGTCTAGCTAAATTAATAACGTCGGTATGTAATGAGCGTAACCAACACGAATTAAATTAATGCTAAGTTAAAAGTCTTAATCAACTTAATTTTTGGCATGGAATTTTTAATTATAAAACTATACTTTTTGTTACGAGAGTAAAAAGAGTAGAAAAAGGTTAAATCAAGACCACGAGAGTGTGAGGTTTTTAATCGGATAGCTAAAGTTAGGCATTCAATTTAAATACAGCGAGAGCGCTTTGAACTGGATTAAATTTTATTGTTTCCAAAGAGTATTGTTAAACACTTATGGGCTAGCGAGAGCAGACATAGGGCTTTAGGAATATAATCTAATACAAGACCACGAGAGTATGAGTTGCGGGTTTTTAAACTGATAATTTCTACAGAACAATTAAGTAAAATATTTCTTGTGCATAATGTTAGTTTAATTCGTAAAGGTCTATTAAGTTAAATCCCGACCGCCTTATCTTATAATTCAAACTTTAATTATTTTTTCCTTTTAGTTTAATTTAGAAACCAAATTCGTGACAACTTTCCGCCTTAGTTATTATAGTCGTTCTTTATAGCATTAGAGTGATTATAAAGTCCCTATGGGTTCGACATCTTTTTATTACTACGCGATAGGCTGTGCACTTGCATTTATAGATACCGTTTGACGTTAGGTAGATCGCGACATCAGTACTTAACATCATATGGAAATCAATGGAATCAAGTTTGAAACAAAATTTCTTTGAGAATCTTCATTAATCAGGAACCCTAATTTCAGCCCTTTTTGTTTTGAGGTGTTGCATTGCTTGAATTCTTTGACCAATCCACCTCTTTCTAAGACTTAAGGGATCATTTGAGATCTTGTGGGATGTTAAGAACCCTTTTAACATTATGGAGAATCCATGTAACCCTTCTATTGCTTTTGGATGATCGTCAATTTCACCAGTCATTGATCACATGCACTATGCCTCTAGCTATGAATGTTATGCTTCAAATTATGCAAGGATGTGGAAATAGGTATGCAACATGATATGTTGAATGTTATGAAATGAGAGGGGAAATTTTGGGGTATTACATCGCGTATCGATCGACATTGCAACAATTTCCAAAGCGAGCCTCCGCTTTGTAGGTTGGTGAACTCATAATCACTTTTGGTTTTAAGTTATTTTGCACTTTTCCAACTTGTGACGTTCTTTGCATTTTGGTTGATTTATGATGCGGATTGTTATGTTTTAATCTCTTGACATGTTTTTGGTTCCGATTAGTGCCTTATCCATGCATTTAGGTGTTAATTTCGTGCTAACTTGGTAGTAAATAAATTAGGAACCTTAGAAATAAGTTGGTAGTTAGAAGTGTTTCTTTCTGCTTTTAGTTTTTATTCTGGTTCAGTGTTAATCGGTTAACACATCTGTTAACCGATTAACACGTAATGTTTCTAGAAAATTCTGCATAATTTGGCAGTGTTAACCGATTAACATATCCGTTAATCGATTAACACTGAGCAATTTTTGTTTTTTTGTGCATTTTGATGTATGTTTGCATGTCATTCCATCCTTAATCATCTTAGATCATTAGGACATGATTTTAGGGAGTTTTTAGAAGCTGTTTTGATGCATGATCATGTGGTTTCGACATTTTTCGACATGTATGTTTGCTAGTTTTCGGTTTTTGTGCATAATTGTGAACTTTGTGTTAATGATGATTTGTGAAGGTTGTTACCATAATTGAACTTCATTGTTAGCATGTTAATGATGAGTTAAAGTTTTGTTTTGCACTGTATTGGTGATCGATGCATGTTTCAGATACTTGCGCCCATAATCAAAAAAGTTGCATTTTGCTTGAAATTGCATAATTCACATATTTGCATTCATTCTTGATTGTTTGTTTGTTTCATTTCCTTATCGATATTCATTTCAGATTGTGATGCATTAAGATGTACATTTATTTCATCATTGTTTGCATTAAAGTCTCAATTTTGGAAAAAGATGCATATAGTTACTTTTGTATGAAAAATACATTAAATTGGTTAATTTGTTTACATATTCACATGACCATAATCATACTAACCATGTTGCATTCATTAATGATTGTAGAATATTGCATATTCATGCATTATGATCCATGCATTTGCATTGAAAAAATGATCAAAATCTGCCATGTATTCACTGTTGTGTTTTAAAACAGAAGCTGTAAAATGTATGTTGCATTGTTGTGTTGTGACACTTATTACACCTATTTTCATGTTATTTGGTAGCTGTAATAGGCTATTTTCATGATTAGTTGCATTTAGTAGCTTATTATGTGTTAGAGAGTTGTAGTAGCTGCTGACTTTAGGTTTTGCTTAACTTTTAGGCATCCTTAGGCTTAGGATTGAGTTTAGTTTAGGTCATATTTATGCTAGGACAAGTTTGGTACTTGATTACCTCTTTCCTTTTATCCATTTTGGATTTATTTTACTAACCTTTGTTTTTAGGGGGTTATGGTAAGCCATGTGCGTGGGAGGGTATCATACTTACATCTTCTTCCTTATCCTTTTAAAATTCAACTTGTGTTTGTGATAAGCATGGATGCTTCTTCGACATTTCACTTTTTTCATTCCTTTGAGGTCTAAACTCATCTTCAATCTTTGAAGTGAGTTAGAACTTGCTTTCCTTTTCTTTCTAGGATTAGAAAACCACACTAACCATAGGATCCCTTGAATAAATAACTTAGGATGGGTCTTAGTTCCCCCTAATTTTTGTCCTTTTCAATTTGAGTCTTCTTTCTCATCTCAAAATAAAAATAAAATACCTAATAAAGGGTGAGCTTTCTCGTGCGTCAGGAGACTTTACCATGGGGTATTTGCACGCATTCCATCTCGGGATGAGATGTAGGATATCTATCATGATGAACAAGTCTTAGCATGAGTATGTCTCACAAAAAACACAATCAAAAAACACATCTTCTAAAAGACAGTGAACAAATAACACACGTCTTCCCTACGGGAATTCTCTTCTCATCTCATTCACTCATAACGCAAGAAATCGCTACGACTTGTCTCTTTGTAAGACGGTAACACACTCATTCAAGGCGAGCCTGCAACACCTGAGCATAGACATAAGCAGTTCAATTCATAAAAAATACAAACAAAGTTACCTCCTTAGTTAAGCAACCTACGTCGACTCTGATTCTCATTTCTCATGAGATACGTAGGCAGTAGGATAGAGCCCATTTGGGCACATTCTTTAGTTTCCCTACATTTTACCCATACCTTTTTGTTCTCTTTTTCCAGTTCCAGTAGTGGTTTTTATTCAACATCAGTTTTATTCCTTACCCTTTGAAACAGACTAACAAGCGTGGATCCCGTCGGGTACGACTGATGATCTGAGGTGCTAATACCTTCCTAGTTTGTAACCGACTCCCGAACCCATTTCTTTGGTTCGCAGGACCTTGTCCTTTCCTTTTCTCTTTGGTTTGTGCAACATTACCTTTCCTATTCATTCGGGATAAAAATGTATGGTTGACGACTCTACCTTTTTTGTACCACTTTCACGTTTGTACTTGGATGAAAATCCCGGGAGCGACAGGGATAGGTTACAAAATGGGAAGGTTTTACGCACCCAAAATGTCTGTGGTACTCTACAAGAGCCCTTTGAAAAATTTATTGCTTTTTGGTTTGAAAATGTTTTTAAAAGAGAGTGGAGGGATGAGAAAAGACTTAATTTTTAATGTTTTTGTGTTTGGAGAGGTTTACCACCTCATGCCTACGTACCCACAACGTGCAATGTAAGATCAAAACCTCGTAGTACGTGGTACAAATAGTGAAAATGGTTGGTTTTGATTGATTTTATTAAGTGAAGAGAGTTTGTCATTTTCAAATGGATAGCCTAACAAATCTTCCATGAGAATGAGGGCATGGACTCATACATCATTATGTGGAGGATGCCAACTTGGATAAAATCGACGAGTATGCCACTAAACCCCCACGAATGACAAGAGACTCAATTACATCAAACTACAACCATGGAGATTGAGAGACTTGTACTCAACTAAAGAATAATGACTCGTAGTCTACACTTGTAAAGAAAACAAACAAAGGTGCACAAAGGCATAAAACAACTTGAATGAGTTTGGTTCTTTTTATTTTTGAATTAAAGTCAAGATGATTAAGTTCATTGATTTAAAAAAAAGTAGTAAAATCTACTTTACAAAAGTCAAGGTTTTATTTATTAAAGAGGTGATGATTTTGAAAACGAGAATCCTTTGAAAAAGAGAGAATTTTTGAAAATTGAAGAAGGGGAAAGAGATGAAGAGGCTAACCTCGTACAAAAAAATCTAGGGAAAAGAATGATATAACCGAAATGAAGCCACTTCAAAGTATTAATAAGAATTCCATCCTTAAGCATGCTAAAATCCATTGTCAAATAAATGCGAGTCTTCAATGATTAACACTTCCATTCAAAGGGATAAGGAGTCCTAATTCTAAGTCCAAAGGTTCCATCAATACTTCAAAGTTGTCCATGGGTAAGTCACTCCAAGGCATAGGCTAGTAACCAATAGTCCAAGATGAGAAGAATTAAGTTTTTTATGGTTTAAGCCTTTATTAATATTTTTGTGTCCAAGTGAACAAAAGAAAAATCAACATGATAATGAATGATAAAGCATAATTAAAATAAAGGAAATAAAGAAGCGAGAAGGAAATTAAAGAACAATAAAATGAAAGAAATATAATAGAATAGTAGTATAATAGTATTAATAATAATATGTACATAATAATGGTATGGTGAACTTAATCATCCACAACCAAAAGAGAAGTAACCAAGGAACTTAGTACCAAAATCGGAACGCAATCGGTTCCGCTTAGTATCTTACACTATAGTGATTAATCGAGGCGATTAGATCCAAATTCAATGAAGTTTGAAAGAAGATTGGGATACCCAAAGCAACTACGTATCAAACTTCAAAAGTCGTGGATCTTAACGCAAAAAGATTAATAACTTTGGGATTACGCGACCAATACGAGGTCCGGTCCACAAAAGTGCGAGTATCCAATTGGATTTTTATTCTAAATTCAGGACACATTTAGGTCTATATTAAGCAATCTCTGAGTAATTTACGAAGTAATTAACCTACAAATGAGGCCGGCCAAAACCAATTAAGGTTAACGGTGTTAGTGCTAATACATGCGAGATAAACGATATGTAAATCGCCATCTGAACGCAATTCCGCACAAAAATAAAGATGAATACCAAATTGAGTTACACTTATGGTATTCTTTCATATTTAAGTTCAATCACTCATTTTGGTGGATTCAAGTATGAAAATATCTCACTAATGGAAAGTACCTAAAGTGAATTAAATAATTTACTTAGAGGTAGATTTGGACTAATGATTACTAACCACTCTAATCTACACCCAAAGTTCATTGAAATTAAAGAGAAATCAGTCCCAAAAATGTCTCCCAAGGTAAAAATAAGCAGAGAGGAGAAGAGGAGAGAAAAGGAACCAAAAACAGCCCCAAAACAAGCCAAAAATTCAGTTTTGTTTCAGAGTAACCAGTTACTACCAGAGTGGTAACCGGTTACTAGTTCAAAAAAAGAAGTTTCTGAGCAAAATTAACACAGCTAACTGGTTACTACCAGAAGGGTAACCGGTTACTCTGTGTACAGTAGTAAAAAATGGCCAAAATTCAGTATGATCCTTCTTTCAAAACATTTATCAAACACCTTATGATCATGAACTGAATTGGCACGAATTTTAATATTAAAAAATAACGAAATCCCTGTAATCAAACAACAATTTATGATCCAAAGGATTAACAACCAAAAGCATCAAGGATCTACATCTTGAATGATGGTGGTGAAGGTATAACCATGGAAGAATGTGAATTACCAAGAACAATCTTCAAATTGATCCAATACCAAGCTTGATCTACTGAATTTGATGGATAAAAATGAATAGGATGAAGGTTTAGCTCAAAGTTAATCAAGAATTCAATGTGAATTGTTGATAACTTTCAAAAGAGAGAAAAGAGCTTTAGTGAATTTTGGGGTTTGGGAAGATAATTGGCAAGGGATTTTTGGCTATCAAAAGCTTGAGAAATGAATGAGAAAGACCCTTTATTTATAAAGTTTAAGTATGGAAATTTGGTGGAATGGAGCTTGCTTTGGAAATTTAAAATTAGGCTTGGAAATTCAAAATTTGGAGGGAATTATAAAAGAGTGGTGATTAGTGAGGGTTTATGGTGGGAATTAATTTTAATGATGTATGGGAATTAAATGGAGATGGTCTAGAATATTCCAAGTGTGATAAAAAATGAAATTGGTGCCAAAATTGAATATTTAAAATTGCTGCCAAAATTTTTAAAATTGTGCGCTGGTAACTGGTTACTCCTAGGGTAGTAACTGGTTACTTAGTGCAAAATTTGAAAATTTTATTTTCTTTTACACTATTGTGGCTCCGGCTCGATTCTTTTGTGCGTCGAAGAAGACATAGAAATAAACACATGAACCTTGGAATTCCTTGAGTAAATCAATTAAATCGGGAAATCCTTGATCGAATAAATTTGAATTGTTTGCGGATCAACTTCGACTTTTTATCTATGAAATTCATACGAGCTGCGGGACTGCTGTTTTTGTTATTTTCACCTGTTCTTCCCCTGAAAATGTTAATAAATGAAAACAAAAATATTTTTTGGATTTTAATTAATGGTTAGTAAACATAAACAAATAAAAACAAATAAAAGCAATGGTGATCCCGTATGAGGCATAAAGCTACAACCAACAAGAATCGAGGAACCAATATGTAACCTTATTTGTATGGAAGATGCAGATGAAATATAAATAAATCTTTGGGCAAAAATTAAGGTGTTACACTCACTTACAGTGATTAAGGCATAAGTTATAAGATCTGGATAACCAAGTCTCTAAGGTGGCTTGATGACTCTTCTTGACCTGTCTCTTGCTAGCAGGTAGTCATTATCAGTCTCCTCATCTTCGACAACAGTTTCTGCTTCTTCTTCGACTTCATCTGGGTCATGTAATTCATCATTAATATGCTCCACCTCAATAGAAATTTCTCCCTACTCCATCTCTTTGTTAACATCTTCAGTTTTCTTGAAAGCCATCTCAGCTTCATTGAAAAATACATCTCGACTGGTGATACACCTCTTGTGACCTGGCTCTAGGCACCATAGCCTATAAGCTTTGACTCCTTCAGGGCATCCCATGTGAAGGGAAATTTGCAATCTAAATGTAGCAGAAAATAAAACAAAAAATCCCTTTAGAGATCCTTACAAAAGATCATGATTTGTGATAGAAATGTTACCTCTTGTGGCGATGACACCTTTGAATCCAAATCGATGGATGATCACAAGCATTGTACAATGAACAACGCCTCTTCTCTGTCTACATGAACAACTTCCTTCAGTCACAGTGCTAGCTGATTATGATTGAAGGTTTTTGAATGTGAGAGAGAAAAATAGAATACAACCAGTGTTTCAACAACAACAACCTTTGAGCTTCTGCACAAGGGTTCTATTTATAGAACTACTTGTGTAGGCTGCAAGCTAAAAAGCTAAACTCAATAATAATATTATTATATTATTATAATAACTATTATTATAATAAACATAATTTTATTATTATCGTATTTTATAACTATTCTGGACCGGCCCCATCCCTACAATTGGGCCAAGAGGACCAATCCAATAGGCCTACTCGACGTCGAGCACAATTAGGAAAAGTGGTCCCTGTAGACCACTAGCAGTCCGACCACGAGGAGGTTCCCTAACGGCTAGTATTGATCGTTGCCTATTTTCACGGATTCCTCGATCCGCGCCTCACAGAATGGACCAATAATCTTCCAGTTAGTCCCTTATATAAACCCTCTCATTTGGGAGGGTCAGGTATTCGATCTCTCTGACCTTTATACTTGTACTTGCCCACTCTTTGCTCGGTTACTTACTTTGGCATCGGAGTGCCTTGCAGGTACAACCCTTTTTCTCCTCACCAACCATCTCCATCAGCTCTCGAGGCCAGCAGCATCGGATCCTAATCTCTAGGTACGATCAGGTGGCGTCGTCTGTGGGAAACTGATTTCCCCGTTCTTCTTTCAAAATATTCAAAGAACCAAAGTTTTAACAAGATCCATGGCTGCTCGGGACAACCAGGAAAATCGATCAAACGATGGCATGATTCTCACACAACGTGAGAGCAACATCCATCCTCCTCTACATGACGAAATGGTGCAAGACCATCCGGACGGGAAGGCGGCATACCTTCTCCTGATCGCGATCAACCTTTGGAAAGTCGCCCGGAAACTCTTTTTCCTTCGACTCCTTCGGGGTCAGATTTCGCCGCATTGGCCGAGATCTTGAATCAAACAAACTTGCTGCTCCTCGCCCATGGCGAGAAAATCGCCCGTCTCGAAGATAATTCTCGTCGACCACAGTCTCCCGCGAGACCCCAGAGGGAGCATACTCCGTCTCCTGCCAAGAAGAAGAGGAAAGGGCACACCGACGAATCAACAGGCGACAAACGTTTTTGTCAGTCTTCCCCACGACCCTCTCCTAGAAGAAAATCAAGAAGGAGCAGATCAAGATCTACCTCTCCCCGACGAACAAAGAAACATGCTCACAGGTCTTCGTTGTTCAATTCCAGCGACGACGAGGACGCTCGGGGTCCCCTCTCGTCTGAAATCATGGCGGCCAAGCTCCCAAGAGGTTTAGAGAAACCCCCTCCGCTGGGCTCTTACGATGGGACCACAGACCCAGACGAGCACATCGAGAATATCGATGCACTGCTCGACTATCGGGGTGTACGAGGGGCAATCAAATGTCGCCTTTTTCCTACAACGCTGAGGAAAGGAGCAATGACATGGTACAAAAGCCTCGAGGCCGAATCTATTACCTCGTGGAAACAACTTGGACGCACGTTCTCCAGGCACTTTACTGCATCAAGGCGGCACCCAAAGACAGAGGCGTCGCTCGAAGCGATCATCCAGGGGAGAGACGAGCCTTTACGAACTTACATCGAGAGGTTCAATAAAGAAGCGGTCCAAGTATCCACGACCGACGACATGAAAAAATACTTGCTGGAACGAGGGTTACGCCCCTCGACTGATTTTCATCGGGCGGTCGGCATTGAAACCCCGGCCACCCTCGACGCATTCCTATTGAAAGCCCAAGCCTACATTCAGTATGAGGAAAAACAAGCGGCCAGTTCAGTAAGAGACGCTCGACGCCGTAAAGATGCCAAACCACATCGGGTCGATGAACCTTCGACATCTCGTCGAGGAGGAGACAAAAGAAAGGATGATCGCTCCCGTGAACCGCGGGAGCACCGGGGACCTATCGGTCGGTTCCACGAGTACACACCTCTCCTGGCCTCCAGGGAGAAAATTTTGTCTGAATGCGCCAATTCGGAATTCAAACAGGCAGGGGTATGTTTTCCGAGGCAACAACCTAGCAAGCCCGGCACGGATAAAACGAAATACTGCAGATTCCACAAGAGCCACGGCCACAACACAGAGGATTGCATCCATCTCAAGGACGCGATCGAAATCCTCATCAAGGACGGGCACCTAAAGCAGTTCACCAAATCCAGAGATATTCCTCGACAGGAAACACAGGAGACCCAGAAAGTCGAGGAAGCCATACCCATCCCTGCAGATGCTAACATGCAGGTCGCTCTAAGCATTTATCGCCCGGAAGACTTCTTCCTACCGGACCGCGCCGAGAGTTCGGGATACTTCTCCTCCCACAGCCCATGGGAAGCTTTCCCTTCGGCAATGGTCATATCGGGAGGAGTATTTAATAAAATCACGGTCGGATCCGTGAAACGGAAATTCGACCAGCTAATTGCTAAAGGGCCTGCGCAAAACGCCACCCTGGATCCACCAAGAGAGGGCTCTGTACCCCTTGCATTTTATCGGGAGGAACTCCTAGAAGGGGAGCCCAACACTAGCATTCCTCTGCTCATCCGAGCACGCATGGCGAACTTCGATGTGAGGAGGATCCTGGTGGACCAAGGTAGCTCCTGCGACATCATGTACTCCCAGCTGTTTTCGACACTCTAGCTAAACGAGACACACTTAACTCCATACGTCGGATCAGACCTGCAGGGTTTCAATGGAGCAATATCCCGACCATGGGGCTATGTCGACCTATTTGTTACCTTCGGGGCGGGCGAGACAGCCAGGACGGTCAGGGTTCAGTTCCTAGTCGTGGACTGCCCATCTCTGTACCAATGCATCCTAGGACGACCAACCTTAGCCGAGCTAATCGTTGTGCCATCCACCGTCCACCTGAAGATGAAGTATTACACTACTTCAAGTAAAGTCGCCACATTGCACGGAGACGTCGACGCTGCCCGCAGGTGTTTCGAAGCAGCATCAAAAGGTCTCAGCTCAATATCATACCAACCAAGTCCCCCGACGTCAAATTCACCAGATATTCCCAGGGCTTTCCCTCAGGTAGACTCGATCGACCTAGACTACAGATTTTTGGATAGTAGCGAGGGCGACCAAAGGCCAATAGAATCGCTATCCCGACCAATACCAGATGGAGACTTCAAGCTAATTCCTCTGGGAGAAGACCCAGCTCGGTGCGTTAAAATCGGAGCTTATATGCCTGAGTTGGTGAAGCAAAAATTGGAAGCTTGCCTCAAAGGGAACGCAGATTTATTTGCCTGGAGCGCCGCAGAAATGCCAGGACTCGACCCCGAGACAGCCTGCCACCACCTCTCCATTGACCCAACACACAAGGCAGTCGCTCAACGCAGGAGGAAGCAGTTGACCGAGAAGACCGAAGCAGCTGAATCTGCTGTTAAAGACCTCCTAAAGGCTAAATTTGTAACCGAGGCCAGGTACACGACCTGGTTCTCAAATGTTGTACTTGTGAAAAAATCTAGTGGAAAATGGAGGATGTGCGTTGACTATACCGATCTCAATCGGGCATGCCCAAAAGATGCATACCCTTTACATAACATTGATAAATTGGTCGACAATTTGTCCGGCTTCAAGCTATTATCCTTCATGGACGCATATTCAGGGTACAATCAAATACCCATGGCCGTGTCTGACAAAAAATACACGGCCTTCATGACCGAATCGGGCAATTACTTTTACAACGTTATGCCCTTCGGTCTAAAAAACGCGGGTGCAACATATCAGCGCATGATGAATAAGGTTTTCCGAGCTGAAATCGGAGATATGCTCGAAGTATACATGGACGACATGATCGTCAAATCTTAACAAGAAACGGACCATGCGTCCCACTTACGAAAAGTGTTCGATCAAGCACGAAAATGCAAAATGCGCTTCAACCCTGAAAAAATGCACGTTTGGTGTCCGAGCAGGAAAATTCCTCGGATTTTACTTAATCGAACGAGGCATCGAGGCCAACCCCGACAAATGTCGGGCATTCACGGAGCTCCCAACTCCCACTTCTAAAAAATCCATACAATCACTAAACGGGGTCCTTACCTCCCTCGCTCGGTTCGTAGCAAAGTCCGCTCAACACGCTCTCCCTTTTTACAAACTCCTACCCAAAGAGGCAACTTTTGAGTGGACGGGGGAGTGCGAGCTAGCGTTGTCCCACCTAAAAAAGACACTAAGTGAACCCCCAGTCTTATCCAGACCCAAAGAAGGGGAGATATTGTATCTCTACCTTGCAGTTGCAAATGAAGCAGTAAGCGCGGCACTCGTGCGCGACCTACCTGAAGGGCAAAAACCTGTATATTTCACAAGTAAAGCACTCCATGGCCCAGAAATTCGATACCTCCAGATAGAAAAAGGTGGCTTTGGCCCTCCTTCTCGCAGCTAGAAGGCTACGCCATTACTTTCTGGCTCACACCATCATCGTAAGAACCGACCAGCCCATAAGACAGTTGCTCGGTCGACCGGATATGGTCGGACGAATGCTAAAGTGGTCATTGGAGCTATCCGAGTTTGACGTCAAATTTGAGGGAAGACAAGCTCTCAAAGCCCAAGCACTGGCCGACTTCGTGGCTGAACTTACCTTCACCGAGCAAGACCCGAAGGTCTCATCCAAATGGGTTATTTTCGTGGACGGAGCATCTAGCCCGGCGGGTAGCGGAGCCGGAATTATCTTGGAAAACGAAGAGGGGAATGTCATTGAAGTATCCCTAACTCTATCTTTCCCCACTTCTAACAACCAGGCAGAGTACAAAGTTTTTCTAGCGGGCATACGACTCGCGACCGATCTGGAAGCAGAAGAGATTACAATCTGCACGAATTCTCAGTTGGTCGCAAGCCAGGTCCGAGGAGATTTTCAGGCCAAAAATGATAACATGGCCGAATATTTGGCCCTCGTAAAAGGCGAACTAAAACGGTTCAAAAGTGTGGAAGTCAGACATGTTTCGCGGGAAAACAATGCCCGCGCGGACATCCTGTCCAAATTAGCAAGCACTAAAAGGAAAGGAAACAACAAGTCCGTCGTACAGAAAACGCTTCCCCAACCAAGTATCAGACAATCGTCGGCCCGCGTAGACATTAACGTCGTGGGCGACACGAGCTGCTGGATGACCCCAGTATTCAACTATTTAACTAAAGGAGAATTACCGACCGACCCAAAAGAGGCTAGTACTATACGACGAAGGGCATGTTCATATTCTCTAGTAGGTGGACGTATGTATTGTCGTGGATTCTCTACACCCCTCCTCAGATGCGTAGAAGAAGAAAATATCCCACACGTACTAAGGGAAGTCCATGAAGGAATCAATGCGCAACATCCTAGCGGACGGTCGTTGGCTCGAAAAATCCTACGGGCAGGATACTATTGGCCCACCCTCCAACACGATGCGAAAGAGCACGTGAAGAGGTGCGACAAATGCCAACGACACGGAGACGTGCACGCAGCACCCCCATCCGAGCTAAAATCATTATCGTCACCTTGGTCGTTCGCATGGTGGGGAATGGATATCTTAGGACCATTCGTCGTCGGGTCCGGTCAAAATAAATATTTAATTATAGGTGTCGACTATTTTACCAAGTGGATAGAAGCTGAGGCCTTAGCCAAAATCACTGCGCTCAACATACTACGTTTCTTCAAGAGAAACATCCTCGCCCGGTTTGGGTTCCCCTCGCCATCGTGACCGACAACGGCACTCAGTTCACAGATAAACACTTCAAAGAATTCGTTGCATCAATGGGAACGAAACAACATTTCGCTTCAGTCGAGCATCCCCAAACTAACGGGCAAGCAGAGGCCGCGAACAGGGTAATCCTAAGAGGTTTGAAATGAAGATTGGACGAGCATAAGAAGCATTGGGTCGAGGAGCTACATAGCGTACTATGGGCATATAGGACCACGCCCCACTCAACAACCGGCGAATCCCCATTTCGATTAGCATATGGAACCGAAGCGGTGATCCCTATAGAAATGCACGTCTGATCGAAGCGCACATAATCCCCCATGGACCAAGATACCAATTCCGAAGCCTTGAGAGACGAGCTCGACATGGTCGAAGAAGTTCGATCGGAAGCCGCTCTTCGAGAAACCATTCTCAAACAAAAAATAGCCGCTCGGTATGATTCTAAGTTCATAAGGCGAACGTTTGAGGTAGGCAGCCTTGTCCTTAGAAGAAATCACAGAGATCCCCGCGAGGGAAAACTAACACCCAATTGGGAAGGCCTGTATCGCGTCCGAGCAAAAACCGAGAACGGAGCTTATTATTTGGAAAATCTACACGGGGAAGAGCTTGCTCGGCCCTGGAACACCGAGAAACTCAAACAATACTACAGCTAAATCACAAAGTCACCTTACTCAACTTCCAAGCAAGGAGAAAGGGGGACCGACTGAAAACTGCGTCCCTAGGTACGAGCATGACAGCCCAAATATGACAAAGTCAAGTAAGATCTCCTTTCGAGCAAAAGAGAAACTTGCCGCACTGACGGATACTCGAATGAGTCCGACGTCTCCTAAGTACCACGACCAGGAAGAACCCCAGCTCGCGATAGGATGTTCAAGCCACGGAGCCCGGGCCATTATCTTGGCCCGGGAACCGACCATGAGTAAGACTCCTAAATCTGAATGGTCCCCCTAACCAACAGATCACTCACGCACCCCGTATTCATTCGATCACATCTAATTAATGCAAAGATGCATACCAAACACTTAGTAAAAATAACAAGTAAATTATGTCCTCCGACGGACGCATTGTTACGAGCAAATAAAACATAGAAACCTACCGTCAAAACTATCCTAAGCCACATGCATTTCTACAAAATCTAAGCTATAAACACCTAGAAAGAAGAAAAAGAGCCGTACCTTGCGCTTGAGAAGACATTCTTGAAGAAAATAACGTTCTGAAAGTGGTGGTCGGCAAAGAGAGTGTTGAAGAAGAAGATGAAGCGAAAAGTTCAGAATGGGCCCTGAGAATCCTATTTATAGGAAGGGGAACACGTGCAAACACGCGTGACCCCTACACGCTAGCCCCTAGACTAGCCGTCAAATCATTAATAGGCGCGAATTCCCAGATATTCCAGCTTTTTGTTTCACATTCTTCTGCCGAGCAACGCACCAGCTGCCCGTTCCCAGAAGATCGACAACGTAGATCCCTGACCCTAACGTTGTTCATCGCCGAGCATAAAATCATTCTTAAGTCACTGCTCTACCGCACGAGCAATGACTTGGGGGGATCCTGTTCTGGACCGGCCCCATCCCTACAATTGGGCCAAGAAGACCAATCCAATAGGCCTGCTCGACATCGAGCACAATTAGGAAAAGTGGTCCCTGTCGACCACTAGCAGTCCGACCACGAGGAGGTTCCCTAACGGCTAGTATTGACCGTTTCCTATTTTCACGGATTCCTCGATCCGCGCCTCACAGAATGGACCAATAATCTTCTAGTTAGTCCCTTATATAAACCCTCTCATTTGGGAGGGTCAGGTATTCGATCTCTCTGACCTTTATACTTGTACTTGCCCACTCTTTGCTCGGTTACTTACTTTGGAATCGGAGTGCCTTGCAGGTACAACCCTTTTTCTCCTCACCAACCATCTCCATCAGCTCTCGAGGCCAGCTGCATCGGATCCTGATCTCCAGGTACGATCAATAACTATTATAAAATTAATAATAACTATTATTATATCATATGTCAATTAAGCACATGATACCTTACCATATTTCGTATTCCATTCAAGTGCACAGTACCTTACAGTGTTCCTCATTTACTCTACCTCTTCTCTAATAGTCCAAATGTGTGTGGCCCTGTAAGATTTCACGACATTGGCAATTAAATTAAATCATGTATTTAACATAATAAATAATGAACGGTATCTAGCAACACATCACTGCTACCCAAGTCACAAAATTGTCATGTGATCTAAAAAAACCTTTTGTGATAGTACTTGTGTGTACAATTACCCTTTTTCCCATATGTCTATATTGAACACAAGGCATATACCATGTCATCCTTGTCCAGTTCAATATTGGGTCCTTAGACATTTATCCTGTTACGCAGGATGGGCAAATTCGATCTAGGATACTCATGTCCCTCAGCATGCTTTGTGAAGATCACATCAATTGTCTTTATGATCATCCAGTTATGAATAATTTTTGATCATCAATAAAGTACTTGACTCTACATCTTAGGTCCATAGTAGTTTCAGGTCGAAGGGTGGTATACACCACTATCACCATGAGATTAACTTATGACACTTTGCATAACATTCTATGTAGTATTCTCATTGTGGGTCAATCCAGTATAAATATTACTCCTAATATTTATACTTATGTCAAGATTTGGTAACTCCTTATCCATGATCCATGAGATATGATCATCAGTCTATCTACATAATAGTCTTAATTCTTTAAGGATATCCCATTTCACATTAAAGCTCGACTATGGATGCTTTAATAATAATGTCCTTATGTTTAATGGAATCTCATGATTAAGTCACACTTAATATTTCAATAAACTAACTAGTTATTCTAGGGACTTTATCATTTTGAAAAAATAAACATAATAAATAAATTCCTTTTATTATTAATAAATAGTTCGATACAAGTACCAAAAGTATTGGCCTCTAGGGCTTACACCAACAATATCCCACTAGCACTAGAGCCCATTAGTGATACCTCTAATACCCATAGATCTAGTGTGGCCATCATGCTTCTGTTGCGCAAAAGGTTTTGTTAGTGGGTCAGCAATATTGTCAAGGTTAGGTACTTTGCATATCTTCACATCTCCATGTTCTATTATCTCTCGAATGAGATGATAATGCCTAAGTATGTGTTTGGATCATTGGTGAGATCTAGGCTCCTTAGCTTGTGCGATGGCACCATTGTTATCACAATAGAGATCAATGGGATCCACAATGCTAGGAAATATGTCAAGTTCAATAATGAACTTCTTAATCCAAACAACTTCCTTTGTTACATATGAGGAAATAATGTACTCAGCCTCGGTTGTAGAATCTGCAATTGTTTCTTGCTTTGAACTTTTCCAGCTCACAACGCCACCATTTAAGCAAAACACATAACCAGATTGAAATCTAAAGTCATCCTTATTGGTTTGGAAGCTAGCATTGGTGTAACCAATTACCGCGAGCTCTTCCTGACCTCCATATATCAAGAATGTATCCTTAGTCCTTCTCAAGTACTTAAGGATATTCTTGACAACTACCTAGTGAGCATCACCAGGATCATATTGGTACCTACTTGTTGCACTTAAAGCATACGAGACATATGGTCGAGTACATAACATGGCATATATGATAGATCCTATTGTAGATGCATATGGAATCTTATTCATGCGACCCCTTTCTTCCTTAGTTGAAGGGGATTGTGTTTTTGATAGACACATGTCATATTGCATATATATGAATCCTTTCTTGGAATCATTCATATTAAAGCGTCTCAACACTTTGTCGATGTATGTACTCCGACTTAGGCCGATCAGTTTTTGTGATCTATCTAAATAGATCCTGATTCCTAATATATAGGCTGTTTCACCAAGGTCTTTCATAGAAAAGAATTTCCCCAACCAAGTTTTTACTTGTTGCAAGGTAGGGATATTGTTTCCAATGAGTAATATGTCATCTACATATAGTACAGGAAAATGATCATGCTCCCACTTTTTGTAGACACAAGGCTCGTCTTCAATTTTTACGAATCCATATTGTTTTAAAGTTTCATCAAAACAAAGATTTCGGCTTCTAGAAGCTTGCTTCAATCCGTAGATTGATCGTTGTAACTTGCATATCTTTTGGGCTTTTTCAGGTATCTCAAATCCTTCAGGTTGGGTCATGTACACATCCTCAAGAAGATTCCCATTAAGGAAAGCAGTTTTGACATCTATCTGCCATATTTCATAATCACGATATGTAGCAATAGCAAGTAAAATCTGAATAGCTTTAAGCATTACAACTGGTGAAAAGGATTCATCATAGTCTACCCCATGAAC
Source organism: Lathyrus aphaca (assembly GCA_963966055.1). Classification (NCBI taxonomy): domain Eukaryota; kingdom Viridiplantae; phylum Streptophyta; class Magnoliopsida; order Fabales; family Fabaceae; genus Lathyrus; species Lathyrus aphaca. The sequence goes on along the minus strand of OZ014524.1, from coordinate 239,957,222 downwards.
TTGTTTATAACCTTCAGAAACCAGTATTTCCTTATAGGTATGTACCTTACCATCCCTATCAATCTTCTTTTTGAAGACCCACTTGCATCCTATAGGATTAACTCCTACAGTAGGCTCTACCAAGTTCCAAACCTGGTTTGTGTACATGGAATCCATTTCATATTTAATGGCTTCTATCCACTTCTTAAACTCGGGACCAGTTATGGCCTCTTGGTAGGTCACTTGCTCATCTTGATCCATGAGTAATACATCACCTTGATCAGTTATGAGATATCCATATCTCTCTAGTTGGTGATGTATCCTGCTCTTCCTACGTTGGTATTGTTCTACTTGAGTTGTTTGCTCTTCTACAAATGTTTGTGATTCCTACTCTAATTCCTCCACAAGTGTATCAATGCTTTGTGATTCTTGAATTTCTTCAATCTCTACTTTCCTCCCACTGATTCCTTTAAAAATAAAGTATTTTTCCAAGAAGACTCCAGTTCGAGCGACAAACAACTTTCCCTCAGAAGGATTGAAGAAGTAATATCCTCTTGTTTCTTTAGGATACCCCACAAATAAATATTTTTCAGATTTAGGGTCAAGCTTAGTTGAAATTTTTCGTTTCACATAAACTTCACAACCCCAAATCTTCAAGTGAGACATATTTGGTTTCTTACTATCTATATCTCATATGGTGTCTTTTCTACCTTTTTGGATGGAACACGGTTAAATGTGTAAGCTGTTGTTAGTAGTGCATGTCCTCAAAAGGAGTTTGGAAGATCAGTGTGACTCATCATGGATCGGACCATGTCTAACAAGGTTTTATTTCTTCTCTCAGACACACCATTCCATTATGGTATTCCAGGAGGAGTGGACTGGGATAGAATCCTACACTCTTTTAGATGGTTAGCCAACTCTAGGCTTAAATATTCACTGCTTCAATCTAATCGAAGAGTTTTAGTATTCTTACCCAATTTGTTTTGTACTTCATTCTTGAACTCCTTGAACTTTTCAAAGGATTCAAATTTGCGTTTCATTAAATACACATAACCATATCTACTGAAATCATCAGTAAATGTGATAAAGTATTGAAAACCTCCTCTGGCTGGTATGTTCAGTGGTCCATATACATCAGTATGTATGAGGGCCAAAAGATCATTTTCCCTTTCACCATTTCCTATGAATGAGTCATTTGTCATCTTTCCAATAAAACAAGATATGCATGTATCATATGATTCGTAATCAAAAGAATCCAAGACCATCTTTATGGAGTTTGGAGATGTGTCTCTCATTTATATGGCCTAAGCGATTATGCTAAAGTGTAACACCCCAAAATTTTCCCTCTCATTTCATAGCATTTAGCATATCATTTGCATACATATCATTGCATTCCTAGCATTAGAATTTGAAGCATAACATCCAATAGCTTGAGGAATAAGGCATGTGGTTAATGACTGGTAGGTTTGTGATCATCTAAAGGCAAGGATATGGGTTAAGTGTTTCTTAAAAAGGCTCAAAGGTCTTTCACATCTCACACAAGCTCAAATGGGGTTTTAAGTCCTTAGAAGAGGGAAGTTCATCAAGAACCTAGCTTAGTGCAATATCTCCTATACAATGACCAAATTAGGGTTTTTGTGCAAGAAGGTTTCTTGTGGGTTTTTTGGTTCCAACTTGTTCTCATGGTCTTACATATGTTCTCAAGTTTCTATGGAAGGATTTTGAGGCATTGGTTCATTGAGGAAGTTTCGCAGGCAAGCAGTTACTTGTAGTGCAAGCAAAAGTCAACTATGCTAGAAGAAAAGTCAATTGTGACTTTTTGAGGTTTTTCTCATGGTTTTCAAGGTCCCATGCCCTTTCGTTGCTCTCAAATGTCAAGATTCATGCCATTCATCAAAAATCAAGAAGTAGGGCAAAAGTTACTATTTTTGGAAAATGACCTATAATGTGAATTTTCCATTTTTGGCAACTTTTCAAGTCACATTCAACCTAATCTTTCATCATCAAATATGATCCAAATGAAATTTTTCTAAACTTGAAATTTGAATATCATTATCTCCCCTTTCCAAAAACTACAAGATCATCTCCATAGCATGTGTGGTTCAAAATTTATGGCCAAAAGACTTCAAGTGGTTTGTAGAGTTTTCACATGTATTCAATCCTTCTACCTTTTGCAAAAAGCCTTAAATTTGTTTGTATTTGCTTCTAATTGGTAAATTCAGATTACAACATCAAATTACACATTATTTGGCACACGTTTGGCTTTGGAATTACTCAAATTGGTGTATTCTTCACTTTCACGATAAATGGCCAATTAGCAAAACACATCAAAACTTGAGAAGCAAGCCATCACAAGCCACATGATCATTTCAAATATGAATTGCACATGATATGAAGCCAACGCAAACAAGTTTCATTGCCCATGTACGTGTGGATCACAAGTTCCATGCTTTTATGCAAATTTGCATTTTCCCTCCAATCTCACTAACCACACTTCCCTTGGGTCTCTAACTCTGGTTAGGCCCAAATTAGATGATACAAAATCTCCAGATAACCATAGTTTGGGGAGAGCTTCATCAATTTTTTAGATTGATCAGAATTTTCATTTTCATTATTTCTTTCGATTCTCTCATTTCACAAGTGCATTTCACAATTTTCTTGCATATTCCCACTCCTTGAAGATCATAGAACACAAATCAATCATCATTTGAAGCTTCAAGCTAGGATTTCATAGGATCCGAATTTGAATTGAACTTTATCAAATCTCAAGATCCAGGCCATTTCTAAGCTCTAATTGCATTTATTTTGAAATTAGAGGCTCATAAGGCTTGATCTGCAGCTTACTGATGGTTTTCTAGGAGTATTTTGAGCTATGCGAGTTCTCAGGTTAGTGATGAATTCATGTCCTTAGAAATTAGTTTTTTTATGTGTGTATGATTCTCTGGATGTAGTTGAGTGCATTGATTTTATTTTGGACGTTGTTCATATTGCAAGTTTGAATATTTTCATATCTGAAAGTTTTGCTTCGATTTTCTTAATTTGTGTTTGGTTTGAAGTTTTTGAGTGCATATTTGTGAGCCTGGAGACTTTTTGAGTTGATCTATGGTTGTGCTTTTCATTTTTGGGTGATTTTATGTTAGTACTTTCCTGAGAAGGTGACTGGAGCCCTAGCTCCGGCACCGGAAGTTACTTGTAGATGATTTGAAGTCTGAAGGAAGAAGATGAACCACATGCTTTGGATTGTGAGATCTGAGGGTCCAGATGAAGCCAGCGCATTAAAAATGCGTGTGAGAGTCACATGTTTTTATGTTTTCATATTATTGTTGATACGCGTGTGTGTTTATTGTTATGGTGTGCCTTTGAATCTGAGCCTTCCATCTCTTATACTAATTCATTTTGTTGACTAGATTTGGTGCGCTGGATGAATCTTGTGATTAGTATTGAATCATAATTGTTGACTGTTGACCTATGGAAATGTTGACTGAGCTATTGGACTAAGCCCTAGGATTAGTGTTATCCCCACCCCCTGATTTGAGCCCAATGCATATTTTCACATGATTTTTGTTATTGTATCACCCCCTGCATCATTTTCATTTCATTTTTATTTTATTTTCATACATTTCTCATTTTATTTTCTTAAAATCATCAAAATGCATTCTAAAAATCTATAAAAATCCATGAGCATAGTTTAAACATTTAATTAATTTTAGGCATTTTTTATTTCTAAATTTTTGCATTTTTTCTCATTATTTCACATTTTATTTTTATTTTCTTTTTAAATGGTCTCTATTTTCACACATCAACTTTAACATTTTATTTCTCATATCATACAAAATATTTTTGAACCACTCTTTTTGAATCCACTTAATGACATCCAAAACCTCTTTAAAATATTTTTGTTTCATTTTTAAAACTTTTCTTAATTGAATTTAGATCCTTCATCATTGCATGTTGATTCTTAGTTCTTATATGCTCTTTTGATTGTTTGTTTGAGGTCCTTTCTTTCTGAATTTTTGTATGAGCTTTGATGCATGTTTGGTCCCTGGTTGATAACACTTGTTTTTTAATTTCATAATTTTGTAATGTCATTTGGTATGTGTTTGGTTGCTTGTGTTTGAAGGTATCTTACTTGATCAATGCTTGACCTCTTTTAACCCTAATTGTTTGAAGGCATTTATGCCATCATTTGAGGTATTTTGTTTGGGTTTGTGTGGCTTTCTTAGACTATTAAGAACAATGTTTGACCTTTGTTGAGCTCATTTAGCATGTGATGATCCTTTTTTTTAGTTTAAACATCTTATGTGACTTTTTGACATAGTTTTACTAATGTTTGCATCCTTTGCTTCTCATCCATATTTGTATGCCTCTATTGTGTTCATTCCTTCATCTCATTTTCATTCCATACATGATATTATAGTTAATAATCCATAAACATCAATACTTTTATACCATTATGCATCATTCTCATTTCATCTCAAGTATGAAGCATCATTTCATTATGTGACTTACTTGTACATGTTTGCTAAGTTGCTTGAACTTGATTAGCATGAATATTTGCCATGATTACTTGTGCATCTTGAACATGTCATATTATGCATATGCTTCTAACCTTGACCATTTCATATCATCTTTTCATCTTTTATCTTCATCTTTGCTTCACTTGTTCTTATAACATTGAATTGTGCTTGCATTTCTCTCCTCATCTCTCATTATGCCCTGAAATAACTCATGCATTTTTTGGTATGTTCATTTAGGGTTTCTTTAGGCATCTAAATGTGGTGTTTGAGTTCTTACTTTTATGTTTGTCACTTGGCTTTGATTATGTTCATGTACCTTTTCCTTTTCACTTCTTCTTTTACAACTTCTTTGAACTTGTTAATCTCTTTTGTACCTCTTTGCAAGTTGTTTGACTTTGATTGGGTTCCTTGAACTTGGTGTTTGATATTATGATTTTATTCTGACTTGTAAAGTCTTAGAACCTTTGGTTTCATTTCTTTGGTTTGCTTTATGTGTTTGTCTTCCATTTTCCCTCTCTTGAACTTCTTTGATTCCTTTACTAACCTTGCATGGGCTTTGGTAAATTGTGGGGATGTGGATGAGCTTCCACATTCCAATATATCCTTTATATTTTAAAGTTATTACTTGTGTTTGGTTAAGAATTCTATATAATTTGTCTTTTCATAATTGTTTTTCATCCCCTTTAGAAGCAACTTAACTTCCATCTTGGAAGTAACTTGTTTTCTAATCCATTCTCCTTTCTTCTACCTTTTCTTTTCTTTTTCTCTTCTTCCTTCTTCATTAGGATAGAGATTTCCATACCTCACAAACCTAGGATATCTAAGCATGATAACTTCATTAGGTTTAGTCTTCCTTATACATTTTACCTTTGAGGTCCTTTTGGTGCTTTCTCTCTTCTCATCTCCAAACAACTTCAAAAGACTTAATAAAGGTTGAAGTGACTTCTTGTATTATGGAATTATTCCATGGGGAATTTGCATATATTCCATCTTAGGGTAATGTGAAATTGTCTAGCATGATGTACAAGTCTAAACTTGAAGTCATTTTCACAAAGAAAAACTTAAAAATCACTTCTTCACTTCAAAATACAAAACCACTTAATAAGTATAATGAGTTAGTGTGCTTGAGCCCTAATATTTGAAACCAAGTCTTGGGGTTCTTCTCCTTGCTTGGGTGTAATTCTTCCTCATTCAATCTTAGAGTGATGTAAGAAGTACATACTCCATGGGAAATGACTTGAATACACTTTCTTGTGCCAAATTCAATAAAAGCTTCTAAAAGCATTCAAACCAACAATAGCCGTCTTTCCTTCGGGAATTTTTTTCTCATCTCCTCACTCTTAAAGAAAGAACTTGCTCTTAATTGTCTTTTGCAAGAAGGTAAATGCACTCGTTCCAGACGAGCCTGCAACACCTGAGCATAAGCATAAGCAATTCAATCCCAAAAACACAATCAGGTTATGTTAGCCTTATTGAGTCAAACTACGGTGTTTTGACTTTTCCATTGTACAAAGGGAATACGTAAGCACAAGCGACGACGCTTGACGAACATAATCCTTCTATCTCTTTCTTTTTTTCTTCGTACCATTTCATCTCCTTATCCTTTCATCTCATTCTCCCTTATTTCTTTTCAATCCTTTCCAGTAGCAGTTGCAGCATTAGAAGCTACCATCACCCTTTGAAACAGTGCTAGCAAGTGTGGATCCCGTCGAGTACAACAGACAATCTGGGGTGCTAATACCTTCCCAGTTCGTAACCGACTCCCTTTGTAACACCCTTTTAACCCCAACGGAAAATATACAAATAATTAGAGTAATTTATCATGCATCTTGTCAGACCCTAATTTTTTACCCTAATATTTTTCGCATCTCATCTGCATTTCTCATACAAACAAGATCACGCACTGGTTGTTTATCCTTTTCCAGGTACAGGTCTATGCCTTGCAGAGGATCACCATGTTTAATTGCTGTTATTTGTTTATATTTACTAACCTCTAACCAACATACAAAAAATATGTTGCAGTTGCTTCTTCTTCTTCTGTGTTGCAGGATTTCAAAGATAGGACTGTGATTCCAATTCAAATGTGTTTGTTCAGTCACGATTCAATTCAGATGGACGTTTGACCTAATCTTGGTCAAACTATCAAAAGATTGTTCAACTGCAAGTTAATTGTGCCAGTGGTTCATTTCTCAGACAATGCGTTTTCAAAGTTCAAGTTGTGTTGTGCGCAAAAAGTCATCAGTTATCAGACAGTGTTGTGTGTGAAGTTTAGTTCGAATCTCTAGTGTTCATCAGTTCATCAACTATTCATCTGAGGATTTATTTTCCTCAGTATGAATTCAAATCATTAGGGCATTGTTCAGACGATTCAAATGGTCGTGGCTTCAGGTTCAAGTTATTCAGTGGTTCAAGATTGACTGTGTTCACTTTATCAGTGGCTTGTGAGAAAAATCAGAATTGGTTGTGGGCTTAGGACCATTTCATATCCATTTTCGATTAAACCATTCTTTCCAATTTTTTCTATTATCCATTTTATTCAACATCCTAAACCATTTCCAATCTATCCAATTAGTATTCAATAGTCATTTTGTATCCATTTCGATCACTATCATTTATCCTACATAAAAAAATCCATTTTTTCTCTTCAATATTCATTCTCAATCCAATTACCATTTTCTTTTAATTCTTGTTTTTATCCATTGCTAAATTCACATTTCAACATTTTTTTTATTCATTCCATTTATTCCAATTTATTTCTTTCTCCATTCTTTCAATATTACCATTTTTTTATTTAGTAATCAAATCCATTTATTTTTTTTTAACCATTTGTCAAAAAAAAAAAGATTATCAAAAAAAATATTATTAGAAAAGGCCCATTTTTTAGCCCATATGAAAAAAAAGGGGAAAATAAGCATTGCCCACAACACATTTTACAAACTACATCAGCTAGCATCAAAGCAATTTCTCAGCCGCATCACACGCCAGCCCATGAATAACTTCCAGCCTCAACTTTAGTCACGCCTCCAAGCTACAGCTCTAACCAAGACTTCAAAGCCTCAAAGCACCCCACTTCTCCTAAGCCTAATTCACGTGACACTCCACAGCCAAGTACAAGCCACAACAACAATTCCTTCACAAGTCACGCCGCACAGCTGAAACAAATCACACTTCCGTACGTGAACCAAACGCGCAAGCCCCACACCTCAATCTTTCCCATACGCAATACAAACTTCCACACACCTCACGCCCAGCTTCCAAGCCCAACCAATTCTTCACACGCATGACAAGCTCAATACTCCAAGTTGCAGCACAACCCAGCTCATGTCAACAGTCGCGCAAGCAACATTTCCTCCAGCCTTCAAGTATCACCAGCTGCAACAAAAAACAAAACAGCAACAAAACAATTCAATCCTTTAAGCCGCAACTTTCCATCAGCATGCCCAGCCTTCCGTAAGCCGCGAGCCTTCACCGTAAGCCAAACGAATACGCACTCGAAACGCACGCCCTGCACACACAAAATGCAAGCCAAATATCATCAATAATTTGCGTATCCTGTGACCCTCAAAACCCAAAATACAGCATCAAAACACAGTGAGATTCAAAGCAAAACGGCAACGCACCAGCTGATACACGCAGAACTTGATTCAAATTGATTCAAAAACGCAAGCAAAAAAATGAGAGGCAAGCTAGCACGCGTTCCGTACCTTTTCAAAACGCAGTCCCAAAATTCCAAAACGGCAAGCTTCAAATTCCTCCTTCACTCTATAAATTCAAGACTCCACTCTTCTAATTCCCAAGCTTAGAAAGCCCCAAAAACCTCTGTTAAATTCCTTCCTCAAAGCTTCATCCCAATTTCGAATTTCCAACTTCATAAACCAAAATACCTTCAATTCAATTGAATTCACCATAAATTCCTTTCAGTTACATCACAATTTTAAAAACCTAGAAACTCACAATCGCGTTCTTCCTCATTCACAATTTTCAACCATTCATCAATAAATAACAAATCGGAAACCGGATCTGTGAGAAGAAGAAGTTAGAATGAAATTTGAAGTAGAATAGAGAGAGAGACGCGATTCTGATTGTAAAACTGTTGTCGGATTCCGTTGAAGGTACACCGCCGTGAAGCTCATGTTGTTTTCCGCAGTTCGCATAAGGAAGAAGAATGGTGTTCTTCTTCGTTTTTCTGTTTCTTTTATTTTTTTTGTTTTTGTAAATTTTGTTTTGGGCTCATGTGGCCTAGGATTAAAAATCTGATACCACTCCCCCTGTTTGCTCATCCACCACTACCCGCACCTAAGCTTCATACTATTCCCTTTCTTTTTTTTCTTATTTTCCATCCTTTAACTCTTTTTTTTGTTTTTTTTTAAATGTCTTCTTATTTTCTATATAAGAGATTTATAAATAGACTTTATAAAAAAAGGATGGAGGAAAAGTATTTGAGAAGCATTTTAGAAAAGGTTTTAGGAAAAGAGTTTTCTAGAAAAGGTTTAAAAAATATTTTAATGCTTTTATGGATTTATTTTAAATCCATTTTCATTTTTCTTCATCTTTTTCTTTTTTGGTCGATGACAATCTCCGATTCGTGATGGTTGAAATTCGAATAGTTTAATCTTCATTATTTCAAATCTATGGATGAATGATCATTTGGATCATTCTCCATACTTTGAGATCATGATAGGTTGCTTTCGATAAATTCAACGGAAATCTCGATTAAGATTAGACCGTTCCTTTTCTTTTAGTGTGGCATGTTTTCGGAGAACGATCCATTATATCGTTTCTCTAACATGTATTAACACAAATATTTTACACTTTAATTAGTGGTGGCCGGCCTCATTTGTAGGGTAATTACTCCGTAAATTACTCGGCGATTGCTTAACATAGACCTAAAGTTGTCCCGATTCGGAATGCGATCCACTTGGATCTGGTTGCCTCGATTTTGTTATTTTTGTTTCGTGGTTATGCTTGATTAAGTTCATCATACCACTTGTTATGTAAATATTGTTATACTAACATTTAATTAAATCTCTCGCACCTTATCCTCTTTTATTTCAATCTCTTGTTCCCTATCTCTCTTATTATGCTTCTATATCATTCATCATATTGCTTATTGTTTATATTATTATGCTTGTGATTTTTCCTTTGTCCATTTGGACACAAAAATATTAATAAAGGAATAAACATCTAAAAATTGGTGACTTTAATTTCGGACTATAGTTACTATCCTTAGCTTGGGAGTTTTGGACTTAGATTCTAGGATCATTCCTTTGCTTGAATTGTTATGGATTGAAGACTTTGGCTCCGATTGAGTTCACTTGATTATGAAGATGGAAATCCAATTGTTTCGAAGATTGTTTGCCATATGGTTTGATCGTTCTTCCTTTAGCTTTTATTTTTCAAATCTTAGGATAGTCCCTTCATCTCTTCCCATCTTCTTCAATTTTCAAATCTCCTTCCTTTTTTCAAAACTTTCTTTGTTTTCAAACTTCAAACATTTTTCTCAATCAAACCTTGACTTCGGTCATACGGTTTTACCTTTTCATTTCATTTTCTTAATAAATGCTAAACTACATAAGCATATCGAAACTTTCTTTCTCAAAAAACTTTAAAACATTCACAACTCATTCAACTGTTTTGGTGCCCTCGTGCACGTTTTCTTTTAACCATTTTTTATGTTTAGATATGATTCATTCTTTCTAGCGGAATTATTCGCTAAAGAATGACGACTTATCTTTACATTTTAAAATCAATTCAACTCATTTGTCTTTTCACAATTTGTACCACGAACTACGGGGTTTTGATCTCGCATTGCACTTTGTGGGTACGTAGGCATGAGACGTTCGTCTCTTCAAACACCAAAATCTTAAAAAACATTCTTCTTCTCATCTCTTCAATCTTTTTTCAAGCAAACCATTTCAAACCAAAAAAATGCAGTAAACATTTCAAAGGGTTCCCGTGGAGTACCACAGACAAGTCGGGTGCTTAAAACCTTCCCGATTTGTAACCAATCCCCGTACCCATTCTCTGTTTGATTCTTTTAGCTTTTTAGCTTTTAAGATTCTTTAAGGCTTTGTTCGTTCTTTTTGCCTTTTTCCTTTTGGAAATAAATAAAAGCGCGGTGGCGACTCTGTGTATATTGAGTGAAGTTAATCAATAGCTTACACTCATGATTTTACCGCTATAGAAAAGTGGCGACTCTGCTGGGGAGTTAATCTCTAAGTGGTTTCGGCCTACTTTGATTTGTTTACTGCTTTAGTTTTATTTGCTTGTTACTTGGTTGTTCTGTTCCGGTTTTGGTGATCCTCTGTGAGATAGATTCTAACCCGGATCTGAGTGACACTTATGATAGGACGGCGATATTCGAAGCGATACGCGATGGAGTAGTCCAAAGTGATATCAATTTGATAATCTCCACTCGGTTAGGCTCTCTTGGAATATCAATGTCATGACGAGTAATCGTACGTGGCATTATTTTCCGACCTTGAGCTGATCATACTGAGGACCGTAGAACCCTTAACCAATCTAAGCCAATTTAGGAACGTAGTGCGGAAATTATCTGGGTGTAAACCTAAGATGGTTGTCACGCGATACTACACTCGGACGAGGTCTATTTTAAGAATGTTATCGGTTGGGGAGTAATACAACGTACCGATAAAATTCTAAAGATGGTTGTTAACTCCGGGAACCTCTGTTAGCACCCTTCTGGTTTTTTGCAGGTACAATGAAGACAAACCTTAGTACATACCTGTGTGGGTTGGTGTTCTTATCCCTTGACTCCATGCTCGTGATTCGAACATTTGAACCTGTGTGCTTTGCGTGATCTTGTTTGTGTTTGTTGCATCTACATACTCATCATGATCATCATTACAACCATTTTTCAAGGAAGACAATTCCGATTCTTGCAAATATTGGGAAAAGCAAATATTCCTTTTTGTCAAGATATTTCATGACCATATTCTCGATGTTGAACATGTTTGCAATAATCAAGTTGTTTTTCTGAAAATGGAAGTGAACATTGCATATCACTGCATCCTCACATATTCTTGCGTTCATCCGAGTTGTGTGGGAACTCATTCCGGTTGTTTCTTTCCTCAGTTGTTTGTTGATCCGTCAAGCTGACTCCTCACCAAAGATACGGTACTAGAGCTGCTAACAGACGGAGAGCTATCAAATTGAGAATGGAGCACCAAGAACAGCATAACATGGAAGTTCGAATGGAGATTGATGAGTTGAAGGCCGGTATGACCAGGCTCACTGAAAGGATGCAAGTTCTGATTGCTCTAGGTGAACCACCTCAAAGGACTGTTATCTCTGAAGTTTTTACTGCTGTTGTTGATCCTCCTGTTTTTCAGCAACCGGTTTCTACTTGGTCAGAATATGGGTTACCTCCGGATTATAAGCCAGTTTCTGCAACTGCTCAGATTGGTGGTCCATCTGTTGTGCCAGTCTTTTCAGCTCCGACTTTTGTTGAACCTCAACCTGTTGTGCACGCTACTGCTCAGACTACTTATCAGAATTCTCCTTTCTTGTATCAAGCTGCTGGTCAACAAGCTGAAAATCAGGGTGAACCTGGATATATGGATGAAGTTAGAGAGCAATGTTTGACTCTTGAGAAGAGGGTAAGAGGTCTAGAAGGAAAAGATGTCTTTGGTTCTGCTGCAATTGACATGTGTTTGGTTTCCGACTTGGTTCTTCCTGATAAGTTCAAGGTTCCTGTATTTGAGAAGTACAATGGTCATACTTGTCCAAAGATTCATCTGCTGATGTATTGTCGCAAAATGGTTGCGCATGCTAAGGATGACAAGTTGCTTATTCACTGTTTTCAAGATAGTTTGAGTGGTGCTTCTATGAAGTGGTATGTTGGACTTGAGAAGAGTCACATTCGAAGCTGGAAAGATTTAGCTGATGCTTTTGTAAGGCAGTATAAATACAATCTGGACATGGCGCCTGATCGTCGTCAACTTCAAAATATGTCACAGAAGGAAAAATAATCATTCAAAGAGTACGCTCAGCATTGGAGAGAGCTAGCCGCTCAGGTGGAGCCACCTTTGCCCGAAAAGGAATTAACTGGCTTGTTCATGGACACTCTTCAACCGTTCTTTTGGGAGAAAATGGTAGGAAGTGTTTCATCTGGTTTTTCTGATCTAGTCACTATTGGAGAAAGACTAGAGGAAGGTATCAAGAAAGGTAAGATTACCAATTCTGAAGCTCCTAATGCTGCAAGAAAGTCTTTTGGGAATCCTCACAAGAGAAGAGATGGTGATGCTTATGCTGTTTCAACTGAGAGGAGGCCTTATCGCCCGCAACAACGATATGTTCAACCATATGTAGCTGCAGTCGCTCCTGTTGTTAAAACTCAACCTGCACAAACTCAAGCTCAAGCTCAAGCTCGACCAGCTCAAGCTCAAGTTTCGATTCGAGCTCAAGCTCAGACTCCTCATCCTGCTGCTGGAAAAAATCAGTATCGCAATAGGCCAAACTTTGATCCTATTCCGATGCCTTACACTAAATTGTTTCCTTCCTTGATTGAGAAAGATTTAATTACTACTAGGCCTCCGCCTCCTGTTCCAAATCCTCTTCCGGTTGGTTATAGATCGGATCTTCGCTGTGAGTTTCATCAAGGTGGAACTGGTCATGACATGGAACATTGCTTTGCACTGAAGGCTAAAGTGCAAGAACTTATCAGGAACAACATCCTTTACTTTAATGACCTTAATCCCAATGTCATCAACAATCCTTTGCCAAAGCTTGGGAAGTGAATCTTCTAGAAGACTTCAATAGTCAAATTTTCTTCAAGGCCAGAATATCAGACGGGACAGCTCATCCTTGTTGTTGATTGATCACTAGGCCATTGTTTCTTTATGTTTGCAATTTTCTTCAATCATATTAAGTTGTTTGCTTTTAATTTTGTTTGTACTTTCATGTTGGTTTTAATGAAATGAGCATTGCTTTGTTTTGATTCAATTTCATTTTCTATTTGCATCTTTATGTTTTACATTTCAAGTTCATTTTTTTCTCAAAGCTTTTACAATGATTGGAGGGAGGATGATGAAAATGAGATACCCATAATTGTTGTTGGTATGCTTTCAATTGAGACTTGTTTGATGATATACAGGCATTGTTTCAAATCTCAAACACTGGAGAAATAAGGAAGTTAATCCTTTGTCAACCCCTTTGAGCCTTGAAGTTGGAGTTTCTTTCTATTCGAAAAAACCCGCAATTTTAACCCGGGGATGGGTAGTTCTCAATTAATTCAAATGTGCATTCAAGTACAAGAGAATCATTCAAGACACCTTTCAAATAAAGGTTGCAATCTCAAGTTTTCCATCATACACATCAAGAAGTGTTAAAGATGTTTCTCAATTCAAAAGACAATGGTGGTTTGTCGTAGTCATTAAGCCATGCAGTCATTATCTTTCAAAAAAAATGATATTGAAAAAATTATTGAAAAAAATTAAAGCCCGCTAAGTCAAAACCTATGAAGGAGACTTAGGCAAAAACTGGGGCATCCCGCTGGCTGTAAGTTGAAATGACACAGTTCAAGCAAAAATTAGGGATAATAAAAGAAATATTTGTCAAGAGGTCATCAAAAATCCTCAACAAAAATAAGATGTGTGGACCAAAGTCCTTACCAGAAATAACTAAAAAAGAAAGATGTGACTGCTATCTCAAAATCTCTTGGCTTATGAACCATCTTCATCTGTGCAATCCCAAAATTCTTGGAACTCGAATGCATAGGTTGAATTAATTGAATGTAGGATTGGAGTTCATCACGAAGTTGGGGTGGGTACAAATAAACTTTGAGCCTATATCTTTTGTTTCATAAACCGTAAACCAGACCACGTTATAGCCTTCAAAAGTCCTAATTGAATCCAGGTTTCTTTTGAAAAGCATACTACAACGAGGTTGCGTAAACTGACTCCCAAGTTCTTTACCAATCATTTGTTTTCTTACCTTTGCTTTATCTTTAATGTTGTCTCAACCGCCGTGTTTGACAATGTTTTCAATTTCGTTACATCAATAAATTTCATTCCAAAAATGATTCTTGATTTCAAATTTTGCATTGAACTTTGCATTAAAATTACCAGGTTTGTACAAACACTTTTTATTTGCAAATAAACTTTCCTCATCAAGGAATTTTCAAACAGTTGAGAAACTTAGTCAGTGATCTTATCAGGGGGCAAGTTCTTCTCAGGTCCTATGGTTCAAGAGTTGTTGCTCAGTGCAAGTTATTCTCAGATTTGGTTGGTCAGAAGATTCTTTGCAAGTTTCATACTGGGTTATTTTCTCAGCATTCATTTCAAGAACTGAAGCCATGATCAGTTTATTCTTCTCAACAGTTATCTCAAAGATCTGATTATTTTCTCCGGCAGTAGGCAAGAACTGAATCCATTATCAGTTTACCCTCATCAGTTGTTGAACTTGGGGCAACTTTCTTCAAGAATCCCCAAGCAGTTTTATATGACTTCTCTCAAAAGATTTTCAACGTGGTATAGTTTACTAGTATGACAGAGATTTTGTTCAGCAGTAGCATCTCTAATTTTCGAGCAGAATGGCGGTGATTTCTGTGTTGAGGAATCAGTCTTTTATCTTTTCCACTCCTCTAAGAGTCTAAACTGGTTGTCAGCATTTTCTCTCATATTATCTCCTTGGGTGTGTTATTCTCCAGTTTTGTTTATGTTTGCATATGTGAGTGTTTTAGTCCTCATTATGCGTATTCTTGGGTGCGTTATTCCCCATTTTTGAAAATGTTCGCATAGTTGAGTGTTTTAGTCCTCATTATGCATTGGCTCGGGTGTGTTATTCCCCAATTTTGTTTATGTTTGCATATTTGAGTGTGTTATTCCTCATTATGCAGTTTTTTGGGTGTGTTATTCCCCATTCTTGTTAACATTTGCATATTTGAGTGTTTTAGTCCTCATTATGCGTGTTCTCGGTTGGTTTATTCCCCATTTTTCGTAAGTGTCCGCATACTGAGTGTTTTAGTCCTCATATGCATTTCTTGAAGTCTTGTTGTTTTCAACTTTTTACTTTTTGGTCAAAGTCCAACTCACTTGGCATTTGTCTGTCTCTTCAGAACTTTTTCTTCACCTACTTGTGTTCTCCTCAGATATTACACCCTTTTTATCCGATTGTCATTCTCGGATGTCCTTAGTGAAGTCATCATTGATTTGATGTACTGTCCCGGACCTTTTTTCCATCTCATTCAGTTCTGTTCCTGAATGTTGTGATTCACATTTCATCCGATTACTATTCTTGTATGTTGTGAACATTTTCCTTCCGATTTCCATTCTCGGATTTTCATGTTGGAGTCATCATTGAGATGATGTGCTTTCCCGAAATTTTTCCCATTTCATTCAGTGCTGTTCCTGAATGTTGAAATTCATATTTTATCTGATTGCCATTCTCAGATGTTGTGATTACCTTTTTCCGATGCCATTCTCGGATATCCCTATTAAAGTCAGTAATGTCATCCTTGGATGCTTCTGATGTACTGTTTCGGGACTTTTCTTACTTCATTCAGTGCCATTCCTGGATGTTGTGATGCTTTCTGTCCAAATTGTCATTCTTGGACATTTTTATCTAGGCTGAGCCATGTGTTGGTCTCTAGCAGGTTGTTTTTCCCCGTTGAGTTTTATGCTCCTTATCCCCAACGTTTATTCTTTTTCATGTGTCGTCTTGTACCTCACGGACTTCTCTGCATTTCATTTGGTTCCAGATATATTTCATATCATCTCATGATTTCTCTCATAATATTTCATATGCTGTCACATTTTTTCTCTGCATTTCACATATTTCATTTGCTTTCATAATAGTTTCATATGCTTCATATCATTTCCATATCATCTTCATATCGTTCATTTCATTTCATTCCAGTTTTTGGCATCTTAGGATCAAAAATTGGGTTTTTTTGATATTTAAGTATCTTCCATCTTGTCGAAACAAAGATTTCAATCTTCCTTATCTCTGGATTGAAGAAACTTAAATAGGGGCATCTGTCAGACCCTAATTTTTGACCCTAAGATTTTTCGCATCTCATCTGCATTTCTCATACAAACAAGATCACGCACTGGTTGTTTATCCTTTTCCAGGTACAGGTCTATGCCTTGCAGAGGATCACCATGTTTAATTGTTGTTATTTGTTTATATTTACTAACCTCTAACCAACATACAAAAAATATGTTGCAGTTGCTTCTTCTTCTTCTGTGTTGCAGGATTTCAAAGATAGGACTGTGATTCCAATTCAGATGTGTTTGTTCAGTCACGATTCGATTCAGATGGAAGTTTGACCTAATCTTGGTCAAACTATCAAAAGATTGTTCAACTGCAAGTTAATTGTGCCAGTGGTTCATTTCTCAGAAAATGCGTTTTCAAAGTTCAAGTTGTGTTGTGTGCAAAAAGTCATCAGTTATCAGACAGTGTTGTGTGTGAAGTTTAGTTCGAATCTCTAGTGTTCATCAGTTCATCAACTATTCATCTGAGGATTTATTTTCCTCAGTATGAATTCAAATCATTAGGGCATTGTTCAGACGATTCAAATGGTCGTGGCTTCAGGTTCAAGTTATTCAGTGGTTCAAGATTGACTGTGTTCATTTTATCAGTGGCTTGTGAGAAAAATCAGAATTGGTTATGGGCTTAGGACCATTTCATATCCATTTTTCGATTAAACCATTCTTTCCAATTTTTTCTATTATCCATTTTATTCAACATCCTAAACCATTTCCAATTTATCCAATTAGTATTCAATAGTCATTTTTTATCCATTTCGATCACTATCATTTATCCTACATAAAAAAATCAATTTTTTCTCTTCAATATCCATTCTCAATCCAATTACCATTTTCTTTTAATACTTGTTTTTATCCATTGCTAAATTCACATTTCAACATTTTTTTTATTCATTCCATTTATTCCAATTTATTTCTTTCTCCATTCTTTCTATATTACCATTATTTTTTATTTAGTAATCAAATCCATTTATTTTTTTTTAACCATTTGTCACAAAAAAAAAAGATTATCAAAAAAAATATTATTAGAAAAGGCCCATTTTTTAGCCCATATGAAAAAAAAAGGGGAAAATAAGCATTGCCCACAACACATTTTACAAACTACATCAGCTAGCATCAAAGCAATTTCTCAGCCGCATCACACGCCAACCCATGAATAACTTACAGCCTCAACTTTAGTCACGCCTCCAAGCTACAGCTCTAACCAAGACTTCAAAGCCTCAAAGCACCCCACTTCTCCTAAGCCTAATTCATGTGACACTCCACAGCCAAGTACAAGCCACAACAACAATTCCTTCACAAGTCACGCCGCACAGCTGAAACAAATCACACTTCCGTACGTGAACCAAACGTGCAAGCCCCACACCTCAATCTTTCCCATACGCAATACAAACTTCTACACACCTCACGTCCAGCTTCCAAGCCCAGCCAATTCTTCACGCACATGACAAGTTCAATACTCCAAGCTGCAGCACAACCCAGCTCATGTCAACACCCGCGCAAGCAACATTTCCTCCAGCCTTCAAGTATCACCAGCTGCAACAAAAAACAAAACAGCAACAAAACAATTCAAGCCTTTAAGCCGCAACTTTCCATCAGCATGCCCAGCCTTCCGTAAGCCGTGAGCCTTCGCCGTAAGCCAAACGAATACGCACTCGAAACGCACGCCCTGCACACACAAAACGCAAGCCAAATATCATCAATAATTTGCGTATCCTGTGACCCTCAAAACGCAAAATACAGCATCAAAACACAGTGAGATTCAAAGCAAAACGGCAATGCACCAGCTGATACACGCAGAACTTGATTCAAATTGATTCAAAAACGCAAGCAAAAAAAATGAGAGGCAAGCTAGCACGCGTTCCGTACCTTTTCAAAACGCAGTCCCAAAATTCCAAAACGGCAAGCTTCAAATTCCTCCTTCACTCAATAAATTCAAGACTCCACTCTTCTAATTCCCAAGCTTAGAAAGCCCCCAAAAACCTCTGTTAAATTCCTTCCTCAAAGCTTCATCCCAATTTCGAATTTCCAACTTCATAAACCAAAATACCTTCAATTCAATTGAATTCACCATAAATTCCTTTCAGTTTCATCACAATTCGAAAAACCTAGAAACTCACAATCGCGTTCTTCCTCATTCACAATTTTCAACCATTCATCAATAAATAACAAATCGGAAACCGGATCTGCGAGAAGAAGAAGTTAGAATGAAATTTGAAGTAGAATAGAGAGAGAGACACGATTCTGATTGTAAAACTGTTGTCGGATTCCGTTGAAGGTACACCTCCGTGAAGCTCATGTTGTTTTCCGCAATTCGCATAAGGAAGAAGAATGGTGTTCTTCTTCGTTTTTCTGTTTCTTTTATTTTTTTTGTTTTTGTAAATTTTGTTTTGGGCTCATGTGGCCTAGGATTAAAAATCTGATACCACTCCCCCTGTTTGCTCATCCACCACTACCCGCACCTAAGCTTCATACTATTCCCTTTCTTTTTTTCTTATTTTCCATCCTTTAACTCTTTTTTTTTTAAAAGTCTTCTTATTTTCTATATAAGAGATTTATAAATAGACTTTATAAAAAAAAAGGATGGAGGAAAAGTATTTGAGAAGCATTTTAGAAAAGGTTTTAGGAAAAGAGTTTTCTAGAAAAGGTTTAAAAAATATTTTAATGCTTTTATGGATTTATTTTAAATCCATTTTCATTTTTCTTCATCTTTTTCTTTTTTGGTCGATGACAATCTCCGATTCGTGATGGTTGAAATTCGAATATTTTAATCTTCATTATTTCAAATCTATGGATGAATGATCATTTGGATCATTCTCCATACTTTGAGATCGTGATAGGTTGCTTTCGATAAATTCAGCGGAAATCTCGATTAAGATTAGACCGTTCCTTTTCTTTTAGTGTGGCATGTTTTCGGAGAACGATCCATTATATCGTTTCTCTAACATGTATTAACACAAATATTTTCCAATTTAATTAGTGGTGGCCGGCCTCATTTGTAGGGTAATTACTCCGTAAATTACTCGGCGATTGCTTAACATAGACCTAAAGTTGTCCCGATTCGGAATGCGATCCACTTGGATCTGGTTGCCTCGATTTTGTTATTTTTGTTTCGTGTTTGTGCTTGATTAAGTTCATCATACCACTTTTTATGTAAATATTGTTATACTAACATTTAATTAAATCTCTCGCACCTTATCCTCTTTTATTTCAATCTCTTGTTCCCTATCTCTCTTATTATGCTTCTATATCATTCATCATATTGCTTATTGTTTATATTATTATGCTTGTGATTTTTCCTTTGTCCATTTGGACACAAAAATATTAATAAAGGAATAAACATCTAAAAATTGGTGACTTTAATTTCGGACTATGGTTACTATCCTTAGCTTGGGAGTTTTTGACTTAGATTCTAGGATCATTCCTTTGCTTGAATTGTTATGGATTGAAGACTTTGGCTCCGATTGAGTTCACTTGATTATGAAGATGGAAATCCAATTGTTTCGAAGATTGCTTGCCATATGGTTTGATCGTTCTTCCTTTAGCTTTTATTTTTCAAGTCTTAGGATAGTCCCTTCATCTCTTCCCATCTTCTTCAATTTTCAAATCTCCTTCCTATTTTCAAAACATTCTTTGTTTTCAAACTTCAAACATTTTTCTCAATCAAACCTTGACTTCGGTCATGCGGTTTTACCTTTTCATTTCATTTTCTTAATAAATGCTAAACTACATAAGCATATCGAAACTTTCTTTCTCAAAAAACTTTAAAACATTCACAACTCATTCAACTGTTTTGGTGCCCTCGTGCACGTTTTCTTTTAACCATTTTTTATGTTTAGATATGATTCATTCTTTCTAGCGGAATTATTCGCTAAAGAATGACGACTTATCTTTACATTTTAAAATCAATTCAACTCATTTGTCTTTTCACAATTTGTACCACGAACTACGGGGTTTTGATCTCGCATTGCACTTTGTGGGTATGTAGGCATGAGACGTTCGTCTCTTCAAACACCAAAATCTTAAAAAACATTCTTCTTCTCATCTCTTCAATCTTTTTTCAAGCAAACCATTTCAAACCAAAAAAATGCAGTAAACATTTCAAAGGGTTCCCGTGGAGTACCACGGACAAGTCGGGTGCTTAAAACCTTCCCGATTTGTAACCAATCCCCGTACCCATTCTCTGTTTGATTCTTTTAGCTTTTTAGCTTTTAAGATTCTTTAAGGCTTTGTTCGTTCTTTTTGCCTTTTTCCTTTTGGAAATAAATAAAAGCGCGGTGGCGACTCTGTGTATATTGAGTGAAGTTAATCAATAGCTTACACTCATGATTTTACCGCTACACATCTTAACTAAGGGTGTCACACATAATTCAAAACAATCATACAATCACATGTCATGCTCAATAACACTTGAAATAAATTCATGATTTTCATATAACTTCACATAAGCATGTCACAGCAGAATCACTTTCATTAAGAATCTCAAAATATTCAAGTCTCAAATAAACTTTATTCATTAAATAAACTTATTGCATAAAAGTCACTTCACCATAAAATTCAAATCAAATTAATAAAATAAATAGAGTATACAATTGTATCCCTCAAACATGAATCAAACATTTCCCCAGTGTTACATGACCAGAGGACAACTCAAAACCCAAAATAAATAAGCAACTAAGACAAAATAATCCAACGGCTACCTTGCGCTTGAAGCAACTCTACTCCTCGATACTGAGCGATGTCGTATAAAACATCGTTCCAACAGAAGGGTGAGAATTCATATAATTATCGAAATCATAAGATAATATATAACTTAAGACATATAAGTATAATCACAATTATTCTCACACTTCAAAAGTTTCATCAATAGAATATCACTCAAGTAGTCATACTATTCACAAGTATATACTCACAATTCACAATTTCACTCATTCAACAATTCATATATTACACATAATCTCATATTGTAACCATAGACACAATGAGACTCAATGTAAGACTCAAATGCAACTCATGCATGTGGTACCAAACTCTTGTTATTATTTTTCGGTTTTTACATTAAACCGGGTCCGTCCTCTAGATCGATAACTCACAAAAGCCCGTTCTCTAAGCTTTCAAACTCGTCGTCTAGGTTTGGGACAAGTCACTAGCTCCCACAAAACTAGGAAGCATTGTCTCTTAACAAAATGATGCATGTGCAAGTTCAACAATCATATGCAATTAAGACTGTCCTCTAATCTTAATAGTCTTGCATATCTTCAATAATTCATCATATTTGAATTACCACACAGTTACACATACTTGCACATATTTATGCATCACCCACACACAAATCATTTTCAAACGGTATATAACACATTTTACAATACAATCTCAATGATATTATCTCAAAACAAGCAAGTAATCCACGAGGTATCAACAAAATTCAACCTCGATTCACAAAATACGCATTACCGATTAAATATATAATGATTAATTTATCATCAAGTTAATCACAAAAATAATCACCAAATTAATCATCAAATTAATAATCAAATTAATCACCAAATTACTCATCAAGTTAATCACCAATACACATAATAAATATACATGTCATTTTTAGCAACCACACAATCAATAAATCACCTACTTCCAATATAACTAATTTTATTGAAAAGATCAATATTTCACATGTTACAATTGACAAAGCATTTTGATCTACTAGTCTATAATCATGAAATACTAGAAATAAAATGGTTTCTAAATACACTACTATTCCTAATTTAATGAAATATCACCATTTCATAGGATTCCAAGTCATGTTTTACTTTCTTATTTTTTTTCTTTTTCAATTTGCTATCTACAGGACATATCACGTAACAGAGTATCTCATTTTGTTTTTTGCCAATACCTATCTACATGACATATCACATTAACTCTACATAACATTTCACATTAAACTCATTAACATATATCATGACATATCTCATAAATAGAATCTTTAGTAATAATCTCTACACTACTGTATAATGTTCTACTTTTTTGCCACACACATGAGTTCTTGCGCTACACTAATGCACATCCAACTTTCAAATGAATCTCTCTACAAATTTTATGTCCTTAAAGGACTTACTGACTTTTATTATAATTATTACAGTGCTTACAAGTCTTTAAAGAAATTATAGGATGATTTAAAAGAAATATAACATTAAGAAGTTGTGTCTAAAAAGTATTTGTGAGTTGATACCTAAAATATCAAATGACCGATGAAAAATACGTGGAGGCTCAATTCCAATAAATTCACAAGACAACTCATTGAATTACCACAGAAAAAAATGAATTTAGATGGACAATAACAAGTAATTGTCATTATAGAAAAATTATCTCTTTCATTAAAAGATTTCAGGAAAAAAAAACTTTTAAGACATAATACCAAAATTATCTCCACGTGAATGACTAATAAGCAAAGCACATGAAAGCATTTTTAACTAATACAAGCAGAATAATTCACATCAGCAGCCACTTAGTCCAATAGTTCGGAACAGACTCGCAATGGAGTTAATCGGTGCAGCATTTCCAATCCAATAACACTAATCTATTTATTTTAATAAATTATCTAATTTTAAATTTCAGAAGATCTGGTTACTAACTCATCAATTTAACCAAAAGTTTTGATACATTAGTTAAGTCCATAACAAATTTTCGTTTTGCATCGACTTCTGCAATCAACCCTCATAATAGTTCAGAGATTATACCAACTTTACCTTAATAACTAAACATTTTAAACACAAGTTGAACTAACCTCTAATTTTTCACACTAGATTCATTAACTAGTTTTCAAATAGTTAGTTGAACTTAACACCCAAACAATTTATCATCACATAGTAAGAATTTTCATCATAAATTATCAATCACAAAATCATGGAATTTAGGGATTTTATCATAAATATATTTTTACCAATCATATATTATCATACAATCTCAATAACTATATAAAAACTCACCATTTCCTTGGATTTTTCTTGGATTTTAGAGTTCCTCATCTTTGACTTTTCTCCTCTTCTTCTCCACTTCTCTCTTTGCCTCTTTTCCCCTTTCTATCTTCTAACCATATTCTATCTCTTTCTCCTATTTTATCAATCTCACAATTTTCTCATAATTCTAATGTGCTTTATTCAATACACTCTCACACTTACTATTCACACTCTCAGTCTAAGCCTAATTAATAATTTCTATCAATTCTATTTTATTCCACCAAATTAAGTAAAATCAAATAATTAAATTAAATTAAATAAACCAAATAAGTCAAATAATTTAATTAAATAAATTAATCCAATTATTTCAAACAAATCAAATAGTTCAATTATATCAAATAAATCAAATAGTTCAATTATATCAAATAATTCACTTAAATCAACTAATTCAAATACATTAATTAAATAAATAAAATCAAATAAATCAATTAGACACAAAATCACTCAATTAAGTAATTAATATAAATAAATAAATAACTACTAATATTGGGATGTTACACCCTTACACTTTCTCTTTGGTTCGCGAGACCCCTCTTTCTCCTTCTTTCAGGTTTGTGCAGCATTACCCTTCCTTCGGGATAAAAATGTCTGACTGGCGACTCTTCCTTTTCCGCGTCACTTTCGCGTCTGTACTAGGATGGAAATTCCGGGAGTGACACAAAGGTAACATGGATTTAAATCATTAGGTTTCATCCTTTTAGTATTAATTTTATAAATTGGCATTTCAAGATCAAGGACATACAATCCATTGTTCATTTGTGCAGTAGCATAGAATATATCATTTAAGTAAATAGAGAAACAATTATTCTTTATTATAAATGAAAAACCAAAGTTGTCCAAACAAGAAATGGAAATAATATTCCTGCTAATTGCAGGTACATAATAATAGTTCTCTGTCTGAATTATTAAACCACTAGGTAAAGTTAAAACATAAGTTCCTACAGCTAAAGCAACAACCTTTTCTCCATTGTCAACTCATGGATCAACTTCATCTTTTGTCAAATCTCTACTCCTTTTTAGTCCTTGCACATTTGTACAAATGTGAGAACCACATCCAGTATCTAATACCCATGATGTTGAAGTAGATAAATTAATTTCAATAACAAAAATACCTGAAGTCGAAGTCTCCACTTCATTCTTCTTATCTTCTAAGTACTTTGGGAAGTTTCTCTTCCAGTGTTCGGTCTAACTGCAATAGAAACAAGTGCCTTACTTTGTTATACCTCCACTAGGCTTCAAAATAGTGGTAGTATATTTGGGTTTGGCAACTTCCTTGCCTTTCCATTTACCAACCTGCTTGGTGGGCCTTTTGTTATGTTTCTTTCCATTACTGACCATCAGAATGGAATTGGCATCATCAACATGCTTCTTATTAGCATCTCTTTCAGTCTTAGGAGAAAAACTAGGAGGTTCCTAATCAGGAACATGTGTCTCTAAGACATACAACTTTCTGTCATGTTTGAGGATAATCCTCAGATTTCGGTGCCAATCCAGAAATTTTGTCCCAGACCATTTTTGCTTATCCAAGATTAACCTCAAAATGTTATTAGATGTGTTTGTTGTCATGGTAATCTACAAAATAGAATGTAAAGATATAAGTATCATTAAAACAACATATTCAATTAGGCCTTTAATTAAATATGCTCCCACTATTTTACTTAAAATAAATGACCCTCATCATTTGATTCGGAAAATCCCGTTGGAAGACTTTCTAGTAGATCGAGATCCATATTTCACTTTGTTTTAAGTCAGTGTTAGGCTGATCACACAAAACTCGGTTATTTAGGTAGGAACTCCTTCTAATTGTATCCAATACAATTCTCAAATATTTGAGTTGGGTGAATAACTCCTTATTCCAATTCATCATATAGACTATTCCCAAATCTTGCTTCTAAACGTATATAATCTTATTATATTTTGTTTAGTTAAGCTTGACCCATTATTTTAGAAATTGGATATTACATTTATCCCATCGTACCTTACTAATATAGAACATGTACCTCGCGTTAGGCGAAACCTATAATATTCGATACTAGTCTTGATGAGTTCTAAAACTTGGAAAGCATAAACTTAATATTAGTTTTGAGGAAATTTTAATTAGTTTGATTTCACTGGCTTATTTATCATATAAATCGTTCCTCACATATGCATCAATATATATATCAACATGCATACAAATGAAACAGTTATGGTCCCTAGCGCAATTGTTATCCCAAGCCAATGAGTGAACTTAAGCTAAACCTAATAACAATCTTCACTTCTCCAAGCAAGATCTCTAAGGTTGTCCTCCTTTTTTTGTAGTCTTCACTTTCTTCACAACAATACATTACATAAAGGAAACTCGTTTTACATACGAGAGAGTGAGATGAGAAAAGAAGTTACATGATGAGAATAAGAGAGAGGCACAACACGCAAGTCGTATTATAAATTCCAAAACAAAGAGAAAAAAACTAAGGTCATAACTGATCACCACAAAAAAAAAATAAACAAATGTTTTTATTATTAATTTAAATCTTGTTAATTAAATCAATCAAATTAAATTTTGGCGAACAGTGACCTTAAACACATATTTCATTGGCACAACCTTTGCGTTGTTATACTGCATGTGATGACCATCGCGGTTTCCATGGTGACCGTCACACATAAGCCCATGACGATCCTCACGCATCAGTCCATGGCGACCGTTACGCTAACAGAATGTGTTACTTTTTGATTGCATACCTCATTGATGGTGAAACCCTTGTACAATCATAAATATTAACGCAATAACTTCGTATCATCAAAACACCATGATCAATAATTAAGTATGATTGATCTGTATGATATCGCTTCACCATACTAAAGTCGGATTCTGAAGCAGATAACCACAAATGGCTCAATCAAATGATAATCATTATGTGATTTGAACCGACGAAATAAAATAGTATATCATATATACCATCTTTGCATCAAAGTTAATCATATCACATATGAATTAGATTGGTCATATATGTGTAACTTATGGACGACTGACATATCGCTACTTCACCATACTATTGTCGGATTCCGAAGCATAGTTAATATCAATCATCCAAACCATACACAGTCTGATGCCAAAAATTCAATATTTGGTTTTTATTTTATTTTTACGTGTTTTAATCCAATTAAAACAAAATAACAAAAAGTAAGCAATTACCAGGCTCATGGTTTCGTAAGTGGCTCTGATACCACTGAAGGAAAATTTGCGATCTAAACGCAGCGGAAAACAAAAAAAAAATCCCTTTAGAGATCCTTACGAAAGATCATGATCTATGATAGAAAGGTTACCTCTCATGGAGATGAAACCTTTGGATCTGAATCAATGGATAATCACAAGCGTTGTACGATGAAAAACGCCTATACTCAATTCATAAGAACAACTTCCTTCAGTCACAATGCTAGTTGATTACGATTGAAGGTTTTTGAGTAAGGGAGAGAAAAATAGAATACGGTCTGGGTTTCAACAACAACAACCTTTGAGCTTCTGCCCAAGGGTTCTATTTATAGAACTACTTTTGTGGGCTGCAAGCTAAAAAGCCCAATTGAATAATTATTATATTATTATAATAACTATTATTATAATAAACTTAGTTTTATTATTATTATATTTTATAAATATTATAAATTAATACTAA
Source organism: Lathyrus aphaca (assembly GCA_963966055.1). Classification (NCBI taxonomy): domain Eukaryota; kingdom Viridiplantae; phylum Streptophyta; class Magnoliopsida; order Fabales; family Fabaceae; genus Lathyrus; species Lathyrus aphaca. The sequence goes on along the minus strand of OZ014524.1, from coordinate 239,930,052 downwards.
CTATTATTATATCATATGTCAATTAAGCACATGGTACCTTACAATATTCCGTATTCCATTCAAGTGCATCGTACCTTACAGTGTTCCTTATATACTCTACCTCTTCTCTAATTGTCCTTATGTGTGTGACCCTGTAGGATTTTGCGACATTGGAAATTATATTAAATCATGTATTTAATATAATAAATAGTGAGTGGTATCTAGCAACACATCACTACTACTCAAGTCACAAAATTCACATGTGATCAGACAAAACCTTTTGTGATAGTACTTATATGTACAATTACCCTTTTGCACTTATATCTATATTAAACACAAGGCATATACCGTGTCATCCTTGTCCTGTTCAATATTGGGCCCTTATACATTTATCATGTTATGCCGGATGGGAAAATTCCATCTAGGCTACTCATGTCCCTCAGCATGCTTTGTGAAGTACCCATCAACTATCTTTATGATCATCCAGTTACTAACAATGTTTGATCAGCAATAAAGTACTTGACTCTACATCTAGGGTCCATAGCAGTTTCAGGTCGAATGTTGGTATACACTACTATCACCATGAGCGTAACTTATGACACTTTGCATAACATTCTCTGTAGCACTCTCGTAGTGGGTCAATCCAGTATAAATATTACTCCTAATATTCATACATATGTCAAGACTTGATAACTCCTTATCCATGATCCATGAGATATGATCATCAGTCTATCTACATAATAGTCTTAATGCTTTAAGGCTATCCCATTTCACGTTAAAGCTCGACTATGGATGCTTTAAGAATAATGTCATTCTGTTTAATGGAATCTCATGATTAAGTCGTACTTAATATTTTATTAAACGAACTAGCTATTCTAGGGACTTTATCATTTTTGAAAAACAAATATAATAAAGAAATGCCTTTTATTATTAATAAATAATTCGATACAAGTACCAGAAGTATTGGCCACTATGGCTTACACCAACACCATGAACATGCATTTCAGAGCTCTAGGTTTGACCTTGTCTTGCCTAATCTGAGCATAGGCTACACAGCCAAATACTCTTAGTTTATCGATATCTGGTGGATGTCCCGACCAAACTTCTTCAGGTGTTTTCATATCTAACATAGTCGAAGTACATCATTTTATCATATATGTTGTTGTTGAAACAGCCTCATCCCAAAACACCTTCTTCAATCCAGCACTAACAACCATGCATCTAACCCTTTCGAGGATTGTTTGATTGAATCTCTCAGATAGACCATTTATTTGAGGAGTACATGCTACAGTCTTATGCCTTACAATACCAGAATCGACACAGTAATTGTCGAAAGTTTCGTTGCATAATTCAAGGTCATTAGTTTAAGTTTCCACCAGAACCTTCCAACTCTTGAAATTCTCAAAAGTTTTATCCTTCGTCTTCTGAATGAATACCCATAACTTTCTGGAATAATCATCAACTATGGATAGAAAATACCTTGCACCTGAATGTGAAGGATTCCTTGCAGACCCCCAAAGATCAACATGGATGTAATCAAAGGATCCATGTGTTCTTTAGTTACCTTTGTTAAACTTCACCCTACAGGATTTTCCAAATACACAAGGTTCACAAAACTCAAACTTCTCGACTTTGTCACCACCTAGCAGGTTCTGTTTCCCCAGTTCAACCAGGCCTCTTTCGCTGACATGGCCCAATCTCATATGCCATAATTTTGTCTTCAACAATAGTTTCATGGATGCAACATTTGTCGAACCACTTACAACTTCAGTCTCAAGGGTATACAAGCCTTGTTTCTTCACGCCTCTCAAGACCTCCTTCGATCCCTTTCATGACTCTTAGGATACTATTCTCTCCTTGAAAAACATATCCCTTCTTGTCGAATTCACCAAGAGAAATCAGATTTCTCTTCAAACCAGGTACATACCTGGCTTCAGTCAATAGCCTTATTGACTAATTATGGAGCTTGAATCTCACATATCCAATACCTACAATTTTGCAAAACCAGCAACATTGATCCACCATCTTGATCATATAATTTCTTGAACAAATCTTTGTTTGGATTCATGTGCCAAGTGAACCTGAATCCATAATCCAGTTTTTCCTTAAGTCACCGCTTGAAACCGCAAGAAAATTAAATGAGTCGAAATCATCTTGAACAATGGCAGCATTGTCATTATCCTTACATCCATGATCTTTCATGCGTTTAGGACACACCTTTAGAATGTGACCCTTTTTCTTACAATGATAACATCAAACACCAGATGTTTCACCACTATAAGACTTCTGTTGACTTTTACCCTTCTTCTTGTCGAACTTACCATCCTTTCAATGGAATTTCGGCTTAACAGCCAAACCTTCACCAGCCGTCGAAGGTTTATGCTCCTTTCACTCGTTAAAGTCCTTAGAGTACAAGGAAGATTGAACATCTTCAAAGGTCAGGGTCTTTATTCCATACAAGAGGGTTTCTTTGAAGTGAGCATGTGTTCTGGGAAAATCATATAACAACAACAACACTTGATTTTCATCATCAATATTCACATCAATATTTTCAAGATCAAGAATCAGCTTGTTGAACATATCCAACTACTCAGCCAACACTTTGTCTTTGCTCATCTTGAATGAATAAAAATCTTGCTTCAGGTATAGTCGATTTACCAGCGATTTGGTCATGTACAAACCTTCAAGTTTCAACCATAACCTTGACTCCTTCGTCTCATTTGATACCCGTCTCCAAACCTTATCACCAAGGCTCAATAATATTGTGTTGTATGTTTTCTCAATCATGGTCGTCTTTTCAGCTTCCGTTAATGCATCATTCATGGTAGTCTCTCCCTTCAACGCTTCCAAACAATCATGTTGAACAAGTAGGGCTTTCATCTTCAAGCGCCACAGACTGAAATCATTCACTCCGGTGAACTTTTCAATCTCATACTTTGTTGAAGGAATCTTCTCCATGCTCACCAAACAAATTTATTGTGAATTGGATACCTTAGAAATAAAGTATAATATGTTTCTTTATATCAATAAACCTACAGGGGTTAGAGTTTATGGTAACCAAGGGTAACAACAAGGATTGGTTATAAACTGTTATTCTTTCTTTTCTCTTGAAACAAGATTACAAGTATACAAGAATAACAATGAATCTCTCTCACTTTTGAATTAGGGTTTTATCTTCTTATTTTCCCTTATTCAAATATGAGAGACTAGTATGCTATTTATAAGAAAACTAACACACTAACCTAATGGGCTTTTTAACAATTACCCATTACAAACTAACTTAGGGTACAAGCTAACTTAAACAATTGGATCCATAACACAAGGCCCAATTAAACAACAACAACATGTGAGCGGACTTCGACGACATGCTATTTGTACTAGGGTTTGTTCCAATATTCCATAATAGTCTAAAACATGATATGCACATTACTTTAATGATATTGTTTTATATTGTAATTTGTAAGTAAGATGTTGATTTTTTGCATGTGTTTTCAATATATAGATAAATATGACTAAATGCTGCCTATAGTGTCAAAGATATCATGCCTTTATAATGTCAAACTTCAACATTAAGCAGGAACTTGACACTTAGGAGTAATGAGTCAGTTTGGTCGATGCTAGATCATTTTTTGGACTTTTTTTAATTGAATTTAGCGTTGGATTGGCCGATGTTACATCTTTATGTTGACTTTTTTCTTTTGAAGTGTATTAACATTGGCCTCATTTACATCTATGTAGACTCGACTAAGGTGATGCTAATAACTTTACCAAGGCTATTTAGCATTGGATTGGCTGATGTTACATCTTTATATTGATTTTTTTAAAGGCAAATAGAATATATATATATATATATATATATATATATATATATATATATATATATATATATATATATATATATATATATATATATATATATATATATATATATATATATATATATATATATATATATATATATATATATATATATATATAATGAGAGCAAAGGTCAAAGTACAAATATATAGATTGGGCTCAACACAAGGTATATTAAACTCAGGCACTGAAAAACAAAAACGAAAAACTCAACCAAAATACTCCAAGTAGTGAAACATAAGAGGAGAAAAAACAACCAAAAAACAAGAGTAAGTTAATAGCTCCCCATGTCAAGGCCAACATAAGCGACCGCTAAACTCCAAAAAGCACCAAAAAGACATCCAAAGGAGTATGGAGTCTCTCATGTAACTATTGGCTTCGGTGAATAGTAAGATTCACAAATTAGATTGAGAAAGTACAAGAGTTATCTGCAGACATACCAAGATACCATTTTCAAACAAATACAATACTCATGTCATCTACGTGTTTCACTATCACTGATGTGCCTGAAAAAACTTGATCATTTAGAGGTTGCAAATTGACCAAACAACAACATGCCAAATCATCAACAAATTCCAACTAATCCTAAAAACTATTATGAGTGAAAAAAAATATGAAAATTGGTCAGAAGGTCTCTCGGTAAAGCTACAGACAACCCCAACCAAATAAAGATCTTATACAAAATAAAAGGAACTAGCTCATAGATCACAAAAATGTGAGAGAACGAATGAGGAGTAACTAAACAGAAGGGACATCATAAGGACCCCGAGTCAAGAGAGACTCCCTTTCTATGGAGGTTCTATCTAGTGGGAATCTATTCCTGAAGTAGTTGCTAGGAGAACGCAATAATTTTAGAGGAAACCCAATTACTCTTAATACTATGAATGACTAACTCAACATAAGTGCTCTGACGATAAGGACGGGTCTCACGAGCCATGAGTCCAGAAAAATTCAAAGCCACAAAATAAGAGTCATCCTTGGCATAACGCCACCTTTACACATCACCTTCTCAAGAAGGAATAAAATTCCCAATCACAGAGATAAGGTAGTTGATAAGAACCCTCTAATCATCAAAAAGGAAAAAATATCCATTTAAGCTCTCAAACCCAAAGCTTCCTCTCCCACCTACCAACCTCTCCAATAGAGAGATCATGCTGATCTGAAATTAAAAAGAGCCTCAAGAATCTATCTCTAAGAGGGGTGCTCTCGACCCAAGGATCTCTTTAGAATGAGGTGAACAAGACACAACCATCTTTCGGTTGAAGACAATCTATAAACCAATATGAGGGGTCCTCAACTTTGAACCCAGGGAGAGTGACTCCCTTCCATCAAGAAAAAATCGAATGAAGAGAGCCAACTCTTCCAACCAAGGAAGAAGAAGACCAAACAACTACAAATTGACAACAAAGATATCACACCAAAGATTTGAAGTTCCCAAGACCAACAATAACCTCCACTTACTTAAGAGAGTTTAATTAACCAAGTGAAGGTCACAAATACCAAGACCACCTAACTCCTTAGGCTTACACACATCATCCCAATTAATATGGACAATCTTGGTTGCCCTTCTCACTCCTCGCCACATAAACCTCTATTGAATCTTCACCATCTTCTTCCAAATTTTACAAGAATTTTGTAGCAAGTAACAACCAATACTTTTTAAACTAATTAATAAAGTATTTTCAATCACTTTGAATCACTAGCTTCAATCTCTTGAATATGTTAATGTAATATCCCCCACAAGTGGGACGGGGTGTTAGTAAATATTAAGCATCTTCAACTTGAATAGAAAATAATGAAAAGTGATGTGAGTAACGATTTAGTAAAGAAATCGGGTAGCAACTTCATTATCCATGCACTAAGTTTTTCTTAACCAAATGACAAACAATTTCTATGCACTAAGTTTTTCCTAACCAAATGACAAACAATTTCTATAGATACTTTATTTTTTTGGTTAATAGTCATTTATCCCTTGTAATATAGACGTATTTTGATTTATCCATTTTAAAAAGTAAATTTTGGACTATCCCCATAAAATTTTAAATTTCTAAATCTTTTCCTCCCAAGTAGAAAAATTACCCGAATAAAATTATTATTTTTATTTATCCCTTGATTTTTACACCCTTAGGGGGTGTCCAAAAATTTTAGAGGATAATCAAAAATTTATTGTTTAAAGATGGGTAAATCAAAACTCTCTATATTACAGGGGACGGCTATTAATCCTATATTAAATTTTTTTATATATGATAGGCTAACTCTTCACAATTTCAAAAACATTATAAAAACACTTTATCAAACAGACTTTGAACTTAAAAATACTTTGAACTCAAAAATAGATTTAAAAAAATAAAATTAAAAACTACTAAACAACTTTAACTTGGCTTCTAAAGATCTTACTTCAAATTTTATTTTAAAAGTAGTTTTTAAATAGTTAAAAAGCCGGGTCAAACGAAACCGTGTGCTGAATAAACAACAATATTAAATAATTCTTATCAAAATAATGTTTTCTATAACTCCTTAACGAGAACATGAGCTTTATAAATTATAAATTGGTAAAGTTCTATTCTATTTAATTCATAAAAAACGAAAAAATATGGGTGAAATTGTCAAATTCATTTATATTATTAGTATCTTATTTTTCCTATTCTTTGTTGTAGTATACATTGATGGTAAATTATTATTATTATTATTATTATTATTATTATTATTATTATTATGTCACATTAAAATTAGAGATCCGTTAAATTATTTTAAAGAATCAAATAAGTCTTTTAAGTTTTTTTTCACATGACCGTTAAATTATTTTAAATAATAAATTAATTTCTTAAGTTTGTTTTATATCGATTTGATTTTTTTTAAATCTTTGTTATAATAAATTACAAACTCATATATTATTTGAACTAATTTTTTCGCGCTGATTACGAATATGTAATTAGTTTTGTGTTTGTTTGTTTATTTTGGTCGGATCGACGATTTTTCATTATATTTTTTTGTCCTTTTTTAATTGATTCTCATGAATCATAACTTGTTTGATAAATTTGATTGCATATTCGTGATCAGCGCAAAAACCAATTCAAATGGTATATAAATTTATAACGGAGATTTTTTAAAAATATTAAGAAACTAATTTTATTAATTTAAAATAACTTAAAAACTCGATCGTTAAGAAAACATAAAAATACCTAAATAAAACTATTAAATAACTTAAAGACTAAAAACATGTATTTTGCCTATTATTTTTTATTTTCTCTTTTTACTCCCTACACAATATTATATGATTGTTTTTTCAATAACATTATTTTATTCTCTTTTATTTTTCATTACAGCTGCAGCTGAATGTTTTACTCATTATGATTGTCCATTAAATTATTGCCCGTCAACTTTTATAGCAAGGTGTGTTGAGAGCCAATGTGTATGTAGTAAAAGGAAAGATACAAATTTCTTATGATTGGTAAGTTTTTTTATGTGTCCTTTCTCCAAATGTAACAAAGAGATATGCATATTTATATTCAAGAGATATTTAATATTGGTTCTTATTTTAGGAAATTATTATTTTTCCACAGTATTTATCTCATTGAAGTAACATTGCTTTATTCTCTCTTTTTTCTTTATAGCAGGTATTAGACATAATTTCAAGATTTTTATTATGTCTCTCTCTCTCCTTTTACACCGAGGTGTATTGAGAATAATGTCTCCTATTATATACAAAAATTCCTATAATATTTCATAAAATCATGTTAGTCATTTACAATATGTGTTTATGACTTTTTGAACTTAGCTTTGTTTACATTGTGGTATTGAGTAATAATTAATGTAATTTCTTTTTTCACTTTAAAATATAATTTAGGGTTATATATGTTAATGGTCTATATTAATATTTCAACTTTAATTTTAGCCTTCAAAAGTTTTATTTTAAATAACAATTTTCATAAAGTTTTACATTTTTCATTTTAGTTTCTTTTGTTAACATGTGTTGAAGACAATGTGTGAGTGTGACACACCATGTGACATTATGAAATGACAAGATACAGATATGGTGTGTCACGTGGAAGTTTGAACTCTTTTAAATTAATAAATTAAATATAGACAAATATATTGGACACTAAGACCATTACAAAAGATGAAAAATGAAGATTCATGGCAAAATCTAAAATCTCCAATAAAAATTGTTGTAAAAGATAAAGATTCATTTGAAATTTGCCACAAATCTAAAATATGTCAATAAATTTGTCGTAATGGATGAAGATTCTGATAGATCTAATTGATTTGATAGATATAAATTATAGTATATTATTTAATTATATAATTAATAATAATAAGAAATATGCATCTTATCGAATTGAAGAGACTTCCGATGAGGTGAATGAGTATGAGAAGATTATTATCCTCATTGTCGTCTAGGATTTTAGAGTATATTAATTGTCTAAGGGGACGACACTTAAATAACTAAATGATTGAGGACATAGATCTCTCATTAAACTTAACTAAATGTATCAATCTATCACGATCCATTCAGGCAGAAAACTTAATCAAATAATTCATCAATAATTAGTGTTTAATAACAATTGACAATATTATAATTAGTTAATAATTAATTATTTCAATCCATATTTGATTAATTAAATAATTAATCTAACAATCTCCCACTTTGATGACAATAATTAACTATTAAGAAAAATATTGATTTTAGTATTAAAATATCAATAATGGTCAAAACACTACAAGTAAATTTTAGCGCCGCAGAAATTGTATCTGATAGGGAAGACAAATCATACATGTTAAAACTCACAACTTTATATAAAGAATGATGAGTTTGGAGTATCATATTTAAGTTAAGAGTAATATGTTATAAATAATGACTCAAACATATAAAAATGCTATTGATAAACTTCCACTAACAAAAAATATCAGAAGACTTACTCATGTGTATAAGTCTTTGGTTAATGATTATACTAATGAATTTTCAAATTAAAGGTCATATAATATCCACATATGTCTAAGAATAGTAATTACATATTGACATATCATTTTACTAGTGTAATTACATTTAATCATAAGTACCTTCATAACACAATATCATACTCGGTAGGAGTATTAATATTTAACTGTACTTTCGTATTTATGATCTCAAGAGTGTGGATATTGAATATAGAATAACACAATATTTTGCAGACTGAAGAATTATTGTGTATTTTCAATATCGACATAAACATCAAATTATGATGTTTCATGAGATTAAGAGAATAATATATATCTTAGTATAATATAATAAGACTTCTTAGAATTATTTTAAATTCTGAAGTCCTTTTAAAATATGTCATATTTACATTGTGTGTCATATATGACACTATGAGAATATTAATCTAAATTTGTAGATTATATAATTATGTACATATGCACTTCCAATGATTCAATAGAATAAAGATTTATCAGTTTCCACTAGTATTAAATACTCTGATTATACAATGGGATGTCAATTTCAATTTTAGTGCAAAACTATACGAGAAATGGTTCTATAATATATCATCATTAGAGTTTTACAAACTCAACCACATATTTTGCACGTAAATAGAATATATCATTATTTAGATAATTTCAAATGAAAGAATATGATGGTCATATAAAAGATTTATTATCTTTTGAGTGAGATCAAATTCATATAATTTTAAATAGAATATAGGATTTTATACAATATATTAATAAATCACTAAAAACTCAAATGTTACAAATATAACCATACACATTTGAGAAATATATTACGTTATACGCAACGGGAAAATACGAGACTTTAATTAAATCCAATATTGAGGATATAACACAAGTAGTCATAAATTTTCATCAATAGTATAAGACTAAAATATCCTCAATATAAGTCTTTATAAAATAATACTATATTAAACAAATAGTATTTGTTTCTCATTTCTATATAATTGACATGCATGTCTTTGTACGATATAATTGTTTTCCCTAATATCCTGATTTCCTGACCCTTGAGACTTTGATAAATGTAATAGGCCATGATGCCCTTGATACCTTGGAAATGTGTAATGTGTTTTTAAAGAAACTCCTGTGTTGGTCAATTTGTGACCGCTAATTTATAGACCTCGTATCCTGATTTGGAAGAACATGATATCTTTAATGTTTTCAAAATCAAAGTAAAACCCATTTTCTAAAATATTTTAACTATACCCGGTATTTCAATGCATTGTTTCACAATTAATCGACACTTTGTAATCAAGCAGAATAATTAAGAAGCAAATAATTAAGATTTGAAAGGCAAATTTTATTGAGAATTGGCCCAAAAATGGGCAATAATACATAAGGAGGGTAATTCTCATAAGAAGAGATTATCGCAAATCTGGAAATATGTAAAATGGCAATAATAATTTTTTATTTATTTATGTCCCTATTAATTTTAAACACTAGCCAGTATCCCTAAGTCTTCAAGATCATAATACTTTGCTTATGAAAATGATGGCCGGAATGATTGCTCCCTCCAAAGTTTCTGTTATGGGGTGACTTGAGTGATTTCAGTCATATGCCTTTTGGATATCCCTAACTTTTGCATGAACTGCTCTTTTAGAGTCTTATTTCACTGTGATGAAATACCTTTTTTTGACTAAGCCGCCCTTCAGGGTTTTCGACTTATCGGGTTTTATTTTTTATTTGAGTCCCTAATTTTTGCCAAGATTTCTCTTTCGAGTTTTCAATCCACCGGGACACTCTAATTTTTTCCTAAGTCGCCCATTAGAGTTTTCGACTTAGTGGGCTTTTATCCTCTTTTTCTAGGCATAGTATTTTTTGACTGAGTGAGAGTTCAACGGTCGTGGTAAATCCGCCTCATCCATGGTTGTTAGCATTAGTGGTCCCCCAGAGAAGACATTTTTCACGATGTATGGTCCTTCATAGTTTGGGTTCCATTTTCCTGGGGGATCTTTATGGATGGTTAATACTTTCCTTATCACCAAGTCTCCCTCTTCGAATAGGTGGGGAAGAACTTTCTTGACAAATGCTCTCTTAATTATCCACTGATATAATTTCCCGTGACATACTGAATCCATGTGCTTATCTTCTATGAGGTTTAGCTGATCGGGTCTGGTTTGTACCCATTCTGCTTCGCCCAACTTGGTTTCCATTATGACCCTGAGTGAAGGAATTTCTATTTCAATGAGGAGCACCTCTTCTGTACCATATACCAAAGAAAAAGGTGTTGCTCCAATTGATGTACAAATTGAGGTTCTATAACCATATAGTGCGAAAGGGAGCATCTTGTGCCAGTCCTTGTAAATCTTCACCATTTTCTGGATGATTTTCTTGATGTTTTTGTTAGCCGCTTCTATAACACCAAATATCTTTGGTCGATAAGGTAAGGAGTTATGATGTTCGATCTTGAAACTTTCGCATAACTCATCTATCACTTTGTTGTTTAGATTAAGCCCATTATCTGTGATAATTTTGTTAGGAACCGCATAGCAAAAAATATCTCTTTCTTGATGAATCCTATTATCATTTTCCTCGTCACATTAGTATATGTGGCAACTTCTACCCATTTGGTAAAGTAGTCAATGGAATCTAAGATGAAACGATGCCCATTAAATTCTTTCGGTTCAATCATCCCAATGATGTGTATCCCCTATATAGAGAGGGGCTACAAGGCAGTTATGACGTTCAAGGGCATTGGTGGTACATGAACTTTATATGCGTAGATCTGATACTTGTGGCACTTCTTGACGTATTTAAAACAATCTAATTCCATAGCCAACTAATAATATCCTACTCTAAGAATCTTCTTAGTCATTGCGTGTCCATTGGCATGAGTGTCAAATGATCCCTCGTGAATTTCTTTGATAAGCATATGTTCTTCATATCCATCTAGACAACTGAGTAAAACCATGTCATGATTCCTTTTATAAAGTACATCCCCATCAAGGGAGAATTGGGAGGTCATTTTTTGAGTGTCTTCTTATCCCCATTTGAAGCATTTGTAGGGTACTCTTGATTCTAGAGGAACTGTTTGATGTCATGGAACCAAGGTTTATTATCTAATTCTGTTTCGACTATTGAACAATATGTTGGCTCATTCAACCAATGAATTAGTATAGTTGGCGCCTCAATGTACGACTTGGCATTGAACATGGCTTCCAAGGTTGCTAGAGCGTCTTCCAACCGGTTTTCTTCCTGAGGAACAAGTAAAATGTGATCTCATCAAAGTATGTGATCATCTTTCGGATGTGATCTCAATACCGCTGAAGCTTAGAATTGTGTGTTCCCCATTCTCCCTTGATTTAATTGGTGATAAGAGCAGAATCTCCGTATACTTCCTGAATCTTGATTCTTATGTTAATGGCTTCATCAATCCCTAGGATGCATGCCTCATACTCCTAGCTTGTTCAAAAATCCAAAATTGTTTTCTTCATATCTTTTGAACCGTAACTCTGATTTTTGCCCGTTTCGAAGCGTTGGAAAGTTTATTCAATGCTCTATTTAACAATGCTCCAATCTCAATGGTGTAAAACCTACAAAAATAAATGAAAAACAATTAAATTCAATAATATTTACAAGATAACGTAATATATACATTATAATGTAAAGTAAACGTATTTATAAACAAAGTGGGGTTTATTCGAACGATTCTAACAAAAAGTATCGATAAGTGCAACAAAACTTATATACAAAAATAGCTACAATTTGCACTTATTACTATGCTAGGCTTTGTAAGGCTTGAGTTTGACCTACGATAAACTTAAAAGGCCCGAGTCTGGCCTATGGCCTATTGTAGGCTCTCTTTTTTGGCCTGACCTGACCTTTTTAAAAGTCTGGTCTGGCCTGAAAGCCTATTTACAAGTCTTTTTCTTATTAAGCTTCTTAATTATTCTATATTACTTAAAAAGATTTATAGGCTGGCCTATATATGCATATATAGGCCGACCTATTTAGCTTTTATTCTAATATATATGCATATATAGGTCAACATATGTATCATTTTTTCTAATATATATGCATATATAGGACAACCTATTTAACATATTTTTAATATATATGAAAATATAGACCGACATATAAGGCTTCATACGTTTTTTTAATAGCCTAAGCCTGGACTATTTAATAAAATAGGCTTTTAAAAAAACCTAAGCCTGAATTTTTTATTAAAAAAGTCTGATCTGACATGACCTTAAGTAAACTAGGTTATAGACCCCTGTAGACTGACCTGACCTATTTCTACCCCTACTAACAGGACATCAGAGCAATTCTAACTCTCTTAACAAATAATTTAGTAGATTTGTTGCTCAACAAAAGGAATTTAGTCTTTTTCAATTTTTATACCCAAAAATTAAACCGATTTAAAAAAAATTATATAATTGTCAACGCTCTAAAAAAATGTTTTTGTTTTTGTATTAGTGACTCTCATGATACATATTTATAATACAACTTTGTTACTATATTAGTAAATATTATTTCAATTTCAAATCCAGGTTCATTTAAATTTTTGTAAAATATATATATTTTAATAATATTTAAATTTGTTTCTCAAATTTTCAATGATATATATATTTAAATTTGTTTCTAAAATATATATAACATGAGATTAATTTATAAAAAAAGATAAGTGGTGTGATGGCCTAGTGCTTTGTCATGACGTTTGTAAGTTGTAAATTTTGAATATAAGAAAATGAAATAATGGTAAGGTGACGAATTGGGTATCGACAAATCACAAAAATGTAAAGCTTACCTTAAAATAAAAATCAATAATGCAATGAGCACCTCTGTCCAAAATCTAAATGCAAACAAGTATGCGTCGCTCTCATTATCCTTCCACTTACCTTTACCATATCTGAATTCAGAACCCCACTCTTCGCTGGTTAGTTTTTCTATTTCACCATTTCTATTCATGTATTACAATTTGAATCCGCAACAAAATCTTGTTTTGTAGTGTGATGACGGATGATGAGTTGGATATGTAGTTGTGTTATCATAGTTCTTCTGATGGTTTTTTCAGATTCTGTTGTCAGCAACCTGCCGGGTTTTAATGGGCAACTTCCATTCAACCTTCAAATTGGGTGTGTGGATTTCTTTCTTCTTTTACTCAAAATTCATTCTTCATGAGTTAATGTTTTTTTATATAATTTAAAAAAGTAAAATAATATTTTTTTAAATAAATAAAAAAGTAACTATTTATCATTGATAAATTTATACATTAATATTATAAGTCCTTGTTTGTTGTAGACTTTTAATAGACCAGCCCACGACAAGTAGTACAGGTACAGACGGCAATAAATATTTCTTATATTTAATTATTCATGTATTACAATTTGAATCAGAATCTTGTTTTGTAGTGTAGTGATAATGTTTTGGAGATCTAGCTCTGTTATCATAGTTACTGTGATGATGCTTCTGCCATTCATGGTTTCTTCCGGTTCTATTGTCAAGAACCTGCCGGGTTTTGATGGCCAACTTCCATTCAACCTTGAAACTGGGTGCGTGGATTTCTTTCTTCTTTTACTCAAATTCATTCTTCTCTGGAATATCAATTCTTCATATGAGTTAATGTTTAAGTATTTAGCTAATTATAATTGTGTAGATACATAGGAGTGGGAGAAGGAGAAAAGGTGCAATTATTTTATTATTTTGTGGAGTCTCAAAGAAATCCCAAAATTGATCCAATTTTACTCTGGTTAGTTGGAGGTCCAGGATGCTCTGGCCTTTCGGCATTCTTTTTTGAAAATGGTAACTGCACAAATTAGATAGTGTTGTATCATGTGCTGAAAATAAAACAAGGAATACTTAACATGAAATGCATTTTTATACAGGGCCTTTAGTAATGGATGAAGATTACAGTGAGAACATTCCAAAGCTTGAATTGAATCCTTATAGTTGGACACATATGCTGAATATGATTTACATAGATATTCCAGTTGGGACTGGATTTTCTTATTCAGAAACGCAAGAAGGTTACTATAGCAGTGATACACTCACGGTGGATCATGCATATTCTTTCTTACAAAAGGTGAACAATTTATTTTACTTTTATAATTTATCAATGCAAAATGTTATAATACCATTTGGATGATAACGGGTCGGGTCGAGTGCGGGTTAGGATGACAACAGATTGGGTCGAGTGCGGGTTTCACGTTACCCAAACCCGCACCTGAAATCACCATCCAAATCTGAATCCAAATATTATTCGAGTGACAAAATAACATTCACACTCACATCCGTTGGGTTCGGATTTTTGACTCAAACCAGAACCCATTACACAAATTCGTAAGAAATTTAGAATTAAATGATTATTGAATATTTTTGTGTCAATGTTATTTTAAATCTTTAATGAACTATTTTCACTTTTAATAAGCAAAAACATTTAGTCGCAAAATAAAAAAGTTTAAACAAATAATCCACAAAATTTGATCATAAAATTTAGTCAATTATGCTTACATCTCTGATTACAAAGTGTTATAATTTGTGAAGATACACAATTATTGGTGTGTTCCAATAATAACAAGACACCTTGCAAGTATTAATGCTATTTATATAGAGTAACACTCATTAACTTATCAAGGAGCTAAAGAGTAGAGAGTGTCACATGGATGACTGTGGTGGTCCCAAGTCTCAAGGAGCTGAAGAAGAGAGAAACTTCCATTTTCAAGCATAAAAGTGATGAAGCAAGATTTTGTGAAGTTGGACCGTTTCGATGGGGCAAACTTTACTCGCTGGTAACATAAGATGATCTTCTTCCTATCTGCCTTGAAAATTTTCTATGTCTTTGATCCTGCATTGAAAACGATTCCAGATGTTATGATTCACCCATCATACAATATATGACTTGAACATGCACTTATAAGTGGGGGTAATCCTCACCATACAAGCTGATTTTCAGGATTGAGTTAAGATATATTGCAGTCTTATGTTATTTAAAGAGGAAATATTGGCAATGGATGCCTTAGGCTCAACCACATTTCTAAAAATGATATCAAGAGTATCGTTTAATATCCGATGTACCACCTGGTATTGGGTTTCCTCTATCGGGTCACACACCATTTATTTCCACGCTCCAGATGTCCAATTATGGACATGAGGTGTGTGTTAAGAATCTCACATCGAACAATATTTGGCACAAACATGTGTTGATAACTGGGTTCAACCCTCACCTTACAAGTCAGTTTTGTAGGGTTGAGTTTGGTTAGACCATATTTTTTAACATGAAAATGATTACAAGGAACTCAAGACTGAACACAAGAAATGAAAAGAGGATGAATTGTTGTGTCGTGGACATATTCTAAACATATTATTCGATCGTATATATGATATCTACACATTGAATTAATCGACAAGGGAGATCTAGAAGACACTCGAGTTCAAATTTAATGCTAAAAAGTATTTCAATTTTAAAATGTTAGCTTCAAAGCCTATACTTGTGAAAGTGCACGTGTTATAAGTTCTTGTAAATAAATTGAGGGTTGCGAATACTAAAATTCCTGAACCTTTCCAAGTTGCTACAATTATTTCAAAATTGTTGTCTTCTGTAAAAAGCTATAGGAAGAAGTTGCTTCATAATTCCGAGGACTCTCACTAGAGCAAATCTAGAATCATCTTGGTCATAAGAAGGATCAAAATAAGTTATAGAATTTTGGAAGATCAAAGGGCCCCAAAGGTGGTTGTTATGTGTGTGGAAAACATAATCATTATGCTCAACATTGCAAACACAATAAGTCCTAAAATGAGACTAATGTTATTCAAGTTGATGACAACATAAGTGCTATTGCGTTTCATGTAATGAATATAATCCCTTTGAAGAAAACCAATATTTCTCCATATGAGGTATGGAAAGGAAAATAACCAAATATCGATTATTTTAGAGTGTGAGGGTATGTAGCTTATTATACGAACATGGATCCTAAAAGGACTAAGTTGGGTCCTCGAGGTATCAAATATGGTTCTCTAGGTTATGCACGTAACAGTAAATCATATAGACTTTGAATTTTGAGTCTAATGTAATTATTGAATCCCGCCATGTGGAATTCATTGAGAATCTTATGACAAAGGTTAAGGAATATTCCAACAAATGAAGAACCTCACGAGGAAGGATCTCTAAGGTTTGTTGAAACACAATCCAAAAATTCTTCAGGATTGTTAATACATAACATGAGCTTGTGATAAGAAATAGAGTCTGAAAGACTAAGGCTCTAGGACCAAATGAAAATGATTCTCAACATATTTTTTTATCTAGTAGAAGGAAATAGTGAAAATTCGATTCGTAAAATTCCTATTACTCTTCAAGTGGAAGATGATCCTGAGATTTATAGGGAGGCAGTATATTCAAGTGACTAATCCTTTTGGAAGGATGCTATCCAAAACGAAATGGATTCAATAATATCAAACCACACTTGAGAGCTTGTTGATCTACCTAAGGGATCAAGACCCATTGGATGCAAGTGGGTGTTTGGAAGGAAGTGTCATAGTGATGATACACTAAACACCTAAAAGGCTAGATTAGTATCCAAGTATTTTATACAAAAGGAAGATGTTGATTATTTTGACACTTATGTACATGTAGTAAGGAAGATGACATATTATAGTATTGTTTGTCTTAGCTTCTTTGCTTGACCTTACAGTTCATCAAATGGATGTCAAAACAACATTCTTAAATGTATATCTCGATGAAGAGATTTACATGGAGAAACCACAAGGTTATGTGCTTCCTAGTAATGAACAAAAGGTGTGGAGGCTTGTTAAATCCTTGTATGGATTAAAATATGCACCGAATCAATGGCATCAAAAGATTGACTTTGTTATTCTTTCAAATGGATTTTTTCTTAATTACTGTGACTAGTGTTTGTACACAAAGGTGCATGAGAACATTGTGATATTCCTTTGTCTCTATGTTGATGACATGTTAATCATTAGCAACGAGATGGATGAATTTAAAAAAAAAAGATGTTTCTAACTTCCACATTCAAGATGAAAGATATTGGACTAGTAGACACTATTTTTGAAATCATAGTAAAGCAAAACAATGGGAGTTATGAACTTAGTCAAATCCACTATGTTCAGAGACTTCTTGATAAGTTTAAACACTTACATTTCAAGGAAGTGAATACTCAATTTGATCCTAGTATCAAGCTTCAAAATAATGATGGGAGATTTGTAACTAAATTGGAATATGCAAGTGCAATTGGTTGTCTAATGTATTTAATGCAATGTAATATACCCGACATATTATGTGTAGTTAGTAAATGAGTAGATTTACTAGAAATATAAATGGTGAGCATTGGAAGGCCATCACAAGGATTTTTCATTTATATTTTGATAACAAAAAATCTTGGCCTCCATTAAGGTATGTTTCTTGCCATACTAAGGATATACCAAACAAGTTGGGTGGATATTTACATTAACTAGGATGCAATTTTATTGTAAGATAAATAAACAAACATGTAAACTCTCAACCATGGAGTCAGATTTCTTGGCTCTTGCTTCAACTGGTCAAGAAACTCCATGGTTGAGGAACCTTCTATTGGAAGTTCCATTAGCAAAAGACAATGTTTCTAAGGTGTTGAGACATTGCAATAGTCAAACCAATTTAGCTAGAGCGTATAATGGAAAGTCTAGGTACATAGGTCTTAGACATTCCCTCGTGAAAAAATGGATTAAGGATGAAATCAATTTTCGCACACACACCCACACATACATAGACACAGCCACAGACACATACACCCACACCTTGAGTAAGAGTGTCAACAACGGTAGCAACCCAATCTTAAATTAAGAAAACATTAGAATTAGATTTAATGCGTAACAAAACACTTTTGATTTGGATGTTTGTGCAACATTATGTAAAAATGTTGACTATTTCTTTTGGATATGGTTGAGTTTTTCAAACTCTTAATGAAGTTCAATGTTGAGAATATGTATCTCAAGTAAAGTAGATACAATATGAACATCACCTATGTGAATTTTAAAATTGTGTAATCTAAAAGTAAGAGTTGAAGTTTCTCTCACTATAACTTTATGAGACAGGAAAAGCACATGGCCAAAAATAGTGTTATGCGAGATATGTTGGCAAAGAACCATTAAAGAGTGTGTGTGTGTGCGAAAGAGAGAGAGAGAGGTAATACTGATCTAATCACATGGAGTAATTGGTCCAAAGATTTCTATATGAAATTCCAATTAGACTTTGTGTTGTGTTTACTAAGGTTAAGTTCAAATCGGAAGATACATAACTGTATTAGCATTCTTTATTTCCTTTTCCGGAATTGATTGTCATTATTAGAACAAGTTGGTGATTGTTGTAATTTGTAAAGATACATAATCATTGGTGTGTTCTAATAATAAAATGACACCTTGAAAGTGAGTAAATGAGCATTCAATGTATAACAAATAATTCCAAATAGAAATTTTAACTCACTTTAATGCTCCTTATATAGAGTTGAACTCATTAACTTATCAAGGAGTTAAAAAGGAGAAAGTGTCATATTTATGAGTGTGGTGGTCCCAAGTCTTATGCCACTTGTCACCTTCACATTCCCTCTTCACATTCCCTCTCGAATGTTGCCACCGGCTCCGACTTCGGGACCTGAGCGTGGGCATGGACATAGAAGCACTAGTGTCGTCTTATAGGTGGAACTTGGAACACGTAGACAATGAACCACATGTGACAGTGGTCATTACTCCAATTTGTTATTTTTGAATTCGAATAGTTTCAACACTTACTAGGAAAATTGGCATTACTTAGTGAAATGGTGTGTTTATCAAGGGGCACAACCTTGTAAGACAATGTCATTTAGTATATAAATAGACTGTTTTGAATTCATAAGAACATACAAAACTAGACTCTCCTCTTCATTATTTAATTCAGATTTCTCACTTCCCTACAATTGAGTTTTAATCTATTTTATGCAAACTCGAAATAGGTTGAATCATCATGAATATTCACGCGTGTAGACTCTAAGATAATTTAGAAATCTCTTGAAATACTATTAAGAAAATATCCATATGCACGATTATATCATTTATCCATTTAATTTAGAATCAAATCTAACACTAAGTGATTGCAATACTTTTATATTATTTAAACTTAGGATTACGAATTACTACTTATAGTAGAATATTACTTGTCTCTAAATTGAGAGCCATACTCAACATAAAAATATATGGGTTGAGCATAATATTATACTATTAGGACTATTATAACGAGTTTTATCTCTTTTAATGTAGTGGATTATTGATCATTCAAATTTTAGCTCAAATCCATTTTATATTGGTGGTGGCTCATATTCAGGAATAACTACCGGTCCTCTTGTTCAAAAAGTATACCAAGGTAAATAAATACTAAGCAGCTAGTAACAAATGTTAATTTGATGACTTAAATTTAGCATTGTTCTATATTTTTTTCTTTTCAATATTTCCTTGAATTTCAGGATACAAAGCAAGACATGTGCCACACATAAACATCAAAGTATGAAACATCAAATTTATCTATTTTGCTAAATGGTTTTGAAACTACTATATATAACTAATTGTCTCATTCTTATTATTAGGGTTATGTGCTTGCAAGTCCATTTGTTGACATGTATCAGATGTTGAACACACAAGTTTTATATGCTTACCATATGTCTTTAATACCAAAAGAACTTTATGAGGTTATTTTCCACCATGTCTAAATTACTATCTTGTTCACAATCATTATCATTATCCTTATATTATACAAACTGCCAACTGTTGTTGCAGACATTGGAAGAAAATTGTAAGGGTGATTACATGAATATCAATCCAGACAACACAAAGTGTGTCTCAGATTATAGGGCGTATTCTGAGGTTAGTATGATATTGCATGCACTCATATATTTATGCATTTGATCAACTCACAATGATCAAGTTATGCATACTTATATAAAAAGTAATTAATCAAATAAATCATTGATTTGTAGCTAGTTCGTTATATAAACGACCAACAGATTTTAGAACCTCTGTGTATAACTACTCCTGCTGTGAACCAACTAATTCAACAACCAGTTCAATATGATCAAGAGTTACAATGTAGAGTTAAGAAAATCTCTCTTTCTCTCTCTCTCTCTCTCTATATATATATATATATATATATATATATATATATATATATATATATATATATATATATATATATATTGTGTGTGTGTGTTCTCTTCCCCCAAATTATGTAGAGCTAACTTCATTAACTTGTCAACTATCTTGTAGAGTTATTATCATATTCTTGTTGACAAATGGGCAAACGATGAAAATGTAAGGAAAGCCCTTCATATAAGAGAGGTAATTCCGCATGTTTGGTCATTTATAATGTAATGATTAATATTGGTGAAATTAATTGAAATATTTATTGGGCATCTAAATATTTAATTGAAGATTAAAATTTAAATAGGGAACTAAAGGGGAGTTCTTGAGATGCAACAATACTTTGGAATACACACAAAATCTACTACCTAATGTTTTATATTATTATCGCAATCTCACCAATGCCAACATCCAAGCTCTCGTTTATGGGTAATTTTCATTCCTGCACACTTTGTAACATAATATAGAAGTTAGTCGGTTTGTTAGTTAGAATTATATTATATTATATGAGACTCATTATTTAGCTGATAAATTGCAGTTCTGATCTTGACATGAAAATACCACAAGTGGGCACACAAGAATGGATAAAGTCATTGAATAAGAGCATACATGACAAATGGCGTGCATGGTTTGTTGAAGGTCAAGTTGCAGGGTAATTTCATTTTTTTCCATAACTTTATTAGATGAACGAAAACATATGTAACATTTTATTAATTATATTGAATAATTCACACAGATACACAGAAATATACAAAATGAAAGAAGACCACTACTTGACATATGTGACTGTAAAGGCAAGTATAGTCTTAAATTTTAAAATGATATTTAAGTTATTTAATTTATCACATCAATTAACATTACTTGTATTTGGTTAAATTTAATTGGAATAATTATTTGTTCATAAAACTATTATTGTCATTCTATTGTAAAGCAGGGTGCTGGACATGTAGCCCAAACATTTAAGCCCAAGGAAGTTTATAATATGATCAAGAGGTGGTTTTCATTTTCTCTTATCTAATTTTGCATGTGCTAAGCCTATGATTTCCAGATAAAGGGACTCATGGCAATTCAAAATTTGTCTAGGAGATAAATAATGTCTGAAGGTTCCATCTAAGATCTAAATTGGGATTTTCCCCAATAATTTTTCTTATTTATTTATATCTTTTATTTGATGGAGAATTTGTTTGTCTATTCATACAAGAATTTAGACTATAAGTCGAAATTAGTAAAAGACTCGTGCGCCTGGATGGGAAAAATCATTTATATCTTAAATCATTCGATGAAACGTCATCAAAATAATAATAAATTTAGATTATTAAGGATAAAAAATGAAGAAAAGAAAATATTACAATACAAAAAAGATGAAATTTTTGGAAGAAGTCATTCCTCACTTTCCACTTATGAAGATAAAGAAGACATGAAACAAAAATATTTAATGAACGGTAATGAAAAGCACAAAATCTTAGAAATGTTGATTTTAGTATTATTTTATGAAATGATGTTCACGAGATTTTGTCATGTCATCCTTCACTTATACCTGACACCCCTTATTTTGTGTATTGATCAAAATACCCTTCTCATAATTTACACCATTTCCAAAGAACATTTGGTCAACAAAAATCGCTTTCAAAAAAACTAGAAAATTCAAAAAATCCAATAGTATATTTAAAAAACGTGATTGTTTTTTTTACAGATAAGAAGCAAAATTTTGCGTTTTTATCGCACTTTTAAAAAGTTGGTATGAGTTTAAAACAAATTTTTAAAAATTAATTTTTTTCTTCTGAATTTTCAAAACTTCAATAATTCATATCGGGAAGTCCTCTAGAAAAATTAAGTTAACAATACCGGTTTTTTTTATTTATAAATTCAATGTGTTTAGTAATTTTTTTTACTATAGAAAAATTATGTAATTCATATCTAATAGGGGAAAAATAAAGTTAAGACTATCAGGTTTTTTTAAAAAGTTTGGTATTTTACATCGGATATTTGAAAAATCTTGTATTTTATATTGGGTGTTTGAAAAATATGGTATATTAAGAAGAATATGCTTGATGTTAGAACAAGATATGTCTTGACTTAATACTCTCTAGTTTTTATTATAACAAAGTATTGAAAGAACAATGGTCGATTTGATGTGTGTTTTATTTATTACAAGTTCTATATCATTGTACATAAATAATTAGAATATGTTCTACATGAACACACTTGGGAGTTGCTTCATCGCTAGCTTCTGGTGACAAAATTAGAAGAACAATTACTAGTGTGGTTGAATGTAGAATCTAAACTGAAAGCCTTATCATTGAGAGGAGTTACTACACTTGGTTATTGTATATTAGCTTCTGGTACCATTCATAATTGGTGGTAAAGCTTTGGTTGTTCGTACTACTATAAAACAAATTGTATTGTCTTATCAGCATGTCAGCTACAGTCTACTTTGTGCAAGGCTCAAGAAAAGTTGAACTATTCTATAAATGACTACTCTCAACGATTCTATCAGTATAGATCCTCTTGAAGACTCAAATGTTAAATGTGTTACCCACTGAATTCATAATCTGCTAAGTATCCATCTTCAATGGCTCTTGTAATATGGAGGAAAAGCAAAGTCACTTGGTCAAGTTATCTTCTCAACGACTAGTTTCTACAGATTGCTATAAATATGTTGAAGATTCAAAACTTGGATTTTCATCAGGTTTTATAGATGTGAAGGAGTAACAAGATCAAGCAATTATCAACTCATTGTTGTTGGTGTAAGCCCTAGAGGCCAACACTTTTGGTACTTTTATCAAATTATTTATTAATAATAAAAGACATTTCTTTATTATGTTTGTTTTTCCAAAATAATAAAGTCCCTAGAATAGCTAGTTCGTTTAATGAAACATTGAGTGTGACTTAATCATGATATTCCATTAAACATAAGGACACTATTCTTAAAGTATCCATAATCAAGCTTTACTGTGAAGTGAGATAACCTTAAAGCATTAAGACTATTATGTAGATAGATTGATGACCACATCTCATGGATCATAGATAAGGAGTTATCAAGTTTTAACATAGGTCTGAATATTAGGAGTAATATTTATACTGGGTTGACCTGCTATGAGAGTACTACATAGTATGTTATGCAAAGTGTCATAAGTTACTCTCATGGTGATAATGGTGTATACCACCCTTCGACCTGAAACCACTATGGACCCTAGATGTAGAATCAAGTACTTTATTGTTGATCAAACAATGTCCGTAATAGGATGACCATAAAGACAATTGATGGGTACTTCACAAAGCATGCTGAGGGACATGAGTGACTGATCTGCATGTCGCGCACGGATAAAAAACGAGTAATTTTTGAAAACGTAGTATAGCGGCAATGACTCGAATCGTCTCACAAGGATTATTGTATTTTTATTAACCAACCAATTAGAACAATGGGGGGTTTGAGTTTCGATTAGCATAAAAAAAATTCAATTAAGTGATTATCAAAATAAGCTGAAATAGTTAATCTGCTGTTTTGATTTTCCAACTTATCATCGACCCAAATAATTCCCAATCCCTAAGCGGACTCTATTTCCTTTTTGATTATAATAACAATCAAACAAGCGTAATTGATATTATATGATAAATATTCCTAATTTCCAAATTAAGCAAACGGATGAAATATATCAATCGTAAATTAAGCAAACACGATAAACATACGGGAATTAAGCAAACGCGATTAAAGTATAGGAACATGCAATCATCAAAATAAATAAATCTAACCTTAGATAACTCGAATTAAGCAAACAAGATATCAAGATCAAAATTGAAAGGAAATAGATTAATTGGAAAATATAAGAATCTCAAAGTGTCGGCGAAAACCGATTACAACAGATTAATCCTTGAAATTAGTTCTCCATAATTCGTCTCTTCGAGCGTAAAAAAATAAAATCGTAAAAAGTGTTTATTGAACAGTTGCGGCTGCTAGGTTATATGGAAAAACCTAAAAAACCCCGTTTACAACCCAACTGGGTCAAATACATAACCCAGGCCCAATTCTAAATGACCTGAAACTAATGCAGCAGCTTCAAACGAAATTTTGGAAAATATGACTCTGAATCTGACTTCGGCTCCAACATGAAAGTTGTAGCTGTCCCTTTTAGCTTCCCATCAACTGGTAGAACGCCTCAATCAGATTCCTAGAACTCTGGTTATGATCATTTCCGTAAAAGTTGTTAAAGCTGAAAATTAAGTACGAAAATCAAATTAAGCCAAAACTAAAATAAAATAGAAAAAAAAATTAAAATATAAAAATAAACAAAGAAAACCAAAGAAATGTTTAAGTGAAAACATGGTAGAATGTGCATTAAAATGCACTGATCAATGACCTAGATGGAATTTGCCTATCCTGCATAACAAGATAAAGCTCAATATTGAACTAGACAAGGATGACACGGTATATGCCTTGTGTTCAATATAAACATAAGGGAAAAAGGATAATTGTACATACAAACACTATCACAGTAAAGGTTTTGTATGATCACATGACATTTTTGTGACTTGGATAGTAGTGATGTGTTGCTAGATATCGCTCACTGTTTATTATGTTAAATGTGTGATTTAATATAATTGTCAATGTTGCGAGAACCTACAAGGTCACACACACATAAAGACAGATTGATGAGAGAGATAGAATAAATAAGGAACACCGTAAGGTATGGTGTTCTTACGTGACATATGGAACATCATATGATATAATAATAGTTATTATTATTATTATTATTATTTTATAAGTTATAAAATATAATAATAATAATAAAATTATGTTTATTATAATAATAATAATTATAATAATATTATTATATGGTGCACTTGAGTTGGGTTTTTTAGCTTGCAGCCCACACAAGTGGTTTTATAAATAGAACCCTTGTGCAGAAGCAAAAGCACTTGATGCAAATTCGGTTGTGAAACCCTAGTCACTCTCTCTCTCTCTCTCTCTCTCTCTCTCTCCCTCTCTCACTCTCACTCTCTCTCACTCACTCACTTAAAGCCTTCAATCGCAACAGCTAGCACTGAGACTGAAGGAGTCTATTCGTGAGGATTAAATAGAGGCGTTGTTCATCATACATCGCTCGTGATCACTCCTTCGATTCAGAATCAAGGGTTTGATTGCCACAAGAGATAACTATTCTATCAATGATCATGATCATTCGTAAGGATCACTAAAGGGAAATCTTTTTTTCGTTGTGTTTTAGATCGCAATTTCCCTTCAACTGTAATATGCAAAAATTGTTTAGGTATTTGTAATTGTAAAATCCTTAAGATTTCATACCATGGAATATCTTAGAAATCTTAAGAGCTTTAGTTCTTTCTATGGTGATTTCCAATACCTCTTATACTTGTATTATGTACACTCTGTTCTATATTCTGTTGAGCCTTCAGTAGTTTAGATTAAGTTTCTTGTTATGTGCTTGAGTAGGAGTTTGGTATCATTAGGATTCAAGCAATAAGTCTTGAGCCATGATGTTTAAGCCATGTAAGTCACATTTCTTAAGTGCTTGAGCAGTGAAATTCTTATTCAGTTAGTCTAATTGAGCAAGAAGTCTCGAGTGAGACCTGGGCAGGGTAAGTCTTAGTCCTGATGACCATTGGAGCAAGAAGATTGGTCAGAGGATAAGCAGTTAGCCATGGACAGGTAGTTTATGCAAGGAAAGTCTTTGATATGTGCTCTAAGCAAATGGAAGTCTCATCCAGAGAATCTTCTTGCTCCAATGGTCATCAGGACTAAGACTTACCCTGCCCAATCTTTGGATCAAAAGGCTTGAGAAAAGGATAAGTCTTAGACTTGTGCTCTAAGCAAGGGAATGTCTCGGATTGTGGGTCTAAACAATTGTAAAAGATTTGTGAAGAAGCACAAGCGATTGTAATTTGAGTGATTATATTGAAAAACTCTTGTGAGACAAGGGGGTTTGACTAATCTCTGTTAAAGGAGGAACCAAGATAAATCTTTTGTATCTTTTGCTGAGTATTTACTTTACTTTTGTTTTGTATCCGCTTCCAAATGAACTAAATAGAATCTGAACATCAGTTCTGATTCTGAAACTCTGATCAGAAGCTGATCTAAAGCAAAGTGAAACATAATTCAACCCTCCTTCTTGTGTTATTTTAAAACCTTCAATCGGTATCAGAGCATGGTCCGTGCTTAGCACTTAACAGTGGTGCAAATGATGATCTAATAAGAAAAGTATATTTCTTCTTCAAGAAGGAATCAAGTGCCACATGAAAATTATTATAAGTTTTTTCCTACCATATCCAAAGGGTGATTCCATTGGATTTAAATGATGGAAAAGTTAAACATATTTTTAAATCATTGGTCCTTATAAAGGGTTACTGAAGGTCTACAAAATATCCTTGCATAAGGTATTACTATAGAAGTTGATGATGATTGAGAGGATAAGTTTTGAAAATCTCTTTCATCAACTCAAAATAACCTTATTCAATATCTTCTGAAGATAGTTGCATTCTGGTATGTGATCTATCTTTCTTCTTAGAATATCAACATCATTGATATGTCTGATGCTTGGAATATCTTTGAAATCTTGTGATAAAATTTGATGAGATCGGTTTTTGGAAGCCTGAACAGTTACACTTCATCTAGTCTCTTCAAGCAAATTGTGAGAAGATACTTTCTGAATAAAATCTAAAGTGATTGTTCTTCAAGTAGTTTACTGCTTGGATTTACTGTGATTTGAAGGTTTGTCTTGAATTCTTCGAAGAAAGAAAATTGATCTAGATGATGAAAGTCTATTCAACAAATCATCCTTTCTATAAAGCTTAGTTCCTTGGAAGGAATAATTATAAGGAACTTATATCTCTTATCAAAAGAACTTCCTCACTAGCTGAATGGATTGTGCCTTTTTTTGATTGATGAGTTAACTCGAGAGCTTCTAAAATACTTGTATTCAAAATGATTGAAAAATCTGAATAATCGGTTACCCTCCTGGTAGTAACCGGTTACCATTGTTAAGTTTTGAAAATTTGCTTTTTTTCTAAGGTTCTTGCATTTTGACGAGAGAGCCCGATTGAAGCATTCTTGGTACCGATAGGAAACTATGGAGACTTTCTATGAAATGATTAGTAAATGTTAAGGGAACACAAGTTAATATGTAAGTAGATATATCGAAGGTTCTTCAGAGGAGTGCGTTATCTCAGTTTTCAAGCTTAGGGGAAAACTCTTGTAATTGTGAATGGTCGAAGTGTTTGGAATTTATCTCTAGTGGGGTTAAGAATGTTATTGTTTTAATTCTCGCCAAGAAATTGAAGAGAGCGGGAAAAATTTGTATACTAGACATGAGATGTTCATCATGTTGTTTTACTCGATAAAGATTGTGTGTTGGATTTTGTTTATGGACGAACCAAGTGTTAACTTGCGACTAAAACCCTTTTGATGTTGTCATTGTCGTTTTCCTACTAACGTCATTGTACGTATGGAGTCGAACTTTTCCGTTGAGTATTCGTGTTGTGACTGTAACGGAAATGGTAGTTCTACTTCGTCGCTTGTTGGAGTATGTAATCTGCATGTTGTGGCCGTTATGTGTCATCTTGAGTTGTGAATGGTGGGCGATTGATACACATGTTTAGAAACCGCAAGTGAGAATCATCTTGTAAGTTAGTGTGAACTAGATTGGTAATATTGAGTTGGATTGTTTGTCAACAAAAAGGAACAAGTTTAGTTGTGTTCGACCGTTTAGCCTCAGATAGGTAATCGATTGACACATGACTTTTGTTGAGGACTTTAGAGAATCGTACTTTCTGAACTGTAGGTCCGTTTTGGCTTTTGTTCGAAGTGTTAGACGACAAAGTGTTGGACTTTATTTTGAGCATGTTTTGGTAGACGACAAATGATCTGAATTTTTGGTGTGTCTCCATTGCGACCATTGAGGACCTAAATTGCGAAGTTATAAGAGACTCATGAAATGTTGACCTTCTAGGAAAAAATTTGGTATCTGAATTATTGTGTGGATAAGAGATGAACAATTAGTCAGTTTTAGTATCGTTAATTCTTAATATCAGTTATAGACTCTGTAAGAGTAATACCAGATGTGTGCAGTTGAGTTGCACTCAGTGTTATGGATTTTTTTAAGTTACCTTCTAAGTAAGAGTGAGAGATGAATATTCTAAAGTTAAGCATGTAAATTGGATCATTTAAGGAACGAGGCCCTTGAGGGAAGCGAGTTTTTAACGATAAGTCTTGCGTGGTCTTCAAAGGTGAGTATGTGGATTATTGTATGTAATAGGCAAGTGTTTTAGGAATCCGTAAGTATGATAAGGATGAATTAAGTTTGGTACTGGTAACTCGTTAATGATTGTAAGCTCTATGGCGTTACTACGTTGTTAAGGGAAACCTTGTGTCAACAGAAACCTATAGTGAATGGAATCATGTGGAGAAGATGGATATAGAGTATAGTAGCCATGGCAGATTTGTTAAGCTGAATTAGATAGGTTCTGCATAAGAAAATGCAGGTTTTTGAGCTATTGGCAGTTGGTTAACTGGTTAACAGAATGTGTTAATCGGTTAATAGTATTTTGGTACGCTATTGGAACTAGATTTTTGATCTGGTTAACCGATTAACATGATGTGTTAACCGGTTAACACTATAAGTTTTGGAAATTGTACCAGTTTTGTTTGCAATAGTACAACCCCTGTATCTATGTCGTTGGAGAGTTTGGACCAATGTTATTTTTGTGTAATTGATAAGTAAGTTGTTTTATCCCTGAATGTCTGCAAGTTTTGTTTCGTTGGTTGGTGAGAACTCCAATGGATACGTTTGTTCTCCGTAGACTATCTACTACCTAGTTTCGCTTGAGAATTTGTGGTATCTCCACTGTTAGACCTTGAGGATGTAGTGGAAGAGACAAACGAAAGAGTCCAGTTGGATTATTAAGAATCAAAAGAGAATTATTTATAAGTGTTGAGGTAAGAGAATTTTGTTCTAAGTGTGTTATCTATAGTAAGACACTGAAAGGATGAAGTGTCGGATGTAAACAATTACAGTGTATGATGTTGGACAAATGAAATTGGCAAAGAAGTCGTTTGACAACTTTTGAGATGGTTTTAGTAATTGAAGGATTTTAATAAGAGCTTTTACTGGAAATTATTTGTAGATAAGAATTCACTAATTTACCTTGTGGAGTTTTGTCGAGTGTTATGGTTTCGAAATCAAGCTAGAGTGTTATGATTTTGGTGTTGTCACTCAATAGAAGGAATTAGAATTATATGTTTCTCCGAAGGAGAAATGAGACTAAGTGATTAAGTATGAAACAACAAAAGAATTGCAGAATAGTAAGTTAGAAATTTACCTATTGTTGAAACAAGCGTATGAGTAAGGATGTGAAGTTTTATTTGTTATGAAACGAGGAATTTAAGCCGCAAAGTCAAATTGGTGTTTGACTATGTCAGATTATGTAGCAGCAGTAAGGTTAAGTATGGATCTAAGACAGTGTTGCAAACTGTCGTTGTTGATGAGTAAAGGAAATTCGAGGACGAATTTAAATTTAAGGAGAGGAGGATGTAATACCCTGTATTTTAATTAAATGCTCTGGATAATATTAATTAAGATTAATAAGGTTCCGGTGTGCTCTGAGAGTTTTCAATTAAAATAATTAGAGCAACCGACAAACTAAATTTAATTACTTAGTATTATCTGACTTAGAGATTTATTAAATATTTGACTTAGAGACATTTTTTGATACTCTCAAATTGGACTAGTTAGTGTTACTAACTGATAGATATTTGTTATTTTTTATAAAAAGAAAGAAAAGAAAGAAAGTTGGTAAGAAGAAGAGGAAAGGAAAGAGAAGAGAAGAGAAGATAAGAGAAAAGAAGAGAAGGGAGGAGAAGAAAATCTAGAAGCTAGAAAGCTTGAATTCATCACCATTCTTCATCAATCTTCATCATCTTCATCAAACTCTTATTCATTATCAAGGTGGGTTCTAGTTAGTAATTTTGTTTTAGAAGTTTTCTTGAGTTAGAGTTTTAGGTCAATTTGATAAAATTGCTAAATCATGAAACTAACGGATAAAATACTGAAATAATCGGGTAGAATAGCCGGGTTATAAGTATATTAGACCTACTAAGTTTTCTTGGATGATCCCTAGTGTTTGGATTGGGTTTGGAGAGGTTTTGGATGTGAAAAAGGCAGGTTTTAGGGCCTCTGACTGTCGGTTAACCATATGGGTTAACCGGTTAACGCTGTAGGTTTTAGAAAAAATGTTAATTCTTAGAAAATTCATAACTTTTTACTCGGGTATCCGATTGAGGTAAACTTTATATCGTTGGAAAGCTAAGACAATGTACTATTCAATGGTAGAGTAAAATATTACTTTTGAAGTGGAAAATAATTATTTATTTTATGCCGATTAAAAATATTAATTTCGATTCCTCTTTTAAAGCTTCTTAACTTCCTTCATCCCTTATCCGATTTGATTGTTCTTTATACCGATTTGAAGCTAATAATATGTTATATCTTATGAGATTGAGAAATATTATTTTGAGCCGAATTTTACCCGACTTTTTTAAATAAACCGAAATTATGTTAAGTTAAGGAATTTGTGAACTAAAGGAAATAAAAGGTATAACTTGTGAGGTAGTTAGGTTTATCCTAAGTTGATACGGAACCATTTTAGAGACATGACAATGCTTAGACGCCGATATCCGAATAGTATCCCCGTGTTAAGTAGTTGTGAATGGATGAAGGTTGTGTTCCCATCGCGCTATAATCCTAATTTAATTATGTTTAGCTCGTGTCGAGGTCCCATGAGACGGGACAATCGGGGAGACATAATTAATCAGTGGATTCAAATTCCTTAATGGATGACCGTGACCTGTGCTTGTTTGCCATGGTATGACTGAGCGGGGAAAGTTATCCATTAGGATAAGTAATGAGTGACTCGTGCTTGTTTTCCATGGTATGGCTGGGCGGGAAAAGTTACTTTGTGATAAGGTACCGTGATCTGTGCTTGTGTGCCCTGGTGTGGCTGGGCGAGGAAAGTACCCTTGGTAGATAATGAGTGGCACGTACTTGTTTGCCACTGGTGTGGCTGAGCGGGGAAAGTTACTATACATTAAGGATAGAGTGACCCGTGCTTGTTTGCCACTAGTGTGGCTGGGCGGAGAAAGAAGCCTTAAAGCACCTTGTGTGCTCCATTTTTATTTTACCATGATGTCTCTAGATGTTATGTGAACTCGAGGTCTAGGTTTTTCCCCGACTTAAGTATTGGTTAGAATTAAACCTTTAGAGCCAGGAGAACTCTAAGATAGGGAACCCACTGAGATGTTGTTATCTCACCCCACTATTATTATTGCTTTTCAGGTTTCTTTTGTAGGTTTGATTTACAAGTGGAGCTATGCTCGGGATGTTTCAAGAGAAGCATAGATTTAGATTCCGTTGTGTATTTTATCTTTATACAATAACGAATATTGTATTGATCTTAGCATTTTGTTTTAGTATAATTTTCATGTCTTGCACCATAGTTTGTATTGTTTTTAGTATTGGTCAAGAATGTGAATTATGCTATTAGACACTTATGATGATGTCAGTATCAAAAATAACACTTATATGATATTATTCTAGATATATATTATATGGGCGTTACAGTAATCTTGTTTGTTAGAGAAAGGAAAGAATAATATTTTATACCCAAATTCTTGTTGTTATCTTTATGATTCCATAAACCCTAATTCTTGTAAGTTTCTTGATCCTAAAAAAATTGATTATACTTTTTTATTCTGGCATCGTTTTTCACAACACACGCTATAACATTAAAGTCTTAAAAAGTAATCATGAAAATAAAAAATACAAACAAAGAATAAACTTCTAGGCATGTAATTAATTTGGAATAAAGGGTGACATATCTTATGTAATATGAGACATTTTCAGTGATCATACAAAAAATTTCGTAGGACAACAACATTACTCCATATTCATATTCAAATATTTATTTGGAAGATGAAGAGTTCAACAAATTTGATGGCATCTTAAGATATATGATAGACCCTCAAAATATAAACGAATAAATTAGTTCATATAATTTAAAAAGAAAACAATATAAATGCTACATAAATAGCGTTAAAAGTTAAATAGGTGTTGCATTGATGCAAAATATAAGTGTCTGAGATTGAAATGATTTGTGTTGTTTTTATAAATATGAGAATCTGTATTTTTAATCTTGAACTATTTAATTACTCTTTTTATATTATCTATTTTTTAGATTATTAAAGCCTACTTTATTTTATTGAAAAAGGAATTACAAAAAAAAACTGTCAATTTACCCTAACATTTCAAAAATAGCTTTTAGATTATTAAAAACTGTTATTTGTTATAAAAAGAAAGAAAAGAAAGAAAGTTGGTAAGAAGAATAGGAAAGGAAAGAAAGAAAGTGAAGAAAAGAGAAGAGAAAAGAAGAGAAGGGAGGAGAAGAAAACTTAGAAGTTAGAAAGCTTGAATTCATCACCATTCTTCATCAATCTTTATCAAACTCTTCTTCATTGTCAAGGTGGGTTCTAGTTAGTACTTTTGTTTTAGAGTTTTTCTTGAGTTAGAGTTTTAGGTCAATTTGATAAAATTGCTAAATCAAGAAATCTAACAAATAAAATACTGAAATAATCGGGTAGAATAGTCGGGTTATAAGTATATTAGACCTACTAAGTTTTCTTGGATGATCCCTAGTGTTTGGGTTGGGTTTGGAGAGGTTTTGGATATGAAAAACGCAGGTTTAGGGCCTTTGACTGTCGGTTAACCGGTTAACCATATGCGTTAACCGGTTAATGCTGTAGGTTTTGGAAAAAAATGTTAATTCTTAGAAAATTCATAACTTTTTACTCAGGTATCCGATTGAGGCAAACTTTATATCGTTGGAAATCTAAGACAACATATTATTCAATTGTAGAGGAAAATATTACTTTTGAAGTGGAAAATAATTATTTATTTTATGCCGATTAAAAATATTAATTTCGATTCCTCTTTTAAAGCTTCTTAACTTCCTTCATCCCTTATCCGATTTGATTGTTCCTTATACCGATTTGAAGCTAATAATATGTTATATCTTATGAGACTGAGAAATATTATTTTGAGCCGAATTTTACCAGACTTTTTCAAATAAACCGAAATTATGTTAAGTTAAGAAATTTGTGAACTAAGGGAAATAAAAGGTATAACTTGTGAGGTAGTTAGGTTTACCCTAAGTTGATACGGAACCATTTTAGAGACATGGCAATGCTTAGACGCCGATAACCGAATAGTATCCCCGTCTTAAGTAGTTGTGAACGGATGGAGGTTGTGTTCCCATCACGCTATAATCCTAATTTAATTATGTTTAGCTTTTGTCGAGGTCCTATGAGACGGGACGGTCAGGGAGACATAGTTAATTTGTGAATTCGAATCCCTTAGTGGATGACCGTGACCCGGGCTTGTTTGCCATGGTATGATTGGGCGGGAAAAGTTATCCAGTAGGATAAGTAACGAGTGGCCCGTGCTTGTTTGCCATGGTATGACTGGGCGGGGTAAGTTACTTTGTGGTAAGGTACCGTGACCCATGCTTGTGTGCCCTGGTGTGGCTGGGCGGGGAAAGTATCTTTGGTAGATAATGAGTGACCCGTGCTTGTTTGTCACTGCTGTGGCTGGGAAAGGAAAGTTACTATACGTTAAGGATAGAGTGACCCATACTTGTTTTCCACTGGTGTGGCTGGGCGGAGAAAGATGCCTTAAAGCACCTTGTGTGCTCCGTTTTTATCTAGATGTTATGTGAACTCGAGGTCTAGGTTTTTCCCCGACTTGAGTATTGGTTAGAATTAAACCTTTAGAGCCGAGAGAACTCTAAGATAGGGAACCCACTGAGATGTTGTTATCTCACCCCACTATTATTGTTGCTTTTCAGGTTTCTTTTGTAGGTTTGATTTACAAGTGGAGCTATACTCGGGATGTTTCAAGAGAAGCATAGATTTAGATTCCGCTGTGTATTTTATCTTTATACAATAATGGATATTGTATTGATCTTAGCATTTTGTTTTAGTACAATTTCCATGTCTTGCACTATAGTTTGTATTGTTTTTAGTATTGGTCAAAAAAGTGAATTATGTTATTAGGCACTTATGATGATGTCAGTATCAAAAATAACACTTATATGATATTATTCTAGATATATATTATATGGGCGTTATAGTAATCATGTTTGTTAGAGAAAGGAAAGAGTAACATTTTATACCCAAATTCTTGTTGTTATCCTTGTGATTCCATAAACCCTAACTCTTGTAAGTTTCTTGATCCTAAAAAAACCGATTATACTTTTTTATTCTGGTATCGTTTTTCACAACACACGCTATAACATTAAAGTCTTAAAAAGTAATCATGAAAATAAAAAATACACAACCAAGAATAAGCTTCTAGGCATGTAATTAATTTGGAATAAAGGGTGACATATCTTATGTAATATGAGACATTTTCACTGATCATACAAAAAATTTCGTAGGACAACAACATTACTCCATATTCATATTCTAATATTTATTTGGAAGATGAAGAGTTCAACAAATTTGATGGCATCTTGAGATATATGATAGACCCTGGACAAAATATAAACGAATAAATTAGTTCATATAATTTAAATAAGTGTTGCATTGATGCAAAATATAAGTGTCTGAGATTGAAATGATTTGTTTTGTTTTTATAAATATGAGGATCTGTATTTTTAATCTTGAACTATTTAATTACTCTTTTTATATTAATTATTTTTTAAATTATTAAAGCCTACTTTATTTTATTGAAAAAGGAATTACAAAAAAAAACTGTCAATTTACCCTAACATTATTTCTAAAGCTTGTACTCATGACTTTTATTTCAAAAATAGCTTTTAGATTATTAAAAAGTCGAGCAAATGGATTCGTGTGTTGAAGAGACGAGAATTAAAAAAATTGATCTATTTTAGAAACATTTAATAATACTTATTTTAGAAAATGTGTTTTACGGTTCTC
This sequence comes from Lathyrus aphaca, assembly GCA_963966055.1. Classification (NCBI taxonomy): domain Eukaryota; kingdom Viridiplantae; phylum Streptophyta; class Magnoliopsida; order Fabales; family Fabaceae; genus Lathyrus; species Lathyrus aphaca. The sequence continues at coordinate 239,894,135 of OZ014524.1, read as the reverse complement.
TAAGGGCTAAATATAAATTAATGCATGCAAATTGATCACCCAGCTTTATAAATTATAAAATGGTAAAGTCCTATTCTACTTAATACAAGAGAAAAAAATGAGTGAAATTATGAAGTTCATTATGATTATTTTCATTTTTCTATTTTTTATCGTAGTAAATGTTAACGGTAAACTTTTTACTTATCATTTTAATTTTTTTTTCTACATAATATTTTATACTACTTTAATATAGCATTCATTTATTAATTTTTTTTTTCTTTCATTTCAGCTGAGATTGTTCATTGTATTTATGATTCCGATTGTCCATTCCGTTTTTGCCCAGCACCTCTTCAATCAGGTTGTGTGGGATTGAGGTGTAAATGTATTACATCGTAAAAAAAAAGAAGAAGAAGAGATATCTATATATATATATTTTTATTATCGGTAAGTTTTTATTTAATATTTATTCTTATTTTAGGAAACTACTATATATTTTTATTATCGGTAAGTTTTTATTTAATATTTATTCTTATTTTAGGAAACTACTTTTTCACGATGTTTATCTCATTAAAGTGACATTTCTTTTATTTTATTTTTTTCTATACAGCAGGTATTTGACATAATTTCAAGATTTTGATTGCCTACAAAATATGGAATGTGTCTGGGTTGATTTAGAATAATTGTCATTTAATTATTGTGTTACTGTTTTATAATAATTGTGATAATGTAGGTGATATATATTTTTCATTTTAACTTGTATTACTAAAGTCAAAATATTAATATATACAAAATGAATATATTATTATTTGTTCAAAGAAACCATAATAAAGTTTAAAATAGCAATGTGATAAAAAATAATAATAAATAACGAACAGGAAAGCTAGAGAGTTAAAGAGTTGGGAAACATTATTTTTTGGAAACATTATTGAATCATATTGTTTTTTATTGAAAAATTAAATATATTAATAAAGAAAGAAAATTATATTATAATAATAAATCACAAAATATAATATCATTTTGGACTTTCTAAATATATTGGATTACAACATTCATAAGCTGGTGGAAAGTTTGTGGAAAACCGAAGGTGTGGAATGGTCCTTTTGAATGTTGAAGGTCGTTCAGGTGGGATTATAACTCTATGGAATAGTAATACCATCAATGCGATTGCGAGTTTCAGTGGTAAAGGTTTCTTGGGAATTATGTTTAGATGAAAAAGTCATTCTTTGATAGTGGTTAATGTTTACTCGCCGTGTGGTGGATATGATAAAAGAATGCTTTGGAGTGAATTGTTATCTGCAAAGAGTCGTTTTCCAGGTCAAGGATGGATAGTAGGGGGGAGACTTCAATGCTGTCAAATTAGTGGAGGAAAGAGTTGGTTTGCATAGTACTGGCAATGCTGAATTGAGGGATTTCGGTGCTTTCATAGACAACATGAATCTTATCGATCTTCCGGTTATTGGCAATAGGTTCACTTGGATTAATTCCAATGGCAAGAATAGAAGCAGACTTTACAGGTTCTTAGTTGATGACTTTGCCATTTCTCTGTTGTCCTTGAATAATCAATTTGTTGGCGACAGGGACATTTCGGACCACCGCCCGGTGTGGTTGAAGTCTAAGTTTACCGATTGGGGTCCTAAGCCTTTTAGGGCATTCAATTGTTGGTTCGATCACTATGATTTTCTTCCTTTTGTTAAGCAGGTCTGGGAATCTTATGTTTTTTTGGGAAATTGTAGCCAGATTCTTATCAGTAAAATCAAAGCTCTCAAATAGGATCTGAGAGTTTGGAACATTAACGTTTTTGGCCGCCTAGACCTTAAGATTGAAGACAACGTGAATCAGATTAATCTTTTGAATCAAACATGGTTATGGGAGCCAATTCTTTATCCGAAGATCAAGCGAAAATCAGGTTGTGTGCTCAGGAGGAATTTTGGAAAAATTCAAGGTTGAAAGAAAGCTTAATTTACCAAAAATCCTGTGTATGATGGTTGAATGATGGTGACCTCAATACAAGATACTTCCATGATACGTTGAAAGTTAGGAATCGTTCTAACGGAATCACAACTATTAAGGTGGGAGATAATTTACTTGAAGAACCTGCTGACATTAAATTCGAAGCGCCATCTTTCTTTCATGACAGATTCAAGAGGCCTGAGGCTCGTGTATTCAATAGCAATGTCCAGTTCTTGTACTCTCTTTAACCTGAGGATAGATTTGTGCTTGATGCAAATTTCATTTCAGAGGATGTTAGATTGGTTTTTTTCAGTTGTGCAGGGAACAAGTGTCCTGGAGTGGATGACCTTAATTTCAGATTCATAAAATCATGCTGGAATATTATAGGTGTGGATTTCTCTGACTGCGTGCTGGAATTCTTTCAGAGTGATTTTTTTACCAAAAAACTTTGCTTCACCTTTTATTTCCCTTATCCCGAAAACACTCAATCCTCAGTGCTTCGAAGATTTTAGACCCATTAGCTTCGTTAGTTGCGTCCCCAAAACCATTTCGAAGATGTTGGCAAGCAGATTGGGGAAGATAATTCAAAAACATATCTCCCCTTCGCAAACTGCGTTTATTCTCGGGCGTCAGATTTTTGATGGTATTGTCTTGGCCAATGAAATCATTGATTATGCTACCAGATCCAACAAGAGTTGTTTACTTATGAAGTTAGACTTTGCTAAAGCCTACGATTGCATCGATTGGTCGTACTTAGAAGACTCTTTGATCAAGATGGATTCGTTACTAAGTGGTTAATGTGGATTAGAGGTTCAGTTTTTGAAAGCTACTTTTCTATCCTTATTAATGGCAGCCCCTCGAAGGATTTCAAGGCATCGAGGGGTTTAAAGCAGGGCGATCTGTTATCCCCTTTTCTTTTCGCTATTGTTTCAGAGGGGTTGGCTTGTATGGTAAGGAGTACGGTGGATAGAAACATGTTGTCTGTTTTTAAAGTTTTGGATCAACCTTTGAGTAGTATCCTTCAATTTGCTGACGATACGCTACTTATCGAAGATGGATTGATTTCTAATATTTGGGCATTTAAAGCTATATTGTGGGCTTTTGAATTTGTTTCTGGTTTGAAGATCAATTATTCTAAGTGTTGTTTGTATGGGACTGGTATAGATCCTGAATTTCTTGTGGCAGCGGACCAATACCTTCATTGCAAATCCGGATTCCCTTTCAATTCCTCAGTTTATCGGTGGGAGGTAATCATCATTGTTATTCATTTTGGAAACTGGTTATTTTTTTGCATTAAAAACAGGTTTTCTAATTGGAAAGGTAGGAATTTATCTATTAGGGCTAGAGTCTCCCTTTTAAATTTGGTTCTAGTTAACCTTCCGATTCACCATTTGGCTTTCATTAAGGCTCCTAAGAAAGTGGTGTCCAAAATCATTGCGTTGCAACGCCGTTTTCTGTGGGTTGGTTCTTCGAATAATCTGTTTGTTTTGTGGGTTTCTTTGAAATATGTTTGTAGACCTAAGGTTAGTGGTGGTTTGGGCATTAAAGATGTTGGTCGCTTCAATATTGCGTTAATTGCTAAGTAGCTTTGTAAATTCACCCAAACAGGTAATGAGATTTGGAGGGTTGCTTTGGAATCTAGGTACGACAACCTGAAATTGAAAATGCAGAATTTTCCAGAAGTTGGTTATTTGAAGTCTGATTCCTTATGGATGAGGGATATTCTTGTTAGACGATAGCGCGGATCTAGAAGGGGGTTGAATAGATCCCTTTTTCAAAATTTACTTTTCAAAAATTAATTGAAAAAGTATTGCGGAAGTTTCCTGGAAAATCGTCTAATTAAAATTTAAGTCACCGAAGATCGAATATACGCATTAACCAAATGGGAATAGAATGTTGACAAGATGAATTAATACTTCACAAAAGATTCACTTGATAATACCACAATTGTTAAACTACTCTTAACAATGATATAGAGTAAGAAAATAAGCACAAGCAAATTAATTTTGTGTGGTTTGACTTTTTGACAAACACTTGGTGTGCAAAACACAAAGTGTAACTTTGTTGTATCAAGTAGTGCAGAATTTTACACAATGTAGTTATCACTTTTGAGTATAACAATTTGTCACACACCTTGAGTGCACTACTTAGATACACCAGAATTTTTAGAGCACACAAAATCAAAATGAGCAAAAGTAAAATGCGAGAATAGTAAAGAACACAAGGAATTTGTTTAGGCAGTTCCTTCGTCCTCCTCGCTCGAAGTACTCTGCCCCCAATTCACAATCGAATTGGAAAATTTTATTAAAATTGCAATTGTTTTACAAGAAGAAAAATAGATGAACCAACAAACCAATCCGTGTTGAATGTGATGTCAAATATTCTTCTTGTCCCTTGATTCAATGTAGAATCAAGTCCTCAACGCGTGTCGAGAAAGCCTCTGATTAATTGCTCCCTTCTTGCAAGGATATATGATCCTTCAAACTTTGAGCACAGCTGAGTTTCTTCAACACTTGTGAACCCACAAAAATCTTCGCAATCCTCCATCTACCGTGATATGAAAGAACGATCCACTTGATCTTCAATCTACCTCACTCGGCTGAATCTACGAACGATAGTTGTGTGCAAAAACCCCCAAATCTTCTAAGATCTTGGAGGAGAAAACCCTTCAGATTTTTCCAAGAAAAACCCACACTCTCTAGACCCAATCTGAAACACTAATTCACGATTGAATGTTATCTTCGAAGCAAGCACCTTAATCAATAAAGATTATTGTGTGTGATTGTTGATGGATGCAAGAAGGAAGAAGATGAAGAGAGAAGTGTGTATATCTTTCAATTTTCTTGTTAACCTCTCAAAAGAAATAAAATCAGCTATTTATATTGGTTAGATAAAAATAGAAAAGTAGAAAGCAAAAATTAATTAAAGAAATTGACAGTTACATGAACGAGTCTGCTCAAACCAACAAATGAGCCTGCTCAAAATATTGGATGAGCCTGCTCAAAATATGCTCAGTCAGCCTATTGAGACCCGCAAGAACCAGAGGGAAAAATGTCTTCAATGAGCCGACTCAAATGGAAGGATGAGCCGACTCAAAATTCCCAATGAGCCGACCAATATTTGGCCTCAGGCAGCCTGTTGGGACCCGTGAAATCTGGAGGAAAAATCACTTTAGTTGAGCCTGCTCATGGCAAGTAGTGAGCCGACTCAAATCTGAATGAGCCTGCTCGTTCAGTCAGCCTGTTGAGACAACACATGCATTCAAAATTTCTTCAATATGATTTTTCTTCATGAGATCATTCCTTCTTTCTTGTGTTCCTTAAAACATTCTTGTGTTCCCCACAACATTTCAATCATACCAAGTTTTTTACATTATTCAAAACATATGCCATGTCTCACAATTCTGTCTTCGGCTTTGCGCGACGATGATAATACTTTCTGTAATCTTTTGGCAGGTTCAGTTGTTAACGACAAGGATATTGCCTTTTGTCAATCATCTTGGTGCAGAGATTCGATGTTCAAAGATAGATTCCCGGCAATTGTTTACATCCTGCTTCTACTTTTTCTGAATTAGGTGTTTGGGAAGGTGGCCATTGGAATTGGAATCTTAGTTTTGCTTTTGCGCCTGATTTCATTGATCAGCAGGTGGAAATGCAACATTGCTTGCAAGCAATGCGAGATGTTATTTTGCACCAAAATTTAGAAGATATGTGGCTATGGTCTTTAGATATTAATGTTGGATTTTCTATTTCATCTTATTATTACTTCCTTAATTCTCTAGAAAATGATGTTGTTTTGGATGGTACTACTACAGAATTTTTATCCACCGTTTGGAAATCGTTTATTCCGATTAAAGTCCAAGTGTTTGATTGGACATAGATTTCCTACTAGGGCCAATTTGGCTAAGAGGAACATCATTGCAAACAACAAAGATAAGGCTTATGTCTATTCCGCGGAAGAACGGGAAGACTCGAATCATTTGTTTTTCTTGTGTCCTAAATCCACCTTGGTTTGGAACAAGATTTGTGAGTGGGTTGACATCGACACAATTGAAGAGGGTAGTTATGGTCTTCATGCAAAGACTTGGAAGTTGCGTCTTCAAGGCCGTGGTAAGGATGAATTTATAAACTCCATTTGGTTTATATCTTGTTGGAATCTTTGGAGGGCTAGAAATAATTTTATTTTTTCAAGACTTGAATTGTAGTGTAGATGATATAGTTGATTCTATTAAGGAAATTTCTTGGAATTGGTTGATTTTAGGAAATTCCGATTCTAGGAGGTGTAACTTATACAAATGGTATAAGTTTCCTTTTGATTTCTTGTAATTTCTTTCCTTTGTGGATTGTTGTTCTTTGGTTGGAGGTTCCCTTAATCTCTTAATTAATGAATTTTCTTATAATAAAAAACCATAAAGTAACCACCACACACTTTATATACTACCTTCTAAAGAAAGAAAATACTACAAAAATATCATAAGATCTTGGTGAATAACAACTTGTCACCCCCAACCACCTGAAAATTCTCACAAAAAGATAAGAGGCAGTCTAAGTTGAAAATCTGCAAAAGGCACAAAAATCCTATTAATGTATGATAACACCCCTATTTAAAATAGGTTGACTCTAGAAGGAAATTTATACTACAATAACTTCAAGAAAAAAAATTATCTTAGAAGGAACTAGCTACTCCAAATAAAAAAAACATGACTCTTAAACAAAAGTGGTGCCATATAAAAAGTCAAACACCTCTTTTAGATAAGGTAAATGGAGGCCACTAAAAAAGTATAATTACTAGAATGCTTCCAAGTCCACTAATCTCTTTCCAATGTCAAGATAAAATCATTATGAAATGCATGAAACATCTCAAGAACAAGAAACTCTCTAAGGAAGAAGAATCTTCTCCTTCTAAAGTTCCAAGTAAGTACCTCATTGATAACTTGTGATATCTCACCCACAAACCTTTATGGATGGATAGAATTGGAGAACATATGAGAAACTTATACTTTAAGGGGATGTTCTCTAACCAAGGATCATCCTAAAAGAAATTCAGAAGACCTAGCCCCACTTTCCTAGAAAAGACTTGAAGAAGTTAAAGTGAATACTCGAAACCCTATCAAAACCTCTAAGAATAGCCTTAATACACCATAAAATTCTCTAGAGATGAATCTGCCACTATAAAAATGTCATTTGCATACTGAAGCTGAGAAACTACCAACCTTGAATTACCAACTCTGAACATAGAGTAGATACCAAGTTTCTTTTCCCTCGCAACCAAGAAACTAAACTCATCAGAAACTAGGAGAAAAAGGAAAGGAGCTACGAGGGTCCCATTATTTCAAACTCCATTTGAATGTAAATTTCTTGGGTATTCACCAACATCATTAGGTTCCCAACAAAAACATAAGCTTCCATTTAAGATCTTCATTTCTCACTAAACGTGAATATGATCAACATATAATCCAGAAAATTCAAACTAACTTAATTATATGTTTTCTCAAATCCTACCTTAAAAATCATGCAAGGTATTTTAGACCTTTTGGCAAGAGTAACCATCTCATTTATAGCCATAACTCCATCCACCTTCTCCCCTTAAAAATGATTGATTAGGAAAAATGAGCTTCTTCATCACAACCCCTAGTCTAATGACCAACACTTTCGTCCAAAACTTATAAAAGGATCCAAAAAAGGGAAATAGCCTGAAAGTATCCAAGATGAGAGAGGGAGTTAACCTTAGGGATCAAAGTCACAAAATAAGAAACAAAACAATGAGGTAGATATGTAAAATTGTGAAATTTATCAAACATGATCCCCATGTCAACACTAAGAAGGTTCCACACTCTTTTAAAAAAGGAAATTTATATCATGTTAGACAACATGCTTGGATCTAAAGGGGTGAATGGATCACAAATTAAAAACAAAACTTTTGGAAAAAAATCGTTTTTACAATTTTTATAGCACAACGAAAACAACCGGAATCAAATCGTCTAACCGAACCTACTGTCAAAAAGTTCGGATATGCGTAACATAAACCAATTGGATGATAATGAACATAAATTGTTCAATAGCGATTAATTCATGAATCAATCAAATGAAAAGCTATACATACAACTTATTTCTAATGAACAAAAAAACAATTAAAATACTCAAAGGTAATTTAGCGAACACTTTGTTTGTGATCTATAACAAATGGAGATTCAATTTTTTTTGTTGATGTTAAAATCCAATCACAATCAAAGTGATTATGAGTATACCAACTATAATGCTTTAAGAGATAATTGAAACACAATTTCCAATCGAAGTGATCAAACAACGACGAACTCAATAATTTGCAAGATCAACAATTAAAGATATATAAAGAAATAAAAATAGAGAGAGAGAGATAAAGATTTGTTTAGGAAGTTACCCAATTGGCCTCGCTATGGGTACGTCTTCCCCTAATTCAAATTGAATTGAGATACTTGTAATAATCTTATCTTTGCAAAAATGTTTATACAAGAGATGAAGAACTCTAACCCCACAAACCATATGATTTTTTGTTGATTCTACCACCTCCAAACCCTTTATCAAAATTTGATCAAGTCACCAACAATGATGTTATAAGTCATATGTTCTTGAGTACTTTCTTGCAAGACCTCCACATCTTCAAGGTTTTTTCTCGGTCGGATGAATCCCTAGCACACACTTGTTAAACCCAAGATTCCCGAACACGGTTCACTATTTCGCGCTACTCCCTTGCAAGGAACAAACTTGTTCCAAGGCCTTCATGTTGCTCGATTTTCGTGGTCTTTAATCACTATCACATTTTTCTACTTTCTGATTTCTTAATTTTGTTCCTGATGAAGTTGTTTATGGAAGGGAAAAGATATCTTAAACTCACCCCGCATTGCATACTATTGATTGACCGATGCCCATAAGGTTTTGTATTCTTCTTTAGATTATTTCACCTTAAGTATAGAGCAAAAACATTTTCTTTTTGATATTGATGGAGTTTCTTTGATTTGGGTATGGGAATGATGTGAGTGTTGGTAAGATAGGATAAAGTTGTTTTGAGTTTTCATAATTTTCTATTGTTTTTGGATAGGTCTGAGAACCTATGGTTGTTTTTTGTTTGGTGTGCTTGCAAAGATCTTACGACCTTTTGCCTACGTACCCCCAAATGGTTGATTTGTATCCTAGTTAAAGCACATGATGTTGATGCTCAAATGGTTGTATTTGTATCTTGATCAAAGCCAAAGATTGAAGCTGAAAAATTTGTTTGTGTCCTGATCTAAGCCCAAGATTGAAGCTGAAAAGTTTGTTGTAACTGATAGGTTGCTTGAATTGCATAGCTAAAGGCATAAGCTGAATGGTATCTTGATTTGCATAACTCAAGAAAGGCTGAATGGGTACCCTAAATTGCATAGCTCAAGGAGGACTAAATGGTTGACATGAATTGCATAGCTCATGACACCTGAATGGGTTATCTTGATTTGCATAGCTCAAGAAAGGTTGGATGTTTAGCTTAGTTAAAGTCGAAGATAATGATTGTTTTATGGAATTAGCATAGTTAAAGTCCAAGACTATGACTATTTGGATGTTGTTGGCTTAGTTAAAGTCCAAGATTATGACTGTATTATTTGATTAACTGTAAAGTGTTTGACTGTTTGTGCCTTGATTGAAGTCCAAGGTTGAAGATAAAAGGTACTCAGTAGAGAGAGAGTTTGTCGTCTCTAAAGAGGGAAATGCTTGATATATATATATATATATATATATATATATATATATATATATATATATATATATATATATATATATATGCCTTGATTGAAGCCCAAGGTTGAAGCTAAACAAAGAAAACTGACTCTGTAGAAAATTTTATCTATGTATTGATTTGGAAGCCCATGTGTGAAGCTTATTTGTGAGAGACTGACTCTTGGTTTATCTGTATCTTATATGAAGCCTAAGATGGGAGGCTGAAAATTTTTTGGTTGACTGACTCTGTATGAAGAGTGTTTTGTCTGTTTATTGATAAAAGATTTTGAGGTCATCATACATTCCTTTGTATGGAGAGGTTCAATTGTATAAAGCCCAAGAGGAGGCTAGCTTGGTCATCCATCGGGGAAAGGGAGACTATTGTATGTGTTTGTTTCTAAAGGATATGTTACCATGCTTTTAGGAAGCCTTTGAGGGTCCCTGTGTTTAAGCCCAAGGGGAGGCTAGGTTACCTATAAGAGGCCCATGGGTCCTCAAATAAAGCCCAAGAGGGGGCTGGGGGAGGCCGAGTAACTTTTAATCCTGAGAGATGGCACCTTTAAGAGGCATGAGGGTCTTTGAATTAAGCCTAAAAGGAGGCTATATTTTTCCCTAGTAGGGTTCTAGTTATTCAAAGGTTAGGTCTGGTGATAGTAACCCGAATACTTTGATTCTAGCAGAGATGCATATATAAATATATATATATATATATATATATATATATATATATATATACACACATTAAAATATGCATGCAGACAAAATAAAAGTTTCAGTGAATGTGTTTCACAGTTTTTAGTATTTCATTGCTATGGTTTAAGTATTCTTAAATGATTTATTAAGGATGATGTTGGGAGTTACATTGGGAAGAAAAGGCCCAAAATCCCGAGGGAGAAAGATTACGGTTATGTTTTAATATTGTATTCTCTTTGTCATTAAGAAGTATTTTATTATCTTAGCTTTAATATGAGGTGAAGAAAGATAATTTTGGCAAAAAATCCCAATCTAACAAGCAACAATAGTTTAAGAAAACAACAAGAAGTTAGAGGGAGAAGAGATGGATCAGAAGCCAATAATAGGGATTAAACATAAGGATGCCTATGGAATTTGTTTGTTGATTAATTATCTTGATGATTTCATACACAGGGTAGGGCTTTTAAGGAAAAGCTTATCTACCGTATAAAAAGTAACTCCGCCTGGTTGTGAAGCATAGTTGTCGTACCTCGAAAAATACGACCCTAAAACAAACAACAGAGTCGCCACCTAATTCTATTTATTCTACGAGAGAAAAGGGAGATATAGATACAACCTAAAGGAAGGATAAGAAATGGTTTACGAAACCAAATTCTAAGTTCGGGAGTCGGTTACGCAAGGGGAAGGTATTAGCACCCCTCACATCCGTTGTACTCAACGGGAACCTCTTAGCTAACTAATGCGATTAAATGTTTGATCTTAAGTTTTTGTCTTCTAAATGATTATTAATATGTTTGTTCTTAAAGAAAAGTTTTTTTTAAATTAATATTAAAACGGAGAAAGGATTAAAGTCTTTAAACAGAGAAATAGTTAAATTTTTTATTAGGGTGCTCGCGAAGGATAAAAATCCTCGTGCCTACGTATTCCCTTGTGCAATGGGAAAGTCAGAGCTTCGTAGTTCGTGCGACTACGGTTTATGATTTTTAATTGAAACGATTGTTTAAAATGCATTCTACTGCTAAGCGTTGGCTTATACTCGCGGTGGAGGCTGAAGCGCTAGCTTGTTTGCGAGACAAAATGATTTAAGCAATGTTCGTTTTGAAGAAAAGTGTTTGACTTTTGTTAAGGTGTTTTAAACGAAAGGACGAATGAACCACGTCGCATGGGGCTAGCCCAGGAGCGTTTCATTCCAAAACGTGTGGAGTGCTAGACTCCGGAGTTCTGTTCTTTCGCTGATTAATTATGAAAGTGATTTAAATTGGTTGGTAAATTTTAAATTGTTTTAAGATATGAAAGAGTGAATGGACCACGTTGCGTGGGGCTGACCCAGTTGCAGTCCATTTTAGAACGTGCGGAGTGCTAGACTCCGGAGTTCTGTTCTTTCGTTAATTAGTTTGTAAAATGGATGGGATATTTTGATATACGAATGATGATTGAACACATCGCGTGGGGCTAACCCAGTAGCGGTCCAATCCAGAACATGCGGAATGCTAGACTCCGGAGTTCTGTTTTCGTACGTTAATTTATGCGATTATTTATTTCGAAATACGGAAGACGAATGGACCACGTTGCGTGGGGCTAGCCCAGTTGTAGTCCATTTTAGAACGTGCGGAGTGCTAGACTCCGGAGTTCTATTTCCGTATTTAAATTTTTAAATAAGTTGAATAAATGTTTTTTTAGACGTTTTTTAGGTTTAACGCGATTAACGAAGGAATGACCGGAACAAATACGCGTGGGGCTAGCCCAGTTGTGGTTCGTTCTAGAACGTGCGGAGTGCTAGACTCCAGAGTTCAATTCTTTCGCAAATTAAATAGTTTGAAAGTTTGATGAATATCACATTTTTGCAAGAGATTTAGGATCGATGAGGTACAAGTAATCAGACGAACGCAAACGTGGTATCAAGATTGTAATAAGACGCGAAAGAGGTAAAATCGAGTTCTTAGTTGTACCTAACGGAGGAGGTCCGTTGCCTCTTCAATTGTTTCAAACAAAGTCATGGATAGATGGAAACAAATTCTAAAATCTAGTCTCAGGTAAACCAGAAGAACAAGTAATCTCAAGCCGCTAAATCCACAAGGCCATGAATCAAAATAGTTAGCCCAATCAACGTTTCAACAAGAGAATTCAATCAAAGTCAACAAAACTTATATAAAAAAAAACCAATTAAAGTTATACATAAATAAAAAAAGTTAGAATTCAAATAGTAAATAATAATAATAATTATAACTAATCAAATCACCATTCAAATGACTATATCAAAATATCTTTGTCAAATTGAAACTTAAAACCTCAATAAAAATTAAGCAAAAGAAATAAATATAATGTTCAAGTTGGGGGAAGCCATAAGGCCCATCAGCAACTAACAAGACCTGTTTCGAAAAACAATTTAATAAAAGGGTTAAATAATTAAAGAAAGAAGAGCAGAAGGGGCATCAACAAAAGGTCAAAAATAAAAAACGAAAAGGAAAAAGAAAAGGACGGTCCTCCTCTCTCTCATTCGCGCGATTTCGTCTCTCTGTTTCGGTGGTTACCTCACGATGATTCACTTTGTCTCCACTTTTCCGGCGATTTCCAACGACGGCGGTTGGGTTTGGATTCTCGCGTTTCACTCGCGATTTCTCTAGGCGACCAAGTTTTTGCGGTTTGTGGTTCTCAGGTCAGCGGTGGTGAGAATGAAGATGGTCTTTTAACGGTTTGGGTGTTTTTCTTTTGGTGAAGATGTGTTTCAGGTTTTCTGGGTTACGGATTCGGTGTGGTGATGGAGAATTCACGACGGAGGTTGTGATAAGAAAAAGGTCAGAGGTGGTTTTGGTTCAGATTGAAGGTAAGTGGCGGTGAGGTGTTTGAGGGCAGTTGCGGAAAATGAAGGTTACAACGGCGGTTTCAGAGTGGTCGTGGTGGTTTGAGGTTTCGGAGGTGGGTTTGTCCGCGGTCTCGTGTGGCGGTGCGTCGAAGTGGTGGTAGCTGTTGGTTTGAGGTTTCGGAGGTGGGTTTGTCCGCGGTCTCGAGTGGCGGTGCGTCAAAGTGGTGTTAGCGGTTGGTTTGAGGATGAAGAGGAAATGGTCTTTTTGGGGCGGGATGTAGGTTGGCGGCGTGATGTGGAGAGGAAACGGTGGGTTGAGAGAGAGAACCAGGAGGTGGGATCGAGGGAGGTGGAAGAGGTAAGTGAGAATGAAGAGAAGTGTGGCAGAGAGATTTTGAATTGTGGTTGAAGTTGCCAATGGGTTATGGAGAAGGTGAGTTCGAAAGAGGTATCAGTGGTGAAGGTTTGATTGTTTCGCGGTTAAGGATTTGGGTGGTGATGATGGAAAATGGTGGGTCGTTATTGTTGTTGTTGAAGAAAATGGAAGGTATTTGGCTGTGTTTTTTTAAAATAATGAAAGGGGGTTCGGTGGATGAGGGGTGTTTTGCTGGTTTTTTTAGCAGTAAGTTGAGTGGTTGGTCCTCCTGCCGTCACAAGAACTGTGAACATGAACTAATATATTTCCTCCTCCGGTTCCCTATGTATTTGTCCCTGTTAAAGTCAAACAAATCCCTCCTCTTCTTGGAACTCCCTCCCCCTTTTTCATTTGCATTGAATTTCTCTTTTCCACTTTTCTGGTGTAGGTATTATAAGTGCCTATTTTTATGTTAATCTGATGGAGTGTTGCAAGGTGTGCAGCTGAGATATCACTGCTATGATAGCAGAATTTTGGACTAAAGTGATAAATTGGTCCAAAGCTTTGGTTTGTATATAGATATATAGTAACAAGACCAATTGAAATTGGACTATAAGATAAGTAAATAAAATAATAAATAAGAAATAAAATAATGATTAAAATATACTAACAAAGAAAATAATAAAATTATTTAAACTAAAAATTGAAATATTAATCTAGAATAACATAACCATTAAAGTCTAATTAAAATATTGACTAAATTAAATTGAAATTGACTTTAAAACCTATAAGATTAAATAGAAGCAAACCAAATATTTTTAGAAAAATGATTTAATTAAAATAGATCATCTAGATTAAAGCTAAATTGAAATACTAACTATATTAAAATTTAATCTAAAAAAAATTCGAAACAATATAATTGTTAGTTAGAGATAAAATTAAAAAATAAAAAAAAATGAGATGAAAATTATGTTCCTAAATGTAACCAAACTCTAATAAACAAGAACAAAATTAAACTAACGTGAGATAAAAAAGATCAACTGAATGATTCGTGATTAATTAGAATTAAGGATAAAATGATGATGATAATAACAATAATCAAAATCGATGAAAAATGCATGATTAGGATCAATGAAGTGTTTAACCTAAAAAAATGCAAAAATGATCGATTATGATATATTGGCAAAAATGCGTAAGAATGAACAAAAATTTGAAATTTTCTGGTCAAAATTTAGGGTATGACAGTTGCCCCTATTTAATCATCTTGAACCTGAATGTATGAATAACAAAGTTTTTTGGACGTTCGAGGTAGAAGAGGATTAAATATTAAAATACCTAAAATTTTGACCGAAAGCAGATGAAATGCAATGATATGCAATGAATTGGCGAGAGACTCTTTTTGTTTTGCTTGGGATATGATGTGCGAGATGCAATGAACCCTAGCATGCTGATTTTTAAGTAACAAATATGTTGAATATGGTATGATGAAGATAAATGCAACGATGATCCACATAAACACAAATGAGGGCGAAGACTCACTGGGGAAATCAATATGCTGGGGGATGACAAGACAAATACAGGATACATTCTAAAGTGATAAATCAGCAGGTTCAAGTGTAACTGCTGGCACTAAGAATGATAGAAGACGAAAAAAAAAACGTAAGATTAAAGACAAACTATTTGAAGCGATTAGTTAGCAAGTTCAAGGTGGTTGCTGGGGATCCCAATGCAACGATTCGGTGATTGAGAAAAAAAATGGAAAAGACATCGACTCGGCGGTCAGGAGAACAAAAAAATAGCAAATATCGATACAGCGATCAAGAATAAACAAAATATCGACAACGGTGGTCGGGAAATAAAATAGCAGACATCGACAACGGCGGTCAGGAAATAAAATAACAGGCATCGACAACGGTAGTCGGGAAATAAAATGGCAGACATCGACAACGGCGGTCGGGAAATAAAGTAACAGACAAAAATCCAAAGTGGCAAGTCAACAGGTTCAAGTGTAACTGTTGAGACCGAGGATTGAGAAATGAAAACAGTATTCAGGCAGTGGCTCTGTGCAACCAAACTGATACTGGGAGTAGCATGCAAAGCGTTCAGATATAAATTAACGGCTCTAAGCGATCGACTGGCAGACCAGAAAGACAATCTCGGAGTTTTCAACAAGATAAACGTCCAAACTCCGGAAATTCCCTAAATGAAGAACTTAAAGGATTTGTGCCAATGACGATTGGACTTAAGAGAAATATTAGTGGTAAAAGGGTGGATATCAATAACAAGAAGGACCTCTGCAGGGGATATTAGTGTTACTGGAAAAACACTCTGATAAACCACACTGAAGGGCGACAACAACGATGGACTTTCAGACAAAGCTGCTAGTGACGAATGATTTTTCTTTGACATGCCAGACGGGAACGAGTTTCTTTTGATTCATTATCAGGCGGGGACTGACTTTCTTTTGATTCGTTGTCAGGCGGGGACTGACTTTGGAAACGGTCCACCAAGCAAGAATTGGTTTTGAACTTAGATTTGGAAAAGAGATGATTGTCAGACGAGAACCGACTGTCAAATAACTTTTAAATGAAATACCAGGCGGGAACTAGTTCAGAATGGACTAACAGACGAAAACTGGTTTGAAAAGAAAAATGAATATCAGATAGGAACTGGTTTGAAAAGAAATTGACTACCAGACAGGAACTGGTTTGAAAAGTAATTGACTACTAGACAGGAACTGGTTTGGAAAGAAATGACTTCCAGACAGGAACTGGTTTGAAAAGAAATGACTTCCAGACAGGAACTGGTTTGAAAATAAATTGACTACCAGACAGGAACTGGTTTGAAAAGAAAATGACTTCCAGACAGGAACTGGTTTGAAAAGAAATGACTTCCAGACAGGAACTGGTTTGAAAAGAAATGACTTCCAGACAGGAACTGGTTTGAAAAGAAATTGACTACCAGACAGAAACTGGTTTGAAAAGAAAATGACTTCCAGACAGGAACTGGTTTAAAAAGAAATTGACTATCAGACAAGAACTGATTTGAAAAGAAATTGACTATCAGACAATAACTGGTTTGAAAAGAAAATGACTACCAGACAGGAACTGGTTTGAAATGAAATGACTACCAGACAGGAACTGGTTTGAAAAGTAATTGACTATCAGACAAGAACTGATTTGAAAAGAAATTAACTATCAGACAAGAACTGATTTGAAAAGAAATTGACTACCAGACAAGAACTGGTTTAAAAAGAAAATGACTACCAAACAGGAATTGGTTTGAAAAGAAAAAAATGAAAATACCAGACGGGGACTGGAAAACTTGGGTTTTGACCTGGACATATGCTAGATGAGTAAGACGATATGCAAGGTTAACGCTATGAGCGGAGCGACATGACTAAAGCATGAGGATGATTATGTACTGACTCAGTGATTTCCAAAATATGCCCCTGCGTGGTTAAGGATTGAATAGTTCTTTGCAGACGACTTTGAAAAAGGAGACAAAGATGACAACATGATTCCCGACAACTGTCTTGAACTCAAAATTAGTTGTTGCATAGTGTCGCTCCCACCAAAATGACACCTCAAAGGTCAGAAGGGGTACAGACGCGAACGGTCGGCGAAAAGAGGAAGAGAACACACAGGAGTGAACTCAGGAAAGAATAGAGTCGCCAGCTAGGCATTTTTATCCCGGAGGAAAGGTAATGCTGCATAAACCTAGAAAGGATATGGATAAGACAGTTGCGAACCAGAGAGACTGAGAAAGGGGGTTGGTTACAACCTGGGAAGGTATTAGCACCCAGATTGTCCGTCGTACTCGACGAGATCCACGCTTAGAAGATTTGTGTTTTTTAGGGGTAGTGTCAGTGCAATTTGTGTATCATAGCTTGAAAGAATGCAAGTGTCAGTGTAAAAGAAGTGTAGTGTATGAGGGAAGTGTCAGTGTAAGGAAAGAGTGAAATGCTCAAGATAATGAGGCTTAAAGAATAAGGCTAGAAAGAGGGGGAATATACAGAGACTTTTGTTCGATAACTGTTAAGTTATGCCTACGTATCCTCTCGTGCAATGAGGAAGTCAGAACACCGTAGTTCGACCCAAAGAGACTGAAAGATGAATTGACTTGTGAACTGCTTGCTTGTCTATGCTCAAGTGTATGACCTGTCTGGCTCAGGTGCAAACTGTCTTGCATTAGACGGAAGAAGCAAGTTCTCGTTTGTGAGTGAAGATGATGAGAAAAGAATCCCGGAGGAGACGATTATTGTTTGTTTTTTTGTGTTTTCAATCTTTTATTGCTTTGAAGGTTTGTCATAAGTTAATGAGCTTAAGCCTAAAACCAATGGGTTAGTAAACTCATCACATCCTCCCTCTGATTAGGGGTAATGAGAATACCTTAAGTGTGAAGTCAGTATCTCACACTTAATCACCATGGTGTAGGATTATGATCATTAACCTACTTGTGATTAGTTAGATGTTTTTGTTGTTTTTGTTTAGTGTTAAGAAATGAGATTAAGCCATAATCAGGGATTAAACAGACTCATTACACCATCCCAATAGAAGGATAATAGATGAGAATGTTTAAGCTGTGGAAAGCTCCTCAACTTAATCCATGATTAGGGATTAACCTCATGACAAAACAAAGCCTTTATTAAGATGGATTTTAGTTAATGATAATATGAAGAAGTGATTTTTATGATTGGTAATACAACTTGAGGGGGACTTGTCCATTAACACTAGGGTTAGTCCTTCTTAACCAATTAAGGAAGAATTAGAACCCTAATGCAAGGCCCAAGTTACAAGCTTGATGTCTTAGTAATTATTAAGTGAATTGCTTAAAGGATTTAAACACATTAAGGGTTTAACACTTAGGATTAAAGTTATACACTCCATCCTAATAGAAGGATGCAGGCATAAGCTTAATCACAAAGCCTTAAAGCCTTTAGGGTTTAGTCCTTGGTTATGAGATGAGAAGAGAAGACTCAAAGATGACACAAAGGTAAAACTAAATGGGGGACTAATCAAACCCTAATAGTTAACATGCTTGGAAATCCTAGGGTTTATGAGGCTTAAGAGAGAAAGAATCTTCAAAGGCCACCAAGGAGGAGCAAGATGAAAGGAGAAAGAAACAGGATGAAGTAAGACAACTTGCTTCACTTAAGAAGACAAGTTGCTTGAAGAAAGAAAGTAAGAGATGAACATGAATGAGCAAGCTCAATCCAATACACAAGATAGAATGCAGCAATGATGTAGGAGAGATAAGAAGAGATTGTGAGAAGTGAAGGCAAATTCACTTCTCAAAACAACTTACCACCTGAAAAGTTAGCAAGAAATGAAATGCAGTGCAAATGAGATGCAATGTGATGATGCAAACCAAAACCAGAAGCATGAGTATGATGTTAATGAAGCTAAAAGATGATGCAAACATGAGGCAAGGCATGAGGATGATCATGCAAACATATGGATGCAAGAGAAGCATGCTTGGAACCATGGATGTTCATGAAAAGTTATGGAATGCAAAAGACATATAACATGGCAAATGAAAGATGCAATAATCAAACATGATTCTAATATGTCCTAAGATGGGTTATGAATCAAATGGATGCACAAAATGTCATGGCAAGTCATGGTATGCAAGCAAATGGAAGATGGATGCAAAGGAAGGCATGAATTAGGGTTATATGTAACATACAAAGCAAAAATCCAAAACCAGAAGCAAATGACATGATAAAAATTTGAAAATGCATTCAAAGTAACCCTAAACCTATACAAACTCACTGCCCAAAGGAGGGGATCCAACTCTTAACCTAGTGAGAGTTATGAATTTTCTAAGATTGCTAGGGTTTTAAGGTACCTTGTCAAGAAAAAAGGCAAAACAAATGGAAAATGCAAGATCAATTCATGCCAATTTTATCCTATAAACTACATGTTATGCAAGATGCAATGCAAAAAGAATCATTGTCCAACTCTCAATGGTCAGACAGAAATGAATTTTTGAAGTTTAAAGCAAAATATTGCCTTGAAATGAAATTAATTCTATTGAAAATGATCAAAAGGCATCAAGAACAAAAAAGAAATTTGGTTTGAGAGTTGGATAATGTTTCTAAATGTTTCTAAATGCTATATGAATTTTTTTGTGATTTTTAAATACCTAAAAGTATTTTTAATTAATTAACTTTCATTAACTAATTAAAAATAAACATTTAAATGATTTAAAAATAATTTTTAATGCAAAAAATAAAAAATAAAAATATTTTTGTGTTCTGAAAATTAATTAAACCTTTGACAAAAAATTTCAGAATTTTTTAAAGTGTTTTGCTATTTTTTAAAATTCGTACAAAATAAAATAAAAGAAATGAATTAAAAATGAAATAAAATAGAAAGTATGCACAATGGAGAGCCAGGATTGATTCTGGGCTTGTGAGAGTTGACTTGGCGCGCTATCCTAAGGTCCACATTTAAACTGAACAAATCTTATTTAAATAATTAATTAATCCCGATTAAATTAATTAATTGGAAATTAGGGTTAAGTGGGATGATCTGGGCCACACACGCGCGCGGGTAACCCAAATCCAAAGGCCAGTATTCAAATGGAACCCTAATCCTGATTAAAGCATTTAATGATTTTCAGGTGGCCGGAAATGACCTCCGGTCATCTTCCCCGGCCACTTCTCCCCTGAGAAAACCCTATCTCACTCCCCAGGCTACGAAAATGAAATCTCTCTGGCCAGAAATGAATCCCACACAACACTGAATCAAAATCCCCAAACAAAAATCATTTTTCATTCATCAACAATGCAAATCGAAGCAAAACAAATTTAGGTCAGAAACTTTTAGACAACTCATACATATTCAATATTCCACCATTTTGAAAAGTAAATACATCAGAGTCATCAGCACATCATAAAGATTCGATTGGGAACTTAAAAACAAGGTTCTGAGGAAAAAGTTCTTGAGCTATACCTGAGATGGAATCTTCTGGTTCTGGGCTTTCTGGCCTTTCCTTTGCTGCAAATCCACTCCTTTGAATCCTCTAATGATGAAACGAAGCTTAGAAAGCTTCAGGAATGGCTGGTTTGAATGTTTCAGTTCTGGTATAGTAGAAATGGAGGTTTGTGTGTGTGATGTTTTTGGCTGTTTTGAGGGTTGATTCTTGCTCTATGGATGATATGTGACTTATTGGTGAAGGAAATTTTAAAGTTTGATGGCTGTGGGCAGAGTTTCAAAGAGAAGAAACTTTGGACAGTTTTTGTGCAAGCTGGTTATGTGTGTGTTCTGAGCCTACTTCCTTCTTGTTTTATGATCCTGAGGCAATCCATAAGCAATCCCAACAATCTAGGAGGGCAGGTATGCACTGTGGGAATGGTATGGGGTGATTGGCCAAAAAGTCAAAAATTGTGTACTTGCAGCATGGGCTATGGCAGAGGCAGTCTAGAGGCTTGTCCTGCCTCAGCTTGAGTCAAGGATGGCCCTTGGATGGCTCATGAAAGACTGCTGTATTTGGATCATGAGTTGAGAGAGTTTTTGCAACTTGCCCACTTGTTACATTTCATGACTTTTGGTTATGTACATGTGAGAAAACCTTGCTGAATTTTGGTGTGTGATGCCTCATGAAGTCATGGCAATGCTTTGAAACCAGCTAGAGGTCAAACAATCCCTTTGAGAATGATTTTGCAAAAAATCCCTCTTTGTACTTTCATGAAGAATGGCTTATGGTTATGTGAAAATCAAGGCAAATAAATGAGAAATCCCTTGGGCCAATTCTGATTTTAGGTCATGCATTGCATTGGTATGATGATTAGAGGTCATATTGAAGTCACATAAAGGCTTTCCATGAGAAATTGCAAGTTTTCCATTTTGTGCAAAAGTGAAATTTCAATGATTTTGTCCAACTTTGCAAGGCCATAACTTTTGATCCAAAATGAATTAGAACAAGTTCTTGTACTTTTTGAAAAGGGAATGATCCATTCTACAACTTTCATGACCAAAGTTTTCCCATTTGAGGCATTTTTGAATCAAAAAGCAAGGGTTGAAAAAGTTTCCCAAAATGGCAAGTTTCCATTATAAGTCATTTTCCCAAAAAGTCAACTTTGCAAATGGCTTGAAATTCTTCAATTTTGTGAACTTCTAACATCTTCTATGATCAAATAAAGATCATACATAATCAAAATGATGATGAACACCCTTTGGTTGGGTCATTGAGGGCCTCAGATGCCCTGATTTTGCACTGACTTGCTCAAAAAGTTAACTCTTGGTTAGATGCTTTCCCCATGGGATTTCTTCATGAAAATTGATATGCATGATCCCTATACCATATAGAGACCAATAGAATCAAGAATGACCAAAAAATTTGGAGTTATGGCCTTTGAAACCAAAACCCTAATTCTAGGTCATCTGCAGTCAATCCTGGCTCTGCTTCCATGCCATCCTCAGTTCTTGTGATTTCTTGACATTCTAGACTTTGAGAGGATATAATATGATGCTTGAACATACATGGACCCCTTTGAAATGATTGAAGGCCTTTGGAGTGGCTTAGATGACTCTTGGATTGCTCAGATCACAAACCCTAGATGCAGATGACTTAAACTTGCAGTGGATCAAAAATGCAATATGAGATAATGTGATTGAACTTATGCATATGAAAAGATCACAAGCCATGGTGTGAATGGGTGAGGGAAAATTTGGGGTGTTTACAGCTGCCCCTATTCAAACATGAGTTAGCTGTGCAGGATGTAAGCGACGGCTTATCAGGCAAACAAGATAACTTATGGTTGAATACCAAAGACAGTCCAAAATTTGCACTCACGGAATGAAGAAGAAAAGGGATATAGATTGTAAAGAAAAATGAAGTATATTATAAAGTGCGGGCGACGGAGGACGACCGCCGAGCAGAGGACGACTGCTGGGGAAAGAGCAATGACGGGGAGGACCGACATGCCGGGGATATAAGAGGTTATGATGGGGACGGCCATCAAGTAAAGCTATAAGACTCTCTGGGGATAAAAGGTGAATGAAATAAATGATGAGGTACGGTCATCAAAGGTGAAGGACGATCACCTAGCAGGGGATGGCTGCTCTGTTGGGTATGAGATGAGGAACGGTCATCCAAGGTGAAGAACGATCACCTGGCAAGGTACGGTTGCCAATAATATCACGACATAGGACGAATGCCGGATAAAAGGTCGACGATGGGGACGGCCATCGGATAAACATGATGAAGGACGATCATCAGGAGGTGAAGGACGATCACCTAGCAGGGTATGGCTGCTCTCAGGGTTTATCATGACATAGGACGGATGTCAGATAACAAGATCAACGATGGGGACGGCCATCGGATAAAATGATGAAGGACGATCATCAGGAGGTGAAGGATGATCACCTAGCAGGGGACGGCTGCTGAAAATATCACGGCATAGGACGAATTCCGGATAGAAAAAAGTTCCAATAATGGAGACTCCGCTGGGGAAAGGATGAGGGACGGTCATCCAAAGGTGAAGGACGATCACCCGACAGGGTACGACTGCCGAAAGGTATCATGGCATAGGACGAATTCCAGATAGAAAAGAAGTTTTGCTCGGATTTGCTGGGGAAAAGTAAACACGGACGAGTGTCTACGTCCAAGAAATGAGAGGTATAAGTGTTTGGGTATGGTGTATAGACTAAAGATGCGGACGAACATCCCTAAGACCATGATACGGACGAGTATCGGTAGAAACAAATACTGACACATGTTCAGAGATAATGATACGGACGAGTATCAACTAGGTTAACAACGAACACGGACGAGTGTCGAATCTGAGGGGACTCTTATGGGGAATAGTAGACACAAACGAGTGTCTAAATTCAAGAAGACATAAGTGTTTGACACGTGTATGGATTAAAGATGCGGACGAGCATCCCTAAGACTATGATACGGACGAGTATCAGGTAGAAACAAACGCTTGACGCATGTTCTGAGATGATGATACGGACGAGTATCAACTGGTTAACAAAGAACACGGACGAGTGTCGAATCTGAGGGGATGTAAGTGGTATATACAAGATACGGACGAGTATCTGTATGAGTGAAGCAAGAATAATAAGTATGAGGGACGTACGGGAGTGTTTAACTTGCTGGAGAGTGTGACACGGACGAGTGTCGGAAGAAGTATATTATAAACAAATGTATGGTTTACAAAATATTCAGGTAGCTATGTTGGGGAAAGTGACACGGACGGGTGTCAGGGAATCTTGTATGGATACATGTATCTGTGAGTGCAAAGAGGACGCTTTGGCTTTCTACTGGGGATACGACACGGACAGGTGTCAAGAAGTATCTGTAATATATAAGTGTCTGTTTGTAAAGAAAGCTCGGGCGACTTTACTGGGGGATGATGACACGGACGAGTGCCAAAAGGAGTGTGAATTTGTATTTATGAGTGTTGGGCAAATGCCTTGGTTCCCTGCCGGGGAATCCGGGGAGTTTTCTGTATATTGCTGACGGATTGTCATTATTCACAAGTGTTTGATCCAGAACATGACTTATGATTATGCAATATGTTTGATTTTTGCCGTAATGCTTCGTATTAGACAGGATGCTACGCTCTGTGGGGAGAATATGATGCGAATGCTATGATTATGCAAAGATAAAGATTTGGGATTCGGATCCCATTGCTATGAAGATCTCTGGCTGATCTGCTTGGAGTGGACATCCCAGCTGGGGATGAGATCATTGGTAGATCTGACATATGGGACTCTTCTTGGGGATATAGGTCACTGATAGACCTATCTTAGTAATGAGGGACCCAGCTGGGGTTTGTAGAAGCTTTCTTCACTCTGTTGTGAGATTTTTAGTCGTTGCTCTCCTGGATAGAGGCTGAAGCTCTGTGGGGAGATGGTTCCCTGGCTTTTGTACTTGGCTGAGGAGGACTGATGATTGGAAACTCAGCTGGGGAGAAAGAGAGATCACTGAAAGACCTTCCTAGAGATTTCTGTGGGAGATCCTGCTGTGGATGATACTGGACGACTCAGCTGGGGAATATGAACACCTTCTGGTGCTGCCCTTTGAGGGAAATATCGGGGAAGTGATGCCTGGCAACTCTTGATGGGGAGGAAGCATCTCTGGTGCTGAGACTGAGTGGATAATGATGTGCCAGCTTGCCGGGATGAAGCTTTCGTGCCCCATGCTGTGCTTTGAATACCTGCAATCCTGAAAAGACAGAGAAACATACAAGTTTCCCGAGGTATCCCTTACTGGATTCTGTCATAGGAGTTTAGGCACTCGCGGGAGCAAATATATTTCCTGGAAGCACATATTTTTAGAAGAGGGGCATATGTATTTATGCAATCGGTATCTTAAAGACATCGGACATTCTTGCAAATGAAAATAAAATGTTCGAGACAAAACATGACTGAAAATCTGATTTTATTAATTCATGTGCCCTGAATTGGCAAATACAGTCAAAGAAACAAATCCCCTAAAATGAGGAGATTGTTACAAATTGGGAAACAAAAGGTATTGGCAATGTTGATGACGCTTCAGGGATCTTCCTTTTGCTATGACTCGTATGACATTTGACGTTCTTCTTATCTTGCTTTCTGAAGAAGGCTGATTCTGAAAGAAGCTTGATCCTTTTGAAGCTTACCAAGTGATAAGTGATACAGATGAATTCAGAGTACAGTTATTCGCTTATTCCCTTATTTTGCATGGATCGCCCTTTCGGGTTTTCAATCCATCAGGATACCCTTTTTTGCCTGAGTTGTCCAATGCGGCTTTTCAACTCAACGGGTGTACATTTTTTTTTAATTTATTTCCCTTATTTTTGCCCGAGTCTTTTATTCTGTTTTTGACTCGCCGGGATGCCCTATTTTTGCCTGGACTTACATTCTGTTTTTATGTCCAGCGGGTCATTTTTATGCGAAGTATTTTTTAACTGCATCTGAATTTACAGGGGACGGGAAGTCTTCACCATCCATAGTGCTGAGCATCAGTGCTCCACAAGAGAAAACTTTCTTTACTACGAATGGTCCTTCGTAGTTCGAAGTCCACTTGCCCCTGTGGTCTGTATGAGGAGGAAGGAGTCTTTTTAGCACAAGATCTCCTACTTGGTACTCTCGGAGCCTGACTTTCTCATCGAAGGCTTTCTTCATTCTTTTCTGATACAGCTGCCCATGACAAATTGCAGCCAATCTCTTCTCTTCAATCAGACTCAGTTGTTCGTATCGGGATCGAACCCATTCCGCTTCGTTCAGCTTAACATCCATCAATACCCGTAAGGAGGGTAATTCAACTTCAATAGGTAGGACTGCTTCCATACCATACACAAGTTGATACGGTGTTGCCCCAGTGGATGTTCTGATTGACGTACGGTACCCATGCAACGCAAATGGTAACATCTCATGCCAGTCCTTGTAAGTGACTACCATCTTCTACACAATCTTCTTGATATTCTTGTTAGCTGCCTCAACAACGCCATTCATCTTTGGCCTGTAAGGAGAAGAATTGTGGTGTTGGATCTTGAAGTCCCGACATAGCTCTGCCATCATTTTGTTGTTTAAATTGGAACCATTATCAGTAATGATTCGCTCGGGCACTCCATACCGACAAATGATGTCTCTCTTCAGAAATCGGGCTACTACTTGCCTTGTAACATTTGCATAAGAAGCTGCTTCAACCCACTTGGTAAAATAGTCGATGGCTACCAGGATGAATCTGTGGCCGTTTGAAGCAGTCGGTTCAATCTTGCCAATCATATCAATGCCCCACATGGCAAAGGGCCAGGGTGAAGACATCACATTCAGAGGATTTGGAGGTACATGCACTTTATCCGCATAAATCTGACATTTATGGCATTTCCTGGCATAAGCACAACAGTCGGCATCCATTGTGATCCAGTAATAGCCTGATCTTAACAACTTTTTGGCCATGGCATGCCCTCCTACATGGGTACCAAAGGATCCTTCATGCACTTCGTGCATCAACAAGTCTGCTTCTGTTCTATCAACGCATCTGAGGAGTACCATATCAAAGTTTCTTTTGTAAAGGGAACCATCAGTATTCAGGAAGAAACTACCAGCTAGCCTTCTTACTGTCTTCTTATCATTGGAAGATGCCCCAGGTGGGTATGTTTGATCTTCCAAGAAGCACTTAATGTCGTGGAACCAAGGTTTATCATCTTTAACAATATCTACTAAGAACACATATGCTGGTCTGTCAAGTCTGGATACTGCAATTTGAGGCACAAAGTTGGCAGCTTGAACTTTGATCATGGATGAAATGGTAGCCAGAGCGTCCGCAAACTGATTCTCGTCTCGAGGGATATACTCAAGCTTGACCGTTGTAAAGAAAGTCAATAACCTCCTTGTATAATCCCTGTAAGGTATCAGATGATCCTGGTGTGTGTACCATTTGCCGTTGGTTTGATTAATTACTAGAGTTGAATCTCCGAACACAGTCAAAGTCTTGATCCTGAGGTCAATGGCTTCTTCAAGACCCATAATACAAGCTTCGTATTCAGCTTCGTTGTTAGTGCAGTTAAAGGTGAGTTTTGTCGAGAAAGGCATGTGAACTCCTTTAGGTGTAATGAGTACTGCACCAACACCACGGCCATTCATATTAACAGCCCCGTCAAACATCATAGTCCATTCTTCTTCTGGGTCAGGCCTTTCAGTGTGAATAGGCTCTTCATGATCTTTTGCTTTTATGAACATGATGTCTTCATCAGGGAAGTCAAATCTCATAGGCTGGTAATCGTCAATAGGTTACTCAGCAAGATAGTCAGACAATACACTGCCCTTGATGGCTTTCTGAGATGTGTACTGGATGTCATATTCTATTAGGATCATTTGCCATCTTGCAACCCGTCCGGTAAGTGCTGGCTTCTCAAAAATGTACTTAACTGGGTCCATCTTCGAAATCAACAAGGTAGTGTAGGTCAACATATACTGCCTTAGTCGGCGAGCAGCCCACGCTAAAGCACAGCAAGTTTTCTCGAGTAGTGAATAACGTTGTTCACAGTCGGTAAACTTTTTGCTTAGGTAGTATATTGCATACTCTTTTCGACCAGACTCGTCATGCTGGCCCAGCACACACCCCATTGACTCTTCTAACACTGTCAAGTACATTATTAAAGGTCTTCCTTCGACTGGAGGCATAAGGATTGGAGGTTCTTGCAAGTACTCCTTGATTTTGTCAAAAGCCCTCTGGCAGTCTTCATTCCACCTGACCGTTTGTTCCTTTCTTAGCAGCTTAAACAAAGGCTCACAAGTTGCTGTGAGGTGAGATATGAACCGTGAAATGTAGTTCAATCTACCTAGAAACCCTCTAACTTCTTTTTCTGACTTTGGTGCAGGCATTTCTTGAATGGCTTTGACTTTATCAGGGTCAACTTCAATCCCTTTTTCACTTACTATGAATCCTAGCAGCTTACCGGATCGCACCCCGAATGTGCACTTGTTGGGGTTTAGCTTCAATTGGTACTTCCTCAGACGCTTGAATAACTTCAACAGATTTACCAGGTGGTCTTCTTCTGTGAGGGACTTGGCAATCATGTCATCCACATAACATTCAATTTCTTTATGGATCATGTCATGGAATAATGTTACCATAGCCCGTTGATAAGTGGCACCAGCATTCTTCAGTCCGAATGGCATCACCTTGTAACAGAACGTGCCCCAGGGTGTGATGAAAGTTGTCTTCTCCATGTCTTCAGGTGACATTTTAATCTGATTGTATCCTGAAAATCCATCCATGAAGGAGAACACCGAGAACTGAGCCGTATTATCAACCAATACATCAATGTGAGGTAAAGGGAAATCATCTTTCGGGCTGGCTCTGTTCAGATCCCGGTAGTCCACACACATCCTCACCTTGCCATCTTTCTTAGGCACAGGCACAATATTAGCAACCCACGGTGGATAGCTAGTTACAGCAAGGAAACCGGCGTCCCACTGCTTTTGCACCTCTTCTTTAATCTTCATTGCCATATCTGGGCGAGTACGGCGCAACTTCTGTTTTACTGGTGGGCAATCTTCTCTTAAAGGCAGCTTGTGCACGACAATATCGGTGTCCAACCCTGGCATATCCTGATAAGACCAAGCAAACACATCCACATACTCCCGGAGCATATCAATCAGTTGTTCTTTCACTGAGTCTTGTAGGCAGGCCCCGATCTTAACCTCTTTCACATCTTCTTCCGTACCAAGATTAATCGTTTCGACCTCCTCCTGATGAGGAGTAATAACCTTCTCCTCTTGCCTTAACAACCTGGCTAGCTCTTCAGGAAGCTCATAATCTTCTTCAACCCCTTCATCAACTTGATTGATCGGATTGTCAAAGTCATACGAAGTCATAGCTGTGCTGTTGTCGGTGCAGTCTGAAAGGCATTCTCTGCAAGGGTTTAGATTGTTCATTTTAGTGATTGATTTTAATCTTGTTTAGAAAAAGTGAAGTAAAATTATCATTTTGAAAACAATGCCATTTTATTTTTGTACAAAAAGAAAAATGGAAAAATAGCGAGCGGAAAAGGAAAAGACTCATTTGCAAAAGATGTCCAATATTCATTGATTGATCTGTTTGCACAAAATTACAAGATGGCCCGATTACAAAATGAGTCTTGTCATCTTGGGCAAGATGCAAGACTTGATGCATGCTTAAAAATACAGGAAATAATAATTACTCTGCAGGAGTAACCCTTATAATTTCTTGGGAAGACCAGTTTGAGATATGGCTCCCCGGGGTCCTTGGACGTATCCAGCTCTCCAGGTTGCGCTCATCTTCCGACTCATCTTCCAAGTTGTTCACTGCATCCGGGGTGAGCATTCCCCCGCTGGCAAAACTGGGCTTCTTAGCAGCCTCTGATTGATCTTGTTGAGTTGGTTTGTAACCCAACCCAAATCTGTCCTCTTTCTTCTCCACAAGTAACAGCTTGCCCCAGCCTTGGGCAGTACCCTCTTCAACAACCTTCCTGGCTTGCTGATAAGATGTCATGGAAGTTCCCAGTACAACAGATGCTTCATTAATGTTCAGGGCCTCAAACCCCTGGCTCATGGTTTCATAGATTTCTCCATCCATCTCAATGTATTTGTATGTAGCCAGGTGGCTAACAAAGATGTCCTCTTCACCACAGATGGTGATGATCTGGCCCTCCCACTCGAATTTCAGCTTCTGGTGAAGGGTAGACGTAACTGCGCCAGTGGCATGGATCCAAGGTCTACCCAACAAACAGCTGTAGGCCGGCTGAATGTCCATCACATAGAAGGTAATTTTAAAAGTCTGCGGGCCAATCATCACAGGCAGATCAATCTCCCCAAGCACTGAACTTTTAGAGCCATCAAATGCTCTCACCACTAAATTACTTGGACGCAGTGCCAAGCCATCATACTCCAGCTTCACCAAGGCTTTCTTTGGTAGAACATTGAGTGAAGACCCAGTGTCCACCAGTACATGAGATAGAACAACACCCTTGCATTCTAGAGTGATGTGTAAAGCCTTGTTGTGGTTACGTCCCTCAGTTGTTAAGTCAGCATTGGTAAAGCCCAGTCCATGACTGGTGTTGACATTCGCCACCACAGTTTCTAGCTGATTAACGGTGATCTCTTTTGGCACGTATGCCGCGTGCAAGACTTTCAGTAATGCATTCCTGTGAGCTTCAGAACACATCAACAGGGATAATATGGAGATCTTTGAGGGAGTTTGGTGAAGCTGATCCACCACTTTGTAATCACTTCTCTTTATGATTCTCATAAACTCGTCTACATCTTGCTCAAAAGATGTCTTCTGAGTTTCTTTGACAGCCGGCTCTTCAAATACCACACTTTTTCCTTTTGCTTTGGCAGCAGCTTCTGCTTCGATGTTAGGTCTTTGCAATTGTGAGGCAAAAAAGCGTCCGCTTCGAGTGAAGCCTCCGCCTCCCCCAACATTATCAATTTGTGGAGAAGAGGTTGAAGAGTCCAAAGTGACTTTCTCCCCGTTGCAGTAGAGGTCAGAGCCATAATGCCAGGGTATGGCATTACTGCTTTCATATGGAACTGGTCCAGGTACTGTGATGGTAACTGGACTGACTGCTGCGGAGGAGGGTACTGAAATGGTGTGCGGATTGTAGTAAATGGTGACTGGTGACCTGGCAGGAGATGCCCCTGCTTGTTGTTGAATGTTGTAGTTTGGAGGAACATATGATGGGTTATAGTAAATGGTGACTGCTGAAATATCTTCATCAATTTCTGTTGGCGTTGTAGAAGATTCTGCTGAATGAAGGGGTGCTGATGTTGTAGAAGGAATGGTTGATGACATCTGATTTGACGGGATGGACGAAGCCATTGTTAATGATATGGATGAATTGGTAGGAATGATTGTTGTTGCAGTTGTAGGAGAGTCAGGAATTGTTGTTAAAGGGATTGCTGGATTTGTAGGAGCCGCTGTTGTGATATGAAGTATACCACTTTTGATAAAACCATCTATGCCACTTATTAAATCATCACACCCGTTGACCGAAATGTTGCAATAACCACAACCGAGCTCACACCCGGGGAACATCTGGCATTCTAGAAGCTGAGCTTTAATTTCTACCAGAGGTGTTCGAATCTGTCCAACACTGGTGATTAAGAAAGATGGTTTGTCTTCCTCAATGGCATTAATTCTTGGTCCTCCATGATTAGGCATGGGATTCTTGTTGACATTTGGAGGGGGTGCAAAGTTGAGGGCTTTAGAATCCACCAGATCTTGCACTTTCATTTGTAAAGCCCTGCATTTCTCAGTATTGTGGCCAGGTGCATTGGAGTGAAAAGCACATCTGGGGTTGACATCATAATTTCTTGGAAGGTTGGAAGGATCTGGAGGTGCCAATGTCCTTAACTCAACCAAGTTGAGCTTCAGGAGTTGTGGCAATAAGGCAGCATATGGCATAGGGATAGGATCAATCACCCTATTTGCCTGTGGTGGTCTTTGCTGAAAAGGTCTTTGTTGTGGATTGTTGTTGTTGTTGTGGTAGGCTCTTTGTGGCGGATACTGAACTTGCTGTTGATAATGTGGTTGTTGTTGTGGTTGATATGCTGGTTGCTAAGGAATTGGAGCTGGAATTGTGACAGCTGCTACTGATTTGTGGACATGCTGGGGTCTGCCCCTGTTGGCATAAATGGCATTTGTCTCACCGGTTCTTCTAGGTCCCACAAAAGGCTTTCTGGGATTACTCGACGAACTTGCACCATTATCAGAAATCTTACCCATCTTCAGAAGGCTTTCAATTCTTTCTCCAGGTATGACTACGTCAGCGAAGCTGGTGGAAGAAAAGGCAGCTAGCCTATCAATATATGTTCCTTGCAGAGTATTCATGAACATGTCGGCCATTTCTCTTTCCGACATGGGTGGCTGGACAGCAGCAGCAAGTTGTCTCCACCTCTGGGCATATTCCCTGAAGCTTTCTCTGGAGGATTGAGACATTCCCATCAGAAGGGTTCTGTTAGGAGCCATGTCCAGATTGTATTGGTACTGTTTGATGAAAGCTTCAGCTAAGTCCTTCCAGCACCTGATAGTAGCTCTGGTCAAGTGAGAGTACCACTCCCTTGAAGCCCCAGTCAAACTGTCTTCAAAGTAAAACATCCATAGTTTTTCATCCATGGTATATGCTTTAAGTCTTCCCAGAAAAGACTGCAAGTGAGTTCGTGGATAGGAAGTTCCATTGTACTTCTCGAAGCACGGGGGTTTAAACTTATGAGGGATCCTTACCCCATCCACTAACCCCATATCCATGACATCAAAACCCAAAGAGTTTTGAGACTCCAGAGATCTCAATTTCTCAGCAATTTCATCAAACCTCCTGTCATAAACTTCATCCCCAGCTCCCATTACAGTAAACTGCTCTTCTTGGGGGTCTTCTTGTAAGACTCTTCCTCCAGTAGTATTTCCTTGCAAATTACCCGAGATGTTAACTTCCGGATGTAGATGAGGCCCATATACTGGTGGGTTAACATGAGGCTGACCCCTTTCATTGTTACTTGTTCCTCCAGTTCCCAGGGGAGGTTCTTCTGGAGTTTGTCTTTCTACCAATGCCCTCAATCTTTCTTGGCTTTGGGCCAATCCATTCATTACTTCCATGAACTGGGTCATTTGGTTTCTCATCTCCAGCCTTTCATTAACCATCTGAGTTCTGACCATCTGGATACCAGGAAGGTTGTTGCGAGTAGGATACCTGTGCGGACGGTTGAGAGGGAACACCCGACGGCGAGCAATAATTCCTGAACCACAACAGAGTTAGAAACAAAATAAAGTAAAGGTAAAACCTACAAAACAAAACAAAAGTTAGTATGCAATGCAGTATGCTTATTTGCTTCCAAGGTATCCGGCTTGGCACTTGGTTTTGACCTTTCCAGACCCTGAGGAATATACTTTGATGTTGCTTGAGAGAAAGAGAACTCAGTGAAACAAACTAACAAATATATTACAAAGGGTGGATCGTACATAGTCTGTTTTTACAACACATACCCCTGAAGGGTCAAAATACAACATAAAAGAAAAGTACATGAAATGGAAATGACAACAAGCAAATCAGTCAAACATCTAAGCCAAACTCATCCTCCTTAACCTCCTTCAACAGTGCTTCAGTTACAGGACCAGCCGGATGCTTTGTAATGTTTCTGATAAGAAGGTTCCTGGTGGCAATAGCAGTAGTCAGCTTCTTGTGCATGTCCAGGTCCTTTGACCTCTTCACACCAGCCCTAAGCTTCAATTCTGAGATTTCCTTTTGGGCTGCTAGCAAAGCCTCCTGTTGCTTCTTTTCATTAGCCTCCAACTGCTCAATTCTAGCTTGAGTCCTCTTATCCTCCTGAGTGCGAGCTTCAGTGATCCTGACCCACCTAGCTTGACTTTCCTCTAGATAGAGATCAGTCCTAGCCTTCTGAAACTGGGCCTCTTTGCAAGCATTCTTCAATATTTGCTCTCCAGCTCTTGATTTCTTGATGTAGTCTTCTGCTTTCTCAATCTTGGCCAGATGCTCCACTTTAAGCTTCTCCAACCTCTCAATGTCTAGACGACCATCACTCCTCTCCCAGAGGGTCTTCTTCAGAGCTTGAGACAGATTCTCATTCCTTTCCTTCAGCTTCTCAAATTCTTCCAGGCTGACAGTGGCTAGAGGTGGTACTGTGGATGGTCCAGGTGCATCCTCAATGGTGAAAGGCATCCCAGAAATCTGAGCTCTAGCATGAGACCAATCATAATGCTGAGCTGAAGCCACATTATTGCATCTCCCAAGAATGGCCATCCCTTTGGTCTGAATGTTGTCCCAAGCCCAGGATGCTTGTCTGACAACAGCTAGATTAGGTTTTATCTCACAATACAGGGTTTCAGCCAAGTCTTGCACTCTGGGAGGGTGAACCAAAGCATAGCCCAATTGTCTCTTAAACAGCAAAGGATTGTAGTTGATGCAACCCTTCACTCCTACTAAGGGTACATTGGGGAACTGCCCACAACTAGTAATCATGTCTCTGCCTTTGGTGCTCTGGGTGCACCACCTGATGTCATCCGAGGTCAAAGCAATAAGCCTCTTAGCCCAATTCTTCTGTTGGTGAGGGTTCAGGAAGGCATCAGTTTTGGGTAAGTGTTTAAGCAGCCAGGTATGGAATAGAGGAGCACATCATCTCACCAATCTCCCTCTTTGCTTCTCATTCCTTTGATGAACAGAATAATAGAAATCTCCCAGCAAGGTGGGTACTGGGTTCCTCAGAAGGAAGAGATGAATGGCATTCTTGCTGATAAACTTGGGCTCATCTGCAAAAAGTATAACCCCATATATACTGAGGGCTAAAAATGCACAAACTGCCTTCCATTCTCCCAAGGAGGCCTTCAGGATAGCCTGAGAAGTCAGAAAGTCCAAGTGCAATCCAGGGATTCCAGCCTTTGTTGTCATGTTTTGCTCAATCAGAATAGGCTCCAAATACAGTGCCTTTGCCACTTTTCCATTGCTGGGAGAAGCCATCTCTGGGTTGAAGGGGATACCACCCCTGACAGGTACTCCAATCAATGATGAAAACTCCTCCAACAGAGGTCCCAACTGAAAATTCTAGAAAGTGAAGCATCTCAAAGGAGGGTCATAAAACTGTAGGCAAGTGTGGATCAAACTCCTCTGAGAAGGGTCTAAGTCCATAACCATATCAAGGATACCTCCATAATTCTCTCTGAATAATGTGATATGGTCTGGAGTGATGAGTTCCTGGACCTGCCTGATGCCAGTCAGCACAGGCTCAAAGAAATGGTATGAAATGTTGCTCTTCTTGGGTGCCATGACTGCTGATGAAGATCAAAACTGGTACTGGAGATGAGCCACTGATAGGCTGAGGATGATGATGGAGGTAACTGAAGCAGGTAGCTGAATGAAGATGGCTGAAGCAGATAGCTGATGAAACAGAGGTCTATGCAGATGAAGGGGTCAAAACCAAGCCAGAGGTAATGTGGATACCCTGAAAAACAAATAAACAAATGTTAAAATGATGCAATGATGAGTATGCAAATGATATGCAAGGGTTTGTGATCAAGCTGGATCTGATTAATGTCTTGATATAAAAGGCCCATGTATGTTCAAGAAGTCCAGATGGAGGTTTAGAAGTCCAGTAACTAAGGTGGGGGACTCAAATAAAGAGTCACATGTCCAGGGTTAAATCACAAGAACTGTCCAAAGTGAGGTACTCTTAATCAAAACAAATAACAGGGTATGATGTGGCCAAGGGTACCTGCAAACCTGTAGACAGCCCAATCCCCTCACAGGTGATGTTCTAAAACAAGGATCCTCAGACTTGGATCAGTTATGAGAAGTGTAAACACTTCTAACCCGGAGGTACAGTGTTTACAATAACCATAACAGATCCTCCTCTAATTCACCTCAGTTTCTGAAGGTCATAATAAAGGTCATCCAGACTTAGCAGGCTTCCCAGATAGCCCTAGCACTACAGGAAATCTGTAGCACAGAGTTCTCAAGAAGAAACCCACATCTGAACCGTGTTTCATATTCCCGCACCAGACCGAAATGGAATGGGAAAGAACATGAACCACTCTAGTCTAGGTGTCACTCAGGTCCCAGGTATAGGACCTTATACTCTCAATAGAACCCCACCCACCAAAACAGAAACCAAATCCAACAAGATGATAATGACAGTATGATGTATAAAACTGTAAATGAAAGCAATAAATAACTGTACATAAAGCAGTAAATAAAGCAAATAAACAAACATACATAGCACATAACACCCCAGTAAACACAAATCAAACAAGCGCTAGGAGGAACCCACCAAAAGAACCAGAAGCCCTGGTTACAGTATAAGGGTCCCCAGCAGAGTCGCCAAGCTGTCGCTCCCACCAAAGTGACACCTCAAAGGTCAGAAGGGGTACAGACGCGAACGTTCGGAGAAAAGAGGAAGAGAACACACAGGAGTGAACTCAGGAAAGAATAGAGTCGCCAGCTAGGCATTTTTATCCCAGAGGAAAGGTAATGCTGCATAAACCTAGAAAGGATATGGATAAGACGGTTGCAAACCAGAGAGACTGAGAAAGGGGGTTGGTTACAACCTGGGAAGGTATTAGCACCCATATTGTCCTTCGTAATCGACGGGATCCACGCTTAGAAGATTTGTGTTTTTTAGGGGTAGTGTCAGTGCAATTTGTGTATCATAGCTGGAAAGAATGCAAGTGTCAGTGTAAAAGAAGTGTAGTGTATGAGGGAAGTGTCAGTGTAAGGAAAGAGTGAAATGCTCAAGATAATGAGGCTTAAAGAATAAGGCTAGAAAGAGGGGGAATATACAGAGAATTTTGTTCGATAACTGTTAAGTTATGCCTACGTATCCTCTCGTGCAATGAGGAAGTCAGAACACCGTAGTTCGACCCAAAGAGACTGAAAGATGAATTGACTTGTGAACTGCTTGCTTGTCTATGCTCAAGTGTATGACCTGTCTGGCTCAGGTGCAAACTGTCTTGCATTAGACGGAAGAAGCAAGTTCTCGTTTGTGAGTGAAGATGATGAGAAAAGAATCCCGGAGGAGACGATTATTGTTTTTTTTTTTTTGTGTTTTCAATCTTTTATTGCTTTGAAGGTTTGTCATAAGTTAATGAGCTTAAGCCTAAAACCAATGGGTTAGTAAACTCATCACATCCTCCCTCTGATTAGGGGTAATGAGAATACCTTAAGTGTGAAGTCAGTATCTCACACTTAATCACCATGGTGTAGGATTATGATCATTAACCTACTTGTGATTAGTTAGATGTTTTTGTTGTTTTTGTTTAGTGTTAAGTAATGAGATTAAGCCATAATCAGGGATTAAACAGACTCATTACACCATCCCAATAGAAGGATAATAGATGAGAATGTTTAAGCTGAGGAAAGCTCCTCAACTTAATCCATGATTAGGGATTAACCTCATGACAAAACAAAGCCTTTATTAAGATGGATTTTAGTTAATGATAAGATGAAGAAGTGATTTTTATGATTGGTAAGACAACTTGAGGGGGACTTGTCCATTAACACTAGGGTTAGTCCTTCTTAACCAATTAAGGAAGAATTAGAACCCTAATGCAAGGCCCAAGTTACAAGCTTGATGTCTTAGTAATTATTAAGTGAATTGCTTAAAGGATTTAAACACATTAATGGTTTAACACTTAGGATTGAAGTTATACACTCCATCCTAATAGAAGGATGCATGCATAAGCTTAATCACAAAGCCTTAAAGCCTTTAGGGTTTAGTCCTTGGTTATGAGATGAGAAGAGAAGACTCAAAGATGACACAAAGGTAAAACTAAATGGGGGACTGATCAAACCCTAATAGTTAACATGCTTGGAAATCCTAGGGTTTATGAGGCTTAAGAGAGAAAGAATCTTCAAAGGCCACCAAGGAGGAGCAAGATGAAAGGAGAAAGAAACAGGATGAAGTAAGACAACTTGCTTCACTTAAGAAGACAAGTTGCTTGAAGAAAGAAAGTAAGAGATGAACATGAATGAGCAAGCTCAATCCAATACACAATATAGGATGCAGCAATGATGTAGGAGAGATAAGAAGAGATTGTGAGAAGTGAAGGCAAATTCACTTCTCAAAACAACTTACCACCTGAAAAGTTAGCAAGAAATGAAATGCAATGCAAATGAGATGCAATGTGATGATGCAAACCAAAACCAGAAGCATGAGTATGATGTTAATGAAGCTAAAATATGATGCAAACATGAGGCAAGGCATGAGGATGATCATGCAAACATATGGATGCAAGAGAAGCATGCTTGGAACCATGGATGTTCATGAAAAGTTATGGAATGCAAAAGACATATAACATGGAAAATGAAAGATGCAATGATCAAACATGATTCTAATATGTCCTAAGATGGGTTATGAATCAAATGGATGCACAAAATGTCATGGCAAGTCATGGTATGCAAGCAAATGGAAGATGGATGCAAAGGAAGGCATGAATTAGGGTTATATGCAACATACAAAGCAAAAATCCAAAACCAGAAGCAAATGACATGATAAAAATTTGAAAATTAAATCAAAGGAACCCTAAACCTATACAAACTCACTGCCCAAAGGAGGGGATCCAACTCTTAACCTAGTGAGAGTTATGAATTTTCTAAGATTGCTAGGGTTTTAAGGTACCTTGTTAAGAAAAAAGGCAAAACAAATGGAAAATGCAAGATCAATTCATGCCAATTTTATCCTATAAACTACATGTTATGCAATATGCAATGCAAAAAGAATCATTGTCCAACTCTCAATGGTCAGGCAGAAATGAATTTTTGAAGTTTGAAGCAAAATATTGCCTTGAAATGAAATTAATTCCATTGAAAATGATCAAAAGACATCAAGAACAAAAAAGAAATTTGGTTTGAGAGTTGGATAATGTTTCTAAATGTTTCTAAATGCTATATGAATTTGTTTGTGATTTTTAAATACCTAAAAGTATTTTTAATTAATTAACTTTCATTAACTAATTAAAAATAAACTTTTAAATGATTTAAAAATAATTTTTAATGCAAAAAATAAAAAATAAAAATATTTTTGTGTTCTGAAAATTAATTAAACCTTTGACAAAAAATTTCAGAATTTTTTAAAGTGTTTTGCTATTTTTTAAAATTCGTACAAAATAAAATAAAAGAAATGAATTAAAAATGAAATAAAAAAGAAAGTATGCACAATGGAGAGCCAGGATTGATTCTGGGCTTGTGAGAGTTGACTTGGCGCGCTATCCTAAGGTCCACATTTAAACTGAACAAATCTTATTTAAATAATTAATTAATCCCGATTAAATTAATTAATTGGAAATTAGGGTTAAGTGGGATGATCTGGGCCACACACGCACGCGGGTAAACCAAATCCAAAGGCCAGTATTCAAATGGAACCCTAATCCTGATTAAAGCATTTAATGATTTTCAGGTGGCCGGAAATGACCTCCGGTCATCTTCCCCGACCACTTCTCCCCTGAGAAAACCCTATCTCACTCCCCAGGCTACGAAAATGAAATCTCTCTGGCCAGAAATGAATCCCACACAACACTGAATCAAAATCCCCAAACAAAAATCATTTTTCATTCATCAACAATGCAAATCGAAGCAAAACAAATTTAGGTCAGAAACTTTCAGACAACTCATACATATTCAATATTCCACCATTTTGAAAAGTAAATACATCAGAGTCATCAGCACATCATAAAGATTCGATTGGGAACTTAAAAACAAGGTTCTGAGAAAAAAGTTCTTGAGCTATACCTGAGATGGAATCTTCTGGTTCTGGGCTTTCTGGCCTTTCCTTTGCTGCAAATCCACTCCTTTGAATCCTCTAATGATGAAACGAAGCTTAGAAAGCTTCAGGAATGGCTGGTTTGAATGTTTCAGTTCTGGTATAACAGAAATGGAGGTTTGTGTGTGTGATGTTTTTGGCTGTTTTGAGGGTTGATTCTTGCTCTATGGATGATATGTGACTTATTGGTGAAGGAAATTTTAAAGTTTGATGGCTGTGGGCAGAGTTTCGAAGAGAAGAAGCTTTGGACAGTTTTTGTGCAAGCTGGTTGTGTGTGTGTTCTGAGCCTACTTCCTTCTTGTTTTATGATCCTGAGGCAATCCATAAGCAATCCCAACAATCTAGGAGGGCAGGTATTCACTGTGGGAATGGTATGGGGTGATTGGCCAAAAAGTCAAAAATTGTGTACTTGCAGCATGGGCTATGGCAGAGGCAGTCTAGAGGCTTGTCCTGCCTCAGCTTGAGTCAAGGATGGCCCTTGGATGGCTCATGAAAGACTGCTGTATTTGGATCATGAGTTGAGAGAGTTTTTGCAACTTGCCCACTTGTTACATTTCATGACTTTTGGTTATGTACATGTGAGAAAACCTTGCTGAATTTTGGTGTGTGATGCCTCATGAAGTCATGGCAATGCTTTGAAACCAGCTAGAGGTCAAACAATCCCTTTGAGAATGATTTTGCAAAAAATCCCTCTTTGTACTTTCATGAAGAATGACTTATGGTTATGTGAAAATCAAGGCAAATAAATGAGAAATCCCTTGGGCCAATTCTGATTTTAGGTCATGCATTGCATTGGTATGATGATTAGAGGTCATATTGAAGTCACATAAAGGCTTGCCATGAGAAATTGCAAGTTTTCCATTTTGTTCAAAAGTGAAATTTCAATGATTTTGTCCAACTTTGCAAGGCCATAACTTTTGATCCAAAATGAATTAGAACAAGTTCTTGTACTTTTTGAAAAGGAAATGATCCATTCTACAACTTTCATGACCAAAGTTTTCCCATTTGAGGCATTTTTGAATCAAAAAGCAAGGGTTGAAAAAGTTTCCCAAAATGGCAAGTTTCCATTATAAGTCATTTTCCCAAAAAGTCAACTTTGCAAATGGCTTGAAATTCTTCAATTTTGTGAACTTATAACATCTTCTATGATCAAATAAAGATCATACATAATCAAAATGATGATGAACACCCTTTGGTTGGGTCATTGAGGGCCTTAGATGCCCTGATTTTGCACTGACTTGCTCAAAAAGTCAACTCTTAGTTAGATGCTTTCCCCATGGGATTTCTTCATGAAAATTGATATGCATGATCCCTATACCATATAGAGACCAATAGAATCAAGAATGACCAAAAAATTTGGAGTTATGGCCTTTGAAACCAAAACCCTAATTCTAGGTCATCTGCAGTCAATCCTGGCTCTGCTTCCATGCCATCCTCAGTTCTTGTGATTTCTTGACATTCTAGACTTTGAGAGGATATAATATGATTCTTGAACATACATGGACCCCTTTGAAATGATTGAAGGCCTTTGGAGTGGCTCAGATGACTCTTGGATTGCTCAGATCACAAACCCTAGATGCAGATGACTTAAACTTGCAGTGGATCAAAAATGAAATATGAGATAATGTGATTGAACTTATGCATATGAAAAGATCACAAGCCATGGTGTGAATGGGTGAGGGCAAATTTGGGGTGTTTACACATAGGGCCTACTTGAACAGCTTGAAGGCGTGGAGAGGATTTCCCCCTGTGTGATTCATCTTGCCCCTGAATCAATGGTTTCTTGAACATCCTTTTCAAAAGGTTTGGAAACAACGTGCCATGGCATGGACTTTGAAATGGTTGTCCCAAAGCTTGAATATCTGGATTGGCCTTTAGTTCACCAACTCTTGGGATGGGAAACCTCTATGATGATTGGCCATTAAACTCTTGAATTCTTTCTGATAACTCACTCAAGTATGAGTCTTGAGGAGAAATCAACCTCTGAGTAGCTGACTCTTGAAAAGATTGATTCAGATTGACTGGTTCTTGAAGTGGTTGCCCTTGACTGGGCTTCTCTTACTCAGTCGAATTCCCTAACTGGCTGCGTCCGTTGGGATTTCCTTGATGCTGAATTGACTCGCAAATAATCATTATTTATTTAAAAATTGGCAAATTTAATGCAACATTTATGCAAGTTTTGAAATCGCAATTTATTGGTATAACAGTGATACAGTGGAGTTGATTAAAATAAAAAGTGGATTTAGCCATTTATGGAATGGAAGATGAAGTGATCAATACAAATGATTAGCAAAGATCGTTAGGAGTCAGGTTAACACAACCTTGTTGTAGTATGCTCTCAAAATAAACCCTACCTCAATTAGGTCTTTTAAGGGTTGTAACGGGCTTGGTTCACGGTTTATGAAACAAAAGGATAAAAGGCTCAAAATTTATTTGTACCCATCCCATCTTCGTGATAAACTCCAACCCTATGTTCAGTTAAATTGACATACGCATTCAGATCTTAAAAGTCTTTGATGGTGTATGATAAGGATCGGGATTTAGAAGTGATGGCAGCCACTTTGCTTTATCCTTGCTTTGTTGGATTTGAAGACTTCATTAATTTTCTCCTAAGTCATCTTTTTCTATTTTTTGACTTGGCGGACTTTTTCTTTGTATTTCTTTTTCCTTACATCATTCTTTTGTTGAACGATTATGACTTCCATTTCATTGGAGAATAAGAAAACATGTACTACGAACTTTTGACCTTTCACGACTTCCTTGGTGTGTGAAAGAGAGTATGTAGCTGATCCTTCTTGAATGATGGACTGAATCTCTTGAAGATTGAATGCAACCAGATTAACTGAACCGACTACCCTGCCCCAGGTTTGAAATTAAGGGTTTTTCACATTTTTTTTTGAAAAAGAAAACTCCTACTTCTAGGCTTGAAGGGGTTAGCAAAGGATTATCTTCCTTATTTCACCAGTGTTTGGGAATTTGAAACAATGCCTGTACATCATTGGCAAGGTTTTAATTGAGAGCAATACAAATGGAGAATTCAGGTATCTGGTTTTCATCATCCTCCCTCCAATCTTTGTTAAAACAAAAGTTTGATAAATAAAAGGAAAGAAATTATGTTTATTTATAACAATGAAAGAAAACGAGTGAATACGACTGGATTGATTCAAAATATGCATAAACATTTCATTAATTTTGCCAATTCAAAAACAACAATGCTAACAAGCAAATACAAAGTCAACATGCAAAAGAAAATACAACAGAGCTGAAACAAACAGGAGACTGCCAGCTTTAGGGAATTGAAAATGTCTTGATTCACTGTCTTCAAGAGCTGCCCCGAAGAGTCTTTGTATTCACTCAGGCGAGAGGTTGACATGCACCAACAGGTTTCCTTCTGGAAAGGATATGTACTTTTTATCGATCAATTGTTGTACCTTGGCTTGAAAAGCTCTGCAGTCTTCAGTTGAATGCCCCATTGATCCAGCATGATATCCACATTGCTCATGTGGATTATACTCAGGAGGGTATGGCTCTGGAAATGGCTTGAGAGGCTTGGGAACCACTAATGAGCTTTGAATCAAAGGTTGCAGAAGTTGAGTGTACGATAAAGGTACTGGATGAAGAGGAGCACTCCTTCTTTCCAAATTGTTGCGAGGCTTATGTGGACTCTGATGCTGATTCAAGTATCCTTGGATTTTGGCTCGCTGGCTTTGATGAAGAGAGATCCAGGGTTGCTAGTAAGGTACCCTAAAC
This sequence comes from Lathyrus aphaca, assembly GCA_963966055.1. Taxonomy (NCBI): domain Eukaryota; kingdom Viridiplantae; phylum Streptophyta; class Magnoliopsida; order Fabales; family Fabaceae; genus Lathyrus; species Lathyrus aphaca. The sequence goes on along the minus strand of OZ014524.1, from coordinate 239,851,145 downwards.
ATTTTTGGTTGCCTACAAGGATGATGAGGCATATGGAATAGTGATTGCTGAAAAGATGGAGGGTCATAGGGTCTTGCTGATGCACTACAAGAATACTTGACGTCTGCCATGACTGCATTGATTACATCCTCTTCCTCCTCTAAGGAACTGTTGAAGGATTCATTCTCACTAGCCTGGTTGCTTGAGGCGCCTTGGATCTTTCCACTTTTGAGACTAATCTCAATATGTTCTCCCATTTTTACCAGGTCAGAGAAACTTGTTAATGCGATGCCTACCATCTTCTCAAAGTACGGGCCCTGCAGAGTGTCCATAAACAGGTCAATTAACTCCCTTTATGGGAGCGGTGATTGAACACGATCAAAAAACTCTCTCCACCTCTGGTCGTACTCTTTAAACGACTCATCATTCCCTTGAGATATGTCCTTCAAGTGAAAGCGACTGGGAGCTTCTTCCAAATTGTAATGGTATTGTTTCACAAAAGCATTGGCTAGGTCTAACCATGAATGAATATGACTTCTTTCCAAATCCATGTACCAATTCAACGGTGCCCCACTCAAACTGTATTGAAAGCAGCGGATCATCAACTTATCATCAAAAGCATATGCAGTCATTTTTTGACAGAACATCACTAAATGGTGTTTGGGATAACTATCCCCTTTGTACTTCTGAAAGGCAGGTGCTTCAAACTTCGGAGGTATAACCAAACCAGGCACTAAGCACATGTTTAAAGCATCCAGGTCAAAAGCATTTTACCCCTCTAGAGCTTTGAGTCTTTCATTCAACATTCTACATTTCTCAGTCATCTCATCAATATCTGGCCCTTTGGTCTTTCTCACTGGGATTTCCCCTTGGGAATTTGGCTCAGAGAACCCAAAGCTTTGGTACTCGACGGCATCGTGAGGTAAGGAGTTTCCATCTCGAATAATGGTATGCTCTTGAATAAAGGGTGCCCCAACTGGGGTCCTGGCAGACTGAGGTTGAGCAAAACTGTTCCTTTGAGGTGGGGAGACATCTCCAGTTACGGCAACCTGTTGAGCATTATCCCCTCTCCTGATCAAAGCTGTCACAACATCCATAAGTTGGTTCATCTGGTCCTTTGTCAAATCAAAGTTTCCCCTTGTCGCAGTCTGCTTTTGTCCTTCAGGGTCCATGATCAATCAGGATCTACTTCAAGTCCAATGTAGGTGTTGGGCAATCAACTGCGGGTTATGGACATAGGATGAGGATGAGCTTTCTCTGAGGAAAGAAAAAAAGACATGCAATGCAAATGAAATGGTATGCAAATGTATGCAATGCAATGATGCTTAAGATCACAAGCACAAACAGACTTGGAAGCTGGAAAAGCTTGAAACTTCCTAAATGGTAGGCTGTAAGAGATTGGTTCTACGTCTTCCTAACCATAAGTCCCACTCACAGGATGGTTTTTACGGCAATGGTTTAAGGAAACTCAAGGTCACGGACGTTTATCGTACTAAGCCCCGCCGCAGGCTAGCTGCATTGTGACGATGATAACGATAATGTCCACCTTGAGTGGAGTTCTCATGCTAGGCTGATAAAGGGGCGAGCCCTTGGAGCCCAACATTACATAACTACCAAAATTGAAGCAGGTCCTAGGGGGTCCCAGAATCACAGCCCTTTCGTGAATCAGGTCACGCGACAGGCTAGCTGCGTTGCGACAAAATTTACGAAAAGTCTAACTATCTGGGGGAGCTTTCATGCTAGGCGTGCAAGGAGCGAGTCCTTGGAGACTAACACTAATAACATCCAATTCTAAACTTAGATGTTCCCTCTGCTTTTTCCACAACTCAAATTTTACTTACAAAGTGACCCCAATTTCCCACAGACAAGTAATATAATGAGCAATAAAGGGAAAGCGGTAAAAGAATAAACAAACATAAATAACAACATAGAGAAGACAAAAAGAGATAAGATCAAACAAATAAACACACAAAGCTAAGTTAGGCTCGACTCTCTCTAGCATGAAGCTAGTCCCCAGCAGAGTCGCCAACTGTCGTACCTCGAAAAATACGATCCTAAAACAAACAACAAAGTCGCCACCTAATTCTATTTATTCTACGAGAGAAAAGGGAGATATAGATACAACCTAAAGGGAGGATAAGAAATGGTTTACGAAACCAAATTCTAAGTTCGGGAGTCGGTTACGCAAGGGGAAGGTATTAGCACCCCTCACGTCCGTTGTACTCAACGGAAACCTCTTAGCTAACTAATGCGATTAAATGTTTGATCTTAATTTTTTGTCTTCTAAATGATTATTAATATGTTTGTTCTTAAAGAAAAGTTATTTTTTAAATTAATATTAAAACGGAGAAAGGATTAAAGTCTTTAAACAGAGAAATAGTTAAATTTTTACTAGGGTGCTCGCGAAGGATAAAAATCCTCGTGCCTACGTATTCCCTTGTGCAATGGGAAAGTCAGAGTTTCGTAGTTCGTGCGACTACAATTTATGATTTTTAATTGAAACGATTATTTAAAACGCATTCTACTGCTAAGCGTTGGCTTATACTCGCGGTGGAGGCTGAAGCGCTAGCTTGTTTGCGAGACAGAATGATTTAAGCAATGTTCGTTTTGAAGAAAAGTGTTTGACTTTTGTTAAGGTGTTTTAAACGAAAGGACGAATGAACCACGTCGCGTGGGGCTAGCCCAGGAACGTTTCATTCCAAAATGTGTGGAGTGCTAGACTCCGGAGTTCTGTTCTTTCGCTGATTAATTATGAAAGTGATTTAAATTGGTTGGTAAATTTTAAATTGTTTTAAGATATGAAAGAGTGAATGGACCACGTTGCGTGGGGCTGGCCCAGTTGCAGTCCATTATAGAACGTGCAGAGTGCTAGACTCCGGAGTTATGTTCTTTCGTTAATTAGTTTGTAAAATGGATGGGATATTTTGATATACGAATGATGATTGAACACATCGCGTGGGGCTAGCCCAGTAGCGGTCCAATCCAGAACGTGCGGAATGCTAGACTCCGGAGTTCTGTTTTCGTACGTTAATTTATGCGATTATTTATTTCAAAATACGGAAGACAAATGGACCACGTTGCGTGGGGCTAGCCCAGTTGCAGTCCATTTTAGAACGTGCGGAGTGCTAGACTCCGGAGTTCTATTTCCGTATTTAAATTTTTAAATAAGTTGAATAAATGTTTTTTTAGACGTTTTTTAGGTTTAACGCGATTAACGAAGGAATGAACGGAACAAATACGCGTGGGGCTAGCCCAGTTGTGGTTCGTTCTAGAACGTGCGAAGTGCTAGACTCCGGAGTTCAATTCTTTCGCAAATTAAATAGTTTGAAAGTTTGATGAATATCGCATTTTTGCAAGAGATTTAAGATCGATGAGGTACAAGTAATCAGACGAACGCAAACATGGTATCAAGATTGTAATAAGACGCGAAAGAGGTAAAATTGAGTTCTTAGTTGTACCTAACAGAGGAGGTCCGTTGCCTCTTCAATTGTTTCAAAAAAAGTCATGGATAGACGGAAACAAATTCTAAAATCCAGTCTCAGGTAAACCAGAAGAACAAGTAATCTCAAGCAGTTAAATCCACAAGGCCATGAATCAAAATAGTTAGCCCAATCAAAGTTTCAACAAGAGAATTCAATCAAAGTCAACAAAACTTATATAAAAAAAAACCAATTAAAGTTCTACATAAATAAAAAAAGTTAGAATTCAAAAAATAAATAATAATAATAATTATAACTAATCAAATCACCATTCAAATGACTATATCAAAATATCTTTGTCAAATTGAAACTTAAAACCTCAATAAAAACTAAGCAAAAGAAATAAATATAATGTTCAAGTTGGGGGAAGCCATAAGGCCCATCAACAACTAACAAGACCTGTTTCGAAAAATAATTTAATAAAAGGGTTAAATAATTAAAGAAAGAAGAGCAGTAGGGGCATCATCAAAAGGTCAAAAATAAAAAACGAAAAGGAAAAAGAAAAGGACGGTCCTCCTCTCTCTCATTCGCGCGATTTCGTCTCTCTGCTTCGGTGGTTACCTCACGACGATTCACTTTGTCTCCACTTTTCCGGAGATTTCCAACAACGGCGGTTGGGTTTGGATTCTCGCGTTTCACTCGCGATTTCTCTAGGCGACCAAGTTTTTGCAGTTTGTGGTTCTCAGGTCAGCGGTGGTGAGAATGAATATGGTCTTTTAACGGTTTGGGTGTTTTTCTTTTGGTGAAGATGTGTTTCAAGTTTTCTGGGTTACGGATTTGGTGTGATGATGGAGAATTCACGACGGAGGTTGTGATAAGAAAAGGGTCGGAGGTGGTTTTGGTTCAGATTGAAGGTAAGTGGCGGTGAGGTGTTTGAGGACAGTTGCAGAAAATGAAGGTTACAGCGGCGGCTTCAGAGCGGTTGTGGTGGTTTGAGTTTTCGGAGGTGGGTTTGTCCGCGGTCTCGAGTGGCGGTGCGTCGAAGTGGTGTTAGCGGTTGGTTTGAGGTTTCAGAGGTGGGTTTGTCCGCGGTCTCGAGTGGCGGTGCGTCGAAGTGGTGTTAGCGGTTGGTTCGAGGATGAAGAGGAAATGGTCTTTTTGGGGCGGGATGTAGGTTGGCGGCGTGATGTGGAGAGGAAACGGTGGGTTGAGAGGGAGAACCAGGAGGTGGTATCGAGGGAGGTGGAAGAGGTAAGTGAGAATGAAGAGAAGTGTGGCGGAGAGATTTTGAATTGTGGTTGAAGTTGCCAGTGGGTTATGGAGAAGGTGAGTTCGAAAGAGGTATCAATGATGAAGGTTTGATTGTTTCGCGGTTAAGGATTTGGGTGGTGATGATGGAAAATGGTGGGTCGTTATTGTTGTTGTTGAAGAAAAAGGAAGGCTGTGTTTTTTTAAAATAATGAAAGGGGGTTCGGTGGATGAGGGGTGTTTTGCTGGGTTTTTTTTAGCAGTAAGTTGAGTGGTTGGTCCTCCTGCCGTCACAAGAACGGTGAACATGAACTAATATATTTCCTCCTCCGGTTCCCTATGTATTTGTCCCTGTTAAAGTCAAACAAATCCCTCCTCTTCTTGGAACTCACTCCCCCTTTTTCATTTGCATTGAATTTCTCTTTTCCACTTTTCTGGTGTAGGTATTATAAGTGCCTATTTTTGTGTTAATCTGATGGAGTGTTGCAAGGTGTGTAACTGAGGTATCACTGCTATGATAGCAGAATTTTGGACTAAAGTGATAAATTGGTCCAAAGCTTTGGTTTGTATATAGATATATAGTAACAAGACCAATTGAAATTGGACTATAAAATAAGTAAATAAAATAATAAACAAGAAATACAATAATGATTAAAATATACTAACAAAGAAAATAATAAAATTATTTAAACTAAAAATTGAAATATTAATCTAGAATAACATAACCAATAAAGTCTAATTAAAAGATTGACTAAGTTAAATTGAAATTGACTTTAAAACCTATAAGATTAAATAGAAGCAAACCAAATATTTTTAGAAAAATGATTTAATTAAAATAGATCAGCTAGATTAAAGCTAAATTGAAATACTAACTATATTAAAATTTAATCTAAAAAAAAATTCTAAACAATATAATTGTTAGTTAGAGATAAAAAAATTAAAAAAAAAATGAGATGAAAATTATGTTCCTAAATGTAACTAAACTCTAATAAACAAGAACAAAATTAAACTAACGTGAGATAAAAAAGATCAACTGAATGATTCGTGATTAATTAGAATTAAGGATAAAATGATGATGATAATAACAATAATCAAAATCGATGAAAAATTCATGATTAGGATCAATGAAGTGTTTAACCTAAAAAAAATGCAAAAATGATCGATTATGATATATTGGCAAAAATGCGTAAGAATGAACAAAAATTTGAAAATTTCTGGTCAAAATTTAGGGTATGACAATAGTCTACTGCAGGTCTATTAGATTTTTAGTCATAAAGATGAAAAAATAATAGGAGATGGGACTTGTAAACAAGTGGGCCTATAATCTCTGTTTAGGAGATAGAAAACTGTTTAAGAAAACAAATGGAGGATTTGGGACTTATACGGAAGCCTGACGGGGTTTTAAAATAGACCGGAGAAAGTTTTAAAACAATAAGAATGGGTCCTAAACACAAAGGATTCCCCGTGTCACACTTTCACAATTCATTTTAGAAAATAAAAGGTCATGTGTAAAGAACTTCACAGATGAAAACTTAATGCGGTGAAAAAGGCGAACGCGTCGAGTTTTTGAAAATAAATAAGATGAACCCTAATGGTTTAATATTCAAAAAGGGATGGGTCTTACACTCTAATAAATGTCCATGAGTGTGATAAAAATCAATTTGAGGGTAATTAAATCAAAACCCTAATTTTTTATATTTTAAATATTAAAAAATATTTAAAACTTTGATAAATTTTAAACATAAGTGAAAAACAAGTTGAAACGTTGGATAAATGTTTGAAAAAATATATTTTATCAATGAGATAGCTTAAATATCATTTATGTTTTAAAAATCAAGTGAAATAAATGATTTTTTTAAATGTTTAGAAACAAATAAAATTAATTCTTTACAAAATATAAAATATTTTTAAAAAATAATTTTTTTGGTGATTTTTACATGGAATAAAATATTTAAACATTTTTTAGAATTAATGGAAAAGAATCGTTTTAAAACTTAAAAGAATTAGAGAGAAATTAATTTTGGAATGAATTAAATAAAATAATAAAATTCAAATATTCAAATTTTCAAAAAAGGGCACCAAAAACATATGAAGAACACACGCGTGTTCTCCATCTTGCGCAGAAATGAAGATTTTGCAAAATCCTTCATATCTCAGTGATTACTTAATGAAATGAAGTGAAATGAACATCAATCTTGCTCGATTTTAGCTCACGAACAACATGGTAACAATTAATTTCATTTATTTTAGTGTAGAGTGAAGAATCAGTGATGAATACTAAAGAACCCTAATTTGGCCTGAGCCTCATGATATTCTAAATGATGATGATTTTGTGAAATTGATTGAGGGTAATTACTTAGAATATAATTACGCACACATGGTTAAAAGATAGTACAAGGAAATATGCATAGATTGAGAGATGACCATGTTTGAGGCTTACCTGATTTTGAGCCTGCAGCAACTGAAGTGATTTCGAGTAAGAGGTGTTACATATGACTGGTGATGATCCGGACAACTTCCTTGGATGATATGGAGTGTGTTTGAACTCTAGGCTTGATTGCAAGTGGCTAGATCAAGTTATGACCTTCAAGTTGCAAAAACTAGGCCTTTTGAGGTTTTGAATGGTGATTGTGGGTTGGAGGTGTTTCAGAGGCGGTCTAAGTGTTTGAACACCTCATATACATCATATGTGATGTGTTTGAACAATTGGTTTGAGTTGATAGTGGCCATAACTCAAAAATCACCGGTGATTGCTCAAAATATCAAGTTTTGAGTCTTTAGGAGTGAAGAAGAGAAAACTTAGAGATCTGAGCTTTTGGTGTAATTTTTATGATCAAATGAGTTCTCTATTTTAGGCAAACATGTTAAGATTTATTAGGCTTTAAGTCTTGAAGAGATGAGATCAACATTGTGAGTCATGCATTGCCATATAAGGCTTTAAATGGTGAAATGATGAGATTCCCAATTGGCTTAGCTATGCAACAAGCTAAATCACATTCCTCAGAAGTTTTGATCTTTAATTGCGTACTGTCGCTCCCGGGATTTTCATCCTAGTACAAACGCGAAAGTGGCGCGGAAAGGTTAGAGTCGCCAGCCAGACATTTTTATCCCGAAAGAATGGGAAAGGTAATGTTGCACAAACCTGAGGAAGAAGGAAAGGACAAGGCCTTGCGAACCAAAGATTTGAGTTCGGGAGTCAGTTACGACCTGGGAAGGTATTAGCACCCCAGATCGTCCGCCGTACCCGACGGGATTCACGCTTGTTTGCTTGTTTCAAAGGGTGAGAAAAATATAACCGCTGCTGAATAAAATCGCTACTGGAACTGGAATGAGAAATGAAAAAGGAACTGAAATAAGAGAATGAGAATAAAAGGGGGAAATGTAGGGAAAATAAAGAGTGTGCTCGAACGGGCCCTACCCCGCTGCCTACGTACCTCATCAGGATAATGAGGATCAGAGACGCCGTAGTTCCCCTAACTAGGGGTAGAAAAGAAATTGCTTGTGAATTAAGGCTTGAACTGCCTATGCCATTGCTCAGGTGTTGCAGACTCGGACGACGAGTGCGTAACCGTCTTGCAAAATGACAAGTAGGAGCAAGTTCGCGTACGGAGCGAATAAGGTGAGAAAAGAATTCCCGAAGGAAAGACGCTTATTGATTGTTTGGTGTTTTTTTAGAAGCTTTTATTTGTGAATGTTTGCATAGGTCAGTGTACCTAAGTCTTACTCAATGGGATGTGTACGTCTCACATCATCCCAAAATGGAATGCGCAAGAGGCACACCTATCTATGGAGGAAATCCCCAAAGCTAGTCCCACAAGTGAAGGCTCAAGCACACTGGCCTATTACCATTATTACGTATTTTTGTGGTTTTTTGGTTAAGAAGTGTTTTTTAGCTTTTCTTTGTGAGGTACTCATGTTAAGACCTATCCACCACGAGTGATGACTCACACCTCGCCCCGAAATGGAACGCATGTGAGCACCTCATAGCAAAGTCTCATGTCACATGAAAGTACTCAACCTTTATTAAGTGAATTAGAAATGAGTTTGAAGATGAGAAGAGAAAGCACCAAAAGGATCATAAAGGTAAAATTCTAAAGGGGGACTAAAAATAATCCTAAGTATTAACATGCATGGATGTCCTAAAGGTTAGTGAGGTTTCTATCCTAATGAAGAAGAGAAGAAGATAGAAGAAGGGATGAGAAAGGCCTAGGCCCAACAAAAGAGGGTTAGTTCACATAAACATAAGAGGAAGAGATAAGAATTAGAGATGTGGAACTCAATTCCCACATCTCACACTTACCATAGCCCCTGCAAGGTTAGTATGTATATACATGAAACAAAATGAGCAAGATAACATGCTAACATTAAACAATCAGAAGTGACATGATATGAACAAATGCACAATGCAAATTTAACTCAAAGAAATGAAGATGAGGACCTTATGATTTAAAATGAGGCAACATGAATACATATGGAAACAAATGTGCACTTATGAAAAATGTAATGCAAAACACACAAAATACAAGCACAAAGTTCAAAACCAGAATCAAAATGATATGAAGAATGGCCTAAGAGGCCAGCAAGATGAAGAGAGAAGCCACACAATACCAAACAATGTCAAAATAGAAGCAACGGAATCAAAATATGGAATTTAAGCACTTAAAGAAACAAATGACTTGAATAAGAAGCAAACTTAAAAATTCAGAAGAAACAAGACCTATCCTAGGACCAGGAAGGTACCCACACCCCAAAGTAACCCCAAATGAGAAGAAGAAGTTGGCACAAGTGCCCTTCTAAGCCTATAAGAGATCTAATAAACCAAAAGAAGCAAAATGGGACAAGGTGAGAACAAAAATCCACAAATAATCAACCAGCCATCTAAAAATTCTACAACTGAAACCAAATGATCTTCAAACATATCATATTAACTTGCCAAAAGGATTTGCAAAAATTCAGAAAGGAACTAAGCCAAATGAAGGTACAAACACAAGTTAGGACAGAAAACTTACATCACAAGATACCAGACCAAAACTCAAGAAATAATTTTCTAAAAATTCTGAGAAAAATCACATGAAAACTAGAAGATCTTAGGAACACAATGCAAAAAGAATGGGGATCAAAACTCCAAATATTGAAATCTATAGAAAATAAACAAGACAGACTGGTCAAGAAATGAAGCAAATGAAGCTATGCACATTGGTGAATTATTCCTGGCACGTGGATCAATGGAAAAAATAAAATAAAAATGTGATAAAAAACTAGAAACACAAAGGAAGGTCCATGATTTATTTGAGAATTTTTAGATGAATAGAACTATTTTTAATGGATTAAAAGCAAACTGGATTAAGAAATAAAAATGAAGAAAAAGAAATAAAGGAAATGAGATGGAGGTGTTGATAGCATACTCTGCACGCTGGAAATCCATTGGGCTTAGAGGGTGAGGTGCGAACAGCACCTGGTGAAGGCCCATGCGCTGATGGTTCATACTATTACTATGGATATTAATCGAAAATAAATACTGGAAAAACAACACATGCTGGATTCAAAATCAGAAGGTCCTACCGGACGGTGACAAGTGTCACTGCCGGTGTGGACCAAAATCACAAAAGCTGCCAACACTCTATCTTCTTATCACCTTCTCTTACAATCTCTTACAAATCTCTATTATTCTATTAACATAAAATAAAAACAGAACAAATAACAATACATCAAAACCTAAAACGCAAAATGCCATCCCTTCCACACCGCGCCGCTCATCTTCTTCTCCTACTCAAGTCTCGCCACCGCCAGAGCATCGCCGGCCTCCAAACACCAAAAACCACCACACGAAACCTAACCTAATTCTCATACTCTAGCTGAATCCGATACCAATTCTTACACAAACCAAACACACGGCTAGATCGCAACAACCAAATCAAGAGAGAAACATACAAAACCAAACTTAATCACTATGAAATTCAAGCAAGGAGATACGAAAATTCGCCAACCTGCGACGTCGTGGCTCGCGTCGGTTATATGTTGAAGGTGAAGTTGCTGACGAAAACACAATGAAAAGGCGTCGTGAGCACCGCGGATCTTTGGCGAAGAAAAGTGATGAACTCTCTGCCGGTTGACGAATCTTGATCAAAAGCTTGATAACAACGTCATTCACTCACGCTGTAGATTCGATTTCGTTGTTGAGCACTCAAATTCGTTAACGGTGAGGGCAATGAATTTTGTCACGATTCTCCGTCCGTTCTGTTGTTGCGAAAAAACCGAGGGATGATGATATTATTTGTTCATGTTGATGGTGGAACGAATTTTGTTCAATGTTGAAGAATATCTTCTGTTATGGCTTTTTGATGAAGTAACGTGATGAAGAGTTCAGTTACGGTTTTCGGCGTGATGAAGGACTGATGAAGGATAATGAGCTCTGGTTTTGTTATTGATGATGAAGAATGAACAAAATTTGATTCTATTGTTGATGATGGAGAAGAGCCAAATTTACTCTCGGTTCTGATGATGGAAAAGGTGATGAATCAATCAGTTATGTTGTTATCTTTTGTTATGGTGATGAATGAAAAAAATGAATTGTGTTTTTGTTTTAGTGATGATGATTGGCGATGAGGAAGAAGAGTGAAAAATAGGATCGTGCAGAACGCGCTGAAGATGAAGGAGAAGAGTGATTTTTCTTAGTGTGTATGAAAAATAACTTATGAAATTGTTATTGACTTTTTTTCTTTAACAGAAATCTGTTATTACTTCTCCCCCCTTTTTCAATTCTGTTATGGATTCTCTTTCTTTCATGAGCTATGCGTGACCCCTCCATTATCATTTCCTTCCTTGCGTTTTATATGATGTTGCACTGCGTTTTGCATCATGCTTGCCGCGTTCAGCCTTGTTGTTTTTTTTATTATTTCTGTTGCATTTGGTATGTACATGTAATATGCTTACATATTCATTTTGGCAAGTTACTGGAGTAGTGTGACGTTGTGGTGGGATCACCTGGGTCATGTTCACATCACCAGCTAGGTTGTATGGAAAAGGCAAAGTCCTCCTTCTTTTTTTGTTGAAGTTATTTTGGAAAATGGTGTGTATTGTAACAACATAAAACATGGGCTTTGTAATGGTTAGTATGTGACTTTCACATACTTGGAAAAAGATGTATATGGCCCTAGTGAAAAAGGGATATAGTTTTGCCAACAAAGTAGAAATTTGGAAAATAAATGAAATGGATTAAAAAGATGGATTTGAATTTGGGAAATATTGGATAAAGGAAATTTAATTAAAATTAATGAATATCATGAAAATTGGAAGTGTTAAAAAAAAGAAAGAAAAAAAAGAATAAACAAAAATGGGAAGTAATGGTGGTCTAATATGGAACATGAATGGATCATTGGATACTAAAAGAAAATGGTAATTAGAATAATCAACTGAAAAATGGTTTATGGATCAAATGATAAAAATAAGTAGAAACGGATATGGACTTAGATATTTTTTGTGAACCGAACCCATTGCCACCAATCACGCACGTAGTCACGAAATCTCAATCAACTGATTCATTCAACTCACCCATCTTGCATCGCTTACATAAAAACCACTTACCAAGAGAACACCACTATCACTGAACAAATCACAAGTGAAACAACAACCATCTGAATAGACCATTCTCTGAGCATCTGACCAGAATCACTTCAAATTAATCTGAATCATCCCCTGGGAAAATAAATCCACAGATGCACACAATTGAATATATAATGATGACAAGCCTGAATCTTTGAATCCAAAACCATCACGTGAACCACTCCCTGGCTAACAGATAATATCCGCACCCAACACGACCTGACTTTGAAACACGTTGCCACCAATACGAATAACTTGCAAATCAACCAACCTTTCGATAATTTGACCGAGATTGGGTCAAACATCCACATGAATCGAATCACGGACTTAACAAATGCATCTAAAGTGAAATCACTGCCAGCTTATGTTATAATAGGGATGTTATGCTTCATCTTTCTATGCTAATGATGCAGTGTGAAGTATGCGAGATGATATGCTAAATGCTATGAAAAAGAGAGGGCAAATTTGGGTGTCTACACGTACACATATTGCTTTTTGATTAAGAGATCCCATAATATGCCATTTTGGAGCTTGGTGACCCTTGGATCAATTGGAGCAATCATGAATTTGCAGGTTTGTAATGATTGCTAAGATGCTTTAGACCACTTGAGATTTTCCTTTGACTCATAAAATCAGATTTCAAAGTTTGGGAAAAATCTGATTTTGAAAAATAGTTTGTATGGTCACTTTAATCCATGATTTCTTCATGTACAAGCAAAATATTTTCATGCCAATTGGTTCTTTAAGTGGTTGGGAACATTTGAAACAATATTGGTGTTTTGACAAGGATATGAATCAACTTGGAACTTGGTGAAAAATCCCTCCAAGTTTTGATGTTTTGCTGATTTTGTACTTAGGCACATTTTGTCTAAGTGTTTAAATTCAACTTTTTTCTTGATTTTGATCCATCTCCCACTTAAAATCCATAATAAATTGGAGTTTTGTGTAGTTGAATTATTTGTATTTTGTGATGAGATATTTTATTTGAGCTTTGGTTCACCAAAATCTGATGCTTGGATCACAAGTTATGATGCTTGGAAATAGGGTACTTGAACACTTTTTTCCATAACTTAGAATTTTTTCTAAGTTTCGAAGATAGCTTTTACAAGTTATCTTCAAATTTATGATTTTTTGTGATCAAATACATTCATAGACCGTATATTCTTGTAATATATGTAATGAGGATCACTTTGGGTGAAAAATTCAAACTCTGACTTTTTGCTCCATATGGAAATTACACTAGATACCCCTGGTTTTCTAATTTTTTGACTAGACATACTTTGGGGTATTTTGACCTTATGAATAGACTTACACGATGTATATGAGCTATTTAGATCATTCCCTATGGTATTAGCTCTTGTCCATCTAAAAATCTTGACTTTGGGATCCTCGATTAGTCAGAAACTCTAATCTTGGGCACTATGAAACTCTAATCTTGGAATCTTTGATCTCTGCACCTATTGTACTTGTAGATGGCTTGTCAAAGTCATGTTTACCTTCCTTGATGATATATGGAGGCCTTGGTTTCTTTTTCCATGAAAACTTTCATCTGGAGGGCTAAGTTGATTGAAACCCTAATTGGTGATTCTAATGGCTCGGGGCCTTGACCACTGAAATCTCTGTACAGTCTTTGAATGATTTTCCATCATTTGAGATTCCTTAACCCTTTGATGGTGATTGAAAGGTTGAAAATATTATGTATTAATGATTGGTCATTTGCCTGAATCCTCTGAGGGACTCATGAATCCTGATCCATTACAGGGATACTATTCAAACTAGTCTGACACAATCCTTTGGTCAGTGGATTTTCTCTAATGAGGTATACATCTTAGGGTCAAAATTTAGGGTATGACCGAAGCCCCTATTTAATCTTCTTGGACCCGAAGATTTGAATGGTGAAATCATTGTGAGATTCGAGGTACAAGAGGATTAAATACCTTAGAATACCCGGAATTTTGATCCTAAGATGCCAGGTCATTCATTATGTCGGTGATCTTGTGGTTACAATGGCTTGGTTACAATGTTGCCGTAGAGGTTCAAGTTATCCAAACTTGAAAACTAACGTTCTATCCAGGAAATAACTGAAAAGAATACTCTTTATCACGTGGGATAAATGAGAGTATGATATGAAAATGTAAAATGCAAACATAATTATGAATGTATGAATGAATGTGTATGCTGACAAAACAGACACGACACACAAGTTGACAAGACAAGAGAATACTGGGCCGATCCGGAGATGGAATATCACTCTGGCTTGGTTGGATTTCTCATTGTAAAGGGGAGCTCCTGCTGCTTTTGATTTTTGGAGACATGGCTCTACAGGGAGACATAAGTTCATCCTCGTGGGATATTCCAGAAGTTGGTTGCTTTCGGAGCAACTGAATGATATCCTTTTATGTTCACAAACCAAGGAAAATTGCAAATTTTACTTTGAAAAATAAAAGTGAAGTCAATTCATTTTAATTTCAAGAAAAAGATAAATCAATTTTGAAAACATCATTTTGTAAAGTAGATAAACAAATAAGAGTTGCAAAAAAATGGACAAAGTCTCAAATTTTCATATATAGGGTGGTAATCAGCCGAAGGCGTGATTCCATAGAGTATTTACAAAGTAGAAAATGGTAATTTATTGGGGAAAAGGGCTAAATTGAAACATAATGATCCTTATTCTTCTACCAATTCTAAGTTTGGAGTCTTCAGAGCTTCTGCTGATGATGACTTGATGAATGACTTTCTTTTGATGGTCCAATCTGGTTGGATGCAATTACTTGCCATGAATCCCTAACATTTTCCCTAGATTTCTCTAGCGGGATTTATTTTTTTGAATGTCTCTAATTTTTTCCTGGATCACCCTTTTGGGTTTTCAATCCACCGAGACTGTTTTTTTACTTTTAGGCGAAGTATTTCTTGACCACATTAACATTTGTAGGATAAGTGAATTACACATCGTCCATTGTTGCGAGTATCAGGGCACCTCCTGAGAAGGCTTTCTTGACCACATATGAGCCATCATAATTCGGAGTCCATTTTATCCGAGAGTCGGTGAGAAATGATTGGATTTTCTTGAGTATGATATCTCCTTCTTTGAAAACACGAGGTCATAATTTTTTGTCAAATTCTTTCTTCATTCATTGCTGATATAATTGACTGTGACAGAGGACAATCATTCTCTTTTCTTCTATCAGATTGAGCTCGTCGAATCAACTTTGGTACCACTCAGCTTCTGTGAGTTTGACCTCCATAAATATCCATAATGATGGGATTTCTACTTCTACGGGGAGCACTGCTTCCATGCCATATACTAGTGAGAAAGGGGTTGCCCTATTGAAGTGCAAACATAAGTTTGATATCCATGAAGTGTGTAAAGGAGCATCTCGTGCCAGTCCTTGTATGTAACGACCATATGTTTGACAATTTTATTGATATTTTTGTTGGCGGCTTCCACTGTGCCATTCATATTTGGCCGATAAGGAGAAGAGTTATGGTGTTCAATTTTGAACTCTGTGCATAATTCCTTCATCATTTTGTTGTTCAAGTTGGACCCATTGTCAGTAATGAGTTGACTTGGAATACCATAATGGCAAATGATATTGTTTTTGATAAATCGGACCACCACTTGTCGGGTTACATTGGAATATGATAAAGTTTCGACCCATTTGGTGAAGTAATCAATGGCTACCAGGATGAACCGATGCCCATTTGAAGCTTAGGGTTCGATCCTTCCAATCATGTCGATTTCCCATATTGAAAATGGCCATGGTGAAGAGAGAGCCTTGAGAAGTGTCGAAGGCGTATGAATCTTATCAGCATAAATTTGACATTTATGACATCTCCTCATATGTTTGCTGCAATCTGCCTCCATTATGAGCCAGTAGTATCCTGCTCGGAGTATTTTTCTTGCCATCATATGTCCGTTGGTATGAGTACCAAAGGATCATTCATGAGTTTTTTTTCATGAGTATTTCTGCTTCGCATTCGTCTACACATATGAGTAGAACCACGTCGAAGTCTCTTTTGTAAAGTATATCTTGGTTGAGGAAGAAGTTGCCTTCCAGTCTTCAGAGGGTCTTCATGTCTTTTCTTGACAATTTAAATGGGTATTCCCTTTTCTATAAGAATTGTTGAATGTCGTGATACTAAGGTTTGCCATCAGTGGAAGTTTCTATTGCAAAGATATAAGTTGGTCTGTCTAGGCGCATGATGTCAATTCTTGGGATGTCGTTCCATCGATCAAATGTGATCATAGAAGAGAGAGTAACAAATGTGTCAGCCATGTGATTTTCCTCATGAGGGATGTGATGGAATTCAACTTTGTTGAAGAATGGCAGCAATCCCCTTGCATAATCTCTGTAAGGGATCAGTCCCTGTTATCATGTTTTCCATTCTTCTTTGATCCGATTGATCACTAAGGTAGAATCTCCGTACACGTGTAAATTCTTGATCCTGAGATCAATTTCTTCTTCGAGACCCATGATTCAAGCTTCATATTCGGCCTTATTATTTGTACATTTGAATGCCAATCTGGCAGTGAATGGAACATGGTTTCCGTTTGGAGTGACAATGATTGCCCCAATCCTGTTTCCATAAGTATTGATTGCTCCCTCAAATATGAGTCCCTGAAGGGATCCTGGTTTTGGTCCTTCATCTGGAAGTGGTTCTCCATAATATTTCAGCTTAAGATACATGAAGTTTTCATCTGTGAAGTCAAATGTGACTGCATCCTGATTACTGATGGTCTAATGAGCCAAATGATCAGCTAGGATACTCCCTTTGACAAATTTCTGAGCATGATACTCAATGTCGTATCTGATAACAAAATTTGCCAACGAGCAATTCATCCCATTAATGCAGGATTTTCGAACATATATTTGATCAGATCAATTTCTGAGATGAGCCAAGTAGTATACAGATCATATACCGGTGAAGACGTTTAGATGACAAGCTAAAGTGCATCAAGTTTTCTCGAGAATTGTGTACCGAGTTTCACAATCAGTGAATTTCTCGCTCATATAGTAAATAGAATATTCTTTTCTTTTCTTTTCGTCTTCCTGGCCAAGTATACATCCCACATAGTCTTCCAAAATGGTTAGGTACATGATCAATGGTCTGCCTTCAACTAGAGGAGACAAAATTGGTGGCTTAAACAAGTATTCTTTGTACTTTTCAAAGGCTTCCTGGAAGTATTATTTCCAGTCATGACTTTGATTATTCTGGAGAAGTTTGAATATTGGCGCGCATATCGCGGTCATGAGGAATATAAACCTGGAGATGTAATTTAGACGTCCCATGTATCCTCGTACTTGTTTCTCCATTTCCGGAGCAAGCATTTCTTGAATAGCCTTGACTTTGTCAAGATCAACTTTGATTCCTTTTTTAATGATGATGAATCCCAGGAGCTTTCCTGATCGGACACTAAATGTGCACTTATTAGGATTCAATCGTAGTTTATACTTTCTCAGACGTTGGACCAATTTTTGCAGATGTTCAACATGTTCCTCTTTAGTCTCCGACTTGGCGATCATGTCGTCGATGTATACTTCAATCTCTTTATGCATCATGTCATGAAAGAGAGTTGTCATTGCCCTTTGATAGATAGAACCATCGTTCTTTAATTTGAATGACATTACTTTGTAAAATAAGGTGCCCCAGGGTGTAATGAAAGATGTTTTCTCTATGTCTTCGGGTTCCATTTTTATCTAGTTGTAGCCCAAAAATCCATCCATGAATGAAAATACTTTGTACTTTGTTGTGTTGTCTACCAGCATGTTGATGTGCAGTAAAGGAAAGTCGTCCTTTGGAATTGCTTTGTTGAGACCCCTGTAGTCTACCCACATTCTGACTTTTCTGTCCTTTTTTGGTATTGGCTCAATGTTGTCCAACCATTGAGGATATCCTGAAGTGACAAGAAATCATGTGTCAATTTGCTTATCTACCTCTTCCTTGATTTTAATAGCCATGTTTGGATGAGTTCTTATCAATCCCTGCTTAACTGGAAATAATTCTGACTGCAACGGTAAATGATGTTCCACGATGTCGGTATATAACCTTGGTATGTCCTAGTAGGACCAAGCAAAAACATCGGGAAATTATTTTAGTGGTGAGATCAGGATTTTCCTTTCAACTGAACTGAGTAGTGCGCCGATCTTGACTTATTAAGAATTCTCAGCAAAGCCTTTCTATGGGATTCAGAACACATCAATACGAAAAGATCAAGATCTTGGAAGGAGTCTGTTTGCAGATGGTCGACTATATTGTAGTCGCTTTTATTTATGATCCTCAAGAATTCCTAGACTTCTTTGTCAAAGGTAATGTCTGAATCTGGAACAAGAACATCATTGGTCACAACTTGCTTGCCCTTGGCCTTAGCCTGGGCTTCTGAACTATCACTCGAAAACACCGTGCCATCCTTCAAGGTCTGAGGCGCGAACAATCTTCCACTCCTCGTGAATCCACTGATTCCTACATTTTCAACTCGATGTGGAGCTATGCTCAAAGTGGTTATATCTTGCTTCCGGATGTTGCAATAAACCTCTACCCCATAATGCCATGGGACAACTTTCTCACTTTGATACGACATAGGCCCTGGAATGGTGAATATGACGGGTTCTACTCTGGATGGCACCAGGTTTTCGAATGGGGTATAGTAGATAATGATTGTGGAAATTTCCTCTTCTTTAACAACCCTGTCAAACTGAATACTTCTGTCATCAATCATCTTCTGAATTCCTAACTTCAACCTATAACATCCATCGGTAGATCCTTTGTATTCCAGACAAACTTCCCCATAGCCTAGGATTATACCTTTCTTCACCAAACAACCCTTTACTACTAGTAGTGGATTCTTCAAGGCATTAACATCATAAACCAGATTCAAATTGTCACCGTCATCTATAGACCACACAGTTGTTTCATGCGAATGCATGGGGTGTTGAATGACATTGGGAATAGGAGAAAAGTTGATCGCCTTGGAGTCCAACATATCCTGGACCAGGTGTTTGAATGCTTTTCAATTCTCCATGGTATGACCCGGAGCTCCAGAATGAAACTCACAGTGGGCATTGGCATCATACCCTTCGGGGATCTGTCCAGGTTTGAAGGGTTTAAAGTTCTCAGCTGAATCATTTGAAATTGAAGGAGATTCTAAAATAGTTGTTAATATGACATTGGCGGTGCTTCAAAGTGTCTATCCCTTGTCCTTGGCGGATAGTATGATCTGGGAGCTCTTTGTTGCTGATAGTTTTGTTGACATTGCTGCGGAAGTTGCTGTTGTTGTTGATTGATGGTAGCAGGGATGGTGACAGATGCAACTTGATAATAAGTACCCTGATTTCTTCTCTTTTTATGCGAGTACACTTCCCCAATTTCGCCTTATCTTCTTTTAGCAAATGGCTTTTTGGTCCCCAAACTAGAAGCTCTGCCATTCTGGATCTTTCCCTGTTTAATCCAATTTTCAACTCGTTCACCGGTCAAAATGATATCAGAAAACCCACTTGAAGAACACCCTGTTAGACGCTCCATGAAATTCCCTAGACGGGTATCCATGAAAAGATCCACCATTTCTCTTTCAAGCAGGGGTGGTTGTACTCTCGCAACCAACTCGCGCCACCTTTGTGCATACTCTTTGAAACTCTCAGAATTTTTCTGGGACAAACACTGCAACTGAGTTCTGCTCGGAGCCATGTCGATATTGTACTGATACTGCTTGAGAAACGCCTCTCCTAGTTCCTTCCAATTGCGTACAGTGGTTCGTTCTAACTTCATGTACCATTCGAGGGATCCTCCAGACAGGTTGTCCTGGAAGAAGTGCATCCAGAGTTTTTCAACTTTGGTATAGGAAGCTATTTTGCGATAGTAAGCCTGAAGATGAGTCTTGGGAGACGAACTCCCGTTGTATTTGTCAAATCCAGGGGCCTTGAACTTCGGTGGGATGATCAAACCTTGCACCAATCCCATGTCAGAAACATCAATACCCAAGGTATCCCGGCACTAAAGAGCTCTTACCTTCTCTGCTAGCATCTGAAAGTCCTGATGATTACCCCTCATACCGAATCCCAAGTCCTCGTTCAGCAAAGAGAACTGGTCAGCCTGAGGATCCTCCACATTAGGAATCGGAATAGGAATAACATCCAGAGTAGGAGGCCCGCCATCTTTGATTAGAATAGCAGTGGCATTAACTAGGTTGCCTTGCGCATCCAAAGTGACCCCGACGACCAGAGGCTCCACCTACGGTTGATCAAGCCTCTGGACAACAACCCTAAACTCTTGTTGCCCTAGGGCGACCCCCTGCATCATGTTCATGAACTTATTCATGCACATACGGAGTTCAGTAAGCTCAGCTTGAACAATGTCCATAACATTTCTTTGATTGTGATGGGTGGCGTACCGGTGAAGACGACGAATTTCACTCCCTCCCTAATAAACAGATAAATTAGGGAACCAGGATAACCTGAAAATAAAAATGCAAAGATGATATGAATGCATGCAAATGTTGTGTTCTTTCATTATCAAGGTTGTTTATGTCCCCATTCCGGTATTTAGGAATAACAATAACCCAAATGGCCTGTGAGGATTTTTACTTTTGGGAAAAGAATAATCCCACAGAGTTCCAGACGAGATAACTTATGAAGAACCAATGCTTGGAACACGTGTCAGTGTTGAGATAATATTCAGGAATTTGGAACATATCGAATAACATGAAACAAAGTCTGAGAATAACAACAAACTTCCCCGAAGGGTGCCAATTCTTACATTAAGGAAAAATAGCCGAAGTAATAGGGAATCCCATAACAAGCCTGTGGGTAATCCGCTACAAACAAAGGAAACTAAACCCTACGCAACTCCACATCCTTTATTCTCCAGCTAAGGCGCTTGACTCTCTCGAACAACTAAACAATATCCTGATAGTTCGAATCTTCAAGAAGCTGTTGAATAAGCAAATCCCTCTGATCAAATGAAGCATGGAGTTCACTGATTTGTTGTAGGAAGATTTCTTTATTTTCCCTGCTAGGACTAGCCTCATACCTGGCCTTTTTGACCTCTACACGAACTCTGAGTTCCTCTACCTCCTTCTGAACATCCTCAATATCGTGTTTCTCTTGAGCTATCTTCTGAATGTAGTCTTTATATTGTTCGTGGGATAGCTGGAGCTTCTCTTTTTGGTCACCCAATTGCTCCTGAAGATCTTCAATCTTCTGCTTGTACTCAACTTCCACTTCCTTCTACTTCTTCAGATTGGCCTCCCATTTTACTTTCCAGAGAGTTATTGTTTCATTGGCTTCATCCAGCGACTTCTTTTCCTTTAGACGCTGATTTGCCTTACGGATCTCAGCCAAACCCCTTTTCTTGAAATAGAGTTCTCTTTCTTCAAAGACTATCTGCTTGACTTTCACGATTTCTTCAGCTTTCTGAACCTTTTCCTCTAACTTCTGATTAAGGGTCACCATCCTCTGATAGGAATTGTGGGCTTCATGGTTCTCTTCCCTGATTTGTTGAAATAAGGCTTCCAACTTTTGGTATTCTTCCAAAGGCACGGTAGTCTTAGGTTCCACTACTGCAAGTGGGGCCGACGCTGAGAAGGGTAACAGGACCACCTGAGCTTTCTCCTTTAACCATGTGTTGTACTCGGGAAACGTCTAATTATTACTTATGCCTAATCTTGCTATACCTCTCCTTCGGATAAGTTTCCAAGAACCCGCAACTTTCCTAACAAACGGAAGGTTATCCTTTATGGGGAAGTAAAAGGTCTGAGCTAACTCTGACTCCTTAGGATTGTCTTTAAGCGCGTATCTCAGTTGCCTTCTCAAGAGAATCGGGTTCTAGATGATGCCTTCGGTTACTCCTAGGAGTGGCACATTGGGGTAAGTCCCACAGCTAGTGATGAAGGTCCTTCCTTTCAATCTCATAGTAAACAAGTTGATGTCTTTGGCAGATAACATGCTCATCCTTTGGGCCCAGATCAAGCTAGGATCAGTGAAGGCTTCAGTACTCAGCAAATGCCTCATGAGCCACTTGTAAAACAAAGGAGGCTTCAGTACTCCTCGTTTTTTCTCGTTCTTATATTGTACTGAATAATAGAGGTCTCCTAAGAGAGTAGGCACTGAATTCTTCACCACAAAGATGTGAATAGCGTTCATATATACAAACCTGTCGATATCCGCAAACAAAATGATCTCGTAGATGGAGAGGAACAGGATAGCACAAACAGAACTCCATTGATCTTCTGCGGCCAGCTCTTCATCCTTCTTCACCAAGAATTCCAAAGAAAAACCGGACATTCCCCCTTTGGAAGTATTCAGATTCACAAATACAACAACTGGGCTCAAATAAAGAACTTCAACAATGTCAGCAGGCGTAGGTCTAGCCATCTTTGAATTAAAAGGAACCTGATCCTGAAGGGGAACCCCTAAGATCAAAGCATACTCCTCCAACAGAGGACCCTATTGGAAATCATGAAATGTGAAGCATCAGAGCCGAGGGTCGTAATACTGCAGCAACATATGTATAGCGCACCTCTCAGAACTGTCCAGGTCTACCACCATATCAAGAATACCCATGTAAGCCTTCTGAAAGTCTTCAACATGATGTGGATTGATCAGAGACACCATCTAGTTTATCATCTCTGTCTTAGTGTCAAAGAACTTATAATGGATATTCCTCTTCCTGAAGTCTTCCATCTCTGAACAGGAAGTCCGACCGGAATTGGGAACAGTATGCAACCCTGAGAATGAAAAAGATTACAAATTATTAATGATGTCATGATGTTATGCAATGCAAGGCATGTGATCAGTGATGTGTCTGTGTTGGTGTTGACCGGATAACCAAGTGTCGGTGAAGAGTCATAATAACATTATCTCTGTGCAGAAATTCCAGAATTCACAACCAAGTGTAAACACCCCAAATTTGCCCTCACTCATTCACACCATGGCTTGTGATCATTTCATATGCATAAACACAAACATATCATCTCACATCTCACTTTTGATTCATTGCATAGCTTCTAAGTCATCTGCACCTAGGGTTTGTGATCTGAGCAATCCAAGAGCTTCTTGAGCCAATCCAAAGGCCACCAATCAACTCAAAGGGATCCATGTGTGTTCTTATGTCATATCACACCCTCTTCAAGTCAAAAAGGCAAAGGAATCACAAGAACTAGGGTTTGAGTGGATGCAGAGCCAGGATAGACTGCACAGTTGACCTAAAATTAGGGTTTTGGTTTCAGAGGCCATAACTCCAAATTTTTTGGTCATTCTTGTTTCCATTGGTCTCTATATGTTATAGGGAGCATGCATATCAATTTTCATGAAGAAATTCCATGGGGAAGTCATCTGATCAAGGGTTGACTTTCTGGACAAGTCAGTGTAAAATCAGGGCATCTGAGGCCCCCAATGACCCCAACCAATGAGTGATCTTCATCATTTTGAGTGTATATGATCTTTATTTGATCATGGAAGAAGGTTGAAGTTCATAGAAATCAAGAATTTAGGGTTTTTGCAAATGTTGACTTTTTGGGCATAGTTGACTTTTCAAGAATGCTTCATTTTAGGTCATTTTTCAAGCCTTGATTCTTGATCCAAAAATGCTTCAAATGGAAAAACTTTGGTCATGAAGGTTGTAGATCACATTTTTCCCTTTTCAAAAAGTACAAGAACATGATCAAACTCTTCTTGGATCAAAAGTTATGGTGTGACAAAGTTGGCCAAAATCATTGATTTTCAAGGCATGCCTCAAATGAGAATTTTGCAAGATCATGAACCAAAGCCCAATGTGACTTCTAATTCACTTCAAACCAGTATGCAAACATTCTACATGTCCTAAAAAGTCAGAATTGGACCAAGGTTTCTCATGTTTTGGTTCATGTAACAAGACTTTTCTTCATGAAGTTCAAAAAGTAACAAGTTGCAAAACCACTCATTTCTCTTCACCAACTTGCTGCATTGGTCCTTGAATCAAGCTAGCCCTCTCACATCATCTTGCTGCACCAGAACCAGCCCATGTACTAGCTATAGATCAAGCCATACTTGCCTTACACAAAATTTGACTTTTTGCAAAAGGTGACTTACCAATCAATAAAGCACATGTCCAATCATCTGACCAATGAGGGAGGTTTATGTGGACAAAGAGCAAGCCATTCCATACATCTAGAAAGGCTGAAACCATTCACACCATCACATTCACAAAGACACCTCATTTTGCATATTCATTCGAATTTGTCTCCACAGCATACAAACACAAAGAACATCTTCACCAATCATCTTGCCATGTTCCATTGAGCAGAAACCACCAAAGTTCAAGCCTGAAACCAGCCTAAACTGAGCTTCACCATTCCTCCCTTTCAAAACCAGAACTCTTCGAATCCCTTCATCCAGCCATCAAACACTTAATTTTTCTTCACCAACAAGTCAAGCATACCACAAGGAGTCAAAACCACCCTTCACTTTAATCTGAAACTGCCTGTACACAGATCCCCATTTCTGCTACACCAGAGTTGGATCTTTCAAGCCAGCCACTCTCCAAGCATTTTGAGCCTCATTTTGCATTCAGGGGGTCCAAGGAAGCAAGCTTGCACAAGAAGAAAGCCCTGAAAGCTCACAAACAGAGAAGCTTCATCTCAGGTGAGCTACATGAACTTTTTTCCCAGAAACTGTTTTTTAAGTTCTTTTATGATGCCTTGTGTTCCCCTGATCATGAATGTATGCTTATTTTTGCAAATAGTGTAGAAACCAGTATGTATGAAGCTTTTGAACATTTGCCCGTATTTTGCATCTTGCTTCGATTCAGGCCCATGGATGAAAATAAATGAATTTAGGTTGAGGGTTTAGGTTTAGATTGATGAGAGGGTTGTTTTGATGGAAGAAATTTGTTGTTTGGGGACCTACAGAAGATTCTAGGGTTTTGGCTCGCCGGAGAAGACGACCGGAAGTCTTCTCCGGCAGCCTGAAGGTCATTAGCCCTAATCTCAGGTCATTAATGAGATTTGAATATGGGGCGTTGGATGGAGTGGACCGGTTGACTTCGCGCGCGGATAGAGGGCTCAGATCATTTGGTTTAGCCCTAATTCATTTTATTAACATTAATTAATTGCAATTAAGTTAATTGACTCAGAAATAATCCTGGCCCTTAGATCTGGCGCCATTCAACCCATTCAAACCAGGATGCAATCCCAGCCTTTCCTTGCGTTTACTTTCATTTTTATTTAATTTTAATTCATTTTCTTTTCCTTTTATTTGCACATTTATTTAAAAATAGTAAAAAAGGTTTAAAAATCATGAAACTTTTTCCTCTGAGTTTTATTAATTTTGTAAACACAAAAATATTTTTATTTTATTTTTTATCATTAAAAAAGTATTTTTAAATATTTAAAAGATTATTTTTAATTGATTAATGGAAATTAATTAATTAAAAATACTTTTAGGTATTTAAAAATTACAAAAAAATTCATGAAATGTTCTAAGACATTTAGAAACATTGTCCAACCTTCAAACCAAATTTCTTTTTTGATCTTGATGCATTTTAAGAATTTCTCATTGAATTAAAATCATTTTTGTGCATTAATTTGATCCAAAGTTCAAAAATTCATTTCTGCCTATCTAGGAAGAGTTGGACATTGATTCTTCTTGCATTGTTTTATGTTTAGCATGTAGTTTCTAGGATAAAATGGCCATGATTTGATCTTGCATTTTCCAATTGTTTGGCATTTCTTTTGTTTAGGAACCCTAAAAACCCTAATAACTTAGAAAAATCATATCTTGAGATTGGTTAAGGGTTGAGACCTCCCCTTTGGACATTGGTTTAGTATAGGGTTAGGGTTTCTTTGAGTGGCATTTTCCATTTTTTATCTTAGGGTTTGCTTCTGTTTTTGGTTTTTGTTTGATGTTTGTTTCATAAACCCTAATTTGGGCTTCCTCTTGCATCCTTCTTGCATTCTCTTGCATAACATGACTTGTCTTTGCATTTTATACATTCTTGTGATTCATTTGACATCTTAAGACATATAGGAAGCATGTTTGATCATTGCATCACATATTTGTCATACCATTTGCCTTGTATGCTTCATAACTTTTCATGTTCATCCATGCTTCTTAACTTGCATCATTTGCATCCATGATCTTGTATGAGCATCTCCATGCCTTGCCTCATGTTTGCAGCACCTCATAACATCATAATCATCATCAACATGCTTCTGGCTTTGTTTAGCAACATACCATTTCATCCCATCTTGCATTGCATTGCATTTCTTTCTAACATTTCAGGTGGTAAGTAAACTTGGGAAGTGAATTTGCCTTCACTTCTCATAACCCTTCTTTTCATCTCTCTTGCATCCATTGCTGCATTTATGTATGTGTTTGAGATTGAGCTTGCTCATTCTTGTTCTTCCCACTTTCTTTCTTCAAGTGACTTGACTTCTTGAATGAAGCAAGTCACCTTGCTTCTCTTGATCTTGTTCATCTGCTTCCTGGTGGCTCCTTTGAAGATTGTTCTTGCAAACCTCACAAACCTTAGGAACAACCAAGCATGACAATGAATTAGGGTTTTGATTAGTCTCCCCCCATAGTTCTACCTTTGTGTCTCTCTTTGAGTCTTCTCCTCTCACCTCATAATCAGGGACTAAACCCTAAAGGCTTTAAGGCTTTGTGATTAAGCTTATGCCTGCATCCTTCTATTAGGATGGAGTGTATAACTTTAATCCTAAGTGTTGAACCCTTAATGTGTTTAAATCTCTTAATCAATTCACATAATAATCATCAAGACATCACACTTGTAACTTGGGCCTTGCATTAGGGTTCTAATTCTTCCTTAATTGGTTAAGAAGGACTAACCCTAGTGTTAATGGACAAGTCCCCCTCAAGTTGTCTTACAAATCATAAAAATCACTTCATCATCATATCATTAAATAAAATCCACTTAATCAAAGGCTTGTTTTGTCATGAGTTTAATCCCTAATCATGGATTAAGTTGAGGAGTTTTCCTCAGCTTAAACATTCTCATCTATTATCCTTCTATTAGGATGGTGTAATGAGTCTGTTTAATCTTTGATTATGGCTTAACCTCATTACTCAACACTAAACAAAAACCACAAAAACATCTAAATAATCACAAGTAGGTTAATGATCTTAACCCTACATCAAAGGTGATTAAGTGTGAGAATCTGACTTCACACTTAAGGTATTCTCATTACCCCTAATCAGAGGGAAGATGTGATGAGTTTGCTAACCCATTGGTTTAGGCTTAAGCTCATTAACTTATGACAAACTTTCAAAAGCAATAAAAGACTGAAAAATTCAAAAACAAACAATAATCGTCTCCTCCGGGATTCTTCTCTCATCACCTTCACTCACAAACGAGAACTTGCTTCTTCCGTCTAATGCAAGACAGTTTGCATCTGTGCCAGACAGATCATACACTTGAGCATAGGCAAGTAAGCAGTTCACAAGTCAATTCATCTTTCAGTCTCTTTGGGTCGAACTACGGTGTTCTGACTTCCTCATTGCACGAGAGGATACGTAGGCATAACTTAACAGTTATCGAACAAAAGTCTCTGTATATTCCCCCTCCTTCTAGCCTTATTCTCTTAGCCTCATTATCATGAGCAATTCATTCTCATTCTTACACTGACATTTTCATACTTCACATCACTTATACACTTTACACTGACACCTGTACATCTTTTCCAGCTATTTTATACACAAATTGCACTGACACTACCCCTTTAAAACACAAATCTTTTAAGCGTGGATCCCGTCGAGTACGACGGACAATCTGGGTGCTAACACCTTCCCAGGTTGTAACCAACCCCCTTTCTCAGTCTCTCTGGTTCGCAAACCGTCTTATCCGTATCTTTCTAGGTCTATGCAGCATTGCCTTTCCTCCGGGATAAAAATGCCTAGCTGGCGACTCTATTCATCTCCAGTGAGTTCACGGCTGTGTGTTCTCATTGTCCCTCTCGCCGACCGTTCGCGTCTGTACCTTTATTTGAACCAGTTTCACTTATCGGGAGCGACACCAAGGATCATATAGAATTGGATCATATCACACAGTAACACTGGAAAAGCGGGTATGTTGGAAGTTTAGGGTTCCTGCAAACCTGTAAACCCCTTCCAAACTCATGGGTGTGCTACCTCGGGTCAACATCATGGACTCTTAAAGCCGAATAGCAATAATACATTCACCATTTCTGAGAAATGGCGTGATAACCATATCAGGGAATCGATTTAGCATTATGTACTACTCAGGGAGGTCTCAACTATGTCCGTGAAAAAACAAGCATCCCCCATAGGTTCCCTGTTTCAAGCACTGAATCGAGAAACAATAGTACATTCAGACCTTGGGATACAATACTATCGTCATACGAACAGTCTTCTTTAACTGGGTTCCTATCAGAGAACCAGTCCATCCTATGCGAGTTCCCAACGGGCCCTCGGATGCGAGTGGGTTTGCCAACAAATGTGGTCTGCCACTATCATCACTGGAGAGGGTTGTTTCCACTAAGGTCCTCAATGATCGTTCCCCAGATGCACATAACTATTGAGGTCGTATCCTGAAGTGGAGGAAAACCCAACATAGGATAGTTCTAAGACGGTCGCACTCTGGGTGTGGAACACACTGCCACTCATCATGGTGAGACACCATGGAAGTACAATGTCAGTCCATGCTAAAGTCTAGGGTGCACTCGAGCCTTGGTATTGAAATCATCACACAGTAACCCCATCCCGACAAAGAAAACCAGTACAGCCAGACAATCTAGTATATATATGATGCATGGAAAATAAAATATTGAAAGCGATAAATAAAGCTGTAAATAAAAGCAGTAAAGCTAAACTAAATCACACAGCAGCAAACAACTAAACACCCAAAGAAACAAAAACAGACAAGCACTAGGATTGACTCTCAAAGGGGAAACCAAAGATTCTGGGTTCGATCCCCAGCAGTGTCGCCAGCAGTCAATCTTGGGATTTTTATCCTAGTATAAACGCGAAAGTGGCGGGAAAAGGTAGAGTCGCCAGCCAGACATTTTTATCCTGAATGAATGGTAAATGTAATGCTGCACAAACCTAAGAGAAAAGTGTCGCTCCCACCAAATGACACCAGGCCAAGAGGGGTACAGACGCGAACGGTCGGCGAAAGAGAAGAGAGTGAATAGAGTCGCCAGCTAGGCAGTTTTATCCTGAAGGAAAGGTAATGCTGCATAAACCTAAGAAAAGATGGATAAGATGGTTGCGAACCAGAGAAACTGAGAAAGGGGGTTGGTTACAACCTGGGAAGGTATTAGCACCCAGATTGTCCGCCGTACTCGACGGGATCCACGCTTGAAATATTTGTGCTTAAGGGGGTAGTGTCAGTGCAATTTGTGTATCAAAGCCGGGAAAGAATGCAAGTGTCAGTGCAAAAGAAATGTGAAGTGAGTAAAAGAAGTGTCAGTGTAAAGAAAGAAGGAAATGCTCAAGACAATGGGGTTTAAAGAATAATGCTGGAAGAGGGGGAATATACAGAGACTTTTGTTCGATAACTGTTAAGTTATTCCTACGTATCCTCTCGTGCAACGAGGAAGTTAGAACACCGTAGTTCGACCCAAAGAGACTGAAAGATAAATTGACTTGTGAACTACTTACTTGTCTATGCTCAAGTGTATGACCTGTCTGGCTCAGGTGCAAACTGTCTTGCAATTAGACGGAAGAAGCGAGTTCTCGTTTGTGAGTGAATGAGGTGAGAAAAGAATCCCGAAGGAGACGATTATTGTTTGTTTTATGTGTTTTCAATCTTTTATTGCTTTTGGGATTTGTCATAAGAAAATGAGCTTAAGCCTAAACCAAAGGTTAGTAAACTCATCACATCTTCCCTCTGATTAGGGGTAATGAGAATACCTTAAGTATGAAGTAAGCACCTCACACTTAATCACCCTGATGTAGGATTAAGATCATTAACCTACTTGTAATTACTTAGATGTTTTTGGAGTTTTTGTTTAGTGTTAAGTAATGAGTTTAAGCCATAATCAAGGATTTAATGGACCCATTACACCATCCTAATAGAAGGATAATAGATGAGAACATTTAAGCTGAGGAAGGCTCCTCAACTTAATCCATGATTAGGGATTAACCTCATGACAAAACAAAGCCTTTATTAAATGGATTTTAGTTAATGGTAAGATTAAGAAGTGATTTTTATGGTTTGTAAGACAACTTGAGGAGGACTTGTCCATTAACACTAGGGTTAGTCCTTCTTAACCATTTAAGGAAGAATTAGAACCCTAATGCAAGGCCCAAGTTAC
The DNA here is from genome assembly GCA_963966055.1 of Lathyrus aphaca. Taxonomy (NCBI): domain Eukaryota; kingdom Viridiplantae; phylum Streptophyta; class Magnoliopsida; order Fabales; family Fabaceae; genus Lathyrus; species Lathyrus aphaca. The sequence continues at coordinate 239,820,632 of OZ014524.1, read as the reverse complement.
AAGCTTGATGTCTTAATGATTATTAGGTGGATTGATTAAAGGATTTAAACACATTAAGGGTTTTAACACTTAGGATTAAAGTTATACACTCCATCATAATAGAAGGATACAAGCATAATCCTAATCACAAAGCCTTAAAATCTTTAAGGTTTAGTCCTTGATTAAGAGATGAGAAGAGAAGACACAAAGATGACACAAAGGTAAAACTAAAAATGGGGGACTAATCAAACCCTAATTGTTATAATGCTTGGGTATTCCTAGGTTTTATGAAGCTTGCAAGAGATCTTCAAGAGAAAAGCCACAAAGGAAGGAGCAGATGAAAGGAGATTGAGCAGAAAGAAGCAAGACAACTTACTTCACTTAAGAAGATAAGTTGCTTAAATAAAGAAGGAGGAGAAGGAACATGAATGAGCAAGCTCACTCTAATACAAAATTAAAATGCAGCAATGATGCATAAGAGAGATGAGAAGAGGTTATGAGAAGTGAAGGCAAATCCACTTCTCAATGACTTACCACCTGAAAAGTTAGCAACAAGGAATGAAATGAAATGAAAATGAGATGAAATGAAAAGATGAAAACCAAAGTCCGAAGCATAAACATGATGTCAATGATGCTAAGAGATAATTCAAACCCAAGACAAGAGTTGTGGATGATCATACAAGGATGAGGATGCAAGTGAAGCATGTTTTGAACCATGAAAGTTCATGAAAGTTTATGAGATGGAATGAATGCACAACATGGCAAATGAATGATGAAATGATCAAACATGATTCTAATGTGTCCTAAGATATCTTAGAAGTCATGTGAATGCATAAAATGTCATGGCAAGTTCATGTATGCAAGCATATGAGAGATGAATGCAAATGAAAGCAAAAATTAGGGTTTATGCACAAGGTACAAAGCAAAATTCAAAATCAGAAGCAAATTACAAGATAAAAAATTGAAAATGGGATCAAAGGAACCCTAACCCTACACAAGTTCACTGCCCAAAGGAGGATACCTAAATCTTAACCTAATGGAAGTTATGATTTTCTCAAGTTGGCTAGGGTTTTAAGGCACTTCAAAAGGGAAAATGCACAACAAATTGAAAATGAAAGATAAATTCAAACCAATTTTATCCTAGAAACTACATGATATGAGGAATGCAATGCAAAAAGAATCATCATCAAACTCCTCATGGTTAGGCAGAAGGGTTTTTTCTAAGTTAGGGCAAAAATTTTGACTTTTAAGAACCCTAATTCCAAGGAAAAATGTCAAAATAGGCCAAGAACCAAAAATAAATTTGTGTGAAGAGTTTGATAATGTTTCTAAATGTATCAAGATGCAACATGATTTTTTTGGTGATTTTTAGAAACTTAAATGCTATTTTAATTAATTAATTCTCATTAACTAATTAAAATAAACATTTAAATATTTTTAAAATACGAAATTTATGCAAAAAATAAAATAAAAATTATTTTCAGAATGAGAAAAATATTTTAAGTCATGGTGCAAAAAATGAGAATTTTTGGATGCATTTTGCTATTTTAAATAAAATGTAGAAAGAAATGCAATAAAAATGAAAACTAAATTAATTTAAATGAAAAGTAATCAGATCCAAAGGCCCTGGTTTAAAGTTGAGACGCGGGAATTGACCAGCGCGCGCTAATGGACGACCCACATTCAAACTCACTAATTATGTCATTAAACCCTAATCTGATGCCCTAATTACTTTCAGGTGACCGGAACAGTGTTCCGGTCATCTTCTCCGGCCAGTCTCCTATGCTATCTCTCTCTATACGCATCCCCAAGCTCTTAAACTCTCCAAAAATGATCCCCATCCCATTCTAAGCAAGAATCAATCATCAAACAGGATTTATTTCACATGAACAGAGAGATTCGAATCAAAACGGAAAAATTCACAGAAATTTCAGAAGCTTCATACATGCTTAAAACTAAATCCTTTTCAAAACCAAAAGGTGCAGTGTGATCAGTGAAGCATGGAGAACAATCTAAGAACTTAAGAAATCATTTCTGGAAAAAAAGTTCTTGATGATACCTGAACTGAAGCTTTCGAAAATGGTGCTTTCTGGCCAGTTCCTTGCTTCAAATCAGCTCCAATGATCCTTCTGAAGTGTTTGTGATGCTTAGTTGGAGTTTATATGGCCCCAAAATGAAAATGGCAGAAGCTCAGTTCATGAAGTGTGAAAATCGTGTTTTTGATTCTGGGCTTTTTAGGGCAAAATGAAGGGTGGGAAATGATCAGTGATGTTTATGGGGTTGAATGGTGGAAAAAGTTTGAAGGTTTGATGGTTGAGTTGTGAAATTCGAAGGCTTTTGCATAAGAGGAGTTTTTGGTGAATGTTGAGTTCTTGGAGGTTTCAGCTTTGCTTGTTGTGTGTAATGGCTTGCTTGAGGTCCACATAACATGTTCTGATTGGGCAGAGAGTTGTTGTGGAGCAGTGTGATTGGTATGGCTCATGTTGCAAAAAGTCAAGAAAGTTGTACTTGGAGGTATGGGCAAGTGGCAGGCTGGTTTAGGGGCATGGCTTGAGTCAGCTGGCTTTAAGGAGGTCAATGGAAACTGATTTAGTGAGCTGGCTCAAGTGGATGAAGAGTTTTGGATCATTTTGCAATTTTGTACCACTTTGGCCCCTTTTGAAATTCTTGAAGTTTAAGGCATGAAACTTGAGAAATCTTTGGGCAATTCTGAATTTTATGTCATGTGTGATGTTTGTGTAATGCTTAGACATCAATTAGAAGTCACAAATTGCCTTGGTACAAGAATTTTCAAGTTTCCCTCTTTGATGCATAAGTGAAATTTTTGTGATTTTTCCCAACTTTGCAAGACCATAACTTGAGTTCTATGATGAATTAGGTCAAGTTCTTGTACTTTTTGAAAATGGGAGGATCCAATCTACAACTTTCATGACCAAGAATTTTTCATTTGAAGCATTTTTGAACCAAAAAGAGGAGGTTGAAAAACTTTCCCAAAATGGCAAGTTTACATTACAAGTCACTTTCCCAAAATGGCAACTTTGCAAATGGCTTGAAATTCTTCAATTTTGTGAACTTCTAACTTCTTCTAAGATCAAATAAAGATCATAAACATTCAAAATGATGGAGAAGACCCTTTGGTTGGGTGATTGGGGGGCTCAGATGCCCTGATTTTGCACTAACTTGCTCAAGAAGTCATTTATTGATCAGATGCCTTCCCCATTGAATTTCTTCATGAAAATTGGTGTGCATGATCCTTATAACATATAGAGACAAATAGAAACAAGAATGGCCAAAAAATTTGGAGGTATGGCCTTTGAAACCAAAACCCTAATTTTAGGTCATCTGTGTAGTTTAAGCCTGGCTCTGCTTCCATGCCTTTCTTAGTTCTTGTCATTTTCTGACTTCTCTGATCTTGAGAGGATATAATATGATGCTTGACCATACATGGACCCTCTTGAGATGATTTAAGATCTTTGGAGTGGCTCAGATAGCTCAGGAATTGCTCAGATCACAAACCCTAGATGCAGATGACTTAGAACCCATGCAGTGAAGCAAAAATGTAATATGAGATGCTATGATTGAATTGATGCAATATGACAAGAATCACAAGCCATGGTGAAATGAGTGAGGGAAAATTTGGGGTGTTTACAGCTGCCCCTATTCAAACATGAGTTAGTTGTGCAGGATGTAAGCGTCGGCTTAACAGGCAAACAAGATAACTTGTGGTTGAATATCAAAGACAGTCCAAAATTTGCACTCACTGAATGAAGAAGAAAAGGGATATAGATTGTAAAATAAAGTAAAGTATGATTATAAAGTGCGGGCGATGGAGGACGACCGCCGAGCAGAGGACGACCGCTGGGGATAAAGCAATGACGGGGACGGCCGACATGCTGGGGTTATGAAGGGATTATGATGGGGACGACCATCAAGTAAAGGAACAAAACTCTCTAGGGATTAAAGGTAAAGTAAATGATGGGGACGACCATCAGGTTGAAGAAATAAGTGACGAGGGACGGTCATCGGAGGTGAAGGACGATCACCTAGCAGGGACGGATGCTCTTTTGAGGAGAAAGATGAGGGACAGTCATCTAAGGTGAAGGACGATCACTTGGCAAGGTACGGTTGCCGAAAATATCACGATATAGGACGAATGCCGGATAGAAAAAAGTCGATGATGGAGCAGCCATCGGATAAGCATGATGAAGGACGATCATCAAGAGGTGAAGGGCGATCACCTAGCAGGGTACAACTGCTCTCGGGGTTTATCATGACATAGGGCGAATGTCAGATAACAAGATCAACAATGGGGACGGCCATCGGACAAGAACGATGAAGGACGATCATCAAAACGGTGAAGGACGATCACCTAGCAGGGGACAGCTGCCAATTATCACGACATAAGACGAATTCCGGATAACAAAGGGGTTTCCAATAACGGAGACTCCGTTGGGGGATGATGAAGGACGATCATCAAAAGGTGAAGGACGATCACCTGGAAGGGTACGGCTGCCGAAAAGTATCATGACATAGGACGAATGTCAGATAGAAAGGAAATAAATTATTGGGATTTGCTTCCGGGGAAGGGTAGACACAGACGAGTGTCTTAATTCAAGAAAAAGGTATGAGTGTTTGATACTGTGTATAGATTAAAGATGCGGACGAGCATCCTTAAGACTATGATACGGACGAGTATCGGTAGAAACAAACGCTGACGCATGTTCAGAGATAATGATACTGACGAGTATCAACTGGTTAACAAAGAACACGGACGAGTGTCGTCTCTGAGGGGAAAATAGGTATATACAAGATACAGTCGAGTATCTATATAAGTAAAAGGTATGAGTAATACACAGACGAGTGTTCAACTTGCTGGGGAGAGCATGATACAGATGAGTATCATAAGAGAAAGTGTATAAATAGATATTCCGACTCTCCGTGGGATAAGATGACACGGACGGGTGTCGGAAGATATAATACGCAAGGTTTTAGGCAACTGTGCTGGGGATAGGTGACACGGACGGGTGTCAGGAGAGTGTATTAATATGTTTTTGTGAGTGCAAAGGGGACGCTTTGGATTTCTGCTGGGGATATGACACGGACGAGCGTCAGGGGAGTTATCTGTTACGTATGAGTATCTGTTTGTGGAAAGTGTTCCAGTGACCCTCTGGGGATGACATGGACGTGTATCAAAAGGGGCATGGTATCTGTATCTAGGGAATGCAAAGAAAATGTTTTGGCATTCTGTCGGGAATTTTGAGGGGTGTTTTGTATATTGTTGATGGGATGCCAATATTCACAGATGACTGATTTAAAACAATGGCTTGTGATTATGCAATATGTTTGACTTTTGCTGTAATGCTCCGTATTAGACGGAATGCTACGCTCTGGGGGAAAATGTGATGCGAATGCTATGATTGTGCAAAGATACCGATCCGGGATTCGGATCCCGTTGCGGTGAAGATCTCTGGCTGATCTACTTGAAGTGATATCCCAGCTGGGGATGCGATCATTGGTAGATCTGATATATATCACTCTGTTTGGGGGAATAAGTCACTGATAGACCTATTCTTGGTGATGAGGAGCCTAGTTGGGGTCTGTGGAAGCTTTCGTCACTTTGTTGTGAGATCTTCGGATATTGCCCTTCTGGATAGAGGTTGAGACTCTGCGGGGAGATGGTTCCCTGTCTAACACTCGACTGAGGGGGAATGATCACTGAACGACCTTCCTAGAGATTTTTGCGGAGATGATGTCTGGCAACTCAGCTGGGGAGAGGGCACCCCTGATGCTATTTGGGAGATGGGCTGAGTAAATAGTGATTTGGCAGCTTGCTGGGGAGAAGCTTTCATGCCCCATGTTGCACTTTGACTACCTGCAATCCTGTCATGACAAAGAAACGTACAAGTATCCCGAGGTATCCCTTACTGGATTCTATCATAGGAATTTAGACACTTCTGGAGCGAATATATTTCCTGTAAGCATGTAATTTTAGAAAAGACGCATCCGTATTTATGAAATCATTTAAGGACATCAGACATTTTTGCAAATGAAAATAGAATGTATGAGACGAAACGTGACTGAAAATCTGATTTTATTAATTTGCATGCCCTGAATTGGAAAATACAGTCAAAGAAACAGATCCCCTAAAATGAGGAGATTGTTACAAAATTGAGAAACAAAAAGATGCTGGCAATGTTGACGACGCTTCAGTGAGCTTCTCTTTCGTTATGACTCGTATGACATTGATGTTCTTCTCATCTTGCTTTTTGAAGAAGGTTGATTCTGACCGATGCTTTATCCTTTCAAAGCTCGCCATGTTGTGAGTGATACAACCGAATTCAGAATGCAGTTGTTCGCTTATTCCCTTATTTTGTGTGGATCGCCCTTTCAGGTTTTCAATCCACCGGGATACCCATTTTAGCCTGAGTTGTCCAATGTGGCTTTTCAACTCAGCGGGTGTACATTTTTTGATTTATTTTCCCTTATTTTTGCCCGAGTCTTTTATTCTGTTTTTGACTCGCCAGGATGCCCTATTTTTGCCTGGACTTACATTCTGTTTTTATGTCCAGTGGGTCATTTTATGCGAAGTATTTTTTAACTGCATCTGAATTCACAGGGGACAGGAAGTCTTCACCATCCATAGTACTGAGCATCAGTGCTCCACCAGAGCAAACTTTCTTTACTATGAATGGACCATCATAATTCGGAGTCCACTTGCCCCTGTGGTCTGTATGAGGAGGGAGAAGTCTTTTCAGCACAAGATCTCCTACTTGATTCTCGAAGCCTGACTTTCTGATCGAAGGCTTTCTTCATTCTTTTCTGATATAGCTGCCCATGACAAATTGCAGCCAATCTCTTCTCTTCGATCAGACTTAGTTGTTCGTACCAGGACCAGACCCATTCCGCTTTGTTTAGCTTAACATCCATCAGTACCCATAAGGAGGGTAATTAAACTTCAACAGGTAGGACTGCCTCCATACCATACACAAGCTGATACGGTGTTGCCCCAATGGATGTTCTGATTGACGTACGGTACCCATGCAAGGCGAATGGCAGCATTTCATGCCAGTCTTTGTAGGTGACCACCATCTTCTGCACAATCTTCTTGATATTCTTGTTAGCTGCCTCCACAACGCCATTCATCTTTGGCCTGTAAGGAGAAGAATTGTGGTGTTGGATCTTGAAGTCCCGACATAACTCTGCCATCATTTTATTGTTTAAGTTCGAACCATTATCAGTAATGATTCGCTCGGGCACTCCATACCGACAAATGATATCTCTCTTCAGGAATCTGGCTACCACTTGCCTTGTAACATTTGCATAAGAAGCTGCTTCGACCCACTTGGTAAAATAGTCAATGGCTACCAGGATGAATCTGTGGCCATTTGAAGCAGTCGGTTCAATCTTGCCAATCATATCAATGCCCCACATGGAAAAGGGCCAAGGTGAAGACATTACGTTCAAAGGATTTGGAGGCACATGCACTTTATCTGCATAAATCTGACATTTATGGCATTTTCTGGCATAAGCACAACAGTCTGCATCCATTGTGATCCAGTAATAGCCTGATCTTAACAACTTTTTAGCCATAACATGCCCTCCAGTATGGGTACCAAAAGATCCTTCGTGCACCTCGTGCATTAACAAGTCCGCTTCTGTCTTATCAACGCATCTGAGAAGTACCATATCAAAGTTCCTCTTGTACAAAGATCCATCAGTATTCAGGAAGAAACTACCAGCTAGCCTTCTCAATGTCTTCTTATCATTGGAAGATGCCCCGGGTGGGTATGTTTGATCCTCCAGGAAGCATTTGATGTCGTGAAACCAAGGCTTATTATCTTTAACAACATCTGCTGAAAATACGTATGCTGGTCTGTCAAGTCTGGATACTGAAATCCGAGGTACAAAGTTGGCAGCTTGAACTTTGATCATGGATGAAATGGTAGCCAGAGCATCTGCAAACTGATTTTCATCTCGTGGAATATACTCAAGCTTGACTATAGTGAAGAAAGTCAGTAATCTCCTTGTATAATCCCGATAAGGTATCAGATGATCCTGATGAGTATACCATTTGCCGTTGGTTTGATTAATTACCAGAGCTGAATCTCCGAATACATTCAAAGTCTTGATACTGAGGTCAATGGCTTCCTCAAGACCCATAATACAAGCTTCGTATTCAGCTTCGTTGTTAGTGCAGTTAAAAGTGAGTTTTGCCGAGAAAGGCATGTGAACTCCTTTAGGTGTAATGAGTACTGCACCAACACCACGACCATTCATATTAACAGCCCCATCAAACATCATAGTCCATTCTTCTTCTGGGTCAGACCCTTCAGTGTGAACGGGCTCTTCATGATCTTTTGCTTTTAGGAACATGATGTCTTCATCGGGAAAGTCAAATCTCATAGGCTGGTAATCATCAATGGGTTGCTCAGCAAGATAATCAGACAATACACTGCCTTTGATGGCTTTCTGAGACGTGTACTGAATATCATACTCTGTAAGAATCATTTGCCATCTTGCAACCCGTCCGGTAAGCGCTGGCTTCTCAAATATGTACTTGACTGGGTCCATCTTTGAGATTAATAAGGTAGTGTGGGTCAACATATACTGCCTTAGTCGGCGAGCAGCCCACGCTAAAGCACAACAAGTTTTCTCGAGCAGTGAATAACATTGTTCACAATCGGTAAACTTTTTGCTTAGGTAGTATATTGCATACTCTTTTCGACCAGACTCGTCATGCTGGCCCAACACACACCCCATTGACTCTTCTAATACTGTCAAGTACATGATTAGAGGTCTTCCTTCAACTGGAGGCATAAGGATAGGAGGCTCTTGTAAGTATTCCTTGACTTTGTCAAAAGCCCTCTGACAATCTTCGTTCCACCTGACCGTTTGTTCTTTCCTTAACAGCTTGAATAAGGGTTCACAGGTTATTGTAAGGTGAGATATGAACCTTGAGATGTAGTTCAATCTACCCAGGAACCCTCGAACTTCTTTCTCAGTCTTCGGGGCAGGCATTTCTTGAATGGCTTTGACTTTGTCAGGGTCAACTTTAATCCCTTTCTCGCTTACAATAAATCCCAGCAGCTTACCGGACCGCACCCCGAATGTGCATTTGTTGGGGTTTAACTTCAATTGGTACTTCCTCAGACGCTTGAATAGCTTTAATAGATTCACCAGGTGGTCTTCTTCTGTGAGGGACTTGGCAATCATGTCATCCACATAACACTCAATTTCTTTGTGGATCATTTCATGGAATAATGTTACCATAGCCCGTTGATAAGTGGCACCCGCATTCTTCAATCCGAATGGCATCACCTTATAACAGAATGTGCCCCAGGGTGTGATGAAAGTTGTCTTCTCCATGTCTTCAGGTGACATCTTGATCTGATTATATCCTGAAAATCCATCCATGAAGGAGAACACCGAGAACTAAGCTGTATTATCAACCAATACATCAATGTGAGGTAATGGGAAGTCATCTTTCGGGCTAGCTCTGTTTAGATCCCGGTAATCCACACACATCCTCACCTTGCCATCCTTCTTAGGCACAGGTACAATGTTAGCAACCCACGGCAGGTAACTGGTCACAGCAAGAAATCCGGCGTCCCACTGTTTTTGTACCTCTTTCTTTATCTTCATTGCCATATCTGGGCGAGTACGGCGCAACTTCTGTTTTACTGGCGGACAGTCTTCTTTCAGCGGCAGCTTGTGCATAACAATGTCGGTGTCCAAACCTGGCATATCCTGATAAGACCAAGCAAAAACATCTACATACTCCCAGAGCATGTCAATCAGTTGTTCCTTTACTGAATCTTGCAGGCAGGCTCCGATCTTAACTTCTTTCAAGTCTTCTTCTGTACCAAGATTAACTGTCTCAACCTCCTCCTGATGAGGAATGATAACCTTCTCCTCCTGTCTCAACAACCTGGCTAGCTCTTCAGGTAGCTCATAATCTTATTCAACCCCTTCATCAGCTTGATTAATCGGATTGTCAAAGTCATACGAAGTCATAGCGGTGTCGTTGTCGGTGCATTCTGGAGGGTATTCTCTGCAATGGTTTAGATTTGTTCATTCTAGTGATCAATTTTATCTTATTTAGAAAAAGTGAAAATGAAGTTATCTATTTTGAAAAACATTGCCATTTTATTTTTGTAGAAAAAATGACAAATGAAAAATAGTGAGCGGAAAAGAAAAGACTCATTTGCAAAAGATGTCCTGATATTCATTAGTTGATCTTTGCACAAAATACAAGATGACCCGATTACAAAATGAGTCCTGACATCTTGGGCAAGATGCAGGACTTGATGCATGCTTTAAAAACGGAAAATAATAATTACTCTGCAGGAGAACCCTTATAATTTCCTGGGAAGACCAGTTTGAGACATGGCTCCCCGGGATCCTTGGACGTATCCAGCTTTCCAGGTTGCGCTCGTCTTCTGACTCATCTTCCAAGCTATTCACATCATCCGGGGTGAGCATCCCCCCGCTAACAAACTTGGGCTCCTTTGCAGCCTCTGGTTGATCTTGTCGAATTGGTCTGTAACCCAACCCGAATCGGTCCTCTTTCTTCTCCACGGGCAGCAGCTTGCCCCAGCCTTGGGCGGTACCTTCCTCAACAACCTTTCGGGCTTGTTGATACGATGTGATGGAGGTCCCTAGAACAACAGATGTCTCATTAATATTAAGGGCCTCAAACCCCTGACTCATGGTTTCATGGATTTCTCCATCCATTTCAATGGATTTGAAAGTAGCCAGATGGCTAACAAAAATATCCTCCTCCCCACAAATGGTAATGACTTGGCCCTCCCACTCGAATTTTAACTTCTGGTGAAGGTTCGACGTCACGGCGCCAGCGGCGTGTATCCATGGTCTACCCAATAGACAGTTGTAGGCAGGCTGTATATCCATCACAAAGAAGGTTGTTTTGAAAACCTGTGGGCCAATCATTATTGGTAATTCTATCTCTCCCAGAACTGATCTTTTAGAACCGTCAAAGGCTCTCACTACCAAGTTACTTGGGCGTAGTGCCAATCCGTCATATTCCAGCTTCACAAGGGCTTTCTTGGGTAGGACATTGAGGGATGACCCTGTGTCCACAAATACGTGAGAAAGAACTGCACCTTTACACTCCAAGGTAATGTGCAAGGCCTTGTTGTGATTGCGACCTTCTATTGTCAAATCAGTGTTGGTAAATCCTAGTCCATGACCGGCGTTAACATTTCCAACCACAGCCTCTAACTGATTGACGGTAATCTCCTCCGGCACATAAGCTGCGTGCAGGACTTTCAATAGTGCGTTCCGATGAGCCTCGGAGCACATTAGCAATGATAGGATGGAGATTTTGGAAGGTGTTTGGTGAAGCTGGTCTACCACCTTGTAATCACTCTTTTTGATGATCCTCATGAACTCATCAACCTCCTGATCAAAAGGGGTCTTCAAAGTTTCTTTAGCAATTGGTTCTTCTTGCACCATGCTCTTCCCTTTTGCCTTAGCAGCAGCTTCTGCTTCAGCAACGGGTCTTGGTATTTGCGAGGCAAAGAGACGTCCGCTTCTAGTGAAGCCTCCGCCTCCCCCCACATTGTCTATCTGAGGTGAAGAAGTTGATGATTCTAAAGTGATTTTCTGCCCCTCATAGTATAGATCTGAGCCGTAATGCCAAGGGATGGCATTATTGCTTTCGTAAGGAACTGGCCCAGGCACTGTGATAGTGACCGGGCTGATAGCAGTTGCAGAGGGGACCACAATGGTGTGTGGATCATAGTATATGGTAACTGGTGCTCTGATAGGAGTAACATTTTGTTGTGAATTATTGGAAGGAACATTTGTAGGATCGTAGTATAATGTAACCGTTGAGACATTTTCACCAATTGCTGCTGATGTTGTAGAAAATACTGTTGATTGGACAAGTGCTGAAGTTGTAGCAGGAATGGTGACTGAACTTGCATCCGTTGAAGTGATTGATTGAGCGGTTGTTCGAGTTGTAGTAGAATCCGTAGGAACAATGGTTGCTGACGTTGTAGGAGTATCTGGGATTGTTGATGAAGGAACTGTTGGAGTTGTAGGCGTTGTTGTCGTAATCTGAAGGATACCATCCTTAATAAGACCATCTATGCCGTTTCTCAGCCTTTCACACCCATTTACTGCAATATTGCAATACCCACAGCCGAGCTTACACCCAGGGAACACTTGGCATTCTTAAAGCTGAGCTTTGATTTCAACCAAAGGTGTTCGAATTTGTGCAACACTGGTGATTAAGGTGGATGGTTTGCCTTCCTCAATAGCATTAATCCTAGGTCCGTTTTGACTAGGCATTGGATTCCTTGTGACATTTGGAGGAGGTGCAAAGTTGAGAGCTTTTGAGTCCACCAGATCTTGGACTTTCATCTGTAGAGCCCTGCATTTTTCAGTGTTATGCCCCGGTGCGTTTGAATGAAATGCACACCTGGCATTTGCATCATAATTCTTTGGCATATTGGTGGGATCTGGAGGTGCCAATGTCCTTAATTCAACTAGGTTGAGTTTCAGGAGTTGTGGCAAGAGTGCAGCATACGACATTGGGATTGGGTCAATTACCCTGTTTTCCTGTGATGGTCTTTATTGGAAAGGACGCTGTTGTGGGTTGTTGTTGTTGTAGGTTCTCTGTTGCGGATAATGAACTTGTTGTTGATACTGTGGTTGTTGTTGTTGAGGACATGCTGATTATTGAGGAATCAGAGCTGGAATAGTAACCGCTGCTACTAACCGGTGTACATACTGAGGCCTGCCCCTGCTTGCATGAATGGAATTTGTTTCACTGGCCCTTCGGGGTCCCACAAAAGGATTTCTGGGATTACTGGAGGAACTTGCACCACTGTCGGAAATTTTGCCCATTTTTAATAGACTTTCAATCCTTTCACCATCTATGACCACATCAGCAAAACTGGTAGAGGAGAAGGCAGCCAATCTATCAATATAGGTTCCTTGCAAAGTATTCATGAACATGTCAGCCATTTCCCTCTCTGACATGGGTGGTTGGACCGCAGCAGCAAGCTGTCTCTACCTCTGGGCGTATTCCCTGAAGCTTTCTCTAGAAGACTGAGACATACCCATTAGAAGAGTTCTGTTGGGAGCCATATCCAGGTTGTACTGATATTGTCTGATGAAAGCTTCAGCTAAGTCTTTCCAGCATCTGATAGTAGCTCTGGTCAAGTGTGAATACCACTCTCTTGAAGCCCCAGTCAGACTGTCTTCAAAGCATGGGGGTTTGAATTTGTGGGGAATTCTCACCCCATCCACTAGCCCCATATCCATCACATCAAAGCCCAAAGAATTCTGAGACTCCAAAGATCTTAATTTCTCAGCAATTTCATCCAATCTCCGGTCATATACCTCATCTCCAGCCCCCATAACAGTAAACTGTTCTTCTTGGGGACCCTCTTGTAAGATTCTCCCACCAGCAGTATTGCCTTGCACATTTCTCGGGATGTTGACTTCTGGATCCAGATGAGGTCCAAATACTGGTAGGTCAATACGAGGTTGGCCCCGTTCATTGTTACTAGTTCCTCCTGTTCCAAGATGAGGCTCCTCAGGAGTTTGTCTTTCCACCAGCTCTCTTAACCTTTCCTAACTCTGGGCTAAGCCAGTTATCACTCCCATGAACTGAGACATCTGATTTCTCATCTCCAACCTCTCATTGGTCATCTGATTTCTGACATCAGTCAGATCCTGCTGTACTTGTTCCATTTGAATACCAGGAAGGTTGTTACGAGTCGGGTACCGGTGCGTGCGGTTGACAGGGAACACTCGGCGACGAGCAATGTTTCCTGAAGTCACAACGAAGTTAGAAACAAAGATAATAAACGAAACCTACAAAACAAAGAAAAAGTTAGTATGCAATGCAGTATGCTTATTTGTTTTCCAAGGTATCCGGTTTGGTTCTTGGTTTTGACCTTTCCAGACCTCGAGGAAGATGCTTGATATAGTTGAGAGAAAAGCCCAAATGGAAACAAACTAAAAAAATATATTACAAATGGGGAATAATACATAGTTTGTTTTACAACACCTGCCCCTGGAGGGTCAAAATACAATAAAAAGGAAAAGTACATCAAATGGAAACAACAACAAACAAAGAATCAGACATCCAGTCCAAACTCATCCTCTCTGACCTCCTTCAGGAGTGCCTCAGTCACTGGACCAGCTGGGTGCTCTGTAATGGTCCTGATAAGGAGGTTCCTAGTGGCAATAGCAGTGGTCAGCTTCTTATGCCTGTCCTGGTCCTTTGATCTCTTCAATCCTGCTCTAAGCTTCAACTCTGAAATCTCCTTCTGGGCTGCCAGCAAAGCTTCCTGCTGCTTCTTCTCATTGGCCTCTAACTGTTCAATCTTGGCCTGAGTCTTCTGGTCTTCTTGTGTACGGGCTTCGATGATCCTGGCCCACCTAGCCTGACTCTCTTGCAGATAGAGCTCAGTCCTAGCCTTCTGAATTTTGGCTTCTTTACAGGCATTCTTCAATATTTGTTCCCCAGCTCTTGCTTTCCTGATGTAGTCTTCTGTCTTCTCAATTTTGGCAAGATGCTCCACCCTAAGCTTCTCTAATCTCTCAATGTCCAGACGACCATCACTCTTTTCCCAAAGAGTCCTCTTCAAGGCTTGAGATAGGTTCTCATTCCTTTCCTTCAGCTTCTCAAATTCTTCTAGGCTGACAGTTGCTGCTGGCTGTACTGTGGATGGTCCAGGCATGTCTTCCAAGATAAAAGGCATTCTGGTAATTTGAGCTCTAGTACGGGACCAGTCATAGTATTGAGCTGAAGCAACATTATTGCACCTTCCAAGGATAGCTACCCCCTTTGTCTGGATGTTGTCCCAAGCCTAGGATGCTTGTCTGACAGCAGCTGAATTAGGCTTTACTTCACAAAACAGGGTCTCAGCTAAATCTTGTCCTCTGGGAGGGTGAACCAAAGCATAGCCCAGTTGTCTCTTGAACATAAAAGGATTGTAGTTGATGCAACCCTTTACTCCTATCAGAGACACATTTGGGTATTGCCCACAGCTGGTGATAATGTATTTGCCTTTGGTGCTCTGGGTGCACCATCTAATAGCATCTGAAGTCAAGGCAATGAGCCTCTTGGCCCAATTCTTGTGTTGGTGGGGATTCAGGAAGGCATCTGACTTAGGCAGGTGTTTGAGCAGCCAGGTGTAAAACAAAGGAGCACAACATCTTACCATCTTCCCCCTTTGTTTCTCATTCCTCTGATGAATGGAGTAATAAAAATCTCCTAGCAATATGGGCACTGGGTTCTTCAGAAGAAACAAATGGATGGCATTCTTGCTGACAAATTTGGGCTCATCCGCAAACAGTATAGCCCCATATATACTGAGGGCTAACAATGCACAGACTGCCCTCCATTCTCCTAATGAAGCTTTCAGGATGGCCTGAGAAATCAAGAAGTCCAAATGCAAACCAGGGATCCCAAATTTTGTTGTCATACTTTGCTCAATCAAGGCAGGCTCCAGGTATAATGCCTTTGCTATTTCTTCATTTCTGGGAGCTGGAATTTCTGGGTTGAAAGGAATTCCACCCCTGATAGGTACCCCAATCAATGAGGAAAACTCTTCCAACAGAGGTCCTAGCTGAAAGTCTGGAAAGGTGAAGCATCTCAAAGGAGGGTCATAAAACTGCAAGCATGTGTGGATCATGCTTCTCTGAGAAGAATCAAGATCCATAACCATATCCAAGATACCCCCATAGTGCTCTCTGAACAGTGGGATATGGTCAGGGGTGATGAGTGACTGGACCTGCCTGATACCAGTCAGTACAGGCTCAAAAAAGTGATAAGATATGTTGCTCTTCCTGGGAGTAGTCATGAGTGCTGCTGAAGAAGCTGAAGACAAATGCTGATGAAGATCACAGACTGAAGCTGGAAGTAAATCTCTGACAGATTGATGCTGGTGGTGATGGAGATAACTGAAGCTAATACTGATGAAGAAAGTTGAAGCAGAGGTCTAAGCAAAAGAATGGGTCAAAACCAAAACCAAGATACAAGGAGGTGGATACCCTGAAAAGCAAATAAACAAATGTCAAATGCAATGATGATATATGAAAATGATATGCAAGGGTTTGTGATCAAGCTGGATCTCATTATCTGTCCTGATATAAGACCCATGTATGTTCAAAAGTCCAGATGGAGGTTCAGAAATCCAGTAACCAGGATGGAGGACTCAAATAAAGAGTCACATGTCCAGGGTTAATCACAAGAACTGTCCAAAATGAGGTACTCTTAAACAAGATAGTAACATGGTATGATGTGGCCAAGGGTTCCTGCAAACCTGTAAACAACCCAACCCCCTCACATGTAATGTTCTAGAACAAGGATCCTCAGACTTGGATCAGTTATGAGAAGTGTAAACACTTCTAACCCGGAGGTACAGTGTTCACAATAACCATAAAAGACCCTCCTCTAATTCACCTCAGTTTCTGAAGGTCATAATAAAAGGTCATCCAGACTTAGCAGGCTTCCCAGATAGCCCTAGCACTACAGGAAATCTGTAGCACAGAGTTCTCAAGAAGAAACCCACATCTGAACCGTGTTTCATATTCCCGCACCAGACCGAAACGGAATGGGAAAGAACATGAACCAATCTCGCCTAGGTGTCACTCAGGTCCCAGGTATAGGACCTTAAACTATCAATGGAACCCCACCCACCAAAGCAGAAAACCAGATCCAGCAATGACAGTATGAAATATGCAAAACTGTAAAGAAAGCAATAAATAAAGCTGTACATAAAGCAATAAAGAAAGCAAAATAAATAAACACACATATCACATAACACCCTAGTAAACACAAATCAAACGAACGCTAGGAGGAACCCACAAAAAGAACCAGAAGCCCTGGTTACAGTATAAGGGTCCCCAGCAGAGTCGCCAAGTTGTCGCTCCCACCAAATGACACCAGGAAAAGAGGGGTACAGACGCGAATGGTCGGCGAAAGAGAAGAGAGTGAATAGAGTCGCCAGCTAGGCATTTTTATCCCGAAGGAAAGGTAATGCTGCATAAACCTAAGAAAAGATGGATAAGACGGTTGTGAACCAGAGAAACTGAGAAAGGGGGTTGGTTACAACCTGGGAAGGTATTAGCACCCAGATTGTCCGCCGTACTCGACGGGATCCACGCTTGAAAATTTTGTGCTTAAGGGGGTAGTGTCAGTGCAATTTGTGTATCAAAGCCGGGAAAGAATGCAAGTGTCAGTGCAAAAGAAATGTGAAGTGAGTAAAAGAAGTGTCAGTGTAAAGAAAGAATGAAATGCTCAAGATAATGGGGTTTAAAGAATAATACTGGAAGAGGGGGAATATACAGAGACTTTTGTTCGATAACTGTTAAGTTATGCCTACGTATCCTCTCGTGCAATGAGGAAGTCAGAACACCGTAGTTCGACCCAAAGAGACTGAAAGATAAATTGACTTGTGAACTGCTTAATTGTCTATGCTCAAGTGTATGACCTGTCTGGCTCAGGTGCAAACTGTCTTGCATTAGACGGAAGAAGCGAGTTCTCGTTTGTGAGTGAATGAGGTGAGAAAAGAATCCCGAAGGAGACGATTATTGTTTGTTTTTTGTGTTTTCAATCTTTTATTGCTTTTGGGATTTGTCATAAGAAAATAAGCTTAAGCCTAAACCAAAGGTTAGTAAACTCATCACATCTTCCCTCTGATTAGGGGTAATGAGAATACCTTAAGTATGAAGTAAGCACCTCAAACTTAATCACCCTGATGTAGGATTAAGATCATTAACCTACTTGTAATTACTTAGATGTTTTTGGAGTTTTTGTTTAGTGTTAAGTAATGAGTTTAAGCCATAATCAAGGATTTAATGGACCCATTACACCATCCTAATAGAAGGATAATAGATGAGAACATTTAAGCTGAGGAAGGCTCCTCAACTTAATCCATGATTAGGGATTAACCTCATGACAAAACAAAGCCTTTATTAAATGGATTTTAGTTAATGGTAAGATTAAGAAGTGATTTTTATGGTTTGTAAGACAACTTGAGGAGGACTTGTCCATTAACACTAGGGTTAGTCCTTCTTAACCATTTAAGGAAGAATTAGAACCCTAATGCAAGGCCCAAGTTACAAGCTTGATGTCTTAATGATAATTAGGTGGATTGATTAAAGGATTTAAACACATTAAGGGTTTTAACACTTAGGATTAAAGTTATACACTCCATCATAATAGAAGGATACAAGCATAATCCTAATCACAAAGCCTTAAAACCTTTAAGGTTTAGTCCTTGATTAAGAGATGAGAAGAGAAGACACAAAGATGACACAAAGGTAAAACTAAAAAGGGGGGACTAATCAAACCCTAATTGTTATAATGCTTGGGTAAGGGTTTATGAATCTTGCAAGAGATCTTCAAGAGAAAAGCCACCAAGGAAGGAGCAGATGAAAGGAGATTGAGCAGAAAGAAGCAAGACAAATTACTTCACTTAAGAAGATAAGTTGCTTAAAGAAAGAAGGAGGAGAAGGAACATGAATGAGCAAGCTCACTCTAATACAAAATTAAAATGCAGCAATGATGCATAAGAGAGATGAGAAGAGGTTATGAGAAGTGAAGGCAAATTCACTTCTCAATGACTTACCACCTGAAAAGTTAGCAACAAGGAATGAAATGAAATGAAAATGAGATGAAATGCAAAGATGAAAACCAAAGTCAGAAGCATAAACATTATGTCAATGATGCTAAGAGATAATGCAAACCCAAGACAAGAGTTGTGGATGATCATACAAGGATGAGGATGCAAGTGAAGCATGTTTTGAACCATGAAAGTTCATGAAAGTTTATGAGATGGAATGAATGCACAACATGGCAAATGAATGATGCAATGATCAAACATGATTCTAATGTGTCCTAAGATATCTTATAAGTCATGCGAATGCATAAAATGTCATGGCAAGTTCATGTATGCAAGCATATTAGAGATGAATGCAAATGAAAGCAAAAATTAGGGTTTATGCACAAGGTACAAATCAAAATTCAAAATCAGAAGCAAATTACAAGATAAAAAACTGAAAATGGGATCAAAGGAACCCTAACCCTACACAAGTTCATTTCCCAAAGGAGGAGACCTAAATCTTAACCTAATGGAAGTTATGATTTTCTCAAGTTGGCTAGGGTTTTAAGGCACTTCAAAAGGGAAAATGCACAACAAATTGAAAATGAAAGATAAATTCAAACCAATTTTATCCTAGAAACTACATGATATGAGGAATGCAATGCAAAAAGAATCATCATCAAACTCCTCATGGTTAGGCAGAAGGGATTTTTCTAAGTTAGGGCAAAATTTTTGACTTTTAAGAACCCTAATTCCAAAGAAAAATGTCAAAATAGGTCAAGAACAAAAATTAAATTTATGTGAAGAGTTTGATAATGTTTCTAAATGTATCAAGATGCAACATGATTTTTTTGGTGATTTTTAGAAACTTAAATGCTATTTTAATTAATTAATTCTCACTAACTAATTAAAATAAACATTTAAATATTTTTAAAATACGAAATTTATGTAAAAAATAAAATAAAAATTATTTTCAGAATGAGAAAAATATTTTAAGTCATGGTGCAAAAAATGAGAATTTTTGGATGCATTTTGCTATTTTAAATAAAATGTAGAAAGAAATGCAATAAAAATGAAAACTAAATTAATTTAAATGAAAAGTAATCAGATCCAAAGGCCCTGGTTTAAAGTTGAGACGCGGGAATTGACCAGCGCGCGCTAATGGACGGCCCACATTCAAACTCACTAATTATGTCATTAAACCCTAATCTGATGCCCTAATTACTTTCAGGTGACCGGAACAGTGTTCCAGTCATCTTCTCCGGCCAGTCTCCTATGCTATCTCTCTCTATACGCATCCCCAAGCTCTTAAACTCTCCAGAAATGATCCCCATCCCATTCTAAGCAAGAATCAATCATCAAACAGGATTTATTTCACATGAACAGAGAGATTCGAATCAAAACGGAAAAATTCACAGAAATTTCAGAAGCTTCATACATGCTTAAAACTAAATCCTTTTCAAAACCAAAAGGTGCAGTGTGATCAGTGAAGCATGGAGAACAATCTAAGAACTTAAGAAATCATTTCTGGAAAAAAAGTTCTTGATGATACCTGAACTGAAGCTTTCGAAAATGGTGCTTTCTGGCCAGTTCCTTGCTTCAAATCAGCTATAATGATCCTTCTGAAGTGTTTGTGATGCTTAGTTGGAGTTTATATGGCCCCAAAATGAAAATGGCAGAAGCTCAGTTCATGAAGTGTGAAAATCGTGTTTTTGATTCTGGGCTTTTTAGGGCAAAATGAAGGGTGGGAAATGATCAGTGATGTTTATGGGGTTGAATGGTGGAAAAAGTTTGAAGGTTTGATGGTTGAGTTGTGAAATTCGAAGGCTTTTGCATAAGAGGAGTTTTTGGTGAATGCTGAGTTCTTGGAGGTTTCAGCTTTGCTTGTTGTGTGTAATGGCTTGCTTAAGGTCCACATAACATGTTCTGATTGGGCAGAGAGTTGTTGTGGAGTAGTGTGATTGGTATGGCTCATGTTGCAAAAAGTCAAGAAAGTTGTACTTGGAGGTATGGGCAAGTGGCAGGCTGGTTTAGGGGCATGGCTTGAGTCAGCTGGCTTTAGGGAGGTCCATGGAAACTGATTTAGTGAGCTGGCTCAAGTGGATGAAGAGTTTTGGATCATTTTGCAATTTTGTACCACTTTGGCCCCTTTTGAAATTCTTGAAGTTTAAGGCATGAAACTTGAGAAATCTTTGGGCAATTCTGAATTTTATGTCATGTGTGATGTTTGTGTAATGCTTAGACATCAATTAGAAGTCACAAATTGCCTTGGTACAAGAATTTGCAAGTTTCTCTCTTTGGTGCATAAGTGAAATTTTTGTGATTTTTCCCAACTTTGCAAGACCATAACTTGAGTTCTATGATGAATTAGGTCAAGTTATTGTACTTTTTGAAAATGGGAGGATCCAATCTACAACTTTCATGACCAAGAATTTTTCATTTGAAGCATTTTTGAACCAAAAAGAGGAGGTTGAAAAACTTTCCCAAAATGGCAAGTTTACATTACAAGTCACTTTCCCAAAATGGCAACTTTGCAAATGGCTTGAAATTCTTCAATTTTGTGAACTTCAAACTTCTTATAAGACCAAATAAAGATCATGCACATTCAAAATGATGGAGAAGACCCTTTGGTTGGGTGATTGGGGGCCTCAGATGCCCTGATTTTGCACTGACTTGCTCAAGAAGTCATCTATTGATCAGATGCCTTCCCCATTGAATTTCTTCATGAAAATTGGTGTGAATGATCCTTATAACATATAGAGACCAATAGAAACAAGAATGGACAAAAAATTTGGAGTTATGGCCTTTGAAACCAAAACCCTAATTTTAGGTCATCTGTGCAGTTTAAGCTTGGCTCTGCTTCCATGCCTTTCTTAGTTCTTGTGATTTTCTGACTTCTCTGATCTTGAGAGGATATAATATGATGCTTGACCATACATGGACCCTATTGAGATGATTGAAGATCTTTGGAGTGGCTCAGATAGCTCAGGAATTGCTCAGATCACAAACCCTAGATGCAGATGACTTAGAACCCATGCAGTGAAGCAAAAATGTAATATGAGATGCTATGATTTAATTGATGCAATATGACAAGAATCACAAGCCATGTTGAAATGAGTGAGGGAAAATTTGGGGTGTTTACAAAAAGGAAAGAGTGAGGTCTTACGAACCAAATAACTGGGTTCGGGAGCCGGTTACGAACTGGGAAGGTATTAGCACCCCAGTTCGTGTGACGTATCCGACGAGATCCACGCTTGTTATTTTTTTTTAGAGGGTAAGAAATAAAACTGTTGTCAAATAAAAAACCTCTACTGGAACTAGAAAATAAAAAGAGAACTGGAAAAAGAGAACGAAAAGGTACGGGAAAAATGTAGGGAAAATAAAGAATGTGCTCGAATGGGCCCTACCCCGCTGCATATGTATCTCATGGGAAATAATAATCAGAGTCGACGTAGTTTTCCTAACTAAGGCGGAAACTTTGTTTGCGTTTTTTATGAATTGAACGGCTTATTCATATGCTTAGGTCTTGCAAGATTGTCTGGTACGAGTGTTTTACCGTCTTGTAAGGAGACGAGTCGTAGCAAGTTCTCGTTTATGAGTGACTGAGATTAGAAGAAAATTCATGCGGGAAAGACATTTGTTTGTTTACTGTCTTTTAGAAGAAGTGTTTTTTATTTTGGTGTTTTTGAGACATCCCCATGCTAAGACTTGTTCATCATGATAGATATCCTACACTTCATCCCGAGATGGAATGCATGCAAATACCCCATGGTAAAGTCTCCTGGCGCACGAGAAAGCTCGACCTTTATTAGGTATTTTATTTTTATTTTGAGATGAGAAAGGAGACTCAAATCAAAAAAGGACAAAAACTAGTGGAAACTAAGACTCACCCTAAATTGTTTATTCAAGGGATGCCCTGTTAGTGTGGTTTTCTAATCCTAGAAAGAAAAAGAAAGCATGTTATAACTCACTTCAATGAATTGAAGATGAGTTTAAACCTCAAAGATAATGAACAAAGTGAAATGTCGAAGAAGCATCCAATGCTTATCACAAACACAAGTTGAAATGTAAAAAGGATAGGGAAGAAGGTGCATGTAGGATACCCTCCCACACACATGACTTACCATAACCCCTACAAAGTAAAGATTAGTTAAATAAAGCCAAAGTGATAAAAGGAAAGAGGTAATCAAGTAAAAACATATCCTACCACAATTATGACCTAAAATAAACTCAATCCTAAGTTTAAGGATACTTAAAAGTTAAGCAAAGCCTAAAGTCAGCAGCTACTACAGCTCTCTAACACACAATCAGCCACTACATGCAACTAACAATGTAAACAACCTATTACAGCTACCAAACATCATGAAAATAGGTGTAAAAAATTAAAATAGAACAATGCAACATATCTTTTACAGCTTCTGTTTCAAAATGCAGTAGTGAAAACATGACGGATTTTCATTATTTTTCAAATGCAAAAATGGAGCTTTAATGCAAACAAATGAAATGAAAAGATCATATACTTTAATGCACTATAACCTGAAATGATTATCGACAAAGGCATGCAACACATAATCAATCAACAATGAATGTAAATATATGAATTGTGCGGTTTTAAACAATATGCAACATTTCTAATTACGCGCATAATCAACTAAAACATGCATGGATCGCAAATACAATGCAAAAAAGAATTATAAACACTTATTAACATGATATTGATGACACTCAATCATGCAAACAACATTCACAATATGATATGAACACACATTCAACACTTATGTCAAAAATCGGAACCGAACAAAACGCGTGTCGAAAGTTATCAACACTACACACACCTACACTAAATCAGCTCCTAAAAACTCCCTAAAATAATATCCTAAAGATCCATGATGATTCGAGGGGAATGGATATAAAAAATGCAAGAAAAAGCGAGAATTTTTCATTCTAGTTCAGTGGTAACCGGTTACTACCTATGCAGTAATCAGTTACCAGTTCAAAAAACTAGGATTTTTGCAAATACAGGTAAGCGGTTACTACCTATGAGGTAACTGGTTACTCTGAGACCAAAATCAAAAATTTCTGCATTTTCATGCCAAAAACAGTAGTAACTTATTCAAATAAGCTCTATTCTAATGCCTATCAATTAATCACGAAAATTACACCTAAATTCAACATTCTAACACCTATTACCACCATGATCACATTACGATTCTAGCTTCTATGATCAAACAATTCGAAAGTATCAAAAAGCGAGAAAACGTGAAGAATGCGTGAAGCGAGATGAAGAGAAACAATTTAAAATGAGAAGTGATTACCGATTCACCAACCTATAAAGCGGAGGCTTGCTTTGGCAATTTTGCAATGTCGAGCAATACGCGAAAGAAGAGAAAATCGTAGATCCAAAAGCTTCGATTCACAAATGCACAAAATAAATACGGTTGGTGAGAATTCTCCGAAAAGTTCTTCTGAAAGGTGAAATAAACACCGAGACTGTAGAAACTTCTTCGATAATCCTCTGAATTGATGCAAATGATGAAGGCTTAGCTTCCAATTCTTCAAGTTCCAATGCAAAACATGAAGAATCTTGATGATGATGAAGCTTTGGTGTGAGTTTGGAAAGGGGAGAGAAATGGGAGAATTGAGAAATTATGAAAATGGTGAAATGTGTGTAATCTTTTTGAGGCTTGGAGTGAATAAGGTTTATATAGAAGTTAGGTTTGGAGTTAGGTTTAGGTTAGGTGTGAGGTTTAGACATTAGGCTTGGGTCCTAAGCTAAGGGTCAGTTAAAGTTAGTTGGAAATATTCCTAGAATATTCCATTGGCATATTCTTGGAATATTCCTTTGACATATTCTTGGAATATTCTTTGTAATATTCCTTTGGAAGGTGGTTGAACATTCTAGAATTGGGTAAAAAATTCAAAGCAAAGGGAAATGGAGGGTGGTGGAACAACCAACTGATTTTTGAATTTTTGAAATTCTGCACGAAGTAACCGGTTACTACTTGTGAGGTAACCAGTTACCAGTACAAAAACTGGTTTTTCCCCCAAATTTCAACAGGTAACCGGTTACTACCTATGAGGTAACCGGTTACTTCAACTAAAATTTGAATTTTTCTTCTTTTTGGTGGGAAATCTTGGGTATCCGATCTTGGTCATATTTTCTGAGATTATTTTTCTTTTGAGACCCAATAATTGCCAAATAACCCCTGATCACATACCTCGTGCCTCGACCAATGATGTATGATCTCTCTATTTTTTTGGGTACTTTTTTTATGCAATGTATGGACGAATATGCAAGATGGCACGGAAACGAAGCATAAGCTACTCGGAGTCGGTGATAAATAAGAGGGAAATTTTTGGGGTGTTACAACAAGTCACAAATAGGTGATTAACAGATCAGGTATCCCCCTATCGGACAAAAAAAATCTTAGGATCAATGATCACCCTACACAAAAACATGTTATCTCTAGTAAGAACGCTTTCTTGAATAAGTTTTCAAGATACAACAACCCATTTAGAGGGGATTAATTACCCCCCAAATAAGAGGAAGAACTATGTTTCCCGGTTTCGCCAAAGGAGTATGAAACATATCATTTTCAAGGAGATTTTAATAAGCATGGGAAAAATAAAAGACACCATCATCACTATGGTCTCACCACCACCTATCTGAGTCCAAGGAGAAGGTTACATTCTTGGTTAATAAAATATTATATATTATTTTATATCAATAGAAGAAAAGGACCTCTTTCACTTCAAATCTCAAGTTAGATTTCCATTCACAAACACTCCAACTTGACCCATAGTCTAATATTACTAACAGGAGATGCTAAAAAGCATATGGAACCTATCCAGCAAGCAAGGGGTTCCCACCCAAAAATCCATCTAGAAGGAGGTTTGGAGCCCCGATCCTACATTCTTACTAAGATGAGAAACAAGCAAGTCCGAATCTTCCTCAACATTGGAGCCCAAAAGGGACATTCCATTCTACCAGGAAGAGGTAGAGCAAAAACCAACAGCTTTATCTCTTAAAGGAGATGAACAAATTTTGGCTCCATATTTGGGGGATATGATTTCACACCAGAGGTTAAAACCCCTAGACTAACATATTGATATCTCAATGATCATAATCTACTTGAAATCTGACTAGCTAGAGGTTTCATGTAGATATGTTGGAGCGATCGACCTCTATCGATAACCTTAGGTACTTAAAAAAGAGGGACTCTTACTTACAATGAAGAGAATCTCCATCTTAGTCCAAAAAAAGGTGGCTCTACATTAACTCCAATAAAAAAACTCTTTTTAAAATTAATCCAAAGACTTGAAGCAAGCTCAAACCATCGAATATTAGCATTAATAGTCCATAGATTTTATATATTAGCCTCTACCAATATTATTGTATCGTCTGCATACTAGGAGACACAAAGATTTGAGGAGCTGACCCTAAACCCTAAAAAGAGGCCAAGATCTATAGCTCTGGAAAACAAATCACTCATGCATTTAGCAACAAGCAGAAAAAGGAAAAAAGTTAGGGGTCACCTGTAGACACATATTTTCGACATCATGATTTGAAAGATAAAATTATGTTCTTTGACAGAAAGGGAAAATTCGACAAAGGAAGGGAAACTGAAGACATATATTTGAAGAGTTATTTCGACAATTTTGGTTGACGTATTGTTTTCGACAGTTCGACATGAGTTGGGTGACACCTGAAGCGTTCGACGTTTCAACAACGAGAGAAGATGCAGAGTTTCTACAGATTTGGTTGATGTGTTATGTTTTGAAAATTCGACAAGCTTGAAGGGACACATAGCTTCGATATTAAGGAAAAATTCAAATTCAGACAGTTGTTTCATTTGGCAGAAGGACGCGTGGAAGATTTTGAGGAAAGGGGAACATGCAGAAAGCCAAGTGTCATTAATCTAAAGATTTTTTCCATTGATAGCAGTTATTTATTTGTATATAAATAGGATAATGTTTTTTAGATTTAGTGTGTGGAAAAACTTGTACAGAATTCGTGCAAAATACTCTAAAGTACCCGTGTAAGAGAAAAAGAGTTTTATCTGGAAAATGTACATGTGAACAACACCATTCATTTAAGTTTTTATCAAATTCAAAGTTATTTATTTAATCCTTTCCTTTACATTTACCAGCCAATTTATCTTCCCGTTATTTACCTTATGCAAGTCTTTACTTTTGTCAAATTTACTTTATCAAATTTACCTCAAAAATTTTACTTAGAATAATCAAAATCATTCATATATGAAAGACATAACCAATCAAATCAAAGATCAAAAGACTTCTTACTCTAAGAGTTCAGAATTTCATCAAAAACTTGCACATGTGTCCTAGGATTTGTGTGATTGGTCCTGCAAGTAAACCAATTAGGTGAGATTGGAAAACCAGAGGTTGTTCGCCAAATTCGACAGCGAACCTTACTCAATACCCCCATTGAATGCTAATTTCTTAGGTTGAACAACTATTAGCTAGATCCCTAAGATTTCCAAAGAAAACATATGAATAAACTCTAACTTACTGAATCTTACCCTTTCTCAATATCAACCTTAAAACTAAGGCATGGCATTTTGGTTCTCTTAGCCAGATCCACCAAATCAATCACAAACACCACCCTCGTACTCTACAAATATACCCTTATGTTAGGTCAAGTGATTAGGGGATATGAGACTCTTCATCACCTTAATAAGTCTAGCAACCAAGACTTTATCAACCAACTTATAAAGAAATCATGGGAGAAAGATAACCAAAACTACCCTAGTTGAGAAGGGGGTCAAGTGTAGAGATCAAATTGACAAAATAGAATGAAAAACAATGTGAGATGGAAGAAAATTGATGAAACTTATTAAACATCACCCCCAAATCTTCCCTAGTAAAGGGCCAAAATCTCTTTAAAAAAGAGACATTAAACTCATTTTACTATGTGCTATTATGCCCATCATATGAGGCCACCACCCTATCAATCTCAATAAGTGAAAAAGGAGAGGAAATGAAAATATTTTCCTCACATAGATAGGTCTGAAACTAACCCCATCTAAATGTGGATAATCTACCAAAGGTTCTTTAAATTGACTAGATAACAAAGTAACCACCTTTTGGTTGATATCTGCAACTTCGTCGATATAGGTATCACCGAATTTGAAGGATAATATATCATTCCTCCTAATCCTACTCTTTATTCAAGCATGAAAGAAGCCATCATTGGCATCACCATTATTAAGAAATTTGCCTTTAAATTTTGAAAGCATTGGGAGTCGTTAGTCATAAATAATGACCAGAGATTTGTATTCTCTCTCAATTTCTCACCACCTCGTGAATAGAAAGATTCTCAAGATAAAGTTTGAAGTCAAGAGAGCTCACCACCTCTCTCATGGAGTAAAATTGAAAGTCAATATTTCAAAAAACGTTTTTATTCCAAGCTTTCACCATCTTTTTAGATATTTGAGATTCTCTTTAATGAGAAAACCTTCCCAGCTAAAAGAGATAGAAGCATTGAAAAATCTATGAGATAACTCTACAAAGCCACTATGAACAAGTCAGTGATTGTTAAATTAAAAATGTTTGGGACCCAAAAGTTGATTAGAATACCTATGAATGATCAAACAATGATCTAAAACATTTCAATGAAGAGCCCAATGAAAAGCCACGCCCCAAAGATTCCACCGACCATTTAATACCAAAATACCAACTCCCTTGTTAGGCCGAAATCATATTAACTTCTTATTTAAGAGGGGGATATAAACAAACTACATATAAGATATAATTTTTTTAATAACAGAGCAATTCACGTTAAAAGTCCTGCTATAGGAATCAATCCCTCCAGCCTCTCACTCAGAACAAAAATCGAACTAAAATTCCTCAAAATTCGCCACACCTCACCCTCAGAAGAGGATCTCTTAGACCTCCACTTGACTAACTATTTTAACAAAACACACTTAGAATAAACATTAATAAAAAACACCTATATTTAAATGCTTTCACAATCTACAAACACCAAAATACTTAGGGCCGAGAAGGAGAGGAGATATGAACCCTTACTAACTAACTTTGAATTAATTAATTTTTTAATAAAATTATCAATCAAACCTAATTTTATTTCTAAGTCTCGTACTTTTAACTTTATTTTAAAAATAAATTTAAAATGATTAAAAATTTGGGCAAAAGGAATTCCTGTGTTGAAGGGACAATGACAAAAAGTTAAACTACATTAAAAAAACGTTTAATAATACTTATTCTAAAAAAATGTGTTTTACAACTCTCTAAGGGCTAAAAATGATTGAATTCATGTAAATAGAACACATGCTTTATAAGTTATAAATATGTGAAATCATATTCTACTTTATACATCAAAAAGGAAAAATTATGGGTGAAATTCTCAAGCTCGTTTATATTATGATAATCTTTATATTCCGATTTTCTGTTGCAGCAGTGGACGATTATAGTAAACTTTTTATACATCAATTTTAAATTTTCTTTTTCATTACCTACCTAATATTTTATATTACT
This sequence comes from Lathyrus aphaca, assembly GCA_963966055.1. Taxonomy (NCBI): domain Eukaryota; kingdom Viridiplantae; phylum Streptophyta; class Magnoliopsida; order Fabales; family Fabaceae; genus Lathyrus; species Lathyrus aphaca. Next base: position 239,791,545 of record OZ014524.1, on the reverse strand, counting down.
TTAAAGGCATTCATTTTTCTCTTTTTTTTTCCTTCATTTCAGCTGAGGTTGCTGTATGTACTAAACACTCTGATTGTCCAAGGAATTATTGCCCAGCAGTTCTTCTTACAAGCTGTGTTAAGGGCAAGTGTAAATGTATCGTATTGTAAAAAAATTTTTTTACAATACGATACATTTACATATAGTCAATAATCTATATGTACTAAAAAAATCTATATAGTCAATAATATGTACTAGAAAGATACACATTTATATATTTACAAGACGTGTAATATTGATTCTTATTTTAAGAAATTATATTGTTTCATAATGTTTATCCTATTAAAGTAATATTTATTTATTCTCTTTTTTTTTCCTTTGCAAGCAGGTATTTAACATAATTTTAAAATTTCAATTGACTGCCTACGAAATATGTGTTTGTTCGAGTTTGAATGATTGTCATAGTGTGTATTTAATATATTTTTTCAATTAAAAATATAACTTTTATGACTAAAGTCAAAATAAGTACTTATTCTACTTCATGATGGTATAAAATGAATATAAATTGTTAGTATTTGTTAAAGAACTATAATAAAGAGTTAAGAGTTGAAAATAAAATAAAATAAAGGAAGGAACGAATCTTTGTGACTGAACAAAGATTTAAAAAATATATATTATTTCGAGTCCACCATAAGGGTCCCAATCGACCATTTGAAGAGGGATGTAAGTTATCTAGAATCTTCTTGGTACATGAGAGTTATCATACAAATGATCCAAGTCTCATATATATATATATATATATATATATATATATATATATATATATATATATATATATATATATATATATATATGATGATTCCCTGAATTGCATGCCTAATATATATCGGGTTGTTATGATCTCTCCCTTATAAATAGAAAGTGCGTCAGTTTCAGATAAATAATTTCAAATTCAATTTCAAGTCACTCATCTCCTTCACATACTGACTTGAGCATCATAGTGCTAATCTTGCAGGTCAACCCCCTCACCACCGTATTGGAAGGTCAAATCAGTTGTACTCCTCCGTAATCACCCATTCTCATTCCAATTATTATTCTGCAACAAAATATTGGTGTTGTCTACGGGAAACGACTTATGATTCCTACATTTTCCATTATCTTGAGTTCGTTCTTCGATTTGTCAATTCAAAATCTTTTTGGTTCATCAGTTCAAGAAATTTCAAAATCGAACACGAAGATCCATTGCGTTCGATCATATCAAGTAGCGTATAAACTTTAATTTCTTGAATTTCCATATTTTTGACTTCCATACTCCTCGTTAGTGACTAGATCCAAAAATATTTGTTCTGATTCAACAGGCGAAACCACTTCTTCTCAACCAGCGATCAATCAACTAGATTCACCTCCTTCATAAGGTGTTACAAATCTAGTAGCAGAAATTCTTCTACATTCAGATCTACTCCAAGCTCCCCAAATCGTTAGATCTGCTTTGTGCCTCCGATTAGACCTTTAATTTCACCTCCAACCTCACAACCAGAAGACTTATCGGGTTTCACACATTTGCGATCTAACCTTGGGATACAAGGCGCAAATGAATTGTTAAACAACGTGTACAACATCATTTAGCCGCAAAATTACCAGGAAATAGAGGAAAGGTTGTTTTATCTCAAAGAAAGTATGCATAACACGCCTCCACGAGGAAAGATAGAGCTCTGATCGCAGAATCAACACATGAGTAAGAACCACCAGAGTCCTTCCAAAATTCCTGAGAGAGAATGAGGCAGCCATACTCCTTTATAGGACCAGGTAGAAAATCAACTGCCAAAGAATCAACAGAAGCATCCTCAGCGTGCTAGCATTTTTCATCGCGGGGTATTGATATTAATGGAGAAACCTTTTAAATTGAGCGAATACAATATAAATGGATATCTAGATAAGCACGTGCAACTCGTTAACGAACGGTTGAGTTACTTCAATGTTGAGGAGGCTTCCAAGTCTAAACTTTGTATGCTAACTCTGATTGGACTGGTTAGGCTATGATTTAATGCTCTCTCGAACGAGATCATTGAATCCTAGACAACTTTTTGCGAGAGATCCGTCGCTCACTTCACTTTTCGGAAAAGGTACCAAATGATAGTATATGCTTTAAGTGGGATTATCAAAGGAAATAAGGAGAACATAAGGTCTTTGAACAATTTATATAAGTAGTTCTTGAAGTAGGCGGAGCCGGAGAAGGTCTTAAGTGATAGATATTCAAAAACGTCCTTCTACTGGATCACCCCTTTAAACTCAAGTTGGGGAGAAAAAGAGAGCAGAACACACACAAAAAGTCAATAATGTCTCAATCTTACATAGACCTTGAGGAAAACTAAATACCCGATTAGAAAAATTAGTTTCTGACTACGCTAATTTTAGCTACTGACAAAGAATAGGCCCCATCAGCAGAAGTATGAATCCATCTTAGGAATGCATGGTCGGTATGAGAAATACACGCCATTGAATGCTTCAAAAGAAAAGATCAACCAAGAGTCTGCCAACATAGAGTTCTATAAGGGAAGAATTAGAGCCCCCTTCCCGTCAAAAAGACGTCTCAAACGGACAGGACAAAGTACTTCTTCTTCCACAAGGGTCGCGTGCATAATACTTACAACTATATAGCTGAAAGACGCTATTAAGGGGTTGATTAAGAGAGGATGCTTTTATCACTTTGTGAAAGGAGGAAAGGGGTAAACATAAGAGTCACCCAAGAGTAAATCCATTCTGAAGCAACATATGTTAGTACTACTGACAAAGATAGGGAGGCTAGTAAGGGAAAATTTCCATACATTGTTGTTATTACTGGAAGGGAACTTTATGAAAACCTCTCATCCAAGGGAATAATGAAAAGGAAGATCTTCGAGATGTTGGACGTCCATAAGAAGGATGAAGGGGTGTCGGTGAAAACCCCTAACTGGTCAATGTTAGGGTTTTAGACTTAGAGAAGGTTGGAGGAACTCCAGACAAAACCTTTCCTTTGGTAATTATAGCTCTGATTGAGCATTTTGATGTCTCATAATTAGTTATCAATGACGGAAGCTCGTGCGATATCATGTATTATTAACTATTTAAGAAGATGGGATTCGAAAGAGGAAGTATATGGTCATACAAAGGACTGGACCTACAACATTCAAGATAAGACAACATGTCCCTAGGGGTACTTCAAACTAATTATATTTGTCGGAGAAAGGAATGAAGTTCAGTTTTTCAGCTTGCAATTCCTTCTGGTTTCCTGTAGAAGCGTTTACAATTGCATTCTCAGAAGGCTCTATGCAAACACCTTGGACGTTCTAGCCTCTACGGCCCATCTTAAGCTCAAATACCACGATCTTTAAAGGGACAGTCAACACCAACATTGATATCTAAGGAGAAAATATAATATATCAAGAACTTCAACAAGACAAAGGAGAAGGAAAGACAATGTAAATCAACGTGGCATCCCAGACCGGCTAGCTCAAAGGCATGAAACTTATCCCCCTAAATGAGGTTAAGTTACTAAAAGTAAAATAGAGAGAATAAGAGGTGGCCAATTCATGTGTTTATGTTTTATTTATTGTTTGAATTAAATGATATACTTGTAGAATCAACTTTCTCGAATGTAGAATTAATTCTAAAATATGAATTAAATGTTACAGTTTCTAAAATATTCTTTTTCTTTGTGATTATTTTAGGTTACAACTAGTTTAAGGTGCCAACAACAATGACTCAAGGTTGCCATCACAAATACCACACATGTGGAGCTTTAATAATCAATTCCCCAAAATACAAATCATACATACAAAGAAAGTTGGCGAGCTTGTGCTCAAAATAATTCTTCCTCCAGGTACAGATCATAGGGGCAAATGGACTCCGAACTATGAAGGTCCATTCGTGGTTAAGAATGTTTTCTCAGGTGGGGTCTTGATGCTTACAACCATGGATGGTGAAGATTTCCAGTATCTTGTCAACTCATACACAGTTAAAAAATACTTCACATAAAAAAGACATGCTGGACAAAAAAAACAGAATAAAGAGTCCAGGCAAAAAAGGGCATACTGGTGAGCCAAAAACAGAATAAAAGGATCGGGAACAAGTTAGGGATATAAAAAATGTACACCCGGTGAGTTGAAAATCCGTATTGGACGACTCAGGCAAAAAAGGGTATATTGGTGGATTGAAAACCCGGAAGGGCGGTCCACACAAAAGTGGGAATAAACGAATGACTGCGATCTGAGTTATTTGTACTACATCATCGTCTCACTCAACCTAGCAATCTCCAAAGGATAGGAATCAGTCCAATATTTCTCTTCATAAAGAAAGTTATGTGTGACATGGCATGATTTTAATGTGTCAAAAACTTGGCATGAATGAAAGCTTAAGTGGTTCTCTATGAAAAATCAAGAATTGGAAAATTTGGAAAAATGAACTGAATGAGCCGACTCAAATACATCAATGAGCCAACTCATTCAGTGTTAAATTGGTGGCAAACGCACGGGTCCAAACAGGCTGCCTGATACATCAATTTTTGTCAACTCATGGGTATGGATGAGCCGACTCAAAACCCTTCATGAGTCGACTCATCAAGAAGTCTTTTCTTCTCATTTTCCACGGTTCTCAATAGGCTACCTCTCTGTTTTTTTTTTGTCGGCTCATCTGTTATTTTGAGTCGGCTCATTTAATGATTTGAGTCGGCTCATTATTGTGCTGACTAATTTTTTTCATTTAATTTTTCCCTCTCTTATGTTTCTTTCTCTAACCAATATAAATAGTTGTTTATTTCATTTGAGAAAAATACAAGGAAAGTGAAAGATATACACATAGCTCTCTTCATCTTCTTCATTCTTGCATCAATCAACAATCACACACAACAATCTTTGTTTGATTTCGGTGCTTGTTTCGAAGATAACGTTCAATCATGAATTAGAGTTTCAGATTGGGTTTAGAGTGTGTGGGTTTTCCTTGGAAAAATCTGAAGGGTTTTCTCCTCCAAGATCATTGAAGATTTGGGGGTTTTGCACACATCGATCATTCGTAGATTCAGCCGAGTGAGGTAGATTGAAGATCAAGTGGATCGTTCTCTCATATCACGGTAGACGGAGGATTGAGAAGGTCTTTGTGGGTTCACAAGTGTTGGAGAAACTCAGTCGTGCTCAAAGTTTGGAGAATCGTGAATTCTTGCAAGAAGGGAGCAATTAATCGGAGGCTTTCTCGACACGCGTGGAAGACTTGATTCTACTTTGGATCAAGGGACAAGATGAAGATTTGACAACATATTCAACGTATTTTAGTTTGTTGGTTCATTTATTTCTCTTCTTGTAAAACAATTGCGATTTAATAAAATTTCCCAATTCAATTTCGAATTTGGGGCAGAGTACTTCGAGCGAGGACGACGAAGGAACTACCTCAACAAATTCCTTGTGTTCTTTTCATTTCTCGCATTTTACTTTTATTCATATTGATATTGTGTGCTTAAAAATTCTGGTGTATCAAATTAGTGCATTCAAAGTGTTTGATAAATTGTTACACTCAAAAGTGATAACTAGAGTGGGTAAAATTCTGCACTATTTGATACAACAAAATTTTCCTTGGTGTGTGCACTCCAAGTGTTTGGTAAAAAGCCTAACCACACAAAATCAATTTGATTGTGCTTAATTTCTTCTCCATATCATTGTTAAGAATAGTTTTATCAAGTGTTGAATTATCAAGCGAATCATTTGTGCAATATTAATTCTTCTAGTCATCATTTCATTCTAATTGGGTTTTACGCATATTCGATCTCCAGTGACTTCTAATTTGAACTAGACGATTTTCCGGGAAACTTCCGCAATACTTTTTCAACTTAATTTTGAAAAGTAAATTTTAAAAAGGGATTTATTCAACCCCCCCTTCTAGATCCGCGCTATCGTCTAACAAGTGGTATCAAGAGCACCGGTTCATCTAGTGCTTCACATACAACTTATTGGAAAATGGACAACGATCCAACAAGGGCGTATAATAGATCTCCAGGTTTTACCGAAGAAAACTATAGTCACTTGAAAGATTTTATGCGCATCCATATCAACTCTGTTGATAGAAAAATTTGGAAAGTTATTCAAGAAGGCCCCTCTCAAATAACCATGGCCGGACCGGATAATATCCAAATTGAAAAATCGGAAGCACAATGGGATGATAATGATGAAAAGAAATATAACTACGATTGGAAAGCTCAAAACATACTCATAGCTTCCTTGGGAGCGGATGAATACTTTCGAGTTTCTCATCACACATCGGCTAAAGCTATGTGGGAAGCCTTACAAGTTGCCCATGAAGGAACCGATGATGTTAAGCTTGCTCGAATTAATACTCTACAACAAGAGTTCGATAGATTTCACATGAGCCAAGGAGAAACCGTTGGTGAAATGGGAAAAAGATTTTCTCACTTGACAAATCGATTAAATGCTCTTGGTAAAACTACTCTTAATGATGTAGCAACTAACAAGATTTTGAGATGCCTTACTAGGGAATGGTTGCCAAAAGTTACGGCAATCAAAGAAGCCAATTGTAACACGGCAAGAGTCGCCACCGACTTTTATTTTATCCAAGTGGAAAGGATATAAAAGAACAGGAAAGAACTATTTTAAAAGACTTGAGTTCGGGGGGTAGGTTATACAAAGGGAAGGTGTTAGAACCCTTTATATCCACGGTTATCCATGGGCTCTTAGTTACTTAGCTCACTTAAATTGTTTTTGAAGAGTGTAGTGTGTGATTAGAAATTTTCTAAGTACTTTGTAATGATCCTTGTATGGATGTATACAAAGCCTTGTTTGAAAATGTTTTGAAAGTGAGGCATAAAAAATATTTTGAAATGTGAGCAAGCAACTAAGAGGTACCTACCCTAGATTAAGTCTTTCATGTTCTCGTATGTTCTTTCAATGGTAAGACTATCCCTATTATTAAGGAATAGGTAGTTATTACCTTGGATGTGTTAAGGGACAAACGTAGGGTCATCGTATTGTCATATAAGGCAACTTAAGGGATGTCTTTAGCAATTCGTAGGGACTATCATCATTTATTCGAAGGGACAAGATCATTATTCCGTAGGCAACCTCGAAGGGACTTGATCTTTTAAACTGTAGGGACTATGATGATTTATACTTGAAGGGACTTTGCTTAAGACACTCCTATATTCGAGGGACTTGACCATTTAAAGGCAACCAAGAGGAATACCCTAGGAAGTGCAAGATGGCGATCAAAGATCAACTTACGTGTGTGGATGTTTATTTTCAAATATTTTATCTTATTTAAATTAATTATCTAAGTCATATTAATCACAAATATGTTTTCACACCCTATTTACTAACCACACAATAAATATTTACAAGGAAAACAATGACGGAAAATAAATCTACGAATTATTACATGGCTTTGGGATAGTTACAATATAATCGGATAAAAAATAAATAATAAGAATTATAAAGAAATATATAAATAAGCAATAATAATAAATAAATCAATAATAATAAACATTAGAATTTAAAAAGAAAATAATAATGAAGAAATAAAGAAAAATTAGAATTTTAAAAGAAATTATTTTAAGTTAAATAAGTTAAATCTTTAGAGATTATTAGAAAAATAATATAAGTTTAAATGATTTAATCATAATAATAAAAGGATAATGTATTAAAAATTTATACAAAATAAAAAGTTATTATAAAAAATATTTAGGGTTAGAGAAAATTAGGTTAAATTTTTAGGGTTAATGAAAAAATTAGGGTTAGAAAAGAAATTAGGGTTTTAAATTAATTAAATTAGTTTTATTAACAAAATATAATTATAGTAAAATAAATAATAAAATAAAGTTTAGAAAAATAATTAGTACTTATTTACAAATATTGAATTATAGTTACATATAAAAACAAATTAGATTTTTATTTATTTAGAAAAAGTTTTAGTTAATTAATAATAATTACTATATTAAAATAGCAAAAAATTAAATAAAAAAACAAAAACAAAAATAGCTTACTTGTTGGAGCATGGGGTCGAAACCAGGTCTCCATGCTCCCACAACAAGCTTTCCAACCAACTGAGCTAACACGCGCGTGTATCAATGGAATCACCTTGAAAAATAATATATGAAGCTTGTTTGAGAAAATAGGAAAAACCAAAAAAATTGGTCCCAACCAGATTCGAACTTGCATCCTCATTCTCACAAACCAAATGTCTTGCCAATAAGCCACATGGGGCGCGTCTGCTAGTAAACAGCAACAAAGAATTTTATATTATAATCATGTTGAATAATGAAAATAATGAGAAAAAGGAATGGCCTCACCCAGGTTCGAACCCAGGACCTTCTATCCACACGCGTATGCTCTGACCATTGGGGCAACCAGTGTTTATTGAAATAAAATAGAAACAATACAATAAAATAATAAATCAAAGATTTGAATTTCCAGATGGCGCCAAGAACATCATCTTCTTCCTCTGAAATTCACAGGTTTACCTGCAAATTTTCCTGCGAAGTTTCCTGCAATTTTTCATACGAACAAAACTTGCCAAACAAATACTTCCACAAAAACGTACGAATTCACCAAATTGATCATGCCAACATGATATAGACAATTTGTTTAATTCAATTATGGTCTTATAATTCATTTATAACCATTAAATTGAAAAACCCTAATTGGGAGGTATGAACCCTAATAATGGCCGTTTGCGTTTTAGGTTATGGTTCATCATGAAAATTATCTAGAAAGCTTGTATACTTCATTCTAAAGACAAAACAACAATCAAAATCAGCACATGATGCATAAAACATAAGAATCGAAAATTTCAAAAGCAAGAGTAAGGGAGAATCGGTTCATGGATTTTATCATGATTTGGATGCCAATGGGGGTTGGGATAGCATCAAGGAGTATCCAGGATCATGTCTCTACCTTTAAAATGCCTGAAAAACAACAAAAAGTGAGAATCTGAATTTGAGTTTTCCTTGATTTTTTTGAAATTGGTTTAGTCTTCTTAGCTGCTGCAAATTCATATCCTTGTGCACTGGTTATGTTCATCAACTTATAGGGATTGAATTTAGGTCAAAAAACCTATGGATTTATGGGCTTATGTGATAACTTGATCATGAAGATTCCTCACTTTCAAATATTCAAAAAATCTCATCTATCCTTTCTATTTTTGGACCAATCTGATTTTAAATGACTTTCAATCATTCCAAATATGATTCAAATAATTTTCAATCAAAGATTTCATGCTTTATTTGATTTTTCATATTTTATATATATTTAAATTGAATTTTAATGAATAAAACCCAAATAAATCTAAAATAAATTATAAAAATCTAAAAAAATAAGCATTGGGTCGTATATGATGTCATTGTAAAGATTGGATTACAAAATTGCAAGCCCATTTGAAAAAATTTGGTTTTAAGACCTCATTTGCTCAATATACCCCTAAAAAATTTCCCAACTTTGCCAAGGCATAAATCCCTCAATTTTAAATCTATGAAGGTGTTCTTGGACATTTTGGAAAGCTTAAAGAGTCCTCTAACCAACCTCTTTTGTCTCATGTCCATATCCTTTACCATTTTCAAATTATGCCCTTTGGAAGATGTTGACTTTTTGTTGACTTTTGAAATGACCTATAATGTTTTAGCTCATACCTTCTAAATGAAGCATTTTTAGGCTTGGCTTGTGACAAACAAAGTTGTAGAGAATTCAATTTCCTTCAAAATGAGCTTTGGATGGGAAATTTTTGATGAAACATGTGAGAGTTATGGCTGGTCAAAGTTCAGTTGACTTTTCCTTAGAAAACCCTAATTTAGAAACTCCTGATTCTTGATGATCTGAGACTTCCTTGATGAATCATAATCAACCCTTGATAATATGATGAATTTTACTTCATAAAATTGATGTTGGCAAAAAATCTTGAAGTTTGACTTTAATTTGACCACAATTGACCTCAGTTTGACTTTTTAACTACTTTGACTGATTTTTGCATATCTGATCATCTGACTGGGCAAGCTCTTTGGGAAAGCTTTGAATCTTGACATGGGGATTATTGAATACATGTGGGATGTTATGAAGCTCACTTGAGGCATTTAAAATCATTTTAACCTGAGGAAACACAAAATCCTAGTTTTGGACACTTTGCTTAAGAGGAAGCATTGTTTGGGGAAACTTCCACACTTCTTGACCAATTGGGAGTCTTGAGGACCTTATTATCAATTATAAGTCTTGAGAGAGGTTGTCTTGATTGTGGGAGGGAAAATTTTAGGGTGCAACAGCTGCCCCTTGTTCAATTTTCTGGATTCTGAGGAGTTAGATTGGCATGTACGCCATTCGTGACTTGAAGATTGAAGAGGATTGAACACAAAAGCCCAAATATTTGCACTCGCTGGTGTGTAGAATGATACTGATGGTTGATTGTGATGCTTGAATGGGCTTAAGGATGCCATTTTAATAATTATTCTTCAAATATATTTCTTAAATATGAAGATAACTTTTTGGGAGGAATAAACGACGGCCCAAAATGAGATAACCTTCGGGAAGAATAAACGACGGCCCGAGGTAACAAAATAACCATTAGGAAGAATCAACGACGGCCCAAGGTAAGTTGACTTTTGGGAAGAATAAACGAAGACCCAAAATGAGATAACCTTCGGGAAGAATAAACGACGGCCCAAGGTAACAAAATAACCATTGAGAAGAATAAACGACGGCCCAAGGTAAGTTGACTTTTGGGAATAATAAACGACGACCAAAAAATAAGATAACCTTCAAGAAGAATAAATGATGGCCCGAGGTAACGAAATAACCATTGGGAAGAATAAACGACGGCCCAAGGTAAGTTGGCTTTTGGTAAAAATAAACGACGACCCAAAAATGAGATAACCTTCGAGAAGAATAAACGACGACCCGAGGTAACAAGATAACCATTGGAAAGAATAAACGACGACCCAAGGTAAGTTGGATTTTGGGAAGAATAATCGACGGCCCAAAATGAGATAACCCGCGGGAAGAATAAACGATGGCCCGAGGTAACAAGATAACCATTGGGAAGAATAAACGACGGCCCAAGGTAAGTTGTTGATGAAGTTTGTCTGCTGGAGAATTTAACCTGAAAAACAAGGTTAGTTTGGTGCAAGTATAATGATATATATAACAACCTGCAAGATAATATTTTATGAGAATGCGTATGATATGATATGATATCATATGATATCATATGATATGATATGATATGATATGATATGATATGATATGATATGATATGATATGATATGATATGATATGATGTATGTACAAATGAATTATGTCGGGAAGCTGAACAGTAGTTTCATATAACAACTACTGGATGGGGAAAATAAATCTCGATTTGTTGCTGAGGAGCATGAAGAATTTGTTCCTGTCTTGTTTAAGAATATCATACTTAGAACCTCTCATTTTCGTTCGTCATACTTCTTATTGAAGGATTAAGTTCCTGAATATTTTGACTGAGGATAAAAGAGATGGACATAGTTCCGGGAGACTTATTCGGTTAAGTATCAATTCTTCGAAGGATATGAAACTGCTCGGAGACTTCGTAGAGTTGGAAGTATAAGATATTACTTGAAGTATTCCGTAAGAACATCCGTAAAGATTACTATGTAGGGATGAACTGGCGAAGCTTCATTGAATTCCTACCTCCGTTCGTTCTTAGTAAATGCTATTATTGTATTTTATGCATTTATGGTAAACATCAATCATATTCAAAGGTACATATACATTCAAACATAATCAATGGACGTTTTTCGCTTTAGTAAAAAATGGGAAAAGTAAAGCTGAATAAAGAGGGAAAAGTAAAGTTGAATATAAAAAGGGAAAAGTAAAGCTGAATATAAAAATGGAGTTTTTTCTTATTCTTAGAAATAGACCTATAACTAGACATGTTTTAACACGGAGACGGAAATCCTAGTAAGAGGAATTTGTCAAAAAAAAAATTACGAGGAAAAACAGCTATGTGTAAATAACCCTATTGAGTTTCAACTTTGCTATTGCCATTATTTTTAATTATCTCATCTTCAGCTATTGGAGAGGAAACGATTGGACTGATCGGTATTTGTTGAACTTGACATAAATAACACAACTAGTAGAGGTCGCATGGGTGATCTAACGAGACATAGTTATACACTTTAATCCCTAACTTTTGCCTGAATTTCCCTTTCAGGTTTTCAATCCACCAGGATACCCTTTTTTGCCCAAGCCTCCTTTTCAAGTTTTTGACTTGCTGGGTGTTCATTTTTTCATATATCCCTAATTTTTGCCCGAACCCTTTTGGTTTGCCAGGATGCCCTTATTTTTGCCTATGCCAGTCAACCTAGCAGGTCTTTTTTTCATGCATAGTATTTTTTAACTATGTCTGCATTCACAGGCTGCGGGAAATCATTACCATCCATAGTGGTAAGCATCATGGCACCTCCGAAAAATATTCTCTTAACAACAAATGGCCCTTCATATGTGGGGGTCCATTTGCGCATGGGATCACCATGTGGTAATATAATACGCTTGATTACTAAATCACTGGCCTGATACATCTGTTGCCTAACTTTCTTATTGAAGGCTTTAATCATCCGTTTCTGATACATCTGACCATGACAAACAACTGTTAGTCTTTTCTCGTCAATCAAGTTTATCTGGTTAAGTCAAGTCTGAATCCATTCATCTTCATCTAAACCCGCATCCTTCATAATTCTCAAAGAGGGAATCTGAACTTCAATGGGTAAAACTGCTTCCATACCATAGATAAGGGAAAATGGGGTTGCCCCTGTTGAAGTATGTATGGTGGTACGATAACCATGAAGAAAAAATGGTAGCATCTCAAGCCAATCCTTATATGTAACCGTCATCTTTTGCAAGATCTTCTTAATATTCTTGTTGGCGGCTTCCACTGCGCCATTCATCTTTGGGCGATATGGATAAGAATTATGATGTTTAATCTTGAATTGCGTGCAGAGATCAGTAATCATAGTGTTGTTCAAATTAGTACCATTGTCTGTAATATTCCTTTCAGGGATGCCATATCTGCATATAAGATTATACTTGATGAATCGAGCCACAACATTCTTAGTAACAAAAGCAAATGAAGCTGCCTCCACCCATTTTGTGAAGTAATCAATAGCTACAAGGATGAAACGATGTCCATTAGAGGCAGTAGGTTTTATCTCACCAATCATATCAATGCCCCACATGGCAAAAGGCCTTAGAGCAGTTAGAACATTCAACGGAACTGGAGGGATGTGAACCTTATCAGCATAAATCTGGCATTTGTGACAAGTTTTAGAGTATTGATAGCAGTCAGCTTCCATGGTAGACCAATAATACCCTGCTCTCAGAATCTTCTTAGACATTGTATGCCCACTAGAATGAGTACCAAAGATCCCATCATGCATGTCTTCCATAATCTCTAATGCTTCTTTCTTATCCACACAGCAAAGCAAAGTTGAATCGTGGTTGCGTTTGTACATAATTCCATTACTCAGGAAGAATTTAGCAGAAAGGTGGATCTCTCAGAGGATAGCCAAATTGCTTCCTGGCTAATGTTGGATGATAACTGATCACACCCTTTCTTCCTAGCAAAGGAAATCCAGCAAATTTTCCACAACTGACCAGCAACTCCTTTCCCAGCAAATCTTTGTCATATCCCCAAGCTATATCCTCAGAAGTTAGTCCCATCAGCCTCTTAGACCACCTTCATTCATCTCTCATCTCCTTGAAAGAGTCTGACTTTGGCAATTGCCTAGCAAACTACTCAACAAATAATGAAGCACAACAGCCCACTGGTCCACCTCTGCCTTTCTCATTCCGGTAATGGACGTTGTAGTAGAAATCTCCCAACAGAGTTGGCACAGGATTTCCTTTAGCAAATATAGAAATCACTTCCAAGCTCACAAACTCCTTTTCTCCCGGGAAAAGACTAGATCCATACACCATTAAAGCCAGCACAACACCAAAATCTCCCCATTTACCCTCTTTGGCATACTCTTCAGCCTCTAGTATAAGCACATTCCAAGGGAGTCCTCTGTCTTCACTGTCCTTCAAAGCCTTCTTGACCTTAGCAACTGGTATATGACAGACTCTGGCTATGTCTTCTTCCTTGAGAACCACCTCAGACCCATAGTAAGGCAAAGTATCTCTGATAGGAACATCCAAAATGCTGGAAATCTCCTCCAAGGTAGGAGCCAAGATATAATCTGGAAATACAAAACACCGCAGAAAGGGATCATAAAACTGAAGCAAAGTGTGCAAGCTATCCTTCTGGTCTGCAGTAGGTTTGTCCATGTACTTCAATATCTGACCATACCTCTTTCTAAAATTCCCTAAGACTTGGTCATTCATCAGCCCTGCTAATTTATGAACACTCTTGACTTCTGGTTGAAGAAAAGTATAATGAAAATTCTTTTTCCTTGTAATTCTCTTAACTTCTGCCATCTGGAAAGCTTATAATTACCAGAACTGGGTACTAACTGTGAACAACAACCTGAAAAATGGAAACACAAATAGTTAATGCAAGTATGATGCAATGCAAATGCAATGCAGGCATATGATCAATCTGAAACCATCTAGATACTGAATACTGAATATTAGGACCCTCTGAACAACTGAAAACCAAGATCCTCTGAGCCATAACCCTCTGATAGAAACTCTTAGAACCAAGAAATCCATAACCATAAGGATCAAATCATAACAAGGACCACTGATAATGAGGGTATGTAGAGGCCAAGGGTTCCTGCAAACCTGTAAACCCCTCCCAATCTCACTGGTGTGCTCCTGGTCAAACATCACGGACTCTCAAAGCCGAATAGCAATAATACGTTCACCATTTCCGAGAAATGGCTCATGACCAAATCAGGGAATCGATTTGGCATTATATACTACGCAGGGAGGCCTCAGCTGAGTCCGGGAAAACAAGGTCATCCTATGTGAGTTCCAAGTAGGCCCTCGGATGCGAATGGGTTTGCCACAAAATGTGGTCTGCCATTGTCATCACCCAAGAGGGATATTTCCACAAGGTTCTCAATGATCGGTCCCCAGCTGCACATAACTATCAAGGTTATGAAATGAGAGAGGAAGATCCCCAAATCAAGACATTTCCAAGACGGTCTCAAATCTGGGCGTGGAACTCACTACTACCCCCATGACAAGATCTCATGAGGCCAAAGTGGAACCACTCTAAGTCCTAAGGGGCACTCGAGCCGTGGTAATGAGCTCATCTCTCAGAAACAGTATCACCCAAGCCCACTATAACACCCCAAATTTTCCCTCTTCTTTTTAAGCATTATATCACATCATATTCATCATGAACATATCATATTCTTAGCATCCTAGCATGGAGAGATGAGGCATAATATTTCTCATGACCTAGCATTAGGCATATGATCATTTGTGGAGGTCTTTTGAAGCATCACAAGCCATGAAAAGGGGCCCATTAGATTTGTGCAAGTCCTATGAGGGGTATACATTGCATTTACAAGTTCAAGTCCATTTACAAAAGCTCAGAAGGCTGGAAGATCATCAGGGAATCCAGGCTAGGGCAAAGCTCCTACACAATGGTCCCTAACTAGGGTTTGAGTTTCAAGCATGAAAACTTCAAGACTTTGGCCATTTCATTTGGGCAAAGTCTTTTACATGTTAAGAGGATCCTAGGGATGAAATTTTGTGAGAAAATTCCTTGTGGAAGTCAAGAATTTCTTCAGTTGCTTGTAAATGAAGAAACCGGTCAACTGTGCCTTAGAAAAGTCAACTGTGAGATTTCAAGGGGTCCAACCCCATTTTTCTAGCCAAGGGATGTTCTTATAATGTTAAAAGAGGGTTAGCAAGTTCAAAGATCAAGAATCATGAGGTTTTGAGGTGTTTTGCAAAATTGGTGTGAAGTTGGTTATGGAAAATGCCATTTTTGGCAAGTTTTTGCCCTAAAATTCAAGTGAGCGTAACTTGGTGAAAAAATCTTCAAATGGACCAAAGTCAAACATGAAAGTTGGAGATTAAAGCCTCCCATTTTCAAAAAGTACAAGTAATTTTTCATAGCCTTCATGGTTAAGAAGTTAAGGCCCTCGAAAATTTCATAAAAACTAGGGCAAAACTTGATTTTTCATTTGTGCACCAAAGCAAAAAGTCATGAAACTTAATTTTGAGTATTGGTACATACCAAATGAGGTTCCAATATTACAATGCAATGCAAATAGGTCATTTTGCTCCAAGAAATACACCAAATTCGTGCATAATGAGAATTTCATTCCCTAAGTGCAAAAAGTGCATGTTCATGAAAATTGTGTGACACTCTCATCCAATGGCCAGGATCTCTTTGGTTTGAAATCAAGGGTCAGATGTGGAATGCACATCGGCAGGAAGCAAGGAAATTAACTGTTTATGTTTCCATTTTTCAGGTCATTGTTCATAGTCAACTCCCAGTTCTGGTAAATCTTATCTCCAGATGGCAGAAATCAAAAGAATTACAAGGAAAAAGAATGTTCACTATACTTTTCTTCAACCTGAAGTCAGAAGTGTTCAGAAATTAGCAGGTTTGATGAATGACCAATTCTTGGGGAATTTCAGAAAGAGATATGGCAAGATATTGAGGTATGTGGACAAGCCCACTGCAGACCAGAAGGACAGTTTGCATACCTTGCTTCAGTTTTAAGATCCCCTGCTGCGTTGCTTTGTGTTTCCAGATTACATCTTGGCTCCTACCTTGGAGGAGATTGCCAGCATGCTGAATGTTCCAGTCAGAGATACCTTGCCTTTCTATGGGTCTGAGGTGGTGCTTAAAGAAGAAGACATAATGTCATACCCCAAATTTGTCCTACCGATACCATTTTATTTTTATTGTCTAATTTTATAAAAAAAATCCATACCATTTTATTTTTTCTGTCTAACGATATTCCAAAACCAATCAAAAAATATGTACTACTTTATTTTACTGTTATCTCAAAAATCCAAAAAATTATGCACCATTTTTCTGTCTAATATTCGAAAAATTCAAAAAAATATGTCATTCTCATTCGTACGAAGAAATCGGGTCAGTTGAGTCGGTTTCATTCAGGTCAAGTTTGTGTGTGATGTTGGTTTTCGTGTGGAGCCTTTTATCCGATTATCACCTTTTCATCATCCTTTTTTATTTTTCATTTATTTTATTTTAAAATCATTTTTTCTAAACCTTTCACTATCCGATCTTCATTTTTCAAAAAAGAAACCGATTTCGTTCAAAAAAATCTAATGCCATTTTTTTATTTTATCCATATTTTACACCAAAAAAATTTTCAATGCATTTTCATTTCCAAAAGCCCATTCTTCTCTAGCCCATTATTTTAAGCCAGAAATATATATCATTATTGTTATTTCTGTTATTTATTTAGTATTATTATTATTATTATTTTTTATATAGCTATTATTATTATTATTATTGTTATTATTGTTTTGTAATTATCTTGTCATATTATCCACAATACACCAGTATTCCAATTCCACTAACACCCACTATCATTTCTATTATTAATATTATTATTATTACAAGTATATTATTCTATTATTATTATTATTATTATTCTTTTTATTATTATTATAATCATAATTATTAATTTATTTATTTTTTCTTTATCAAAAGTCACATTTTCATAGTTTACAACTTTTCTGAATTATTCCATTTGCAACTCCACCCACTAACAACCTGCAATACATAGCTGACACATTCCATCCTCAAGGTAAAAAACGGATTCCACAACAATGCAAAGGGCACCACCCACAACCCCATTTTTTTTGTGGTACAAGTCACAGCTCATAACCAACTTTTCTCAATTTCCAGCTCACAAAAATCCTGCAAAGATTTTATTTTACCCTCACATTGTTCTATATAAACAGAGGAAGAAAAGGCTTGAAAAAAAAGGGAGCCTCTCCATACACAAAAAAACCAAAAATCCACTTCTTCTATATCCTACGTAAAGCCTTTTCCTCCCTTCAAAAAAAAACTTTAAAATTGCAAATCTCTTTACCAAGCTCCTCCATTTTCGTTAATTCAAAACCACTGTTTTTTTCTTTCCTTCACCTTTCAAATCTCAAACTGAAATAAAAAAAAATGCATAGAATACAAACCATGAGATAAACACAGTAAGCACAAACACCCACCACAAATCCAAAATTCCAAATTAATCCGAAAAAAATACCGAAAATGCAGAATTCGTTCAACACTCCACCATTAAATCTGAATCTGCAAAACGTTATCCTCATAAACCGTTAAACACACCAACCGCACTCCTCCAAATCACCTTCTTGCCACGAAACCAAACCCTCATCAAACAACCCGTTACCAGAAATCCCTTTCAATCGTGGGTCAAAACCGTCGGCCATCCGCTCACAACCACAAAACTGTTTCACCGTCAACAAACCGTCGAAGCCAAAACCATGATCGTTCGAAACCCGTGAGCCCCACCTTCATATCAGCAAAGAAAAACCAACCTTAAAACACCTGATGAATCCATATCCTCCATTGTTGAAATCAGATCAACGCCGAAGCCACGAACGCACCACCAAAACCACCGCCGTGAAACTAAACAAATCACGCCGCAGATCCGAAACGTCATCCTCAACATCAATCCAAACCGCGACTTACCGAAATCCCCACCGTGAGTAATCTAAAAACGGCACCACCGAACCGCCGTCGAAATTTCTTTGAACTCGTGAGATCTTTGAGAGGTTATTCCACCTTGAAACGCTGAAGTCGTGAAATCCATTGAGAGATCTGCCGGTCTGCCGCCGTGAATCCTTCTGCTTTTTCTTATCGGCGCCGCAAGTGTTTATGAGAAGTAGGTTTACGCTTTCTTCTTCTTTCTGAATCGATAATAAGACCAGCGACTTGGTTTAAGCTTTTTTTCTTTTTCTTTTTTTTTTAAACTCTGACTTTGTTTTTTTTTAAAAACCTTGCCTTAGCTATTGTGGGCTTGGATTCAAGCCCATCTGAACTGCTGTTAAACCCTCTCCTTTTTAGATTTTTTTTTTTAATTTAAGTTTTTTTACTTAATTAATATAGTTTAGAATGTGCTTTAAATTCATTTGTTCTTGTTCATTTTTTTTTGTTAAAAGAAAAACTCTATTTCTTAATAGAAACTTTGTTTTATTTTTATTTAATTTTTTTAATCTAATTTTACTATCCTCTTTTTTGGGGCAAATGATATAAAAAACAAGGTTAATTTATTTTCAATAATTTTTTAATTAGAAAATTTAATTAAATATGAGGCCTCCTATTTTAATTATTATGAAATTCAAATTCGATAAATTAAATTTAATTCAATTTTTATTTTATCACATTATTTCAATTATTTAACATTTTATTAATTTCATTTAATTTATTCATTTATAGATATTATTTCATTTCGATTTAATTGTTGCAAGTTAATTTATTTCTCTTTTTTATCGCTTTAATCAATTTGCGAACCATGTAAGCCGAGCATCGCGCCTCGCCATCAACTTTTCCGAACTCAACAATTCGAATATTTTTCATAATCAAAATAACGGATAAACTGAATTCTGGAGTCTCGCATTCCTCGAATTCTTGAATGAACATTCCCGAGGCACGCCCCACGGGATGCGGTTCATTTGACTTTCCGTATTTAAAATTTCTTAATCCACATACCAAAATAATGAAAGAGTTGAATTCTGGAATCCAGCATTCCTTGAATTCTCGAATAAACTCTCCTGAGGCCCGCCCCTCAAGACGTAGTTTATTTACCCTTTCATTCTTGAAAACACCAATCGAATCAAACATCTTTTTTAAGCGGACATTATTTAAATCCCTTCTATCTCACAAACAAGCTAGCGCTTCAGCCTCCTATCGCGAACAGACAAGCCAACGCTTAGCAGTTAGAATGCGATTTAAATACTCGTTCATTAAATCAAACCGATCAACCTTAGTACCACGAAGTACGAGGCTCTGACTTTCCCATTGCACAAGGGAATACGTAGGCACACGGATCTTACTCCTTGCCGAGCACCCTAGGAATAAAACAACCCCTTTCTCCTATTAACCCTAGTTTAGAATCGTTCGCATATGTTTTATTATTCGAAGAAAACAGAAAGCATAAGTCAACATTAGATCGCAACTTAGACTAAGAGGTTCCCGTTGAGTACAACGGTCGTAAGGGGTGCTAATACCTTCCCCTTACGGAATCGACTCCCGAACCTAGAATCTGGTTTCAAAGACCTTGTTCTATCCATTTTTCTAAAAAGGTTTCTCGATATTTTCCTTTTCCTTAATTGGAATAAAATAAGTTCGGTGGCGACTTTGTTGTTTTTAATTTTTATCCGCGGTAATTTGTTTTATCGCGAGGTCGTATTTTTCGAGGTGCGACAGCTGGCGACTCTGCTGGGGAAAGGCTAGAGAGTAAAGCTTAACTTAGTTTACTTTGCAATCAATGTTGACCTTTCTTATATGTTTTCTTCATGCTTTTTATTTATGCTTGTTTATTTTCTCTCTCTTTATTATGATTATTATCATACTTGCTTGTTGGATCCTGGGTTGGCACCTGAGTTTTTGAAAAAGAAGAGGGAACACCTAGTTTAGAATTGGAAGTTATTAGTGTTAGTCTCCAAGGACTCGCTCCTTGCAAGCCTAGCATGAAAGCTCCCCCTAGAGAGTAGACCTATTCATAGATCTCGTCATAATGCAGCTAGCCTGTCGCATGACTTGATTCATGAAAGGGCTGTGACTCTGGGACCCACTTTTAGAACCGGTTTCAATGTTGGCAGTTGTGTAGTGTTAGTCTCTGAGGACCCGCTTCTCATACGGCTAACATGAGAACTCCACTCAAGGTAGACCCTATCGTTATTATCGTCATAATACAGCTAGCCTGTGGCAGGACGTTAGTACGATTAGCGTCCGTGACCTTGAGTATCTTATCCATAACCGTAGAAACTATCCTGTGAGTGGTTTTACGGGTAAAGAACTTAGAACAATCCTATAAGAGTCTACCTGCTAAGGTTACTTTTATCAGAGATACCAGTTTATTTACTCGTTATTATGGTTCACCTCAGAGCTGATTAGACTCGTGATCCAAGATCTTGCATTGCATCCATACGCATATTCATTTCATTTGCATTATTTGTTCATCTTGCATTTCATTCCAAAGCCATAAACTTATTCCATGTTCCTTCATCTTCAGTAAATCAAGCTGGTTTCTCGACGCCCGTATCGTGCTAGACGCCCGTATCTAACTAGAGCCAACACTAGAAGACTAATGGATGTGATTCAAGAAGAACAAGATGCTATGAGGGAAGAGATTGACTCGGTCAAGAACAAGATCGACCAGATTTATGAGACT
This sequence comes from Lathyrus aphaca, assembly GCA_963966055.1. Lineage (NCBI taxonomy): Eukaryota > Viridiplantae > Streptophyta > Magnoliopsida > Fabales > Fabaceae > Lathyrus > Lathyrus aphaca. The sequence goes on along the minus strand of OZ014524.1, from coordinate 239,770,223 downwards.
ATCCAAGCCTTGGCCATGATGGAAGAACGTCGCGAAGCTGATGCCGCAATGAACAATGCTCTAGTGCAAGGATCTCCCTCGCGAGCAATGCCTTCAGTTCCAGTTCCAAATCCTTTGGTCTATGGTTTGCCTCCAGGCTTCACTCCTGCTGTTGAAGAGGTCACTTCCCAACCAATACCTACCTCTGGTGTTACTGTTGGTGCTATTCCTCAAGCTCAACCTATTCCAACTCAAGTCTAGTTTCCTCATGCTGAAGAGGACCATCAAGTTGAGTATGAGATGCATACCGATGTTCCAATCACCAACCCCCATGCTGTTCAAGAATCTGAAGCTATGAAGATGTGTCGTGAGTTAACTGAAAAACTCCGAATCATGGAAGGACACAACTCAACCTCTCTGAGTGCCTCAGACATGTGTTTAGTTCCAGATGTTGTGATCCCTGCAAAGTTCAAACTTCCAGAATTCGAGAAGTACAAAGGCCTCAGCTGTCCTGAGCTCCATTTGAGGATGTATTGCAGAAAAATGGCCGCTCATGCCAAAGATGATAAGCTTATGATCCATTGCTTCCAAGACAGCCTGTCTGGAGCATCTCTAGAATGGTACATGCAGCTCGAACGCAACAATGTTCGTACTTGGCTTGATCTATCTGATGCATTCAAAAAGTAGTACAAGTACAACACTGAATTAGCTCCGAATCGCACTCAACTTCAGAGTATGACTCAAAAGGAGAGTGAATCCTTTAAGGAGTACGCCCAACGCTGGAGGGAATTAGCTGCCAGAGAGCATCCACCTTTGGTTGACCGTGAACTGATCGACATCTTCATGGGAACCTTACAGGGGCAATATTACGAGAAGCTGATCAGCAGCGTATCTTCTGGATTTTCAGACATGGTAATGGTAGGAGAAAGAATCGAAGAAGGTATGAAGAGTGGAAAGATCCAAGGAGGCTCTAGCAACCAAGCCAATGTCAAGAAACCTTTCAACGGGTACAAAAAGGGCGAAACAAATGCCATTTCTGCTACAAGTGGGAATCTTCAACAGAGTGCACCTACTCCAATTCCCTACTACCAGTATCCCTATGTTGCTGCTGCGTAATATGATCCTATGCCATATCATCCAATTCCTTCAATGCTTTATCAGCAGGCCATTCAAGCTCTATTTCCGCCTCAGATGGCTCATCAACCACGTCCACATCCTATGGTTGCAGCTGCGCAATATGCGCCCAATCCGTACCAGCAATCGGCCTACCCACAACGGCCTGGTCAACAACAACAACGCGCTCCTCCACAGCGTCCACCATATCAACAAAGAGGATATGATAGACACATTGATCCCCTGCCTATGACATATTCTGAAATCTTTAACCAGCTGATGGCAAAAGGATCTTTTACTTTGAAAGATATGCCACCTCAGACTGGTAATGCCCAAAACTTTGATGCAAATGCTCGCTGTGAGTATCACAAAGGAGCTCCAGGTCACACAATTGAGAACTACCATTCCTTCAAACACATGGTTCAGGATATGAACTCTAAGGATCTCACCCTCACTCCGAGAAATGCAAATGTCCAGAACAATCCATTGCCACCGCATGGTTCCAACAAGTGAAGACATTTGAAGGGGTTGTTAAAGACCAAGCTGAGTAGTCACCAACTTTGAAGCATTCAATCAAGAGAAGTTCATTCCTCAAATCAAGGCAGTCGTCGCCATTTATCGTTTTCGCATCTTTGTTATTTTGTATTGTTTGTTAAGTACTATTTGCTTTGAACATTGTCGTTTGTACTTGGTTTTGTTAATATTATGTTTATGCATGTTTTGAATCAGTTTATTCGCATCTGCTCATTATTTATCATTTATCACAAAATCACAAAAATATTTCCCTCACTTCACTTTAGAAAATATTTGAGGGAGGATGATGAAAACAAAATACCCATAAGTGTTGTGGTATGCTTTCGGCTAAAAACCTCGTCAATGATGTACAGGCATTCTTTCAAATCCCCAAACAATGGAGAAATAAGGAGTTAATCCCTAGTCAACCACTTCGAGCCTAGAAGTAGGAGTTTCTTTCGGATACAAACCCTTACGTTTAACCCGGGGCAGGGTAGTTGTTCAGTTAACCTGACTACACTTTCAAATCGTAAGATGAAACATCCCGTCGAAGGACCAATCAACAAATGACTTGGCAGTCACAGCATTCAAACAAAAAAAGAAAAGAAAAAACCGCTAAGTTGAGCACCCGAAGGGAGACTTAGTCGGGAAAAAAAAGAAATCAAAAGAGGAGCCTAAATCCTCAACAAAAACAAAACAAAGATCAGGTGACCACCAAATCAAAATCAAAGGGGCACCAACATCAAAGCAAAATAAGATGACTGTGAATTTCAAGCAGACTTTAAAGCTTCATCTTCATTCTTGCAATGTCAAAACAAATGCATGTGTAGAGTTAACTGAACATAGGACTGGAGAACATCACGAAGAAGGGTTGGGTACAAATCAAACTTTGAGCCTTACATCCTTTGTTTCTCAAACCATTCACTAGACCATGTTACAACCTTCAAAAGACCTAATTGAGGCGTGGTTTATTCTGAAAGCATGCTACCAACAAGGTTGCGTAAATTGACTCCCATATATTTGTTAATCTTCAATCTCGTTTGCACATTATTATTGCCGCATCTTTCACACACTTTCTAAATCAGCACCTCATTTGGGCTAACGGTTCATTCGTCACACTATCACAATCATTCAAATAATTGACTTTTTCAAAACTTATATGAACGTTGCATTAACATTACCATTTGTGTATGAATAATTTAATTGCAATTTAGTGCTTGACATCATTGCAATCCCAACAAGGGGAAATCAAAAGAAATTTGAATTTCATTGGTGCCAATATGGGGCAAAGCATCTTCAACAGCCCAATCAAGGATAATTTATCTCAAAGTCCATTAATTAGGGACAAAATCATCGTCAACAGCTCAATCAGGGCAAATTATCTTCAAACAGCTCAATCAGGGGCAGGTCATGTCATGGCCAATGTCAAAGCTTCCCCATCAAGTTTATTTCAGATACCTTACAGGCAGGGGCAAACAAACAAGGAGCAAATCTTCATATTTCTTCTCCATAGCTAAGCAGGTAGTCCTTGCTAGACATCGGCAGCCATTCAAGGCAAAGCAATTTTCTTGTGCCCATTAAGTCGCTTCGCTCACCAGCAAGTGACCAAACTTGGAATTTTCAGATCCATCTTCTAATCATGCATCGTTGAAGATCAAGTGTTGGGGAATCAAGCCCTCCACCCACCCAAAGTCCAATCATTATTGGCAGCTACCAAACCAAAAGTCCACCAAGCTGGCACCTTTTAATCGCTCATAGGCATCATTATGTCATTACGCATCATTTACATCAATCATTTACAACATGTGCATCATATGCATACCTCAATAAATCAATTTTTCATATTTCCAACATTTTTTTCTCTCTCTCAGTGCATAAACATTTGCATCGTATCTCCATCATTATGGAATACCATTTCAAAAACAGTCAAGCATAGTTACATAATTCAGGATCCAGGATCAACCTAAGTTTCCAGTCCTTTCCCCAGCGGAAGTCAGGATCATATCAATCGAAAATTCCAGACATCTCCTCGAAGGATTCAATGGCCGTATTTAAATTTCATTTTCCTTATCATCCTCTGGTGATAAGTGATTTTATTTTCAGTTATTCGCCTTATCATCCTCTGGTGATAAGTGATTTTAATTTCTGTTATTCGCCTTATCATCCTCTGGTGATAAGTGATCTTTATTTTTCTGTTATTCGCCTTATCATCCTCTGGTGATAAGTGAGTTTATTTTCAGTTATTCGCCTTATCATCCTCTGGTGATAAGTGATTTTATTTTCTGTTATTCGCCTTATCATCCTCTGGTGATAAGTGATCTTTATTTTTCTGTTATTCGCCTTATCATCCTCTATTGATAAGTGATTTTATTTTCAGTCTTTCGCCTATCATCCTCTGTTGATAGTAATTCTTTATTTTCCTGTCTTTCGCCTATCATCCTCTGTTGATAGTGATTTTTTATTTTCCTGTCTTTTCGCCTATCATCCTCTGTTGATAGTGATTCTTTATTTTCCTGTCTTTCGCCTATCATTCTCTGTTGATAGTGATTCTTTATTTTTCTGTCTTTCGCCTATCATCCTCTATTGATAACGATTCTTTATTTTTCTGTCTTTCGCCTATCATCCTCTGTTGATAAGTGATTTTTTTTTTATTTTCAGTCAGTCGCCTTATCATCCTCTGTTGATAAGTGATTTTATTTTCAGTCTATTCGCCTTATCATCCTATGGGGATAAGTGAGTTTATTTTCAATTATTCGCCTTATCGTCCTCTGGTGATAAGTGATTTTGTATTTTCAGTCAGTCGCCTTATCATCCTCTGTTGATAAGTGATTTTATTTTCAGTCAGTTGCCTTATCATCCTCTGGTGATAAGTGATTTTATCTTTTAGTTATTAGCCTCGTCATCTTCTAAGCGATTTATTTTGTCAATTTGTTTCTTGCTGTGTCACCCTTTATTTCCAATTTTGATTATGTGCTATTTTCATAATTTCTTTCTTTGTTGGACAAATTTGGAGTCTGTTAATATCTAATTATCTTATACCTTGAAAGTTTGAACGTGAGCCAGTTCATCTTACTCGGTCTAAGCCAATTCGATAGGGGCATCTGTCATACCCCAAATTTGTCCTACCGATACCATTTTATTTTTATCGTCTAATTTTATTTAAAAAATCCATACCATTTTATTTTTTTTGTCTAACGATATTCCAAAAGCAATCAAAAAATATGTACTACTTTATTTTACTGTTATCTCAAAAATCCAAAAACATTATGCACCATTTTTCTGTCTAATATTCGAAAAATTCAAAAAAATATGTCATTCTCTTTTGTACGAAGAAATCGGGTCAGTTGAGTCGGTTTCATTCAGGTCAAGTTTGTGTGCGATGTTGGTTTTCGTGTGGAGCCTTATATCCGATTATCACCTTTTCATCATCCTTTTTTATTTTTCATTTATTTTATTTTAAAATCATTTTTTCTAAACCTTTCACTATCCGATCTTCATTTTTCAAAAAAGAAACCGATTTTGTTCAAAAAAATCTAATGCCATTTTTTTATTTTATCCATATTTTACACCCAAAAAAATTTTCAATGCATTTTCATTTCCAAAAGCCCATTCTTCTCTAGCCCATTATTTTAAGCCAAAAATATATATCATTATTGTTATTTCTGTTATTTATTTAGTATTTTTTTTATATAGCTATTATTATTATTATTATTATTATTATTATTATTATTATTGTTTTGTAATTATCTTGACATATTATCCACAATACACCAGTATTCCAATTCCACTAACACCCACTATCATTTCTATTATTAATATTATTATTATTACAAGTATATTATTCTGTTATTATTATTATTATTATTCTTTTTATTATTATTATAATCATAGTTATTAATTTTTTTTCTTTATCAAAAGTCACATTTTCATAGTTTACAACTTTTCTGAATTATTCCATTTGCAACTCCACTCACTAACAACCTGCAATACATAGCTGGACATTCCATCCTCAAGGTAAAAAACGGATTCCACAACAATAAAAGGGCACCACCCACAACCCCATTTTTTTGTGGTACAAGTCACAGCTCATAACCAACTTTTCTCAATTTCCAGCTCACAAAAATCCTGCAAAGATTTTATTTTACCCTCACATTGTTCTATATAAACAGAGGAAGAAAAGACTTGAAAAAAAGGAGCCTCTCCATACACAGAAAAACCAAAAATCCACTTCTTCTATATCCTACGTAAAGCCTTTTCCTCCCTTCAAAAAAAAAAACTTTAAAATTGCAAATCTCTTTACCAAGCTCCTCCATTTTCGTTAATTCACAACCACTGCTTTTTTCTTTCCTTCACCTTTCAAATCTCAGACTGAAATAATAAAAAAAAATAAAAATGCATAGAATACAAACCATGAGATAAACACAAACACCCACCACAAATCCAAAATTCCAAATTAATCCGAAAAAAATACCGAAAATGCAGAATCCGTTCAACACTCCACCATTAAATCTAAATCTGCAAAACGCTATCCTCATAAACCTTTAAACACACCAACCGCACTCCTCCAAATCACCTTCTTGCCACGAAACCAAACCCTCATCAGAAAACAACCCATTACCGGAAATCCCTTGCAATCGCGGGTCAAAACCGTCGGCCATCCGCTCACAACCACAAAACTGTTTCACCGTCAACAAACCGTCGAAGCCAAAACCATCATCGTTCGAAACCCGCGAGCCCCACCTTCATATAAGCAAAGAAAAACCAACCTTAAAACACCTGACGAATCCATATCCTCCATTGTTGAAAGCAGATCCACGCCGAAGCCACGAACGCACCACCAAAACCACCGCCGTGAAACTAAACAAATCACGCCGCAGATCCGAAACGTCATCCTCAACATCAATCCAAACCACGACTTACCGAAATCCCCACTGTGAGTAATCTGAAAACGGCACCACCGAACCGCCGTCGAAATTTCTTTGAACTCGTGAGATCTTTGAGAGGTTATTCCACCTTGAAACGCTGAAGTCGTGAAATCCATTGAGAGATTCGTCGGTCTGCCGCTATGAATCCTTCTGCTTTTTCTTGTTGGCGCCGCAAGTGTTTATGAGAAGTAGGTTTACGCTTTCTTCTTCTTTCTGAATCGATAATAAGACCAGCGACTTGGTTTAAGCTTTTTTTCTTTTTCTTTTTTTTAAAACTCCGACTTTGTTTTTTTTTAAAACCTTGCCTTAGCTATTGTGGGCTTGGATTCAAGCCCATCTGAACTGTTGTTAAACCCTCTCCTTTTTAGATTATGTTTTCTTATTTTTTTTTTAATTTAAGTTTTTTTACTTAATTAATATAGTTTAGAATGTGCTTTAAATTCATTTGTTCTTGTTCATTTTTTTTTGTTAAAAAAAAACTCTATTTCTTAATAGAAACTTTGTTTTATTTTTATTTATTTATTTATTTTAATCTAATTTTATTATCCTCTTTTTTGGGGCCAATGATATAAAAAACAAGGTTAATTTATTTTCAATAAATTTTTAATTAGAAAATTTAATTAAATATGAGGCCTCCTATTTTAATTATTATGAAATTCAAATTCGATAAATTAAATTAAATTAAATTTTTATTTTATCACATTATTTCAATTATTTAACATTTTATTAATTTCATTTAATTTATTCATTTATAGATATTATTTCATTTCGATTTAATTGTTGCAAGTTAATTTATTTCTCTTTTTTATCGCTTTAATCAATTTGCGAACCATGTAAGCCGAGCATCGCGCCTCGCCATCAACTTTTCCGAACTCGACAATTCGAATATTTTTCATAATCAAAATAACGGATAAATTGAATTCTGGAGTCTCGCATTCCTCAAATTCTTGAATGAACACTCCCGAGGCACGCCCCACGGGATGCGGTTCATTTGACTTTTCGTATTTAAAATTTTTTAAATCACATACCAAAATAATGAAAGAGTTGAATTCTGGAATCCAGCATTCCTCGAATTCTCGAATAAACTCTCCTGAGGCCCGCCCCTCAAGACGTAGTTTATTTACCCTTTCATTCTTGAAAACACCAATCGAATCAAACTTCTTTTTTAAGCGGACATTATTTAAATCCCTTCTATCTCACAAACAAGCTAGCACTTCAGCCTCCTATCGCGAACAGACAAGCCAACGCTTAGAAGTTAGAATGCGATTTAAATACTCGTTCATTAAATCAAACCGATCAACCTTAGTACCACGAACTACGAGGCTCTGACTTTCCCATTGCACAAGGGAATACGTAGGCACACGGATCTTACTCCTTGCCGAACACCCTAGGAATAAAACAACCCATTTCTCCTATTAACCCTAATTTAGAATCGTTCGCATATATTTTATTATTCGAAGAAAACAGAAAGCATAAGTCAACATTAGATCGCAACTTAGACTAAGAGGTTACCATTGAGTACAACGGTCGTAAGGGGTGCTAATACCTTCCCCTTACGGAATCGACTCCCGAACCTAGAATCTGGTTTCAAAGACCTTGTTCTATCCATTTTTCTAAAAAGGTTTCTCGATATTTTCCTTTTCCTTAATTGGAATAAAATAAGTTTGGTGGCGACTCTGTTGTTTTTAATTTTTATCCGCGGTAATTTGTTTTATCGCGAGGTCGTATTTTTCGAGGTGCGACACATAGCCAAAGTTTGTCGTTTACCAACTGCTACAGTCAAAAGGCTCTGAAGGATAGTGAAGGCAAAGGACTCCCTTGGAGTGTGCTCATACCAGAGGCAGAGGAATATGCTAAAGAGGGTAAATAGGGTGACTATGGTGCTTTGCTGGCTTTGATGGTGTATGGGTCTAGCTTGTTCTCGGGAGAGAAGGAATTTGTAAGCTTAGAAGTGATCTCTATCTTTTCTAAAGGCAATCCTGTGCCAACTTTGTTGGGTGATTTCTATTACAACGTTCATTACCGGAATGAGAAAGGTAGGGGTGGACCAGTAGTCTGTTGTGCTTCATTGTTTGCTGAGTGGTTTGCCAGACAATTGCCAAAAACAGGTGCTTTCAAGGAGATGAGGGATGAGTGGAGATGGTCTAGAAGGTTGATGGGGCTAACTGCTGAGGATATAGCCTGGGGATATGACAGAGATCTGCTAGGAAAAGAGTTGTTGGTCAGTTGTGGAAGATTTGCTGGAGTGCCTTTGCTAGGAAGGAAGGGTGTGATCAGTTATCATCCAACATTAGCCAGGAAGCAATTTGGTTACCCTTTGAGAGATCCACCACAGATGGAAGAGTTTGCTGAGTCTTTGTATTTTCCTGTGGAAGGAAACAAAGAGTTAGTTCTACAAGCATCTCAAGTTTGGGCTCATAGAGTGAGGAAGGGTAAGAAAGACTTTGGCAGAGTAGACCCCAAGACGTATCCTCGTTTTACTACATGGTTGCAAAAACATGTAGAAGAGGTTCTCATGCCTTTCTCAGTAGAAGCTCCACTTTATCCCAAAGAAGTTCCAAGCCAGAGTACTTTCTCCCTTGAAGAGTACAAGAAATTGGAAGCTCAGTTGCATGAAGTTCAAGTGGAGAATGCTGAAATGGTTAGCCTGTATCATCTTGCCAATCGGGCCAAAAATGAAGCAGAGGGAAAGTTGCAGAAGATCCAAGCCTCTTTGGAAGCTAAAGAGAAAGACTCTGCTGGAAGGGAAGCTCACTTTCACAGGTTGGGTATGATGGAAGCAAAAAGAGAAGCTGAACGCAAAAAGACTTTGAAAACTCTCAAGTAAGCTCGCCAATCCATTGTTTGGTTGCAAGGCCAAAGGGAGGAAGAGCAGAAGAGATATAAAGAAAAAGAAGAGTTTTTCGAGGTGAAAATGGCCTTCAAAAAGGAAGAGGTGGAGAAAGTCCATAACATACGGAGGGAAAAGACTCAGCAGTTAGCACAAAGCCAGTTAGCCTTGGAGGAGGCACGGAAGGAGATTGAAGAGCTCAAGCTGAGAGCGGGTGTGAAGAAGAGCAGAGCAGAGGTGGCTGCAGAGGAGCTCGGGGCTTTAGTTTAGTTTATTTTTCAGACTACCTACAGACTTGTTGTAGGAGTCTTGTTGTATTTGTTATGTCTTTTATTCATGTAATGACTTGTAACCCTTCGGGGAATATTTATGTTGGTGCTCTAACTTTTGGCCGGTAGTGGGTTGTCCATGACATACAGTGTTAATATGAAAATTATCATTTCTGAATGTGCAAGGCTCGTTTGTCTGATACTGCTAATGTCTGAACACTCTTCAAAGAGAAAGTCTGAAAGTTAATACTCAAAGTGGCTGTCTGGAGTAAATACCAGAACTGGGGCATGCAAATGCTTAAAACTTGGGAACATGAGCAGTTACATTGCATGCATATGACGTGTTTGTTTGTTTTGCAGGTAGTGCTTCAGTTTCTAACGTTCTTGTTGTTTCAGGCACTATAGCTCCCAGGAAAGTTCGAGAACAGCCAGTCGCACACAGATATCCCACAAAGGTCAACAGAGAAAGAGTCATGGATCAAATGCAAGCTGATTTAGCTGACTTGAGACTGAGGATGGAAAATTTTATGACCCTTATGGCAGGAATGGGTCAGAATCAGGAACGTCTGCGTGAGTTGGTTGAAAATAGTCAAGCTGGGAACAACGGTACTGCTGATGGAGGTAATCGTAATGGTGCGGGCGCCCGTCAGGTTGAAATCCCTGTGACACAGCCAGGGGTTACCATAATCAATGATGGACTGAACAATGTACAAATGGACGGTCAAGACGAACAATTCACTCTGCTAGACGAAACTGAAGGACAAGGGGCTGAAATGAATAGGATGTTTGAGGAGATGGCAGAACAGATCAGGGCTATTCAATCTCAGAACTCTTTGGGATTCGACATTACTGACTTGGGCTTGGTTCCAGGGGTTAGAATCCCTTACAAGTTCAAGGTCCCAACTTTCGAGAAGTACAATGGCACAATGTGTCCAAAGACTCATCTTCAGTCCTTTGTAGGAAGGATTGCGGCCCACACTGATGATGAAAAGCTATGGATGTACTATTTCTAGGACAGCCTGGTTGGGGCCTCCTTGGAATGGTATATGAAGTTAAGTAGAGTCAACATTAAGAGCTGGAAGGACCTGGCAGAGGCTTTCGTGAGGCAATACCAGTATAATTTGGACATGGCTCCAAATCGCACTCAACTGCAAAACATGTCTCAAACTGCTAAGGAGGGATTCAAAGATTATGCTCAAAGGTGGCGTCAGCTCACTGCCAGAGTGCAACTACCACTGCTGGAGAATGAGATGGCTGATATGTTCATGGGGACATTGCAAGGTGTGTTTATTGAAAGATTGGCGTCTTGTTCGGCTACCAAGTTCAATGATATAGTAATTGCTGGAGAGAGAGTCCAGGCCTTGTTAAAGATGGGAAAGATTCAGGATACAAGTGCAAGCAGCTCGAATGGAGTAAGAAAAGCTTTCAGCGGACCCCCGAGAAGAAGGGAAGGTGAAACCAATGCTGTATTTGGCCGAGGACGGGGCCGAGGATATAGAAGATCATATGAGCAAGTGGCAGCTGTCACAATCCCTGCCAATCTTGTGCAGCAAATACAACCTCAACAACAACAACAACAGAAGCCGCAACGTAACGACTATCAACAAAGACCTTATCAGCCAAGGCAGACTCGCCCGGCTAATAGGGTGCTTGAGGCAATTCCCATGACATATGTTGCATTGCTACCAAGATTGCTAGACCTGAATTTGATACAACTGAGGACTTTGGCACCACCACCACCTGGAGAGCTTCCAGTGGGGTACGATGTCAATGTTAGATGCGCTTTCCATTCAGGGGCACCCGGGCACTCAACTGAGAAGTGCAGGACGCTACATCACAAAGTTCAAGATCTGATTGACTCCAAGGCGATTAACTTTGCACCACCGCCAAATGTTACTTCAAACCCTATTCCGAATCACGGAGGGGCTAGAATAAATGCTGTTTATAATGGTGAGAAGTTAAGTCTGATTATGAGTATAGGAGAAGTGAAGACTCCACTGTTGGTGGTGAAGGAGAGGCTGTTGAAAGGATAAGTGTTTCTGGGATACAATTCTGATTGTGAGAAATGTTTGAATTTAGTGAACGGTTGTGAAGACCTGAAGATGGGGTTTCAGAATTTGATTGATGAAGGATCTTTGCAGTTTGACAAAGTTGATAGTGAAGCTAATGATGTGTCCACTATAACCATTTTCTATGATCTAGCTGAGATGCCCGCAAGAAGAGAGCCTGTGACCATTTATGCTCCTGAAGTCAGTCCTGTGACTATCACTGTTCCTGGGCCTGTACCTTACACAGACGATAAAGCCATTCCATGGCATTACGGCTCAGATGTGTACGTGGAAGGGAAAAAAGTGGAGAGTAAGTCAGTAGTTGTTGACCCGACTGTAGTGAATGTCGGAGGGGTTGGAGGTTTTACGAGAAGTGGTCGTCTATTTGCTCCCCCAGTTCTGAGAGGGGATCCTGAGGCTGAGGCTTCGACAAAGGCTAAAGGAAAGAAAACAGCGACTGATGAAACGATAACTCCTGCTGCTGGACAGGGTACCTTTGAGTAGGAGGTGGAGGAATTTATGCGCATAATTAAAAAGAGTGATTATAAGGTGGTCGAACAGTTGAACCAGACACCTTCCAAGATATCAATTCTATCTTTGCTGATGTGTTCTCCTGCACATAGAGAAGCCTTGCTGAAAGTGCTGCAGATGGCCTATGTTCCTCAAGAAATAACTGTTAATCAACTGGAAGCTGTAGTGGGCAGTGTGAATGCGAGCCACGGGTTGGGCTTTACAGATAGAGACCTTACGTCATAGGGCCGTAACCATAACAAAGCACTACATATTACTATGGAGTGCAAGGGTGCTGTGTTGTCGCATGTCCTTATTGATACAGGCTCTTCTCTTAATGTACTTCCGAAGAAAGTATTAATGAAGCTCAATGTTGATGGTATCGTCTTAAGACCCAGTGATTTGATAGTCAAAGCTTTTGACGGGTCCAGAAGATCAGTGTTTGGAGAAGTTGAGTTACCCGTGAAAATAGGTTCTCAAGTATTCAAAAGCACCTTCTATGTCATGGACATTCAGCCTGCGTACAGTTGCTTGTTGGGACGCCCATGGATTCATGCTGCCGGAGCTGTAACTTCCACCCTGTATCAAAAGCTCAAATATGTGGTTGATGGCCAAGTAATTACTGTGTGCGGAGAGGAAGACATCTTTGTGAGCCACTTATCAACTTTCAAATATGTAGAGATGGACGGAGAGATCCATGAGACTCTGTGTCAAGCCTTCGAAGCAGTTAATGTCAGCATTTTGACTCCTATAGTGAGAAGCAGTGAGAAAGAAGGTACCTCCATTCATTCCTACAAGCAGGCAAAGGAAGTGGTTCAGTCAGGAAGCACCCAAGGCTGGGGCAAATTGCTGGAATTGGAGACGAAAGACGACAAGTTTGGTTTGGGTTATTAGCCTAGTGGATCTGATTGGTCTCCAAGTGGTAAAGCCATTAATTTTACAAGTGCTGGGATGCTCGACCGCAACCAAATCTATGCAACTAATGAAGAGGGAGACAGTGATGGTGACTGGGACAACTAGATTCATCTGTGTGCGCTCGGAGAGGAGCTGAAGAACTGGTCTGCTGAAGACATCATCCAAGTTACCTGGCACTCAGAGTAATTTATTTGTTTCCTTTTTCTTATCATGCAGCATTGTCAAATCCAGCATTCTTCCCAAGATGCTAGGATCCATTGTATAGGCCACCATGTTTGTTATGCACTTATTTTACCATGAAATAAAGGACATTTTCAGACAAACTGTGTTCTCTTTCTTTTGTTTTAAATTTTTCACAAAAAAAATATAAAAATGGCAATGTGTTTTTCCTTTTTGTTTTTGTGTTTGCGTCTCTTTTTGAAAATAAGCAGATTCTGAAATAAGCACATCATCTGTGCAGTGTTGATCATCCGAATTCCATTGATAATGTTCCTTCTATGACCATGCATGACTTTGACAATCCTGTCTACCAAGCTGATGAAGGGGTTGAGGAAGACTGTGAACTCCCTGAAGAATTGGTCAGATTGTTGAAACAAGAGGAACGGGTTATTCAGCCTCATTAGGAAGAAATTGAGATCATCAACATCGGCACTGAAGATGTGAAGAAAGAGAGCAAGATTTGGGCCAGTCTGCAGGTCGAAGTAAAGAAAGAGCTGATTGGTATGATGCGTGAGTATGTGGATATCTTTGCCTGGTCGTATCAAGATATGCCAGGGTTGGATACCGACATCGTTGTGCATAAGCTACCACTGAGAGAAGAATGTCCTCCGGTGAAACAGAAGTTGAGAAGAACTCGTCCCGACATGGCGATGAAGATCAAGGAGGAAGTTCAGAAGCAATGGGATGCCGGATTCTTGGCTGTAACTAGTTACCCACCTTGGGTAGCTAACATTGTACCTATACCGAAGAAGGACGGCAAGGTCCGGATGTGCGTTGATTATCGGGATTTGAATAGAGCAAGCCCAAAAGATGACTTTCCGTTGCCACACATTGATGTGTTGGTAGATAATACTGCTCAATTCTCGGTATTTTCCTTCATGGATGGCTTCTCCGGGTATAACCAGATTAAGATGGCACCGGAAGACATGGAGAAAACAACATTCATTACCCCGTGGGGTACATTCTGCTATAAGGTCATGCCCTTTGGTCTGAAGAACGTCGGGACAACTTATCAGCGGGCTATGGTCACATTGTTCCACGACATGATACACAAGGAGATAGAGTGTTATGTGGACGATATGATTGCTAAGTCCCGAGACGAAGAAGAGCATCTGGTCAATCTCAAGAAGCTGTTTGATAGACTGATAAAATACAAGTTGAGGTTGAACCCAAACAAGTGCACTTTCGGAGTGCGTTCCGGGAAACTGCTGGGTTTCATTGTTAGTCAGAAAGGAATTGAGGTAGATCCTGCAAAAGTAAAAGCAATTCAAGATATGCCTGCACCGAGAACAGAAAAAGAAGTGTGCGGGTTTTTAGGGAGGTTGAACTACATTTCACGGTTGATATCTCATCTAACTGCCACGTGCGAGCCAATATTCAAATTGCTAAGGAAAAGAGCAAACGGTCAGGTGGAATGAGGACTGCCAAAGAGCCTTTGACAAGATAAAAGAATATTTGCAGGAGCCTCCAATTCTAATGCGTCCAGTTGAAGGAAGACCTTTAATCATGTACTCGACTGTGCTAGAAGGGTCAATAGGGTGTGTTCTAGGCCAACATCTTGGAGAAACCAGCGTTGACCGGAAGGGTTGCTAGGTGGCAAATGATCTTAACTGAGTATGACATACATTATACTTCTCAGAAAGCCAACAAAGGAAGTGTATTGTCAGATTACCTTGCACAACAACCTCTTGAAGATGATTATCAGCCAATGAAGTTTGATTTCCCTAATGAGGACATCATGTACCTCAAAGAAAATGATTGCGAGGAACCACTTCCAGAGGAGGGGCCAGACCCTGAATCCAAATGGAAGTTGATGTTTGATGGGGAAGTCAATATAAATGGACGTGGAGTTGGTGCCGTTCTTATCACTCCCGAAGGTGTTCACTTTCCCTTCGCTGCCAGAATTACATTTGGTTGCACCAACAATGAAGCGGAATACGAGGCATGCATAATGGGAATAGAGGAGGCTATTAATCTTCGGATTAAGACCCTCAATATATTCGGAGATTCAGCCCTCGTTATTAACCAGATTACCGGCAAGTGGTATACGCATCAAGAGCATCCAATTCCATACAGGGATTATGCCAGAAAACTGTTGACGTTCTTCACGAGAGTTAAGCTTCAGTACATACCACGTGATGAAAATCAGTTTGCCGACGCTTTGGCCTTTCTTTCTTCGTCTATCAAAATCTTGTGTTGGAATTACATGCCCAGAATTGACATTTCCAGGCTTGATGCACCAGCTCATGCTTTCTCTGTAGACGCAGTGTCTGATGAGAAACCTTGGTACTTTGATATCAAGTTTTTCCTGGAAAAGCAAGAATACCCAGCTGGGGAATCTTCCAATGACAAGAAGACCTTAAGGCGACTTGCTGCTAGCTTCTTCTTGAACACAGACGGGGTTTTGTACAAGAGAAACTTTGACATGGTCTTGCTCAGATGCGTGGATAGACACGAAGCAAGCCTGTTAATGTAGGAAGTCCATGAGGGATCTTTCGGTACCCATGCAGGAGGGCATGCTATGGCTAAGAAATTGCTGAGGTCGGGGTATTACTGGATGACAATGGATGCAGACTGTTGTTCCTTCGCTCGTAAGTGCCACAAGTGCCAGATTTATGCAAACAAGGTGCATATTCCTCCAAGCCCGCTCAACGTCATGTCATCTCCTTGGCCCTTTTCTATGTGGGGCATTGACATGATCTGGAAGATAGAGCCTACTGCTTCAAATGGTCATCGCTTCATCTTGGTCGCGATTGATTACTTCACTAAATGGGTTGAAGCAGCATCTTATGCCAATGTCACTCGTCAAGTGGTAGCCAGATTTTTGAAGAGGGACATCATTTGCAGATACGGAGTGCCCGAAAGAATCATCAATGACAATGGTTCTAACTTAAATAACAAGATGATGGCAGAATTGTGTCGAGACTTCAAGATCCAGCATCACAATTATTCTCTTTACCGACCAAAGATGAATGGTGCAGTAGAGGCAGCAAACAAGAATATCAAGAAGATTGTGCAAAAAATGGTTGTCACTTACAAAGATTAGCATGAGATGTTACCATTCGCGCTGCATGAGTACCGAACGTCAGTCAGGACGTCGACTGGGGCAACTCCCTTCTCATTGGTATATGGTATGGAGGCAGTCTTGCCTGTGGAAGTAGAGATTCCTTCATTGCGTGTGATGATGGATGTGAAGCTTGATGAGGCTGAATGGGTGCGTGCTCGTTACAATCAGCTATATCTAATTGAGGAAAAGAGATTAGCGGCTATTTGTCATGGTCAGCTTTATCAGAGGAGAATGAAGCGAGCATTCGACCAACGAGTACGTACTCGGGAGTATCAAGTAGGAGAGCTTGTGCTCAAGAGGATTGTTCCTCCAGGTTCAGATCACAGGGGCAAGTGGACCCTAAACTACGAAGGACCATTCATAGTGAAGAAAGTTTTCTCAGGAGGAGAACTGATGCTCACTACTATGGATGGAGAAGATTTCCAATCCCCTGTCAACTCGGACGCAGTTAAAAAATACTTCGCATAAAGAGACCCGCTGGACACAAAAACAGAATTAAAGTCCAGGAAAAAAAAGGGCATCCCGGCGAGCTAAAAACAGAATAAAAAGCTCGGGAAAAAGTTAGGGAAAATAAATTTAAAAAAAATGTACACCCGCTGAGTTGAAAAGCCACATCGGACAGCTCAAGCAAAAAAGGGTATCCCGGTAGATCGAAAACCCGAAAGGGCGATCCACGCAAAACAAGGGAATAAGCGAACAACTGTGATTCGAGTAATCTGAACCAAATCATCGTTTCATACAACCTGAAAATATCAGAAGGATAGGAATCAGTCCCCTCATCTTCTCAGCAAGCAAAAGCAAGAATGGAGAGTTTTGAAGACATGCTGGTCATAGCAGAGAGGGAACTCATTGGGATGTTGTACCCATTGCCATTAGGATAGTTTGTTTTCTCAATTTTATGGTGGCTACCTCTTTCCAGGTGGTTGCTTCCTGATGTAAATCTTTGCCTATTTAGAGGTCTTTCAATAAAAAGAATATTCAATCAAAAAGTTGTGTGGTGTTTATTTTTGTTTGCAAAATGTCCTGAATTTTTGGCAAAAATAGCATTGCATTTAAAACATGGTGATAATTTGAAAGAAAATGACATTGCAGGGAAACATTTGAAATCTTCTTTGAGTGTCGAGTGACGATGGATGAACAGATCATACCACGCAAGTCCCCGGGGCACACATATGTTTTCTGTTGTTGCAAGTTGCAGGATGGCGTTACATTCTCCCAAGCAGAATTTTCCCCAACTAAGTCTTGGCAGGTAGCCCAAGCAGTTTATCTTCCCTAGTGGAGTATACCCAGCAAGCAGTGGGAGGCCCATTCCCCACAGAGTTTATTTGTCAGAAGTATCTTCCCAACCAGCAGGGAAACATTCTCCAGCACTCGTCTGTGTTCGTGCTTTATTACTGCTCGTCTGCATTTCTCCAACACTCGTATGTGTTATCACTTTGGTATTGCTCGTTTGCTCTCCCCAGCAGTGGCCCATGCTTGCTTTATTGCTGCTCGATCTTGGTTGTTGCTCGTCTGCAATTTCCAACACTCGTCTGTGTTTGATCTTTGGTGTTGCTCGTCTGCAATTTCCAACACTCGTCTGTGTTTGATAATTGTTGGTGCTCGTTTGCACTTCCCACCACTCGGCTGTGGTTGATATTTGATATTGCTCGTCTGCATTCTCCGACACTCGTCTGTGTTTGTTATCTGTTTGAAGCTCGTTTGCATTGTTTGGATACTCGTCTGTATCATCCCTAACACTCATCTGTGTTAGCTTATATCTGTATGTGTGGATTTGCTGATTACCTTGGTACTCGTCTGTATTGCTACTCCAAATGCTTGTCTGTGTTGAATTTCTGGTATTCGTCTATACCAATAGCTGATACTCGTCTGTATCATTGCTTGAAGCGCTCGTCTGTGTTTCTTAGATCATCGTCTGATACTCGTTTGTATCATTGACTTTTGACACTTGTTAGTGTTATCTTGATGATCATCCAATACTCGTCTGTATTGAAGAGGTTTAAAATCCTGACTGTGGGAATAAATGTCAAAATGATTACCGGTCCTGGCGTAACAGGATTATCCAAAGGAGGCTCATCTGTCTCAAGCACCACTTATTAGTGTTGCACCTGGCGTAACAGGTTTTCTCGAAGAAGGCTCATCTGTCTTATACCATATATCCACGGATAATATATGAAGAGGGTTCGTCTACCTTAATTATGCATGTCTATCCCACAGACTTTAGTGCATCCCGGTCCTGGCTTAACAGGTATATCCGAAGGAGATTCGTCTGTCTCAGGTCATATGTTCTTGCAAAGTATATGAGGGCTCGTATGTCCAGCTCTTGGCATAACAGGATTGTTCGAAGAAGACTCGTCTGTCAAAGTATTCTGATTCCAGATAACAGTGCAACCTTGGAAGGAGCTCGTCTGCTTTCTCTCTGTTTCAATCACCAAAGCGTCATTTGGTTGGGTTTATTTCCCAGTTTTTGCATTCTTCGTCAGAGTGCAAATTTCTGGTCTTCTTGGTATTCAACCACAGTTTATCTTGAACGGTCGATAACCCGTTCTACCGTCCTTTTCAGATTAACAGTTGTTTGAATAGGGGCAGCTGTAACACCCCAAATTTGCCCTCTTCTTTTTAAGCATCATATCACATCATATTCATCATGAACATATCATATTCTTAGCATCCTAGCATGGAAAGATGAGGCATAACATTTCTCATGACCTAGCATTAGGCATATGATCATCTGTGGAGGTCTTTTGAAGCATCACAAGCCATGACAAGGGGCCCATTGGATTTGTTCAAGTCCTATGAGGGGTCTACATTGCATTTACAAGTTCAAGTCCATTTACAAAAGCTCAGAAGGCTGGAAGATCATCAGGGAATCCAGGCTAGGGCAAAGCTCCTACACAATGGTCCCTAACTAGGGTTTGAGTTTCAAGCATGAAAACTTCAAGACTTTGGCCATTTCATTTGGGCAAAGTCTTTTACATGTTAAGAGGATCCTAGGGATGAAATTTTGTGAGAAAATTCCTTGTGGAAGTCAAGAATTTCTTCAGTTGCTTGTAAATGAAGAAACCGGTCAACTGTGCCTTAGAAAAGTCAACTGTGAGATTTCAAGGGGTCCAACCCCATTTTTCTAGCCAAGGGATGTTCTTATAATGTTAAAAGAGGGTTGGCAAGTTCAAAGATCAAGAATCATGAGGTTTTGAGGTGTTTTGCAAAATTGGTGTGAAGTTGGTTATGGAAAATGCCATTTTTGGCAAGTTTTTGCCCTAAAATTCAAGTGAGCGTAACTTGGTGAAAAAATCTTCAAATGGACCAAAGTCAAACATGAAAGTTGGAGATTAAAGCCTCCCATTTTCAAAAAGTACAAGTACTTTTTCATAGCCTTCATGGTTAAGAAGTTAAGGCCCTCGAAAATTTCATAAAAACTAGGGCAAAACTTGATTTTTCATTTGTGCACCAAAGCAAAAAGTCATGAAACTTAATTTTGAGTATTGGTACATACCAAATGAGGTTCCAATATTACAATGCAATTCAAATAGGTCATTTTGCACCAAGAAATACACCAAATTCGTGCATAATGAGAATTTCATTCCCTAAGTGCAAAAAGTGCATGTTCATGAAAATTGTATGACACTCTCATCCAATGGCCAGGATCTCTTTGGTTTGAAATCAAGGGTCAGATGTGGAATGCACATGGGTAGGAAGCAAGGCAATGCATGAGGTTTTCATTATATCACAACAAACTTGAAAATTTGGCAAAATATCTCACACTCTCTTTTCACACGTGCAAGAGGCCTCATTCTTTCAGCATTTCCTCATTACCTCATACAAAAGCAAATTAGGGTTTTAGAAGGATCCAGATCTCTCTCATTTCACAGCTCTCAATTTTTTGCTCACTTTGCATTTTCATTCGAATCTTGCTCCACACTTGTTCTCTTCACAAACCAATCACAGATCCTTCATCCTTGAGAGCTCAGGATCACAAATCTCTCTATTGTTCAAGCTAATTCTCAAGATTCATCACCTTGCCATTTCAGGGCAGCAAGCCTCAAACTCTTAGATCCAGCAAGTTTCAAGAGTCTAGTTGCATTTATTTTGCAACTAGAGTGCATTTGGAGTGGATTGGCAGCATTTTCTTGGCTTATCACAAGCTATTTCAAGATCTGCAAGCTTCAGGTGAGTCCAAATTCTTAGATCTAGAAATGAAAATAGAAGTGTGTGTTATGATCTACTTGTTATGATGATCATTCTGCTGGTTTTATATTCAAATTTGGTGCATTATTGAGCTTGATATGTGAATCTGAAGTTTCATGGTTCAAACTGTTTGTCCTCGATCCAGTCTAGTCTTTGACTTATTGTGAATTTCATCATCATATTTGAACTCAGGATGGTTTGATTGCTTGATCTGGAGCTTTTGAGGTTTTATTATTGAGTTTTGTTTATGTTGTGAGTTTTCCGGTGCCGGAGCCCTAGCTCCGGTCACCGGAATCTAGGCTGTGTAATTAGGGTTTCTAAATGGAGAAGATGATCTCCTCACCCTCAGATCCTCTCATTTGAACGCATGATATGTTGCCACCTCAATTAATGACCCCCTCCCCCTCACGTGCCATTTCATTTTATAATTTCATTCTGATATTCTTTGTGTTGCGCATACCATGGTAATTAGTGTGTTCCTTCACTCTGAACCAATCCTTTTGCCACGTCAATTAATGAAATGAATCCCAGGATGTGTTTGTTTGATCCATTGGCTTGTATTTTTTTCACATTTTTCTCTGAGTTTCTACCCTATATACTTGCGCAAATTGGGTGGGCTTGCCCCTGCTATCTACACCCCCTATCTTTAGGCCCATCTGAATTGAACCTGATTTTCTTTCTTTTCGCACCTCCTGCCTTTGTCTTCATTTTTATTTCTTTTTTTTTAATTCACTTTGTTTCAATTTTGGTTTCCAATTTTTAAAAATACTTCTGAGTGTAAAAAAATTATGAAAAAATTCATGGATATTAATTTGAATTTTCTTTAATTTTTCATATTTTTATTTGTCATTTATTTTATGTTGACACGTGTAAATTAATTCCCTCATTTAATTAATTCATTTTAATTATTATTTGTGCATGTTGTCTTGTCCATTTTCCATATTGATCCTCATTTTGAGTTTCTTATTGGTTCTTTTTGCTCTGGATTCATAAGAAGATGTAGTTCAAGTGTGATTTTTTTTCTGATTTTTAGGAACTTGTTCATTTGGTTTTGGCCCTTGACTTGTGAAGGAAGTTTCTTAACCCTAGTTAATGTTTGAGCCCTCTTTTGACTTGCATAGCTTCTGAGTTTCTTCTTATCCTTTTGGCATATTTTTATATCATGAGTGAAGATCTTTTGTCCAAGGTTGTGGAATTTTTGGGTGCATTTTTGATTTGATTTGGATTTTGGTTCTCAACTTGTCCCATTTTGCTTCTTTTTTATCATAAGTCCTCTCCTTAGCTTAGAAGGGCACTTGTGCCAACTTCTTCATCTTATTTGGGGTCTCCTTAGGGTATTGATACCTTTCTGATTTTGGTTTAGGGTTTGTCTTTTGGAAATCTTGCATTTGGTTTACCTTTGAAGTTCATCCTTTCTTTTGTTCATCCATCTCACCTTCTTTGCTTCTTTCTTCCCATAATGTGAATGTTTAGCTTTGTGCTTCTCTTCTCTTCATCTTTCTTGCTTCTAAAGCACTTATTTAACTTGATATGGTTCTGGTCTTGGGCCTTGAGTTCATGTTTTTTTTATTTTGCTTTGCATCCTCTTATGTTTGTTTTGCTTTGCCATGTGATTCATGTTGCCTCATATTGACTTGTATGCTTCTTTTCTCATTCTTGTGACTTTCATTTGCATTGAGCATTTGTGTGTATGAATTCACTTCTGTTTGTATGATGTTGGCATGTCATTATATTCATTTTGTTTCACTTGTATGCTTGTGTCACTAACCTTTTCAGGGGCTATGGTAAGTGAGAGGTGTGGATGTGACTCCCACATCTCCAAATCTCATCTCTTCTCTTCTTATTTCTTACTTGTGCTAACCTAGTGATTGTTGGGCTTAGGCATTACTTCCCTCTCCTCCTTTTCTTCTTCTTCTCTTCTTCTTTCTTTCTTCTTTAGGATAGTAAACCTCACTAACCTAGGATTTCCCATGCATGACAACATTTAGGATTCTTTAGTCCCCCATTAGACTTTTGCCTTTGTGATCCTTTTGGTTTCTCTTCTCTTCTCATCTCAAAACCCTAAAAACACTTAATAAAGTTTGAAGTGATACCTTGAGCAATAGCCTTATCCCATGAGGTACTTGTAGTCTTTCCATCTTGGGATAGTACAAGCTTATCTTGTGATGCACAAGTCTGATCAAGATATCATCTTCACCAAGAAAATCATAAAAAACACTTCTTCACTGTAAATAACAAAAACACTTAATAAGTTAATGAGTTAGTGAGCTTAGGCCCTAATCTCTGGATTCAAGTTTTGGGGATCTTCTCCTTACTTGAGTGTGCTTGTTCTATTATTCCATCTTGGAATGTAGTGGCAAGTGCACATTCCATGGAAAAGAGCTTGAGTTCACTTCCTTGTGACACACTCATAAAAAGCTTCATAAAAAACACAAACAAACAATAAGTGTCTTTCCTTCGGGAATTCTTTTCTCAACTCCTTCGCTCCGTACGCGAACTTGCTCATACTTTCCATTTTGCAAGACGGTTACGCACTCGTCATCCGAGTCTGCAACACCTGATTATTGGCATAGGCAGTTCAAGCCTTAATTCACAAGAAATTTCTTTTCTACCCCTAGTTAGGGGAACTACGGCGTCTCTGATCCTCATTGTCCAGATGAGGTACGTAGACAGCGGGGTAGGGCCCGTTCAAGCACAATCTTTATTTTCCCTACATTTTTCCCTTTTCTTTCTTTTTATCCAGTTCAGTCCCTTTTCTTCGCAATAGTTTTCATTTCTTCACCCTTTGAAGCAGTTTCTTTGCAAGCGTGGATCCCGTCGGGTACGGCGGACGATCTGGGGTGCTAATACCTTCCCAGGTCGTAACCGACTCCCGAACTCAGTCTCTTTGGTTCGCAGGACCCGTGTCCTTCCTTTTCTTTTCCTTCGGTTTGTGCAGCATTACCATTCCCGTTCCTTCGGGATAAAAATGTATGGCTGGCGACTCTATTCTTTTCCGCGCCACTTTCGCGTTTGTACCAGGATGGAAATCTGGGGAGCGACACCCACCAAACAAAAAATCCAGTCCAGACAGTCCAGTATAATATATGATGCAGAAAATGAATACTGAAAACTGTAAATAAAGCTGCAAATAAACAACAGTAAAAATACAACACAAAACAACAAGAAATCAACACCCAAAGAAACAGAAACACGCAAGCGCTAGGAGAGACTCTCAAGGGAACCAGAGACTCTGGGTTCGGTCCCCAGCAGAGTCGCCAGTTGTCGCTCCCTGGATTTCCATCCTGGTACAAACGTGAAAGTGGCGCGGAAAAGGTAGAGTCGCCAGCCAGGCATTTTTATCCCGAAGGAACGGGAATGGTAATGCTGCACAAACCGAATAAAGAAAAGAAAAGAAAAAGGTCCTGCGAACCAAAGAGACTGGGTTCGGGAGTCGGTTACGACCTGAGAAGGTATTAGCACCCCAGATCGTCCGCCGTACCCGACGGGATCCACGCTTGCAAAGAAACTGTTTCAAAGGGGGGAGAAATGAAAGTTGTTGCAAAAATAAGACTGGAACTGGGAAAGAAAAGAAAATAAAATGGAACTGAAAAAGAAATGAAAAGAAAAATGTAGGGAAAATAAATATTGTGCTCGAACGGGCCCTACCCCGCTTTCTACGTACCTCATCTGGACAATGAGGATCAGAGTCGTCGTAGTTCCCCTGACTAGGGGTGAAAAAGATTGCTTGTGTCTTAAGGCTTGAACTTCCTATGTCAATGCTCAGGTGTTGCAGGCTCGGACGACGAGTGTGTTACCGTCTTGCAAAATGACAAGTAGGAGCAAGTTCGCGGACGGAGCGAAGGAGATGAGAAAAGAATTCCCAAAGGAGACACGCTTATTGTTTGTTTGTGTTTTTTAGAGGCTTTTTATGAGTGTGTCACAAGAAAGTGAACTCAAGCTCTTTTCTATGGAATGTGCACTTGTCACTACATTCCAAGATGGAATAATAGAACAAGCACCCTCAAGTAAGGAGAAGATCCCCAAAACTTGAATCCAGAGATTAGGGTTTAGGCTCACTAACTCATTGAATTTATTAAGTGTTTTTGTATTTTTTGAATGAAGAAGTGTTTTTTATGATTTTCTTGGTGAAGATGGTATCCTGATCAGACTTGTGCATCACAAAACAAGCTTGTACTATCCCAAGATGGGAAGACTACAAGTGTCTCATGGGATAAGGATATTTCTCAAGATATCACTTCAATCTTTATTAAGTGTCTTTTTAGGGTTTTGAGATGAGAAGAGAAGAGAAACAAAAGGATCTCAAAGGAAAAAGTCTAATGGGGGACTAATGAATCTTAATTGTTATCATGCATAGAAAACCCTAGGTTAGTGAGGTTTACTATCCTAAAGGAAGAGAAGATTAGAAGAAGAGAAGAATAGAAGAGGAAGGAAGTAAGGCCTAAGCTCCAACAATCACAAGAATAGATAATATCAATAAGGAAAAGAGAAGAGATAAGATTTGGAGATGTGGGAATCACATCCACACCTCTCACTTACCAAAGCTCCTGAAATGGTTAGTGACACAAGAATAAATGCAACACAAAATGAACATAATGTCAAAACAAATTCACACAACCAGAAGTGAAGTCTTAAACACAAATGCCAAATGCAAATTCAAAGCACAAGAATGAGGAAAGAACTACACAACTCAACATGAAGCATTATGAATCACCATGACAAAACAAAGTAAACATGAGAGAATACAAAGCAAACTAGTCAAAGCAACACCACAAAGTCCAAGACCAGAACCCTAACATGTTAAGAGAGTGCCTAAGGATCATGTAAGATGAAGAAAAGAAGCACACAAAGTCAAGTATTTACATCATGAGAAGTAAAGAAGCAAAGGAAGTGAAGTGAGCATGCATAAGAGTGAATGAACTTCAAAAGCAAAAAAACACAAAATTTCTCAAGGCACAAACATCAATTCAAGACTAGAGGGGTATCAACAACCTAAGAAGGCTCTAAAAAACTTAAAGAAGTTGGCACAAGTGCCCTTCTAACCTAAGGAGTGACCATATGACCCAAAAGGGAACAAAAGAGGAAATGCAAAGAACAAAAATTCAAATCAAATCAAATATACATCCAAAAATTCCACAAACTTGCACAAATAATCTTAAATTATACAATATCAACATGCCCAAAGGAGGGGATCAAAATCAGAAGCATAGCAATTCAAACAAGGGTTCAAACATGGATTAGGGTTAGAAGGCTTCATGCACAAGTTAGAGACCAAAATCAATTAAGCAAACTGCTAAAAATCAGAACAAAAAAACTTCAACAAACTACATCTCATCATGAATCCAGAGCAAAAAGAATCATTTAAAAATTCAAAATAATGACCAAGATAGAAAATGAACAAGCCAACATGCTTCAAAATGAAATAAAAACAATTAATTAAAAGAAACAATTAATTCCAGCGTGGCAAATAAAAATAAATGAAAAATAAAAATGCCAAAAATTAGAGAAAACTCAAAGGACCAATCATGAATTTTTTTTATAATTTTTGAAGACCTATTTCTATTTTTAAAAATTAAAATTCAAACTGAAAATAAAATAAAATAAAAAATAAGAAATAATGAAGTTGAGGTGCAAATAGCAATGGGATCAGTTCATTCTGGATGGGCTTACAAAGACAGGGGGTGCAAAAAGCAAGACAAGCCCAATAGGTCTGTGCAGGGTCACAACAAATATAGTGGTAATTCAAAAAATCAGGGAAAATGACAAACCATTGGATCAAATAAACGCATGAGATTCAGTTAATCATTTAAACCTAGTATGCACATTCATTAGATAGGGTATGAGAACATGGTAGCTTCAGTGAGGTGCACCACACAATGCATTATTCAGATTACAATTTAAAACATAAAATCACGTGAGGGAGAGGGTGGATTTTAATGCGCTGTCACAACCTCCTCCTTCCAGATCAAGGATCCAAGGGCCCTGCTTCATCTTCTTCCTTCAACTCAGTCCAGAATCCGGTGACCGGAGCCCTAGCTCCGGCACCGGAAAATTCATCCATATGAACAAACTAACACAGAAATCACTCAAACTATCCAGATCAAACAATCAAAACATGCTGAATCCAAATATATCCATGAAATTTCCAATGGATCAAAGACTAAATTGGATCGAAGACAAACAGATTTACATGTCAAACTTCAAATCATCATAAAATACTTAATACTCATCCATTTTTCAAACAAATTATCACAAAATCATCAGCACAACAAGTAGATCACAATGCATACATTTAATTTCAAGTTTAGATCCACGAATTTCAGAGCATACCTGAACTTGCAACTCCTTCAAAACACCAAGATAAGATCCCTCCAACTGCAGATCTGCTCCTTTTGACCTCCTCTTGCAAAATAAATGCAAGATGGAGCTTGAGGGAAGCTGGATCTTGGAATCCAAAAGCTCTTGCTCTTGAATGGTACCTCTATGATTCTTCACTCTCAGCTTGAATGAGTATGAGCAATGTGATCCTTATGGTTCAAGGAAGAAGAATATGTGAAGAGTTTTTGCAGTGAGTGCTTGAGGAGATAAATTCGAAAGGAAATGCAAGAGAGCAAGAAAATGTGAAACTGAGAAATGATAGAGCCTCCACACGAATTTAGGGCATGCTTTTCTTTTATATGCTTTGTATTTTCACCTGACTAGGGTTTTTGAATCAAAAGTGTCATGAGGATTGTGATTGAGGTGTATTTGCCAAATTGCATGAAAAGTGTGACTGCCTCATACACCCGTGAAAACCTTCCCTTAAGTGTGCATTCTGACTTCAATCCATCCCTTGATCATCCTTGAATCAATCTTGGCCCTTGGATACAAGCTGATCATGCTTTGTGAATGTTTTTGCCTTTTTGCACTTAGAGAAATATCTTGTACCTCATGCACGAATTTGATGATGTCTTTGGAGAAAAATAACACTTATGCAATGAATTGTAACATTATGATCTTATTTAGTCCAGGAAATAACTTGGAAATGATGTACATGAGTTTTTGCATTTAGATGAAGCTTGAAATTCAAGGCATGCCCTAAAAACTAAGCAATTTTTGAAGGCCCTATCTCACAATCCATGAGGGCTATAAAAATGTAATTATACTTTTTAAAAATGGGAGAACCTAATATTCAACTTTCATGTTTAATGGCAACTCATTTGAAGCTTTTTTCACCATGTTATGTGTCTTTGAAAATTAGGGCAAAAAGTTGCTAAAAATTGCAAATTCCATGACCAACCACATGCCAAAAATGGAAAACTCCTCAAAACCTTTTGATTCTTGATATTTGACCTTTCCAAACCTCTTATAAGGTTATAAGAACATCCCTTGACTTGAAAAATAGGGTTGGACCCTTTGAATTCCCACAGTTGACTTCTAGAATGTACAGTTGACCAATTTCTTCTTTTACAAGCAACTGATGAAATACCTGACTTCCACAAGGAGTTTTCTCACCAAATTTCATCCCTAGGATCCTCTTATCATATGAAAGACTTTTCCCAGATGAAATGGCCAAAGTCACAAATTTTTCATGCTTGAAAGTGAAACCCTGATTTGGGATCATTGTGTAGGAGCTTGCCCTAGCTTGAATTCCCTGATGATCTCCCAACCTCTTGGGCTTTTGTGACTGATCTTGAGCTTGTGAATGCCATGTAGACTCCTAATAGGACTTGGCCAAATCCACCGGGCCCTCTTATTATTGCTTGAAATGCCTCAAATCCCTCCACAGATGATCATATGCCTAATGCTAGGTCATGAGAATGTTATGTCTCATCTTTCCATGCAAAGATGTCAAGGATATGATATTCTTATTATGATTATGGTATGATGATGATGCTTAAAAAGAAGAGGTCAAATTTGGGGTGTTTACACGCGGAAAAGGTAGAGTCTCCATCCAGGCATTTTTATCCCGAATGAATGGGAAAGGTAATGCTGCACAAACCTGAGGAAGAAGGAAAGGACGAGGCCTTGCGAACCAAAGATCTGGGTTCGAGAGTCGGTTACGACCTAGGAAGGTATTAGCACCCCAGACTGTCCGCCGTACCCGACGGGATCCACGCTTGTTTGTTTGCTTCAAAGGGTGAGAAAAATAACTACTGCTGAACAAAACTGCCGACTAGAACTGAATGAGAAAGGAAACTGGAAAAGAGAAAGAACAGAAGGGGAAAAATGTAGGGAAAATAAAGAATGCTCAAACGGGCCCTACCCCGCTGCCTATGTACCTCATCGAGAAAATGAGGATCAGAGTCGACGTAGTTCGCCTAACTAGGCGGGAACTTTGTTTGTGTTTTTTATGGCTTGAACTGCGTATGTCTATGCTCAGGTGTTGCAGGCTCGTCTGGTACGAGTGTGTTTACCGTCTTGCATGCGAGATAAGTCGTCGCGAGTTCGTATTGAGAGTGACTGAGATGAGAAGAGAATTCCCGCAGGAAAGTCGCTTATTGTTTGTTTTTGCCTTTTAAGAGTTTTGTATGAATTTGGCACATGGAAGTGAATTCAAACTCTTTTCCATGGAACATGTACTTGCTACTACATTCCAAGATGGAATAATAGAACAAGCACACCAAGCAAGGAGAATTTATCCAATACTTGTTTCCTAGGATTAGGGTTTAAGTTCACTAGCTTGTTGAACTTTATTAAGTGTTTTTGTAGCTTTTGTGAAGAAGTGTCTTTTATATTTTCTTTGTGAAACAATCCCTTGATGAGACTTGTACATCATGCTAGACAAGCTTACACTATTCCAAGATGGAATGAATGTAAGTGCCCCATGGAATAAGGCTATACACAAGGGATCATTTCATGCATTTATTGAGTCTTTTTGGATTTGTTTGAAGATGAGAAGAGAAAGACTCAAATGGAAAAAAGGGAAAAAACTAAGGGGGACTAAGACACAACCCTAAGTTATTTATTAAAATGGTGGTCCTAATGGTGAGTGAGGCTTTTCTAATCCTAAAGAGCAAAAGGAAAAGAGAGAAGAAAAAGGATGCAACTTACTTCCTAAGGAAGATAAGTTTGTCCTAGCAATGGGGAAACCTACCAATCACAAATATGAAAGAAAGGAAATGAATTAAATGCATAAAGAAAATGCATAAAAAATAAAGGATAAGGTGAAGGAAACTTACCTCAATCTTCCCCTCTACAAAACAAAGGTTAATGTGCATTTTTATTAAAAAAAGAATGAGGTAAACACACAACAATTTAATCCTAATGCAACTTGGACCTAAACTAGACTCAATCTTAAGTTTAAGGGTGCTTACACTATGCTAAGCTAAAATTCAGCCACTATTTACAACACTTAAACACACAATCAGCTATGAAATACAACACATAATACAAACAACATACTACAACTATCAAACAACATGAAAGTAGGTGTAAAAAGTCAATATTCAGCATGCACTACACCACAAACAGCATACATTTTACAGCACCTATATGCAAAAACAGCTATGAAATACAAAATCCAGATTTGATTATTTTCATTTCTTAATGCACAAACTCATTGAAAAATGCACCAACTTCATCATGAACATGTATTTGAACATGGATCATCATACATAATTGAAATAACATGAACGTTTTGAAGGATTATGCAAGAATGCATCACATGGTTGATTATGCAACAAGTATGCAAAAATGTAGCACATGAATATGGAATATGAACATGATGATCATTAATTATGAACATGCAATATGATAGGTCAACAAGAATGTCAAACTCAATGCAAAATTCAGAATTGAATTGATGTGAATGCTATGATCAAGTATGCAACCAAAGGCAACCAAATGCACATACATACATGATTATGCAAAATGCAACATATCTTGATACAACGAAATGCAAAATGACTTAATGCAATGTGAAACATGTAAAACAGAATGCAACATGATTATTCACATGCCAAATGATGCATAAACATAGCAACAAAATGCAAGAAACCAAGCTATGCACAAAGAAACACAAAAACGCATAATACGCAACATGAACGGAAACGCGTTGAAACGACTCAAAATGGGGGAATTAGCTACTGGAAATGGACCCAAAAATTCCCTAAAATCAATACCTAAACATGTATGAACATTAAAGGCACTAGACATAAGGACTAAGCCATCAAATAAGCAAAAAAAGCCAAAAATTAACAGCGTTAACCGGTTAACCGGTTAACCAAATAGTTAACCGGTTAACGAACCTAAAACTGCCCTGTTTTGTGGCCAATACGCACCCGTTAACTGGTTAACCAAATGGTTAACCGATTAAAACTGAACCAGAATGTGAAAAAAGTTAAGAAATAAGTGCTTTTGGCCACAAACTCACTTCTAATGATCCCTAACATTCCTAGGAACATGCTAACACTAATTTCTACTTAACTGGGACTTATTTACACATGCTAAAACCTATTACCATCTACACCTTAACTCCTAATCCATTACAAATCATAAATCGCAAGCAACACATAACGAAAACGGAAACAATCACAAGCAAAGCGAAAAAGCAATTAAAGAATGCCGAAATGGCGAGATGAAGAGAATAACTTAAAGAAGAAGTGATTTAGATCACCAACCTACGAAGCGGAGAAGTGCGGTGGATATTGCAAGAATCGAGCTTGATCGAAGAGAAAACCAAAAAAATCGTGAAACCGCAAAATAAATGCGTTCTTGATGCTTGAACCGTCGTGTGCTTCCGATAATCCGAAATCCTCACAAAATTCAACAGCTTCTTCTTCCACAATCCACAAAATCAATGGAGGTTGGAAGCTAAGCTTCAAGATCTTCAAGTTTCAATGTGAAACTTGAAAAGCTTCTTCAAAAAGCTTTGGTGAAAAGGGAAAATGGAGGAAAAGTGAGAGAGAAAAAGTGATTGTGAGAGAATGAAGAAACTTGTGAATGAAAATTGTGTGAGCATTTCCTTTGGTTTGGATGAAAATGGATTAAATATGGTTTAGGTTTGGGGCCCAAAAATTAGGCTTGGGATCCAAAATTATGGTTTGGTAGTTAGGTTAGGACTTAGCAATGGAGCTAGGGTTGGTAGTTAGTTAGGGTTAGGGTTGGAGAAGGAATATTCCTTGGAACACTCTAGAAGATGGTAGAACATGGTAGAAGTTTCCAAGGGAAATGGAGTGGAATTGAAGTGGAAAAACAAGAGGGAAAGAATGAAAGGAAGTGTTGAAAGAAAGTGGAAAGAAAAGTGGAGGGAAATGTAAAACCAACCACTTTGCAAATGATTTTTCTTTGATTTTTTTTATGATTCCTCCATCATTTCTTAACCAAATTTGAACCATAGGATCATTGTAACCCTACTTTCATGATATCGATCTTAAAATTCAAGAGTCGACCCTTTTTTACCTAGCTCGGTTGCCTTCTCCCCGATTCCTCGATTTTTAGTCTTCTGGCCAATTGAACCCCTTCCAAAATGAATTTGTGGACGAAGTTTGAACCTTAGGCACTTGACATCATATATGAGACCAAGGAATCCTCTTGGAATCGCAACTTCATGCAGAAGCCCCGTAGAAATGAAACCCTAATTCGGCCTTTTTCGTCAGGAAACATTGCACTGCTTGCCTCCTTTGATCAACCCAAATATTTCCATGGCTTGCAGCTTCAAATGAAGACTTGTGGGATATTGTGAACCCATTGCACCAGGTCGAGAAGCTTTTTGGCCCTTCGATTGCCTTTGTAATGCCTTCAGTTGCTCCAATCCTTGATCACATACCCATGTCTCAGCTATGCTACATATGATGCAATGTTTTTTGTTATTTTATGAATTTATATATGCTAAATGATATGCAAAATGTTGAGGATATGAGAGGGCAAATTTTGAGGTATTACAGTGTTTGGTTAAGCATTCCATATGCTTTAAATTTTCATAATTGCTTCTTATCCCAATTAGAAGCAATTTAACTTCCATCTTGGAAGTAAGTTGTCTTCTAATTTTTTCTCATTTCTTCTTCCTTTTCTTTTCTTCTTCTCTTTTTCCTTATTCATTAGGATAGAGATCCTAAAAACTCACAAACCTAGGATGTCTAAGCATAACAACTCTTAGGATGGTTAGTCTCCCTTAGACATTTTACCTTTGAAGATCCTTTTGGTGTTTCATCTCTTCTCATCTCAAAACAACTTCAAAAGACTTAATAAAGGTTGAAGTGACTTCTTGTGTTATGGACGTATTCCATGGGGAATTTGCATATATCCCATCTTAGGTTAATGTGAACTTGTCTAGCATGATGTAGAAGTCTAAACTTGAAGTCATCCTCACAAAGAAAAGCTAAAAAACACTTCTTCCTTAAAAATACAAAAAATACGTAATAAGTTCAATGAGTTAGTGTACTTAAGCCTTAATATTTGGAATCAAGTCTTGGGGATCTTATCCTTGCTTGAGTATACTTCTTCCTCATTCCATATTGGAGTGATATAAGAAGTGCATACTCCATAGAAAATGACTTGAATACACTTTCTTGTGCCAAATTCAATAAAAGCTTCTAAAAGCATTCAAACCAACAATAAACGTCTTTCCTTCGGGAATTCTTTTCTCATCTCCTTCATTCTTAACGTAAGAACTTACTTATACTTGTCTTTTTGCAAGATGGTAAACGCACTCATGCCAGAAGAGCCTGCAACACATGAGCATAGACATAAGCAGTTCAAGCTTTAAAAAACACAAACAAGTAGTTTTCCTCCCTAGTTAGGGGAACTACGTCGACTCTGATTCTCATTCCCATGAGATACGTAGGAAGTGGGGTATGGCCCATTCAATAACTTTATTTATTTTCCCTACATTTTCCTTACCCCTTTCTTTCTCTTTTCCGGTTCCAGTAGTAGTTTCAGTTCAGCAGCAGTTTATCCTCACCTTTGAAACAGTTCTAGCAAGCGTTGATCCCGTCGGGTACGACAGATGATCTGGGGTGCTAACACCTTCTCAGCTCATAAACGACTCCCGAACTCAGTCTCTTTGGTTCGTAAGACCTTGTTCTTTCCTTTATTTTCCGGTTGTGCAACATTACCATTCCTCCGGGATAAAAATGTTTGACTGACGACTTTTCCTTTTCCGCACCATTTTTTGCGTCTGTACCGGGATGGAAATCCCGGGAGCGACAGTATAGTCAGAAGCAATTGGAAAATCTTAAAGCCAAAGTTGCTTCTATTATTGTCAGTCAGGAGGATATGAAGAATTAGATGGATGTCAGATTTAAGTCTGTGGTTAAGAAGCAAGAGGAATTTGGTTATGATCTCAAGGCAATCATGAAATTATTAAAGAAACCTTAGGCCTAGGATTTAGAACCTGCTTGTTTATTTTATTTTATGGTTTTGAAAAACTTGTCTCACTAATTGTTCTTGTTTTATGGATTGATGTATGATTGTGGACCTCTTTGTTTATATTAATCTATGTTTATGTGTGTTTATTACTTGCTCTTCTTATGTTATTGCATCATTTATGTTTATTACATTATGAGACATTCTCGTGTTGGTAGAAGAAAGTATTAAACTAATTAAAGGAAATTTTCATTCAAAATAAAGAAGTTACATAGAACAGTGTTGAGAATACAAGAAATTAGATCATTTTTAATCCTATTTGTTAGTTTAGTCGTCTATTTATATGTTGTTCAAATACTCTTTTCATTCTTAATCCACTTCTTCATCTTCAGCTGAAAGATCAGTCTCTTTTAATTCTGAAGTTTGAGCTATGTAAGTAGCTAATATGGTTTGAACACCTTTCCCCCACTTAGTTTTTTATCTTCTTTTGTTGCATCTGCAAAAGGTTGTGTAGATCGTTCTTTGATTTCCAAATGTCTTTTCTTTAATGCTTCATCCATCTTCAGTAATTCAAACTCTCTTGCAATATTGTGATTATCACTCTTGTGAGGAATGCGGTTATGAGTGTTTCTCTTCATAATTAATTCTCACTTGAATCTTTTGAAGAGTTGGTTGAATGGTAAAGGATTTAAGGCTAATATGTCTTTATACGATGTTTAGCAGACTCAGTCAAGTACTTCCTCATTAATGATCCTTCACCATATTGGGAACCAACTTGACTTTGATTTCTCTCATTTCTATAAAGCATATCTTGACTATCTAGGGACTCTACTTATCTTTCTCTTTTGCACCTGCTTCTGAATTTGTGTACCTTTTTTATGTGACAAAAGAGGGAGAAATATAGAAGTATTTAATGTTTCTCGTGTAGTATTTATTGTTTCTTATGTGATTAATTTACTATTATATTTTTAATATGATTTGGTTATCTTTTCCTAGTTAAATAACTTTTTAAATTTTCTTGTACATATAACTAAGGGGTGCTTACTAACCTCAACCTTAGTTAGACCCATAAGAAGCTTACAAAACTTATCTTCTAGTGTTGTTAAGAAAGTTAAAAATTACCGTTTTCTTAAATAGAACTCAGGATAAGTTCTCAGAACTTAACTTTGGACTATTAGACTCAGGGAAAGCTTACAAAACTCATACCCTAATGTTGTCAAGAAAACCAAGTATATTTTAATTTCTCAAAAAATGATCTTAGGAGGAGTTTATGTAACTCAATAGAGATTACAAACCCCATGCTCTGATTAATTCTAAGAAATTAAAATAGCCTAAATATTGTCTCTTAAATACTTGTGCTTGTCATCATAAAAAAGGGGGAGAATGTTAGAACAAGTTTTGTTCTTTGCATCATCCACTTTGGTTTTGATGATAACAATTGTATTTAAAAGATAAATGGTATTATCTAATGTGTGTTTAAGTGTGCAAGAAAATAGGTACATGTAGAATCGGATGAAATGGAATGCTTTAGTATGGTTGAGTTATATGATTATGAAGAAACAAAATCTGATAAGACACTTACTAAGTATGGTCCAGTGAAGAGTCTGATGTTGAATTTTCCAGCATCAAAATAAGCGACATATTATTTCCCTACTTTGTAATTGTCTTTAGCTTCTGATAACATACATAACCAATAACAATGCTTTATACTAATCATACTGAAAGAAGTATTGCAATGTCACTTCAGCTAAAGTCAGCTAGAGCCTACATCTCACAAGACTCAAAGAGAGTTGACATAATTTATGTCAACCACTCTTAATGGCTCTAAAGTACAAGACACTTCTGAAGATGCACTAGTTAATGATATTATACAATGGATCAAGATCATCTATGGACAAGTTTATCAATGTGTCATGTACTTGGAAGATATCAAGACATCAACAAAATATATCTTCTCAAACGGCTAGAGTACAATGATATGTTATATAAGTAGCAGAAGCTTTACTTGGAAAATAACAAGGGGAGATAGGAAGGAGAATGAATTTCAAAATGATAGAGATGCTCAATATCTTTATCTGAATGAAGAAAAATAACAAGGTTCATAATAAACAACAGTTTATGCTAAATAGATTCTTATGTTAGATGTTGTAAATTGTAAGTTGACTTATGATTTCCCTAAATTGAATATTCTGGAAATCATAGGTAGTACAAAACTCTTGTTAAGATTTATTTCCATGTACCTCTGATTCAGAATCATGTACACCTTGTTTTCTTTTCCATTGAAGATGTTATTCAGCTGTTAAGATAAAAAGTATCATACTATGTGTTTGAGCATTAGATCCTTCATTGAAGATGTCAATCAAAAGAAGCCTCAAGTTAAGTCTGAGCAAGTTAAGTCTTATACATGAGCTCTAAGCATGGTTTAAGTCTTGGATAAGTGGTCTGAGCAGGTGAAGTCATAAAGATGTGCTATATGAAAATGTTAAGTCTTAGACATGTGCTCTAAGCAAAGGAAGTCTCGATCAGGACCTGGTTGAGCAGGTGAAGTCATAGACATGTTCTCTATGCAAAGTTTAAGTCTTAGACATGTGATTTAAGCAAAGGAATTCTCGATTAGGACCTGGTTGAGAAGGTAAAGTCATAGACATGTGCTCTATGCAAAGGTAAACTCTTAGACATGTTCTCTAAACAAAGAAAGTCTCGGTCAGGAGATGCTTGAATACGTGAAGTCGTAGACATGTGTTCTATGCAAAATTAAAGCCTTAGACATGTGCTTTAAGCAAGGGTTAAGTCTTGGATAGGTGGCCTAAACAGGTTTAAGTCTTAGACACGAGCTCTAAGCAAGGAGGTAGTTTTAGA
The DNA here is from genome assembly GCA_963966055.1 of Lathyrus aphaca. Lineage (NCBI taxonomy): Eukaryota > Viridiplantae > Streptophyta > Magnoliopsida > Fabales > Fabaceae > Lathyrus > Lathyrus aphaca. Next base: position 239,733,501 of record OZ014524.1, on the reverse strand, counting down.
CATGAGCTCTAAGCAAGGAAGACTCAATCAAAAGCTGGTTGTGTTGAAGAATCTTAGACTGTAGAGTCTGAGCAGTTAAAATTCTTATACTTAAGTGTATAAGCAGTTGTAATCAAATTGATTATAGTGAAGAATCTCTTAGAAGACAAGGGGACTGGAGTACTTTCAGTTGTGAGAGGAACTAGGATAAGTCTGTTGTATTCTCTATCATGTTTACTTTACTTTTGTCTATATATTCCGCTATAACTCAACTATGTTTCAAAATCAACGAATAGAATCTGAACTAAGAGCCGAAGTAAATAAAGAGCTCAGAGGAATATAATGCAACCCATTTCTTGTGTATTTTCTCACCTTCAAAATGTTTGTGATAAAAATGTTATTTTTATATAAATAAATATTGAATTGAAAAAATATTTTTTAATTGAAGGTGATTTTATCATCTCTATTGAAAAAGAAAACTATAATAAGATATTTTAGCTCTTTGAAAGCATGGAGCGTGTTTAATCCTAAGAAAGCATTGAGAAAAACTTTTAAAACTAAACTTAATTAGGAAGATCCCCCTCCACCACTATTTTTAGAGATAAACTCCACTCACAAAATAGATTACACTAAATTATAACTCGAATTTATATATAAAAATTTAATATCGAGAGTATTTAGATTTTTCTAAAAGCATTATCTTTTATATTAATTTTTTTTTTTTACGTTTCTCCTTTCTTAAAAGATTTTACTATATAACTTTGAATTATAAATATCTTTTTTAATAAAATAGATTTTGGATTATCAAAAAGTCGAGCAATTGTAGGTTGAAGAGACAATAACAAAAATTTGATATACTTCAAAATGATGTAATAATACTTATTTCAAAAAATATGTTTTACAATTCTCAAAGGGCTAAAAAAGATTAATATGTAAATAGAACATGGGCTTTATAAGCTAAGCTATGCATAGGTAAAATCACATTCCACTTAATACATAAAAAAGAAAAAAATATGGGTGAAGTTATCAAGTTCTTTTATATCATAATTATCTTTATTTTCCTATTTTCTGCTGTAGTGAACATTGATGGTAAATTTCTTATTTATCTTTTTTAAATTTTCTTTTTTGTTTCCTCCCCAATATTTTATTTTATTTTATTAGTATTCATTATTCTTTTTTTTTTCTTCTTTTTTTTTAGCTGATTCTATGCAATGTACTCAAGAATCTGGTTGTCCACGTCTTTATTGCCCATCACCTCTTACAGCAAGCTGTGTTAGACGCAAGTGTAAATGTATTTTAATTATATAGTTAAAAAATTATATATATGTAAGAATAAGATATGTAAGTTATTTATTTAATGTTTTTACTAAGTGTATTGTAAAGATACACATTTATATATTTACAAGAAGTGTAATATTGAATCTTGTTTTAGGAAATTATTAGTTTCATAATGATTTATTCTACTTTCACGATTATAATAAGAATGATATGTGATATAAAAGAAATGTATATTGTTATTTGTTAAAGAAACATGATAAAAAAAGTAAAGAGAAAAAAATAAATGCATTGATAATATAAAATATTTTAAATTATCAATCAATTACAACTATTTATTAGAATAAAATATATTTTATTTGAAAAATACTAATATTGATATTATATAATAATTGTATATATTTTGATTGATTACATGTGAACTATCTAACATTACACTACCTTTATATCCTTATTAATGATAATAAATAAAATGTAAAGAAATAAATCTTCATCTTTTTTGAAAGGCCAAAAGATTTTTTTTAAGAGGTGGAGAATTATATACACTTTTTTTTTTAGTATCACCATTTAATCATTGAGCCAAGAATTCTTTACTTTTTGTGAGAGTATAAATTTTGTGAAACTTCAAGAACCTCATGTATCCAATCATCATCACATATTTAAATTAATTTTAGGATTTTTTTTAATAAGCAAAATATATAGATAAAGCGAGAACCCTTAGTTTTCGAATTTGCTTATAAAAGAATGAGACTCCGTTCGATAAAGAAGATTACACTCCAATTGACTCTTAGGATAAATGAAATAAAGGAAATTTTCTAAATTCATACAAACTACAATTGGAATGTGTAATATTTCCTACAAAGGACCATCTCCAAACTAAGGCCTTAATATTGCAAATCAAATAAAAAATATTCCAAGATGAATTCTTAAAGATGATTTCATTCCTAAGCAACCATAATGACCAACAAGTTGCTAACCAAATGCAACTCTCTCTCTCTCTCTCTCTCTCTCTCTCTCTCTCTCTCTCTCTTCACCTTCTTTTTTCCATGTAAACACCAAAATAAGAAACTCTCTTTCATGTTAACAAAATTACAAAACTCAACACCAATCCAATCAGCGATGTCCCTCCAAACCAAAATTGCTATATGACAATTCAAGAAAATGTGATCAATCGTTTTGTTAGCATTACCACAAATGACACAAAAAGAATTTACATTATAGGGGAGGCAACCTCTAGAAGAGATCAACTTTAGTAGGAAGCCTTTGAATAAAATATTTCCAACCAAAAGCCTTTACTTTCGTAGGAAGATACATTTTCCAAACCAAACTCAAAGCTTCATCAAAATTTATTATTAGGACCAAATGAAATGCGGAACGTACCCGTAATTTTTCGGAAACTAGCCACCGAAAACACCTCTGAAGCTAAGAAATTCCAACGCGGAATATCCGGAGCAAGCGAGCCCGGAATGATGCCGTCAAGGGCTGCTGCCAGCGCCTGGAAATCGACAGTAGTTGCTTCCATTGTCGGATCGACGACACCAAAATTCCCCCACTCCCAAATGCCTCTTCTCCATCCCCCATACAAGCAACGAAAATATGTTTATGATGGGAGGCAAAATAAAGATTCTGGTATTTCTCTCTATAAAAAATATCACCCAACCAACGAGCATGCCAAAAGGAGGTAGAATAACCATTACCGATGAGAAAATATCAATTAGAAGCAAAACAATCTTCAGGAAAATAATTTTGTAAATTATTCAAGTCTCTCCACCAAGAAGAAATCCGACTACTTTTCAAATTCACTCCTTCCGAACAAACCATAAAAAGATTGATATCACCGTAGCGGGCTTTTAACACCTCTTTCCACATTGAATCATGCTTCGATAAAATCCTCCATCTCCATTTACTAAGAAGAGCAATATTAAGATCATCGATCCTACTCAACCCGAGGCCACCTTTTTCAATCGGTAAACACACATTATTCCAACTAACCCAATGATTTTTTTTCTTTTTTCATCCGTCCCTTTCCAAAGTAATTGCTTTGAATAGAAGTAATAACTTTCACCACCTTAACCAGAGACTTAGAAAAAGAAAGCATGAAAATAGATAAACTATATAAAACCGATTTTAGGAGCGTAAGCCTACCTCCAAAACTAAGAAATTGATGCTTCCAACAAAATAGTATTTCCTTCATCTTCGAAATCAACCCCGACCACATAGAAACATTACTAGAATAGCAACCAACCGGGATACCCAATAAAGAAAATTTATTATCTTCTTTATGACAAGATAGAAAGAAAGTCGACACATCCAAAATGTTTGACGAAATATTCACTATAATGACTTTAATCTTATGGAAATTAATTCCCAACCCCGAAACAAGTTCAAAGCCCCTCAAAACCGTCTTGATGGCCCAAACATGATTCCAACTCCCGTCGTTGATCAAGATAGTATCATCCGCAAATTGAAAGATATCCACAAAGCAATTTTCATTAATCTTGAATCCCTTAAAATTACCTAAATTCACCGCTTTCTTTACCAAACCTCTCAAACCTTCCAACACCATAAAGAAGAGGAAAGGAGAGATCGAATCCCATTGCCTCAAACCTCTCTCTACCACAAATTCTTTAGTTGGACTCCCATTGACTAAAACCGACATATCATTAGAAAAAATCATGGCCTTCATCCATCTCAACCAAACCTTACCAAAACCCATCTTTCTCATCATAAAGTTAAGAAAAGACCAATACACTTTATCATAAGCCTTCTCAAAATCCACTTTGAAAAGTAAGCACTCCTTCTTAGTCTTAGAAGAAAAATCCAATATTTCATTTGCCACAAGAACACCATCTAGTAATTGTCGACCCGAAATAAAGACATTTTGACTCTTCGAGATGATAGAACCCAAAACCAATTTCAATATTGCCGCTAAGAGTTTCGAGATAGCTTTGTAAATACAACCAACTAAGCAAATTGGTCTATAATTATCTAACGATCAAGGATTGGAGGATTTAGGCACCAAAATAAAGAAAGAAAAAGTAATAGCTTTCGACAAAATAGCTCCAGAATAAAAAGAGTTGAAACAATTAACAAAATCTTCTTTCATGAAGGACCAACATTTTTTGATGAAGAAGAACGAGTATCCATCCGGCCCCGGGCTCTTCTAACCCTCACACCCCACACCGTTTCCTTAATCTCAACTTCCGAGAAAGGCTCTTCAAGTCTTGACCTTTTGGAAGAAGACAAAGACGAGAAAGAAAGGCCATCAAGCACCGACCTATGTAAATTCAGCTTAACAAACTTAGAAAAGTTTAATATAGGATCCGTTTGTTTTGACTTTTTGTAAAAATGATTTTTTTACTGTAATATAATTTTGTGAAGAAAAAAATTTTACAACAAAATTTTGTTTAAATAGTTATTCTTAAGATGTTATTTTAAATATTTTATCATTTTGAAGAAAAAAAATTGGATATCAAAATTTCAAAAAAATCACTTAATTTTGAAGCTATTTCAAATAACTTTTTATAAAAATCATTTTTGAAATACAACATTTTTCAAAATTCGTGATTTCGACTATGTTTTGATCTTCAATAATATATATTTATGTTTTACGATGTCAAAATTAGTCTTCAAATTTAGAAAAAATATATGATTGACAATTCGAAGTGTTGTAAAGAAAGCTTTGTGAGATGATATCGTTTTCGTAAATCTCAGGGAGTGAAGAAAGGAAAAACTAGTGTTATTTGGTTGACGACTAATTGAAATATTTGGATAGTTAGGAATGAGATCATTTTTGAGAGCAATAATTGGAATGACCTTGACATTGTTTGGAATATCAAAATCACAACATGAAAATGATCTATGCTAGGAGAAATTGATAAATCCAATTGTAATTTATATTATTTTTGTATAAAACCGTTGTTTTTTATTTTCTAGAAACAATTGGATAACAAATTCTTTTTTTTTTTCGAATTTTGTTATGACTTGGATTTTAATAATCAGGTTCGAGAATCTTTAATTCTCGTTTATTGGAATCACTTACTTAAAAAAAACAAAATTCATTTTAAAAAATATAAAGAAAATATTTTAAACTAAAACAAACTGTCTATATACTACCACAACTATAAATTATGAGAAAATCCAATTTATTAGAGCTTAGAATATCAGAAGCACGGTAGCCACCAAAAACCAATAAAATTATTAACTAGGGTTTATTTGTTTTATTTATTTTTAAATGATTTTTATAATTATAATTTTGTTTGAATATTAAAATTTCAAACTTTTCAAATAATATTTCATAAAAAAATTCAAAAATATTAATATTTTCAAAAAGATTATTTAAAAAAAATCTACAAAACAAAAAGACCTAAAATATAAATAAAAAAATTATAGACAAATGTCATTAAGGAGAGACTAAGAAAATCTCAAAACCTGAATGAAAGTACAAGCAAACAGACGGGATAAAATCTGAAAAAAAACAAGGCATACCACTACCCCGAATAAAAATACAGTTACAAGAAATCGATCAAAAACTTACTTCAATCATACAAATTACAAGTTGACCTACTAATTTATCCATTATTTATCCACTTCCGGGAGAAAAGAAGAATACTATGGAAGATAGAATCAACATTGACCACTTCATAGTTGAACAATATATTCCTTCCAAAGAACCCAACAAATAATAAACCAAAAGGAATAAATGTCTGACTTTTTAATCCTTTCGGTTCAATTTCAAGAACCAAGTCATGAAGAGATTACGACAATCTGTCTCGGTAATCCGATCAATATCAACCCAATCACATATCTTCATAAATACTTGAATAGAAATATTGCAATTTACGAACAAGTGGTCCCAATCTTCCAAAAAAAACAAAACACCTAAAATATTAAAACTAAAACAAACACTCAATCTCCAAACTATTTTTAATGAATTGAAAATTATTCTCTTTTTTATATATAGTTCAAGAGGTTTGTGAATTCGATGTTTTATTTAAGAATGCCATTGGATAAATAAAATAGAGTTTGAATCGTTTTCAAGTTAAAGATGTAGAACTATTGCAAATGCCTTTTGTTATGCTTTGATAGATAGAATAAATGAGTTAGTTTTTAGAGGATTTCTTAATACATTTCATGAGTTTTTAGGCATTACGCGAAATTTCTTTTTTATCTACTGTTTTTAGATATACATATTAGGAAGTAGTAAATTTAGAAAATATATTATTTTCAAATAAAAAATATTTATATTTATTTAATTTTAAAAAAATTCAAATACATAATTGAGATTATATTACAAAATATCTATAAAAGAACTTATTTATAATAAATTGACGTGTTTAACTACATAATAATATATTTAACTAACTACTTAATTATCATTAGATATGCTATAAATATTAGAGTGGTTACTATTAATAACTATTAAATTATATTAATAACTATTAAATTATATTATTCATATCTAAAAGAATTTGTATTAGAATATAAAGTTTATATGATTAACTCTAAAACATGTATATATTGATTTTCTTGAGTTTTAAAATATAAAGATAAAATTTGCAATAGTTATATACTGATTTTAAAAAAAATATGTATTTAATAAGATAATTAATTATAAAAAAATTTATTTTTAAAATTTATTGATAATTATAATGATTTTAAATATAGTAACGAGCATATGAAAGGTCATGAGTGTTATTGAAAAATGATAAAGTAATAAGAAAACACCTATAAATAGAGTTCTTTTATAGATATTTTGTGATAAAGTAAAATAAATGAGTGAAGATAAATGAGATAATGAAATAAATTGTAAAAAAAAATCAATATTTCTCCTAAATTGCAGATCGGAAATATTCATGTATGTACATCTGGAAAAATAAATGTTTTTAAAAAAATTGTGCTTCCTAATTTGCACATCCGGAATAGAGGCGTACTTTTATCAGCACGCAAGACACTTAAGAAACTTATGGGATATGTTGGGAGTTCCTTTTTTTTTTTTTTTTTTTTATTGTGCTTCAAATTAGTAATGACAATATAATTTGTATTTGTTTTGATTGAGTTTAGTTTTTCCCGATTATAAAGTATTAAGATATATTGCATAATAAGGACATTAGTATTTATCCTAGTTTGAATCATGAACTTCCATGTTTATATCATTGTACGGTTTATTATATAGTTATAATAATTTGGAATATTACATATAAGATAAATGTTTTTGATATTTTTATTTTTATTTTATTATTTAAACTATTTGAAATACATGTATAGATTTTTTTTAGATTGTTTTATTTTATTAATATAATTTGATTTTGGAAAAAATATATTTCTATTGAAAAAATTGATTCCACAACATGGATGGTGGCGGGGCAGGGCATCTTGAATCCGTTAGAGACAAATTTTTCTTTTAATTTTTCAAATACAAGGTCAATCATAAGAAATACATAAAAGCTAAAGTAGACAACCTATACCTTTATACCTTTGATACAATATAACTTAGCCACTCAATTTCACGGTGGTTTGCTTTGCAAGTAATGAAGAAAATTTCACTAGCATCAAAATCGAAAGATCAAAGATTGATGCTCCAAAGCTTTAACCCTTGCTCTTTGTTGAGTTTCTAAGCTCAAATCCTAGAAAATCTATTACCATTATGAAAAGTGTGAAAAGTACATTCCCAAAATATCTAACAAAACACCTTTTATACATGTCCAAGAATGCGCCTCTAAGTGGCATCGTGCTAAGCGCCACCAGAGCACGCTTAGCGCGATCAAGTTCAGGGGAAGAAAAATTGAAGGAATGCGCTAACATTTGGAGGTTATCCGATGTAAACTTCTTTCTGGTTCAAGCTCAACCCAATGTTAAAAGATTGTTAAGGTCAAAGATTAACCTACTATAAAATCTCCTAGATTTGTGAGTTCATCCTGGTGTTAAAAGTCAACCAGGTTCAAGATCAGCTAGTGTAAAATATCGATTGGAAGCTTGAAGAGTAACTGCTCCATGTTTCTTGTGGAAAGAAGACTAACCGCTTCGATCTTGTTTGGAAGGAAGAGTCGTCGCTTCTCTCCATATTTTCTATTTAGTTGAAAGTTAGCCACAAACTACATTTTCCTATTAAAAGGGGATTTAAGAGTTAAACCTGCTAAAAGCTCTTAGGATTATTGGATACTCACATGAAAAAAAATTGGGGACAGGATTAAGTCTTTTTCTTTTGACACAAACTTTTTAACTTCTGATGTTTTCTTTCTTCCCTTCATTTTTACTTTCTGCATTTTACTTTTTAAATTTTATTTTCCGCTACTTACTTTCAAAACCTTTCTAAAATGTGTGTGGTTAAAGTCTTACATTTCTTATGAATGGGTAGTATGTTGGATTTATAAGAGAGATGACTCATTTACCTAAAACCTTAAGGTTTTAGGTTGAGATGTGGTGTCTCCCGCTTCTGTGGTCCTGGAGCATTAGTATTATTGTTGCTCCTGACTCTCCTGAACTCCCCAACATTGGTATCAAAGCCGTGGTTCATCTTTGTGGTGGAGCGGGAGTTGTGTAATGTCCTAAATTTATATTTAGTTATTTATTAATTATTTGTGAATATAAGGTAATTTGATGACATGTTGTTGTGTTGCATGAACATTATGGTGGAATTATATTAGTAATATTGATGGTAAGAATAATTGTATCACATTATTCAAATTATTATTTTTATTTAAAATAAGAGTGTTAGAAGCCTTGAGGGTAAGATGATCATTGGTGAAGGATAAGTGAGAGTAAGGTGGGAAGAGCACATTTAGGGGTATTTTTGAGTTAAAATAAGGAATAGTGAAGAGGGTTTTCATTATTCGTGATATTTTGGTTGAAAGAAAGAAATGAATGCTTTGAATGACACAAGAAGAGTGAAGGAGGCTAAGTCATAGAGGGATTTCTAGTGAAACTTCATGAGAAGATCAAAAGAATCAAGACTCTAAGGTATGGGGAGTATCGCTTTGCAATATTTTGATATAAAGATTAGGTGTTGGTGGATGATTGGGGTTTTGAGAGAAAAACCTAGGGATTTGGAGGTTAGGGGTTATGGATTTTGATGATTTGCTATGTCGTGATTGTTGTTAATGATGTATATGTGATAGTCATAGGTTATAATAACATAATATGTGGTAATGTGCGGATAAAATCTGGTTTAGGAGTGTTAAATTGCAGATGGTGAGATATAGTTATCACATGGAATTCTGCTAAAACTCCCAGAGGGCGCTTAGCACGGTGTAGCATGCTTAGCGCCATCTGGAGAATAAATTGTCCCTTCGAGGCAGTAGCATGCATGCTTAGTGCGGTGGGGCTCTCTTAGCGGGACTTCCTGGAGAAAAAATGTATTTTTAAGTGCTGGAGTTTAGTGGAAATCATATATAATATGTTTAGTAATGTTGTGATGTTGCTATAAATTGTTGTTGCATGTTAATGTGTTACATTATGATTATTTAGTGATAAAAAGGATGATTAAAGTATGATGAGTAAGAATTTATAGTTAGTATGATTTAGGTGATTGATTTAATTGATGTTGTATAATGAGTATGAGGAATATTGACATGAATGTTTATGCAAATGATGATTTTAATGACGATTATGACGATGTTGTTGCATCCTGCAATTATGGCATTCTATGATGGGACTTCGGTCCGTTATTCTGGTGGTTTCAATCCCATTGTGTGGATTAGAGTATTTTGTGACGTGCTCCCTTGTGGAGGGTTGATGGCCTAGTGTCCATTATTTTGACGATTTGGTACCACATGCATTTTTATGACATTGCATTTAATTCTTGGTGGCTTTGCATGTTTGCATATGAGTGATATTAGTGATATGATGTTTTATATGATGTTTTGGGTAAGTCTTTCTAGTATTTGATAAAGACAAATGTTGCCATGTTGATGTCTTTTATTTATATGATTTATATTGAATTTTGTTTACTCACCCTTCCTGCTTTTGGTGATGCTTGATACGACATCCTACAAATACTCAAGGATAGCTTGTGGTGCATGTGTCACTCCCGGGATTTTCATCCTAGTACAAACGCGAAAGTGGCGCGGAAAAGTTAGAGTCGCCAGCTAGACATTTTTATCCCAAAGGAACGGGAAAGGTAATGTTGCACAAACCTGAGGAAGAAGGAAAGGACGAGGCCTTGCGAACCAAAGATCTGGGTCTGGAAGTCGGTTACGAATTGGAAAGGTATTAGCACCCCAATTCGTCTGTCGTACCCGACGGGATCCACGCTTATTAATCTGTTTCAAAGGGTGAGAAATATGATGCTATTCAAATGAAAGAATGACTATCTGGAATGGAATGGAAATGATATCGAAAAGAAAGGGGAAAATGTAGGGAAAAAGAATGATTGTGCTCGAATGGGTCCTACCCCACTGCCTACGTACCTCATCGGGATAAATGAGGATCAGAGTCGCCGTAGTTCGACTAACTAAGGCGGGCTCTTGTTTGCGATTTTTAGGATGACGTTGCCATAGCTCTAGCTCAGGTGTTACCGGCTCTGACTCGAGGGTGTTTACCATATCGCTGTTTGAACTGTCGAGGCAAGTCACATTCGTCCGCAAGGAGTATGAGATGAGAAGAGAAGACGTGTTGTCTTGGTTTGTTGTCTTTTAGAAGAAGTGTTTTGAATTTGTGTTTTTCGTATGTACAACACTAAAGACTATGATATAGGAGCGAATACTTTCCAAGGTCGCCCCCAATGGAACGTTTGTAAAGCGCCCTAGAAGAGTGAAGGAGACCTCCACTAGTCATTTCTCGTATAGCTTAAGGCTCGTGGCGCATTGTACACATTTTCCTTTATTAAGTGTTTTGATTTTTCTTAAAGATGAGAAGTGAGACTCAAGTTGTCAAAGGAAAACTCTAAGAGAAACTAGACTTACCCTAAGTTAGTTGAGTTTAAAGATTACCTATGGTTAGTGAGGTTTGAAAGATTAAATCTACCTAAGAGATATTAAACTAGAAATGCAAGTACAAAAAGTAATAATGAACAATATGGTCCTCCTAAGTCATGGTGGGTAAAAATGTGTATGAAACGTAAATGGGATGAAACAATGGATCGGGTGGGTCGGTTGCGTGGTGCTGAGACGCACGACTTATGGTGTGCAACATACAAGGCTTGCTTTTGGTGTAATGGAATGAAACAATGGTAATCGAGGAATCCTAAAGTCACATGAAACTTTATTTATTTATTTGAAAATTTACTCGACGTTGGATCGAGTATCTTATTTTATTTTTTGAGATTTTGGTTTTCTATCGATTCGTTTTATCTTTTCTATCCTAATTATAGGAACTATAGAAGCATACAAGTTCTAAGCTATTACATCACCAAGTATAAACCACAAAAATATAATCGAGGCATAATAATAATAATCCAAGTCCATAAGCAAATCCTCGAAACATACCTTGCACAAAAAGAAAATTGTTAGTAGATGAAATGAAGATGCATATGCAACAATGTGATGGAAATGAATTAAGATAACAAAAATATCAAAATTCCTGGAAAAAATATGAAATTAATTCCCTAGGGTCTCAAACATGACTATAATATTGTGTTAAAAAATCTCCTAAAAATTCAAAGTCTAACTATGCCAAATGGTCACTTAAACTTATCTAAGGTTCAACCATAATTTTATACAAACTACACTACCAAAACAGTGGATAAAATGGCCTAAAAAAATATACCAAAAAAATTTCCAGGTACTATTATTTGTCCTCTAATCATAGCAAAAAGAATGGGCCAAAAATGTTGCCGGAAGCGGGAGAAATAAAATGTACAAAATTATGTATAGATGTGAGAATTCAATATAAAAGCAAATAAATGGAAAATCGAAATTAAATTGAAAAATGACAAAATTTAGAAAGTAAAAATTTGGAATGTTTCTAAAATGAATTAAAAGGCTATTATAATTTTTGTGGAATTTTATCAAGCATTTTAATATTTTTTGTGGATTTAAATTGAAGATATACTAAACAAAAATTAAAATAACAAGAAAATGGATAAGGGGTGCATCTAAAGTAATTTATTAGTTAATAATAACAATTGGGCCCAAATGGGGGGTGCTAATAGAAGTTTTTCAGGGCCCAATAGCGCAGGAAATCTGAGGTGCATATGGTGGAATTCAGTCAACATCCTTGACTTCACTATGGGCCGTCGATCTAACAGTCTTCCTAGGGTATTCATATCCGATGGATCTTAGGGCGCATGAACCTAATAACTATGGTGTAAAGCACAGACAGAATTACCGCTGGGAGAGCCTACCAGACGGTGACAAGTGTCACCGCCGGTGTGGCTGAGAATCTCAAAAACCTCTAATCCTTATCTCTTGGAATATTCAAACGGTATAATTAAACTCATTTTATAGTGGATTAAATTTCTTTTAAGATTGATTAATTCTCTTTATTACTATTAATTTCTCATCAAATTCTAATATTCTCTTAACCTCTTATCAGAATTAAATTAACAATTAAACTTTATAAACAAAAAAACAAAAAGAAGATGAACAAAAGGGGATGAAGAGATCGTAAAAACCCTAGCCCCTTCTTGCTTCCGCGGCGGCTTCATCTTCTTCTCTTTATTCAGCCGCGACAACACTTCTTCTCCCTTACCATAGAAACCCTAAACCTTCATTCGCCGCCGATAATCATCGACTCCGCCACGCCATGCTCCGTCTCAGACTTCATCCTCTCATCTCCATTGCCTCATCACCTTCTGATCTCGTCTCCGCCACAACATACTCGGTTGTCACACGCATCTCTACCAATTCTTCTCTGAATCCATCGATTTCTAATTGTAGCTTCGAATGTCGTAACCCCATCTCTTTCTCATGAACATTACATCAACGCGGGCGTAGGAAATGAGTCCCTACGACATCGCACAAGTCACTGCGGAAGACGCAACAACGAGCTGTGAGTTGAGGGAAACGATGAATCCGATTAATTGCTTCAGGTATAAAATTCTGATACTTTATTGTTGATCTTGCGCTCTTCTTGCTGTTACTGTTGTTGTTGATGATGTTACAGATTGTGAGTTTTGATGATTGATGAAGATCATGTTGATGTGAATTTGATTTGCAGGTTCTTGATGAAGTTTTTTTTAAAGATGTGTTTGAAGGTTTAGAAGTTTTGATTAGAAAATATTGAATGTGATTTATCACTGAGGATTGAATTTGAGAAAGTGGTTTCTATGAAGATCATGATGCAGAGAGTGAGGTTGAGTTTAGGAGAACAAGAAACTGAGAGAAAAATGGAAGAGAGTTTGTTATGTGGTTATGAAGGTTGAGGTTATGAAGGTTGATTCAGAAATGGGTGAAGGTGAAGAATGGAGAAGAGAATCAGGAAGAAGAATGAAGAGGTTTTGGGTGAGTGAGGAGGAAGATTGAAGAGTGTTGAATTGATCCAATTGGGTGAAGATTGGTGGAGAGGGAGAATGAGAAATCATGGATGAAGAAGGAAAGAAGGAGAAGAATGAAGAAGAATGATGAATCTGAAAAAGAAAAATCGAAAATTCCCCCTTTTTCCTGTTATATCAGTTTTATAACTGATTTTCTGTTGAGAGTTTGTTTTTCAGTAAGAACTTTGTAACTAACTCTATATTGATTTTCTGGAGTTTTTGTATTAATTTCCTCCTTCTTTGTGAATTTGTTCTGGTGTTGTATTTCTTTGATGAGAATTTGAGTTGAAGAGTAGAATTTTGATAGTAATATAAACATGGAATTTTGGAATTTCCAGATTTTTGTTGTAATTTTCCTCTAGATATCATTAGTTTTGTCACAACCAACCATTATAAATATCCTGTATTTTTAGATTCAACTTTTGTTTCCAATTCCCTTCTTTCTTTCTTTTTACTATTTTCTGTTACATCAGTTATTTGCAGCCTCTTTCTGCATCATTTCTGGGTTTAGTACCAAATGAAATAAGTCTAGCATTAATTAATATACTTTGGCAATTTGGACTTAAAAGAAAAGGGTAATTGGTTTTTTTGTTTTGTAATAAGGCTAAATGAATCAATTGTTAATGGATTTGGAAAAAGAGAAGAAATTTTTCATAATTCTAAGATAGACATTGTTTTACTTAGACATGGATTTTAGAAATGGTTGAAGAATGGATAGAAGTGGACATAAAGTTATGAAATGACCTTGTAAAAAAAAGGGCTTTATAGTGATGGGCTTTACAAAATGACAAAGATGAGATTTGAAAGTATGGATGGATACATGGACAAATGGATAATTGGATAATTGGGTAAACCAACGAGTTCAAACACGATTCTTAGGAAATGATTTGAGATTCGAAACGAATGTTGAACGGATTGAATGATTATTAAGAGATGAATACTCGAATTGGATGGCTATTGAATCAATTAACATATTTTGGTCATTGGATAAAAGGTAATGGTTTTCTTCCTTTTTTAAGATAAGCGGTTAGAAGTGAATTATATTTGAATTCGAATGATGTCTTCCGAATAGACCGTAATTGTTCACTTTTTCCCATCTTCAAATTGAACCAAATTCTTGGACCCAAACTTTAATGCCATGATGAATCCCTGAAGCCAATAGCTCGAACCGTGCTTCTTGCTTCACCTAAAACTAATACACGCGAATGAACATCTTCATCAATTATGTCCAAATCGAACTTTTAAGATAATAGATTTCAGTTGATGGAATGCTCTCAAACTCCGTCATGAATAAACCTTAATCCAACTTGATTATGAGCCTGCTGCACCAATGAACAATCTTTACAAAGGAGCTCCTTAAGGATCACCTAACCAGTGAAATAAACCCTAACTTCATATGAAGTTTGATCCCATGCCTTAGAAGCTGATGCACTACATGATTTAATGTTATGACCCAATGGAAGAACGCAGATGAATGTGAAGCGTAAGCCAGTTTGGGTTATAAATATGAGGGCAAATTTTGGGGTGTTACAGCTGCCCCTATTCAATCACTATAGACTTGAATGGATGATAGCAATCACTTTCAGACATTTGAGGTATGCAGGGATTGAATATTAGAAACAACCAGAAAATTTGCAGTCTGTGGCAGAAGAACAGGGAAATAAACTCAACCGAACGAACTCTGCTTGGATATAATTATGATGGTAAGAATCATAAACGGGGGATGCCTTTTGGGTGATGTCAGACGGCTGCTGACTTGCCACGCTGCGGGTGGACTTTGATAGGCTGCAACAATGCCTAAATGGTGTATTATCAGATGAAGTTAGGCGAATAACGACTTGCCACGCTGTGGGTGGACATTCAACAATTTGCGATCGAATTTTAAGATACTTTGCCACGCTGCGAGTGGTATTTTTCCAATCTGCGGTTGGATTTCATGATATGATTTGCCACCCTGAGGACGAACTTTCGCCAATCTGCGGTTGGACTTCAAGATACTTTGCCACACTGCGGGTGGACTTTGGATAATTTGCCACACTGCGGGTGGACTTTGGATAATTTGCCACACTGCGGGTGGACTTCAGATACTTTGCCACACTGCGGGTGGACCTTGGATAATTTGCCACACTGCGGGTGGACTTTGGAAATTTTCCACACTGCAGGTGGACTTTTGCTCACGGCGGGAGACTTTAAGAATTCGCCACACTGCGGGTGGACTTCTGCTCACTGCGGGAGACTTTTGAAACTTGCCACCCGAAGATGGACTTTGGCCAGTCTGTGGCTGGACTTTTGCTCGCTGTGGGAGACTTTTGAAATTTGCCACCCGAAGATGGACTTTGGCCAGTCTGTGGCTGGACTTTTGCTTGCTGTGGGAGACTTTTGAAATTTGCCACCCGAAGATGGACTTTGGCCAGTCTGTGGTTGGACATTTGCTCACTGTGGGAGACTTTTGAAATTTGCCACCCGAAGATGGACTTTGGCCAGTCTGTGGCTGGACTTTTGCTCATTGTGGGAGACTTTTGAAATTTGCCACCCGAAGATGGACTTTGGCCAGTCTGTGGCTGGAATTTTGATCACTGTGGGAGACTTTTGAAACTTGCCACTCGAAGATGGACTTTGGCCAGTCTGTGGCTGGACGTTTGCTCGTTATGGGAGACTTTTGAAATTTTCTACCCGAAGATAGACTTTGGCCAGTCTGTGGCTGGACTTTTGCTTGCTGTGGGAGACTTTTGAAATTTGCCACCCGAAGATGGACTTTGGCCAGTTTGTGGCTGGACTTTTGCTCACTGTGGGAGACTTTTGAAATTTGCCACCCGAAGATGGACTTTGGCCAGTCTGTGGCTAGACTTTTGCTCACTGTGGGAGACTTTTGAAATTTGCCACCCGAAGATGGACTTTGGCCAGTCTATGGCTGGACTTTTGCTCGCTGTGGGAGACTTTTGAAATTTGCCACCCGAAGATGGACTTTGGCCAGCCTGTGGCTGGACTTTTGTAAGATATCAAACTTGGATTATACTGGGTATGCATATGTTGAATCGCATGGCATGATGCCCCATGACACTGGGGATGTTAGGTTTCGAACATGTCAATGAAGTGGCGTAAGTGCAAAGGGAGTTCCTGATGCGGAAATAACAAGTCCCTGTTGATTCTGTGGGGAAACATAATGATCACGAATTCGATCTCAAGAAGCCCTGTGGGGATTACATCTTTGTTGGAGAAGAGCGTGAATAATTCATTTGTCCCGAATTACCACCTTTGCCAAAAATAAATTGGACTTTAGACTTGAGGACCGTGCCAGGGGATACCTCGACTATTGGGGATTATCCACCCTTATGGATCTGCTGGGGAAGAGAATGATCTATCTAAAATCTGCTAGGGGAACATGAGTTACCTTAGATCTGTCGAAGAACCGAGATCAAGGGAACCAACTGAAGGAAAAACATGGTGACTTTACTGGGGATAAATTCCATCCGTCTGTTGGGGATGACCAAAACCGAGACACGTCCCGCTGGGGAGGAAAAGAATTCAAGGTATCTCGTGCTAGGGATCATTTGCTTTCGCCTAGACTCTACCTTAAAAGGATTTTACAAAAGACTTAGTGTCTTTAAACTCTTAGATATCACAGTGATTGCGTGAATTGGCGTAATGACCTTGCTAGGGAGGTAACCATTGCCAATGCAGATGAGCTTGGAGCTGTACGAAACGCTGAATGAGATAATTGGCTTGACGAGCGACCGTTAGATGGGTAGTAGACTCAGTCTATAAGAATTATGACAAGAGGGTGCCATAGGAACTTTTCAGGAGCATAATTGTCTCTGTACTCTGAATTCTGGATAGGTGCCTCCGAATGTCTGTCTTTGGGAAATAATGAATTCTCGTACTATTGGGGTGGCCTGCCCCAGTATGAGTATTTGAATAATTTTGTACTTGACTGACTAATCTTCACTCTTAGAGAGATTTGAATCTCGAAGTGATTGCCCCAGTTTGGCTGAATTTTGAAGAGATTGCTCGACGTAATTGCCCCGGATGGGTTAGCTCTTTAATTTTGAAGAGATTTCTCGACGTAACTGCCCCGAATTGGCTATCTCTTACCATGACAAGTTGGGGAAGTCTTCACTCAATGGAGCTTTTCTCGGAAAAGTGCACCTCAACGTGACTGTCTTTCAGGAGTTTTAGACTTCTCAACTTAGCAAGCTTAAGGTTCTGGACTGAATTTCCGCCTGTGAACCATTTATGATGCCAAGAAAATGTATGCAAGCAAAAAATGTTTATTCTTAGAATGAAAACTCTAATGCAACACACATGTTAAACTTGAAGTCTTTATTAAGAAGGGTGTCGCAAACCTCTATGAGCGAATCACTGGTCAAGATACGACATTACTTTTTAGATGAAAGCATGTACATGCAATACCAACAAATATCTTTTAGCATAACTCATAGGAGTCAAGAACGCGGTCTCGTAGTAGTACGCTCTCAAATTAACCCTATTTCAGTTAGGACTTTTGAGGGTTATATCGTGGCCTGGTTCACGGTTATAGAAACAAAGGATATAGGCTCGAAGTTTATTTGTGCCCACCCACTCTTCGTGATGTTCTCCATTCCTATGTTCAACTAGTTTTCACAAGCATTCACCTTTCATAAGGGTTTCGTGTTGATTGAGGAACCATTGCTTCTATCGGTTCACGTACCAATTGGGTTATTGTGGAGAGTCAGTCACCCCTCTATCTTTCGTGTCTGTGTCACACGACTTTGTTCTCATTTGAGGATCTTTCTTATGTAATCCTTTCCGTCTTTCGCTTTTGCGTTATTTTGCTTTATCCCTAACTTTTGCCTGGACTGATTCTTGTGAATCTTTGATTGTGAAGTCCAGCGGGATGCCCTAACCTTTTCCTAAGTCGCTTGTTTTCAAGTTTCGACTTAGCGGGCTTTTTCTTTTCTTTTTCTTTTTGCATTTTGAACAAGTCGTGTGACACTATTTGCCTTGATTACTTTGCGAGGGTTGTGACTACCTCATTCTTTGGTCGACGAAGGATAACCATTGTGGTTTTCAATCTTTGGACCTTTTGACTTGGATAACCATTGTGGTTTCGGGTCTTTGGCCCTCTTGATTAGCATAGTAGAATGCAATGGATCTTCAAATACACTCCTTTATGAAAGCCTGAACGCTTGGTCTGACTAGCTGACATCTACCCTGCCCCTGGGTTACATGTGAAAAGAAACTCCTACTTCAAGGCTCAAAGGGGTTAGCAAGGGTCTATCTTCCTTATATCTCCAGTGTTTAGGGATTTGAAACAAAGCCTGTACATCGTCAACAGGGCCTTACTCGAGAGCACACAATTAGAGATTTTGCATTTTTGTTTCGTCATTCCTTCATAGAATTTAAGCACGACAATTGGTATTGCGATGTACACATGCAAAATTATAAGGGAATGCAAATGAATTACTTCAAGAAAAACATGTGAGTTTTATTATTGCTAACATTCAAAAGCAAACAAATTTCATACATGTAGACAAATGTTTAGCATATAAAAGAAACTACAAATGGAAATGCAGTAAAGAAACTGAATATTGCTGTAGTTGAGGAGGCTTGACTCCGTTTGGACCTGTCAGTCTTGGACACTTTCAGTGATCAATAGCTCTTTTACAGACTTATAACCTTCAATTCGTAGTTGTATACCTAACCACGTCAATCATACCTCTTCTTCTAGTTATTCTGACTGTGACACGTGACATTTGAAGGAAAGAGTGAAGCTGGGGAGTAAAGTTTCCCCATAAGGTTGCTCGGAAAGACCTGTCGATCTTCTGCCTACGTATCTCCATTGACTGATGACCAATGAAAAATCAGAGCGATGTAGTTCCCCTCAATAGGGATGAAAATGAACAATGAAGAAAGGCTAACACTCAAATTCCATCACTGAGAGCACTTGAATACTGCTGGCTTTATTTGCTTCATGGATACCCTGGCATCCTGGGTGATTAACTCGAAGACTTCATCTTAACATGGACCATCTGGTAGAACAACCGTGACACCGGTTCCATTGTGACTAGGCATTGGATTCTGGAGTACATTTGGGAGAGGAGCGAAATTGATCGCCTTGGTGTCAACTAGGTCCTGTACCTTGTTCTGAAAAGCTCAACATTTCTCAATACTGTGCCCCTGGGCACCCGAATGGAATTCGCACCTGGCGTTAGCATCAAAATTCGGAGGTAGATTGTCCGGAGGAGGAGGTCTCATGGTACGAAGCTCGACCATGTTCAACTTTAGCAGGTCTGGGATTAATACAACAGATGGACATGGGACATGATCAATCTTACGGTCCCTTGCTCTCGCTCTTTGCTGAAACGGTCTCTGTACATGTTGTTGCTGACCCTGTGGTTGTGATTAAACATTTCGTTGTTGACATTGCGTTGGATGCCTGACATGTCCCTGTACTCTCTTACTCATACTCGGCCGAGGAGTGAATGAAGGTTGTTGATGTAGCCCCTTTGAAGACTTGGCCTGAGCAATGATTCTAGAAGAAGGAAAATTTACCACCTCTTTTGTATTCCTGCATGCTTTATCTTGCGGAACTTCTGGCCCGGTCAGTCCAAAAGTGATTACGCCTTCGTCAATTAATTCTTGCACTTGATGTTTAAACGCCTTGCAATCATTAACATCATGTCCGGGAGCTCCAGAATGAAAAACACAGTAGGCGTAGGGATTCCAACTTTGGTGAAGTTTACCGGAAGGAGGAGTTAGCTCGCGACACTCAATCAACCCCATTTTGAGTAGTCGTGGGCATAATTCAGCATAAGACACGAGTATCGGATCAATAACCCTTTCTTGCTCCTGTTGATGACGGATTGCTACCAATGGAGGAGCTATAGACGAAAACTGTTGAAGTATTTCTCCTGGAAACCAAGGCGTATCAGTTGAGGAGGATCCCTGATAAGGAAAGAAAGTGCTCACTTATTTGGTGACGATTGGTGTAGGATCATTTAGCTCACACGTGGAGTTGGTTCCTATCTGATGCTCTTCCTGACTGCCAAGTGGCGATTTCTGGTGAA
The DNA here is from genome assembly GCA_963966055.1 of Lathyrus aphaca. Taxonomy (NCBI): domain Eukaryota; kingdom Viridiplantae; phylum Streptophyta; class Magnoliopsida; order Fabales; family Fabaceae; genus Lathyrus; species Lathyrus aphaca. The sequence goes on along the minus strand of OZ014524.1, from coordinate 239,712,789 downwards.
GAGACTCAAACTGTAGAGGAAATCCACCTAACAAACCTTGATTTTGTGGACATCCCAAAGAGATGGGAGAAACATGACCTTCTGTTTGAAAAGCAGACACACGACTATTTTCCTTTTTCAACATAGCATTCATGATTCCTGTAAGCAGCTTTATCTGAGTCTTCATCAAGTTGAATTCTTCCCTTAGCAATTTCTGATCCTGGGACAACGCTCGAATGTCCACTATAAAATGGCCCAGTTGGGCCTTCATCTCAGTCACCTCCGCTCGGAGTTGTTCCATGTCTATACCTTGACAATCGTGATTCAAATTGGCCATTCTGGAGAGAAACCAAGTCAGGATAAGAATTTGTCCCTGAATACTTGTCAAAAATGCAAGGATGTATGAAAATGCCATGTTCGGTTATTTCCAAGGAATCTTATCTGTTTTGATCCAAGTTTTAATGCAGGAAAAATCCGATGATTTAATTCAGATATATGATCCTTGGAAGTAACTGAATGTGTATGCTAAAATGCCATGATGTCATGTATGCAACTAGCATGTGATCAGCGGTCCGATGCTGGTGTGGATCAGATAACCAAGTGTTGGAGAAGAGTCATAATATTATTATCTCTGTGCAGAAGTTTCAACATTCTTAACCAAATATCATATAGGATCGGATCATATCACGGAGTAACACTGGAAAAAGCGGGTATGTTGGAAGTTTAGGGTTCCTGCAAACCTGTAAACCCCTCCCAATCTCACGGGTGTGCTACTACGGGTCAACATCACAGACTCTAAAAGCCGAGTAGCAATAATACGTTCACCATTTCCGAAAAATGGCTCATGACCAAATCAGGGAATCGGTTTGGCATTATGTACTACCCAGGGAGGCCTCAGTTGAGTCCGGAAAAACAAGCATCCCTCATAAGTTCCCAACTTCAAGCACTGAAGTCGAGAAACAATAGTACATTCATCCCGAAGGGTACAATACTATCGTCATACGACCAGTCGCTTTAACGGGGTTCCTATGAGAGAACAAGGTCATCCTATGCGATTTCCTAGTGGGCCCTCGGGTGCGAATGGGTTTGCCACAAAATGTGGTCTGCCACTGTCACCACTGGAGAGGGTTGTTTCCACTAAGGTCCTCGATGATCGGTTCCCAGTGTTAGCAGCTCAGGTGGAAACATTCTATGGTCTGCCTAGGCAGTATAGAACATATCCCAAGAGAGCCTGATCTGGGTGTGGGACTCGTGAAAACTACATGTGCTCAAACCCACGCAAGCCACACGACTTCCCATTCTAAATCCTATGTGTATACTCAAGCCGGGTATTTGGCTTATCTCACAATAATCCCATCCCACCAAGGAAAACCAGAACAGCTAGTACAATATATGCTAGTATATGCAACAATAAAGTAAAGTGCAGAAAGCAGTAAATAAAGCTGTAAAGTAAAGCGATAAATTGTAAACAAAACAATTGAGCTAAACTAAAGCACAACAGTGAATGAATAAACACCCAAAGAAAACAGAAACAGACAAGCGCTAGGATTGACTCTTGATCACACTAAAATTCACCGTATTTCTGACTCCGATTTCGCATGCATTCTTAGCTTTTATTGTTATTTTGTTATGTTATTACTTTGTTTTTCTTTGTTTTCAGGTTTTTTATGTAATCGGGGCTTAAATCGAGAAAAGGAGCGAAAAAGGAGTGGAAACGGACGAAAACCTAGAAATTCAGCATTTTACACTTACGACATCCACCGTGGCGGGCGCCATGGGGTCTGCCATGACGTGGCCACGTCTCAAGACCACTCCACAACTGCCAAGACCCACGATCCCCACTCTTTCATCCCATATCAGTCCTATGGCGGGCGCCACAAGGCAAAAACAGTTTCCCTCCACTTTTTAGTGGAGGGGGCATCCTGGTCTTTTCCTGCTTTTAGTTTTCCTATAAATAGGACCTTAGATTTTCGTTTTTCTTCATCCAAACTTAGAATCTCTTAGGCATAAATCAGTTTTAAAGCAGTTATAATTCCACATCTGGGTGTTACTACAATCGAGTGATCGAGTCTGTATATGTCTGTGTGATCGAGTTTTGGAGCACTCTGGGAGGAAGTTAATCCTGCCGCCATTTTAATTCCAGTTCGTATTTTACTTTTCCGCATTGCTTTACTTTTATTTATTTTCCGCACTGCTTTACTTTCGTTTATTTTCCCACACTCGCTTTACTTTATTTATTTCTCGCACTGCTTTGCTTTCGTTTATTTTCCCGCACTCGCTTTACTTTATTTATTTCTCGCACTCGCACTACTTTTATTTACTTTCCGCACTCGCACTACTTTTATTTACTTTCAGCACTCGCACTAAATTACTTTTATGAAAAATTATAAAAAGAACTTTTACTTTACTATGTCTAACTAAATCCATAAAGGTTAGAATGTAAGGATCGTAATTAAACCAGTAATCCGTACAATTGTTCGTGGAAACACTTAAGGGCTATTTTATCTTTCAATTCAAGTAATTATTTTTAACTATTTCAAAAACAGCCAAAAGCGCTTTCTCTAGTTCATTAGGAGTTTTTAGATTAAAAAGAAAAGAGATTTTAAAACGATTTTCGGACGCGTTATGAAGTTTAGAGTCTGGTTCGTGAGAACCTCTTTTTGCTAAGAAATCCAGGTTAAAATACTTTTCAACTTAGTCAAGATACTATATTTCTTAAAAATAGGTTTAGTACTCTAACGCAGTATGCACCTTTTTATCCGTGACAATAGGAGGGGTTGATTAGAGAGTACAACTCGGTTCTGAATACGCGAAAGCGACAGTTCCTGTTAAATTAGTTCTTTTCAAAGTAGAAAACATTGCCCATAAGTAGTTCCATTAACAAGTACCGGATTATCAATTGATTATGTGAATTACATTCGAGCCTGTCTTTTATTAATTGCTTAAAATTATTATTTTATTTACCATTGCTCACTCCTTAAAACCATTATATTCAGTTGCCGTAGATACACACCATAACAACAGGTACGATAGATTGACACTTGGTCTCTGTGGATTCGACAATCTTTTATATTACTCTGACGCGTTCGTACACTTGCGAAAAACACGCATCAAGTTTTTGGCGCCGTTGCCGGGGACCAATTTCGTCAAATTTCATACCCTGTAGTTATACCGTTTAGACTAAGGTTGTTACCCACCGGTCAATGCGAAAGACTCGCAGTGCCGGAAGTTTAGTAGACCTTCTAGCTGAACCTGAACGTTACGCTCGCGCACGTTTGTTTTTCCATAGGAATAGGAGAGCTATGGCCGAAGATCAAAACCGAAGACCTCTTAAGGACTTCGCCCAACCATCAAACGAGGAACCTAGTTCTAGTATAGTAAACCCCGCTATCCCAGCCAATAATTTTGAACTTAAACCATCCCTGCTGCAGTTAGTGCAATAGAGACAATTCGCAGGTCTTGCTACTGAGAACCCAAACCAACATTTAAAAACCTTTCTTCAGTTAGCAGACACATTTAAAACCAATGGAGCTCCTCCTGAGGTGATACGCTTAAGATTATTTCCCTTTTCCCTCAGAGATAAAGCTCTATCATGGTTAGATTCCCTTCCACCAAACTCTATAACAACTTGGGATGACCTTAGAAAAGTATTCCTTGCTAGATATTTTCCCCCAAGTAAGATCTCTCTTTTTCGAAACCTAATAACTAGATTTACCCAACACCAAGGAGAGTCGTTGTTCGAAGCCTGGGAGAGATATAAAGAGCTATTAAGATCATGCCCACATCATGGCTTAGAGAATTGGCTAATCATTCAAACCTTCTATAGTGGACTTCATTATAACACTAAGATGACCATCGACGCTGCCGCTGGTGGCGCACTGATGAACAAAACTTACCCTAAAGCTAGTGCCCTTATTGAGGACATGGCCCAAAACCATCAATCATGGGGAGTAGAACGAGCGACAGTGGAAAAGAAGGAAGCCCAAGGAGGAATACATGAGCTAAGCTCTATGGACATGATGCAGGCTAAAATGGACGCGTTGGCCCTTAGAGTCGAACATATGTGTACAACTCCGAATACTATAGCCGCAGTTTCGCCGAATTGTGAGATATGTCGAACGCAAGGACACCAATCCGCCGAATGCAATCTGTTAAATGAGACCAATCCTGAGCAAGTGAGCTACACCCAAGGGAGCCCATTTTCAAACACATATAATCCTGGATGGAGGAATCACCCAAACTTCTCCTACAAAAATAATAACCCTATTCAAAATACCGCACCTCCGAGACAACAAGGTTACCAAGCCCCAAGAACAAATCAACCTATGCAACCTGTACCACCAAAACCGAGCCTTGAGAAAATTATGGAAAATTTTATCACCGCTCAAACACAACAAAACAAAGAGTTCATGAACCAAAACGTCCATGTTAACGAACTAATTACCCAGTTAGGAACCAAGGTTGATCAAATTATTACTCATAATAAGATGCTTGAAACCCAGATCTCTCAGGTAGCTTTAAACCAAGCCCCACAGACTACACCTGGAGGACAGTTCCCTGGACAACCTCAACAAAACCCAAAAGGGCAAACAAATGCCATTACTCTACGAAGTGGAACCGCCTATAAGGAACCTTCTAACCCTAGGTTAAGTGAGCCCGAAACTTCTGAGAGAAATGAGGAGAAGGAACCAGAGGAGTCAGAAACCCCGGAAAGTCAAGAAAAAGGAGAAGAACCTAAAAATAAAACCTATGTACCACCACCGCCATACAAACCACCAATACCATACCCTCAAAGATTAAAGAAAACCCAAATCGATAATCAATATCAAAAATTCTTTAAGGTTATAGAAAAACTTCACGTAGAAATCCCCTTTACAGAAGCCATCACCCAAAAACCTTCTTACGCTAAGTTTCTCAAAGACATACTTACGAATAAACGTAGACTTGTAGATCCGAAACCCGTGGAATGTAATTTTATTTCCGAAAATAGGTTAGCAAAGAAAGATAAAGATCCCGAAAATTTTTCCATTCCTTGTATTTTGGGGGAATCATGTCATCGAAAAAGCTTTTCTAGACTTAGGAGCTAGTGTGAGCTTAATGCCTTTAGCAGTTTGTGAGAGATTAAAATTAGGAGAATTACAACCTACTAAGATGTCACTTCAATTAACCGATAGATCCGTTAAATACCCTATAGGCATACTTGAAGACGTCCCTGTTAGGATAGGTCAGCTGTTTATACCTACTGATTTTATTGTCATGGACATTAAAGAAGATGACGACATACCAATCCTCCTAGGTAGACCATTCTTATCGACTGCTGGAGCCGTAATAGATGTTAAAAAAGGGAAACTAACCTTTGAGGTAGGTGACGAGAAGATAGAATTTATACTTTCAAAATTTCTTATGGCACCTGTGATAGGAGATGCTTGTTATGCCTTAGATATCATTGAAGAATGCATTAGGGAATTAGAACAAGAAGAAGAAACCGAATCTATAAATTGCCATCAACCCTTATTTTGGAAGATGACAATTATAAAGAACCCTACATTGATGATAACCTTCACGAATGTTTATCTCTTACCCCAGATCCTATGCCTTGCCCTATGAAACCAACTGTAAAACTTAAAGAACTGCCTAAAAACCTGAGATATGAATTTTTCGATGAAGAAATGAACCGTCCAGTTATAGTCAGTGCTACCTTAAACCAAGAGGAGACCAACCAATTGTTAGATGTTTTACGAAGGTACCCCTCAGCCTTAGGATATAAGATCTCAGATCTAAAAGGAATAAGCCCATCCGTATGCATGCATCGGATTTTGCTTGAAGAGGATTCAAAACCCTCCAGAGAACACCAACGAAGAATAAATCCTATAATGAGTACTGTAGTTAAGACTGAAGTTCTTAAGTTACTAGAGGCAGGTATAATATATCAGATCTCGGACAGTAAATGGGTGAGTCTTGTGCATGTAGTACCTAAAAAGGGAGGCATCACAGTCGTGCAAAACGAGAAGGGCGAACCTGTAGCAAAAAGAACCGATGGAGGTTGGCGTATGTGCATAGATTATAGAAAATTAAATAAAGCAACTAGGAAGGACCATTTCCCATTACCATTCATAGACCAAATGTTGGAGCGCCTAGCCAGACACTCTTACTTTTGTTACCTAGATGGATATTCAGGATTCTTCCAAATACCTATTCACCCCGAAGATCAAGAAAAAAACTACCTTTACATGCCCTGTTGGAACTTTTGCCTATAGAAGAATGCCTTTTGGACTCTGTAATGCTCCTGCCACTTTCCAACGCTGCATGATGTCTATCTTTGCAGACTTTTTAGATGGAATCATGGAAGTATTTATGGACGATTTCTCAGTTTGTGGATCTGATTTCAAAAATTGTCTTATCAACCTTGAGAAAATCCTGGAAAGATGTGTGGAGGTAAACCTTGTGCTAAATTGGGAAAAATGTCATTTCATGGTCACCGAAGGGATTGTTTTAGGACATATAGTTTCCGAAAAAGGTATAGAGGTAGATAAAGCTAAAATAGAAGTCATAGAGAATCTAAAACCGCCGAAGACTATCAGGGAGATAAGAAGTTTTCTTGGACATGTCGGATTTTACCGACGTTTTATCAAGGATTTCTCCAAAATAACGAAGCCCTTAACTGGTCTTTTAATGAAAGATGCTGAATTCATCTTCGATGAAAAATGTACTGAAGCATTTAATCTTTTGAAGCAAGCTCTAATTTCAGCACCTATAATGAAACCCCCTGATTGGTCAGAACCGTTTGAGATAATGTGTGACGCTAGTGACTATGCTGTAGGAGCCGTTCTAGGTCAGAGAAAAGATAAGAAGTTACACTTAATTTATTATGCCAGTAGAACCCTAGACGCTGCACAGCTCAACTACGCAACAACCGAAAAAGAGCTCCTAGCTGTAGTTTTTGCCATAGAAAAATTTAGATCTTATCTAGTAGGAGCCAAAATTATAGTTTACACCGACCATGCTGCCATTCGTTACTTACTAAGTAAAAAGGATGCCAAACCTAGGTTACTTCGATGGATTCTATTACTGCAAGAGTTTGATTTGTATATCCGTGATAAGAAAGGCACTGATAATGTAGTAGCTGATCACCTTTCTATGCTAGAATACCTGAAACCTGACTCGGTACCCATAAATGACGATTTTGCCTATGATAGACTGATAGCCCAACTAGAAACTATTGAAGATGATAACCCACACCCACATGAGCATTCTCATAAATCCTTAGCTATAAGTAATGTACCTTGGTATGCTGACTTTGTTAATTACCTAGCCGCTGACATCATACCCCCTGATCTAAACTACCACCGGAAGAAGAAGTTCTATAGTGATGTGAGAAACTTCTATTGGGACGAACCATTTCTTTTCAAGAGAGGTAAAGATGGCATTTTCCGCCGTTGTGTTCCAGAAGAAGAGGTACATAATATAATTGAGCATTGTCACTCTGCACCCTATGATGGACATGCGAGCACATCTAAGACCTACGCCAAGATTCTTCAAGATGGCCTATTCTGGCCTACTATGTGGCGTGATGTCCATGCTTTCATTGTCAAGTGTGATAGATGCCAACGCACAGGAAATATTTCAAGACGTAATGAAATGCCTCTGAGAAATATCCAAGAAGTAGAACTCTTCGACGTATGGGGTATAGACTTTATGGGACCGTTCCCACCATCTTTCGGAAATCAGTACATCTTAGTAGCTGTTGACTACGTGTCTAAATGGATTGAAGCTATCGCCGCACCCACGAACGACACCAGAGTAGTCATCAAATTATTCAAAAACTATATATTTCCCAGGTTTGGAACCCCCCGTTTAGTCATAAGTGATGGAGGATCACACTTCATATCGAGAATATTTGATAAACTTTTAAGCAAGTATGGAGTTAAGCATAGAGTAGCAACGCCATACCATCCACAGACCAATGGACAAGTGGAAGTATCTAATAGAGAGATCAAACAAATTCTTGAGAAGACTGTCTCTATATCTAGAAAAGATTGGTCGCAGAAACTTCAAGAAGCATTGTGGGCCTATAGAACCGCTTTCAAAACCCCTATAGGAACAACCCCTTATCAACTGTTCTATGGAAAATCATGTCACTTACCTTTTGAATTAGAGCATAAGGCCTATTGGGCCATCAAAACTTTGAATTTGGATTACTTGACTGCTTGTGAAAAACGTATCCTTGATATCCAAAAATTAGAAGAGCTCAGACAATCTGCCTACGAAAATGCCATCATATACAAAGAAAGAACAAAAGCTTGGCATGACAAAAGAATCATAAGAAGAGACTTCAAAATAGGCGACCCCTGTTCTCCTATTCGATTCTAGGTTACGACTTTTTCTAGGGAAACTTCGTTCGAGATGGACTGGCCCTTTCGAAGTATCTAAGATTCTAAGATCTGGTGCTATTGAAATCAAGAACCAAACATGTAAACCGTTCATCGTCAATGGACGGAGGTTGAAGCCCTACTAAGGAGGTGACATCCCAACAACATACACCTGCAATACTCTGAGTGATCCACCATATCCTTCCAATGATGTATAAAATTCGGTTGTCGAGCTAATGACGTTAAACAAGCGCTGCATGGGAGACAACCCATGGTTTTCTTATTTACGTACTTTTTATTTATTTATTTTCACTTTATTTTAATTTGTTTACTTTATTATTATGTCAGGACTAACGATTTAATGTTTTATGTGCTTTCAGGAGTTGTTTGCTAACCTTGTGCAGAATGCAGAACCCCGATGACATGCACGTGGCCTTTAGAGACGACGCACAAAGAGAGCGTTACTATGTCCACATGAGACGCCCTATGGCTCCTACCAGGTACCCTGACCATGACTGCATGGATGCCTTGGGGATAGAGCCAAGCGTCATATTCTTATGCCATCAACTCCAGTGGGACCAATTTGACGATAGGAATAACACTTACAGGAACTTGACTCTAGAGTTCCTCAGCTCGTTTCATTATGATCCTTGGGCTGGACCCGATGGATATGTTGTTTTCAGGTTGTTCGGGATTGAATACTCCTTCTCTCACAAAGAGTTTGGTGATTTACTAGGTTTTCAGACTACTCCTGATGCTATTCCAGAGACACCGATGGGATATTTTATGAGCAGAGAAGTGGACAAGTTTTGGCCTAACATCTCAGGTGGAGGGAGCCAAGATCCTTCCACTCAGTTTTCTCAGGTAATCCACAACCCTGCGTTAAGGTACTTCCAGATGATTCTGGCGCATTCTTTCCTAGGTTTGCCAGATACAGAGACTCTGCTGAGTGAAGAGGAGATTTTCCTACTGTTTTGTGCGACTCAGTCTCGCCCAGTTGCTTGTGGCAACTTTCTATTGAGGGGCCTTGCTAGTGTTGCCAGATCATCTGTAGGCATCATACATGTCGGTGGGATTGTTACACAGATAACTACTGCATTGGGTTTGTCTCGCAAATTATTGCACCTCAGGACCTTCTGCTGCTACACCACCCTGGATGTTGACTTTTGTCTTGACAGAGGACTGATGAGGAGGGCTTCTTTTGAGCCCAACACTTTTAGATTACTAATCGACGGAGAAGTGATACATTACTTTACATTACCAGACCCGCTGATGACCAGTGTCCATGATCCTGCTAATTGGAGTTATGCTCTAGAGGGTTATGGAGAGACTGTCGAAGAGCCGAAATCACCTCCCGCCGCTGAGTACACTCCTACACCTCTTACTCCCCGAATCACTGTTATGTCTAACAATATGTCTCTGCAGCCGCCTGATCTACAAACTCAGATTTATGAGCTCCGTAAGGAGACTGCCCTGCTCAAGCAGGAAGTAGCGGACTTGGAATTACATATTCAGGTTTCTGATCTCACTCATGCCTCAGAGGCCGATGCTCTATATCAGGAGATTGAAGAGCTTCGGAGGGAGATAACTGAGATTCGTGGATCAAACCAGGAGGAGAAGCCTACCACATGATTCGTTCTACACTGACGATATTACCCTAATATTTAATTTCTTTTTTTCATGCTTTATTTTATTTCTCGCATCTCCAGACATATCTTTAATTATTGCATCTATTACATTTTCTTTTTTCATGTACTTTGAGTTTATCTTATATATACATATTATTTTATGCACTAATGTCGATTTTTCTCTTTTCTTTTTGATTTTTAATTATTTTATTTTTTGTCAAGCAAAAAAAAATATAAGACAAAAATATTTTCATTTTTGTCTTCATAAAAAAATATGCAAGCCTCATGCCTTGGAAAAGAGAAGAAAACACTATCCATACCCCCCGAAGACCGAAGGTACAAAGAGGGCCCAAAGGAGGATTAAAAATCCAAGGCCCATCAGGGATTTGCCTTGTGGCGGGCGCCACAGGCCCATGGCGGGGGCCATGCCGTCTTCCCCTATTTCGGGGCTGAACCTTCATTTTCACCATTTTCACACCTTCCATCTTCAAAAACCCATTTTTATAAGTTTCAAAAACCCCATTGAACCCCATTAAAGCTCCCCCATTTTCAAAATACCCACCATCTATAAAACCTATCCAAAATCCATTTTCATTTTCATCCACCACAAACCATAAAAATCAAACCTTTATCATTTCTCTCATAAACCATTTTCTACCATTTTTTCACTTCCTAAGGAGCAACAACAATGGAGTTCAATGGATTTCTTCTACGCGATGGAAGACCGAGTGATAGGCAAAGGAAAATTATTCAGAGGCTTCAGAGTCGAGAAATTCTCTCAACTAGGTACGTCGATGATAACTGTTTGTATGCTTTGGGTCTTTATCTAGTGTTTTTCATTTATTAGATTTTTTAGGCTTGCATAAATTTTTTATTAATCTGGAACCTACCTATGAGAGGCTGAAAGTTGAGTTTTTAAGTTCATTGATATACACTATCAGTCCTAACACTGCTAGCACCGTCGGTACTGTTAATTTTAGAGTGTTTGGAATTGAATATGGATTCAGTACCGACGAACTAACAGGCTTGTTAGGAATCCCTCATAGGGAAGGTGCGATTTGTGAGGCCTCTTTGGATGCGGAATGGTCGGCCGAGGTATTTTCCTTCTGGCAGAGGCTTTCAAGTACTTCAATAAATTCTTTTGAAGGAATACTTGCGTCGACCATTCAAAACCCGACCATAAGAGTTTTCAGATATCTTTTGGCATGTACTATTTTTGGCCGGGAGAGTCCAAACAAGGTAAATGCTAGAGAACTCCTATTTTTGCAAGGATGCCTCACTAGTACCCATATCAATCCGGTCCCATTTATGCTTGCACACATGGCTTTACTTACTAATAAAACAGGACCGATTGTTTTTGGAGGGCTTGTTACGTCTATTGCTCGGGCTCTTGACCTGAACAATGAGATAGCTACACTTGAACCACTTCCTCCTCCCACAATTAATTTAAAATTTTTGAAAGACATGAAATTGTGCCGAACAAGGAGAGGAGGTGGTTATGAGTTGATGGTTCATGGGGTAGCTATCCCATCTGTTGCTTTACCTTGCAGTAGACGTACTGATGTACGTAATGAAAGGAACTGGACCTATGATCTGAATGCTCCACCTGTTTTGGGTCCACTTCCTCCTAATATTCCTGATGGGGAGGCACATGACACTGATGAAAAGTATGATCGGAGAGAGCAGTCTCCCATACCTCACATGTCCCCCCATCGTCCTTCACAGTCACACACCGCACCATCTTCCTCTAACCCTGTTGCAGGTGCTGCTCCTGGATTCTATGTCACTGAGGAGATGTGGCGTGATATGACAGCTAGAAAGGAAAGGCGAGATGACCTTCTCTCTACTATTTCACAACAAATGACGGACAACATGAGCTTCATGCAATAATCGCGATTGGTTTCGGATCGTGCTTACAGCAACGTTTGTCGTAACTTGCACGATATCACATTAGAGCAGGACCGTCAGAGAGAATTCAACCGCCGACACTACCAGCTTATGGAGGCCACTCAGGGTTCCATCTTAGGTAACCTTCGAGAGGTTCAGGGTGCCCAGGCTGCCTTATCGGCACGACTTGACCGGAGGGACCAGCATCGCAGTAGATCCCGTTGTTCCAGACCATCACAGCAGGACGGCGAGGGCTCCAGTGCTCCTCCACAGTAGTTTTTCAGGTTACCCTCCTTATCTTATTTCGAAACATTGGGGACAATGTTTGATTTAAGTGTGGGAGGGGATTTTATTGCTTTATGTCATTTCCCTTTCAGTTATTTCCCTTTTTAGTAAGTTTATTTAGTTTAATTTTCTTAGATAATGCATGAGTCTGACGAGTCACCAGTATAGTGTATTTTTAGTACATCCTCATTTTTTCCCATTTCCTTAGCCTTACCAGAAATTTTTTTAAAAAGAAAACAATGTTGTTTCACATGTTTTTTGGGCTTTGAGACAGGTTTAGATTAGGATGTGGTGACTTAGGTCAACTTTTTGAAACATCAGCACCATTTTAGACCCATAGACCTCTTGAATATAGGAATCACTCCTAAACCCCACACCATGGCCTTTACTATCATTCAAAAAATTGTCCCAAGTAGTTTATTCTAGCAGTCAGCTCCGGCCTAAACATTCTCTACGTAGGGGGTCGATGAACATAAGTGAATGATCCAGTGCTAATAAAAAAGAAAAAAAGAAAAAAAGGCAAACTCTGGGATAGGTGACCCTCACAAAGTCATTTAAACCGAAAAAAGAGAAGAAAAATTTTTTTTGCCACAAAAAGAAAAAAAAATTGCAGTCACCTATTGTTAGTTGGTTCAGAGGTATCTGGCACTGAACTTGGTAGGGCGGATTACGATTCGATCCCCCGCAGCTACAATTAGGTCAAATAAAACAGGTTTACACATGCTTATGTGCCAAAAACCTTATGTTATGGATCAGAATCACTAACCGGTCACTCTAATATGAAGCATTTACGGATAACAGGCTTAATGTGATTGCGCCTGAATGAAAAGGACACAAAAAGATGAGAAGATAGGCCTAGGTATTGTGGGATGACATGGAGTGGTTAATATAGGATTGAAGTTTATGTCTGTGTTATTATGGTACCCTTGGTTCATTTAGTTAGTACCTGTCATTGCATATTGACTTGAACTTAGAAGCCCTTTAGCCCAAAGACACGTGTTGACACCATTTTTTTCTTGAGCTTTAATGTTTGCTTGAGGACAAGCAAAGGTCTAAGTGTGGGAGAATTCACACTAAAATTCACCGTATTTCTGACTCCGATTTCGCATGCATTCTTAGCTTTTATTTTTATTTTGTTATGTTATTACTTTGATTTTCTTTGTTTTCAGGTTTTTTATGTAATCGGGGCTTAAATCGAGAAAAGGAGCGAAAAAGGAGTGGAAACGAACGAAAACCTAGAAATTCAGCATTTTACACTTACGGTATCCACCGTGGCGGGTGCCATGGGGTCTGTCATGACGTGGCCACGTCTCAAGACCACTCCACAACTGCCAAGACCCACGATCCCCACTCTTTCATCCCATATCAGTCCTATGGCGGGCGCTATGGCCTTGTGGAGGGCGCCACAAGGCAAAAACAGTTTCCCTCCACTTTTTAGTGGAAGGGGCATCCTGGTCTTTTCCTGCTTTTAGTTTTCCTATAAATAGGACCTTAGATTTTCGTTTTTCTTCATCCAAACTTAGAATCTCTTAGGCATAAATCAGTTTTAAAGCAGTTATCATTCCACATCGGGGTGTTACTGCAATCGAGTGATCGAGTCTGTATATGTCTGTGTAATCGAGTTTTGGAGCACTCTGGGAGGAAGTTAATCCTGCCGCCATTTTAATTCCAGTTCGTATTTTACTTTTCCGCATTGCTTTACTTTTATTTATTTTTCGCACTGCTTTACTTTCGTTTATTTTCCCGCACTCACTTTACTTTATTTATTTCTCGCACTGCTTTGCTTTCGTTTATTTTCCCGCACTCGCTTTACTTTATTTATTTCTCGCACTCGCACTACTTTTATTTACTTTCCACACTCCACTACTTTTATTTACTTTCCGCACTCGCACTAAATTACTTTTATGAAAAATTATAAAAAGAACTTTTACTTTACTATGTCTAACTAAATCCATAAAGGTTAGAATGTAAGGATCGTAATTAAACCAGTAATCCGTACAATTGTTCTTGGAAACACTTAAGGGCTAATTTATCTTTCAATTCAAGTAATTATTTTTAACTATTTCAAAAACAGCCAAAAGTGCTTTGTCTAGTTCATTAGGAGTTTTTAGATTCAAAAGAAAAGAGATTTTAAAACGATTTTCGGACGCGTTATGAAGTTTAGAGTCTGGTTCGTGAGAACCTCTTTTTGCTAAGAAATCCAGGTTAAAATACTTTTCAACTTAGTCAAGATACTATATTTCTTAAAAATAGGTTTACTACTCTAACACAATACGCACCTTTTTATCCGTGACAATAGGAGGGGTTGATTAGAGAGTACAACTCGGTTCTGAATACGCGAAAGCGACAGTTCCTGTTAAATTAGTTCTTTTCAAAGTAGAAAACATTGCCCATAAGTAGTTCCATTAACAAGTACCGAATTATCAATTGATTACGTGAATTACATTCGAGCCTGTCTTTTATTAATTGTTTAAAATTATTATTTTATTTACCATCTCTCACTCCTTAAAACCATTATATTCAGTTGCCTTAGATACACACCATAACAACAGGTACGATAGATTGACACTTGGTCTCTGTGGATTCGACAATCTTTTATATTACTCTGACGTGTTCGTACACTTGGGAAAAACACGCATCAACTCTCAAAGGGGAAACCAGAGATTCCGGATTCCCTAGTAGAGTCGCCAGCTGTCGCTCCCGGGATTTTCATCCTAGTACAAACGCGAAAGTGGTGCGGAAAAGTTAGAGTCTCCAGCCAGACATTTTTATCCCGAAGGAACGGGAAAGGTAATGTTGCACAAACCCAAGGAAGAAGGAAAGGATGAGGCCTTGTGAACCAAAGATCTGGGTCCGGAAGTTGGTTACAAATTGGGAAGGTATTAGCACCTCAATCCGTCCGCCATACCCGACGGGATCCACGCTTGTTAATCTGTTTCAAAGGGTGAGAAATATGATGTTGTTCAAATGAAAGAATGACTATCTGGAATGGAATGGAAATGATATCGAAAAGAAAGGGGAAAATGTAGGGAAAAAGAATGATTGTGCTCGAATGGGCCCTACCCCACTGCCTACGTACCTCATCGGGATAAATGAGGATCAGAGTCGCCGTAGTTCGTCTAACTAAGGCGGACACTTGTTTGCGATTTTTAGGATGACGTTGCCATAGCTCTAGCTCAAGTGTTACCGGCTCTAACTCGAGGGTGTTTACCGTATCGCTGTTTGAACTGTCGAGGCAAGTCACATTCGTCCGCAAGGAGTATGAGATGAGAAGAGAAAACGTGTTGTCTTGGTTTGTTGTCTTTTAGAAGAAGTGTTTTGAATTTATGTTTTTTGTATGTACAACACTAAAGACTATGATACAAGAGCGAATACTTTCCAAGGTCTCCCCCAATGGAACGTTTGTAAAGCATCCTAGAAGAGTGAAGGAGACCTCCACTAGTAATTTCCCGTATAGCGTAAGGCTCGTGGCGCATTGTACGCATTTTCCATTATTAAGTGTTTTGATTTTTCTTAAAGATGAGAAGTGAGACTCAAGTTGTCAAAGGAAAACTCTAAGGGAAACTAGACTTACCCTAAGTTAGTTGAGTTTAAAGATGACCTATGGTTAGTGAGGTTTGAAAGATTAAATCTACCTAAGAGATATTAAACTAGAAATGCAAGTATAAAAAGTAATAATGAACAATATGGTCCTCCTAAGTCATGGTCGGTAAAAACGTGTATGAAACGTAAATGGGATGAAACAATGGATCAGGTAGGTCGGTTGCGTGGTGCTGAGATGTACGACTTATGGTGTGCAACATACAAGGTTTGCTTTTGGTGTAATGGAATGGAATGATGGTAATCGAGGAATCCTAAAGTCATATGAAACTTTATTTATTTATTTGAAAATTTACTCGACGTTGGATCGAGTATCTTATTTTATTTTTTGAGATTTTGGTTTTCTATCGATTCGTTTTATCTTTTCTATCCTAATTATAAGAACTATACAAGCATACAAGTTCTAAGCTATTACATCACCAAGTATAAACCACAAAAATATAATCGAGGCATAATAATAATAATCCAAGTCCATAAGCAAATCCTCGAAACATACCTTGCACAAAAAGAAAATTGTTAGTAGATGAAATGAAGATGCATATGCAACAATGTGATGGAAATGAATTAAGATAACAAAAATATCAAGATTCCTGGAAAACATATGAAATTAATTCCCTAGGGTCACAAACCTGACTATAATAATGTGTTAAAAAATCTCCTAAAAATTCAAAGTCTAACTATGCCAAATGGTCACTTAAACTTATCTAAGGTTCAACCATAATTTTATACAAACTACACTACCAAAACAGTGGATAAAATGGCCTAAAAAATATACCAAAAATATTTCCAGGTACTATTATTTGTCCTCTAATCATAGCAAAAAGAATGGGCCAAAAATGTTGCCGGAAGTGGGAGAAATAAAATGTACAAAATTATGTATAGATGTGAGAATTCAATATAAAAGCAATTAAATGGAAAATCGAAATTAAATTGAAAAATGAAAAAATTTAGAAAGTAAAAATGTGGAATGTTTCTAAAATGAATTAAAAGGCTATTATAATTTTTGTGGAATTTTATCAAGCATTTTAATATTTTTTGTGGATTTAAATTGAAAATATACTTAACAAAAATTAAAATAACAAGAAAATGGATAAGGGGTGCATCTAAAGTAATTTATTAGTTAATAATAACAACTGGGCCCAAATGGGGGGTGCTAATAGAAGTTTTTCAGGGCCCATTAGCGCAGGAAATCTGAGGTGCATATGGTGGAATTCGGTCAACATCCTTGACTTCACTATAGGCCGTTGATCTAACAGTCTTCCTAGGGTATTCATATTCGATGGATCTTAGGGCGCATGAACCTAATAACTATGGTGTAAAGCACGCACATAATCATCGCTGGGAGAGCCTATCGGACGGTGACAAGTGTCACCGCCGGTGTGACTGAGAATCTCAAAAACCTCTAATCCTTATCTCTTGGAATATTCAAACGGTATAATTAAACTCATTTTATAGTGGATTAAAGTTCTTTTAAGATTGATTAATTCTATTTATTACTATTAATTTCTCATCAAATTCTAATATTCTCTTAACCTCTTATCATAATTAAATTAACAATTAAACTTTATAAACAAAAAAACAAAAAGAAGATGAACAAAAAGGGATGAAGAGATCGTAAAAACCCTAGCCCCTTCTTGCTTCCGTGGCGGCTTCATCTTCTTCTCTTTATTCAGCCACGACGACACTTCTTCTCCCTTACCACAAAAACCCTAAACCTTCATTCGCCGCCGATAATCATCGACTCCGCCACGCCATGCTCCGTCTCAGACTTCGTCCTCTCATCTTCGTTGCCTCATCACCTTCTGATCTCGTCTCCGCCGCAACATACTCGGTTGTCACACGCATCTCTATCAATTCTTCTCTGAATCTATCGATTTCTAATTGTAGCTTCGAATGTCGTAACCCCATCTCTTTCTCATGAACAATGCATCAACGCGGGCGTAGGAAACGAGTCCCTACGACATCGCACAAGTCACTGCGGAAGACGCAACAACAAGCTGTGAGTTGAGGGAAACGATGAATCCGACTAATTGCTTCAGGTATGAAATTCTGATACTTTATCGTTGATCTTGCGCTCTTCTTGCTGTTACTGTTGTTGTTGATGATGTTACAGATTGTAAGTTTTGATGATTGATGAAGATCATGTTGATGTGGATTTGATTTGCAGGTTCTTGATGAAGTTTTTTTTCAAGATATGTTTGAAGGTTTAGAAGTTTTGATTAGAAAATATTGAAGGTGATTTATCGCTGAGGATTGAATTTGAGAAAGTGGTTTCGATGAAGATCATGATGCAGAGAGTGAGGTTGAGGTTAGGAGAACAAGAAACTGAGAGAAAAAGGGAAGATAGTTTGTTATGCGGTTATGAAGGTTGAGGTTATGAAGGTTGAGGTTATGAAGGTTGATTCAGAAATGGGTGAAGGTGAAGAATGGAGAAGAGAATCAGGAAGAAGAATGAAGAGGTTTTAGGTGAGTGAGGAGGAAGATTGAAGAGTGTTGAATTGATCCAGTTGGGTGAAGATTGGTGGAGAGGGAGAATGAGAAATCATGGATGAAGAAGGAAAGAAGGAGAAGAATGAAGAAGGATGATGAATCTAATAAAGAAAAATCGAAAATTCCCCCTTTTTCCTGTTATATCAGTATTATAACTGATTTTCTGTTGAGAGTTTGTTTTTCAGTTAGAACTTTGTAACTAACTCTATATTGATTTTCTGGAGTTTTTGTATTAATTTCCTCCTTCTTTGTGAATTTTTTCTGGTGTTGTATTTCTTTGATGAGAATTTGAGTTGAAGAGTAGAATTTTGATAGTAATATAAACAGGGAATTTTGGAATTTCCAGATTTTTGTTGTAATTTTCCTCTAGATATCATTAGTTTTGTCACAACCAATCATTATAAGTATCCTGTATTTTTAGATTCAACTTTTGTTGCCAATTCCCTTCTTTTTTTTTTACTATTTTTTGTTACATCAGTTATTTGCAGCCTCTTTCTGCATCATTTCTGGGTTTAGTACCAAATGAAATAAGTCTAACATTAATTAATATACTTTGGCAATTTGGACTTAAAAAAAAGGGTAATTGATTTTTTTGTTTTGTAATAAGGCTAAATGAATCAAATGTTAATGGATTTGGAAAAAGAGAAGAAATTTTTCATAATTCTAAGATAGACATTGTTTTACTTAGACATGGATTTTAGAAATGGTTGAAGAATGGATAGAAGTGGACATACAGTTATGAAATGACCTTGTAAAAAATGGGCTTTATAGTGATGGGCTTTACAAAATGACAGATGAGATTTGAAAGTATGGATGGATACATGGACAAATGGATAATTGGATAATCGTGTAAACCAACGAGTTCAAACACGATTCTTAGGAAATGATTTGAGATTCGAAACGAATGTTGAACGGATTGAATGATTATTAAGAGATGAATACTCGAATTGGATGGCTATTGAATCAATTAACATATTTTGGTCATTGGATAAAAGGTAATGGTTTTCTTCCTTTTTTAAGATAAGCGGTTAGAAGTGAATTATACTTGAATTCGAATGGCGTCTTCCGAATAGACCGTAATTGTTCACTTTTTCCCATCTTCAAATTGAACCAAATTCTTGGACCCAAACTTTAATTCCATGATGAATCCCTAAAGCCAATAGCTCGAACCGTGCTTCTTCCTTCACCTGAAACTAATACACGTGAATGAACATCTTCATCAAATTAGTCCAAATCGAACTTTTAAGATAACAAATTTCAGTTGATGGAATGCTCTCAAACTCCGTCATGAATAAAACCTTAATCCAACTTGATAATGAGCTTGCTGCACCAATGAACAATCTTTACAAAGGAGCTCTTTAAGGATCACCTAACCAGGGAAATAAACCCTAACTTCATATGACGTTTGATCCCATGACTTAGAAGCTGATGCACTACATGATTTAATGTTATGACCCAATGGGAGAACGCAGATGAATGTGAAGCGTAAGCCAGTTTGGGTTATAATTATGAGGGCAAATTTTGGGGTGTTACAACATGAAGTTTAGCTCAAACTGTTTCCTTATCGCTTTTGTTAGTTATAGGTGATGTCCTTCTCTGTTTCATGTAACACCGGGTTGGGAATGATTGTGAACCATCGTGTTCGAGTGTTTATCTTTTGAATGAATTTTGGAATGATTTTGCCTATTTTATTTTAGATTTTGAATTAAAATAAAAGTGTGATGTTCCGCTGTGTAGTAAATGATTATGAATGACTTAGATGAGAAACCTGTATTTCGAGACATAATACTTGACGAATGTTGTTTAAGAATAAATGTAACACCCTTTATGGTGTAAAATCTCTGATTTTAATTGGTAAATTTTTCGTATAATTGTTGTGGGTTAAAGGGGTGTTACATTAGTGGTATCAGAGCCGGTTTGTCTATCTGGACAAGTCTTGTTGTTGTCAGTTGCCCCGTGTAAGTACACTATCGATGATTGTTTTTTCGAATGTTGCAAATGGTGTGCAGAATGGCTGGAAGAAACGATTGTGCTCTTGTTGATGCGGTGGCAACACTTGCTAAAGCTATGACTTAGAACAATGTTCCTGATGAGTTCCGTGCTTTGGAGAAATTCCGGAGGAACAATCCATCGACCTTTGAGGGCACTCATGATCCAGATAGCGCACAGAAGTGGCTCAAGGAAATTGAGAAAATCTTCAGAGTGATGGTGTGCGCTGATGATAAGAAGGTGCAATTTGGTACTCGCATGTTGTTAGAGGAAGCCTATGAATTGTGGGATAACACCTGTCAGCGATTGGAAGATGTTGGTACTATAGTAACTTGGGTTGTATTCAAGACGAAGTTCTTGGAAAACTATTTTCCTTAAGATACGTGTGGTAAGAAGAAAGTAGAGTTCCTTGAATTGAGTCAAGGAAATATGACTGTAGCGAAGTATGCTGCAAAGTTTGAGAAGCTAGTGAAGTTTTTTCCTCACTACAACCGTGTTGATGCTGAACTTTCCAAAATGTCTCAAGTTTGAGAATAGGATGAGACCAGGAATAAAACAAGGGATTGGATGAAAACATATTCATAGGTATGCAGAATTGGTGGAAAAGAGTAGAATTTATGATGAAGACAGTCGAGCTCGATCTTCTCACTACAAACATATGAGTGAGAAGAAAGAGAAGGTCCAATTTAGAGGTAAACCCTTTGTGACTCCAACTGACAAAGGAAACAGTAGGTTTTAGATGGGAAGAAGACAAGTGGGGGGAGAAGCTCTCGCTCCTGCTGAGTGTTACAAGTGTGGTGAGCCAGGTCATAGTCTTGATGTGTGCAACAATTAGGTTTTGAGATGTTACAGATGTGGTAGGAAAGGTCATCGGACTAGTGATTGCCCGAATAAGGGTCCAGCTTGTTTCAATTATGGTGAATATGTTCATATCAGTACTAAATGCCAGAAGTCAAAGAAGACTGCTACTGCTGCTTAGACTAACGACAAAGTGTTCACTTTGAGTAGTTCAGAAGTTCCCAAGAAGGATAACATGATTTGAGGTACTTGTTTTATTAATAATGTTGAGTTGATCGCTATTATTGATAATGGAGCTACTCATTCATTTATTCCGCTTGAGTTTGCTACTAGGTTTGGTTTGCAATTGTCTGATATGAATGAGGGTATGGTAATAGAAACGTCGGATAACAGTTTTGTCACTACTGCATATGTGTCTACGATGCCCCTTGACTATTTTTTAGAAGAGTTTTGTGATGGATTTGGTGTGCCTAAACTTACACCAAATTGATGTTAAATTTGAAATGTACTGGTTGGAATTCAACTATGTTCATATCAATTGTTATAATAAGACTATGGAGTTTCCTGAGTTAGGTGATAATGGTGAATTGATGTTCTTATCTGCTAAGAAAGTAGATAAGCTTCTATAAGACAAAGCGTTGATGTTTGCAATGTTTGCATAGTTGCAAGTTGATCACGAATTCTCCAGTGTTGAGTTGCTTGTAGTTTATGAATTTCTTGATGTATTTTCGGACGACATAAGTGATTTGCCTCTGGAACGTGAAGTAGAGTTTTGATGCGTGTTTTTCGCAAGTGTACGAACACGTCAGAGTAATATAAAAGATTGTCGAATCCACAGAGACCAAGTGTCAATCTATCGTACCTGTTGTTATGGTGTGTATCTAAGGCAACTAAATATAAGGGTTTTAAGAAGGGTGCAATAGTAAATAAAATAATAATTTTAAACAATAAACAAAGACAGGCTCGAATGTAATTCACGTAATCAATGGATAATCCAGTACTTGTTAATGGAACTACTTATGGGCAATGTTTTCTCCTTTGAAAAGAACTAATTTAACAGGAACTGTCGCTTTCGCGTATTCAGAACCGAGTTGTACTATCTAATCAACCCCTCCTATTGTCACGGATAAAAAGGTGCGTACTGCGTTAGAGTAGTAAACCTATTTTTAAGAAATGTAGTATCTTAACTAAGTTGAAAAGTATTTTAACCTGGATTTCTTAGCAAAAAGATGTTCTTATGAACCAGACTCTAAACTTCATAACGCGTCCGAAAATCGTTTTAAAATCTCTTTTCTTTTTAATCTAAAAATTCCTAATGAACTAGACAAAGCGCTTTTGGCTGTTTTTGAAATAGTTAAAAACAATTAGATTGAAAGATAAAATAGCCCTCAAGTGTTTCCACGAACAATTATACGGATTACTGGTTTAATTACGATCCTTACATTCTAACCTTTATAGAATTAGTTAGACATGGTGAAATAAACGTTCTTTTTATAATTTTTCATAAAAGTAATTTAGTGCGAGTGCGGAAAGTAAATAAAAGAAGTGGGAGTGCGAGAAATAAAGTAATTTAGTGCGAGTGCGGAAAATAAAGGAATTTAGTGCGAGTGCGGATAATAAACGAAAGTAAAGCGAGTGTGGGAAATAAATAAAATAAAGTGCGAGTGCGGATAATAAAGAAAGTAAAGCAGTGCGAGAAATAAATAAAAGTAAAGCAATGCAGAAAAGTAAAATATGAACTGGAATTAAAATGGCGGCAGGATTAACTTCCTCCCAGAGTGCTTCAAAACTCGATCACACAGACAGATTACAGACTCGATCACTCGATTGCAGAAACACCCCGATGTGGAATGGTAACTGCTTTGAAACTGATATATGCCTAGAGAAATCTAAGTTTGGATGAAGAAAAACGAAAATCTAAAGTCCTATTTATAGGAAAACTAAATGCGGGAAAAGACCAGGACGCCCCCTCCACTAATAAGTGGAGGGAACTGCTTTTTGCCTTGTGGCGCCCGCCACAGGCCTATGGCGCCCGCCATGAGACTAATAGGGAATGGAAGAGTGGGGATCGTGGGTCTTGGCAGTTGTGGAGTGGTCTTGAGACGTGGCCACGTCATGGCTGACCCTATGGCGCCCGCCACGGTGGGTGCCGTAAGTGTAAAACGCTGAATTTCTAGGTTGTCGTCCGTTTCCACTCCTTTTTCGTTCCTTTTCTCGATTCAAGCCCCGATTACATAAAAAACCTGAAAACAAAGAAAAACAAAGTAATAACATAACAAAATAACAATAAAAGCTAAGAATGCATGCGAAATCGGAGTCAGATAACGGTGAATTTTAGTGTGATCAAATTCTCCCACACTTAAACCTTTGCTTGTCCTCAAGCAAACATTAAAGCTCAAGAAAATATGGTGTCAACACGTGTCTTTGGGCTAAAGGGCTTCTAAGTTCAAGTCAGGATGCAGTGACAGGTACTAACTAAGTGAACCAAGGGTACCATAGTAACACAAACACAAACATCAATCCTATATTAACCACTCCATGTCATCCCACAATACCTAGGCCTATCTTCTCATCTTTTTGTGTCCTTTTCATTCAGGCGCAATCACATTAAGCCCGTTATCCGTACATGCTTCATAGTAGAGTGACCGGTTAGTGATTCTGATCCATAACATAAGGTTTCTGGCACATAAGCATGTGTAAACCTGTTTTATTTGACCTAATTGTAGTTGCGGGGGATCGGATCGTAATCTGCCCTACCAAGTTCAGTGCCAGATACCTCTGAACCAACTAACAATAGGTGACTTGCAATTTTTTTCTTTTTGTGGCAAAATTTTTTTCTTCTCTTTTTTTCCCGGTTTAAATGACTTTGTGAGGGTCACCTATCCCAGAGTTTGCCTTTTGTTTTTTCTTTTTTTTATTAGCACTGGATCATTCACTTATGTTCATCAGCCCCCTACGTAGAGCGTGCTTAGGCCGGAGCTGACTGCTAAAATAAACTACTTAGGACAATTTTTTTTAAATGATAATAAAGGCCATGGTGGTGGGGTTTAGGAGTGATTCCTATATTCAAGAGGTCTATGGTGCTAAAATGGTGCTGATGTTTCAAAAAGTTGACCTAAGTCACCACATCCTAATCTAAACCTGTCTCAAGGCCCAAAAAACATGTGAAACAACATTGTTTTCTTTTTAAAATTTTTCTGGTAAGGCTAAGGAAATGGGAAAAAATGAAGATGTACTAAAAATACACTATACTGGTGACTCGTCAGACTCATGCATTATCTAAGAAAATTAAACTAAATAACTTACTGAAAAGGGAAATAACTGAAAGGAAATAATTAACTAAAAAGGGAAATGACAGAAAGCAATAAAATCCCCTCCCACACTTAAATCTAACATTGTCCCCAATGTTTCGAAATAAGATAAGGAGGGTAACCTGAAAAAGACTACTGAGGAGGAGCACTGGTGCCCTCGTCGTCCTGCTGTGATGGTCTGGAACGACAGGATCTCCTACGATGCTGGTCCCTCTGGTCCAGTCGTGCCGATAAGGCAGCCTGAGCACCCCGGACCTCTCGAAGGTTACCTAGGATGGAACCCTGAGTAGCCTCTACAAGCTGGTAGTGCCGGCGGTTGAACTCTCTCTGACGGTTCTTCTCTAATGAGATATCGTTCAAGGTACGGCAAACGTTGCTGTAAGCACGATCCGAAACCAATCGCAAATGTTGCATGAAGCTCATGTTGTCCGTCAGTTGTTGCGAAATAGTAGAGAGAAGGCCGTCTCGCCTTTCCTCTCTAGCTGTCATATCACGCCACATCTCCTCGGTGACATAGAATCCAGGAGCAGCACCTGCAACAGGGTTAGAGGAAGATGGTGCGGTGTGTGACTGTGAAGGACGATGGGGGGACATGTGAGGTATGGGAGACTGCTCTCTCCAATCATACTCTTCATCAGTGTCAAGTGCCTCCCTATCAGGAATATTAGGAGGAAGTGGACCCAAAACAGGTGGAGCATTCAGATCATAGGTCCAGTTCCTTTCATCACGTACATCAGTACATCTACTGCAAGGTAAAACAACATATGGGATAGCTACCCCATGAACCATCAACTCATAACCACCTTCTCTCCTCGTTCGGCACTATTTCATGTCTTTCAGAAATTTTAAATTAATTGTGCGAGGAGGTAGTGGTTCAAGTGTAGCTATCTCATCGTTCAGGCCAAGAGCCCGAGCAATAGACGTAACAAGCCCTCCAAAAACAATCGGTCCTGTTTTATTAGTAAGTAAAGCCATGTGTGCAAGCATAAACGGGACCGGATTGATATGGGTACTAGTGAGGCATCCTTGCAAAAATAGGAGTTCTCAAGCATTTACCTTGTTTGGACTCTCCCGGCCAAAAATAGTACATGCCAAAAGATATTTGAAAACTCTTATGGCCGGGTTATGAATGGTCGACGCAAGTATTCCTTCAAAAGAATTTATTGAAGTACTTGAAAGCCTTTTCCAGAAGGAAAATACCTCGGCCGACCATTCCGCATCCAAAGGTGCCTCACAAATTGCACCTTCCCTATGAGGGATTCCTAACAAGCCTGCTAGCTCGTTGGTACTGAATTCATATTAAATTCCAAACAGTCTAAAATTAACAGTACCGACTGTGCTAGCAGTGTTAGGACTGACAGTGTATATCAATGAACTTAAAAACGCAACTGTCAGCCTCTCATAGGTAGGTTCCTGATTAACGAAAATATTATGCAAGCCTAAAAAATCTAATAAATTAAAAACACTATGATAAATACCCAAAGCATACAGACAGTTATCATCGACGTACATAGTCGAGAGAATTTCTCGACTCTGAAGCCTCTGAATAATTTTCCTTTGCCTATCACCCGGTCTTCCATCACGAAGAAGAAATCCATTGAACTCCATTGTTGATTGCTCCTTAGGAAGTGAAAAACGGTAGAAAATGGTTTATGAGAGAAATGATAAAGTTTTGATTTTTATGGTTTGTGGTGGATGAAAATGAAAATGGATTTTGGATAGGTTTTATGGATGGTGGGTATTTTGGAAATGGGGGAGCTTTAATGGGATTCAAGGATGTTTTTGAAAGTTGCAAAAATGGGTTTTTGGAGAAGGAAGGTATGAAAATGGGAGTTCAGCCCCGAAATAGGGGAGAACGCCATGGCGCCCGCCATGGGCTTGTGGCGCCCGCCACAAGGCTAAATCCTGATGGGCCTTGGATTTTTTAAATCCTCCTTTGGGCCCTCTTTGCACCTTCGGTCTTCGGGGGGGGGGGGGGTCTGGATAGCGTTTTCTTCTCTTTTCCAAGGCATGAGGCTTGCATATTTTTTTATGAAGACAAAAATGAAAATATTTTTGTCTTATATTTTTTTCTTTGCTCGACAAAAATAAAATAATTAAAAATCAAAAAGAAAAGAGAAAAATCGACATAAGTGCATAATATGTATATATAAGATGAATTCAAAGTACATGAAAAAAGAATATAATAGATGCAATAATGTAAGATATGTCTGGAGATGCGATAAATAAAATAAAGCATGAAAAAAAGAAATTAAATACTAGGGTAATATCGTCAGTGTAGAACGAATCATGTGGTAGGCTTCTCCTCCTGGTTTGATCCACGAATCTCAACTATCTCCCTCCGAAGCTCTTCAATCTCCTGATATAGAGCATCGGCCTCTGAGGCATGAGTGAGATCAGAAACCTGAATCTGCAATTCCAAGTCCGCTACTTCCTGCTTGAGCAGGGCAGTCTCCTGACGGAGCTCATAAATCTGGGTTTGTAGATCAGGCGGCTGCAGAGACATATTGTTAGACATAACAGTGATTCGGGGAGTAAGAGGTGTATGAGTGTACTCAGCGGCGGGAGGTGATTTCGGCTCTTCGACAGTCTCTCCATAACCCTTTAGAGCATAACTCCAATTTGCAAGATCATGGACACTGGTCATCAGCGGATCTGGTAATGTAAAGTAATGTATCGCTTCGCCGTCGATCAGTAATCTAAACATGTTGGGCTCAAAAGAGGCCCTCCTCATCAGTCCTCTGTCAAGACAAAAGTCAACATCCAGGGTGGTGTAACAGCAGAAGGTCCTGAGGTGCAATAATTTGCGAGACAAACCCAATGTAGTAGCTATCTGTGTAACAATCCCACCGACATGTATGATGCCTACAGATGATCTGGCAACACTAGCAGGGCCCTTCAACAGAAAGTTGCCACAAGCAACTGAGCGAGACCGAGTCGCACAAAACAGTAGGAAAATCTCCTCTTCACTTAGCAGGGTCTCTGTATCTGGAAAACCTAGGAAGGAATGCGCTAGAATCATCTGGAAGTACCTTAACGCAGGGTTGTGGATTACCTGAGAAAACTGAGTGGAAGGATCTTGGCTCCCTCCACCTGATATTTTAGACCAAAACTTTTCCACTTCTCTACTCATAAAATACCCCATCGGTGTCTCTGGAATAGCATCAGGAGTAGTCTGGAAACCTAGTAAATCACTAAACTCTTTATGAGAGAAGGAGTAGTCAATCCCGAATAACCTGAAAACAACGTGTCCATCGGGTCCAGCCCAAGGGTCATGATGAAACGAGCTGAGGAACTCAAGAGTCAAGTTCCTATAAGTGTTGTTCCTGTCGTCAAACTGGTCCCACTAGAGTTGATGGCATAAGAATCTGACGCTTGGCTCTATCCCCAAGGCATCCATGCAGTCATGGTCAGGGTACCTGGTAGGAGCCATAGGGCGTCTCATGTGGACATAGTAACGCTCTCTTTGTGCGTCGTCTCTAAAGGCCACGTGCATGTCATCGGGGTTCTGCATTTTGTACAAGGTTAGCAAACAAGTCCTGAAAGCACATAAAACATTCAATCGTTAGTCCTGACATGATAATAAAATAGATAAATTAAAATAAAGTAAAAATAAATAAATAAAAAGTACGTAAATAATAAAACCATGGGTTGCCTCCCATGCAGCGTTTGTTTAACGTCATTAGCTCGACGACCGATTTTTATACATCATTGGAAGGATATGGTGGATCACTCAGAGTATGACAGGTGTATGTTATTGGGATGTCACCTCCTTCGTAGGGCTTCAACCTCTGTCCATTGACGATGAACGGTTTACATGTTTGGTTCTTGATTTCAATAGCACCGGATCTTAGGATCTTAGATACTTCGAAAGGGCCAGTCCATCTCGAACGAAGCTTCCTTGGAAAAAGTCGTAACCTAGAATCGAACAAGAGAACAGGATCGCCTATTTTGAAGTCTCTTCTTATGATTCTTTTGTCATGCCAAGCTTTTGTTCTTTCTTTGTATATGATGGCATTTTCATAAGCGGATTGTCTGAGCTCTTCTAATTTGTGGATATCAAGGATACGTTTCTCACCAGCAGTCAAGTAATCCAAATTCAAAGTTTTGATGGCCCAATAGGCCTTATGCTCCAACTCAAAAGGTAAGTGACATGATTTTCCATAGACCAGTTGATAAGGGGTTGTTCCTATAGGGGTTTTGAAAGCGGTTCTATAGGCCCATAATGCTTCTTGAAGTTTCTGCGACCAATCTTTTCTAGATATAGAGACAGTCTTCTCAAGAATCTGTTTGATATCCCTATTAGATACTTCCACTTGTCCATTGGTCTGTGGGTGGTATGGTGTTGCTACTCTATGCTTAACTCCATACTTGCTTAAAAGTTTATCAAATATTCTCGATATGAAGTGTGATCCTCCATCACTTATGACTAAACGGGGTGTTCCAAACCTGGGAAATATATAGTTTTTGAATAATTTGATGACTACTCTGGTGTCGTTCGTGGGTGCGGCGATAGCTTCAATCCATTTAGACACGTAGTCAACGACTACTAAGATGTACTAATTTCCAAAATATGGTGGGAACGGTCCCATAAAGTCTATACCACATACGTCGAAGAGTTCTACTTCTTGAATATTTCTTAACGGCATTTCATTACGTCTTGAAATATTTCCTGTGCGTTGGCATCTGTCACACTTGACAATGAAAGCATGGACATCACGCCACATAGTAGGCCAGAATAGGCCAGCTTGAAGAATCTTGGCGTAGGTCTTAGATGTGCTCGCATGTCCACCATAGGGTGCAGAGTTACAATGCTCAATTATATTATGTACCTCTTCTTCTGGAACACAACGGCGGAAAATGCCATCTTTACCTCTCTTGAAAAGAAATGGTTCGTCCCAATAGAAGTTTCTCACATCACTATAGAACTTCTTCTTCCGGTGGTAGTTTAGATCAGGGGGTATGATGTCAGCGGCTAGGTAATTAACAAAGTATGCATACCAAGGTACATTACTTATAGCTAAGGATTTATGAGAATGCTCATGTGGGTCTGGGTTATCATCTTCAATAGTTTCTAGTTGGGCTATCAGTCTATCATAGGCAAAATCGTCATTTATGGGTACTGAGTCAGGTTTCAGGTATTCTAGCCTGGAAAGGTGATCAGCTACTACATTATCAGTGCCTTTCTTATCACGGATATCCAAATCAGACTCTTGCAATAATAGAATCCATCGAAGTAACCTAGGTTTGGCATCCTTTTTACTTAGTAAGTAACGAATGGAAGCATGGTCGGTGTAAACTATAATCTTGGCTCCTACTAGATAAGATCTAAATTTGTCTATTGCGTAAACTACATCTAGGAGCTCTTTTTCGGTTGTTGCGTAGTTGAGCTGTGCAGCGTCTAGGGTTCTACTGGCATAATAAATTACATGTAACTTTTTTTCTTTTCTCTGACCTAGAACGGCTCCAACAGCATAATCACTGGCGTCACACATTATCTCAAACGGTTCTGACCAATCAGGGGGTTTCATTATAGGTGCTGAAATCAGAGCTTGCTTCAGAAGATTGAATGCTTCAGTACATTTTTCATCGAAGATGAATTCAACATCTTTCATTAAAAGACCAGTTAAGGGCTTTGTTATTTTGGAGAAATCCTTGATAAAACGTCGGTAAAATCCGGCATGTCCAAGAAAACTTCTTATCTCCCTGATAGTCTTCGGCGGTTTTAGATTCTCTATGACTTCTATTTTAGCTTTATATACCTCTATACCTATTTCGGAAACTATATGTCCTAAAACAATCCCTTCGGTGACCATGAAATGACATTTTTCCCAATTTAGCACAAGGTTTACCTCCACACATCTTTCCAGAATTTTCTCAAGGTTGATAAGACAATTTTTGAAATCTGATCCACAAACTGAGAAATCGTCCATAAATACTTCCATGATTCCATCTAAATAGTCTGCAAAGATAGACATCATGCAGCGTTGGAAAGTGGCAGGAGCATTACAGAGTCCAAAAGGCATTCTTCTATAGGCAAAAGTTCCAACTGGGCGTGTAAAGGTAGTTTTTTCTTGATCTTCGGGGTGAATAGGTATTTGGAAGAATCCTGAATATCCATCTAGGTAACAAAAGTAAGAGTGTCTGGCTAGGCGCTCCAACATTTGGTCTATGAATGGTAATGGGAAATGGTCCTTCCTAGTTGCTTTATTTAATTTTCTATAATCTATGCACATACGCCAACCTCCATCGGTTCTTTTTGCTACAGGTTCGCCCTTCTCGTTTTGCACGACTGTGATGCCTCCCTTTTTAGGTACTACATGCACAGGACTCACCCATTTACTGTCCGAGATCTGATATATTATACCTGCCTCTAGTAACTTAAGAACTTCAGTCTTAACTACAATACTCATTATAGGATTTATTCTTCGTTGGTGTTCTCTGGAAGGTTTTGAATCTTCTTCAAGCAAAATCCGATGCATGCATACGGATGGGCTTATTCCTTTTAGATCTGAGATCTTATATCCTAAGGCTGAGGGGTACCTACGTAAAACATCTATTAATTGGTTGGTTTCTTCTTGGTTCAAGGTAGTACTGACTATAACTGGACGGTTCATTTCTTCATCGAGAAATTCATATCTCAGGTTTTTAGGCAGTTCCTTAAGTTTTACGGTTGGTTTCATAGGGCAAGGCATAGGATCTGGGGTAAGAGATAAACATTCGTGAAGGTTATCATCAATGTAGGGTTTTTTATAATTGCCATCATCCAAAATAAGGGTTGATGGCAATTTTATAGATTCAGTTTCTTCTTCTTGTTCTAATTCCCTAATGCATTCTTCGATGATATCTAAGGCATAACAAGCATCTCCTATCACAGGTGCCATAAGAAATTTTGAAAGTATAAATTCTATCTTCTCGTCACCTACCTCAAAGGTTAGTTTCCCTTTTTTAACATCTATTACGGCTCCAGCATTCAATAAGAACGGTCTACCTAGGAGGATTGGTATGTCGTCATCTTCTTTAATGTCCATGACAACAAAATCAGTAGGTATAAACAACTGACTTATCCTAACAGGGACGTCTTCAAGTATGTCTATAGGGTATTTAACGGATCTATCGGCTAATTGAAGTGACATCATAGTAGGTTGTAATTCTCCTAAGTTTAATCTCTCACAAACTGCTAAAGGCATTAAGCTCACACTAGCTCCTAAGTCTAGAAAAGCTTTTTCGATGACATGATTCCCCAAAACACAAGGAATGGAAAAATTTCCAGGATCTTTATCTTTCTTTGCTAACCTATTTTCGGAAATAGAATTACATTCCACAGGTTTCAGATCTTCAAGTCTACGTTTATTTGTAAGTATATCTTTGAGAAACTTAGCGTAAGAAGGTATTTGGGTGATGGCTTCTGTAAAGGGGATTTCTACGTGAAGTTTTTCTATAACCTTAACGAATTTTTGATATTGATTATCGATTTGGGTTTTCTTTAATCTTTGAGGGTAAGGTATATGTGGTTTGTATGGCGGTGGTGGTACATAGGTTTTATTTTTAGGTTCTTCTCCTATTTCTTGACTTTCTGGGTTTTCAGATTCCTCTGGTTCCTTCTCCTCATTTCTCTCAGAAGTTTTGGGATCACTTAATCTAGGGTTAGAAGGTTCCTTATAAGCAGTTCCACTTCGTAGAGTAATGGCATTTGCTTTCCCTTTCGGGTTTTGTTGAGGTTGCCCAGGGAACTGTCCTCCAGGTGTAGTCTGAGGGGCTTGGTTCAAAGCTACCTGAGAGATCTGGGTTTCAAGCATCTTATTATGAGTAATGATTTGATCAACCTTGGTTCCTAACTGGGTAATTAGTTCGTTAACATGGACATTTTGGTTCATGAACTCTTTGTTTTGTTGAGTTTGAGCGGTGATAAATTTTTTTACAATTTCCTCAAGGCTCGGACTTGGTGGTACAGGTTGCATAGGTTGATTTGTTCTTGGGGCTTGGTAACCTTGTTGTCTCGGAGGTGCGGTATTTTGAATAGGGTTATTATTTTTGTAGGAGAAGTTTGGGTGATTCCTCCATCCAGGGTTATATGTGTTTGAAAATGGGTTCCCTTGGGTATAGTTCACTTGCTCAGTGTTGGTCTCATTCAACAGATTGCATTCGGCGGATTGGTGTCCTTGCGTTCCACATATCTCACAATTCGGCGAAACTGCGGCTACAGTATTCGGAGTTGTACACATATGTTCGACTCTAAGGGCCAACGCGTCCATTTTAGCTTGCATCATGTCTATAGAGCTTAGCTCATGTATTCCTCCTTGGGCTTCCTTCTTTTCCACTGTCGCTCGTTCTACTCCCCATGATTGATGGTTTTGGGCCATATCCTCGATAAGGGCACTAGCTTCAGGGTAAGGTTTGTTCATCAGTGCGCCACCAGCGGTAGCGTCGATGGTCATCTTAGTGTTATAATGAAGTCCATTATAGAAGGTTTGAATGATTAACCAATTCTCTAAGCCATGATGTGGGCATGCTCTTAATATTTCTTTATATCTCTCCCAGGCTTCGAACAACGACTCTCCTTAGTGTTGGGTAAATCTAGTTATTAGGTTTCGAAGAAGAGCGGTCTTACTTGGGGGAAAATATCTAGCAAGGAAAACTTTTCTAAGGTCATCCCAAGTTGTTATTGAATTGGGTGGAAGGGAATCTAACCATGATAGAGCTTTATCTCTGAGGGAAAAGGGAAATAATCTTAAGCATATCGCCTCAGGAGAAGCTCCATTGGTTTTAAAGGTGTCTGCTAACTGAAGAAAGTTTTTTAAATGTTGGTTCGGGTTATCAGTAGCGAGACCTGTGAATTGTCTCTGTTGCACTAATTGCAGCAGGGATGGTTTAAGTTCAAAATTATTGGCTGGAATAGCGGGGTTTACTATACTAGAACTAGGTTCCTCGTTTGATGGTTGGGCGAAGTCCTTAAGAGGTCTTCGGTTTTGATCTTCGGCCATAGCTTTCCTATTCCTATGGAAAAACAAACGTGCGCGAGCGTAACGTTCAGGTTCAGCTAGAGGGTCTACTAAACTTCCGGAACTGCGAGTCTTTCGCATTGACCGGTGGGTAACAACCTTAGTCTAAACAGTATAACTACAGGGTATGAAATTTGACGAAATTGGTCCCCGGCAACGGCGCCAAAAACTTGATGCGTGTTTTTCGCAAGTGTACGAACACGTCAGACTAATATAAAAGATTGTCGAATCCACAGAGACCAAGTGTCAATCTATCGTACCTGTTGTTATGGTGTGTATCTAAGGAAACTAAATATAAGGGTTTTAAGAAGGGTGCAATGGTAAATAAAATAATAATTTTAAACAATAAACAAAGACAGGCTCGAATGTAATTCACGTAATCAATGGATAATCCAGTACTTGTTAATGGAACTACTTATGGGCAATGTTTTCTCCTTTGAAAAGAACTAATTTAACAGGAACTGTCGCTTTCGCGTATTCAGAACCGAGTTGTACTCTCTAATCAACCCCTCCTATTGTCACGGATAAAAAGGTGCGTACTGCGTTAGAGTAGTAAACCTATTTTTAAGAAATGTAGTATCTAAAATAAGTTGAAAAGTATTTTAACCTGGATTTCTTAGCAAAAACAGGTTCTTATGAACCAGACTCTAAACTTCATAACGTGTCCGAAAATCGTTTTAAAATCTCTTTTCTTTTTAATCTAAAAATTCCTAATGAACTAGACAAAGCGCTTTTGGCTGTTTTTAAAATAGTTAAAAA
Organism: Lathyrus aphaca; assembly: GCA_963966055.1. Classification (NCBI taxonomy): domain Eukaryota; kingdom Viridiplantae; phylum Streptophyta; class Magnoliopsida; order Fabales; family Fabaceae; genus Lathyrus; species Lathyrus aphaca. The sequence continues at coordinate 239,678,692 of OZ014524.1, read as the reverse complement.
CAATTAGATTGAAAGATAAAACAGCCCTCAAGTGTTTCCACGAACAATTATACGGATTACTGGTTTAATTACGATCCTTACATTCTAACCTTTATAGAATTAGTTAGACATGGTGAAGTAAACGTTCTTTTTATATTTTTTCATAAAAGTAATTTAGTGCGAGTGCGGAAAGTAAATAAAAGTAGTGCGAGTGCGAGAAATAAAGTAATTTAGTGCGAGTGCGGAAAATAAAGGAATTTAGTGCGAGTGCGGATAATAAACGAAAGTAAAGCGAGTGCGGGAAATAAATAAAATAAAGTGCGAGTGCGGATAATAAAGAAAGTAAAGCAGTGCGAGAAATACGAAAATCTAAAGTCCTATTTATAGGAAAACTAAATGCGGGAAAAGACCATGACGCCCCCTTACTAAAAAGTGGAGGGAACTGCTTTTTGCCTTGTGGCGCCCGCCACAGGCCTATGGCGCCCGCCATGAGACTGATAGGGAATGGAAGAGTGGGGATCGTGGGTCTTGGCAGTTGTGGAGTGGTCTTAAGATGTGGCCACGTCATGGCTGACCCCATGGCGCCCGCCACGGTGGGTGCCATAAGTGTAAAACGCTGAATTTCTAGGTTTTCGTCCGTTTCCACTCCTTTTTCGTTCCTTTTCTCGATTCAAGCCCCGATTACATAAAAAACCTGAAAACAAAGAAAAACAAAGTAATAACATAACAAAATAACAATAAAAGCTAAGAATGCATGCGAAATTGGAGTCAGAAATACGGTGAATTTTAGTGTGATCAAGTTTGCTATGGACTTAGTACCAGGTACGAGTCTAGTGTCCATGGCTCCTTATCGAATGTCTGCTTCTGAGTTGAGTGAGTTGAAAAAGCAATTAGAATAATTGTTAGAGAAGAAGTTTGTTCGACCTAGTGTTTCTTTGTGGGGTGCTCCTGTATTGTTGGTTAAAAAGAAGGATGGTAGAATGTGGTTGTGTGTCGATTACCGATAGTTGAATAAAGTGACAATCAAGAATAAATATCCATTTCCGAAAATTGATGATTTGATGGATCAACTAGTAGGTGCTTGTGTGTTCAGCAAGATTGATTTGAGGTATGGTTATCATCATATTCGTGTTAAAGCATATGATATTCAGAAGATGGCTTTTAGAACGAGGTATGGTCACTATGAGTACATTGTGATGTCATTTGGGGTATCTAATGCACTTGGTGTGTTCATGGAATATATGAACTGAATCTTTCATGAGTATATGGATAAGTTTGTAGTGGTTTTTATTGATGACATTTTGATATATTCTAAATCGGAAGAAGAGCATGCATAATACTTGAGAGTTGTGTTGCAAGTGTTGAGAGAGAGAGAGAGAGAAAGGTGTATCCTAAGTTGTCGAAATGTGAATTCTGGATGAAATAAGTGAGTTTCCTTGGTCATATAATTCAAGTGGTGGAATTTTTATGGATCCTTCGAAGATTGATACAGTGTTGCAATGGGAGACTCTGAAATATGCTACTAAAATTCATAGTTTTCTTAGGTTGGCAGGTTATTATCGCAAGTTCATCGAAGGTTTTTCTAAGTTGACATTACCGTTGACGTAGTTGACTCGAAAGGGTCAAGCTTATGTACGGGATGTGGCATGTGAAGAGAGTTTTATGGAATTAAAGAAGAAGTTAACAACCACTCCGGTGATGGTATTGCCAAACCCGAACGAATCCTTTGTGGTGTATTGTGATGCATCAAAGATGGGTCTTGGTGGAGTGTTAATGCATAATGGACAAGTGGTTGCTTATGCTTCCAGACAGCTAAGAGTTCATGAGAGGAATTATCCTATGCATGATCTAGAGTTGGCAATTATCGTGTTTGTGTTGAAAATCGGGAGACATTATCTTTTTGGTTTTAGATTCGAAGTGTTCAGTGAACATAAGAGTTTAAAGTACTTGTTTGAACAAAAGGAGTTGAATATGAGGCAGAGAAGGTGGCTAGAATTATTGAAGGATTTTGACTTTGATTTGAGTTACCATCCTAGTAAAGCAAATGTGGTAGCAGATGCTTCGAGTAGGAAATCGTTGCATATGTCCATGCTTATAGTGAGGGAACTAGAGATGATTGAGAAGTTCAGAGATATGAGCTTATTGTGTGAGACGACTCCTGACAGTGTGAAGTTAGGAATGTTGAAATTAACTAGCGAGATCTTGGAAGAAATTCGAGTGGTTAGAAATCTGACTTGAATTTGGTTGATCAGTCAATATTGGTTAATCAAGGTAATAGAGATGAATTCATAATAGATGAAGATGGAGTTTTGAGGTTTAGAGATAAAGTGTGTATTCCTGATATTTCGGAGATTAAAAATAGTATATTAGAATAGGGACATTGAAGTAGAGTGAGTATCCATCATGGTGCTATGAAGATGTATCAGGATCTACATAAGTTGTTTTGGTGGCCAGGTATGAAGAGAGACATTGCTGAATTTGTGTATGCATGTTTGACTTGTCATAAGTCAAAGATTGAACATCATAAGCCTTCAGGTATGATGCAACCGTTGAATGTTCATGAAGGGAAATGGGATAACATTTCCATGGATTTTATGACAAGATTACCAAGGACTATGAAAGGGAATAATTCAATATGGGTGATTGTAGATAGATTAACAAAGTCGGCTCATTTCTTATCGATGAAGATTAATCATTCCATGCAGAAGTTAGCGGAGTTGTACATCGATGAAATTGGGAAGTTACATGGGATACCTTCGAGTATTGTGTCAGATAGAGATCTGAGGTTTATGTCGAGGTTTTGGAAGAGCTTATAGGATGCCTTGGGTACGAAGTTGAGGACGAGTTTTGCTTATCACCCGCAGATGGATGGTCAGACATAAAGAATTATCATGTGTTTAGAGGATTTGCTGAGAGCTTGTGTACTGGACCAAGAGGATCTTGGGATAACCATTTATCGTTGATTGAGTTTACATATAACAATATCTTACGTGCTAGTATTGGTGTAATACTCATATATAAAATACATACATCAAAGCATATTTTTCATATATAAATTTAAGTTTGGTATTGAAATACAACTAGTTCTTAAGTACACATTGCATAAATATAGCCACTATGACAAAAGTACTAAGACAAAGGCTATAAATAATATAAGGTGTTCACAAAATACAAAATCTAATAACTAGATCCAAAGATATCAAAAGTCCACAACGGAAGAAGCCATCAAACAAGCAAGGATAATCAAGTCACCTTATCCTTACCTTTTACGGAACCTGAAGTACCTGAAATAACAACATCAACATGGGGTGAGATAAAACATCTCAATGAGTTCCCTATCTTAGAGTTCTCTCGGCTCTAAGGGTTCAATTCCAATATTTCCATAAGGTATCGGAGTCACTTCTCTATAAGTAACCTAAAACAAAAAGGGGCATTCGATAAGTTGTTAACGTTTCACGTGGGACTCAATGTAATACCCACCACAAGCCTCAATACGCTTCTCGTGGGACTCAAATGGATACCACCACAAGCCTCGCTATGCTTCCCGTGGGACTCAATGGATCACCCACCACAAGCCTCAATACGCTTACCGTGGGACTCAATGGGATACCCACCACAAGTCTCGCTATGCTTCCCGTGGGACTCAATGGAACACCCACCACAAGCCTCACTATGCTTCCCGTGGGACTCAATGGAACACCCACCATAAACCTCACCATGCTTCTCGTGGGACTCAATGGAACACCCACCACAAGCCTCACTATGCTTCCCGTGGGACTCAATGGAACACCCACCACAAGTCTTACATACATGCCTTAAATGATACCTCTAATCTTTACGAATGCTCTAACGTAATGCAAAAGTATCCATGTTGAGACTTAAATAAGACTAATACGGAGGTCCTAAAGCGATATAAATACTCACGACACACTAACCCGAGGGAAAGTTCTAGATGCCTCACAAGTTTTACATTTTATCTCCATTAGCTCATACTTCCAAAGTTAACATAATTCCAATTATATGAAAAGTCGGGAAAAGGCGGGTAAAGGTAATATCTTTTAGTGTCATAAATTTATAAATGGTTTCAGGTTTGAATCATATGCGAAACACTAAAAATGGATACCCGAATCAAAAGATATGAAAAGAAACACAATTTAGCTAGAAGCTACAGTTCGTGGGGCGAACCTTGTTTGCGGGACGAACTCAGAGAAATTCCTACAGTTCGCAGAGTGAACACAGTAAAATTCTGCTAAACCAACTACGGGAAACCATTCCCAAAACCCCCAATTTCACAAAAATGCACCAAACCAGAGGAATCCAAACACAAATATGCCTATAATCATATACTAAACATCATACTTAGTTTAAATCGAGTTTTTAACCGTTCAATCTTTCGATTTCAAGCTTTTCTACCAAAATCTCTAAAAACTCATAAACCCTAAAGCTCAACCAAAAGTCATAACAAAAGTATCTAACTACGAACCCTCCTCGAGAGAGGAAGATTGACAGAAAGAATGAGCCGATTCGACGGACAGATGATGGAGAAATATGAATTTGAAGCTTAGGGTTTCCCTCATTCTTCTTCTCTTTTCTCTTCTTTTCTTCTTTTCCTTTTTCTCTTCTTTTCTTCTTTTCCTTTTTCTCTTCTTTTCTTACTAACTTCTTCTTTCTCTTATTTTCTTTCTATATAAATAATTATATTAAAGCTTATATTTTACCAATGCGTCCAAAAATAGAGAGTATCCAAAAATGTCTCTTAATTCTCAAATTAATAAAACCTCCGAATAAATAATATCAGTTAACCAATTTTAAATTTCGTTTACTCTAAATGGTTTTTCATTAAAATTCTTAGAATAAACCAGAATCCTATTGGCCTTAAATAATATGATCCGGAGAGTTAAATAAATTACGGGGCATTACATCCTCCCCCCTAAATAGAAATTCATTATCTAATTTAAAAGATTACCTAAAAAGGTGAGGATACAATTCCTGCATCTCTGATTCCAACTCCCACGTAGCATCTCCCGGATGTGTCGCATCCCATTGTACCTTAACAAGTGGGATCTCTTTGTTCCTTAACACCATTGTTTCTCTTCCCACAATACGGCTCAGTTGTGGTTTGAAGGTCAAATCTACTTCAATTTCGATAGAATCTGGAAGAATAGGCTGGAGAGGGTCAGGAACGAACCTACGAAGCTGAGATACATGGAAGACATCATGCATCTCAGATAGAGAGGGTGGTAAGGACAATTTATAAGCAACTTCGCCAATCCTCTCCAAGATCTGATACGGTCCTACGTATCTCGGACTTAACTTGCACGATTTAAACGGTCCTTTCAATCTCAACCTCGGAGTGACTTTCAAGTAACCATGATCACCTTCCACAAATTCCAGAGGTCTTCTTCGGTTGTCAGCATAACTTTTCTGACGATCTTGGGCTTGCTTAATCTTTACTTGAATCATCTGAATCTTCTCCATAGTCTCTTAAATAACTTCCGGTCCCAAAATTCTATCTTCGCCCACTTCCGACCAACACAACGGTGTCCTACACTTTCTTCCGTACAAAGCCTCATACAGAGCCATTCCGATGCTCGCACGGTAACTGTTATTGTAAGAAAATTCGATCAATGGAAAAAGCTCCTTCCAATTTCCTTTACTCTCCAACACACAAGCCCTTAGCATATATTCCATTGTTTGAATCGTACGCTTCGTCTGACCATCAGTTTGAGGATGATTAGAAGTACTCAAACGCAAATTCGTACCCATGGCTTGTTGGAACACCTTCCAAAATATAGAAGTGAGTTTCAGATCTCTATCCGACACAATGCTAGACGAGAGACCGTTCAATCTCACAATTTCTGCAATAAATAACCTCGCAAGGTGACTTGCCTTGTACATAGTCTTAACGGCTAAGAAATGTGCAGATTTTGTTAACCGATCCACAATCACCCAAACAGAGTCATAACCACCTTGAGTACTCGGTAGACCCACTGCAAAGTCCATATAAATACTATCCCCCTTCCAAATTGGGATGTCCAAAGGTTGCAACAATCCGCCTGGTCTTTAGTGCTTAATTTTCACTTGTTGACACACCCAACATTCATACACAAACACCGCAATGTCCTTTTTCAGTCCGGACCACCAATATTCTTTCTTCAAGTCATGATACATCTTCGAAGAACCCGAATGTATCGTAAAAGAATCTTTATGGGCTTCCTCTAAAATCTTTCTTTTCAACATGTCATCATTCGGAACGCAAATCCTTTGGTTGAATAGGATAATCCCATCCAACTCCCTTACAAAACCCGATTGGAGTAACAACCCTTGCAACTTCTCGTCTAGAACTTGAGCTTGCTAAATCTCATTCCTCAAGGTAGAATTGATATTCAAATTTCCCATGATTACACCATTCAGAGTCCAAACAAACTGAAGATTAAGGTCTCAAAACTTTTCCAACAACTCATATTCCAACATCATCAACTCGGCACTATGAATTACTTTTCTACTCAAAGCATCCGCCACTTTATTCGCTTTTCCTGGATGGTACTTCAATTCAAGGTCATAATCTTTCAAATACTCCATTTATCTTCTTTGTCTCATATTTAATTCCTTCTGATCAAAGAGATACTTCAAACTCTTGTGATCACTAAACATCTCATAACGCACACCATACAGATAATGACGCCACACTTTCAAAGTAAACACCACAGCCGCTAGTTCCAGATCATGAGTCAGGTAGTTCTTCTCATGAACTTTTATCTGTCTAGAAGCATAGGCTACAACCTGGTCTTCTTGCATCAGAACACCTTCTAAACCCATCTTAGAAGCATCGCAAAACACTTCGAAAGATTTGTTAGGATCGGGAATGATCAAAACTGGGGTAGCTGTCAATTTCTCTTTCAACCATACAAAACATTGCTCACAACTAGAATCCCATTGTAAGCAAAGTCCTTTCTTGTAAGCTTAGTTAATGGTAATGCCATCTGAGAAAAACCTTTAATGAACCTTCTGTAGTAACCTGCCAAACCTAAGAAACTTCTCACTTCTGAAACATTTTTCGATCTCTCCCAATTAATCACGGATTTAATCTTCGATGGATCCACTGTTACACCTCCCTGGGATATAACATGTCCAAGAAACTTGACTTCTGACATATAGAACTAACACTTGCTAAACTTGGAAAAAAGTTGCTTCTCTTGCAGTACCGATAGAACAATCTTCAAATGTTCTCCATGCTCTTGTGGAGTACGAGAATAGATAAGAATGTCATCGATAAAGATCACCATGAACCGATCCAAGTAATCTTGAAATATCCGATTCATGTAGTCCATAAAAACAGTTGGAGCATTCGTCACACCAAAAGGCATTACTAAGAATTCATAATGACCATAACGGGTTCTGAACACAGTCTTCGGAACATCAGAACTTTTCACACGAATCTGGTGATAACCCGACCTCAAATCAATCTTCGAGAACACACATGCTCCTTTCAATTGATCTAGGAGATCGTCTATCCTCGGAAAGGGATACTTATTCTTGATAGTAACCTTGTTCAACTTACGGTAATCAATACACAACCGCATACCATCGTCCTTCTTCTTTACCAACAAAACAGGAGCTCCCCACGGTGAAACACTTGGTCTAACAAAATGCTTTGCCATCAAATCCTCTAATTGATCCTTCAAATTTTTGAACTCGAGTGGTGCCATCCGATAAGGGGAAACGAATATAGAAGCCGTTCCTGGTATCTGGTCAACTGAGAATTCAACTTCTCTTACCGGAGGTAAGGAAGTGACATCCTCGGGGAAGACATCAGGAAATTCACAAATAATCGGAATATTCAAAACTTGCTTGCCATTACTCTCCTCTTTAATAAGGACAAGCAAAACAAACTTCTCTTGTTCAAATAATTTTTTTACCATTCCAACCGTACCTTCTAAGATCATTGTCAAAACATCTTTCGGAGGCACTTCAACAGGTGGAATAAGGATCAACTTTTCTTCACATCCAATAAACACAGAATTCGCAGATAACCAGTCCACTCCCGAAATAACATCCACTTTCTTATGAGTTAGAAAAACGAAGTCAATTTGAAAAATTCTACCATCCACGGACAAGGTACAATTCTCACACCTTAGGGGTGTCTCAACAGTTTCATCCATAGCGGTAGTAACCACCATCGGAGGAAACAAGGGAAACACTTGCAACCCGAGTCGCTTATAATAATTAGTAGATACAAAATAATGAGTAGCCCCACAATCAAATAAAATAAGACAAGGGTGATTGTTAACAAGATAAGTACCCGCAATGACGGAGTTGTCGGCATTGGTCTTTCTAGCATCCATAGTATAAACTCTCGCTTAAATTTAATCCTTTTTCTGTGGGCAATCTCTAGCATAGTGACCCACCTTCTGACAATTAAAGCATGTTGGACCTCCTGGATTACAACTTTCAAAATGACCCTTACGACACCTAGAATAAATAAGAGGAGCACTGGATCTAGGACTTGACACCTGCTTCCCTTTGAAGGGTTGAGGCCTCGGCCTAAAATATTGATTGGCTCTTCCTCGATCACTTTGAATCGCTATTCCAACACTAGCTTCGGTTTACACTTTCATCAAACTATGTTCGGTGACATAACACTGTCTTAACATCTCGGAATAGGTAGTGAACTCCCTTTGAGAGATACTAAGAGAGATTTCGGTCCTCAAACCAAACAAGAACTGGACAATCTTCCATCTTTCATCTAGAGCATACATGGCTTGTCTAGAGTAGGCCACCATGTCTTCGAACTTCTCGGCATAACTGGCCACAATCATGCCCCCTTGTCTAAGCTGTTGGAATTCAAATTCTTTTTGGGTTCTCAAGGAACTCGAAAAGTACTTTTCCATAAAAATTTCCTTAAATTGTTGCCACACTTTTGGAATTACTTGCACCATCATAAGATTTGAAGCACTTTCCCAACACCTCGCAGCAGGACCTTTTAGTAAATGTGACGCAAAAGTCACCTTGTATTCTTCACCACAAATCACAATCTGGAAAATTATCTCCATTCCGGTCACCCATTCATGTGCCTTAACCGGGTCCAATCCACCATGAAACTCCTGAGGGTTCATGCGGAAGAAGTCTCGGAATGTTCCACCTCCCGCTTCAGGAGCAACCACATGAGGATGAAGGCCCCCGTTCATTTGGTGCATCATCTCCTGCATGAATTGATGTTGATGCTGTTGCATCTGTTTCATGAATTGGAACATATGAACATTCCCGTCACCACCCACTTGATCACTACCAGGAGGAGTGACATTGTGTCACACCTACCAGCCATATTCCTAAATGTCATCAAAACAAGATTAAGTTGATCAGACCCAATACCATAAACATAACATTTAGTCCTACAGTGATATTACATGTATGAACGGAAAGGAAACACTTATAATATTATAAGGCTAGGTCGAGGATACGATCTGCTCTGATACCAACTGTAATACCCATACATAAAAGACATACATCAAAGCATATTTTTCATATATAAATTTGAGTTTGGTATTGAAATACAACTTGTTCTTAAGTACACATTGCATAAATATAGCCACTACGACAAAAGTACTAAGACAAAGGCTATAAATAATACAAGGTGTTCACAAAATACAAAATCTAAGAACTAGATCCAAAGATCTCAAAAGTCCACAGCGGAAGAAGCCATCAAACAAGCAAGGATAATCAAGTCGCCTTATCCTTACCCTTTGCGGAACCTGAAGTACCTGAAATAACAACATCAATATGGGGTGAGATAAAACATCTCAGTGAGTTCCCTATATTAGAGTTCTCTCGACTCTAAGGGTTCAATTCCAATATTTCCATAAGGTACCAGAGTCACTTCTCTATAAGTAACCTAAAACAAAAAGGGGAATTTGATAAGTTGTTAACGCTTCATGTGGGACTCAATGTAATACCCACCACAAGCCTCAATACGCTTCCCGTGGGACTTAATGGGATACCCACCACAAGCCTCTATATGCTTTCTGTGGGACTCAATGGAACACCCACCATAAGCCTTAATAACCTTCTCGTGGGACTCAATGGATACCCACCACAAGCCTCGCTATGCTTCCCGTGGGACTCAATGGGATACCCACCATAAGCCTCGCTATGCTTCCCGTGGGACTCAATGGAACACCCACCACAAGCCTCACTATGCTTCTCGTGGGACTCAATGGAACATCCAACACAAGCCTCACTATGCTTCCCGTGGGACTCAATGGAACACCCACCACAAGTCTTACACACACGCCTTAAATGATACCTCTAATCTTTACAGATGCTCTAACGTAATGCAAAGGTATCCACGTTGAGACTTAAATAAGACTAATACGGAGGTCCTAAAGTGATATAAATAATCACGACACACTAACCTGAGGGAAGTTTCTAGATGCCTCATAAGTTGTACATTTTATCTCCATTAGGTCATACTTCCAAAGTTAACATAATTCCAATTATATGAAAGTCAGGAAAAGTCAGGTAAAGGTAATATCTTTTAGTGTCATCAATTTATAAATGGTTTCAGCTTCGAATCGATATGCGGAATACTAAAAATGGATACCCGGATCAAAAGTTATGAAAAGAAACACAATTCAGCTGGAAGCTATAGTTCGCGGGGAGAACTTCTTCGCGAGGCGAACTAAGAGAAATTCCTACAGTTCGTGGAGCGAACCCTGTTCGCGGGGTGAACACAGTAAAATTATGCTAAACTAGCTACAGGAAACCATTCCCAAAACCTTCAATTTCACAAAAATGCACCAAACCAGAGGAATCCAAACACAAATATGCCTATAATCATATACTAAACATCATACTTAGTTTTAATCAAGTTTTTAACCGTTCAATCTTTCGACTTCAAGCTTTTCTACAAAAATCTCTAAAAACTCATAAACCCTAAATCTCAACCAAAAGTCATAACAAAAGCATCTAACTACGAACCCACCTCGAGAGATGATGATGAATTTGAAGCTTAGGGTTTCCCTCCTTCTTCTTCTTCTTGTTCTTCTCTTTTCTCTTCTTTTCTTCTTTTCCTTTTTCTCTTCTTTTCTTACTAACTTCTTCTTTCTCTCATTTTCTTTCTATATAAACAATTATATAAAAGCTATATTTTACCAATGCGTCAAAAAATAGAGAGTATCCAAAAATGTCTCTTAATTCTCAAATTAATAAAACCTCCAAAATAAAAACCAAAGAAGTTATAGACTTGGTATGTGTATTATTGTTATTACAAAGAAAAAAAGAAAAAAAAATGTTTATGTCACCAATTAAATTTGAAAACGGAAACAATAAGTTATTGGAATTTATTCTGACTTATTGGAGGATACGTTTTCAATTCCTTTCACGTGCAGTTACCACTAAAGTTATAGAAGTTTCAACCCTTGACATTCTTTCATTCAGAAACCATATTGGTGAGTTCATCCTCTCTGTCGCTCCCGGGATTTTCATCCGAGTACAAACTCGAAAGTGGCGCGGAAAAGGTAGAGTCACCAGTCAGGCATTTTTATCCCGAATGAATGAGAAAGGTAATGCTGCAGAAACCTAAGAGAAAAGGAAAGGACAAGGTCCTGTGAACCAAAGATCTAGGTTCGGGAGTCGGTTACGATCTAGGAAGGTATTAGCACGCCAGATCATCCACTGTGCCTGACGGGATCCACGCTTGTTTGCCTATTTCAAAGGGGGAGAATAAAGCTTCTACTGAACAAAATAACTTCTACTGGAACTAGAATAAGAAAGGGAAATGGAAAAGAGGACGAAAAGGGAAAATGTAGGGAAAATAAAGAGTGTTCTCAAACTGGCCCTACCCCGCTGCCTACGTACCTCACCGGGAATATGAGAATCAGAGTCGACGTAGTTCGCCTAACTAAGGCGGGAACTTAGTTTGTGTTTTTTATGGCTTGAACTGCTTATGCCTATGCTCAGGTGTTGCAGGCTTGTCTGGTACGAGTGCGTAACCATCTTGCAAATGAGGCAAGTCGAAGCAAGTTTGCGTTGAGAGTGAATGAGGTGAGAAAAGAATTCTCACAGGAAAAGACGAGTGTTGTTTGTGAACTGTCTTTTAAAGAAGTGTTTTCTGTTTATTGTTTGTGAAACAATCTCATACTAAGACTTGTTCATCGTGGTAGATGCCTTACGCCTTGCCCCAAAATGAGATGCGCATAAGTAACCCACGGCAAAGTCTCATGCCATACGAGAAGATCAACCTTTATTAGGTGTTTTTTATACTTTTCTTTGAGATGATAAAGAAAGAAAAGCGAACCAAAGGTATAAGTCTAAAGGGAGACTAGTAATCCTAAGTGTTGTCATGCATGGTTGAACCTAGGTTAGTGCGGATTTCTAATCCTAATGAGGAAAAGGAAAAGAAAAGGGAACTAGAAAGCAACTTACTTCCTAAGGAAGCTAAGGTTTTTCTAAAAAAATGGGGATTTAGCATGAAGTTGTACAAACTAATCACAGAATGCTAAAGCAAAAACACTTAGAAAGCGTAAAGAATTTAAAAGGAAGTTGTGAGTAAAGTTATCTCCACCTCCCTACAAAACAAGGGTTAGTAGGATAAAGCAAAAGCGGTGATAAGGAATGAAAGTAAACAAGTGCCAAACATATCCTAATTCCTCTATGACCTAACTAGACTCAAACCTAAGTCTACGGACCCTAAAAACTAGGCAAAGCCAAAATCCAACAGCTACTACAGCTTACTATAGCACAACAACTACTAAATTTAATGCAAAATAAATACAGCCTATTACAACTCCCAAACAACATGCAAATAAGTGTAAAAGAACAAAAGAATGGGATGCAACAATCATGCAAGTTAGTGTAACAATATGAAGTGAATTATTAACAATGAAATGCAACATCTCATCATGCAATTAAAGGATGCAACTAAATGATTTTTTGTGTTTTTAACAATATGCAAGTTTTCAATATGCACATGATTGAACCAAAATGTAGATGTTTAGAATTGGCAGAATTTTTGACCAACAAGAAGTGTTGAACTTAGTTCAGGATGTCACATCAGATGTTGTGACATTATCAAACAGAGTATAAGTAATGAACTTAATTCAGGATGTCACACCAGATGTTGTGACATTGTATCAGTTAATGAAGTAAGTTCAGTTTTCAGGATGTCACACCAGATGTTGTGACATCTCAAACCTGCTACCAGAATTAATTAATGCTTAACAGAACTGAGTAAATTCAGGGAATTTATCTGGAATTAATTATGAATGGATAAAACAGAAGAAGGCGCATCTGTAGGGAGATTGGTTATATGATTTTAGTATAAACAGAAGAACTGACTCACCTAGAATCAAGGAAGTAACAAACCCTAATTCCAGGTGATGGCAGCATGCGTATCATGATTGGATAACCTACAAAAAGCCCAAAAATCCAAGCATCTATTTAAGCAAACAAAAACTCTTAGAATAAAGCACGAAATTAAGAAGACTAAATAGGGTGTTTGTGTTTTTAATAGTAGGTTGTATATGTGTATCACTTTATGAGCTTTTAAGCAAAAGTGTATTGTGTCTTGATTGAAACTGTGAAGTAAGATCAAGCTGTTTTGTTTGAAGTATGACTTCAATTTTATTAAACTTGTAAACATATCACTGTGTGATTGAGGGGGAGTGAGTTGGTACTCATATCTAAGTTGTGTCTTAGGTAGAAACTGCCTTGGGTAGATATTAAGTGAAAGATTAAACTGAGTGGTTTAAGTCGAGAATTAATATTACTTATATTGGATTTCCTTCCTGGCTTGGTAGCCCCCAGATGTAAGTGTGGTTATACACTGAACTGGGTTAACAATTTCCTGTGTTGTATAATTTTCCTGCACTTTGAGTTTTGTTCAAGTCTTCAAGTCTTTAAACATCTCATTCGACATCACGTACCTGATCCCAGAATTTCAATTGGCATCAGAGCAGACACCCTGCCTGTTTAAACTGGGTGAGATCTAGGGACTGCAAATTCTGGAAACATGGATAGAGATGTAGGATCAGTAAATAGACCACCTATATTGGATGGATCTAATTATGACTACTGGAAGCCCAGAATGGTAGCATTCTTAAGATCACTTGACAATAGGGCCTGGAAAGCAGTCAACAAAGGATGGGAGCACCCTGTCCAAGACAACAAAGATGGAGCAAAAGTGTTGAAACCTTAAGAAGAATGGAGCAAGGAGGAAGAAGATTCAGCACTTGGCAATTCCAAGGCCTTAAATGCTTTATTCAATGGCATTGATCGGAACATATTCAGACTTGTGCATCACTGTGAGCTGGCCAAAGATGTTTGGGACACTCTCAAAACAACTCATGAAGGAACATCAAAGGTGAAGATGTCAAGACTTCAACTTCTCACCACCAAGTTTGAAAACTTGAGAATGAAGGAAGATGAGACAATTCATGAGTTCTACATGAACATCTTGGAAATAGCCAATACTTCTGGTGCTTTTGGAGAAAAGATGACTGATGAAAAGCTGGTAAGAAAGATTCTCAGATCTTTACCAAAAAGATTTTACATGAAGGTCACAACAATAGAAGAAGCTCAAGACATATGCACAATGAAGGTTGAAGAGCTCATTGGTTCCCTTCAAACATTTGAGATGGGAATGAATGACACAATTGTAAAGAAGAACAAAAGCATAGCCTTGGTGTCAAATACTGATAAAGAAGAAGAAAATAATGAAGCAGAACCTGGAGAAAATTTATCAGAAACCATTGTTATGCTTGGAAGACAATTCAACAAGATTCTCAGAAAGATGGATGGCAAGTCCAGACCAAGTGGAAGATATTCAAACTCTTCTGAGAATAAAAGACCTTATGATGCTAATAGAAGGTTAAATTATGATGAAAAGACCAATCAAGATAAAGGGATTAAATGTCATGGATGTGAAGGATATGGACACATCAGAAATGAATGCCCTACCTATCTAAAGAAGCAGAAGAAAGGTCTTTCTGTGACCTGGTCTGATGAAGACTCAGGATGTGATTCAGAAGAAGAATCAGCAAAGCACATCACTGCTCTAGCTGGAGTATGTGATTCTGAAAGTGGATCCAGTGATGAGGAGCTGACTTTTGAAGAGCTAGAAGAATCATACAAGATGCTGGTTAAAAGGAGCACTGAAATATGCATGGAAAGTATAAAGCAGAAGAAGCAGATTGAGGCACTAAAGGCTGAAAAAACAAGTGATCTAGAGATCATTGACACTTTGAAAAGTGAATTAAGCCTTCTCAACTCTAAGTTGGAGCATATGTCCAAATCTGTTAGAATGCTGAACAGTAGCTCAAACACACTGGATGTTATTCTCAACAACAATAAGCATTCAGGGGATAGAACTGGACTGGGATTTAACAAAGCTCAAAAGGTTGAGGCTAGCTCCAGCAAAACTTCTTCAAATTCCATAAAGTCAAACAAGATGTCCCAACAGATGCTCCAACATCATGAAAAGAACATAAAGTCAAACATAATGTTCCAACAGAAGTCCCAACATCATGAAAAGAACATGATGAAAAAGAAGTATCAAAGATGGAGATGTCATCATTGTGGTAGGTTTGGTCATATCAAACCTCATTGTTACAAGCTGCATGGATATCCAAATCAGATGTATCAGCAACCCCCTAAGCAGAAGATAGAGGTTACAAAGAAAGTGCTGCATGGACATCAAAATCAAAGATATCAGCAACCCCCTAAACAGAAGACAGAGGTCATCAAGAAAGTATGGGTACCTAAAGCTAGTCTTCATGCTGATCAAAGCTATATGTCCAAGAACAAGTTCAACAAACAACCTTGGAGCTCTAAAAATGAACAATACACTGGGCAGAGGCATCAAAGGAAACCTCACTACAAGCAAAAATGGTCAAAGAAGGGTGTTGCATATATAGCTCATACATCTCTAAGAGTATCAACTAAAAAAGACTGGTACTTTGACAGTGGATGCTCAAGGCACATGACTGGATTGAAGAATTTGCTGGTAGACTTAAAGTCACATTCATCCAGATATGTAACCTTTGGAGATGGAGCTAAAGGAGAAATCAAGGGAGTTGGGACCTTGGACTATCCAGATGTACCAAGACTAGATGATGTGCTGCTGGTAAAAGGATTGACTGCTAACTTGATCAACATAAGTAAATTATGTGATCAAGGTTATAGTGTTAACTTTACCAAAACTGAATGCATAATGTCTAATAAAGAACAGAAGGTTGTCATGAGAGGAGCCAGATCTAAAGACAACTGTTATATGTGGGAACCTCAAGATTTTAGTCTCACTTCAACTTGCTCTTTAGCCAAAGAAGAAGAAGTGAAGCTATGGCACCAAAGACTGGGTCATCTTCATTTCAGAGGTATAAAGAAAATCATATCTATGGAAGCTGTGAGAGGTATTCCTAAACTGAAGATTGATGATGGCAAAGTATGTGGTGAATGTCAAATAGGCAAGCAAACCAAGATGTCCCATCCAAAGCTCCAACATCTAACAACTTCCAAAGTTTTGGAATTATTGCATATAGATCTTATGGGACCAATGCAGGTTGAGAGCCTTGGTGGAAAGAGGTATGTCTATGTGGTGGTTGATGACTTTTCAAGGTATACATGGATAAATTTTATCAAAGAAAAGTCTGATGTATTTGATGTATTCAAAGATTTGTGCCAAAGAATACAAAGAGAAAAAGCAAGCTGTGTGGTCAGAATAAGAAGTGACCATGGAAAGGAGTTTGAGAATAAAAAATTCTCAGATTTCTGTTCTTCAGAAGGAATCAATCATGAATACTCTTCACCTATTACCCCTCAACAGAATGGAATTGTTGAGAGGAAGAACATAACTATCCAAGAATCAGCAAGAGCTATGATCCATGCTAAAAAGTTACCATTGTACTTCTGGGCTGAAGCTATGAACACAGCTTGTTACATTCATAATAGAGTCACTCTAAGGAAAGGAACCTTGTCCACAATCTATGAAGTCTGGAAGGGCAGAAAACCCACAGTTAAGTACTTCCATGTGTTTGGAAGTAATTGTTATATTCTGGCTGATAGGGAGCAAAGAAGAAAAATGGATCCTAAAAGTGATGAAGGGATTTTTCTTGGATACTCTATAAATAGCAGAGCCTATAGAGTATTTAACTCTAGAACAAAGGTTATCATGGAGTCCATAAATGTGATAATTGATGATGCCCCTGCAGATGTTACAGATGATGTTGGAACATCTGCTGACACTCAGACTGAAGCTGAAATAAAGAGTGATCATCCTGACTTCACTCAAACTGAAGCAAGGACAGAACAATCCAGCAAACCTCCCTCCATCAGAATCCAGAAGGATCATCCCAAAGATTTAATAATTGGTGATCCCAACAGAGGTGTAAGCACTAGATCAAGAGAGGTGATTTCAGGTTCTTGTTGTTTCAAAAATAGAACCTAAAAACATCAAGAAAGCTCTTAATGATGAGTACTGGATTTGTGCTCTGCAAGAAGAATTAGGTCAGTTCACAAGGAATGAAGTGTGGGATCTTGTTCCTAGACCTGATGACATAAATGTGATTGGCACTAAATGGGTGTATAAGAACAAGTCAAATGAGCAGGGAGTTGTTACAAAGAACAAAGCTAGACTTGTAGCTCAAGGATACACACAAATTGAAGGAGTAGACTTTGATGAAACCTTTCCACCAGTAGCAAGGCTTGAATCAATCAGACTACTTTTAGGAATTGCTTGTATTCTGAAGTTCAAGCTATTTCAAATGGATGTGAAGAGTGCTTTTTTAAATGGATATCTTAATGAAGAGGTATATGTAGAACAACCTAAGGGATTGGTTGATCCAAGCTGTTCAAACCATGTGTACAAACTAAGGAAGGCTCTTTATGGACTGAAGCAAGCCCCAAGAGCATGGTATGAAAGGCTGACTACTTTTCTCACAAAACAAGGATACAGAAAAGGTGGAATAGATAAAACCTTGTTTGTGAAGGATGAAGAAGGAAATTTCATGATTGCTCAAATATATGTTGATGACATTGTCTTTGGTGGGATGTCAGACAGGATGGTTAAACATTTTGTCACTCAAATGGAATCTGAATTTGAGATGAGCCTAGTAGGAGAACTAACCTACTTTCTTGGACTGCAAATCAAGCAGATGGAAGATTCAATGTTCATATCCTAAAGCAAGTATGCCAAGAACACTGTGAAGAAGTTTGGGATGGATAGTGCAAGTCATAAAAGAACACCTGCCCCCACTCATTTAAAGCTGACAAAAGATGACAAGGGTGAGAAGGTGGACCAAAGCCTATACAGAAGCATGATTGGAAGCTTATTATATTTGACTGCTAGCAGACCAGATATAGCCTTTGCAGTAGGTGTATGTGCAAGATATCAAGCTGATCCAAAAGTTAGCCATCTAAACCAAGTCAAGAGAATTCTGAAATATGTCAATGGTACTTGTGACTATGGCATAATGTACTCCCATGGATGTGAACCAATTCTCACTGGCTACTGTGATGCTGATTGGGCTGGAAGTGCTGATGATAGAAAGAGCACATCAGGAGGATGCTTCTTCCTAGGAAACAATTTGATTTCTTGGTTCAGTAAGAAACAAAATTGTGTATCCTTATCCACTGCTAAAGCTGAATATATTGCAGCTGGTAGCAGTTGTTCACAGTTGGTTTGGATGAAGCAAATGCTCACTGAATACAATGTCCCACAAGATGTCATGACATTGTACTGTGACAACTTAAGTGCTATTAACATATCAAAGAATCCTATCCAACATAGAAGGACCAAGCATATTGATATCAGGCATCATTTCATCAGAGATCTTGTGGAAGAGAAAGTGATCTCATTGGAACATGTAGCCACAGATCTGCAACTGGCTGATATATTTACTAAAGCTTTGGATGCTTCCCAATTTGAAAACCTAAGGGGTAAATTGGGAATCTGCTTATGTGAAATATAGCAGTTATGGAGAAGTGCCAACATGTCATATGACATCGTGTGGCATGATCACCAGATGGCAACACCAGTCTGGTCAAGAACTCTGTGTATTCCTCTCCTTAAAATTCTCCAAGTAACGGCTCTTATAAAAATACCAGCTTGCTCTCAACTATTCATCTTCTTATCATTCTCTCAGAACAAATTGCATGCTATATCTGATTTTCAGAGCTCATCAAACTCAATCAAACTTAACCTCTTCCTCCACCACATTCGAAAATGTCTCAACATCAAAACCCTAACCTCTCTGATGAAATACTCAACCAAGAAGATGTGGTGCATGCAACCCCCATCTCTGTGGTACCTATGGATTCAACTCCTATAGACGAAATCAGAGTAAGTGTTCCTCTTGCTCAAAAGCCTAGAACTCCAACAGTGAGAAGAGCAAAGGAACCTGTATTCAGCAAAGTCAAAGGGAAGCCTTCATCCTCAAACACCAATCCCAAAGCCTCTGAGTATGTGGATGCTTCAATTAAGGATCTTGTGAATAGGATTCTGTCTGAGCAAAGAGTTGTGAGTGGAATATCTATTCCTCTAAACACCATGCCAGCTCCACAAGAAGAACAGAGTAATCAAGCTGAAGAGGACACTCCTGCTCAACAGGATGTCCCAATAGATGTTGAAACATCTGAGGACCAGCAAAAGGCCTCCACTGATGATGATGATGAAACATCTGAGGACCAGCACAAGGCCTCCACTGATGATGATGATGAAACATCTGAGGACCAGCACAAGGCCTCCACTGATGATCAAGCCTCTGTTGATCCACCTGCTGAAGAGGAGACTGCTCAACCTCCTCCTGTTGTAGACATAGAGCATGATTCTGACACATAAATCATTGCCTCTGTGGACCCTAGCATAGCCAAAAGGCTTAGGACTAGGAAGGAAAAGAAGACTGCAGGACATGCGACTCCTGAGAAGAAGCAGCCTACACCAAAGAAGGACAAAGCTAAAGTTGCTTTTGGTCCTACCAAACAATGGAGCAAGGTGAATACACAAAAGAGGAAAGCTGTCACTCCACCAGATTCAGATGTTGAAGAGGATGTCCCAACATCCCAACCAAAGAAGAAACCAGCACCTTCAAGGTCCACCTCTGCTGTTCCAGAAGCTCCTCTGGATAATGTTTCTTTCCATCATGTATCAAGTGTGAGCAGATGGAAATTTGTCTACCAAAGAAGGGTAGCACTTGAAAGAGAGCTGGGCAGCAATGCACTGGAGTGCACTGAGGTAATTGATCTAATTTCTTCTGCTGGATTATTCAAAACAGTGTCAAACTTTTCACCTTGCTATGAGCTGCTAGTCAAGGAATTTATTGTCAACCTTCAAGAGGATTGTGCTGATGGTAAGTCAGATGAATTCAGAAAGGTGTATGTAAGAGGGAGATGTGTGGAATTCTCTCCTAGGATTATCAACCACTATCTAGGGAGAGAATCTGATGGACCTAATGAGCTGGGGAAGACTGACAACCAGGTGTGCAAGGTCATTACTGCCAATCAAGTCAAAGCTTGTCCAGTCAAGGGCAAACTTTCTGTTAGCTTGCTAACAAGGAAGTATGCAATGCTGCATAGGATTGGTACTGTAAACTGGGTTCCTACCAATCATACCTCTTCAATAGCAACTGGAATGGGCAGATTTATTTATGCTGTAGGCACCCAAACAAATATGGACTTTGGGGCTTACATTTTTGATCAAACATTGAAGCATGCTGGGACATCAGCAACAAAGCTGCCTATAGCCTTTCCTTCCTTGCTGTGTGGAATAATCCTCATCCAGTATCCAGGTATCCTCACTGAGAAGGACATAATCTACAAAAGAGAAAGTCCTCTAGCCTTCCACTACAAGTTGTTCTTAAGTCATCATGCAGCTGATGTTGAAGCTCCCACTAGGACATCTGCTGGACCTTCAAAGGCAAAGTCTCATATATCCAAAGCTGCTTTGATTGCTGAGCTGAAGAACATATGCAAAGAACTGGATTCCAGGAAGCAGAAGCTTGCGGAGATTATTCAAAGGCTGGAAATTGAAGAGAGTGCTCAGAAGGCTGCTGATTCTGATGAGGAAACTGAAGAAGAGGAAGACACTAAATATGAAGATTCTGAGTGAAAAATGTATGTGAGGAATATGTAATGTCTGCTTCAGCATTGTATTTTGAATTTTGTAATTCTCTCTGTCTATGTAAAATTTGGCCCCAATTTATGTCTAACAAGGGGGAGAAGAGAACTGAACAACAACAACAATGTCTGCTGCAACTTATTGATTAATGAAAAATGCATTTTGTTTGTTTCTGAACTAAGTTGTTTTTAATGAAAAATTTCTGTTGAAACAAGTCAGAACACATATAAGTTTGAGGGGGAGTAAACTCACACATGACTCAACAGAAAAGAACTGATGTACTCTGATAAAAGAAACTCTACTGCACTCTGATAAACCAGAAGATTATGTTAGCCAAAAATTAGCCAAAGGGGGAGTTTGTAGATGTTTAGAATTGGCAGAATTTTTGACCAACAAGAAGTGTTGAACTTAGTTCAGGATGTCACATCAGATGTTGTGACATTATCAAACAGAGTATAAGTAAATGAACTTAATTCAGGATGTCACACCAGATGTTGTGACATTGTATCAGTTAATGAAGTAAGTTCAGTTTTCAGGATGTCACACCAGATGTTGTGACATCTCAAACCTGCTACCAGAATTAATTAATGCTTAACAGAACTGAGTAAATTCAGGGAATTTATCTGGAATTAATTATGAATGGATAAAACAGAAGAAGGCGCATCGGTAGGGAGATTGGTTATATGATTTCAGTATAAACAGAAGAACTGACTCACCTAGAATCAAGGAAGTAACAAACCCTAATTCAAGGTGATGGCAGCATGCGTATCATGATTGGATAACCTACAGAAAGCCCAAAAATCCAAGCATCTATTTAAGCAAACAGAAACTCTTAGAATAGAGCACGAAATTAAGAAGACTAAATAGGGTGTTTGTGTTTTTAATAGCAGGTTGTATATGTGTATCACTTTATGAGCTTTTAAGCAAAAGTGTATTGTGTCTTGATTGAAACTGTGAAGTAAGATCAAGCTGTTTTGTTTGAAGTATGACTTCAATTTTATTAAACTTGTAAACATATCACTGTGTGATTGAGGGGGAGTGAGTTGGTACTCATATCTAAGTTGTGTCTTAGGTAGAAATTGCCTTGGGTAGATATTAAGTGAAAGATTAAACTGAGTGGTTTAAGTCTAGAATTAATATTAATTATATTGGATTTCCTTCCTGGCTTGGTAGCCCCCAGATGTAAGTGTGGTTATACACTGAACTGGGTTAACAATTTCCTGTATTGTATAATTTTCCTGCACTTTGAGTTTTGTTCAAGTCTTCAAGTGTTTAAACATCTCATTCGACATCACGTACCTGATCCCAGAATTTCACAAAAGATGAATGAACTTCAAATGTGATGCAAAACAGAAGTGTAAACATTTATTATTATTCTATGGAAGATGCTACATCATGCAAAGAATGATCACAACATGCAATGGACCTATATGCAATAATGTGCTTAAAATCGGAAACTAACAAAATGCATGTCAAAAGCTACCAAAACTACGCACACTTGTCTTAAACCAGCTCCTAAGAATTCCCTAAAATCATAACCTAAAAAGCTAAGATGATAAGATGAAGGGTGATGCACAAACATGCAAGAACACAAATCAAAAAGCCAAATCAGTACAACATTAACCGATTAACGCCCAGGGTTAACCGGTTAACGGGCTTGAAAATAAGTTAAATAGAGGGCAAAAACAACGTGTTAACAGGTTAACCCTGGGTGTTAACCGATTAACACTGAACCAGAATGAAAATCAGTGAGGAAAAAAGCACTTCTAGCTATCCACTTATTTTCTAAAGCTCCTAATACATCCATTATCAAGTTAGCACGAAATTGCTACCTAAATATAGCTTTCCAACACCTATTAGCACTATGAACAAGCTACGATTCTACCTACGAAAGATCAAACCGAGCAAAACATCACAAAGCACAAACAATCGAAGAATGCCTTACAGTGAGATGAAGAGAAATAATTTAAAGCAAGAAATGGTTTTGGATCCACCAACCTACAAAGCGGAGGCTTGCTTTGGTGATTGTTGCGTGTTGATCAATGCACAAACAAAGAGAATACCGGAGGTTCCAAGCTTCGATCCGCGAGAGTGCCAAATAAATGCAATCGATCCAAAACACTCCCAAACGGTGAAATAAACAAGGCTACCGTGTTGAATCCTTCAATTATCCGCTGAATCAGTGAAGATGATGAAGGCTAAGCTTCCGATCTTTCGAGTTTTGATGTGAAACTTGGAAGATCTTGATGATAAAGCTTTGGTGAGTTTGGAAAATGGAAGAAAATGAGAGAATCGAGATGAAAATGAAAAATGAGATGAAATTGAAAAATGATGTTGAAGTTGAAAAATGAGGTTGAGGTTGAAAAATGAGGTTGAAGTTGAAAATGACTTATATAGGAACTAGGCTTCGAGTGAGCTTTGGTTAGAAATTAGCTTAGGCATTAGGTTAGAAAAATGAAGTTAG
Source organism: Lathyrus aphaca (assembly GCA_963966055.1). Taxonomy (NCBI): domain Eukaryota; kingdom Viridiplantae; phylum Streptophyta; class Magnoliopsida; order Fabales; family Fabaceae; genus Lathyrus; species Lathyrus aphaca. Next base: position 239,655,143 of record OZ014524.1, on the reverse strand, counting down.
GAGCTATCTTAGGAGTTTGTTAAAGTTAGTTAGGGTTTCTAGAATATTCCTTGGAATATTCCATAGGAAGGTGGTAGAAGGATCTAGAAAGTGGTGGAAAGTTCAATACAATGTGAAGTTGGAAATGGAGGGAAACCACACAACTAACTTTTGAATTTTTCTAAACTTCGCCAGCGTTAACCGGTTAATCCCTGGCGTTAACCGGTTAACGGTAGAAAAATGTGATATTTTGCTCTTTTGGTGGGAAATCATGGAAATACTTAGCCATATTTTATAAGATCATTTTCCTTCTGAAGCCGAGTAACACTTGATCACCCACCTCATGCGTATGCCAATGATGATTGTTTATTTTATTATTATTATTATTTATGCAATGTATGGAATTACAGGAACATGAATGCAGTGCAATATGCTAGATGCCATGAAAATGAGAGGGCAAATTTTGGGGTATTACAACTTCCCATTGTCGCTCCCTGGATTTCCATCCTGGTAAAAACGCAAAAGTGGCGCAGAAAAGGGTAGAGTCGCTAGCCAGACATTTTTATCCTGAAGGAACGAGAATGGTAATGCTGCACAAACCGAGGAAAAGAAAAGGAAGGACACAGGTCCTGCAAACCAAAGAGACTGGGTTCGGGAGTCGGTTACGACTTGGGAAGGTATTAGCACCCCAGATCGTCCGCCGTACCCGACGGGATCCACGCTTGCAAAGAAACTGTTTCAAAGGGTGTAAGAATGAAAACTGTTACAAAGAAAAGGAAATGAACTGGATAAGAAAAGAAAATAAATAGGGAAAATGTAGGGAAAATAAAAGAGTGTGCTCGAATGGGCCCTACCCCGCTGCTTACTGTCGCTCCCCGGATTTCCATCCTGGTACAAACGCGAAAGTGGCGCGGAAAAGAATAGAGTCGTCAGCCAGGCATTTTTATCCCGAAGGAACGGGAATGGTAATGCTGCACAAACCAGAAGAAAAGAAAAGGAAGGACACGGGTCCTGCGAACCAAAGAGACTGAGTTCGGGAGTCGGTTACACCTGGGAAGGTATTAGCACCCAGATCGTCCGCCGTACCCGACGGGATCCACGCTTGCAAAGAAATCTGTTTCAAAGGGTGAAAGAACTGAAAGCTGCTGCAAAGAAAATGAACTGAACTGGATAAAAGAAACGAAAAGGGAACTGGAAAAGAAACTGGAAAAGAAATGAAAAGGAAAAAATGTAGGGAAAATAAAGATTGTGCTCGAACGGGCCCTACCCCGCTGCCTACGTACCTCATCGGGAAAATGAGGATCAGAGACGTCGTAGTTCCCCTAACTAGGGGTAGAAAAGAAATTTCTTGTGATTTAAGGCTTGAACTGCCTATGCCATTGCTCAGGTGTTGCAGAATCGGACGACGAGTGCGTAACCGTCTTGCAAAATGACAAGTAGGAGCAAGTTCGCGTACGGAGCGAATGAGATGAGAAAAGAATTCCCGAAGGAAAGACGCTTATTGTTTGTTTGTGTTTTTTATGAAGCTTTTTATGAGTGTGTCACAAGGAATTGAACTCAAGCTCTTTTCCATGGAATGTGCACTTGTCACTACATTCCAAGATGGAATAATAGAACAAGCACACTCAAGTAAGGAGAAGATCCCCAAAACTTGAATCCAGAAATTAGGGCCTAAGCTCACTAACTCATTAACTTATTAAGTGTTTTGGTATTTACAATGAAGAAGTGTGTTTTATGATTTTCTTGGTAAAGATGATATCTTGATCAGACTTGTGCATCACAAGATAAGCTTGTACTATCCCAAGATGGGAAGACTACAAGTATCTCATGGGATAAGGCTATTGTTCAAGATATCACTTCAATCTTTATTAGATGTTTTTTTACGGTTTTGAGATGAGAAGAGAAGAAAAACCACAAGGATCACAAAGGTAAACTCTAACGGGAAAAGTCTAATCCTAATATTCACATGCTCGGATGGTCCTAGGTTAGTGAGGTCTACTATCCTAATGAAGGAGAAAAAGAAAAGAAGAAGAAGAAGAACCATGGTGGCCTAAGCACACCTCAAAGAGGAAGAAATGGAGATGAAAAGAAATAAGATAAGGAGATGAGAATGCAAAATGAAGTAAACGAACAATGCACAAACAGAGCCTACACCAGTAGGACTTCCAGATGCAGCAGTTTGCAAAAGTAAAAATCGGGTCTCAGTGGTACCTAACGGAGAAGGTCCGTTGCCTCTTTAATACACACAAGAGAAACTCAGGAAAGAATATCAAGTCCATAACATATTTATAAGTCAAGTACAACTGTCAGTCATCAGGGCATCGAACAAAAGTCAAATGTAGTCCTCCCGCATGCAAGATGATCAACAAAAAGAACAAGTTCATCCTCCGTCAGCAAAATCAGGCAAGAAACCGATCAATAAGACCAATTGTCAAGACGAGTCTTCCAGCCCAAGAAATAGTCCAATACTCGTTTCTACTTGCATAAAGAATTCCACGAACATTAACAAGTCAACAATCCATGAACGAACAATCAAACATAAGGCTATCACCAAGTCAAATCCGCCATCCTCGAAATCAAGCAATAAGCCTACAAATTATCAACCAAAGCTAGAACCAAGATTAAATACAATCTGATTCAAATGAACTAAATTAATCGAAACTAACCATGTTAAAATTAGTAAACAAAACTATAATAAAATTCTAACAAAATCCTAAGCTAAACTTTAACACATATTAATCAAATCCAACAAACTTAATACCTAGGTTCTAAACAATATCACATTTTATTTAAGAAATTAAAACAAGTTAAACACGATAGAAATTAAAAAGAATAAGTAAAATAAAGACAGGGGTAGATCATTGCCTTGGATGTGGTACAAGAAAATTAGTATGGGCTTCCATAGCCCAATTGAAAGCAACAAGAAATCTTATCTTAAAAAAATGAAAAGAAGAACAAATGTTAAAATAAATAATAAATAATAATAAAAAACAATCAGTCAGAAGAAATAAAAATGAAAGTAAAAGCTAAGATAAAAAAGTGATAGGCAAAGCAGATCCACAATTCCTCTTTCCGAAATTCAACTTCAGTTTATGAACAGCAACCCCGCCGCCGGAGCACGAATCCCGCCGCCGATTTCACATCAAGGTCGTTTCTCTCCTAAAAAAACGCGTCGGTGTCGTTCACATCAACAACAAGAAAACAACGGCTTCCCCTTTGTCGCAGGATCTCTATTCAGATCAAAAACACATTGCCGACAGTGCTTCAGACCTTCAAAATCGCGTCGCCGATCATCCCTTACGGCCAACGGAATCGCCAAAAAAATGAAATCCCCTGCCAATCTCCACTCGTCTTGACCTCGCTCGCGCTTCACCCTCATGGTAACGATCTGCTTCGGTCACGATCTGATTTGACGGCTCTCGTGAAGTTACGGTGCTCCCGCTTTGACCAAAACGTTGTCGTTCGTGGACCGATGGATTTGTGTTCAAGGTTCTCACTCCTTCTCCATCTCGTGTCCCTCTCTCGCCTCATCTTCTGCTTCACTTCGTCTTCTTCTGTTCTCTTATTCAGTGAGCTTCGGTCCACGGTTCTGAAGTGTTGTTGGTGTTTGGTTGTTCGGTTGTTGATTGGGCTGAATAACTGAGTATGGAGGTTGATTGTTTAAGGGTTGGGGTTTAGCGATGGAGAAGGGTAGTTGAAAGTTGATTTTTGAGGGTCAAATTCGGTGGTGATTATGGAGGAGGGTGAATAAGGTTGAGAATGGTTTTTGTTTGGAGTGTGTAGTTGTTTTTTATGGAGTAGTGTAGAAGAAGAGTGATGTTCTGTGTTGGTGTGATGTTTGTAAAATTTTGTTTGCTGTGATGGCTTGTGTGGGTGAGCTGCGGATTGTGCGTGTTGTTATGAGAAGGGAAAATTGTGGATGGAGAAAATAAGGGTGGGTTTTGTGATAATTGATTTTTTATGCAGATTGAAAGGGTGGAGCAGGAATTGTGCTGTGGTTTTTCACTTCAAGAGTGTATCTGAGTTTTTTTAGAGAGTGAGAGAAAGAAGTGGAGTCATGAAAAAGTTGAGGGTGGTCCTGCCAGAATTGCGTGCCTCCATTTGTTATTGTTTTTTTTGTGTGAAATGAATTGTGCAGGGTGCGTGTGGAAATCATCATGCAGGGTGTGTGGATTTTTCGTGAGTGGCGTCGTATTATTATGGAAGGGAAGCATGAGCGTATTGGTTGTTGGAATGGTGTGGGTCAGGTAGTATGGTGATGGTATTTTGCTGAAATTGGTGGGTAGTAGTATGCGTAAAAAAAATGTTGGAGTGATGAAATTTGGTTGGAGTGGAAAGTGTACTATCGGTGGGCCATATTGTCAGGAGGATGCATTCCAAACTTGTGTGCCCAAAAAAATGCAGTGGATATGCTAGTGGCATGGTGAAACCTGTTGTATGTTGTAAATGGGTATAGTAGTGAATATAGTAACATTGGCATGTGGGTGGATGGTTGCACTTTCATGACATTTCCAAATTAAATTTTTTTAGTGATTTATAAGAGCTAAAAGGAAAAATGAGACCAATTAGATAAACAAATGAGAGGAAGATTTAGAATAAAAGTATTGGACTTGAAAAATGAATAATAAAAAAAAAGGTTTATGGAATTAATGAAAATGATAAAAAAGGTCTAATGGATTAAAAAAATAAAAGGAAATTGGATAATGAATATTCGGTTTTTTTGGATAAAATTGAAATTCGGATATGGGTATTAAGTGGATTTTTAAAGTGGATATTGGAAGAAAGAAAAAAAAGATAAATAAAATGAGTTTGGAAATTGGTTTATGGATATTAACAAAATGGACTTAAAAAAAAGAAAAACAATGGGAAAGGCTTATGAACTAAATCTGTGAATGGATAAAATCGAAAATGAGTTAGGAATTGACAATGATTTATGACCTTGAATAATCCCTCAACTTGAATGACTTTACTTCAATAAATACACTTGAATTTTTCCCACAAAAGCCACCGATACAAGTGAACAATTCTCTGAATTAATCCTCCTTTGACAAAATAAATCCTGAATCACTTTGAATTTGTCTGAATCTGAAATTGAGAAAATAAGTCCATAAATGAACCACCAATGAATGGATGAACAGAAAAATTGACCCAAAACTTCTTATGAATCCTAACTTGGTAATCTGATGAATTTCAGCATAGGACAACTTGACATTGAATACACTTCCTGAGAAATCAGAAATCCATGATGACGAGCCAAATGAATCGGTGAATAGTTTTCAGACTTGGAATCCTTATCAGGGAAATAAACCCTAATTCCTCAGAAGATACGATCCGATGTCTTAGGAGCTTATGCAAATGGTATGCAAAATGCGTATGAATGCAAAACGAAAAGCTGACGAAGATAGAAGACCGAGAGGGCAAATTTTAGGGTGTCTACACTTACATACCTCATCTGGACATGAGGATCAGAGTCGCCGTAGTTCCCCTTACTAGGGATGTAAAGTATTGCTTGTGTGTTAAAAGCTTGAACTTCTTATGTCAATGCACAGGTGTTGCAAGCTCGGACGATGAGTGCGTTACCGTCTTGCAAAGTGACAAGTAGTAGCAAGTTTGTATGAAAGGAGTGAAGGTGATAAGAAAAGAAGTCCCGAAGGAGAGACGCTTATTCTTTGTCCAGTGTTTTTTAGAAGCTTTTATTTGTGTGTCACAAGAAAGTGAAATCAAGCTCGTTTCCATGGAATGTGTACTTGATACTACATTCCAAGATGGAATAATAGAACAAGCACACCAAGTAAGGATAATTTATCCAAGACTTGTTTCCAAAGGTTAGGGCCTAAGCTCACTAACTTGCTGAAGCTATTAAGTATCTTAGTGATTAAAATGAAGAAGTGTTTTTTATGATTTTCTTGCTGAAGATGGTCTCATGATCAGACTTGTACATCATGCTAGACAAGCCCACACTATTCCAAGATGGAAAGAATATGGGTGACTCATGGAATAAGGCTATACACAAGAGACCACTTCTTCCTTTATTAAGGGTTTTTTTAATGGTTTTTGTATGAAGATGAGAAAGAGAGAACCAAAAGAATCAAAGGTAAAAATCTAATGGGAAAGACTACTCCTAATATTAAAATGCATTGATAAGCCTAGGTTAGTAAGGTTTGAACTATCTCCTAAAGAAGAGAAGAAAAGAAGAAAGAAGAAGAAAAAAAGAGAGGAAAAGGAGGATCTAGAAGAAAACTTACTTCCTTAAAGAATGTAAGTTGCTTCTAAAGGGGGAGAAATGAAGTTAATCACAAGATGGCCTAAGGCACATCACAAAGACAAATGAGAAAGCAAAAATAAAAGATGAGATGAAGACTTGAAATGTGGATATCATCCACACTTCACTTACCATGAGCCCCTACAAGGAAAGGTTAGAATATACAAAAGTAATAAGATGAAACAATTAAAACCAAATGAAATATAAACAAGCAATAGATCAATTTAAAACATCACAACCAGAAGTAATACACTCCATTCATATGTTATGATTACACACACAAAACCATGAAATTATTATTGCAAACATATCATCATAAAGCAATTCAAGTAACTATGAAAGAACAAGACATCTATGAGATAATACAAAACATACAAAGTAAACAAGCATCATAAACTTCAAGACCAGAACCCTAAAATATCAAAGAAGTGTCTAAGCAATAAAAGAAATCATGAAAGGAAGCATACAAGTTCAACTATTGTCACCATGAGAAGCAAATAGGCTCAAGAAGTGAAGTGAGCATACATACAAATGTGAGAACCTTCATGAACAAGTACTTCAAAGAAAATCAAGATGAAAACATCATACAAGGACCAGGGACCTATACACATGTCAAGAGTACTCTAAACATCCTATAGAAGTTGGAACAAGTGCCCTCCTAGCCTAAGAAGGAAGCATGTAACAAGAAAATGCACCAATTAAGGTAAGCAAATAAGAAAATTCACATTAAATCAAAACTTCATTCAAAAATCCCACAAATAAGCACAAGTGTTCTTTAGACCCATAAAAACAACATACCAAAAGGAGAGGTCCACAAACAGAAGCAAACTAGGGAAATGGAGAGCATACATTGCAATTAGGGTTTTGAAGATCATGCACAAAGCAACTTGACAAAATTCGACATATAAATTCCTAAAAATTATGAGATAAATCCCTAAAAACTAAATCATGTCCATGATCCAGAGCAAAAAGAACCAGTTTAAAATTCAAATCTATGATCAAGATAAAAATTAAACAAGGTAGCATGTGAATTAAAATGAATAAAGAAAAGAAAATAAACCAAATAAATATTTCATAAACTAAAAATAAAAATAAATGGAAAATAAAATTGTACAAAATTAAAGAAAACTAAATTTGATTTACATGATTTTTCTGGTGATTTTTAGAAACCTCTAACTATTTTTAAAAATTCAAAAGCAAACAAATAATAAAAGAACATAAAAATAAAACAAAAGAAGAGGGAGGTGCAATAAGTAACTGAATCAGTTCAAACCAAATGGGATTATAAGCAAGGGGGCGCAAATAACATCTGAGGCCCAGGGATTCTCAGCGTGTTACACCATATTATTATGGAAATTCAGAAATTCTGGCAAAAATAAGGAACCAATGGATCGAAGCAATGCACAAGATTAAGTCAACAATCAAGTCAAGTCAAACATCCAAGTGATCAGCACGTGTGTGTATGATACTTATGGTGAGGTGCCACACAACTTGTATTATTCAGACTTAAATTATGAAAAGAAATCATGTGCCAGGGATAGTGCATTTTTAATGTGCTATCAATATAAGGACCATTCAGATCAAGCATTGCACGACTATGGAATCATCTTCTTCAATTCAAACTCAAAGCAAATTTCCAGAAACCGGCGACCGGAGCCTTAGCTCCAGCGTCGGAAAATCAAACATAAGAACAAAACACCACTAAAATGAATGCAAATCTCTAGATCAACTAATTAAATCACGTAGATTTCAAATACGACATTAGATTTTCAAATAGGTCAACACACAAGGCAAATCGAAGACAAACATTTTCATGGATCAATCTTTAAGTCAGCAATACAAGCTCAATTCTCACTTATTTTCAAAAGTAAATAGATCATTGAACTCAGAGAAGCATGAGGATCATAATGCACACAAGCAAAATCAAATCTAGATCTACGAATTTTGGAGCTACCTGAGATTTGCAGAGCTCAAAATAGATCCAAAAATGCCTCCTCCAGCTGCAGATCAACCTCTTCTAACCTTTCCTTACAAAATAAATGCAAGAGAGAACTTATATTGCTCTAGATCTTGAGATTCGAACATAAATGCACCACACTTGCACCTTGAGAAATTTGAAGGAATAACTTGAATGAATGGTGGATTTGTGATCCTTTGAGCTCTAGGGTGAAGAATATGTGATTGATTTTTGAAATGAGTGAGAGAATGAAAGGATTCGAAGCAAAATGAAAATGGAGCAAAAACTTGAGAATGGTGAAATGAGAGAGGCCGAGCTTCCAAATTCGTGTGCAATAGCTTATATATCATGAAAACTCAATGCTTATTAGGGTTTGTAAAAGGATGCACGTGAGAATGGTGTAATGGAAAGGAATTTGCAAATTGGCATGAAAAGTGTGATAGCATGATTCCTGTGTGCATTCTTCCTTTCTTGTGCACAAACTGATCACACACCACTCATTAATCATGAATGAAATGATTCCAGCCCTTGGATGTGAATGTACCATGCTTTTTGAGTGTTCTTGCATTTTTGCATTAAGTAAAATATATCCTCATCCATGCACGATTTTGGTGAATTCTCTTGGGAAAAATCCCTTTTGTGCAATGCATTGAGGTATTGTGACCTCATTTTGTCCATAAAACAGCTAGAAAACAAGATACAAGTCCCTTTGCAACTTGGTGGAAAATTGAATTTCATGTAAAACCTTAAAAGATGCTTAACTTCAAATAATCATAACTTTCAAACCACAAAGGCTATGGCGATGTTCTTGTACTTTTTGGAAAGGGGGAAAAAAGCCCTACAAGTTTCATGTTTGAGGAAAAATCATTTGAGGTCATCTTGGTCATGAAAGAGGCCTTTGAAAACTAGGGCAAAACTTACCAAAAATGGAAATTTTCATTATAAGTCATTTGCCAAAAATAGAAACTCTTCCAAAACATCTTGATTCTTGACTTCTTACACCACCAAAGTTCTTCTTTGATCTTAAGAAGGTCCCTTGACTTAAAACATGGGATTGGACCCCTTGAATTCTCACAGTTGACTTTTTAATTGCACAGTTGACCAATTTCTTCTTCCATAAGTAACTGATGAATTGTCTGACTTCCTGAATGAGTTTTCTCACCAAATTTCATACCTAGGCTTCAAATAGAATATAAAGGACTTTGACCACAAGAATTGATCAAAAATACAAGAAATCCCTGCTCAAAAGCAAAACCCTAATTTAGGGTTTATCTATGTAGGAAATAGTTACATCCTTGATCTTCTAATGATCTTTCACCCTTCTTGACTCTTGTAGGCAACTTTGAGCTTGTATGGGATATGAGGAACCCTTGTGAATCTTTTTAAATATCACTTGGCCCTTTTCTTTGACTTGTAGAATCCTGAATTTCCAGATGACTGATCATATGCCCAATGCTAGAACATGTGAGTGTTATGCCTCATCTTTCTATGCTAGATGCTAAGGATATGATGTGCTTATGATGATTATGATGTGAAAATGATGATAAAAGGGAGAGGGAAAATTTGGGGTGTTACACCCATATTCAATCACCGTAGACCTGAAGGGATGATAATAATGGCTTTCAGACGTTCAAGGTATGGATGGATTGAATCCCCGAATAGACCGAAAAATTTGTACTCTGTGGGTAATGAAATACAATTAGGGAAAATTCCATTCTTGGATGATGATTCAAAACATGAAACTGACCTCAGACATAATCAAAAGGATGATCTCATCGTACTTAGATGATAACTCAGAAGAAAGCGAGACCATCGTACTTACACGGAATCGGAAAGATGAGACCATTGTACTAAAATGCAATCACAAGGAGTGGGATCATTGTACTTAAATGATAACCCGACACGAGACCATTGTACTGAAACAGAGACACGAAGATGAAACCGTTGTACTTAAACAGAGACTCAAAGATACGAAACCATTATACTTAAATGGAATCGAAGAGACGAAATCATCGTACTAAGATGATATCAAAGAGAACGAGACCATCATACTTAGATGGAATCGGAAAGATGAGACTATTATATTGAAATGGAATCACAAGGAACGAGATCGTTGTACTTAAATGACCCGACACGAGACTGTTATATTGAAATAGAGACATGAAAAACATGAGACCGTTGTAATTAAACAGAGACTCACCAGATACGAAACCATTGTACTTAAATGGAATCGAAGAGATGAAATCATCGTACTTAGATGAAATCACAAAGAAACGAAATCATTGTACTTAAATGATAACCCGACACGAGATCATTGTACTGAAACGGAGACGCGAAAAAAAATGTGACCGTTGTACTTAAATGGAGACTCAAAGATACGAAACCATTGTACTTAAATGGTATCGAAGAAATGAAATCATCGTACTTAGATAAGATCAAAGAAACGAGATCATTGTACTTAAAGGATAACCCGACACCAGACCATTGTATTGAAACATAGACGCAGAAATGAGACCGTTGTACTTAAATGGAGACTCAAAGATACGAAACCATTGTACTTAAATGGAATCGAAGAGATGAAATCATCGTACTTAGATGAAATCAAAGAGCGGGATCATTGTACTTAAATGATAACCCGACACGAGACCGTTGTACTGAAACGGAAACGCGAAGACGAGACCGTTGTACTTAAACGGAGACTCAAAGATAAGAAACCGTTGTATTTAAATGGAATCAAAAAAAATGAAATCATCGTACATAGATGAAATCACAAAGAAACGAGATCATTGTACTTAAATGATAACCCGACATAAGACCATTGTACTGATACGGACACACACACAAAAATGAGACAATTGTACTTAAACGGAGACTTAAAGATACAAAACCATTGTACTTAAATGGAATCGACAAAAATGAAATCATCATACTTAGATGAAATCACAAAGAAATGGGATCATTGTACTTAAATGATAACCCGACACGAGACCGTTGTACTGAAACGGAGACGCAAAAAAAAAATGAGACCGTTGTACTTAAACGGAGACTCAAAGATACGAAACCATTGTACTTAAATGGTATCAAAGAAATGAAATCATCGTACTTAGATAGGATCAAAGAAACGAGATCATTGCACTTAAATGATAACCCGACACGAGACCGTTGTACTGAAATGGAAACGAGAAAAGATGAGATCGTTGTACTTAAACAGAGACTCAACTGGGGATAGCAAATGGATTGGTATGAGCAACCACACTGAGGAATGAATTTTACATTTTATGGGAATGCTTCAGTCTGATTGAAGAAATACCGCTTTGGGCTCTTGTGCAAGGTACCCCAAAACTAGCTTATGCTTCGTATGCATGTTTGAATTTGTCCATGGCGTAATGCTCCGTAACGATGGAAATGCTATGCTTTAGAGGATGCAAATATAATGATGATTACTAAATGCAAATGCAAAGGTGATCTCCTAGCAAGGAGACAACACGCGTCCCGACAACTTGACTGGGGAGGAATAATCACTGAATTAATTGAATGAATCCCTGTGAGGGAAAACAACTCTGCAGGGGATAGTGCTAATGATACACCGACTCTGAACTGCCGACATTGCCAAAAATAAATTGGACTTTAAGATTGGAGAGCCAAGACCCTGTTGGGGATGAACTTGATCTGAGGGGTACACTACCCATTGAACTCCGTTGAGGAAGTGATATCCTTCTGACACGGCTGAGGAAACAGGTGTGTTGATATTCTGTTGTGGAAGAAACCTACTGGGGAATCTCTCAAATACACATTCTTCTGCTTGGGGAAGGGATGCCAATGAATATTGGACTTTGGCTAACAACTTCATTGGGGAAACTGTGAACAAAGTTGTGTAAGAAAGCAAACCCTCAGGTTCGTCCATATCTTCACCTCTGCTAGGGCATAATAAATCTTCATGTACTGCTGGGGATAAGAAGAACTCTATTGTATTGCTGGAGATATGAAGACTCTAATGGGGAATACTTCTTTGTTGAAGGAATGAAACTCTATACTTGGGGAGAACATCATCAGCCTTCTGTTACTTTGCTGGGGGAGGTTTCCATCTCCAACTCTATTGGGGATGGAGAACCCCACTGGGGAGGCTTCCTGCTGGGAAGGAGAGGTAAGAAGCGTCTCATGCTGGGGATGAGAGAATACATCATCTAATGCTGGGGGTGAGAGACAATGATACCCTTCTGTTTGAAAAGTATCCTCCTTCTTGCTGCTTTGTTAGAGAAGAGATGGTCTTGATGAGACTTGCTAAGGAATATTGATCAAAGATCTGCTGAAGAAAGGCTTCTTGAAGCTCTGTCCTGGCAATGACTTTGCTTGCAACACCTATACCTGCGTGTTAATGAACACAGCTGATAGTACCTGCAAAAGAGAGAGTTAATTTTTCCTGCATGCCCCAGGTTCATGGTCTGAATCACCATCCTTGTTACTCAACATGTTAGATATATGTCAAGTTTTTTTATTCTCATTCATGTATTATAAAGCATTCATTTATCCGCAATGCAATATTTATCACAATTTGTTAGACGTTTTTGCAATCAATCAATGGTAGATGAAAAACAAAAATAAATGAGAGAAAATTGAATGAAATTGCACTTTCATTGATTGGAAAAGGCCATGAATAGGCATTACACCGGGAAGCAATCCCTGGAAAGAGGAAATTGCATAAAAGGAAAGTAAAATATCCTAATGGCAATGTGAAAATCGGATCTCATCAAGCTTCGACCCGACTATGGCTTGTATGTCCTCAAGACTCTCCACATGCTTCGCTTTCGAGGAAGATGATTGAATTAATCCATAACCCTCTGATTATCGTTGGCTGCAAATGATGAACCACAGATCTCGCAGATCGCAGTTGTTCGTTTTAGTCCCTCATTTGCATGAATCACTCTTTCGGGTTTTCAATCCACCGGGATACCCTTTTTTGCCTGACATGTCCGATGTGGGTTTTCAACTCAGCGGGTGTACATTTTTTTAAAAACATTTCCCTAACTTTTGCCCGAGATTTTTATTATATTTTTGGCTCGCCGGGATTCCCTTTTTTGCCTGGACTTTTATTTTGTTTTTGTCTAGAGGGTCTTTTTATACGAAGTATTTTCTAACTGTGTCTACGTTGACTGGGGATTTGGAATCCTCGCCATCCATGGTTGTTAACATTAAGGCTCCGCCTGAGAAGACCTTTTTAACCAAGAATGGACCTTCATAGTTGGGTGTCCACTTGCCCTTGTAGTCTGTTAGAGGAGGAAGGATCCTTTTCATCACTAAGTTGTCGGGTATGTAGCATTGATGCCACACCTTCTGGTCGAAATCCTGCTTCATTCGTTGTTGATACAACTATCCATGGCATACAACTGCTAAGCATTTTTCTTCAATGAAGCTCAACTTATTGTACTTGGATTGGAGCCACTCAGCTTCATCAAGTTTGACGTCCATCATTATTCTCAGAGAAGGAATCTTGACTTCCATTGGTAGGACTTCCTCCATAACATACACAAGCATGACTGGGGTTACCCCTGTTGAGGTGCGCACAGATGTTCGATACCCATGAAATGCAAACAGAAACATCTCATTCCAATCCTTGTACGTCACAACGATCTTCTATATAATCTTTTTAATGTTCTTGTTGGCCGCCTCGACAGTGCCATTCATCTTCGGACGATACGACGAAGAGTTGTGATGCTCGATCTTGAAATCCTGACACAGATCTGCCATCATCTTCTTGTTGAGATTATAACCATTGTCAGTAATGATTCTTTCAGGAATTCTATATCGGTAGATGATGTCCCTCTTGATGAATCGGGCTACCACTTGTTTAGTGACATTGGCATAGGACGCCGCTTCCACCCACTTCGTGAAGTAGTCTATGGTAACCAGGATGAAGCGGTGACCGTTGGAAGCAGTATGTTCGATCTTGCCAATCATATCAATGCCCCACATGGCAAAGGGTCAAGGTGAAGACATGTCATTCAATGGATTTGGAGGCACATGCACCCTATCTACATAAATTTGGCACTTGTGGCACTTACGGGAGTACTTACTGTAATCGGATTCCATGGGGATCCAATAATACCCCGACCTTAAAAGTTTCTTTGCCATAGCATGTCTCCCTGCATGGGTACCGAATGAGCCTTCGTGAACTTCTCGCATCAACATGTCTACTTTGTGTCTATCCACGCATCTGAGCAAGACCATGTCGAAGTTCCGTTTATAGAGCATATCATCCTGGTTTAAGAAGAACACGTCTGCCAACCTCCTAAAGGTCTTCTTGTCTTTACTGGATGACCCTGATGGATATTCCTGAAACATCAGAAAGCACTTGATATCGTAGTTCCAAGGTTTGTCATCATTGACGCCATCAACTGCAAACACATGAGGGTTGTAAACACCCCAAATTTTCCCTCACTAAGTTCACACCATGGCTTTTGATCTTTCATATTTGTATAAGCATAAGCATATCATTTCATATTGCATCTTTATTTCACATGCATTAGTTCAAGTTCATTTGCATCTAGGGTTTGTGATCTGAGCCACTCCAAAGGTCTCCAATCATTCCAAGAGGGTCCATGGGTGTTCAATCATCATATTATATCCCCCCAAATATCAAGGAGGTCAAAAAATCACAAGAACTGGGAAAGCATGGAAGCAGAGCTAGGGTTTCACTGCACATATGACCTGAAATTAGGGTTTTGGTTTCAGAGGCCATAAATCCAATTTTTTGGTCATTCTTGTTTCTAATAGTCTCAATATGTTATAAGGATCATGTATACCAAGTTTGATGAAGAAATTCATTGTGGAAGTCATATGTTCACTAGGTAACTTCTTAAGCAAGTCAGAGCAAAATCAGGGCATCTGAGGCCCCCAACAATGGACCCAAAGTGGATTTTTCATCAAATTGAAGTTATATGATCTTTATTTGATCATTTAAGTGCTTGGAAGTTCACAAATATGAAGAAAAGTGAGTCAACCCAAAAGTTGCCAAAAATGGAAATGACTTGTAATGTAAACTTTCCATTTTGGGAAAGTTTTTCAACCTCCTCTTTCTCAATCAAAAATGCTTGAAATGAAAAATTATTGGTCATAAAGTTGTTGATTGGATCATTCCCTTTTCAAAAAGTACAAGAACAAGTTCTAATTCATTATGAAACTCAAGTTATGGCTTGTCAAAGTTGGCAAAAATCACATAATTTCAAGTTTCATGCCAAAGAGGATTTTTTGCAAAACCACTTGCCAAGCCATTTTGTGACTTCAAACATACTTCTAAGCATCATACAAACATTGTGCATTGTCTAAAACTCAGAATTGCCCAAAGAATCTCAAGATTTCATGCCTTGCCCATGAAGAAATTACAAAGGGGCCAAACTTTCTCAAAATTGCAAAATGACATAGAACCTTTCACAAACTTGCTGAATTGCCTCAAAATGGATTCATGGACCTCCTTGATCTCAGCTGCACCCAGACAACCCAAAAAGCCAGCTTCAAGAATGCCCATACCTCAAGTACAAGTCATGTAAACATTTTGGCAACTTGCCCATACCAATCACCACAGTCCACCACCCACTCTCTGGCCTATCACTACTTGTTATGTGGATCACACACAAGCCATAACACACAACATTGCTGCCTGAAACCTCAGATTGCTTAAGTTCCACAAAATCACCCATCTTGCAAATTCCTTCGTAACTCTCTGCTCACACACTCAAACTCAAAACAAATTCCACCATTCATCTCAAAATCATCTACTAAACACAAAGCAACCATTAAAACAGCCAAAAACACCCCATAACCAAAACATGATTCTTGGCCAGTTGAAGTGCAATCACACAAACCAGCCAAAACAAACTCCTTCCAAGCCTCAAAGCTTCTTCAGAAGGGTCATTGGAGTGAGATTGCACAAGAGAGGTGGCCAGAAAGCTCCAAATTGAGGAAGCTCAAGTTTAGGTAACTTCTTCAAATTTTTTTCCAGAAGTGCTATTTTAAGTGCTTATATTGTTCTTTATGTTTTGTTGATCACCATGATATGTTTACTTTTGAGAATGGTTGAGAAATAAGCTTGTATGCGTGTTCTGAAAGTCTTGCCATTTTTGAGTTTCTCTTCGAATCTTGTTTATGAGCCATGATAAATTTGTTTTTAGGTTGGATTCGTGTTTAGGAATGTGAGAGGATTTGATCTAGAGCTTTAGAGCTCCAGAAATGACCTAGGGGTGAAGTTTTGGGTTTGCTCAGGGAGGGTCCGGCCGGAGAAGATGACCGGAGGTCTTCTCCGGCCACCTGAAAGTGATTAAGATGTTTAATTAGGGTTAGGGAAAAGTTTAAACGTGGGCCTTTGGATCTTTGTTTCCCGCGTGTGATAGACGATCAGGATTAGTTCATTAATTTTAAATCTGGATTAATTATTTAATTAATTAGGATTAGCTGAGTTTGAATTTCATCCATTAGATTGCGCGCCAGGTCAAACATAGTTTCCCCAGAATCAATCATGTCCCTTGATTGCTCATACTTTCATTAATTCATATTTTAATTTCATTTTTTTCTTATTTGTTTTGCATATTTTATTTAAAATAGCTAGAAAATCCCAAAAAATATTTTCTTCTGCATTTTGCATCCAAATAATTTTCTTCACCCAAAAATATTTTTATTTTTATTTTTTGCATTAAAAAATCATTTTTAAAATATTTTAATGTTTATTTTAATTAATTAATGGAAATTAATTAATTAAAATATCATTTAGGTTTCTAAAAATCCCAAAAAAAATTCACATTGCATCTTAAGACATTTAGAAACATTGTCAAACCATTCACACAAATTTCTTTTTGGTTTTGAACAATCTTTGACAATTTTTTGAATTTAGGGTTCATAAAATTCCCATTTTTGAACCCTAACTTCAAGAATTCTTTTCTACCTAACCATGAATGGTATGACATTGATTCTTTTTGCATTGATCTTCATTTGACATTTAGTATCTAGCATATTTTTGTCATAAATTTCTTTTGCATTTTTGATTTGATTTGCATTTTTCCCTTTAAGGTACCATAAGACCCTAGATAACTTAGAAAAATCACAACTTTCTTTAGGTTAAGAGTTAGGTCTCCTACTTTGGGGTGTGATATCATATGGGGTTAGGGTTCCTTTGATTTCATTTTCAATTTTTTATCTTATGATTTGCTTCTGTTTTTGACTTTTGCATCTCATGTTGCATTAAAACCCTAATTCCTCATGTTCATTTGCATACATCTTGCATATGCATTTATTCAAGAACTTGCCATGACATTTCTTGCATTCACATGACTTATAAGACATCTTAGAACCCATTAGAATCATGATTGATCATTTCTTCATCCATTTGCCATGTTATTCATTCATTACATTCCATGAACTTTCATATGCTTTCATGCTTCCTATATACTTCATTTGCATCCTCATTTCTTGTATGATCATTCATAGCATTTGACATCCCCTTGCATCATCTTATAACATCATTTGCATCATGAATTTGCTTCTGGTTTTGGTTTGCATCCTTGCATTTCTTTTATTTTCATTTCATTTCATTCTTTTATGCTAACATTTCCGGTGGTAAGTACTTGAGAAGTGAATTTGCCTTCACTTCTCATTTCTCTTCTCATTCTTCTTATGCATTTATTGCTGCATTTCTCTCTGTCTTAGAGTGAGCTTGCTCATTCATGTTCATTCACTTTCTTTCTTCAAGTGACTTATCTTCTTAAGTGAAGTAAGTTATCTTGTTTCTTCTGCTTCTCCTCCTTTCATATTGCTTCTCCTTGGTGGCTTCTCCTGAAGATCTCTTGCAAGCCTCATAAACCATAGGAACATCCAAGCATGGCAATAATTAGGGTTTTGATTAGTCCCCCTTTAGTTTTACCTTTAAGTCTTCTTTTGTGTCTCTCTCCTCATCTCATAATCAGAGACTAAACCTTTAAGGTTTTAAGGCTTTGTGATTAAGGTTATGCCTGCATCCTTCTCTTAGGATGGAGTGTATGACTTTAATCCTAAGTGTTAAACCCTTAATGTGTTTAAAATCTCTTAATCAATCCATCTTAATAATCACTAAGACAATAAGCTTGTAACTTGGGCCTTGCATTAGGGTTCTAATTCTTCCTTAATTTGTTAAGAAAGACTAACCCTAGTGTTAATGGACAAGTCCCACTCAAGTTGTCTTACCAACCATAAAATCCACTTCTTAATCTTATCATTAACTAAAATCCACTTTAATAAAGGTTTGTTTTGTCATGAGGTTAATCCCTAATCATGGATTAAGTTGAGGTATCTTCCTCAGCTTAAATGTGCTCATCTATTATCCTTCTATTAGGATGGTGTAATGGGTCCATTAAATCCTTAATTATGGCTTAAATTCATTACTCAACACTAAACAAAAAGCCAAAAACATCTAAATAAGCACAAGTAGGTTAATGATCTTAATCCTACATCATGGTAATTAAGTTTGAGGTGCTTACTTCATACTTAAGGTATTCTCATTATCCCTAATTAGAGGGAGGATATAATGAGTTTACTAACCTTTGGTTTAGGCTTAAGCTCATTAATTTATGACAAATACAAAAAAAGGCAATAAAAGATTGAAAACACAAAAACAAACAATAATCGTCTCCTCCGGGATTCTTTTCTCATCATCTTCACTCACAAACGAGAACTCGCTTCTTCCGTCTAATGCAAGACAGTTAGCACCTGGGCCAGACAGGTCATACACTTGAGCATAGACAAGCAAGCAGTTCATCAGTCAATTTATCTTTCAGTCTCTTTGAGTCAAACTACGGTGTTCTGACTTCCTCATTGCACGAGAGGAAACATAGGCATAACTTAACTGTTATCGAACAAAAGTCTCTGTCTCTTCCCCCTCTTTCAACATTCTCTTTTAAGCCTCATTCCTGAGCACTTCCACTTCATTTTTTTGCACTGACACTTGTATATTCTTTTTCTAGCTTTTGCACATAGATAACACTGACACTCAACCTTTAAACACAAATCTTTTAAGCGTGGATCCCGTCGAGTACGACGGACAATCTGGGTGCTAATACCTTCCCAGGTTGTAACCAACCCCCTTTCTCAGTTTCTCTGGTTCGCAACCGTCTTATCCATCCTTTTCTAGGTTTATGCAGCATTACCTTTCCTTCGGGATAAAAATGCCTAGCTGGCGACTCTTTTCACCTTCATCTTCATTTTCTCCTCTCGCCGACCGTTCGCGCTTGTACCGGGATGCAAATCTTCGGGAGTGACAGCTTGGCGACTCTGCTGGGGACCCTTATATTGCAACCAGGGCTTCTTATTCTTTTTGTGGGTTCCTCCTAGAGCTTGTTTGATTTGTGTTTACGGGGGTGTTACGTGCTACTTGTGCTTATTTACTTGCTTTATTTATTGCTTTATGTACAGCTTTATTTATTGCTTCCCTTAACAGTTTTATGCATATTCATACTGTCATTATCATTATGTTGGATCTGGTTTTCCTTGGTGGGTGGGGTTTCATTGAGTGATTAAGGTCCTATACCTGGGACCTGAGTGACACCTAGGCTAGAGTGGCTTCATATTCTTTCCCATTCCATTTCGGTCTGGTGCGGGAATATGAAACACGGTTCAAATATGGGTTTCTTCTTGAGAACTCTATGCTACAGATTTCCTGTAGTGCTAGGGCTATCTGGGAAGCCTGCTAAGTCTGGATGACCTTTTTATGACCTTCAAAATCTGGGGTGAATTAGAGGAGGATCCTTTATGGTTATTGTAAACACTGTACCTCCGGGTTAGAAGTGTTTAAACTTCTCATAACTGATCCAAGTCTGAGGATCCTTGTTCTAGAACATTACATGTGAGGGGGTTGGGTTGTTTACAGGTTTTGCAGGAACCCTTGGCCACATCATACCATGTTACTGTTTTGTTTTAAGAATGCATCACTTTGGACAGTTCTTGTGATTACCCTGGACTTGTGACTCTTTATTTGAGTCCCCCACCTGGTTACGGGATTTCTAAGCCTCCATCCAGACTTATGAACATACATGGACTTTTACCAAGGCAGATAATCAGATCCAACTCTTGATCACAAACCCTTTACATATCATTTGCATACATCATCATTGCATCATTTAACATTTACTTATTTGTTTTACAGGGTATCCATCATTTCATCTTTGGTTTGGTTTTGACCCCTTCTGCTGCTTAGACCTCTGCTTCAGTGGTTCTTCTTTAGCATCTCCTTCATCTTGTCTTCTTCAGCACCTTCATCAGTTGTCAGTATTCATCAGTCTGTCAGAGACTCATCTCCAACTTCTCAGTCAGTGATCTTCATCAGCAGTTGCTCTCAGTTTCTTCACCAGCACTCATGGACACTTCAAGAAAGAGAAACATTACATACCACTTCTTTGAGCCCACCCTGACTGGCATCAGGCAGGTCCAGTCCCTCATTACACCTGACCACATCCCATTATTCAGAGAGCACTATGGGGGTATATTGGACATGGTCATGGATCTTGATGCATCTCAGAGGAGCATGATCCACACATGCTTGCAGTTCTATGATCCTCCACTCAGATGCTTCACCTTCCCTGATTTCCAGTTGGGACCTTTGCTAGAAGAGTTTTCCTTGTTGATTGGAGTTTCTATCAGGAGAGGGATCCCTTTCAACCCAGAGATGACAGCTCCCGGAAATGAAGACATAGCCAGGGCATTGCATTTGGAGCTTGCCCTCATTGAGCAGAACATGCCAACCAAGGCTGGAGTTCCATGCCTCCACCTAGACTTCCTGATATCCCAGGCTACCCTGCATGCTGCTATTGGAGAATGGAAGGTTGTTTGTGCACTTTTAGCCCTCAGTATATATGGGGTTATCTTGTTTGTAGATGAGCCCAAGTTTGTGAGTAAGAATGCCATCCACTTGTTCTTGTTGAGGAACCTTGTTCCTACCTTGCTGGGAGACTTCTACTACTCATTACACCAGAGGAATGAAAAGCAAAGAGGAAAGCTGGTCAGATGCTGTGCTCCACTCAGACGACATCAGATGGTGCACCCAGAGCACCAAAGGCAAGGACATTGTTACCAGCTGTGGGCAATACCCTAATGTGCCTCTAATAGGAGTGAAAGGTTGCATCTACTACAACCCTTTACTGTTTAAGAGACAATTGGGATATGCTTTGGTTCATCCTCCCAGAGGACAAGATTTGGCTGAGACTCTCTACTGTGAAATTCAACCCAACTCTGTTGTTGTAAGACAGGCTGCCTGGGCTTGGGATAAAATTTAGACCAAGGGAACAACCATCCTTGGAAGGTACAATAATATTGCCTCAGCACAGTATTCTAATTGGTCCCGTACTAGAGCTCAGATCACCCGGATGCCTTTCACCTTGGAAGATGCACCTGGACCTTCTACAGTACAACCTGCAGCAACTGTCAGCCTGGAAGAGTTTGAAAAGTTGAAAGAGAGGAACACTCAGCCAGCTGAAGCCCTGAAAAAGGCTCTCTGGGAGAGAAATGATAGTTGTCTAGATAATGAGAAATTGGAAAGACTCAGGATTGAGCATCTGGCCAAGATTGAAAAGACAGATGACTACATCAGGAAGGCAAGAGCAGGGGAGTTAGTACTGAAAAATGCCTGCAAGGAGGCAAAGACTCAGAAGGCTAGGGCAGAGCATTATCTAGAGGAGAGCCAGGCTAGGTGGATCAGTATCACTGAGGCCCGTGCACAAGAAGACTAGAGGACTCAGGCTAAGATAGAGCAGTTGGAGGCTGGTGAGAAAAAGCATCAGGAGGCTTTGATGGCAGCTCAGAAGGAGATATCTGAATTGAAACTCCGGGCGGGGTTGAAGAGGTCAAAAGATCAAGATAAGCATAAGAAGTTGACCAATGCCATTACCACCAGGAATCTCCTCATCAGGACTATTACATAGCACCCAGCAGGGCCAGTAACTGAGGCCCTCCTAGAAGAAGTCAGGAAGGATGACTTTGGATTGGATGTCTGACCTTTTTGCTTGTACTTCTTTTCTTTTGTTGTTGTATTTTAACGCACCATGGGCATGTATTGTAATCAAACTATGTATTTTCATCATTTGTAATATATCAGTTTGTATCATTTACTAGTGGGATTTATCTCTCAACATCATCAACATCTCCTCGAGGTATGGAAAGGTCAAAACCAAAGAACCAAACCGGATACCCTTGGAAGACAAATAAGCATACTGCATTGCATACTAACATTTCTCTTTGTTTTGTAGGTTTTTTGTTTTATTTGTTGTTTCTCACTTTGTTATGGTTTCAGGAAACATTGCTCGCAGACGAGTGTTCCCTGTCAACAGAATACACCGGTACCCGATGCGTAACAACCTTCCGGGACTCCAAATGGATCAAGTGCAACAAGACTTGAATGAAGTAAGGAACCAAATGGCTAATGAGAGGATTGAGATGAAGAATCAGATGACCCAATTCATGACTGTGATGACTGGCTTAGCTCAGAGTCAGGAAAGGCTAAGAGAGCTGGTTGAAAGGCAAACTCCTGAAGAACACCATCCAGGTACAGGAGGTACCAGTAACAATGATCGTGGGCAGCCCCGCATTGATCCACCAGAGTTTGGGCCTCATCTAAACCCAGATGTTAATGGCATAAGGAATACTCAAGGTAATACTGCTGGAGGTAGGATCTTGCAAGAGGATCCTCAAGAAGAGCAGTTCACAATTGTTGGGGCTGGGGATGAAGTTTACGACCGAAGGCTGGATGAGATTGCTGAGAAGCTGAGGTCTTTGGAATCCCAGAATTCCCTAGGCTTTGATGTAATGGACATGGGGCTGGTGGAAGCGGTGAGAATTCCTCACAAGTTCAAACCCCCATATTTTGAAAAGTATAATGGCACCTCTTATCCACGCACCCACCTTCAGTCATTCTTGGGAAGGTTAAAAGCATACACCATGGACGAAAAGCTGTGGATGTTTTACTTCGAGGATAGTCTAACTGGGGCATCCCAAGAATGGTATTCTCACCTGACTAGAGCTACAGTAAGAAGCTGGAAAGACTTGGCTGAAGCTTTTATTCGGCAATATCAGTACAACTTGGACATGTCTCCAAACAGGACCCTCCTGATGGGGATGTCTCAATCTTCCCGTGAAAGCTTCAGGGAATATGCCCAAAGGTGGAGACAGCTTGCTGCTGCTGTTCAACCTCCCATGTCTGAGAGAGAAATGGATGACATGTTCATGAACACCCTCCAAGGAACATATATTGACAGACTTGCTGCTTTCTCTTCCACCAGTTTTGTTGATGTAGTTATAGCTGGTGAGAGAATTGAGAGTCTTTTGAAGATGGGAAAGATCTCAGATAACGGTTCCAGTTCCAGTAGCACAAGAAAACCATTTGTTGGGCCCTGTAGATCTGGTGAAACCAATTCAGTTCATATGGGCAGAAGTAGACCCCAGTACATGCCCAGAACAGTTGCTGCTGTTACTAACCCTACTCCATCTCCTCAGTATGTTCAACCACCACAACACTTTCCGCAACAACAACAATTTCCACAACAAAGATCATACAACAACAATAACAATCAACAACAACGCCCGTTTCAACAATGTCCATCTCAGGTCAACCGTGTAATTGACCCCATTCCTATGCCATATGCCACCCTATTGCCACAACTCCTAAAGCTCAATCTGGTCGAGTTAAGGATATTGGCTCCACCTGATCCTCAAAACCTTCCTAGAAACTATGATGTTAATACTAGGTGTGCTTTCCACTCTAACGCACCTGGTCATTCTACTGAAAAATGCAGAGCCCTGCATATGAAGGTTCAGGATCTGGTTGATTCAAAAGCCCTAAACTTTGCACCTCCTCCAAATGTAATGAAGAATCCTATGCCAAGCCACAGTGGGCCAAGGATTAATGTTGTTGAGGATGGTTCACCCGAGAGTTTAATAGAAGACATTGCATGTATTCAAACACCTATGGCCGAGGTTAAAGCCCAGCTTTTAAAGTGCCAAGTGTTTCCAGGATATGAGGCCTGTTGCGAATCATGCAAACTTTCTGAGAATGGGTGTGCCAGCTTGAGGAAAGGCATCAATGACCTGATTGAAGAGGGCATCTTGCAAATTACAACCACAGCTTCTACAACACCAATAACTCTTTTGTCAATAACAACTGAAACTTCTACAAATGCAACAACCATCTTTCCCACTGTTTCTCCTACAAATACAACAACCATCTTTTCTTCTACAAATTCAACAAACATCTGTCCAAGTGTTTCTTCTGCAACAACAACAACCATTGTTCCAACCGATTCAACTACAACTTCAGCAATCATTACATCTGTTACTTCAACATACAACAATTCATTTGCACCATCTACTACAACTTCAACAACCAACAATGATGTTGCTACTGTCACAATTTACTATGACCCGGCAGCGGTCCCGAGTTCCAACAACTTTCAGCCAAATCAACAATAGTCTCAACAAAGCTTCAGTTCACCTTCACCTACACCCACCAGAGGTCCTATAACAATCTTCTATGATCCACAAACCATTGTAGTCCCAACAACTGCAGCAGTAAGCCCAGTCACTATTACGGTGCCCGGGCCGATCCCATATGACAAAGATAGTGCTATACCATGGCACTATGGTGCTGATCTATACTGCAATGGAGAGAAGGTCCTTCTTGATTCTCCAATTCTCACTCCCCAAGTG
Organism: Lathyrus aphaca; assembly: GCA_963966055.1. Classification (NCBI taxonomy): domain Eukaryota; kingdom Viridiplantae; phylum Streptophyta; class Magnoliopsida; order Fabales; family Fabaceae; genus Lathyrus; species Lathyrus aphaca. The sequence continues at coordinate 239,630,238 of OZ014524.1, read as the reverse complement.
GACAATGTTGGGGGAGGTGGAGGCTTCACCCGAAGCAGACGTCTCTTTGCTTCACAAATCCCTAGAACCAATTCTGAGGCAGAGGCTGTAGCCAGAGCCAAGGGGAAGAGTGTGATACCGGAAGAATTTGTGCCAAAAGAAACTCACAAATCATCCTTCGACCAAGATGTGGATGAGTTTATGAGAATCATCAAAAGAAGTGACTATAAAGTTGTGGACCAGCTCCATCAAACTCCTTCAAAGATCTCAATCCTATCATTGTTGCTGTGTTCCGAGGCCCATCGGGATGCACTTCTCAAAGTTCTGCATGTTGCATACGTGCCAGAAGAGATCACTGTCAATCAGCTAGAAACAGTGGTATCAAATGTCAACACTAGCCATGGGCTAGGTTTTACTGATGCTGATTTGACATCTGAAGGACGTCTCCACAACAAGGCTTTGCATATAACCCTGGAGTGAAAAGGAGCTGTCTTATCTCATGTGCTTGTAGACACGGGGTCCTCACTTAATGTCCTACCCAAGGAAGCCCTTGTCAAGCTAGAGCATGATGGGATAGCTCTCCGGCCAAGTAACCTTGTGGTTCGGGCTTTGGATGGTTCTAAAAGATCTGTTCTGGGGGAGGTAGAATTGCCAGTGATAATTGGTCCCCAAGTCTTCAAAACCATTTTCTACGTGATGGACATACAACCGGCTTATAGATGTCTGCTAGGTCGACCCTGGATTCATGCCGCAGGCGCAATAACGTCGACTCTTCACCAGAAGCTGAAGTACGAATGGGAAGGATAGGTTATCACAATCTGTGGGGAGGAGGATATCTTCGTCAGTCATCTAGCTACTTACAAGTATATTGAGATGGACGGAGAAATTCATGAGACAATGAGCCAAGGGTTTGAGGCCCTAAATGTTAATGAGGCTACTAGAGTTTTGGCAGCATCCCAAGAAGACAAGATGGGAACTTCTATCATCTCTTATCAGCAAGCCCGGAAGGTTGTTGAAGAAGGTACCGCTCAAGGCTGGGGCAAGCTGCTGCCAGTGGAAAAGAAGGAAGATAGATTCGGGTTGGGTTACAGACCAATCCGACAAGATCAATCAGAGGCTGCCAAGGAGCCCAAATTTGTCAGTGGGGGGATGCTCACCCCAAATGTTGTGAATAGTCTGGAAGACGAGGAGGAAAGCGACCGCAACCTGGAGAACTGGATACGTCCAAGGATCCCGGGGAACCAAGTCTCTAACTGGTCTTCCCAGGAAATTATAAGGGTTACTCCTGCAGAGTAATTATTATTTCCTGTCTTTTTAGCATGCATCAAGTCATACATCTTGCCCAAGGTGTTAGGACTCATTTTGTAATAGGGTCATGTTGTATTTTGTGCAAATGATTAATCAATGAATATCAGGACATCTTTTGCAAACGAGTCTTTTTTTCGCTCACTGTCTTTTCATTTTTTTTTGTACAAAACAATAAAATGGCAATGTTTTCAAAATAAACAACTTCATTTTCACTTTTTCTAAACAAGATTAAAACTGATCACTAAAATGACCAATCTCAACCCTTGCAGAAATCACCCTCCAGATTGCACCGACAACAGCACTGCTATGACCTTGTATGACTTCGACAATCCGATTAATCAAGTAGATGAAGGGGTTGAAGAAGACTATGAGTTACCTGAAGAATTAGCCAGGTTGTTGAAGCAAGAAGAGAAAGTGATCACACCTCATCAGGAGGAGGTTGAAACAGTTAATCTTGGTACCGAAGAAGACTTGAAAGAAGTAAAGATCGGGGCCAGTCTGCGATATTCAGTAAAGGAACAACTTATTGACATGCTTCGAGAGTACACCGAAGTCTTTGCTTGGTCCTACCATGAAATGCCAGGTCTGGATACTGACATTATTATGCATAGGCTGCCTTTGAAGGAAGATTTTCCTCCAGTGAAACAGAAGTTGCGCCGTACTCGTCCAGATATGGCCATGAAGATAAAAGAAGAGGTACAAAAACAGTGGGACGCCGGTTTCCTTGTTGTGACTAGTTACCCGCCGTGGGTTGCTAATATTGTACTAGTGCCTAAGAAGGATGGCAAAGTAAGGATGTGTGTGGATTACCGGGATCTGAACAGAGCTAGCCCGAAGGATGACTTCCCATTACCTCACATTGATGTATTGGTTGACAACACAGCTCAGTTCTCGGTATTCTCTTTCATGGATGGATTTTCCGGGTATAATCAGATCAGAATGTCACCCGAAGACATGGAGAAGACTACCTTCATCACACCTTGGGGCACATTTTGTTATAAGGTAATGCCTTTTGGATTGAAGAACGCCGGTGCCACTTATCAACGGGCTATAGTAACATTATTCCACGACATGATCCACAAAGAAATTGAATGCTACGTGGATGACATGATTGCCAAGTCCCTCACTGAAGAAGACCATCTGGCAAATCTTCTGAAGTTGTTCAAACGTCTGAGAAAATATCAGTTGAAGCTAAACCCCAATAAATGCACATTCGGGGTACGTTCCGGTAAACTGCTGGGATTCATTGTAAGTGAAAAAGGAATTGAAGTCGATCCTGACAAAGTCAAAACCATTCAGGAGATGCCTGTACCTAGGAATGAAAAGGAAGTTAGAGGGTTCTTAGGTAGATTGAGCTACATATCCAGTTTCATATCTCATCTTACTGCAACCTGTGAGCCTTTGTTCAAATTGTTAAGAAAGGAACAAGCGGTCAGGTGGAATGAAGATTGTCAGAAGGCTTTTAACAAAATCAAGGAGTACCTGCAAGAACCTCCAACTCTTATGCCTCCAGTAGAAGGAAGACCTCTAATAATGTACCTGATAGTATTAGAAGGATCAATGGGGTGTGTGTTGGGCCAGCATGACGAGTCTGGTCGAAAAGAGGATGTAATATACTACCTAAGCAAAAAGTTTACCGACTATGAACAACGTTATTCACTGCTCGAGAAAACATGCTGTGCTTTAGCGTGGGCTGCTCGCTGACTAAGGCAGTATATGTTGACCCACACTAATTTATTGATCTCAAAGATGGATCCGGTAAAGTACATATTTGAGAAGCCAGCACTTACCGGAAGGGTCACAAGATGACAAATGATTCTGACAGAATATGACATTCAGTACACATCTCAAAAGGCCATCAAAGGCAGTATACTGTCTGAATACCTAGCTGAGCAACCCATTGACGATTACCAACCAATGAGATTTGACTTCCCTGATGAAGACATCATGTTCCTGAAGGCAAAAGATCATGAAGAGCCTGTTCACACTGAAGGGCCTGACCCAGAAGAAGAATGGACAATGATGTTTGATGGGGCTGTTAATATGAATGGTCGTGGAGTTGGTGCAGTGCTCATTACACCTAAAGGAGTTCATATGCCTTTCTCGGCAAAACTCACCTTTAACTGCACTAACAACGAAGCTGAATATGAAGCTTGTATCATGGGTCTTGAGGAAGCCATTGACCTCAGGATCAAGACTTTAACTGTATTCGGAGATTCAGCTTTGGTAATCAATCAGACCACCGACAAATGGTACACTCACCAAGAGCATCTGATTCCATACCATGACTATACAAGGAGATTATTGACTTTCTTCACAACAGTCAAACTTGAGTACATCCCTCGAGACGAAAATCAGTTCGCAGATGCTTTAGCTACCATTTCCTCCATGATCAAGGTTCAGATTGCCAATTTTGTACCTCGGATTTCGGTATCCAGACTTGACTAACCAGCATACGTATTCTCTATGGACAATGCTAAAGATGACAAGCCTTGGTTCCATGACATCAAAAGCTTCTTAGAGGATCAGATATACCCACCTGGGGATCGTTCAATGATAAGAAGATATTAAGAAGGCTGGCTGGTAGTTTCTTCCTGAATGCTGATGGTTCATTATACAAGAGAAACTTTGACATGGTACTTCTCAGGTGTGTTGATAAGAAAGAGGCAGACTTGCTGAAGCACGAGGTGCATGAAGGATCTTTCGGTACCCATGATGGAGGACATGCAATGGCCAAGAAATTGTTAAGATCAGGTTACTACTGGATCACAATGGATGCAGACTGTTGTGCCTATGCCAGAAAGTCCCATAAATGCTAGATTTACGCGGACAAAGTGCATGTGCCTCCAAATCCTCTGAATGTAATGTCTTCACCTTGGCCCTTTGCCATGTGGGGCATTGACATGATTGGAAAGATCGAACCGACTGCTTCAAATGGCCACAGATTCATCCTGGTAGCCATTGATTACTTCACCAAATAGGTTGAAGCAGCTTCATATGCAAATGTCACCAGGCAAGTGGTAGCCAGATTTCTGAAAAGAGAAATCATCTGTCGATATGGAGTACCCGAGCGAATCATTACTGATAATGGTTCCAATTTGAACAACAACATGATGGCAGAACTGTGTCGGGACTTCAAAATCCAACATCACAACTCTTCTCCTTACAGGCCAAAGATGAAGGGCGCTGTTGAGGCAGCTAACAAAAATATCAAGAAGATTGTGCAGAAGATGGTGGTTACTTACAAAGACTGGAATGAAATGCTACCATTTGCCTTGCATGGGTATCACACCTCAATCAGAACATCCACTGGGGCAACACCTTATCAACTTGTGTATGGTATGGAAGTTGTCCTACCAGTTGAAGTTGAATTACCCTCCTTATGGATACTCATGGATGTTAAACTAAATGAAGCAGAATGGGTCCGTTCTCGATACAATCAATTGAATCTGATCGAAGAGAAGAGGTTAGCTGCAATCTGTCATGGGCAGCTGTACCAGAAGAGGATGAAGAAAGCCTTCGATCAGAAATTCAGGCTTCAGGAATACCAAGTAGGAGATCTTGTGCTGAAAAGACTTCTTTCTCCTCATACAGACCACAGGGGCAAGTGGACTCCGATCTACGACGGTCCATTCATAGTAAAGAAAGTTTTCTCTGGTGGAGCACTGATGCTCACTAATATGGATGGTGAAGATTTCTTATCCCCTGTGAATTCAGATGCAGTTAAAAAATACTTCGCATAAAATGACCCGCTGGACATAAAAACAGAATGTAAGTCCAGGAAAAAATAGAGCATCCCGGCGAGTCAAAAACAGAATAAAAGACTCGGGAAAAAATAAGGGAAAATTGAAAAAAATGTACACCCGCTGAGTTGAAAAGCCGCATTGGACAGCTCAGGCAAAAATGGGTATCCCGGTGGATTGAAAACCTGAAAGGGAGATCCACGCAAAATCAGGGAATAAGCGAACAACTGCATTCTGAATTCGTCTGTATCACTTACAACATGGCAAGCTTTGGAAGGTTAAAGCGTCGATCAAAATCAACCTTCTTCAGAAAGCAAGATGACAAGAACGTCAAGGTCATACGGGTCATAGCAAAGGAAGCTCACCGGAGCGTCGTCAACATTGCCAGCACTTTTACTTTTTCTCAATTTGTAACAATCTCCTCATTTTAGGGGATCTGTTTCTTTGACTGTATTTTCCAATTCAGGGCACCCAGATTAATAAGATCAGATTTTCAGTCACACTTCATCTTGTACATTTTTGTTTCGTTTGCAAAATGTCCAGTATCCATGATATAATATTTGCATAAAACAAATGAGCCATCGTTAATAAATGCTTGCAGGAAAGATATTTACTCTCAGGAATATCTAACTCCTATGACGGAATCTGGTAAGGGATACCTCGGGACACTCGTGCGTTTCTTTGTCTTAACAGGTTTGCAGGTATTCAATACAAAGCATGGGGCATGCCAAGCATACTTCCCTAGCATCTTCTCAAGCAGTATCTGGAATACTTTTCCCAACAGAGTTGCCAAAGCCTCCTTATCCCTAGCCAGGATCCTTCCAGAGTCCTCTAGGAAGATCGTTCAGTGATCTTTTCTCTCCCCACAAAGTTCCAGCTTCTCCCAGAAGAGCATTGTTGGAATTCTCACAACAAAGTGAAATAAGCTTCTTCATTCCCAGCTGGGATGTCTCCTTAACCGGATAGATCTATCAGTGATCTAGTACCCCAAGCAGAACCATATGTTTTATCTGATCTACCAATGATCTCATCCCCAGCTGGGATATCACTTCAAGCAGATCAGCCAGAGATCTTCACAACGGCGGGATCCGAATCCCGGATCGGTTTCTTTTGCATAATCATAGCATTCGCATCATATTTCACCATAAAGTGTAGCATTCCGTTTAACACGAAGCATTACGGAAAAAATCAAACATATGCATGATCACAAGTCAGGTTCGAACCAGTCACCTGTAAATACCAAGCAGTATCTCATCAGCAATATATAGATACATGCTCCTTTTGACACTCGTCCGTGTCATTATTCCCCAGTAAAGTCGCCAGATCACTTTCTATATACAAGATACTTGCCCACAACATGTTCTTCTCGACACTCGTCCGTGTCACCCCAATTTCCCAAACAGAAAGCCAAAGCGTCCCCTTTGCACTCACAGATACATGTCATATATACTCTTTTGACACCCGTCCGTGTCATATCATTCCCCTGCAGATATAAACCACAAACAGATACTTATACACTCTATTGAAACCCGTCCGTGTCACGACTCCCCAGCATGGTTGTCAAACACTTGTTTATAATACACCTTCATCGACACCCGTCCGTGTCATCCTATCCCCACAGGTTGCCAGAATACCTTTTTACACTCATAACTTATACACTTTATCTTCTGACACTCGTCTGTGTCACTTTTCCCCATCTGAGCCACTCCAAAGGTCTCCAATCATTCCAAGAGGGTCCATGGGTGTTCAATCATCATATTATATCCCCCAAAGATCAAGGAGGTCAAAAAATCACAAGAACTGGGAAAGCATGGAAGCAGAGCTAGGGTTTCACTACATAGATGACCTGAAATTAGGGTTTGGGGTTCAGAGGCCATAACTCCATTTTTTTGGTCATTCTTGTTTCTAATAGTCTCAATATGTTATAAGGATCATGTATACCAAGTTTGATGAAGAAATTCATTGTGGAAGTCATCTGTTCACTGGGTAACTTCATGAGCAAGTCAGAGCAAAATCAGGACATCTGAGGCCCCCAACAATGGGCCCAAAGTGGATTTTTCATCAAATTTAAGTTATATGATCTTTATTTGATAATTTAAGTGCTTGGAAGTTCACAAAATTGAAGAAAAGTGAGCCAAACCAAAAGTTGCCAAAAATGGAAACGACTTGTGATGTAAACTTTCCATTTTGGGAAAGTTTTTCAACCTCCTCTTTTTCAATCAAAAATGCTTCAAATGAAAAATTGTTAGTCATGAAAGTTGTAGATTGGATCATTCCCTTTTCAAAAAGTACAAGAACAAGTTCTAATTCATTATGGAACTCAAGTTATGGCTTGTCAAAGTTGGCAAAAATCACATAATTTCAAGTTTCATGCCAAAGAGGATTTTTTGCAAAACCACTTGCCAAGCCATTTTGTGACTTCAAACACTCTTCTAAGCATCATACAAACATTGTGCATTGTCTAAAACTCAGAATTTCCCAAAGAATCTCAAGATTTCATGCCTTGCCCATGAAGAAATTACAAAGGGGCCAAACTTTCTCAAAATTGCAAAATGACATAGAACCTTTCACAAACTTGCTGAATTGCCTCAAAATGGATTCTATGGACCTCTTTGATCTCAGCTGCACCAAGAAAACCCAAAAAGCAATATGCAAGAATGCCCATACCTCAAGTACAAGTCATGTTGACATTTTGGCAACTTGCCTATACCAATCACCACAATCCACCACCCACTCTCTGGCCTATCACTACTTGTTATGTGGATCATACACAAGCCATAAAACACACCCCTCTTGCAAATTCCTTCGAAACTCTCTGCTCACACACTCAAACTCAAAACAAATTCCACCACTCATCTCAAAATCATCTACTGAACACAAAGCAACCATTAAAACAGCCAAAAACACCCCATAACCAAAACACAATTCTTGGCCAGTTGAATTGCAATCACACAAACCAGCCAAAACAAACTCCTTCCAAGCCTCAAAGCTTCTTCAGAAGGGTCATTGGAGTGAGTTTGCACAAGAGAGGTGACCAGAAAGCTCCAAACTGAGGAAGCTCAAGTTCAGGTAACTTCTTCAAACTTTTTTCCAGAAGTGCTATTTTAAGTGCTTAGATTGTTCTTTATGTTTTGCTGATCACCATGATATGTTTACTTTTGAGAATGGTTGAGAAATAAGCTTGTATGCGTGTTCTGAATATTTTGCCATTTTTGAGTTTCTCTTCGAATCATGTTTATGAGCCATGATAAATCTGTTTTGAGGTTGGATTCGTGTTTAGGAAGGTGAGAGGATTTGATCTGGAGCTTTAGAGCTCCAGAAATGACCTAGGGGTGAAGTTTTGGGTTTGCTCAAGGAGGGTCTGGCCGGAGAAGATGACCAGAGGTCTTCTCCGGCCACCTGAAAGTGATTAAGCTGTTTAATTAGGGTTAAGGCAAAGTTTAAACGTGGGCCTTTGGATCTTTGTTTCCCGCGTGTGATAGACGATCAGGATTAGTTCATTAATTTTAAATCTGGATTAATTATTTAATTAATTAGGATTAGCTGAGTTTGAATTTCATCCATTAGATTGCGCGCCAGGTCAAACATAATTTCCCCAGAATCAATCTTGTCCCTTGATTGCTCATACTTTCATTAATTCATATTTTAATTTCATTTTTTTCTTATTTGTTTTGCATATTTTATTTAAAATAGCTAGAAAATCCCAAAATATATTTTCTTCTGCATTTTGCATCCAAATAATTTTCTTCACCCAAAAATATTTTTATTTTTATTTTTTGCATTAAAAAATCATTTTTAAAATATTTAAATGTTTATTTTAATTAATTAATGGAAATTAATTAATTAAAATATCATTTAGGTTTCTAAAAATCCCAAAAAAAAATCACATTGCATCTTAAGACATTTAGAAACATTGTCAAACCATTCACACAAATTTATTTTTGGTTTTGAACAATCTTTGACAATTTCTTTGAATTTAGGGTTCATAAAATTCCCATTTTTGAACCCTAACTTCAAGAATTCTTTTCTGCCTAACCATGAATGGTATGACATTGATTCTTTTTGCATTGATCTTCGTTTGACATGTAGTATCTAGCATATTTTTGTCATAAATTTCTTTTGCATTTTTTATTTGATTTGCATTTTTCCCTTTAAGGTACCTTAAGACCCTAGATAACTTAGAAAAATCACAACTTTCTTTAGGTTAAGAGTTAGGTCTCTTCCTTTGGGGTGTGATATTATATGGGGTTAGGGTTCCTTTGATTATATTTTCAATTTTTTATCTTATGATTTGCTTCTATTTTTGACTTTTGCATCTCATGTTGCATTAAAACCCTAATTCCTCATGTTCATTTGCATACATCTTGCATATGCATTCATTCAAGAACTTGCCATGACATTTCTTGCTTTCACATGACTTCTAAGACATATTAGAACCCATTAGAATCATGCTTGATCATTTCTTCATCCATTTTCCATGTTATGCATTCATTACATTCCATGAACTTTCATATGCTTTCATGCTTCCTATATACTTCATTTGCATCCTCATTTCTTGTATGATCATTCATAGCATTTGACATCCCTTTGCATCATCTTATAACATCATTTGCATCATGAATATGCTTCTGGTTTTGGTTTTCATCCTTGCATTTCTTTCATTTTCATTTCATTTCATTCTTTTATGCTAACATTTCAGGTGGTAAGTACTTGAGAAGTGAATTTGCCTTCACTTCTCATTTCTCTTCTCATTCTTCTTATGCATTTATTGCTGCATTTCTCTATGTCTTAGAGTGAGCTTGCTCATTCATGTTCATTCACTTTCTTTCTTCAAGTGACTTATCTTCTTAAGTGAAGTAAGTTGTCTTGTTTCTTCTGCTTCTCCTCCTTTCGTCTTGCTTCTCCTTGGTGGCTTCTCTTAAAGATCTCTTGCAAGCCTCATAAACCATAGGAACATCCAAGCATGACAATAATTAGGGTTTTGATTAGTCCCCCTTTAGTTTTACCTTTGTGTCTCTCTCCTCATCTCATAATCAGAGACTAAACCTTTAAGGTTTTAAGGCTTTGTGATTAAGGTTATGCCTGCATCCTTCTCTTAGGATGGAGTGTATGACTTTAATCCTAAGTGTTAAACCCTTAATGTGTTTAAAATCTCTTAATCAATCAATCTTAATAATCACTAAGACAATAAGCTTGTAACTTGGGCCTTGCATTAGGGTTCTAATTCTTCCTTAATTGATTAAGAAGGACTAACCCTAGTTCTAATGGACAAGTCCCCCTCAAGTTGTCTTACCAACCATAAAATCCACTTCTTAATCTTATCATTAACTAAAATCCACTTTAATAAAGGTTTGTTTTGTCATGAGGTTAATCCCTAATCATGGATTAAGTTGAGGTATCTTCCTCAGCTTAAATGTGCTCATCTATTATCCTTCTATTAGGATGGTGTAATGGGTCCATTAAATCCTTGATTATGGCTTAAAATCATTACTCAACACTAAACAAAAACCCAAAAACATCTAAATAAGCACAAGTAGGTTAATGATCTTAATCCTACATCAAGGTAATTAAGTTTGAGGTGCTTACTTCATACTTAAGGTATTCTCATTATCCCTAATCAGAGGGAGGATATAATGAGTTTACTAACCTTTGGTTTAGGCTTAAGCTCATTAATTTATGACAAATACAAAAAAAAGAAATAAAAGATTGAAAACACAAAAACAAACAATAATCGTCTCCTCCGGGATTCTTTTCTCATCATCTTCACTCACAAATGAGAACTCGCTTCTTCCCTCTAATGCAAGACAGTTAGCACCTGGGCCAGACAGGTCATATACTTGAGCATAGACAAGCAAGCAGTTCATCAGTCAATTTATCTTTCAGTCTCTTTGAGTCGAACTATGGTGTTCTGACTTCCTCATTGCACGAGAGGATACGTAGGCATAACTTAATTGTTATCAAACAAAAGTCTCTGTCTCTTCCCCCTCTTTCAGCATTCTCTTTTAAGCCTCATTCCTGAGCATTTCCACTTCATTTTCTTGCACTGACACTTGTATATTCTTTTTCTAGATTTTTCACACAGATAGCACTGACACTCCCCCTTTAAACACAAATCTTTTAAGCGTGGATCCCGTCGAGTACGACGGACAATCTGGGTGCTAATACCTTCCTAGGTTGTAACCAACCCCCTTTCTCAGTTTCTCTGGTTCACAACCGTCTTATCCATCCTTTTCTAGGTTTATGCAGCATTACCTTTCCTTCGGGATAAAAATGCCTAGCTGGCGACTCTTTTCACCTTCATCTTCATTTTCTCCTCTCGCCGACCGTTCGCGCTTGTACCGGGATGCAAATCTTCGGGAGCGACAATGGTCTATCAAGATTAGACACATCAATTTTGGGCACATAGTTCTCTTGGTGAACCTTGATCATGGAGGATAAGGTTGCCAATGCATCAACAAATTGATTCGCATCCCAAGGTATATAGTGCAGCTTGACCTTCGTGAAGAAAGTTAATAGCCTCCGGGTATAATCCCTGTAAGGAGTCAGATGAGGTTGATGAACCAACCATTTTCCATTAACCTGATTGATAACTAAAGCCGAATCTCCGAAGATCTCGAGGTTCTTGATTCTCAAACCAATTGCTTCCTCGATCCCCATTATACAGGCTTCATACTCTGCTTCATTATTGGTGCATACGAAAGTCAACCGGGCAGTGAAGGGCATATGGATCCCTTCTAGTGAGATAATAATAGCACCAACTCCACTACCGTTCATGTTAACGACTCCGTCAAACATCAGACTCCATTTGGATTCAGGGTCTGGCCCCTCCTCGGGAGTGGTTCTTCAACGTCTTTCGACTTGAGGAACTTGATGTCCTCATCCAGGAACTTGAACCTCATTGGCTGGTAATCCTCAATCGGTTGCTGGGCCAGATAATCCGACAATACACTTCCCTTGATAGTCTTTTGTGAAGTATATTGGATATTGTATTTTGTCAAAATCATTTGCCACCGAGCTACTCTTTCGGTCAGAGCTGGCTTTTCAAAGATGTATTTAACAAGGTCCATTTTGGAAATCAATAGAGTGGTATGAGTCAGCATGTATTTTCTTACTCGGCGAGCAGCCCATGCCAAAGCGCATCAAGATTTCTCGAGCAGTGAGTATCGTGTCTCACAATCGGTAAACTTTTTTCTAAGGTAATAAATTAGATGCTCTTTTCGACCATACTCATCATGCTGACCTAGCACACAGCCCATTGATCCCTCGAGCACTGTGAGTTACATGATCAAAGGTCTCCCTGGAACTGGAGGTATGAAAATCAGAGGTGCTTGCAGATACTCCTTGATTCGGTCGAAAGCTAATTGGTAGTCATCATTCCACCTGATGGCCTGATTCTTCCTCAGAAGTTTGAATATTGGTTCGCATGTAACTGTTAGGTGAGATATGAATCGTGCAATGTAGTTCAACCTCCCTAAGAAGCCACATACTTCCTTCTCAGTTCTCGGCTCAAGCATTTCCTGGATGGCTTTTACTTTCACCGGGTCGACCTCAATGTCCCTTTCACTAACAATAAAAGACCAACAACTTTCTAGAGCGCACTCCAAATGTGCACTTGTTCGGGTTCAATCTCAATTTGAACTTCCGAAGTCTATCAAATAACTTGGCCCGGTTGACTAAGTGTTCTTCTTCTGTTTGTGACTTCGCGATCATATCATCAACGTAGACCTCGATCTCGTGATGAATCATGTCATGGAATAGAGTCACCATTACTCGTTAGTATGTTGCTCCATCATTTTTCAAACCGAACGACATTACTTTGTAACAGAAGGTACACCATGGGGTGATGAAGGTTGTCTTCTCCATGTCATCTGGCGACATCTTGATCTGACTGTAGCCTGAAAAGCCATCCATGAAGGAAAACATAGAGAATTGGGAAGTGTTGTCAATTAGCACGTTAATATGTGGCAACGGGAAGTCATCTTTGGGGCTTGCCCGATTTAGGTCCCAATAATCCACACACATTCTAACTTTACCATCCTTTTTAGAAAATGGCATAATGTTTGCAACCCAGGGAGGATAACTCGTCACAACCAAGAATCCGGCGTCACACTGCTTTTGCACCTCTTCTTTGATTTTGATAGCCATGTCGATTCGAGTTCTCCTCAGTTTCTGCTTCACCGACAAACAGTCTTCTCTGAGTGGCAGCTTGTGCTCTACGATATCGGTGTCCAACCCTGGCATCTCCTGGTAAGACCAGGAAAAGATGTCAACGTATTCTCGGAGCATGGATATTAAACGGCTCTTGACAGATTCTTCCAAAGCAGCCCCGATCTTGCCTCTTTTTTGTTCTCTTCGGTACCCATGTTCACCGCTTCAACGACCTCTTCGTGTGGCTGAATCAACCTCTCCTCTTTCTTGAGCATTCTGGCTAATTCTTCGCGTAATTCACAATCTTCTTCACCTTCCTCGTCGGCTAGGTAAATTGGATTGTCGAAGTCATATTGAGCCACAACCAGTTCGTCACTAATGAGACCCGATGAGGTACATTTGCATGAATGATGATTCATGCTAGATTTTAGAAAAAGTGGGAGATATGGAAAAACATTACCATTTATTTTTAAAACAAAAATAAAATTAAAGACAAGGAAAACCATGAACAAATGCCAAAAACTTTCACTTTATTAATGATGATGTTATTGCATTATGAAATAATGAACCCTTACAATGAGCTACTATGCCTCGGGCAAGGCACAGAGCTTTCATATAGAAGAATAGAAATACGAGACTATTACTCTTCTGGTTGAGTGACAGAGATGATCACTTCGGATGACCAGTTTCTGAGTTATATACCCGGGACACAAAGCTTTATCCACTTGTCCAATTCACAATCACTATCAACCGTTTCATCCTACACTGCACAGATGCTACCATGGTCAACCCATCCTGCACTCGTGAAAGTAATCGGGCCTTTCCGACCTCTAGCGCTCTGACTTGGCATTGACTGGCCAGGATGGTAGCCAACCCCAAACATATCCTTCTTCTTTGGGACTTCAATCATTTTTCCCTAGGCCTCATTCGTACCTAATTCCACCACCTCCAAGGCTTACTTGTAGGATGCTATGGACGCTCCTTTTTTTCTATCCTCTGACAAGGAAGCGGATGACGATGTACCCCCCATCTTTGACGGGCTCAAAGGCTTGACAAGGAATCTCAATAATCTCTCTTTCCATATCTACATATTTGAATGAAGCCAAGTGACTGATGAAGATATATTCTTCCCCGCACACTATAACGATTTGTCCTTCCCAAACAAATTTGAGCTTCTGGTGGAGGGTTGAAGACACAACCCCTACCGCATGTATCCAGGGTCGTCCCAGCAAACATCTTTATGCTGGTTGGATATCCATAACATAAAAGGTAGTATTGAAAACTTGTGGTCCTACCTTGATTGGTAGTTCCACCTCTCCAAAGACAGACCTTTTTGAGCCATTGAATGCTCGGACCACCAAGTCGCTTGGTCTAAGCACAACCCTATAATAGTCCAACTTAATCAGTGCCTTCTTCGGAAGTACATTCAGAGACAATCATGTGTCCACAAGTACGTGAGAGAGTACAACTCCTTTACATTCCATAGAAATGTGTAGAGCTCGTTTGTGTCTGCGTCCCTTAGTGGTCAAATCCATATCCATAAACCCCAAACCATGGCTGGCGTTCACACTTGACACCACTGTTTCAAGCTTGTTTACTGATATGTCATGTGGCATGTTGGCATTGTTTAAGATCTTCAACAGAGATTTTCGGTGTGAGTCTGAACACATCAACAAGGGCAAGATTGAAATCTTTGTAATCGCTCTTTTTAATGATTCTCATAATTTTTTTCGCTTCTTTGTCGAAAGTGATATCAGGATCTGGAGTTGGCGCATGATCATCATTCGTCACAGGATGCTTGCTCCTGGCCCTACCGTGGGCCTCTGCATTGTCCCTTGGTGGCACCACATTGTTTCTTAACATTTCAGGCACAAATAGTCTCCCACTCCTTGTGAATCCTCCAACTCCAACATTTTCAACTTGGTACTGAGTTGAGCTGGAAGAGATCAAATCTTGCTTATGACCATTACAGTAAACCTCTGCCATATAGGAACATGGGATGGATCTTTCGCTTTGATACGGAATCAGTCAAGGAGTGGTAAACGTCACAGGTGCCACTTTAGCTGGTGCTGGAACTTGTACTGGATTATAGTGGATAGTGATTATTGAGACTGCATCTTCTTTTATGATCCTGTCAAACTGAATACTGTCCTCGTCAATCATTCTTTGTATCCCCGTTCTTAATCAGTTACAACCATCGACGAAATTATCACAATCTGAACAACCCTCTTCACAGCCCAGAAACGTATTCTTCTTAGTGAGGAAACTCTTCACGGCCAACAATGAAGTTTTCAAAGCATTGTCATCATATATCAGATTCAAGCCTTTACCAATATCAATGGCTTCTACAGTCCTTCCATGCGGAGGTATGGAGTTTTGCAACTCATTTGGTGTTGGGGAGAAATTGATTACCTTGGAGTCTATCAAATCCTGCACCTTGTGTTTAAGGGCTTTACAATTTTCAGTACTGTGGCCTGGAGCTCCATAATGGAACTTGCAGTGAGCATTATAATCATAGCCCTCAAGAATCTTCCCCGGCCTCGGAGGCTGCAAAGTTCTTAACTGGATCATTTGAAGTTGAAGAAGATTTTGCAAAAGCTGGGAATAAGACATCGGCGGCGTCTCAAGATTCCTATCCTTTGGTCTGGGAGGATAGTATTGACGAGGATCTCTCTGCTGCTGGTAGTTATACTGACGTTGATGCTGCGGTTGCTGAACCTACTGTTGATTCGTGGTAGCAGAAATGGTAACATGAGCTGCCTGATGATAGGAGTTCTGATTTCCCTTCTTCCTTTGGGTGTACACGGCCCCAGCTTCACCTTATCTTCGCTTCACAAGAGGTTTCTTAACTCCAAAGGTCGATGCTCCGCTATTCTAAATCTTCCCCTGCTTCATCCAACTTTCAATTCTTTCACCAGTTAGGATGATATCAGAAAAGCCGCTAGATGAATAACCTGCTAATCTTTCCATGAAGTGCCCAGGGAGGGTATCCATGAAAAGGTCAACCATTTCTCTCTCTAGCAGCAGTGGTTGAACTCTAGCTACGACCTCGCGCCACCTCAGCGCATATTCCTTGAAGCTTTCGGAGTTCTTTTGAGACAAACTTTGCAGTTGGGACCGATTTGGAGCCATGTCAATATTATATTGGTATTGCTTGAAGAAAGCCTCCCCAAGCTCTTTCCAATTGCAGACAGCGGTCCTCTCAAATTTCATGTATCATTCCAGTGAGCCTCCAAATAGGTTGTCAAAATAGTACATCCAAAGCTTCCCATCTTTGGTATGCGCATCAATCTTTCGGTAAAAAGCTTGCATATGAGTTTTTGGGCAAGAATTGTCGTTGTATTTGTCGAAACTTAGAGGCTTAAACTTTGGGGGAATGACCACTCCTTGGACCAGGCTCATATCAGAGAAATCAATGCCTAGAGTATCCCTGCATTTCAAAGCCCTAACTTTCTCAGCCAACATCTAAAAGTCTTGATTATTAGCTTCGGTACCAAATATCATATCTTTATTGACCAAAGTGAACTGATCTTTTTGACGGTCTTCCACATGAACAGGAATAGGGCCACCACCCTCTAGAGTGGGAGGTCTGTTACCCCTGGCTGGAATAGGGTTTCCTTGAGCGTCCAAACTGACAACTGGAGGGTTCATCTGTGGTGGATCAAGTCTAAGAACAAAAACTCTTAGTTCCTGCTACCCCTGGGTCATGCCCTGCATCATAGTTATAAACTCTGCCATCCTGGTGCGGACCTCATTCAACTCAGACTGTACTATATCCATGATGTTTCTCTGGTTGTGGAGAGTAGCGTACCGGTGCATAGGAGTGTCGTGTCGGAGGAGACGGGTATTTGTGGCTCTCACAATCTTTCCTGAATAAACAGATAAGTTAAGAGATCCAGATAACCTGCAAAAGAAAAAATGCAAATGATATGAATGCATGCATGCAATGTTATGTTCTTTTCATTCTCAAGATTTTACATTCTCGTTCCGGTATTTAGAGAATTCATATAGCCTTTGAACATTCAAATTCTAGGGAAGAAGACCCCGCATGAAGCTCAAATCAGATAATTATGGAGAAGTGGTGCTTAGAACCCCGTGTCAGTGCAAGGATAACAACTAGATATTCCAACCATGTCAAATATCATAAACTGAAATATGAAGATAACAAGTTCCCCGAAGGGTGCCAATTCATACATCAAGAGAAAATAGAAAAGAACAAAGTAAAGAGGACTCCCACAACAGGCCTGTGGGTAATCATGGTACAAGCTAATGAAACTAGGCTCTAGGAAGCTCCATGTATTTTAGCCTGCAGCTAAGACGCTTGACCACCTAGAATAACTTAGCTATGTCTGGATGACCTGGATCCTGGATGAGCTTCTGAATAAGGAGATCCCTCTGATAAAAGGAAGCATGCAATTCATTAACCTTTTGTTATCTTTTAAAGGTAATCTCCACGCTGCTCGTGGGCTTTCTGAAGTAGCTCTCCCTGTTCAGCCAAGAGCCCTTGAAGGTTTTTGATCTTCAGCTCGTACTCGACTTCTACCTCCTTTTGCTTTTTCAGATTGTCATCCCACTTTTCTTGCCAAAGGGTCACAGATTTGTTGGCCTTGTCTAAAGACTTCTTGTCCTTCCGGCGCTGACTCGCCTTGTGGGTTTCAGCCAACATCTTCTTCTTGAAGTAGAGCTCCCTTTCTTCAAAGTCCTTTTGGTTGAGCCTGACTACCTCTTCAGCTTGATGAGTTATTTCCTATAACTTCTTGTTGTGGGTCATCAACTTCTGGCAAGAGTTGTTGGCTTCCAATTTTCAGGTCTAAGTTGTTGGACCAAAGCTTCCAACTTTTGATAATCCTCCAATGGCACAGTAGCAGGAGATAAAACTGGTGCAGAAAAGGGAATTAGGACCACTTGGGCTTTCTCCTTTATCCAAGCTTCATACTCAGGGAACATCTGATTGTTACTTTTGCCCAAGCATGCTATACCTTTTCTTCTGATAAGTTTCCAGGCACCTGCGGCTTCTAGAACCAAAGGAAGGTTATCCTTTACAGGGAAGTAGAAAGTTCGGACCAGCTCCGAATCTCTAGGAACATCCTTGAGTTAATATCCCAACTGTCTCCTTAAGAGAATAGGGTTGTAACTGATGCCCCTACCACTCCTAAGAGTGGAACATTGGGATAACCTCCACAACTGGAGATGAAGTTTTCCCTTTTAATTTCGAAGTAAACCACCTGATATCCTTAGCAGACAACATGCTCAGTTTCTGGGCCCAAATCAATTTGGGATCATTGAAAGCTTCAGTAGTGGGTAGGTGTCTCATAAACCATTTGTAGAATAGAGGAGCACAACACCTGACTAGACCACCCTGTTTCTTCTCATTCTTGTAATGTACTGAATAGTACAGATCACCCAGAAGAGTAGGCGCAGGATTCTTTAGCACAAATAAGTGGATGGCATTCATATCCACAAATTTATCCATATCAGCAAACATGATGATCCCATAGATGGATAAAGCTAAGATAATGCAAACTGATTCCCACTGAGCAGCTACAACAAGTTCTCCAGCTCTTCTAACCAGAAATTCAAGAGAAAATCCAAGTACCCTGACTTTGGTAGCAGTCAAATTTGCCTCCACTGCAGTCGAGCTCAAATAAAGAGCCTTGGCAATATCAAGATGAGTTGTTCTAGTCATCATCTGAATTGAAATAGATCTTCTCTTTGAGCAGGACACCCAAAATCACAACATACTCCTCAAGCATAGGGCCTAACTTGAAGTCAGGAAATGTGAAGCATCCGAGCCTAGGATCGTAGTACTCTAACAAGGTATGGATTACACTCCTCTGGGAACTATCCAAGTTAACTACCAGATCCAGAATATCACCATAATACTCTTTGAAGTATTCCACAAGACCCGGGGTAATAAGAGACACCATCTGGTTAAGTAGATCCACTAACGGTAACAATTTCTCGGAACAGAAATCCCGGATTTCAGAAACAAAGAACCATAGAACCAAATCATAATACCGAACAATACTGGCAAAGCGGGTATGTTGGAAGTTTTAGGGTTCTTGCAAACCTGTAAACCCCTCCCATCTCACGGGTGTACTACTCGGGTCAACATCATAGTCTCAAAGCCGAATAACAATAATATGTTCACCATTTCCGAGAAATGGCTCATGACAAAATCAGAGAATCGATTTGGCATTATGTACTACTCAGGGAGGTCTCAGTTGAGTCTGAGGAAACAAGAATCCCTCATAAGTCCCCAGCTTCAAGCACTGAATCGAGAAACAATAAGACATTCAGCCTTTGTGATATAGTACTATCGTCACATGAACAATTTGCTTTAACTGAGTACCTATGAGAGAACCAGGCCATCCTATGTGAGTTCCCAGTGGGCCCTCGGATTCGAGTGGGTTTGCCAACAAATTTGGTTTGCCACTGTCATCACTATAGAGGGTTGTTTCTACTAAGGTCCTCAATGATCGGTCACCAGATGCACATAACTATCAAGGTCGTACCCTGAAGTGAAGGAAATCCCCACACATAATAGTTTCAAGACGGTCGCAGTCTGGGTGTGGAACACATCGCCATTCATCATGGTGAAATACCATGGAAGTACAATGTATGCCCACGCTAGTCCTAGGGTGCACTCAAGACGGGTAGTTGGCTTATCTCATAGTAACCCCATCCCACAGAAAAAACCAAACCAACACAGACAGTCCAACATATATGATGCATGGAAAATAAATACTGAAAACAGTAAATAAATGTTGTAAAGTAAAGTTGTAAATGAAAATAGTAAAGCTAAACTAAAGCACAAAGAAGCACACAGATAAACATCCAAAGAACCAGAAATAAATAGGCGCTAGGATTGGCTATCAAAGGGGAAACTTGAGATTCTAGGCCTGTTTCCCCAGCAGAGTCGCCAGTTGTCGCTCCCGGGATTTTCATCATAGTACAAACGCGAAAGTGGCACGAAAAAGGTAGAGTCTCCAGCCAAGCCTTTTTATCCTGAATGAATGGGAAAAGTAATGTTACACAAACCTAAGAGAAAAGGAAAGGACAAGGTCATGCGAACCAAAGATCTGGGTTCGGGAGTTGGTTATGATCTGGGAAGGTATTAGCACCCCAGATCATCTGCCGTACCCGAAGGGATCCACACTTATTTGTCTGTTTCAAAGGGTGAGAATAAAGCTGATGCTGAACAAAAGAACTGCTACTGGATCTGGAATATGAAAGGGAAATGGAAAAGAGAACGAAAAGGGAAAATGTAGGGAAAATAAAGAGTGTGCTCGAACGGGCCCTACCCCGCTACCTACGTACCTCATCAGAAATATGAGGATCAGAGTCGACGTAGTTTGCCTACTAAGGTGGGAACTCGATTTGTGTTTTTTTATGGCTTGAACTGATTATGTCTATGCTCAGGTGTTGCAGGCTTGTCTGGTACGAGTGTGTAACCGTCTTGCAAATGATAGGCATGTTGAAGCAAGTTCGTGTTGAGAGTGAATGAAGTGAGAAAATAATTCCCGCAGGAAAAGACGGGTGTTGTTTGTGAACTGTCTTTTAAAGAAGTGTTTTCTATTTATTGTTTGCGAAAAATATCATACTAAGACTTGTTCATCGTGGTAGATACCTTACGCCTCACCCTGAAATGAGACACGCATAAGTAACCCACGACAAAGTCTCATGGCGTACGAGAAGATCAAACTTTATCAGGTGTTTTTTATACTTTTCTTTGAGATGAGAAAGAAAGCAAAGTGAACCAAAGGTGAAAGTCTAAAGGGAGACTAGTAATCCTAAGTGTTGTCATGCATGGATAAACCTAGGTTAGTGTGGCTTTTCAAATGCACGAAACATGAATTTTAATGCACACAATGGGATGCAACAATCATGCATGTTAGTGCAACAATATGAAGTGAATTATTAACAATGAAATGCAACATCTCATCATGCAATTAAAGGATGCAAACTAGATGATTTTTGTGTTTTTAAAAATATGCAAGTTTTCAATATGCACATGATTGAACCAAAACATGAATGAACTTCAAATGCGATGCAAGACAGAAGTGTAAATATTTATTATTATGCTATGGAATATGCTAAATCATGCAAACAATTATCATAACATCCAAAGCACCTATATACAACAATGTGCTTAAAATCAGATACTAACAAAACGCATGTCGAAAGCTACTGAAACTACGCGCACTTGTCCTAAACTAGCTCCTAAAAATTCCCTAAATTCATAACCTAACAAGCTAAGATGATAAAAGGAAGGGTGATTCACAAACATACAAAAACACAAATCAAAAATCAAAATCAGTACAGTGTTAATCGGTTAACGCCAAGGGTTAACCGGTTAACGGGCTTGAAAATAAGTTAAATAGAGGGCAAAAACAACGTGTTAACCAGTTAACATTGAACCAGAATGAAAATGAGTGAGGAAAAAAGCATTTCTAACTATCCACTTATTTCCTAAAGCTCCTAATACAACCATTATCAAGTTAGCACGAAATTGCTACCTAAATATAGCTTTCTAACACCTATTAGCACTATGAACAAGCTACGATTCTACCTACGAAAGATCAAACCGAGATAAACATCACAAAAGCATAAACAATCGAAGAATGCCTTACGGCGAGATGAAGAGAAATAATTTAAAGCAAGAAACAGTTTCGGATCCACCAACCTACAAAGCTGAGGCTTACTTTGTTGATTGTTGCAAGTTGATCAATGCACAATCGAAGAGAATACCGGAGGTTCCAAGCTTTGATCCGTGAGAATGCAAAATTAATGCAATCGATCCGAAACGCTTCCAAACAGTGAAATAAACACTGCTACCATGTTGAATCCTTCAATTATCCGCTGAATCGGTGAAGATGATGAAGGTTAAGCTTCCGATCTTTCGAGTTTCGATGTGAAATTTGGAAGATCTTGATGATGAAGCTTTGGTGAGTTTTGGAAATGGAAGAAAATGAGAGAATTGTGATGAAATTGAAAAATGAGGTTGAAGGTAATAAATGAGGTTGACGTTGAAAAATGAGGTTGACGTTGAAAATAACTTATATAGGAACTAGGCTTGGAGTGAGCTTTGGGTTAGAAATTAGCTTAGGCATTAGGTTTGGAAAATGAGGTTAGGATCTATCTTAGGAGTTTGTTAAAGTTAGTTAGGGTTTCTAGAATATTCCTTGGAATATTTCATAGGAAGGTGGTAGAAGGATCTAGAAAGTGGTGGAAAGTTCAATACAATATGAAGTGGGAAATGGAGGGAAATCACAACTAACTTTTAAATTTTTCCAAACTTCGCCAACGTTAACCGGTTAACCCCTGGCGTCAACCGGTTAACGGTAGAAAAATATGATTTTTTTGTTGTTTTGTGGATCCTGGAAATGCTTAGCCATATTTTCTGAGATCATTTTCCTTTCGAAATCGAGTAACACTTGATCACCCGCCTCATGCATATCTCAATGATGATTGTTTATGTTATTTTATTATTATTATTATTATTATTATTATTATTATTTATGCAATGTATGGAATTACGGGAACATGAATGCAATGCGATATGCTAGATGCCATGAAAATGAGAGGGTAAATTTTGGGGAATTACACTCTCCAACCCACAAGAAGAAACAAACAACTCTGAAAAGTATTCTCAACGCAGAATGGAAGGTCAAAACAACAACCGTGCGAAGGTGGATGGTATGGTTATCGATCTGCAAAATGGGTAAGTCATGTTGTTGTGTATCCTCTTTGAAAATAAGTAGAATAACTACACTTTGCATGCTTTTATCAGTGAGAAGCAAAGTGTAGTGGTGTTGTTTGACTGAATATGGTGTAAGATATCACTATTCAGAATGATTTTTTTAAATATTTTAGTATTTTATTTGTTTGAAGTGATATGGTGTCCTTAGTGTGTTGATACATGATTTTTGTAGAGGCAAGAAATCTGCGAAGGAACTATATTTGGATATGTTGGAGGCCGAGGAGAGAAGCTTGGAAAGAAAAGGAAAACTGAAGCTGATAGATGATGGACAATTAATATGTCCCAACAAAAGAGTTAAATCCTCTAGCATAAAAAAAGTCATATTGTCGACTGTAAGCGGGAGGTATGAAAAAGCATATCGTTATGTCTGATGGGTTGATTGTTTTTCTTAAATGCATATAATAGGTCATTTATGTTCTGTCTGATTGTTTTTTGTAGTGGTAAAGGACCAGCCGAATTTAGTTTACATATATCGAAAATTAACATGTCAACTCCGTCAACACATAATGGGTTGTTAAAAAACCACATTTGTTATTGGTTTTGAGTTAAAGTGTTATAATCTAATTTATAATTTTATGTGAAAATTATAGGGATAAGGTAGCAGGGGAAAATGAAAAGGGCAAAGGAACAAAGGTTGGAGATTCACGTCGACGATCGAGGATGCACGAAGTGTTAATAATTTCGTTAGATTCCTCAAGGTAATAACAGTCTTGTTGTTACATATACATTGTATATGTTTTCTTTATGTTGATTAAAAGTGGTGACTTTATATTTGTTTCTACGCTCAAGTAAGAGTAGCATTTATGTACTGACTATAGTTTTTAGTATGATTTATATACAATGACGAAATTAGTATGTTTGTTCAGCAACTTAGAAATTCAGTGGAGTATGTAGTTTATTATATTATAATTGATAGACAATATGATTGGATTGTTTCATCTCTGAAGAGGAATGCGATGTCTCTATTGGTGGTAATGCTCATCATCCTGTACAGGCAAGTTATGTTTCTTGGGACAAGGTCATAAGAAATGGGAAGACCTCCATGAACAATGTCCTTGTAAGTTTCATATATGTAACACATTAATGTACTGTTTTTGAGTTAATATTTCTATAGATGATTAATGCTCTTGAACTTGTGCAGCAAGTTCCACAAAACCTAATCAGGACGAGATGCTTCGATGGAGTCAAGCAGATCGAGTTGTATGACACATACATGAATGAGAGATATATTGGTGTGGTCACGACCCGACAAAGGGTCCACTACGTTGAGCAGCATATTAGCAAGGGTTGGTATTCCTTCACCAAAGAAAGAGGGATTGACAATGGGGACATCATACACTTCAGGCTATGCTATCCTCCAGCAAGATGCATCAACGTGAGGTTTTCAAGAGCTTAAAAGATGACATACGATATAGCTAGAATGTGAAGGGTTGTTTATCAAATCAACAAATGTTTATGTTATATATTAGTTTTCAAACAAAAATCACTTATGTTATTTTGTAATTTCTGAATCATCACCATGCAGGACAAATATCACATATGCAGTAGTAATATTTTGATATGGTTTTTTAATGTATGTGAAGTTAGACTACATTTTTGTGTTAAACATTTTCTTATGGTCTGCATGGCAGTTAAGAATGCATGGCATTTATGCATGTGTTGTGTCTCAATATTTGTTCCCCACTAAAGAATTTTGTAATATTGCAGTCTAAAGTAAATGCTCAATAAGGTTAACATCCATAGTAGAATTCACGTCATCTAAAATAAGATAAGAACCAAATTTTATATAAGATGTTCGCATGCTTGTATTTGTCAGTGTGTGTTTTAAATTTTTCCAAAATGAGTTTAAGATATCAACTTTTGAAACTAAAAAAATCCATAAAGTAATTGGTATCACGTGAAGACACATGCATTCATTTGTCTTTAATAACTTTATGTAATACCAAAAGTTAAAGCTCAATAATACCCCATGTGAACAAAACATTGGTAGGTGAGTTTTAAAGGCTAGTAAATATCATGTTGTGGAGTGTTTCATTGTTAAACTTTAAAGAGGTCGTCCATAGGATCAGCTATTCACCACTCTTCCCTCCCCCTCCCCCTTCCAAGTAGTAAAGAAGAATCATGGAGTGTTGTGGACTTTTAAAACACTCAAAAGTCGTTGACGTGTTTAAAGTTACAAAACTATCTTCACAGGTAAACAAAATATTACATTTCTTAATGGTTTGAAATTTAATACATAAAGTTTTATTCAAAGTTACATAGAAGAATGTATAAGATCCATTTCTTTTTCCAGGAATTTCCAAAAGTGGATGAAATGTTTTTGAAAATATTTGATGTTGAGATAAGTAAGACATGGACGACTCTAAACAACAAAGGTGTGCATCATCAACTGATCTATAACCAACAATCGGTTTATCAACTTGTTATAAACAGTTGACCGAATTCGAAATCCTACTACGACTTACCAAACAATGTTGTGGTTACGTTTGGTTACTATGAAAATAAAAACTTTGCAATCACCAGTTTCAGAGAAGTTAATCATTTTCAGGATTTACCTTATTTCCACAGTAGATATGTATATAAGCCGGAGATTTATGATTTTGACCACACACTAACCCTCATGAGTGTGGATTATAACACCCATCTACCCCACAAAAAAAATATAAAAATACTTCATATTATCAGAGTAAAATCAAATAGAAAGGTGTCGTATATTATTCTAAACATCATTTAATAATCATTGTCTTGTCCCGTAACACGGGTTACACGTTTACCATTAGCATAAATCAACAACTATGCAACAGAGTCATACTCTTAACTCAAGTCAATAGAAACTACATAAAGAAATGTATCAAATTCGTAATGTCATCAATAACATGAAAATATTCCAACATAAACCAAAATAAAACAAACGTGAGGTTCAGAAACTATTCCCAACCCCATGTTACATGTTTTAGAGAAGGACACCACTAAACACCACTAAAGCGATAAAATAAATGTTCCAAGACTTAATCCTCCAGCACCGTAAGTCTACTTTTGGTTATCTGTAAGTTATCCATATAAGAGGCAAAATTTCTAAGTATGCAGGGTGAGAAATCACAATTCATTATAATCATATAAGGACATTCAAATTAAACAAAATAATCAACAACAATGTCATAGCATCATCAACTAAACTTCCCAACATAACACAATTACATTCATTCATATTCAATGTCAACTATAATGATATGCAAAGAATGCATGTGGTACAGATTTCTCCATGGATGGACACTGACTATCAACTCTCCACAAGGGAGCACAGCATAAACAGCATATCACTTCAATTCACATAATGGGATTGAAGCTACCAATAAGCTGGAGCCCCAACATAAAATTCTATGAAATGCAATGATGTGAATTCTCCTTAGTTCATAAAAAATCATCATGTGCATCATTCATTCCATATTCAACAAGAAATCATCATATAATCATGTTTTATCATCTATACATCAATAAAAAACTTAACAACAAAAATCGACACGAGAAAGCATCAAAATGACCAATACAATCAACTGAAATGGACACCCGTGTCTTGTGTCACGATCCATGTCAGAGGCCTACGTTCAAAACTCCAAAAATAGCACAATGCAGCAGACACAATGGTCTGACACGGCCATCTATGTCATGTGGCACGGCCCATGTCAGGCACACTGGAACATAAAAACTTTATTTTCCCCCAACCAGAAGGATCACATGGGTGCCCATGTCGTGAGAAACGGCCAGAGTTAGTGTGTGACAAAACCCTATTTTTTCCAAAATATTTTCTGCTGCGTTTTTTTATCTCAATTGCCTCAAAAATCAGGTTTTCCAACACTAAAATGCATCAATTAGATCACATAATACACATACATCAACATATATCATTTCAATTCTCTCTAATTCATCAATTCATTCACTCCTAACTCAATATATATCACCACATACAATAATTCCTCTAAAGTCTAGAAAAAACCTAATCTATTCACAGCCAAATCCTATAAAACTATAATAAACCATGAAAACTCTCCATATCTTAGAGAATTCCGCAACTTATCCTTCTTTCTCCAATGTTCTTAGTAACTCTTCAAGTCTTAGGCTCCTCCCTTCTCTTCCTCAGAACTCTTCACAAAAACACGATAAAGAATGGCAGACTAACCTTCGAAGTTGGAGAAGAGAAAGTGGAATTCATCATCACTCAATTCTTACAAGCACCAGATACATAAGACGTGTGTTATCTGATTGATATAATAGACGAGTGCGTAAGAGAGATGGAAGAAAAACAAACCACTTATTCCGAAATTATGAAAATTCAAATCCCACTGATCTTCGAAGATGACGATTGGCGTGAACCGTATAAAGATTATAGTCTAAGTGAAAGTTTAGCACTAACACCTGATCATATGCCTGGACCAAGAGAATCAACTTTAGAATTGAAAACCTTACCTAAAGACCTAAGATACGAATTCCTAGATTCCGATCTTAAGCGACCAGTTATAGTTAATGTCAGCCTAGGACAACCTGAAACTAAAAGATTATTAGAAGTTCTACGGAAATACCCGAGCGCTTTAGGATATAACATTTCAGATCTTAAAGGAATATGTCCTTCGATCTGCATGCATCGTATTATGCTAGAAGATGATTATAAAACATCTAGAGAACCTCAAAGAAGAATCAATCCCATCCTTAGCACTGTAGTCAGAGATGAAGTTAAAAAACTACTGGAAGCATGAATCATATATCCGATCTCCGACAGTCAATGGGTTAGCCCAGTGCACGTCGTACCAAAGAAAGGAGGTATTACTGTTGTGAAAAATTCCAAATGCGAAGTGATAACACAAAGAGTAGTAACCGGAAGTAGAATGTGCATAAATTATCGTAAGCTGAACAAAGCTACTCGGAAAGACCATTTCCCTTACCTTTCATAGATCAGATGTTAGAACGATTAGCCAAACATTCCTATTTCTTCTATCTCGATGGTTACTCCGGATTTTTCCAAATCCCTATTCACCCTGATGATCAAGAGAAAACTATGTTCACATGCCCTTATGGAACATTCGCTTACACACGAATGCCTTTCGGATTGTGTAACGCCCCTGCAACCTTTCAAAGATGTATGATGTTAATTTTCGCAGATTTCGTAGATAACATCATGGAAGTGTTCATGGACGATTTCTCGGTGTGTGGAGAAAGTTTCGAAGGATGCTTATCAAATTTAGAAATGGTATTAGAAAGATGTGTGAAGGTAAATCTGGTGCTTAACTGGGAAAAGTTCCATTTCATGGTCAGTCAAGGAATCGTACTAGGACATGTAATTTCTGACAAAGGAATAGAATTTGATAAAGCTAAAATAGAAGTTATAAATGACCTTCAACCACCTAAGACCGTACGAGAAATACGAAGTTTCTTGGGCCACGCGGGTTTCTACCGGAGATTTATAAAATATTTCTCAAAAATCACTAAACCTTTGACCGGTTTATTAATGAAAGACGTTGAGTTTATATTTGATGACAAGTGTTTAGAAGCGTTTGAAACTCTGAAATCGGCCATTATCACCGCACCAATCATGCAACCACATGACTGGAGGTTACCTTTCGAAATAATGTGTGATGCGAGTGATTACGCTATAGGCGCAATACTAGGACAAAGAAAGGATAAGAAATTCCATACGATTTACTACGCCAGTAGAACCTTGGATTCCGCTCAAATGGACTACGCCACAACAGAGAAGGAGCTATTAGTTGTTGTTTTCGCACTCGACAAATTCCGATCTTATCTAGTAGGAGCAAAGATAGTCATATACACAGATCACGTTGCTATCAGATATCTTCTGACCAAGAAGGATGCTAAACCCAGACTTCTAAGGTGGATCCTATTATTACAAGAATTTGATCTAGAAATTAAGGATAAGAAAGGAACCGACAATGTTGTAGAAAATCACTTATCGAGATTAGAAAATATTAGACCTGCACCAGTGCCTATTAATGATGATTTCCCTTATGAACAATTGTTAGCACAAATAAAAAGTGAAATAGCTCAACTAGCGCCAACAATATTAAAAAACAAAGAAACTGTGGAAGCGATCAATTCAAAAGCAGGATTGCCATGGTATGCTGATATAGTCAACTACCTAGCTGCAAGTGTACTTCCACCGAATCTAACGTATCAATAGAAAAAGAAATTCTTCCACGATCTCAAATATTATTATTGGGACGAGCCTTTATTATTTAAGAGAGGACCCGACGAAATTTTTCGTCGATGCATACCCGAAGAGGAAATCGAAAGTGTTATTACTCAATGTCATGCATCTCCATATGGTGGACATGCAAGTACATTGAAAACCTATGCTAAGATCTTACAAGCCGGGTTATTATGGCCTAATTTATGGAAAGACGTCCACATCGCCATTATAAATTATGATCGTTGTCAACGCACTGGTAACATCTCAAGACGCGACGAAATGCCTCAAAGAGGAATACTTGAAGTAGAAGTCTTTGACGTATGGGGAATTGATTTCATGGGAACCTTCCCATCTTCCTTTAGAAATAAGTACATACTCGTTGTTGTTGACTATGTTTCGAAATGGATTGAAGTAATAGCTTCTCCTACAAATGACACGCGAGTAGTGATTAAGCTTTTCAAGAATATTATCTTTCCACGATTTGGTGTACCGAGACTTGTCATTAGTGACGGTGGCTCACATTTCATTTCGAAAGTATTTGATAACTTACTATCTAAGTATGGAGTCAGACACCATGTAGCAACACCGTATCATCCACAGACAAGTGGACAGGTCGAAGTCTCAAACAGAGAGATAAAGCAAATACTCGAAAAAACCATTGCCATATCTAGGAAAGATTGGTCATCCAAGCTTAATGAAGCTTTATGGGCTTATAGAACAGCCTAAAAGACACCCATAAGAACTACACCTTTCAAACTAGTTTACGAAAAATCCTATCATCTCCCTGTCGAATTAGAACATAGAGCTTATTAGGCAATTAAAACGCTTAGCATAAATTATACAGCTGCAGAGGAGAAACGAGTCCTCGATCTTAACGAATTGGAAGAATTACGATTAGACGCTTACGAGAACGCTAAAATATATAAAGAAAGAACAAAAAGTGTGTGACATGGCATGATTTTAATGTGTCACAAACTTGGCATGATTGAAAGCTTAAGTGGTTCTCTATGAAAAAGCAAGAATTGGCAATTTTGGAAAAATGAACTGAATGAGCCGACTCAAATTCATCAATGAGTCGACTCATTCAGTGTTAATTTGGTGCCAAATGCACGAGTTCCAACAGGCTGCCTGAAGCATCAATTTTGGTCGACTCATGGGTATGGATGAGCCGACTGAAAACCCTTCATGAGTCAACTCATCAAGAAGTCTTTTCTTCTCATTTTCTACGGGTCTCAACAGGCTGCCTCTCTGTTTATCTTGGTCGGCTCATCTGGTATTTTGAGTCGACTCTTTAATGATTTGAGTCGGCTCATTACTGTGCTGACTCATTGTTTTCATTTAATTTTTCCCTCTCTTATGTTACTTTCTCTAACCAATATAAATAGCTGTTTTATTTCATTTGAGAGGTGAACAAGGAAAGTGAAAGATATACACATAGCTCTCTTCATCTTCTTCATTCTTGCATCAATCAACAATCACACACAACAATCTTTGTTTGATTTTAGTGCTTGTTTCGAAGATAACGTTCAATCGTGAATTAGAGTTTCAGATTGGGCTTAGAGTGTGTGGGTTTTCCTTGGAAAAATCTGAAGGGTTTTCTCCTCCAAGATCATTGAAGATTTGGGGGTTTTGCACACATCGATCGTTCGTAGATTCAGCCGAGTGAGGTAGATTGAAGATCAAGTGGATCGTTCTCTCATATCATGGTAGACGGAGGATTGCGAAGGTCTTTGTAGGTTCACAAGTGTTGGAGAAACTCAGTCGTGCTCAAAGTTTGGAGAATCGTGAATTCTTGCAAGAAAAGAGCAATTAATCGGAGGCTTTCTCGACACGCGTGGAAGACTTGATTCTACTTTGGATCAAGGGATAAGAAGAAGATTTGACAGCATATTCAACGCGGTTTGGTTTGTTGGTTCATTTATCTCTCTTCTTGTAAAACAATTGCGATTTAATAAAATTGCCCAATTCAATTTCGAATTGAGGGCAGAGTACTTCGAGCAAGGACGACGAAGGAACTGCCTCAACAAATTCCTTGTGTTCTTTTCATTTCTCGCATTTTACTTTTATTCATATTGATATTGTGTGCTTGAAAATTCTGGTGTATTAAATTAGTGCATTCAAAATGTTTAATAAATTGTTACACTCAAAAGTGATAACTAGAGTGGGTAAAATTCTATACTATTTTGATACAACAAAATTATCCTTGGTGTGTGCACTACAAGTGTTTGGTAAAAAGCCTAACCACACATAATCAATTTGATTGTGCTTAATTTCTTCTCCATATCATTGTTAAGAATAGTTTTATCAAGTGCTGAATTATCAAGTGAATCATTTGTGAAATATAAATTCTTCTAGTCATCATTTCATTCCAATTGGGTTTTATGCATATCCGATCTCCGGTGACTTCTAATTTGAACTAGACGATTTTCCGGGAAACATCCGCAATACTTTTTCAACTTAATTTTGAAAAGTAAATTTTAAAAAGGGATCTATTCAACCCCCCTTCTAGATCCACGCTATTGTCTAACAAGTGGTATCAGAGCACCGGTTCATCTAGTGCTTCACATACAACTTATTGAAAAATGGACAACGATCCAACAGGGGCGTATAATAAAGCTCCAGTTTTTACCGGAGAAAACTATAGTCACTGGAAAGATTGTATGCGCATCCATATCAACTCTGTTGATAGGAAAATTTGGAAAGTTATTCAAGAAGGCCCTTTTCAAATAACCATGGCCGGACCGGATAATATCCAAATTGAAAAACCGGAAGCACAATGGGATGATAATGATGAAAAGAAATATAGCTACGATTGGAAAGCTCGAAACATACTCATAGCTTCCTTGGGAGCGGATGAATATTTTCGAGTTTCTTATCACACACCGGCTAAAGCTATGTGGGAAGCCTTACAAGTTGCCCATGAAGGAACCGATGATGTTAAGCTTGCTCGAATTAATACTCTACAACAAGAGTTCGATCGATTTCACATGAGCCAAGGGGAAACCGTTGGTGAAATGGGAAAAAGATTTTCTCACTTGAAAAATCGATTAAATGCTCTTGGTAAAACTACTCCTAATGATGTAGCAACTAACAAGATTTTGAGATGTCTTACTAGGGAATGGTTGCCAAAAGTTACGGCAATCAAAGAAGTCGATGATGTAAGAACTTTGGATCTAACTACACTCATTGGAAAACTACAAGAGCACGAGCAAGAGCTCTTAAACTTAAATGAGCATGAAGACAAAGAAAAGAAAGAAAAGATCGAGAAAAATAAAGATCATGAGAAGAAGAAGAAGTCTATTGCATTAACAACTTCTTCCTCAAAATCCTCCACGAATAAAGATAGTGGGAGTGATTCAACTGATGATGAAGACGAATCAAACAAAGATATGGGCTTATTCGTAAGAAGATACAATCAATATCTCAAAAAGAATGAGATTTCCCATTCGGACAAGCGTCTCATCAACTATCGAAGAAAATCTAATCCTTCCAAGCAAGAGTTTGTTAAAAGTACTAAAGGCAAGGGATCTTGTTACAACTATGGAAAACTGGGACATTACAAACCGGATTTCCCTATGCTAAAGAAAGACAAGGCAAAAGACAAATATCAAAGAAAAGGTAACAAGTCTAGAAGAGCATATATTGCTCGGGAAAACGATAGTGATTCGTCTAGCAAAGATACCTCAAGCTATGAGGAAGTGAGAGTAAATCTTTGCCTCATGGCTCATAAGAAAGGCAAGAAAGAGGTAAGACATGCTAAATATGATTATGCTAAAAAATTGTCTTATAATGATTTGCTTAGTACTTTTAATATTCTCCATCAAGAAGCTAAAGAAGCTTTCAAGCACATTGCATCCGACAAAAGAATTTTTGCACACTTAGAGAAAAAGGTTTCGAATAATCAGAATGCTATGAAAGCTCTTAAGGCATCGATGGTAGAATCTATAGTAGAAGACACGCGAGAATGGCACAACTTTCATAGTTGTGAAACATGTGGATTTGGCAAAAAGAGGTTAAAACTCTTCAAGCTAAACTAGACAAGTTGTCACAACCAAAAATGACATTCACTATTGATCGTTCAAACTTTAGAGAATCAATGAACAATCCATATCAAAAATATACCTATGTTGTGAAGGATCAAAATAGTCAATGCAAGTCTAAACCATTCTTGAAATGTCACTATTGTTGCAAGGAAGGTCATACAATTGCCAAATGTCGTTTTAGGAGATACATTGGTCCCTAAAGGCATTTGTCAATGGTTGCCTAAAAGTATCAAAATTTTCACTCACACTCTAGGACCCAATGAAAATTGGGTACCTTTCTCTCTTGTCTAATCATATAGGTGGAGTGTCTTGAGACTATGGAGAAACGATGGTTTCTTGATAGTGGATGCTCAAGACATATGACAAGTGATATTTCCCTATTCTATGACTTTGTGGCTAAGAAGAAGGGCTTTGTTACCTATGGTGATAACAACAAGGGAGCTATACTCGGCAAAGGTAGTGTAGGTAATCCCTCTTCTACATCTATCTCTAATGTCCTTTTAGTTGAGGGTCTTAAACATAACCTTGTTAGCATTAGTCAATTATGTGATAAGGGATATAATGTCTCATTCTCTAAAGAAGGATGCATAATAGAACATAATGAAAACAAAGAGGATGTGTTTAAAGGCTTGAGGGTTAAGAATGTTTATATGCTTGATTTGAATTCGATGACCTTGTGTGATCCTAAATGTATTATTTCCAAAAATGAAGAGTCTTGGCTTTGGCATAGACGTTTAGCTCATATCAACTTTGACTTGCTAAATAAGGTTGTGTCCAAAAACTTAGTAGTCGGTTTTCCTAACATAAAGTTCACTAGAGATCATCTTTGTGATGCTTGCCAAATGGGAAAGCAAACTAAGATATATTTTAAGTAAAAAAAAGCTAGTCTCTACTTCTATACCTCTTGAACTTCTACACCTTGATCTTTTTGGTCCTTCTAGAATCAAAAGTATAGGAGGGAACTATTATGGTTTTGTTATTGTTGACGACTACTCTCGATTTTGTTGGACAATCTTCTTAGCTAGTAAAAGTGATACCTTTTCGGCTTTTGAAACTTTTGCCATATTATCTCAAAATAAACTTGGCACTAACATTGTAACTATTAGAAGTGACCATGGAGGTGAATTTGAAAATCATCTATTTGAAATTTTTTGTGAATACCATGGCATTGATCATAACTTCTCCGCTCCTAGAACACCACAACAA
This sequence comes from Lathyrus aphaca, assembly GCA_963966055.1. Lineage (NCBI taxonomy): Eukaryota > Viridiplantae > Streptophyta > Magnoliopsida > Fabales > Fabaceae > Lathyrus > Lathyrus aphaca. Next base: position 239,595,849 of record OZ014524.1, on the reverse strand, counting down.
AATGGTGTTGTGGAACGTAAAAATCATGTGTTGGAGGAATTGGGAAGAACTATGATTAATGATAGCGGCCTTCCTAAATATTTTTGGGCCGATGCTATTAGCACCGCTTGCTATGTTTTGAATAGGATCACTATTCGACCTATTCTAAACAAAACGCCCTATGAACTATTAAAAGGAAGAAAGCCTAATGTGTCACATCTTCATGTTTTTGGTTGCAAATGTTTTGTGCTTAATAATGGAAAAGAAAGTCTTGGTAAATTTGATTCAAAGGCGGATGAAGGAATCTTCCTTGGATACTCTAATTCAAGCAAAGCATATAGAATATTCAATAAAAGGTTGCTCATAGTTGAAGAATCTGTACATGTATTTTTTGATGAAACTTATCTGAATATTATCGGAAAAGGTAGTGTTGTTATTGGTTCAGGTGCCTCCTTTAGTGAGATTGTTAAAGACATTGATATTTCTCGTGTGGAACCCTTTCCGGATGTTGTTAATAAGGAGTCGGTTGATGTGCCTAGTCTCAAAGATGAAGGTCAAGCACCCTTTCAAAATGATCTACCATTGGAATGGAAGATATCAAAAGATCATCCTATTGATAACATCATTGGAGATATCTCATAGGGTGTCATTACTAGATCAAGACTAAGTAACTTTTGTTTTCATATCTCAAATTGAGCCTAAAAAAATGCCAAAGAAGCCTTGCTTGATGAAAATTGGTTCCTAGCCATGCAATAGGAACTAAATCAATTTAAAAGAAATGAAGTTTGGGACCTTGTTCCACCTCCGCTAGATCATCGAGTAATTGGAACCAAATGGGTTTTTAGGAACAAATTGGATGAAAACGACACTATTATTCGCAACAAGGCCCGTTTTGTTGCTCAAGGGTATAAACAAGAGGAAGGCATAGACTATGAGGAAACTTATGCTCCTGTTGTCCGCCTTGAGGCTATACGCCTTTTACTTGCATTTGCTTGTTCACAAAACTTCAAATTATATCAAATGGATGTTAAGAGTGCCTTCCTTAACGAATATATAAATGAAGAGGTTTATGTGTGTCAACCTCCTGGATTTGAAAAATTTGAAAAACAAAATCATATTTACAAACTAAAACATGCTTTATATGGTCTCAAACAAGCTCCTAGAGCTTGGTATGAGCGCCTAAGAATTTTTTTAATCAATCAAGGGTTTTTAAGAGGAAAGGTTGACACTACTCTCTTTATTAAACGTGACGGAAAACATTCTATATTAGTTCAATTATATGTAGATGATATTATTTTTGGATCTACTAACATGAAGTTGGTCAAATAATTTTCAAGTTCTATGAAAGGTGAATTTGAGATGAGTATGATGGGGGAGCTAAATTTCTTCCTCGGACTTCAAATTAGACAACTTGAAGATGGAACCTTCATAAGTCAGACTAAATATTGCAATGAGTTGCTCAAAAGGTTTAATATAACAAACTCCAAGTCTATTGATACACCAATGCCTACTGCGACAAGTCTTGATCGTGATGAAAAGGGTAAGGATGTAGATATAAAAAGGTATCGAGGTATGATCGGATCTCTTCTTTATCTTACCGCATTGCGTCCAGATATTATGTTTAGTGTATGTATGTGTGATAGGTTTCAATCTTGCCCTAAGGAATCACATTTAAAATCAGTTAAACGCATACTTAGGTATCTTTGTGGTACGTCTAAGTTTGGTTTATGGTATCCTAAGGGTAGTGATTGCTCTTTGGTAGGTTTTTATGACTCCGACTTTGCTGGTTGCAAAGTGGATAGGAAAAGCACTAGTGGAACTTGTCATTTCTTTTCAAACTCTCTTGTCAGTTGGCATAGCAAAAAGCAAGTTTATGTTGCTTTATCAACTGCAGAGGTGGAGTATATTGCAGCCGGAAATTTTGTGCCCAAATCCTATGGCTAAAACAACAATTGCTCAACTTCAATATCTCTCTCAAACAAATTCCAATTTTTTGTGACAATACTAGTGCAATTAATCTTACCAAAAATCCTATTCTTCATTCACGCACTAAACATATTGAAATAAGGCATCATTACCTTAGGGATCATGCAGAGAAAGGTGATGTGGTGTTTGCACATGTTGATAGTGTAAATCAACTAGCCGATAATTTTACAAAACCACTAGCTACCGATCCTTTCTTCTTTATCCGTAGGGAACTTGGTGTTCTTGACATCTCAGATAGTTCTTAGTAATCATTGCTTTGTTTATATATTATTCTTTGGTTCAACTTCTCTTGTCTCTAACATCTTGTTGTATAATGTTATAGTTCATCTATTTCTCATATACTCGAGGTAATATCCTTCTTTACTTTGTTATCTCTATTCATTCATGATATATATATATATATATAATAAAAGTGTGTTGCATTGCTTATGTTTGTATATTTATCTAATTCTTCTATTCTCTTGGATTATGGGTGATTGTTTGTCAAATAATTAGCATAAATGATGATATTTTCATGTTTTGAGGTGTTTTAAGTGGTTTTTGGTGGAATTTTTCGTTAAAAACTGTCGGGTCCCAACAAGCCGACTCATGAGTCGGCTCATGGAACCTTATGTGTGGACCTCTCTGCTTCTTTGAGCGGACTCATTTCAAATTCAAATTGAGTCGACTCATTTTTTAATTTGAGCCAGCTCATTGTCGTATCAACTGACGTGTGGCTGTTGTCGCTCCCGACAAGTGACACAGGGTCATATGAGGGTACAGACGCGAACGGTCGGCGAGAGGGACAATGAGAACACACAGCCGTGAACTCACTGGAGATGAATAGAGTCGCCAGCTAGGCATTTTTATCCCGGAGGAAAGGTAATGCTGCATAGACCTAGAAAAAGATGGATAAGACGGTTGCGAACCAGAGAGACTGAGAAAGGGGGTTGGTTACAACCTGGGAAGGTATTAGCACCCAGATTGTCCGTCGTACTCGACGGGATCCACGCTTAAAAAATTTGTGTTTTAAAGGGGTAGTGTCAGTGCAATTTGTGTATAAAATAGCTGGAAAAGAATGTACAGGTGTCAGTGTAAAAGGAGTGAAGTGTGATATATACAGTGTCAGTGTGAGAACTGGAATAAGATGCTCAAGATCATGAGGCTAAAGAATAAGGCTAGAAGAGGGGGAATGTACAGAGACTTTTGTTCGATAACTGTTAAGTTATGCCTACGTATCCTCTCGTGCAATGAGGAAGTCAGAACACCGTAGTTCGACCCAAAGAGACTGAAAGATGAATTGACTTGTGAACTGCTTGCTTGTCTATGCTCAAGTGTATGATCTGTCTGGCACAGATGCAAACTGTCTTGCATTAGACGGAAGAAGCGAGTTCTCGTTTGTGAGTGAAGATGATGAGAAAAGAATCCCGGAGGAGACGATTATTGTTTGTTTTTGAGTTTTCAGTCTTTTATTGCTTTTGAAAGTTTGTCATAAGTTAATGAGCTTAAGCCTAAACCAATGGATTTAGTAAACTCATCACATCTTCCCTCTGATTAGGGGTAATGAGAATACCTTAAGTGTGAAGTCAGATTCTCACACTTAATCACCTTTGGTGTAGGATTAAGATCCTTAACCTACTTGTGATTATTTAGATGTTTTTGTGGTTTTTGTTTAGTGTTGAGTAATGAGGTTAAGCCATAATCAGGGATTAAACAGACTCATTACACCATCCTAAAAGAAGGATGATAGATGAGAATGTTTAAGCTGAGGAAAGCTCCTCAACTTAATCCATGATTAGGGATTAAACTCATGACAAAACAAGCCTTTGATTAAGTGGATTTTATTTAATGGTTATGATGATGAAGTGTTTTTTATGATTTGTAAGACAACTTGAGGGGGACTTGTCCATTAACACTAGGGTTAGTCCTTCTTAACCACTTAAGGAAGAATTAGAACCCTAATGCAAGGCCCAAGTTACAAGTGTGATGTCTTGATGATTATTAGATGGATTGATTAAGAGACTTAAACACATTAAGGGTTTAACACTTAGGATTAAAGTTATACACTCCATCCTAAAAGAAGGATGCAGGCATAAGCTTAATCACAAAGTCTTAAAGCCTTTAGGGTTTAGTCCCTGATTATGAGATGAGAAGAGAAGACTCAAGAGAGACACAAAGGTAAAACTAAGAGGGGAGACTAATCAAAACCCTAATCATTGTCATGCTTGGTTGTTCCTAAGGTTTGTGAGGTTTTCAAGAACAATCTTCAAAGGAACCACCAGGAAGCAGATGAACAGGATCAAGAGAAGCAAAGTGACTTGCTTCATTCAAGAAGTCAAGTCACTTGAGGAAAGAAAGTGGGGGGAATAAGAATGAGCAAGCTCAATCTCAAACACATATAGAAATGCAGCAATGAATGCAAGAGAGATGAAAAGAAAAGTTATGAGAAGTGAAGGCAAATTCACTTCTCAAGTTTACTTACCACCTGAAATGTTAGAAAGAAATGCAATGCAATGCAAGATGAGATGAAATGGCATGATGCTAGACAAAACCAGAAGCATGTTGATGATGATTATGATGTTATGAGGTGCTGCAAACATGAGGCAAGACATGGGGATGTTCATACAAGATCATGAATGCAAATGATGCAAGTTAAGGGGCATGAACAAGCATGAAATGTTATGAAGCATACAAGACAAATGACATGGTAAATATGTAATGCAATGATCAAAGATGCTTCCTAAATGTCTTAAGATGTCAAATGAATCACAAGAATGCACAAAATGCAAAGACAAGTCATGTTATGCAAGGAAATGCAAGAAGGATGCAAGAGAAAGCCCAAATTAGGGTTCATGAATCAAACATCAAACCAAAACTCAAAACAGAAGCAAACCCTAAGATAAAAAATGGAAAATGCTACTCAAAGAAACCCTAAACCTATAATGGACCACTGCCCAAAGGGGGACTCTCAACTCTTAACCAATCTCAAGATATGAATTTTCTAAGTTATTAGGGTTTTCTAGGGTTCTTAACAAAAGAAATGCCAAACAAATTGAAATTGAGGAAACAAAACAAGGCCATTTTATCCTAGAAACTACATGTTAAACACAACACAATGCAAGAAGAACCAATGTCCAACTCTTCCTAGATGGGCAGAAATGAATTTTTGAATCCATGATCAAAATAATGCATAAAAAATGATTTAATTCAATGAAAAATTCTTAAAATGCATCAAGATCAGAAAAGAAATTTGGTTTGAAGGTTGGACAATGTTTCTAAATGTCTTAGAACATTTCATGAATTTTTTTGTAATTTTTAAATACCTAAAAGTATTTTTAATTAATTAATTCCCATTAATCAATTAAAAATAATCTTTTAAATATTTAAAAATACTTTTTTAATGATAAAAAATAAAATAAAAATATTTTTGGGTCTTAAAGATTAATAAAACTTTTAAGAAAAAGTTTCATAATTTTTAAGAATTTTTTACTATTTTAAATTAATTATGCAAGTTAATTGAAAAGAAAATGAATAAAAATAAATAAAATGAAAAGGTAAACAGAATGGACGGATGAGATGCGTCCTGGATTTGAAAGCATTGACTGCGCGCGCCATCTGATGGCTCAGATTCAAACAGATTTAATCTTAATTAATTAAATAAATAATGCTGATTATGGTTTAATGACTGCATCCTAGCCATCCGTACGCGCGCGAAGTCAACTTTTTCAACGCATCTGATGGCTCACATTCAAATGACAATTAATTATGCAATTAGGGCTTAATCACTCTCAGGTGGCCGGAGAAGACTTCCGGTCGTCTTCTCCGGCCAGTTCTCTCCCTGAAAAATCCCCAAACCCCTCAAATCGTATCAAAAATGAAAAACAAGAACTGGGAAATGATCTCCAACCTCTCCCGAATCAAACCCCTCTCTCAAAACACATTTCTTTTTTCTAATCAAGCTGAATCGAAGAAAATGAAAGCTAGGGCACGCAGGTTTCAGAGACAAATTAAACTCTCAAATCAAAGCCATTTTCAAAACCAAAGACATCAGGATAATCAGTGAATCACATAGAACAAGTTTGTAACAAGAAAAATGATTTCTGGAAAAATAATTTTCGAGCTACCTGAGATTTGGAGCTTTCAATTTGAGGACTTTCTGGCCACTTCTCCTTGTGCAATCCACTCCACTTGGTCCACAGAAGATGCTTGAATGCTCAAAAGGAGTTTAAGTTGGCTGGATAGTGAGATTCGACAGCTTCTGCTCAAGCTTGATCAGAAATGGCAATGGTGTTTCAGGCACTCTCAGATCATGGTGAGGGGTTGTTTGTGATCCTGAGGATGAATGGAGAAGGTCTGTGGTGTTTGTTGGTGTGTTTGTGAGCTATGGTGAGAGTTTCGAATGAAACTGCAAAATGAAGTGAGAAATGGCAGTGAGATGTTCAGGCTGTTTCAGGCTTGGGTTCTTGGTGCTGGGTGGTCTATGGAGCAAGGTGAGTCGAATGGTGAAGATAGTTTGAGTGTTTGCAAGCTGTGGAATCAGATTCGAGGCAAGTTGCAATTGGGAGTGTTTGTGTGAATGTGATCAATGAGAGAGCTTCAGCCTTGCTTAGTACTTGGAATGGCTTGCAAAATGATATGTTATTTTAATCCTATAGGTCAGATGATGTGACCTGGCCTATAGTGATTGGTAAGTTTACTTTTGCATAAAGTCCAACTTTTGTGTAAGGCAAGTATGGTGAGGTGCTAGGCAAGTACAATGGGCATGGGCTGCGCAGCATGATGAGTGTGTGAGGCTAGCTTGATTCAAGGACCAATGCAGCAAGTTGGTGAAGAGAAATGAGTGGTTTTGCAACTTGTTATAACTTTGGTTCACATGTGATTTTCTTGTTCCAAAAGTCATGAAACATGAGCAATGCCTAGTTCATTCTGAATTTTAGGACTTATATGATGTTTGTGTGCTGGTTTGATACCAATTAAAGACTGCAATTTGACTTGGTACATGATTTTGCAATTTTTCACACTTGGTGCATATCTTGAAAATCAATGATTTTAGCCAACTTTGCCTTGCCATAACTTTTGATCCAAGAAGAGTTTGATCATGTTCTTGTACTTTTTGAAAAGGGAAAGATGAGATCTACAACTTTCATGACCAAATTTTTTCCATTTGAACCCTTTTTGGATCAAGAATCAAAGCTTGAAAAATGACCTAAAATGATGCATTCTTGAAAAGTCAACTATGCCCAAAAAGTCAACATTTGCAAAAACCCTAAATTCTTGATTTTTATGAACTTCAACCTTCTTCCATGATCAAATAAAGATCATATACACTCAAAATGATGAAGATCAACCATTGGTTGGGTCATTGGGGGCCTCAGATGCCCTGATTTTACACTGACTTGTCTGAAAAGTCAACTCTTGATCAGATGACTTCCCCATGGAATTTCTTCATGAAAATTGATATGCATACTCCCCATACCATATAGAGAGCAATGGAAACAAGAATGACCAAAATATTTGGAGTTATGGCCTCTGAAACCAAAACCCTAATTTTCAGTCAACCGTGCAGTCTAGCCTGGCTCTGCATCCACTCAAACCCTAGTTCTTGTGATTCCTTTGCATTTTTTGACTTTGAGGAGATGGAATATGATATAAGAACACACATGGACCCCTTTGAGTTGATTAGTGGCCTTTGGAGTGGCTCAAGATGCTCTGAGGTTGCTCAGACCACAAACCCTAGATGCAAATGACTCAGAACCAATGCAGTGAATCAAAAAATGAGATATGAGATGATATTATTGTGTTTATGCGTATGAAATGATCACAAGCCAGGGTGTGAATGGGTGAGGGCAAATTTGGGGTGTTTACAGCTGCCCCTATTCAAACATGAGTTAGCTGTGCAGGTTGTAAGCGACGGCTTAACAGGCAAACGAGATAACTTGTGGTTGAATACCAAAGACAGTCCAAAATTTGCACTCACAGAATGAAGAAGAAAAGGGATATAGATTGCAAAAGGAAAATAAAGTATATTGTAAAGGTGCGGAAAACAAAGCGATGACGGGGACGGCCGACATGCTGGGGATAGAAGGTAAAGCCAATACGGGGACGGCCGACTAGCTGGGGAAAGTAAGATATCATGATGGGGACGGCCATCAAGATAAAGCTGTAAAATTCTCTGGAAATTAATGAAACATGACGGGGATGGCCATCAGGTTCATAAAGGTAAAGCAAACAACGATGGGGACGGCCATCGGGCTAAAAGGAAAAGGGACCACGACGGGGACGGCCATCGGGTTAAAGAATAAATGAAATAAACAGATGATGGGGTACGGCCATCAAAGGTGAAGGACGATCACCTAGCAGGGGACGACTGCTCTGTTGGGGATAAAAGAAATATGATGGGGACGGCCATCAAAGGTGGAGGACGACCACCTGGCAGGGTACGGCTGCCGAAGATATCAACGATGGGGACGGCCATCGGATAGAAAAGGTCAACGATGGGGACGGCCATCGGACGAGCATGATGGAGGACGACCATCAAGAAGTGGAGGACGACCACTCAGCAGGGTACGGCTGCTCTCGAGGTTTCTCATGACATAGGACGAATGCCAGATAACCAAAATCAACAATGGGGACGACCATTGGATAAAGTGATGAAGGACGATCATCAAAAGGTGGAGGACGACCACCTAGCAGGGGACGGCTGCTAAAATATCAACGATGGGGACGGCCATCGGATGAGCATGATGGAGGACGACCATCAAGAAGTGGAGGACGACCACTCAGCAGGGTACGGCTGCTCTCAGGGTTTATCATAACACAGGACGAGTGTCAGATAAAAGAAGATGCTTTGTTGGTGATCTACTGGGGATATAGTAAACACGGACGAGCGTTTACATCCAAGAAACAAAAGGTATAAGTGTTTGGTATTATGTATAGATTAAAGATGCGGACGAGCATCCTTAAGGCTATGATACGGACGGGTATCACGTAGAAACAAACTGACACATGTTCAGAGATGATGATACGGACGAGTATCAACGGGTTAACAAGGAACACGGACGAGTGTTGAATCTGAAAGAATTCTTCTGGGGAATAACAGACACAGACGAGTATCTATATTCAAGAAGACACAAGTGTTTGACACGGTGTATGGGTTAAAGATGCGGACGAGCATCCCTAAGACTATGATACGGACGAGTATCATGTAGAAACAAACACTAGACGCACTGTTCTGAGATGATGGTACGGACGAGTACCAACTGGTTAACGAAGAACAAGGACTACTGTCGAATCTGTGGGGTTATGAGTGGTGTATACAAGATACGGACGAGTATCTGTATAAGTGTGAGTAGTATGAGTAATGTATAGATGAGTGTTTAATCTGCTGGGGAGAGTGACACAGACGAGTGTCAAAAGAGAAAAGTAGCATTATAAACATGTATACGGGTGATGAAAGTGTAAGCGACTGCGCTGGGGACATGACACGGACGGGTGTCAAGAAAGTGTATATATAAGTATATGTGAGTGCAAAGGGGATGTCTTTGGCTTTCTGCTGGTGATTTGACACGGGTGTCAGGAAGTACCTGTAGTACGGGTGATTTTGTTTGTAAAGTGTATTCAGGCAACCTGTTTGGGGAGTGATGACACGGACGGGTGCTAAAAGGTGTATATACTGGTGTTTGTGATTTGTGAGGCAACTGCTTTTGCTGGGACTCTGGTGGGGGTTTTTGTGTAATGATGATGAACGGTTTGTTATTCACAAGTGTTACTTCAGAACATGGCTTATGATTATGCTATGCGTTTGATTTTTGCCGTAATGCTCCGTATTAGACGGAATGCTACGCTCTGAGGGGATAATATGATGCGAATGCTATGATTATGCAAGGAGGCACAGATCCGGGATTCGGATCCCGTTGCTGCGAAGATCTCTGGTCGATCTGCTTGAAGTGAACATCCCAGCTGGGGATGAGATCATTGGTAGATCCAATAAGAGGATATTTGCTTGGGGATATAGGTCACTGGTTGACATCCTTATAATACGGGACCCAGCTGGGGTTTGTAGAAGCTTTCTTCACTCTGTTGTGACCTTCTATGCGCTGCTCTTCTGGATAGAGGCCGAAGATTCTGTGGGGAGATGATTTCCTGACTCCCGTACTCAGCTGAGGATGAAATGGCAACTCGGCTGGGGAATTGTGAAAGGCACTCAGCTGGGGAGGGCAACAAGAGGCCACTCGGCTGGGGATAGAGCATTTCGGATGCCGAGATTGAGTGTGTGTTGATTTGGCAACCTTGCTGGGGAAGCGGGCACTCTCCAGTGCCACGTGGAAGATAGACCGAATTGATAATGATTCGCCTGCTTGCTAAGACGTAACTTGCATGCCCCAGGTTGCGTTCTGGATACCTGCAATCCTGCAAAGATAAGGAAACGCACAAAAGGTCCCGAGGTATCCTTTACTGGATTCCGTCAAAGGAGTTAAGCATTCTCACGAGTAAGTATATTCCCTGCAAGCATGTGTTCCATTTTCTTTCTTTTTAGTGAAAAACATCTGTACTTATGCAATTAGTTTTTTTAGAGACATCAGACATTCTTTGCAAATGTAAAAAACGAAACATGACTGAAAATCTGATTTTATTAATTCATGTGCCCTGAATTGGCAAGATACAGTCAAGGAAACATATCTCCTGAAATGAAGAGATTGTTACAAATTGAGAAGCAAAATGCTGGCGATGTTGACGAGGCTTTCAAAGAGCTTCCTCTTCTGCTATGACTCGTATGACAATGACGTTCTTCTCGTCTTGCTTTCTGGAGAGAGTTGATTCTGATTGAAGCTTGATCCTTTGTAGCTTACCAAGTTGTAGATAATGCAGACGAATTCAGAATGCAGTTGTTCGCTTATTCCCTTATTTTGCATGGATCGCCCTTTCGGGTTTTCAATCCATCGGGATACCCATTTTTGCCTGAGCTGTCCAATGCGGCTTTTCAACTCAGCGGGTGTACATCTTTTCATTTATTTCCCTTATTTTTGCCCGAGTCTTTTATTCTGTTTTTGACTCGCCGGGATGCCCTATTTTTGCCTGGACTTACATTCTATTTTTATGTCCAGCGGGTCATTTTATGCGAAGTATTTTTTAACTGCATCTGAATTCACAGGGGACGGGAAATCTTCACCATCCATGGTGCTGAGCATCAGCGCTCCACCAGAGAAAACTTTCTTTACAACGAATGGTCCTTCATAATTTGGAGTCCATTTGCCCCTGTGGTCTGTATGAGGAGGGAGGATTCTTTTCAGCACAAGATCTCCCACTTGGTATTCTCGGTGCCTGACTTTCTGATCGAAGGCTTTCTTCATTCTCTTCTGATACAATTGCCCATGACAGATTGCAGCCAATCTTTTCTCTTCAATCAGACTCAGTTGTTCGAATCGGGACCGAACCCATTCTGCTTCACCCAGTTTAACATCCATTAATACCCGTAACGAGGGTAGTTCAACTTCAACAGGTAGGACTGCTTCCATACCATATACAAGCTGATACGGTGTTGCCCCAGTGGATGTCCTGATTGACGTGCGGTACCCATGCAAGGCAAACGGTAGCATTTCATGCCAGTCTTTGTATGTGATTACCATCTTCTGCACAATCTTCTTAATATTCTTATTCGCTGCCTCAACAGCGCCATTCATCTTTGGCCTGTAAGGAGAAGAATTGTGATGTTGGATCTTGAAGTCCCGGCACAGCTCTGCCATCATTTTGTTGTTTAAATTGGAACCATTATCAGTAATGATTCGCTCGGGCACTCCATACCGACAGATGATATCTCTCTTCAGAAATCGGGCTACCACTTGTCTTGTGACGTTTGCATATGAGGCTGCTTCGACCCACTTAGTGAAATAGTCGATGGCGACCAGGATAAATCTGTGACCATTTGAAGCAGTTGGCTCAATCTTGCCGATCATATCAATGCCCCACATGGCAAAGGGCCATGGTGAAGACATGATGTTCAAAGGATTGGGAGGCACATGCACCTTATCTGCGTAAATCTGGCATTTGTGACACCTTCTGGCATAGGCACAACAGTCTGCATCCATTGTGATCCAGTAATAGCCTGATCTTAGCAATTTCTTAGCCATGGCATGCCCTCCGGCATGGGTACCAAAAGATCCTTCGTGCACTTCATGCATCAACAAATCTGCTTCTGTCTTGTCAACACATCTGAGGAGTACCATATCAAAGTTTCTTTTGTATAAAGATCCATCAGTATTCAGGAAGAAATTACCAGCAAGCCTTCTCAAAGTCTTCTTATCATTGGAAGATGCCCCAGGTGGGTATGTTTGATCCTCCAAGAAGCACTTAATGTCATGGAACCAAGGCTTATCATCTTTTACGACATCCGCTGCAAATACATATGCTGGTCTATCAAGTCTAGACACTGAAATCTGGGGTACAAAGTTAGCAGCTTGAACTTTGATCATGGATGAAATGGTAGCAAGAGCATCTGCAAACTGATTCTCGTCCCGAGGGATATACTCAAGCTTGACTGTTGTGAAGAAAGTCAATAACCTCCTTGTATAATCCCTGTAAGGTACCAGATGATCCTGGTGGGTGTACCATTTTCCGTTGGTTTGATTGACTACCAGAGCCGAATCTCCGAATACGGTCAATGTCTTGATCCTGAGGCCAATGGCTTCCTCAAGACCCATAATGCAAGCTTCGTATTCAGCTTCGTTGTTAGTGCAGTTGAAAGTGAGTTTTGCCGAGAAAGGCATGTGAACTCCTTTGGGTGAGATGAGTACTGCACCAACACCACGGCCATTCATGTTAACAGCCCCATCAAACATCATAGTCCATTCTTCTTCAGGGTCAGGCCCTTCAGTGTGAATAGGCTCTTCATGATCTTTTTCTTTAATGAACATGATGTCTTCATCAGGGAAGTCAAATCTCATAGGTTGGTAGTCATCAATGGGTTGCTCAGCAAGATATTCAGATAGCACACTGCCTTTGATGGCTTTCTGAGAAGTGTACTGTATGTCGTATTCCGTGAGAATCATCTGCCATCTTGCAACCCGTCCGGTAAGAGCTGGCTTCTCGAAAATGTACTTAACTGGATCCATTTTTGAGATCAATAAGGTAGTGTGGGTCAACATATACTGTCTCAGTCGGCGAGCAGCCCACGCTAAAGCACAGCAAGTTTTCTCGAGCAGTGAATAACGCTGTTCACAGTCGGTAAACTTTTTGCTTAGGTAGTATATTGCATACTCTTTTCGACCAGACTCGTCATGCTGGCCCAGCACACACCCCATTGACTCTTCTAATACTGTCAAGTACATAATCAAAGGTCTTCCTTCAACTGGCGGCATGAGGATTGGAGGTTCTTGTAAGTACTCTTTGATCTTGTCAAAAGCCTTCTGGCAATCTTCGTTCCACCTGACCGTTTGTTCCTTTCTTAACAGCTTGAACAAGGGTTCACAGGTTGCTGTAAGGTGAGATATGAACCGTGAAATGTAGTTCAATCGACCTAAGAACCCTCGAACTTCTTTCTCTGTTTTAGGTGCAAGCATTTCTTGAATAGCTTTGACTTTATCAGGGTCAACTTCAATCCCTTTCTCGCTTACAATAAAGCCCAGCAATTTACCGGATCGCACCCCGAATGTGCATTTGTTGGGGTTCAACTTCAATTGGTACTTCCTCAGACGCTTGAACAACTTCAGCAGATTCACCAGGTGATCTTCCTCTGTAAGGGACTTGGCGATCATATCATCCACATAACATTCTATTTCCTTGTGGATCATATCGTGGAATAATGTCACCATAGCCCGTTGATATGTGGCACCAGCATTCTTCAGTCCGAATGGCATCACTTTGTAACAGAACGTGCCCCAAGGTGTAATGAATGTTGTCTTCTCCATGTCTTCAGGTGACATCTTGATCTGATTATACCCCGAAAATCCGTCCATGAAGGAGAATACCGAGAACTGAGCCGTGTTATCCACCAATACGTCAATGTGAGGTAATGGGAAGTCATCTTTCGGGCTGGCTCTGTTCAGATCCCGGTAGTCAACACACATTCTTACTTTGCCGTCTTTCTTAGGCACAGGTACTATGTTAGCGACCCACGGTGGATAGCTAGTCACAGCAAGGAACCCGGCGTCCCATTGCTTTTGTACCTCTTCCTTAATTTTCATAGCCATGTCTGGGCGAGTTCGGCGCAGCTTTTGTTTCACTGGTGGGCATTCTTCTCTCAGAGGCAGCTTGTGCACAACAATGTCGGTATCCAACCCTGGCATGTCTTGATACGACCAAGCAAACACATCAACATACTCTTGAAGCAGATCTATCAGTTGTCTCTTTACTGAGTCTTGCAGGCAGGCCCCGATTTTAACCTCCTTCACGTCTTCGTCTGTACCAAGATTAATCACTTCAATCTCCTCCTGGTGAGGAGTAATGACCTTCTCCTCCTGTCTCAACAACCTGGCTAGCTCTTCAGGAAGCTCATATTCTTCATCAACCCCTTCATCAGCTTGATTGATCGGATTGTCAAAGTCATACGATGTCATAGCCGTGCTGTTGTCGGTGCTGTCTGGAAGGCACTCTCTGCAAGGGTTAAGTTTGTTCATTTTAGTGATTGATTTTAATCTTGCTTTAGAAAAAAAAGTGAAATGAAGTTATCATTTTGAAAACACCGCCATTTATTTTTGTACAAAAAGAAAAAAGGAAAAACAGTGAACAGAAAAGAAAAAGACTCGTTTGCAAAAAGATGTCTGATATTTCATTAATTTAATCTTGTTTGCACAAAAGTACAGATGGCCCTGGTTACAAAATGAGTCTTGTCATCTTGGGCAAGATGCAAGACTTTAATGCATGCTATAAAAATACAGGAAATAATAATTACTCTGCATGAGTAACCCTTATAATTTCCTGGGAAGACCAGTTCGAGACACTGCTCCCCGGGATCTTTGGACGAATCCAATTCTCCAGATTGCGCTCCTCTTCCAGCTCGTCTTCCAAACAGTTGATAGCATCGGGGGTAAGCATCCCTCCACTGACAAAACCAGGCTCTTCAGCAGCCTTTGCTTGATGTTGAGTTGGTCTGTAACCCAACCCAAATTTGTCCTTCTTCTCCTCCACAGCTAAAACTTTGCCCCAGCCTAGGGCAGTTCCTTCCTCAACAACCTTCCGGGCTTGTTGATAAGACAACATGGAGATACCTGACACAGCAGATGCTTCATTGACATTCAAGGCTTCAAAACCTTGGCTCATTGTCTCATGGATCTCCCCATCCATCTCAATGTATTTGTAAGTAGCCAGATGGCTAACAAAGATATCCTCTTCCCCACAGATTGTGACAACTTGACCTTCCCACTCAAATTTTAACTTTTGGTGAAGGGTAGACGTTATTGCGCCGGCGGCGTGAATCCAGGGTCTACCCAACAAACAGCTGTAGGCGGGCTGAATGTCCATCACATAAAAGATAGTTTTAAAGGTCTGCGGACCAATCGTCACGGGCAGCTCGATCTCTCCCAGAACCGATCTCTTCGAACCATCAAAGGCTCTCACCACCAGGTTGCTGGGTCTCAGTGCCAATCCATCATATTCTAACTTCACCAAGGCCTTCTTTGGTAAGACATTCAGGGAAGAACCTGTGTCCACCAGCACATGAGAAAGGACAGCTCCTTTGCATTCCAGGGTTATGTGCAAGGCTTTGTTGTGATTGCGGCCATCCGCTGTCAAGTCAAAATTGGTAAACCCTAGCCCATTGCTAGCAGTAACATTCCCAACCACGGTTTCCAATTGGTTGACAGTAATCTCCTCAGGCACGTAAGCTGCGTGCAAGACTTTAAGTAGTGCATTCCGATGGGCTTCGGAGCACATAAGCAGTGAGAGGATGGAGATTTTGGATGGCGTCTGGTGAAGCTGATCCACAACTTTATAATCACTCTTTTTGATGATCCGCATAAACTCATCAACTTCCTGATCGAATGGAGTCTTCAGGGTTTCTTTGGCAGCTGGATCTTCCTGCACCGGGCCTTTTCCTTTCGCCTTGGCAGCAGCTTCTGCTTCGGCAGTGGGTCTTTGAACTTGTGAAGCAAAGAGACGTCCGCTTCGAGTGAAGCCTCCGCCTCCCCCCACATTATCTACTTGTGGTGCAGGTGCTGATGTTTCAAGAGTGATTCTTTTCCCTTCACAGTACACGTCAGAGCCATAGTGCCAAGGGATGGCCCTATTGCTTTCATATGGTACTGGTCCAGGCACCGTGACAGTGACTGGACTGATTGCTGCTGCTGAAGGGACTGTTATTGTTTGTGGATCATAAAAGATTGTAACCGGTGCTCTGGTGGGAGCAACACCTTCTGAATGGTAGGCGGAGTTATTTTCAGGATCGTAGAATATGGTAACAGTGGAGACATCTTCATGATTGATTGCTGGTGTTGTAGGAGGTATTGTTGGAAGGACTGTTGTTGTTGTTGTTGGAGATTCGAAATGGAATGAAGCTGAAGTTGTAGCAGGAGAAACTGTTGAAAACTGATCATTTGGAAGGACAGGTGAAGTACTTGTTGATGGTGCTGGTGAATTGTCGGGAACGATAGTTGCTGCGGTTGTAGGAGGGTCTGAAACCGTTGCTGATGAAGTTGTCGGGTTTGTCGGAAATGATGTAGTGATCTGTAGCAGGCCACTCTGAATAAGGCTGTCAATGCCATTCCTCAGGTCCTCACACCCATTCCATGAAATATTGCAATATGGACACCCTAGTTCACACCCCGGAAATATTTGGTTTTCGCGGAGTTGAGCTTTGATTTCCACCAATGGTGTCCTGATCTGATCCACACTGGTTATTAAATAAGACGGTTGGTCTTCTTCAATAGCGTTAATTCGAGGACCACCATGGTTTGGCATAGGGTTTTTATTGACATTGGGCGGCGGTGCAAAATTCAGAGCCTTGGAGTCTACCAAGTCTTGTACCTTCATATGCAGAGCCCTGCATTTTTCTGTACTGTGACCAGGTGCGTTCGAATGAAAAGCACACCTAGCATTGGAGTCATAGTTTCTTGGTAGACTGTTGGGATCCGGAGGTGCCAACGTTCTTAGCTCAACTAGGTTGAGTTTCAGAAGTTGTGGCAGCAAGGCAGCATACGGCATTGGGATCGGGTCGATCACTCGGTTAGCTTGGGATGGCCTTTGTTGGAATGGCCTTTGTTGATTGTTGTTGGTGTTGTTGTTGTTGAAGTTCCTTGGAGGATACTGATTCTGATGATACTGAGGCTGTTGTTGGAAGCTTTGTTGAGGAGGTTGATAGACTGGCTGTGGATGAGCTGGAGCAGGGATAGTGACTGCTGCTATTGACCTTTGAACATATTGGGGCCTACCCCTGTTTGAATGGATGGCATTGGTCTCGCCAGTTCTTCTCGGGCCTGCGAAAGGCTTTCTCGTACTACTGGACGAGCTTGCACCGTTGTCTGAGATCTTTCCCATTTTTAACAAGCTTTCAATTCTCTCTCCGGCTATGACAACATCGGCAAAGCTAGTGGAAGAGAAAGCTGCCAACCTGTCAATATACGTTCCCTGGAGAGTGTTCATAAACATGTCTGCCATTTCTCTCTCAGACATTGGTGGTTGAACGGCAGCAGCCAATTGCCTCCACCTTTGGGCATATTCTCGGAAACTCTCCTTCGAAGACTGTGACATTCCCATCAGGAGAGTCCTGTTGGGTGCCATGTCTAAATTATACTGATACTGTCTGATGAAAGCCTCTGCCAGGTCCTTCCAGCATCTAATTGTTGCTCTTGTCAGATGGGAATACCACTCCCTCGAAGCTCCAGTCAAGCTATCTTCAAAATAGAACATCCACAATTTCTCATCCATTGTATAGGCCTTCAGCCTTCCCAGAAATGATTGTAGATGAGTCCGAGGGCATGAAGTCCCATTATACTTTTCGAAACAAGGAGGCTTGAACTTATGGGGGATCCTGACCCCGTCTACCAAACCCATGTCCATGACGTCGAAACCCAAAGAATTTTGCGATTCTAAGGACCTCAACTTCTCAGCTATTTCTTCCAACCGTCTATCATAAGTTTCCTCTCCAGCACCTATTACTGTAAATTGGTCCTCCTGAGGGTCTTCTTGAAGTACCCTGGCTGCAGTGGCTGTCCCTTGAACATTTGCAGGAATGTTAATCTCAGGATGTAGATGTGGGCCAAACACAGGAGGGTTAACATGGGGTTGCACCCGTTCATTGTTACTTGTGCCTGCAGTCCCCACATGGGGCTCATCTTGATTCCTCCCTTCTACCAAAGCTCTGAGCCTCTCCTGGCTTTGAGCTAAATTGTTCATTACTTCCATGAACTGCGTTATCTGAGTTCTCATCTCCAGCCTTTCGTTGGCCATCTGGTTTCTGACCTCCGTAAGGTCCTGCTGCATCTGATCCATCTGAATTCCCGGAAGGTTGTTTCTAGTTGGGTACCTGTGTGGCCTGTTGAGGGGAAATACCCGGCGGCGAGCAATAATTCCTGAACATCACAACAGAGGTTAGCAACAACAAAACAAAAACCTACAAAACAAACAAAGAGGGTTAGTATGCAATGCAGTTATGCTTATTTGCTCTCAAGGTATCCGGTTTGGTTTTCAGTTTTGACCCTTCCAGACCCTTGAAGATGCTGCTGTTGAAGTTGCTTTTGAAGTGAACTCAGGTGGAACAAACCAACACAAATACATTACATAAGATGAAATAATACAACTTGTTCATTTTACAACACAAGTCCTCAAAGGGGTCAAAATACATCACAAAAAAAAAGCAAAAGTACATGGAATAGGAATAACAACAAGCAAATGATCAAACTCCAAGGCCAAACTCATCCTCACGAACTTCCTTAAGAAGTGCTTCGGTCACAGGATCAGCCGGATGCTCCGTAAGATTTCTGATGAGAAGGTTTCTTGTTGCAACGGCTGCAGTCAACTTCTTGTTCTGACTTTGGTCCTTAGACCTCTTCACTCCAGCTCTGATTTCTAGCTCTGATATCTCCTTCTGGGCTGCTGCCAGGGCTTTTTCCATCTGCTCCATCTTGTCCTGAACTCTCTTGTCTTCTAGAGTACGGGCTTCAGTGATCCGGACCCACCTGGCCTGACTTTCCTTCAAATATAAGTCTGTTCTTGCTCTTTGGAACTGGGCTTCTTTACAAGCATTCTTCAGAATCTGCTCACCAGCCTTAGACTTGTTGATATAATCTCCAGACTTCTCAATCTTAGTCAAGTGTTCCACTCTCTCGGAGGGTCTTCTGCAAAGCCTGGGTTAGCTTCCCATTTCTTTCCTTCAAGCTTTCAAACTCCTCCAGACTGATAGTGGCAGGGGGTGGTGCTGAAGATGACTCAGGCGTGTCTTCTATGGTGAAGGGCATTCCAGAGAATTGGGCCCTGGCATGGGACCACTCATAATATTGTGCTGATGCCACATTATTGCACTTCCCCAGAGTGGTGATTCCCTTGGTTTGAACATGATCCCAGGTCCAGGCAGCTTGCCTAACAATTGCCAGACTAATCTTGTTCTCACAGTAGAGGGTCTCCACCAAGTCCTGTGCCTTAGGAGCATGGACCAGTGCATAGCCTAATTGCCTCCTGAACAGCAGAGGGTTGTAATTGATACTTCCCTTGACCCCTATTAAAGGCACATTGGGAAAGTGCCCACAGCTTGTGATTATATCTCTGCCCTTGGTGCTTTGAGTACACCATTTGATGTCTGCTGAAGTGAGAGTAGTGAGCCTCTTAGCCCAGTTGCTTTGCTGGTGAGGATTGAGAAATGCATCTGTCTTGGGTAGATGCTTTAGAAGCCAAGCATGGAATAATGGAGCACAACACCTCACTAGCCTTCCCCTCTGCTTCTCATTCTTCTGATGTACTGAGTAATAGAGATCTCCTAGCAAAGTTGGCACTGGGTTCTTCAGGATGAACAAATGGATTGCATTCTTGCTGATGAATCGAGGCTCATCTGCAAACAGCACAATTCCATATACACTTAAGGCCAACAGAGCACAAACAGCTCTCCACTCCCCCAGGGAGGCCTTCAGACTAGCTTGGGAAATCAGGAAGTCAAGATGAAAACCAGGGATCCCAGCCTTAGAGGCCATATGCTGCTCAATCAAAGCAGGTTCCAGGTGCAGAGCTTTTGCCACCTCTCCATTGCTGGGAAAGACCATTTCAGGGTTGAAAGGGATTTCTCTCTTGATAGGCAAACCAATCAAAGATGAGTATTCTTCTAAAAGAGGCCCCAACTGAAAGTCTTGAAAGGTGAAACATCTCAATGGGGGGTCATAAAACTGAATACAGGTATGGATCAGGCTTCTCTGTGATGGGTCCATATCCATAACCAAGTCAAGTATATCCCCATAATGCTCCCTGAACAAAGGTATGTGCTCTGGGGTGATCAGGGTCTGGATCCTCCTGATGTCTGATAAGTCTGGTTGGAAGAAATGATAGGTGATGTTGCTTTTCTTTGGAGCCATGATGCTGAAGACTGAGTAGGGTGCTGATGAAGATGTTGAGAAGTGGGCCACTGGCTGGCTAGTGCAAGTAACTGAAGTATATGGCTGACAAGCTGAAGCAAGTACTGGTGGAGACAGGTCAGTAATGCAGATGGGGTCAAAACCAAAACCAGATGAAGGTGGATACCCTGAAACACAAATAAGCAAATGTTAATATGATGCGATGGTATGTATGCAAATGAAATGCAAGGGTTTGTGACTGAGCTGGATCTGATCAAAATGCCCTGATATAAGTCCATGTGTGTTCAAGAATCCCAGATGGAGGTCTAAAAATCCAGTAACCACGGTGGGGGACTCAAATAAAGAGCCACAAGTCCAAGGTTTTAGGATCACAAGAACTGTCCAACATGGAGTATTCTTAACAAACTCAAAGTAACAGGGTATTCTGAGGTCAAGGTACCTGCAAACCTGTAAACAGCCCAACCCCCTCACAGGTGATGATCTAGAACAAGGATCCTCAGACTTGGATCAGTTATGAGAAGTGTAAACACTTCTAACCCGGAGGTACAGTGTTTACAATAACCATAACAATTCCTCCTCTAATTCACCTCAGTTTCTGAAGGTCAATACTAAAAGGTCATCCAGACTTAGCAGGCTTCCCAGATAGCCCTAGCATTGCAGGAAATCTGCAACACAGAGTTCTCAAGAAGAAACCCATATCTGAACCGTGTTTCATATTCCCGCACCAGACCGAAATGGAATGGGAAAGAATATGATTCACTCTAGCCTAGGTGTCACTCAGATCCCAGGTATAGGACCTTAACTCTCAATGAATCACCCACCCACCAAGGCAAACAACCAGATCCAGCCAGCAGCATGACAGTATGATATAAATAAATGCAATAAAGAAGGCAGTAAAGTAACTGTACATAAAGTAATAAACAAAAATAAATACAAGCACATAACACCCCAGTAAACACAAATCAAACAAGCGCTAGGAGGAACCCACAAAAAGAACCAGAAGCCCTGGTTGCAGTATAAGGGTCCCCAGCAGAGTCGCCAAGCTGTCGCTCCCGACAAGTGACACAGGGTCATATGAGGGTACAGACGCGAACGGTCGGCGAGAGGGACAATGAGAACACACAGCCGTGAACTCACTGGAGATGAATAGAGTCGCCAGCTAGGCATTTTTATCCCGGAGGAAAGGTAATGCTGCATAGACCTAGAAAAAGATGGATAAGACGGTTGCGAACCAGAGAGACTGAGAAAGGGGGTTGGTTACAACCTGGGAAGGTATTAGCACCCAGATTGTCCGTCATACTCGACGGGATCCACGCTTAAAAAATTTGTGTTTTAAAGGGGTAGTGTCAGTGCAATTTGTGTATAAAATAGCTGGAAAAGAATGTACAGGTGTCAGTGTAAAAGGAGTGAAGTGTGATATATACAGTGTCAGTGTGAGAACTGGAATAAGATGCTCAAGATCATGAGGCTAAAGAATAAGGCTAGAAGAGGGGGAATGTACAGAGACTTTTGTTCGATAACTGTTAAGTTATGCCTACGTATCCTCTCGTGCAATGAGGAAGTCAGAACACCGTAGTTCGACCCAAAGAGACTGAAAGATGAATTGACTTGTGAACTGCTTGCTTGTCTATGCTCAAGTGTATGATCTGTCTGGCACAGATGCAAACTGTCTTGCATTAGACGGAAGAAGCGAGTTCTCGTTTGTGAGTGAAGATGATGAGAAAAGAATCCCGGAGGAGACGATTATTGTTTGTTTTTGAGTTTTCAGTCTTTTATTGCTTTTGAAAGTTTGTCATAAGTTAATGAGCTTAAGCCTAAACCAATGGATTTAGTAAACTCATCACATCTTCCCTCTGATTAGGGGTAATGAGAATACCTTAAGTGTGAAGTCAGATTCTCACACTTAATCACCTTTGGTGTAGGATTAAGATCCTTAACCTACTTGTGATTATTTAGATGTTTTTGTGGTTTTTGTTTAGTGTTGAGTAATGAGGTTAAGCCATAATCAGGGATTAAACAGACTCATTACACCATCCTAAAAGAAGGATGATAGATGAGAATGTTTAAGCTGAGGAAAGCTCCTCAACTTAATCCATGATTAGGGATTAAACTCATGACAAAACAAGCCTTTGATTAAGTGGATTTTATTTAATGGTTATGATGATGAAGTGTTTTTTATGATTTGTAAGACAACTTGAGGGGGACTTGTCCATTAACACTAGGGTTAGTCCTTCTTAACCACTTAAGGAAGAATTAGAACCCTAATGCAAGGCCCAAGTTACAAGTGTGATGTCTTGATGATTATTAGATGGATTGATTAAGAGACTTAAACACATTAAGGGTTTAACACTTAGGATTAAAGTTATACACTCCATCCTAAAAGAAGGATGCAGGCATAAGCTTAATCACAAAGTCTTAAAGCCTTTAGGGTTTAGTCCCTGATTATGAGATGAGAAGAGAAGACTCAAGAGAGACACAAAGGTAAAACTAAGAGGGGAGACTAATCAAAACCCTAATCATTGTCATGCTTGGTTGTTCCTAAGGTTTGTGAGGTTTTCAAGAACAATCTTCAAAGGAACCACCAGGAAGCAGATGAACAGGATCAAGAGAAGCAAAGTGACTTGCTTCATTCAAGAAGTCAAGTCACTTGAGGAAAGAAAGTGGGGGGAATAAGAATGAGCAAGCTCAATCTCAAACACATATAGAAATGCAGCAATGAATGCAAGAGAGATGAAAAGAAAAGTTATGAGAAGTGAAGGCAAATTCACTTCTCAAGTTTACTTACCACCTGAAATGTTAGAAAGAAATGCAATGCAATGCAAGATGAGATGAAATGGCATGATGCTAGACAAAACCAGAAGCATGTTGATGATGATTATGATGTTATGAGGTGCTGCAAACATGAGGCAAGACATGGGGATGTTCATACAAGATCATGAATGCAAATGATGCAAGTTAAGGGGCATGAACAAGCATGAAATGTTATGAAGCATACAAGACAAATGACATGGTAAATATGTAATGCAATGATCAAAGATGCTTCCTAAATGTCTTAAGATGTCAAATGAATCACAAGAATGCACAAAATGCAAAGACAAGTCATGTTATGCAAGGAAATGCAAGAAGGATGCAAGAGAAAGCCCAAATTAGGGTTCATGAATCAAACATCAAACCAAAACTCAAAACAGAAGCAAACCCTAAGATAAAAAATGGAAAATGCTACTCAAAGAAACCCTAAACCTATAATGGACCACTGCCCAAAGGGGGACTCTCAACTCTTAACCAATCTCAAGATATGAATTTTCTAAGTTATTAGGGTTTTCTAGGGTTCTTAACAAAAGAAATGCCAAACAAATTGAAATTGAGGAAACAAAACAAGGCCATTTTATCCTAGAAACTACATGTTAAACACAACACAATGCAAGAAGAACCAATGTCCAACTCTTCCTAGATGGGCAGAAATGAATTTTTGAATCCATGATCAAAATAATGCATAAAAAATGATTTAATTCAATGAAAAATTCTTAAAATGCATCAAGATCAGAAAAGAAATTTGGTTTGAAGGTTGGACAATGTTTCTAAATGTCTTAGAACATTTCATGAATTTTTTTGTAATTTTTAAATACCTAAAAGTATTTTTAATTAATTAATTCCCATTAATCAATTAAAAATAATCTTTTAAATATTTAAAAATACTTTTTTAATGATAAAAAATAAAATAAAAATATTTTTGGGTCTTAAAGATTAATAAAACTTTTAAGAAAAAGTTTCATAATTTTTAAGAATTTTTTACTATTTTAAATTAATTATGCAAGTTAATTGAAAAGAAAATGAATAAAAATAAATAAAATGAAAAGGTAAACAGAATGGACGGATGAGATGCGTCCTGGATTTGAAAGCATTGACTGCGCGCGCCATCTGATGGCTCAGATTCAAACAGATTTAATCTTAATTAATTAAATAAATAATGCTGATTAGGGTTTAATGACTGCATCCTAGCCATCCGTACGCGCGCGAAGTCAACTTTTTCAACGCATCTGATGGCTCACATTCAAATGACAATTAATTATGCAATTAGGGCTTAATCACTCTCAGGTGGCCGGAGAAGACTTCCGGTCGTCTTCTCCGGCCAGTTCTCTCCCTGAAAAATCCCCAAACCCCTCAAATCGTATCAAAAATGAAAAACAAGAACTGGGAAATGATCTCCAACCTCTCCCGAATCAAACCCCTCTCTCAAAACACATTTCTTTTTTCTAATCAAGCTGAATCGAAGAAAATGAAAGCTAGGGCACGCAGGTTTCAGAGACAAATTAAACTCTCAAATCAAAGCCATTTTCAAAACCAAAGACATCAGGATAATCAGTGAATCACATAGAACAAGTTTGTAACAAGAAAAATGATTTCTGGAAAAATAATTTTCGAGCTACCTGAGATTTGGAGCTTTCAATTTGAGGACTTTCTGGCCACTTCTCCTTGTGCAATCCACTCCACTTGGTCCACAGAAGATGCTTGAATGCTCAAAAGGAGTTTAAGTTGGCTGGATAGTGAGATTCGACAGCTTCTGCTCAAGCTTGATCAGAAATGGCAATGGTGTTTCAGGCACTCTCAGATCATGGTGAGGGGTTGTTTGTGATCCTGAGGATGAATGGAGAAGGTCTGTGGTGTTTGTTGGTGTGTTTGTGAGCTATGGTGAGAGTTTCGAATGAAACTGCAAAATGAAGTGAGAAATGGCAGTGAGATGTTCAGGCTGTTTCAGGCTTGGGTTCTTGGTGCTGGGTGGTCTATGGAGCAAGGTGAGTCGAATGGTGAAGATAGTTTGAGTGTTTGCAAGCTGTGGAATCAGATTCGAGGCAAGTTGCAATTGGGAGTGTTTGTGTGAATGTGATCAATGAGAGAGCTTCAGCCTTGCTTAGTACTTGGAATGGCTTGCAAAATGATATGTTATTTTAATCCTATAGGTCAGATGATGTGACCTGGCCTATAGTGATTGGTAAGTTTACTTTTGCATAAAGTCCAACTTTTGTGTAAGGCAAGTATGGTGAGGTGCTAGGCAAGTACAATGGGCATGGGCTGCGCAGCATGATGAGTGTGTGAGGCTAGCTTGATTCAAGGACCAATGCAGCAAGTTGGTGAAGAGAAATGAGTGGTTTTGCAACTTGTTATAACTTTGGTTCACATGTGATTTTCTTGTTCCAAAAGTCATGAAACATGAGCAATGCCTAGTTCATTCTGAATTTTAGGACTTATATGATGTTTGTGTGCTGGTTTGATACCAATTAGAAGCTGCAATTTGACTTGGTACATGATTTTGCAATTTTTCACACTTGGTGCATATCTTGAAAATCAATGATTTTAGCCAACTTTGCCTTGCCATAACTTTTGATCCAAGAAGAGTTTGATCATGTTCTTGTACTTTTTGAAAAGGGAAAGATGAGATCTACAACTTTCATGACCAAAGTTTTTCCATTTGAACCCTTTTTGGATCAAGAATCAAAGCTTGAAAAATGACCTAAAATGATGCATTCTTGAAAAGTCAACTATGCCCAAAAAGTCAACATTTGCAAAAACCCTAAATTCTTGATTTTTATGAACTTCAACCTTCTTCCATGATCAAATAAAGATCATATACACTCAAAATGATGAAGATCAACCATTGGTTGGGTCATTGGGGGCCTCAGATGCCCTGATTTTACACTGACTTGTCTGAAAAGTCAACTCTTGATCAGATGACTTCCCCATGGAATTTCTTCATGAAAATTGATATGCATACTCCCCATACCATATAGAGAGCAATGGAAACAAGAATGACCAAAAAATTTGGAGTTATGGCCTCTGAAACCAAAACCCTAATTTTCAGTCAACCGTGCAGTCTAGCCTGGCTCTGCATCCACTCAAACCCTAGTTCTGTTGATTCCTTTGCATTTTTTGACTTTGAGGAGATGGAATATGATATAAGAACACACATGGACCCCTTTGAGTTGATTAGTGGCCTTTGGAGTGGCTCAAGATGCTCTGAGGTTGCTCAGACCACAAACCCTAGATGCAAATGACTCAGAACCAATGCAGTGAATCAAAAAATGAGATATGAGATGATATTATTGTGTTTATGCGTATGAAATGATCACAAGCCAGGGTGTGAATGGGTGAGGGCAAATTTGGGGTGTTTACAGCTGTCTTGAAAAGACGCGCCTCCTGCCATTCCCTCTCCCTAGGTCGGCACATCAATGCTTTCATCCACTTTTGACTTTAAATTTATGATTTCTTTATTGATTTCTTCATTAAAACTCATTATCATTTCATTTTATCATTATCAACATATCATATTTTCATATTCTCTCAAGATTCTCTCTTCAACCTCAAACCCTAAAATCCTCTCTCAAAGCTTCATATTTCTCATCAATGGCTTCAAGGCCTACAGGTAAAAGGTCTTGTGGCTCTACTTCTCAATCATCACTCCCTGTCAATGCTTTGTCTCTTCTTCCATCTGACTTGGTTGAGGATTATAACAAGAGATTCAAGAACAAGAAGGTTGTTCCTCAGTATGTATACTCAAGAACAACAGCTACTCAAATGCACATTCGTCACATTATTAAACTGATAGACTTCCAAGGTATAAATCCCTTTCTATCCTGTCATGTCGACTATAATGAGGATTTGGTCAGAATGTTCTATGCTGGGCTGGTTGGTACTTTTAAGGGTTTCAAATTCAACTTCCAAATGGGCTCTAGAATGTTTGCGGTCAATGCTCAAGTGTGGAAAGATTTATTTTGCATTGATCCTGAGGAAGTTAGTTTCTTGATGACTGATACATCTCAAGTGGAGAATTACACATTTTGTTTTGAACTAAATGGTATGCTTAAAGAACCTTTTGTTGAATTCGTTGTTAATTCTGAATTATTTTCGAATACAACTACTACTGGAAAAGTTAAGTCGGTGGATCATATCCTTCATTGGATTGTTGCCCACAACTTACGTCCAAAGAAAGGTGGCTTCTCTCGTATTGATATGAGTGAAGTTCATTTGGTATATATTCTTCGGAACAAGGTCAAAGTAAACTGGCCTCATTATTTTGTGAGTCGTATTTTTGCCTTAAAGGAAAATAAAGGTGTTGCTCTTGCATATCCTTCCATCATTCAGAAGATCATCGACAAAGTTGAGATTGTTGGTTTTGATGTACCTTTGGTGTCCATGTCGGACACAAATTAGTTTCAGCAAAAGACCCTAAGTCTTATGGGTCACATATGGGACTCTCAAGAAAGACGGTATCGATATGTGGCAAGAAGTGATCAAAATCAACCGATAGAAGACAATTCTGATGGGGATGATCTTGAAGACCAAAATGAACCAAATGTGGTTCCTAATGAAGACTTGCTCGCTGACAACAAAGAGTGGCATGGCATACCTGTAACACGGTGGGAGAACTGACTTTAGTTATGTTGCGGACAGCAAGAGTCGCCACCGACTTTTATTTTATCCAAAGGAAAGGGCATAAAAGAACAGGAAAGACCTTAAAAGATTTTTGAGTTCGGGGGGTAGGTTATGTAAAGGGAAGGTGTTAGCACCCTTTACATCCATGGTTATCCATGGGCTATTAGTTACTTAGCTCACTTTAAAATGTTTTTTGAGAAGTGTAGTGTGTGTTTAGAAATTTTCTTAAGTACTTTATAATGATCCCTGTACGGATATATATAAAGCCTTTGTTTTGAAAATTGCTTGAAAAATGTGAAGTGTTTTGAAATGTTTTTGAAAAGTGAGCAAGTACATAAGAGGAACCTACCCTAAGTTAAGTCTTTTCTGTTCTTACATATCCTTTAAATGGTAAGACTATCCCTATTATTAAAGAATGGGTAGTCATTACCTTGGATGTATGAGGGACAAGTGAATGGACAACTGTGATTAGGCAACTGTAAGGTATATAAGCAATTCGAAGGGACTTATCATCTTTATTCGAAAGGGACAAGATCATTTACGAAGGCAACCATGAAGGGACTTGATCTTATTATCTTTTAAGGGACTAGATGATATGAGAGAAGGGACTTTGCTTTACACCTTACTTGACCTTTGTCTTTAGGCAACATGAGAGGTATCCTTAAGAATGTGAGATGGCGATCCAAGATCGACTTACGTGTGTGCGTGTACAAATTCAAGTATTTATCTTTTAATTAGTGATCTAAATTCAATTTTAAATACAAACATGTTTTACACTCCCTATTTTACTAACCATGGCATTTTACAATAAACAATAAGAAATTCTACAACTATTACATAGTGGGTACAATTACATTATAATAATTAAAATAATTAAAATAAATAAGCAAATAAATAAATAATTAAATGGGTTAGTAATAATAAACAAAAAAAATAAGTATAAGATGGTTAGTATAACAATATAATATAGAAACAAATAAAAAGTTCAAAATTAAATAATTATTTTTAAGAATTTTAATAAAAGAAATAAATAATAAATATTATATACTAATAAATATGACTAATAATTCTAATAATTTAATTTTATATACATATTATAAAAATATTTATTAATTATAATTAAATAAGCATATAAAAATAATAAATTAAGTTCCTAAAATAAAATTAGGGTTTTTAATTGTTTAAAATAAATAAATTAGGGTTAACTACTTAATCTAATCTTAATTACATTATTTATATAAAAAAACTACATATAATAATAATATAAACAAATTATAAATAAATATATACAATTAAAATTTTCAAACAAACATAATTAGGGTTTATGAAGTAAATTAGGGTTTATATAAAAATAATTAGGTTTTTTTTACATATAAATTTTTAGGGTTTATAAATTAATCTAAATGTAATTAAATTATTTATACAAAACATATAATATATACAATAAAATAAATATTAAATAATTTTAATAAAGTTTAATTTTTTTAAAAATATAAGTTTTGAATTATATACAAGAAAATAATATAACAATTTGATTTTAAACATTTATCATTTATTAAATTAATTAAAATATAAATAAAAATCAAATAAAATAAGAAAAAGTGAGAAAAAAAACTTACCTGGGGCTGGGATTCGAACCCAGGCCCTAGGCTTTGTATCTCTAAGACCAGCAAGCTCTCCACCAGGCCAGCGCGCGTTTGGTGATAGTGAATGAGTATGGATCATTATATTTTAAGCCTGAAAAATTAAATGGATAAAACACAAAAATTGGTGAAGCTGGGATTTGATCCCTTGACCCTTACCTCACACGCGCATGACTCTTACCACTGGGCTAGCCATTGTTAACTGAAATAATACAGAAACATAACAATAAAATATTAATCTCAATTTTTGAATTCCAGCTTTTGTGCCATCTGACTTCATCTTCTACCTCTGGATCTACGAATTTTGCTGCGAAATTAGCTACAAGTTTTCCTGCGAATTTTTACTTATAGCAAAACCTACGAATCTCAATCATCATCAAAACTGCAAAATTTCATCAAATTAAATGTACAAATATGATCCAGAGATTGGTTAGCATCGATCTATGGTTTTAGATTTTATTTATATTGGTACAATCAAGAAACCCTAAACGGCCATTCAAACCCTAACAATGGTACTTTCATGATTCGGCCATGGTTCTTCACAAAAACAATTCAGAAACCATCTATGAGCAACAACAAACATTAATACACAATCAAAATTCTTTATAAACAAGCAAATTCAATGAATTGAAGAAAAATATATCAAGGGCATATATGCTTCGGGTTATGCAAATGAGGATGAATCAAAGGCATGTAAAGGTTGGTTTCGATTCAGGGAAGCTTAAGGAAGCTTGTGGTGTCCTTAGAATACCTTGAAATCACCTGCAAAGATGAAACCGAAAATTGATTTTTGATGTATTTTGTGAAGTTTGAAATAGGTCTTAGAGGCTACAAAAATTCGTCCCTATGATTGTAATGTGTTCATGTATATATAGTGCATGAAATTAGGTCAAAAAATGTTATGATTCTTTGGACTTTTGGATCATTTCAATATTGAGAAAGATATGTCATAAAATTTGAATATTATTTGATCTAACATTGCTATTTTAAGACAATCATCATAACTTGTGTATCAATCTAATCCAAATAATGTTTATGACTTTCTAGAAACAAAATCCTTTTTTAAATATTTGATTTTATATTTTATTTTAATTTAAATGATATTTTAATGAATAAAATTCAAATAAATATGAAATAAAAAATAAAGATGGGATGTGCTTGGTGTTTTTATAAAGATGGGATGGCAATTTGGTGGGCTCATTTAGCAAAAATTTTATTTTAGGCCTTATTTGCTTCATAAACTTCCCTAAAAGTTCCCAACTTTGCAAGGGCACAAATCCTTCAATTTTAATTCTATGAGGGTGTTCTTGGACATTTTGGAAAGCTTAAAGAGTCCTCTAACCAACCCCATTGGTTTCATGTCCATATCTTTTACCATTCTCAAGTTATGCTCTTTTGAAAATGTTGACTTTTTGTTGACTTCCAAATGAAGCATTTTTGGGCTTGGCTTGTGAGACACAAAGTTGTAGAGAATTCAATTTCCTTCAAAATGAGCTTTGGATGGGAAAAATTTGATGAAGCATGTGAAAGTTATGGCTGGTCAAAGTTCAGTTGACTTTTCCTATGAAAACCCTAATTTAGAAACTCCTGATTCTTGATGATCTGAAATCTCCTTGATGAATCATGATCAACCCTTGATCAAATGATGAATTTTACTTCATATACTTGATGTTGGCAAAAAAATCATGAATTTTGACTTTGATTTGACCACAGTTGACCTCAGTTTGACTTTTTAACTACTTTGACTGATTTTAACCTATCTGATCATCTGACTGAGCAAACCTTTGAGAAAAGTCTTGAAACTTGTCATGGGGATTCTTAAACACATATAAGATATTATGAAGTTCACTTGAAGTCTTGGAAGTCCATTTATCCTGATTAAAGTCAAAACCCTAGTTTAGGATGCATTGCTTAGGAGGATGCATCGTCTGAGGGAATTGTCATATCTTCTGACTAATTGTGAACTTTGTGAACCTTGTGAACCTCATGAGATGTCTTGTGAACCTTATGAACCTCTTAGTACACAAAGTCTTGTCTTGTGAGGGCAAATTTTGGGGTGCAACAGCTTCCCCTGTTCAATTTTCTGAAACCTGAGGGGTTAGATTGGTATATGTGCCAGTCGTGACCTGGAAGGTTGAAGGGGATTGAACACAAAAGCCCAAAAATTTGCACTCACCGGTGCGTAGAGTAATACTGATGATTAGCTGTATATGCTTGAGTGGGCTTGAAGATGCCACTTGGAAGAACTAGTGATGGGCTTAGAGATGCCATCAGGATGAATTGGAGATGGGCTTGAGATGGGCTTAGAGATGCCATCAGGATGAACTGGAGATGGGCTTAGAGATGCCATCAGAATGAACTGGAGATGGGCTTAGAGATGCCATTTGAAATATTTGGATGTGATGATGTTCTGTATGTTGTTACTGGATATCAGTACTAGGTCTTTGTATAGGCTGTCTCTGAATCATTTATGCAACATGATTTGATTTGTTGAATGGACCAATAGAAATAAATCTTGTGATGATTATCTCTTCTGGAAATATAATTGGATTAGGGAATGGATCTTTGTACGGATCGTTTGCCTATTCTCCAAGGTCAAAAGAACGTCAGGATTAGTTCTTAAGAGTCAAAAGAACGTCAGGATTTGTTCTTCTGAAAAAGTCTTGAACAATGGGCCAAAAGAGCGTCAGGATTTGCTCTTAAGGGTCAAAAGAACGTCAGGATTTGTTCTTCTGAAAAAGTCTTGAAGAATGGGCCAAAAGAGCATCAGGATTTGCTCTTAAGGGTCAAAAGAAC
Source organism: Lathyrus aphaca (assembly GCA_963966055.1). Lineage (NCBI taxonomy): Eukaryota > Viridiplantae > Streptophyta > Magnoliopsida > Fabales > Fabaceae > Lathyrus > Lathyrus aphaca. The sequence goes on along the minus strand of OZ014524.1, from coordinate 239,563,553 downwards.
GTCAGGATTTGTTCTTCTGAAGAAGTCTTGAACAAGGGGCCAAAAGAGCGTCAGGATTTGCTCTTAAGGGTCAAAAGAACGTCAGGATTTGTTCTTCTGAAGAAGTCTTGAACAAGGGGCCAAAAGAGCGTCAGGATTTGCTCTTAAGGGTCAAAAGAACGTCAGGATTTGTTCTTCTGAAAAAGTCTTGAACAAGGGGCCAAAAGAACGCCAGGATTTGTTCTTCTGAAAAATGTCTTGAACCAGGGAATGAATCTTTTTACAGACCGTTTGCCTGCTATTCAAGGGGCCAAAAGAACGTCAGGATTTGTTCTTAAGGGTCAAAAGAACGTCAGGATTTGTTCTTCTGAAAAATGTCTTGAACCAGGGAATGGATCTTTTTACAGACCGTTTGCCTGCTATTCGAGGACATCTGGAGTAGTGTATGGATCATTTCTGACCCGTTGTAAGTTGTTGATATTGTTTTACCTGCATATAACTATCCTGCAAGGGAAATATTAGTTTATGCATTATGTATGCATGCATAGTATGATGCACCTAAGTAAATGTACTATATGTTATGGTATGATGTAAATGATGTATGTATGCATCATGCAACTTGAAGCGTCTGGATATCTTCATATAACAATTGCTGGCCAGGGAAAATAAATCCCGATTTGTTGCTGAAGAATATGAGGAATTCGTCTTGTTTGATAATATAGTGAAGAATATGAGGAACTCGTTCCCGTCTCGTTTGATAACATAGTATTCATAACCTTCTGTCTTCGTTCGATAGTAAGGTATCCATAACCTCCCGTCTTCGTTCGATAGTATGGCATCCATAACTTCCTGTCTTCGTTCGATAGTATGGTATCCATAACCTCCCGTCTTCGTTCGTCGTACTCCTATTGAAAGAATAAATTCCCGACTATCCGTCTGAGGATAAAAGAGATGGATATAAATTCCAGGGGAGATGTGACTCGAAGTATTTATGAAGATGGATTTGCCCTACTAGGGGATTTGTAGCTGTCTTGTGGGGATGAACCGGCGAAGCTTCATTGAATTCCTTCCCTCGTTCGTCCTTAGTAAATACTATTACTGCATTTTCATGCATTTCTGGTAAACATCAATCATATTAAGCATTTATGCATTTCTGGTAAACATCAATCATATTCAAAAGCATACATACATTCAAACACAACCCATGGACGTTTCACTTATGTAAATAGGGTAAAAGTAAATCTGGATTCAAAGATGGAATTTTATTTATATCACAAAGTGACCCGTACATAGGTAAGTTTGTACACGGAGACAGAAATCCTTATAAGAGGAATTCGTCGTAAAATTTTACAAAACAAGGAAAATCAGCTATGTGTGAAATAATCCTATTGAATTTCAATTCTACTATTGCCATTATCTTCAAGTATCTCATCTTCTTCCGTCGAGACGGAAACGATTCGATTGATCTTTATCTATTCGAGCTTGAGTAAGTAGCACAACTGGTTGTAGTTTCATGGGTGATCCAAACGACACATAGTCATACGCTTTAATCCCTAACTTTTTCCTGGATTGCCTTTTCAGATTTTCAATCCACCGGGATACCCTTTTTTGCCCAAGCCGCCTTTTCAGGTTTTCGACTTGCCGGGTGTACATTTTTTTTTATATATATCCCTAATTTTTGCCCAAACCCTTTTGGTTCGCCGGGATGCCCTTATTTTTGCCTAGGCCAGTCAACCTAGCGGGTCTCTTTTTATGCGTAGTATTTTTTAACTATGTCTGCGTTTACAGGCTGTGGGAAGTCTTCACCATCCATAGTAGTAAGTATCATGGCACCTCCTGAAAATACTGTCTTGACTACAAATGGTCCTTCATATGTAGGAGTCCATTTGCCCCTAGGATCACCCTGTGGTAGTATGATACGCTTGATTACCAAGTCACCAGCCTGATATACCTTTGGCTTAACCTTCTTGTTGAAAGCCTTGATCATTCGTTTCTGGTACATCTGGCCATGACAAACTGCTGCTAACCTCTTCTCATCAATCAAATTTATCTGGTCAAGTCGAGTCTGAATCCACTCATCTTCATCCAAGCCTGCATCCTTCATAATTCTCAAGGAAGGAATCTGAACTTCAATGGGCAGAACTGCTTCCATACCATATACTAAGGAGAATGGGGTTGCCTCTGTTGAAGTACGTATTGTAGTACGATAACCATGAAGAGAAAATGGTAACATCTCATGCCAATCCTTGTAAGTAACAATCATCTTCTGTATAATCTTTTTAATGTTCTTATTAGCAGCTTCTACTGCCCCATTCATCTTTGGACGATACGGAGAAGAGTTGTGATGCTTAATCTTGAACTGCATGCAGAGATCAGTAATCATAGTGTTGTTCAGATTAGAGCCATTGTCAGTAATAATCCTTTTAGTGATGCCATACCTACATATGATATTATTCTTAATGAATCGAGCCACCACATTCTTGGTAACAGATGCAAATGAAGCTGCCTCCACCCACTTAGTAAAGTAATCAATAGCAACCAGGATGAAACGATGCCCATTAGAAGCAGTAGGCTTGATCTCACCAATCATATCAATGCCCCACATGGCAAAAGGCCAAGGATCAGTCAACACATTCAATGGTGATGGAGGTATATGTACTTTATCAGCATAGATTTGACACTTGTGACATGTTCTGGAATGTTGATAGCAGTCGGCTTCCATGGTAGACCAATAGTAACCTGCTCTCAATATCTTCTTTGCCATAGTATGACCACTAGAATGAGTGCCAAAGATCCCATCATGCATATCTTCCATAATTTCAGTTGCTTCCTTCTTGTCTACACAACGAAGCAAAGTTGAATCATGATTGCGCTTGTACAGAATGCCATTACTCAAAAAGAACTTAGCAGAAAACCTCCTCAGAAACTTCCTATCCTTGACAGATTCCCCTTCAGGGAACTCCTGGGCTTCAAGATATCTTTTCACTTCATAGAACCAAGGCTCCTCCTCTGCTTCTTCAGTGTCAATCTTATTGCAGTATGCAGGCTTCTCAAATCTATCAACAGTAATCTTGGGAGCTTCATCATCACAAATCCTTAAATTTTAATGCTATGAGGGTGTTCTTGGACATTTTGGAAAGCTTAAAGAGTCCTCTAACCAACCCCATTGGTTTCATGTCCATATCTTTTACCATTCTCAAGTTATGCTCTTTTGAAGTTGTTGACTTTTTGTTGACTTTCAAAAGGACCTATAATGTCTTAGCTCATACCTTCCAAATGAAGCATTTTTGGGCTTGGCTTGTGAGACACAAAGTTGTAGAGAATTCAATTTACTTCAAAATGAGCTTTGGATGGGAAATATTTGATGAAGCATGTGAAAGTTATGGCTGGTCAAAGTTCAGTTGACTTTTCCTATGAAAACCCTAATTTAGAAACTCCTAATTCTTGATGATCTGAAATCTCCTTGATGAATCATGATCAAACCTTGATCAAATGATGAATTTTACTTCATATAATTGATGTTGGAAAAAAATCATGAAGTTTGACTTTGATTTGACCACAGTTGACCTCAGTTTGACTTTTTAACTACTTTGACTGATTTTAACCTATCTGATCATCTGACTGAGCAAACCTTTGAGAAAAGTCTTGAAACTTGTCATGGGGATTCTTAAACACATATAAGATATTATGAAGCTCACTTGAAGTCTTGGAAGTCCATTTAGCCTGATTAAAGTCAAAACCCTAGTTTAGGATGCATTGCTTAGGAGGATGCATCGTCTGAGGGAATTGTCACATCTTCTGACTAATTGTGAACTTTGTGAACCTTGTGAACCTCATGAGATGTATTTTGAACCTTGTGAACCTCTTAGTACACAAAGTCTTGTCTTGTGAGGGCAAATTTTTGGGTGCAACAATACCATCAAATGATTCCTATGACAATCAAGGATGGGGTGAATGGAAACACACCGGGTGGACAAACACTACTACTCGCTTTGCTCTCCTCCATCTCCTCCTCCGTCTCAACCGCAACAAGATGATCCTTCTTGAATCAGGGCTATGCTCCAAAATATTCAACTTCAACAGCAAGCTTACTACATAACTCAGACTGAGAGATACACGGAGATTGAACGGCGTTTAAATGAGCAAGATACCGCTTTTGCCGATTATGTGTCCATTCAAGACACTCGGTACACCGCACTTCAGGATCATTTGGTTGCTCAGGACACTGCCTTCAACTCTCTCAACAACAGTTTTCTTCAGTTTACCGAAACCGACATGGATGACTCACAGCCCATCACTTATCGTCACCGTTACTCTTCCACTCGGGATCGTAATCCCAACCTTGATAGAATCATTGCATAATATGTATTTGTGATTATTATGAATGTTATTTATGTTTGTTTTGTATGAACTCCTATTTCTCTTTGATTCAATTGTTCTGTTTATTATCACTATCTTTACTCGCTTTTCCAAATCGTGTGTTTGTGAATGCATGTTTCTATTGCAATTAGTTTCTCATTTGAAATTTGGTTTTGCATGCTATTTCCATTGGTGGATTAACTCATATGTTTCATCTTCTTTTTGATGTTGTCAAAGGGGGAGATGATATTGATATTGATAGTATATAAGATCGGGTCACATAATCAGGGGGAGCTTTACACCAACATCTGGCGATTAATTCATCAAGTTTTTGCCATCATCAAAAAGGGGGAGTTTGTGTGACATGGCATGATTTTAATGTGTCAAAAACTTGGCATGATTGAAAGCTTAAGTGGTTCTCTATGAAAAAGCAAGAGTTGGCAATTTTGGAAAAATGAACTGAATGAGCCGACTCAAATTCATCAATGAGCCGACTCATTCAATGTTAATTTGGTGCCAAACGCACGGGTTCCAACAGGCTGCCTGAAGCATCAATTTTGGTCGACTCATGGGTATGGATGAGCCGACTCAAAACCCTTCATGAGTCGACTCATCAAGAAGTCTTTTCTTCTCATTTTCTACGGGTCTCAACAGGCTTCCTCTCTGTTGATTTTGGTCGGCTCATCTGGTATTTTGAGCCGGCTCATTTAATGATTTGAGTCGGCTCATTACTGTGTTGACTCATTTGTTTCATTTAATTTTTCCCTCTCTTATGTTACTTTCTCTAACCAATATAAATAGTTGTTTTATTTCATTCGAGAGGTGAACAAGGAAAGTGAAAGATATACACATAGCTCTCTTCATCTTCTTCATTCTTGCATCAATCAACAATCACACACAACAATCTTTGTTTGATTTCGGTGCTTGTTTCGAAGATAATGCTCATCGTGAATTAGAGTTTCAAATTGGGTTTAGAGTGTGTGGGTTTTCGTTGGAAAAATCTGAAGGGTTTTCTCCTCCAAGATCATTGAAGATTTGGGGGTTTTGCACATATTGATCATTCGTAGATTTAGCCGAGTGAGGTAGATTGAAGATCAAGTTGATCGTTCTCTCATATCACGGTAGACAGAGGATTGCGAAGGTCTTTGTGGGTTCACAAGTGTTGCAGAAACTCAGTCGTGCTCAAAGTTTGGAGAATCGTGAATTCTTGCAAGAAGGGAGCAATTAATCGAAGGCTTTCTCGACACGCGTGGAAGACTTGATTCTACTTTGGATCAAGGGACAAGAAGAAGCTTTGACAGCATATTCAATGCAGTTTGGTTTGTTGGTTCATTAATCTCTCTTCTTGTAAAACAATTGCGATTTAATAAAATTTCCCAATTCAATTTCGAATTGGGGGCAGAGTACTTCGAGCGAGGACGACGAAGGAACTGCCTCAACAAATTCCTTGTGTTCTTTTCATTTCACGCATTTTACTTTTATTCATATTGATATTGTGTGCTTGAAAATTCTGGTGTATCAAATTAGTGCATTCAAAGTGTTTGATAAATTGTTACACTCAAAAGTGATAACTATAGTGGGTAACATTCTGCACTATTTGATACAACAAAATTAATCTTGGTGTGTGCACTCCAAGTGTTTGGTAAAAAGCCTAACCACACATAATCAATTTGATTGTGCTTAATTTCTTCTCCATATCATTGTTAAGAATAGTTTTATCAAGTGCTGAATTATCAAGTGAATCATTTGTGCAATATTAATTCTTCTAGTCAGCATTTCATTCCAATTGGGTTTTACGCATATCCGATCTCCGGTGACTTCTAATTTGAACTAGAAGATTTTCCGGGAAACTTCCGCAATACTTTTTCAACTTAATTTTGAAAAGTAAATTTTAAAAAGGGATCTATTCAACCCCCCCTTCTAGATCCGCGCTATCGTCTAACAAAAAGATGGCATGATAAGCGTTTATCTAAGAAAGAATTTAGTGTGGCAAACGTTGTACTTTTATTTAATTCTAGACTTAGACTATTCCCAGGAAAATTAAAATCTAGATGGGCAGGCCCTTTTGAAATTACGAAAGTGTTTCCTAGCGGAGCAATAGAGATTAAGGGTAAAAATAGTGAACCGTTCACAGTAAACGGACAACGATTAAAGCAATACCATCTGTAACACCTTAATTTTTGCCCTAATATTTCTTTGCATCTCATCTGCATTTTGCATACAAACAAGATCGCACTGGTTGCACGGTTCTTCTCGGGTTAGGATTATGCCTCGCAGGGAATCATCGTTGTCTTTAATTGTTTTATTTGATTGTGTTTACTAACCATTGATCAAAATCCAAAAATATTTTGTTTCCTTTTGCTAACTTTTTTTTTTCAGGAAGAGGAACCATATAAAAATGCCAAAAAATAGCAGTCCTGCAGCTCGAGTAAATTTCACAAAAGTCGAAGACGATCCGCAAATAATTCAAAATTATCAGATCATGGATTTCCCATGTTAATTGATTCATTCAAAGGATCTCCAAGGTTCACGTGTTTATTTCTTCGACGTACACAAGAATCAGGCCGAAACAACCAAGCAACTATTTTTGAACAAAAAATTCAAAATTCAGCTTGGTTAACCGGTTAACCAATGCAAAATTTGAATTTTTTATTTCAAATTCAGCACCCTTAGATCATTGATTTAATTGGAATATTCTAAATCCATTGGTTTCTGATTTCTCTACATCACTTTGATCATTTCCTACCATAAACCCTCACTAATCACCACTCTTTTCCATTTCCCACCAAAATTCTAATTACCAAACCTAAATTCAAATTACCAAAGCAAGCCCCATTCCACCAAATTTCCATACCTAAGGCCTTTAAATAGGACCATAATTTCATTCATTCCACAAGCTTTTGATAGCCACAAAACCTCTTGCAAAATACTCCCTCAACACCAAATTCTCCAAAGCTCATTTTTCTTTCTTTTGAAGTTATCAAGAATTCACATTGAATTCTTGATTAACTTGAGCTAGACCTTCATCCTTTCATTCTTTTTCTCATCAATTTCAGTAGATCTAAGCTTGTGTTGGTTCAATTTGAAGAAAAGCTTTTCGTAATTCATCTTCCTCCATAAACCCATATTCACCATCAACATTCAAGATGTAGATCTTTCGTGCTTTTGTTTCTAGATCCTTCGGATCTTTATTTGTTGTTTGATTGCAGGGAGTCCACTGTATTTTGGTTTTAAAATTCGTGCAAATTCAGATCATGATCATCCAATGTTTGAGAAAAAGTTTCAAAAATGGATCATGCTGAATTTTATGCATTTTTCAGCATCTGGTACAGCGTTAACTGGTTAACCATTTGGTTAACCGGTTAACTAGTTTAAAAATAATGCAATTTGTCCAAAATATGCTTGCGTTAACCGGTTAACCAATTGGTTAACCGGTTAACACAAGTCAGAATGGTGTTTTTGGCTTGTTCAAGCCCCTTTTTGGTTCCTCTTTCTTCTTCTTCTTCCTCCCTTTTATTTTTACCTTGGGAAGCATTTTTGGGAGTAATTCCTCTTTAATTTCAATGGACTTTGGGTGTAGATTAGAGTAGTTAATGTTCATTAATTCAAAACTACCTTTAAGTGGATTATTCAATTCATTTAAGGTACTTTGCATTAGTGATACATTTTCATGCTTGAATCCACCAAGATGAGTGATTGAACTTAAGGAGGAAGAATACCATAAGTACGGCTCAATTTGGTATTCATCTTTAGTTTTGTGCGGTATCGCGTTTGGATAACAATTTACATATCGTTTATCTCGCATGCATTAGCACTAACATTATGCACCTTAATTGGTGGTGGCCGGCCTCATTTGTAGGGTAATTACTTCGTAAATTACTCGGGGATTGCTTAACATAGACCTAAATGTGTCCCGACTTCGGAATAAAAATCTAATTGGGTACTTACACTTTCGTGGACCGGATCTCTTGTTGATCGCGTAATCCCAAAGTGGTTAATCATATTGCTTCAAGAATCGAGACTTGTGAATTTTTGATGCGTAGGTGCTTTGGGTCTCCCAATCGCCTTTCAAATTTCATTGAATTCGGTTCGGTTTGCCTTAATTAATCGCTATAATGTAAGATGCTAAGCGGATCCGGTTGCCTTCGATTTTGGTTACTTTCCTTTTTGGTTGTGGTTGATTAAGTGCACCATACCATTATTATGTGAATATTATTATACTATTACTAATATTAATATTTTAGATTCTTGTATTTTTATTTCTTTTGTTACTAACATTTAATTTCTTGCATTTTTATTGTCTTTATTCTATTTTGCTTTACTCATCCATATCATGTTTATTATTTGCTCTTATTATTTGTTGATTGATTTTCTATTTGTCCGTTTGGACACAAAAACATTAATAAAGGATTAAACCTCTAAAAAACTTGTGATTTTAATTTGTGGACTTTTGGTTACTATCCTTAGCATTTGGAGTGGAGATTTGGACTTAGATTCTTAGGACACCTCCTTTGCCTTGATCTTCAAAAAGTTGGATTTAGCCTTTATTTGGCCATTGGCTAGCTTATAAGGATGGAACTCTTATGCTCATAATTTGGAATGTCATCAAGTTTGGTTAGATCTTTCTTCCTTTATCTCTTTATTTTATTTTCTTAGGATAGTCACTTCATCTCCTCCCCCTTCTTAAATTTTCAAATCTTCTTCCTATTTTCAAAACCTTCTTTGTTTTCAAACTTCAAACGTTTTCATAAATCAAACCTTGACTTAGGTCAAGCGATTTTACCTTTTCATTCCATTTTCTTAATAAATGTTAATCCATATAAGCATATCGAAATTTTCTTCTCAAAGACTTTTAAAAATCCAAAACTCACTCAATTGTTTTTGTGCCTTCGTGCACTTTTCTTTCCATATGTTTAGATATGATTCATTCTTTCTAGCGGAATTATTCACTAAAGAATGACGACTTATCTTTACATTTTAAAATCAATTCAACTCTTTGTTTCTTTTCAAATTTTGTACCACGAACTACGAGGTTTTGATCTCGCATTGCACTTTGTGGGTACGTAGGCATGAGGCGTTAAACCTCTTCAAACACAAAAATGTAAAAAACGTTTCTCTTCTCATCTCTCCAATCTCTTTCAAACAAACCATTTTCAAACCAAAAGCGGTAAATTTTTCAAAGGGCTCCCGTGGAGTACCACGGACATTTTGGGTGCGTAAAACCTTCCCATCGTGTAACCTGTCCCCTTACCTGTTTCTCTGATGTGTTTCTTTAGCTTTCTTGCTTTTAGATTCATTAGGTTTTATTCGCTCTTTTTCCCTTTTCCTTTTGGAATAAAATAAAAGCGCGGTGGCGACTCTGTTTACCTTGAGTCAAGTTAACTAATAGCTTACACTCATGATTTTACCACTACAGAAAAGTGGCGACTCTGCTGGGGAGTAATCTCTAAGTGGATTCGGCCTACTTTGATTTATTTACTGCTTTGGTTTGATTTGTTTGTTATTTGTTTATTCTGTTTCGGTTTTGGTGATCCTCTGAGTGAGATAGATTCTAACCCGGATCTGAGTTAAACTTATGATAGGACGGCGATATTCGAAGCGATAAGCGATGGAGTAGTCCAAATCTATATCAATTTGATAATCTCCACTCGGTTAGGCTCTCTTGGACTATCAATGTCATGATGAGTAATCATACGTGGCATTATTTTCCGACTTTGAGCTGATCATACTGAGGACCGTAGAACCCTTAACCCATCCAAGCCAATTTAGGAACGTAGTGCGGAAACTGTCTGGGTGAAAACCTAAGGTGGTTGTCATGCGATACTACACTCGGACGAGGTATATTTTAAGAATGTTATCGGTTGGGGAGTAATCCAACGTACCGATGATATTCTAAAAATGGCTGTTAACTCTGGGCACCTCTGTTAGCACCCTTTTGGTTTTCTGCAGGTACAATGAAGACAAAACCTTAGTACTTACTTTTGTGGGTTGGTGTTCTGTTACCTTGACTTCATGCTCGTGACTCGGAACCTAAACCCGTGTGCTTTGTGTGATCTTGTATGTGGTTGTTGCATACATGCCATCATGCATTCATGAGCATTGTTTTTGAGGTTTCAAGGGACTCATAAGGAACTTTTGCAAAATTTCAGATGTCTATGGTTATGATTTTTGAAAGAAGGAACATAAAGAAGTACACCTTCAAGAATCCTAATATAGTGGAGTTGAGAAGGCTAGGAGCATTGGTTGTTGATACCCAGGAGTTCCGGAAATGTTGTGGGAAGCTCTTGTTTATTTTGGATACCGATGTACCAGAGGGGATTCTCCCTACCTTAGCTCAATTTTATGATCCGTTGCATCATTGTTTCACCTTTCCTGATTATCAGCTTGTGCCGACCTTGGAAGAGTACTCTCATTGGATGGGTCTTCCTATTTTGGACAAGGAATTTCTTTTCAGTGGTTTAGAGAAGGAGCTTACTATCAAAGTCATCGCCAAAGCCCTTTTTCTTAAGGAGTGCGAGCTTAATGGGAAGTTTCTTCCAAAAGGGAGTGTTCGTGGTATTAATGCTAAGTTCTTGATGGGGAAAGCTTCTACTTCATTTACTTTGGGTCATAAGGATGCATTTGAGGCTATTCTTGCATTGCTCATTTATGGGATTGTCTTGTTTCCTAACTTAGATGGTATTGTGGATGAGAATGCCATTCAGATTTTCTTGAAGAAGAATCTGGTGCCTACTTTGCTTGGAGACATGTATCATGCTTTTCATTATAGGACCTCCAAAGGTGATGGAGAAATTGTGTGTTGTGCGCCTCTTCTCTACGGGTGGTTTATTTCGCACCTACCAAAGTCCAATGTCTTCAAGGACAATAAAGAGAATCGAAGATGGTCTCAAAGGATTATGTCACTTTCTCATAAGGATATGACATGGTATTGTTCTCATTATGATATTGGAGTGCTTATTGATAGTTGTGGAGAATTTCCTAATGTACCTCTTCTTGGTACACGTGGGGGAATTAGTTACAACCCTATTCTTGCTAGGCGACAATTGGGATATTGTTTGAAGGATATACCAAACAACCTTTCCTTATCTCGTTTCTTCTTTCTTAATGGTGCAGATCATGTAGAAATGAAGAAAAGGATTGCTCATTCTTGGCATGCGGTTCATCGGAAAGAGAAAGGTCAATTGGGAAGACAACACCTTGCTCCCTCCGAGTGTTACATCCAGTGGGTTCGATCTAGGGCTTCCAAGCTCAAGATGCCTTATCCACTCGAGGAGCCTTTGTTTCCTATATTACCATTGTCTTCTTTTCTTCCTCCCGTTGATGAGAAGGTGGCTCTTTAGGAAGAGTTGGACAAGACGAAGAAAGAGAAAGAAGAATGGCTACTTGAGAAGACTACGATGCAAGAGCAACTGAAGGAGAAGGATGATCTCATTGAGTTACTTGAGCGGCGTGTTACGAAGAGGCCAAGAGAGGTTTTATTTTTCTCTAGTACTCCATATACCATTCCTCCTACATCTGGTGCTTGGAAGGCCATTGTTGACCAGTTGGTGAAGGATAAGGAAGACATGGAAGATCGGTACAAGAAAGAGATTAGGAGGATTCGCATGAAGTATCAGCTAGGATTCGGATCTTCTTCAGATATGATTCCCTAGGTCTAGTTTACTTTTCTTTCATGTATTAGGATTGTTGAGGCTTGTACTTTACTTGTGATCCTTACTTTGATTTTAATGAGAATGAGTTTTTTTTAAGTACTTCAAAAAGCGTTTCTTTATGAATATTACAAGTTATCTTAGAGTCCTTTGAAATCTTTGCATTTGCATACACATACCATGCATCATACCCACATTTGTCTTGCTTTTTGAGTGTTCTCCAGGGATCTTATGTTGTTTCTTGGTCTTCATTTTGTTCTCCTGTCAAGCTGACTCACCGATTTGATACTCGAGCTAATTGGAAGAAGATGATGGAAACCCTACAACAAGAGAATCGCGAGCTGCGCGAGGAGGTTACATATCTGAAGGAAAGCTTGGAAAGAGTTTCTGCCATGATGGAAGGATTGGTGGCTGCTCAGAATCAGCCACCTCTTCCTAATTCTCCTGTTCAGAATATAGTCATCTCCGAGATTGTTACTGCATCAATTCCTATTGAAACTGTCATTTCTCCTCGCTATCGCATGCCTTCTAGCATACCTTGGGGCATGCCGGTTGATTTCATTCCTGCTGGTTATCATATTCCTCCTCCTGAGACTAGTGCATTCAATACCCTTCCACCAGTGATGACTACTCTTCCTCCAGTTATGACTACTGCACCGCCTGTGATGCACACTATTCCGCACCATGATGAAATGATTTACCATGCTGAGCCCAGTGAAGGCGCTGGAGTGATTGAGAGACTTGATGATTTTCAAGGATGCTTTGCTGAGATACAGAAGGAGATGAGAGCCTTGAAGCATAACGATTTGTTCGGAAAAGATGCTTATGATCTTTGTCTGGTCCCTAATGTTAAAGTTCCGTACAAATTCAAGTTGCCTGAGTTCGAGAAGTATAAAGGCAACACTTGTACTCTGAGTCATTTGACTATGTATGCTAGGAAGATGTCTGCTCAGACAGACAATGATAAGCTGCTGATTCACTATTTCCAGGATAGTTTGACTGGTGCAGCCATGAGATGGTATATGAGTTTGGATAATAGCCAAATCAAGACTTTCAATGATTTGGGAGAGGCTTTTGTGAGGCAATACAAGTATAACATTGATATGGCACCAGATAGAGATCAACTTTGTGCTATGTCCCAAAAAGACAAAGAGACTTTCAAAGAGTATGCACAGAGATGGCGCGAGCTAGCAGCTCAGATTGTTCCCCCCTGGAAGAGAAAGAAATGACGAAGATCTTCTTGAAGACTTTAGGTTCTTTCTATTATGAGAGGATGATAGCAAGTGCTCCTTCTGATTTCACTGAAATGGTGAATATGGGGATGCATTTAGAAGAAGGTGTCCGTGAAGGACGGTTAAGTCAAGAGAATAGTAATGGCTCAAGCTCTAGAAGGTTCAATTTTGGTAAAAAGAAAGAAGGTGAGACTAATGATGTGTCTCATGAAAGTTATAGAAGGCCTCGTGGTCGTGAGAATCACCATCCGCAGCATGTAGCTTCTGTAACTCCGATGATTAATGTGGCTCCAACTGTGCCAACAGTTCCAAAGTACCAGTCTCGTTATCAACAACCTTCTATGCAACAGAGTGGTAGTCAACAGGTTCGGGCTAAGCCGAGTTTTTATCCCATTCCAATGTTATATGTGGCCTTGCTTCCATCTTTGATTGCAAAGAATCTTGTGCAAACACGTTCTCCACCTCCAATTCCAGAGACTATCCCATGGTGGTATAAGCCAGAGGCTCGCTGTGCTTTTCATCAAGGTGCCCCGGGGCATGATGTTGAGAACTATTATCCATTGAAGTTTGAAGTACAGAAATTGATGAGGAACAATGTTTTGTTTTTCAATGATGTTAATCCAAATGTGAAGACAAATCCACTTCCGAAGCATGGTAATACGTCTGTGAATATGGTTGATGGTTGTCCTGGTTTATTCAAAATTTATGAAGTCCGCCATATTCGAAAGTCTTTGGTTGAGATGCATGCTTTCTTAAGTGAATATCACGATATTGATCATGATTATACTGGATGTTGCATTTGCTCGGTGAACCCTCGTGGATGCATGATTTTTAAGAGAGACATTCAAAAGATGATGGACGATAAGTTGATTGAAGTGACAGCAAATAGAGATGAGTATGAAAATGAAGTGAACGTTATTATGCCTCAGTTCAATATTCCTGAGAGGGTTGTTCCTGAGAAGGTGGTTATTTCTTTTGATAGCCGCAAATATGTTGTTACTCCATTGGTGATTAATTTGCCTGGTCCAGTGCCATATGAGTCTGATGTCATACGACTCATAACAAAGGGAAGCTCCTTGAAGCGTCATCAACATTGCCAATACCTTTTATTTCTCAATTTGTAACAATCTCCTCATTTTAGGGGATTTGTTTCCTTGACTGTATCTTTCCAATTCAGGGCACACGAATTAATAAAATCAGATTTCCAGTCATGCTTCGTTTCGTACATTTTATTTTCATTTGCAAGAATGTCCGATGTCTTTAAGATACTGATTGCATAAATATAGATGCTCCTCTTCTAAAAAATACGTGCTTGCAGGAAATATACCCACTCCCAGAAGTGCCTAAACTCCTATGATGGAATCCAGTAAGGGATGCCTCGGGATTGCTTGTGCGTTTCTCTGACTTTTCAGGATTGCAGGTATTCAAAGCACAGCATGGGGCATGCAAACTCCCCCCAGCAAATTGGAAAATCATTATCTACTCAGTCTATCTCCTGATTAGCACCGGAAATGCTTTCTCCCCAGCTGAGTTCCCAGTCATCATCCCTCCTCAGCCAAGTACAAAAGCCAGGGAACCATCTCCCCACAGAGTCTCAGCCTCTGTCCAGAGAAGCAATGCCGGAAGATCTCACAACAGAGTGACGAAAGCTTCTACAAACCCCGGCTGGGTCCCTCATTACCAGAATAGGTCTATCAGTGACCTATATCCCCAAGCAGAGTCCCATATGTCAGATCTACCAATGGTCTCTTTCCCAGCTGGGATGTCCACTTCAAGCCGATCAACCAGAGATCTTCGCAGCAACGGGGTCCGAATCCCGGATCGGTACCTTTGCATAATCATAGCATTCGCATCATATTCTCCCCGCAGAGCGTAGCATTCCGTATAATACGGGGCATTACGACAAAAATCAAACATATTGCATAATCATGAGCCATGTTATGAATCAAGCACTTGTGAACACTAACGATCCATCAACGATGTACAGAAAACCCCCTAGATTCCCCGGCAGAGAGCCAAAGCACTTTCCCTAAAGAAACAGATACTGCCTGACACCCGTCCGTGTCATATCCCCAGTAGAAGGCCAAAGCGTCCTCTTTGCACTCACAGATACAGATATCTATACAAATTCCCCGACATCCGTCCGTATCAACATAGCTACCTAAACACTTTGTAAATCATACACTTGTTTATATAATATACCCTTTGCCGACACTCGTCCGTGTCACTCTCCCCAGCAAGTTAAACACTCATCTGTACACCACTCATACTTATTACTCCTGTTTCACTCATACAGATACTCGTCCGTATCTTGTATATACCACTCAAATCCCCTCAGATTCGACACTCGTCCGTATTCTTTGTTAAACAGTTGATACTCGTCCGTATCATCATCTCAGAACATGCGTCAAGCGTTTGTTTCTACCCGATACTCGTCCGTATCATAGTCTTAAGGATGCTCGTCCGCATCTTTAATCCATACACGTGTCAAACACTTATGACTTCTTGAATTTAGACACTCGTCTGTGTCTACTATTCCCCAGAAGAGTCCCCTCAGATTTGATACTCGTCCGTGTTCTTTGTTAACCAGTTGATACTCGTCCGGTTCATCATCTCCGAACATGTGTCAGCAATTGTTTCTACCTGATACCCGTCCGTATCATAGTCCTAAGGATGCTCGTCCGCATCTTTAGTCTATACACAATACCCAAACACTTATACCTCTCATTCCTTGGATATAGACACTCGTCCGTGTTTACTTGTCCCAGCAAATCCCAGCAAATTATTTCCTTTCTATCTAACATTCGTCCCATGTCATGATATCCGTTTGGCAGCCGTACCCTGCCAGGTGATTGTCCTTCACCTTTGGATGACCGTCCCTCATCCTTTCCCCAGCGGAGTCTCTATTTCATTTGAACCCCTTCCTATCTGGAATTCATCCAATGTCATGATATTTTAGCAGCCGTACCCTGCTAGGTGATCGTACTTCACCTTTTGATGATCGTCCTTCATCGTTTTATCCGATGGCCGTCCCCATTATTGATCTTGTTATCTGACATTCGTCCTATGTCATGATAAACCCCGAGAGCAGCCATACCCTGCTAGGTGATCGTCCTTCACCTCTTGATGATCGTCCTTCATCATGCTTATCCGATGGCCGTCCCCATCGTCGACTTTTTATCCGGCATTCGTCCTATGTCGTGATACTTTCGGCAGCCGTACCCTGCCAGGTGATCGTCCTTCACCTTAGATGATCGTCCCTCATCTTATCCCCAACAGAGCAGCCGTCCCCTGCTAGGTGATCGTCCTTCACCTTTGATGACCGTACCTCATCATCTGTCTTTACCCATAATCCCCAGAGAGTCTTATATCTTTGCTTGATGGCCGTCCCCATCGTAATCTCTCATATCCCCAGCTTGTCGGTCGTCCCCGTCATTGCTCTTTCCCCAGCAGTCGTCCTCTGCTCGATGGCCGTCCTCCGACGCCCGCACTTTATAATTATACTTTATTTTTCTTTTACAATCTATATCCCTTTTCTTCTTCATTCTGTGAGTGCAAATTTTGGACTGTCTTTGGTATTCAACCACAAGTTATCTTGTTTGCCTGTTAAGCCGTTGCTTACATCCTGCACAGCTAACTTATGCTTGAATAGGGGCAGCTGTAAACACCCCAAATTTGCCCTCACCCATTCACACCATGGCTTGTGATCTTTTCATATGCATAAGTTCAATCATGGCATCTCATACCACATTTTTGATTCACTGCATTGCTTCTAAGTCATCTGCATCTAGGGTTTGTGATCTGAGATATCCAAGAGCTATTTGAGCCACTCCAAAGGTCATCAATCACTTCAAAGGGGTCCATGTATGTTCAAGCATCATATTATATCCCCATAAAGTCAAGAAAGTCAAAGAATCACAAGAACTGAGAAAGACATGGAAGCAGAGCCAGGCTTGACTGCACAGATGACCTAGAATTAGGGTTTTGGTTTCAGAGGCCATAACTCCAATTTTTTTGGTCATTCTTGTTTTTATTGGTCTCTATGTGGTATAGGGATCATGCATATCAATTTTCATAAAGAAATTCCATGGGGAAGGCATCTGATCAAGAGATGACTTCTTGGGCAAGTCAGTGTAAAATCAGGGCATCTGAGGCCCCCAATGACCCAACCAAGGGGTGTTCTTCATCATTTTGATTGTGTATGATCTTTATTTGATCATATAAGATGTTAGAAGTTCACAAAATTGAAGAATTTCAAGCCATTTGCGAAGTTGCCTTTTTGGGAAAATGACTTGTAATGGAAACTTGCCATTTTGGGAAACTTTTTCAAACCTTTCTTTTTGATTCAAAAATGCCTCAAATGAGAAAACTTTGGTCATGAAAGTTGTAGAATGGATCATTCCCTTTTCAAAAAGTACAAGAACTCATTCTAATTCATTTTGGATCAAAAGTTATGGCTTGTCAAAGTTGGAAAAAATCACATAAATTCAAGTTATGTACCAAAGAGGCAAAGTTGCAAAACCACTTGCCAAGGCAAATTGAGACCTCAAAGTGACTTCTAATCTTTGCACAAACATAAACCAAAGCCTAAAATTCAGAATGCACCAAAAGTTTGGCCATTTTCATGACTTATGGATCAAGAAACTTCAAAAGGGCCAAAGTTGGACAAAATTGCAAAACCTATGATAAACCCTAATCCACTTGCTGCATTGCTTCTAATCAAATTCCATGGTTCTCCCTAAACTTAGATAAGCCAAGCCATGCCCCTATCACAGCCTCACACTTGCCCATACCTCAAGTACACCTAACTTGGACTTTTTTTGCAAAGAACCCATACCAATCAGCCTGTGCCACACCAACTTCTCTGACCTCTCTAGTTGTGATAAGTGGACCAAATGCAACATAACACACCAGATACACAAGCCTGAAACACTCTCCAAGCCATAGTTCCAAGTTTATGCCTCTTATGCATTTTCATTCGAAACACATCACACAAGCATCAAACATAAAAATAAACTTCATAGGATCACTCAGCATGCTCCCCTGATCATTTCCCTGCCCTCATTCATCCCTGAAACCTCCCCAAACTGAAACACGATTCCTTCCCCTCTCTGAACATAACTTCTTCAAACTCACAAACCAACCATTTAAAACTCCAACCAAGCTTCATAACTTCATCAAGAGGAGCATTGGGACCATTTTGAGGCAAAGAGGCAAGCAGAAAGCTCCTGGACTGAAAGCTCAATCTCAGGTAGCATGATGAACAAATTTTCCAGAACTTTGATTTCTTGTTAGAATGTTGTTCTATATGTTACCCTGATCATGGGGATCTATTTATTTTTGAAAATGAGCCAGAAACAAGCATGTTGTGATGTTCTGAAAGTTTGCCCGTAAAAATGTTTTTGCTTGTTTCCTCTGGTTCACGAAAAATAAATGTTGTTTGTTTTAGGGTTTATGTTTAGTGATGTTCATAGTTTGATTCTGGAGAGTTTTGTGAGGTTTTGATGCGTTTTGAGAGAGATTGAGGTTTTGGCTTGCCGGAGAACATGACCGGAACACTGTTCCGGTCATCTGAAAGTCATTAGGGCTTCTGATTAGGGTTTAATCATAATTAGGCAAGTTTGAATGTGAGCCGTTCGTTTGCACGCCAGGTCAATTCCCGCCCCTGTGAGTTTGAATCTCAGCCATCAGATTGGCTGACTTTCTCTTTTTTTCATTTAAATTCATTTTATTTTCATTTGTTTTTGCATTTATTTGTACGAATTTTTAAAAATAGCTAAAATCATCTAAAAATTATGAAATTTTTTGTCAAGGGTCTTATGAATTTTCAGAACACAAAAATATTTTTATTTTTATTTTTTGCATTAAAAATTATTTTTAAATCATTTAAATGTTTATTTTTAATTAATTAATGAAAATTAATTAATTAAAAATACATTTAGGTATTTAAAAATCACAAAAAATTCACATAGCATTTAGAAACATTTAGAAACATTGTCCAACCCTCAAACCAAATTTCTTTTTTGTTCTTGATGCCTTTTGATCATTTTCATTGGATTTAATTTCATTTCAAGGCAATATTTTGTTTCAAACTTCAAAAATTTCTTTCTGCCTAACCATTGAGAGTTGGATAATGATTCTTTTTGCATTGCATCTTGTATAGCATGTAGTTTATAGGATAAAATTGGTTTGATTTGATCTTGCATTTTCAATTTGTTTAGGATTTTTCTTGATAAGGTGCCTTAAAACCCTAGCAATCTTAGGAAATTCATAACTTCCATTAGGTTAAGAGTTGGATCCCCTCCTTTGGGCAGTGAGTTTGTATAGGTTTAGGGTATCTTTGATTGCATTTTCAATTTTTTATCATGTCATATGCTTCTGATTTTGGATTTTTGCTTTGCATGATGCATGAAACCCTAATTTGTGCTTCCCTTTGCATCCATTTCTCATTTGCTTGCATCTAATGACTTGCCATGACATTTTGTGCATCAACTTGATCCATAATACATCTTAGGACATATTAGAATCATGTTTGATCATTGCATCTTTCATTTGCCATGTTATATGTCCATTGCATTCCATAACTTTTCATGAACTTCCATGGTTCAAAGCATGCCTCATTTGCATTCTCATGCTTGTATGATCATTCTCATGCCTTGCCTCATGTTTGCATCATCCCTTAGCATCATTAACTTCATGATCTTGCTCCTGGTTTTGGTTTGCATCATCACATTTTATCTCATTTGCATACTAACCTTTCAGGTGGTAAGTTGTTTTGAGAAGTGAATTTGCCTTCACTTCTCATAATCTCTTCTCTTTCCTCTCTTGCATCATTGCTGCATTTTATCTTTGTATTAGAGTGAGCTTGCTCATTCATGTTCTCTTCCTATCTTCTTTCTTCAAGCAACTTGTCTTCTTAAGTGAAGCAAGTTGTTTTGCTTCTTGCTCCTTTCATCTGCTTCTTTCCTTGGTGGTTCTTTGAAGATTCTTTCTCTCTTAAGCCTCATAAACCCTAGGAACAACCAAGCATGATCACAATTAGGGTTTGATTAGTCCCCCATTTAGTTTTTACCTTTGTGTCATCTTTGAGTCTCCTCTTCTTATCTCATAATCAAGGACTAAACCCTAAAGGTTTTAAGGCTTTGTGATTAAGTTTATGCCTGTATCCTTCTATTAGGATGGAGGGTATAACTTTAATCCTAAGTGTCAAACCCTTAATGTGTTTAAATCCTTTAATCAATTCACTTAATAATCATCAAGACATTAAGCTTGTAACTTGGGCCTTGTATTAGGGTTCTAATTCTTCCTTAATTGGTTAAGAAGGACTAACCCTAGTGTTAATGGACAAGTCCCCCTCAAGTTGTCTTACCAACCATAAAACTCACTTCTTAATCTTACCATTAACTAAAATCCACTTTAATAAAGGCTTTGTTTTGTCATGAGGTTAATCCCTAATCATGGATTAAGTTGAGGAGCTTTCCTCAGCTTAAATGTTCTCATCTATTATCCTTCTATTAGGATGGTGTAATGAGTCCATTAAATCCTTGATTATGGCTTAAACTCATTACTCAACACTAAACAAAAACAACAAAAACATCTAAATAAATACAAGTAGGTTAATGATCTTAATCCTACATCATGGTGAATAAGTGTGAGGTTCTTACTTCATACTTAAGGTATTCTCATTACCCCTAATCAGAGGGAAGATGTGATGAGTTTACTAACCCTTGGTTTAGGCTTAAGCTCATTAACTTATGACAAATAAAAAAAAAGCAAATAAAAGACTGAAAACACAAAAACAAACAATAATCGTCTCCTTCGGGATTCTTTACTCATCATCTTCACTCATAAACGAGAAGTTGCTTCTTCCGTCTAATGCAAGACAGTTTGCACCTGAGCCAGACAGATCATACACTTGAGCATAGGCAAGCAAGCAGTTCACAAGTCAATTTATCTTTCAGTCTCTTTGTGTCGAACTACGGTGTTCTGACTTCCTCATTGTAAACACCCCAAATTTGCCCTCACCCATTTACATCATGGCTTGTGATCATTTCATATGCATAAACCCAAGCATAGCATCTCATATTACATTTTTTATTCACTGCATAGATTCAAAGTCATCTGCATCTAGGGTTTGTGATCTGAACAATCCAAGAGCTTCTTGAGCCACTCCAAAGGTCATCAATCACTTAAAAGGGGTCCATGTATGTTCAAGCATCATATTATAGCCTCTCAAAGTCAAGAATGTCAAAAAATCACAAGAACTGAGAATGGCATGGAAGTAGAGCCAGGCTTGACTGCACAGATGACCCAAAATTAGGGTTTTGGTTTCAAAGGCCATAACTCCAATTTTTTTGGTCATTCTTGTTTCTATTGATCTCTATATGGTATAGGGAGTATGCATATCAATTTTCATGAAGAAATTCCATGGGGAAGTCATCTGATCAAGAGTTGACTTTTCAAGCAAGTCAGTGCAAAATCAGGGCATCTGAGGCCCCCAATGACCCAACCAAAGGGTGTTCTTCATCATTTTGATTGTATATGATCTTTATTTGATCATAGAAAAAGTTGTAAGTTCACAAATTTGAAGAATTTCAAGTCTTTTGCAAAGTTGACTTTTGGGGAAGTTTGACTTTTAATGAAATTGCCATTTTAGGGAACTTTTTCAACCCTTGCTTTTTGATTCAAAAATGCTTCAAATGGAAAAATTTTGGTCATGAAAGTTGTAGAATGGATCATTCCCTTTTCAAAAAGTATGAGAACATGATCTAATTCATTTTGGATCAAAAGTTATGGTTTGTCAAAGTTGGCTAAAATCACAAAATTTCAAAGTTTCCACCAAAGAGGCAAAGTTGCAAATTCACTTGTCAAGGCAAATTGAGTCACCAAATGGACTTCTAAACTTCACAACATGATCATACAAGACCTAAAAGTCAGATTGCACCCAAAGAATCACACATTTTTATGGCTTATGGAGCAAGATTTTTCATAAGGAGCAAAAGTGAACCAACTTGCAAAACTCATCATAAGTTACAATCCACTTGCTTGCTGACTTGCTGATCAATCCTAGGGTTCTCCCCACATCATGTTGCGCAGGACACACCTTTTGTCCTTGGCTAGCAAGTAGCCCATGCTTTTCTTACACAACTTTGACATTTTGGCAACTTGAGCCATACCTATCACAAAAGCACACATCACCTCATCTGACCTATCACATTTGTTTATGCAAATCAAAAGCAAGCAAAAGCATACAAAACACAAGCCTGAAGCACTCTCTAACACAGCATTCTCATTTTCACCTCATCTTGCAAAAACATTTGAAACTGCTTGCACAAGCCACAAACACAAAAACTAACTTCACAAACATGCTCAACACACTTCACTGATCACAAAGCACCCCTCACCATAGCCTGAAACTCAAAGAATCAAAAACACGATCACCACCTGCCATTGAACAGAACTTCTTCCATCTCCCAAACCATCCATTATAAACTCCAAACAAGCATTGAAAGCTTCTCAGGAGGTCTATTGGAGCTGATTGAAGGCAAGAAACCAGCCAGAAAGTGCCAGAATCCAAAGCTTCAGTTCAGGTAGCCATCTCAAACTTTTTTTCCAGAAACCTCATTTTAAGTTCTTAAAAGCTTCTATGCACTCCCCTGATTATGAATATGTGTTTACTTTTGAAAATGGTTGAGAAACCAGGATGTATGAATGCTCTGAAACTTTTTGCCCTAAAAATGTTTTGATTCGATTTGACTGATTGATGAATGAAAAATGATGTTTGAATGGGGGTTTTGATTCAGTTTGGCATGGGGATGATTTCTGGGTAGTTAGTTTTCGTTTTCATGAAGTTTTGAAGATTTTGGCAACTTTCAGGTGAGGGTCTTGCCGGAGAAGACGACCGGAAGTCTTCTCCGGCCACCTGAAAGTAATTAGGGCTAATCCCTGTAATTAATGAGAGTTTGAATTCTGAGCGTAGGATGAGTTGACTGGCTTTGACTCCCGCGTGAATGAACGCACCAGATCTGCCACTTAACCCTAATTCAGATTAATTAGATTAATTAATTAGGTTTAAATTTGAATTTCCCAGAATGAATCCTGGCCTTCCAATCTCGCGCGCGTCAATTCCCTCCCTTTTTATTCAAACCCTGTCCATTGGATGCGTTGACTTCTCCATAAATCCATTTTATTTTTCATTTTTATTCATTTCTTTCTCCAATTTATTTAAAATAGTAAAACAATTTTAAAAATTCTGAAAATTTTTGTACAAACTTTTATTAATTTTCAGAAACCAAAAACATTTTTATTTTATTCTTTTGCATTAAAAAATATTTTTAAATCATTTAAAAGTTTATTTTTAATTAATTAATGAGGATTAATTAATTAAAAATACTTTTAGGTATTTAAAAATCACCAAAAAATTCATGAAACCTTTAAAATCATTTAGAAACATTGTCCAACCCTCAAACCAAATTTCTTTTTTGATCTTGATGCATTTTGACAATTTTCCATGGAATTAATTCACTTTCAAAGCATTATTTTGATCCAATGTTCAAAAATTCATTTCTGCCTAACCATTGAGAGTTGGACTTTGATTCTTTTTGCATTGTGTTTTGCATATCATGTAGTTTGTAGGATTAAATTGGCATGAATTGATCTTGCATTTCCCATTTGTTTGACATTTTTCTTGTCAAGGTACCCCAAAACCCTAATAAACTTAGGAAATTCATAACTTTCACTAGGTTAAGAATTGGATCCTCTCCTTTGGGAAGTGAGTTTGTATAGGTTTAGGGTTCCTTTGAGTGCATTTTCAATTTTTTATCATGATGTTTGCTTCTGGTTTTGAATTTTGTTTCATACATTGTTCATAAACCCTAATTTGGGCTTCCTTTTGCATTCATCTTGCATTTGCTTGCATAACATGACTTGCCATAGCATTTTGTGCATCCATTTGATCCATTAGACATCTTAAGACATGTTAGAAGTATGTTTGATCATTGCATCTTTCATTTGCCACTTTGTATGTCATTTGCATTTCATAACTTTTCATGAACATCCATGGCTCTAAGCATGCTTCTCTTGCATCCATATGTTCATATGATCATCCCCATGCCTTGATTCATGTTTGCATCATCTCATAGCATCATTCTCATCCCATATATGCTTCTGGTTTTGGTATGCATCATGCCATTGCATCCCATTTTTCATTGCATTGCTTTCCTTTCACTAACTTTTCAGGTGGTAAGCAACTTTGAGAAGTGAATTTGCCTTCACTTCTCACATTTCTTTTCATCTCTCTTATGCATCATTGCTGCATTTTAATTTGTGTTTGAGATTGAGCTTGCTCATTTTTCTTCTTCTTACTTTCTTTCTTCAAGTGACTTGTCTTCTTAAATGAAGGAAGTTGCTTTGCTTCCTTTGCTCCTTTCATCTGCTTCATGGTGGTTCCTTTGAAGATCTTTCTTGTAAACCTCACAAACCTTAGGAACAACCAAGCATGACAATGATTAGGGTTTTAATTAGTCCCCCACTTAGTTTTACCTTTGTGTCTCTTTGAGTCTTCTCTCCTCATATCATAATCAGGGACTAAACCCTAAAGGCTTTAAGGCTTTGTGATTAAGCTTATGCCTGCATCCTTCTATTAGGATGGAGTGTATAACTTTAATCCTAAGTGTTAAACCCTTAATGTGTTTAAATCCTTTAATCAATCCACTTAATAATCATCAATACATCAAGCTTGTAACTTGGGCCTTGCATAAGGGTTCTATTTCTTCCTTAATTGGTTAAGAAGGACTAACCCTAGTGTTAATGGACAAGTCCCCCTCAAGTTGTCTTACAAACCCTAAAAATCACTTCTTCATCATATCATTAACTAAAATCCACTTAATAAAGGTTTTGTTTTGTCATGAGTTTAATCCCTAATCATGGATTAAGTTGAGGAGCTTTCCTCAGCTTAAACATTCTCATCTATTATCCTTCTATTAGGATGGTGTAATGAGTCTGTTTAATCCCTGATTATGGCTTAACCTCATTACATAACACTAAACAAAAACAACAAAAACATTTAAATAATCACAAGTAGGTTAATGATCTTAACCCTACATCAAAGGTGATTAAGTGTGAGAAGCTTACTTCACACTTAAGGTATTCTCATTACCCCTAATCAGAGGGAGGATGTGATGAGTTTACTAAATCCATTGGTTTAGGCTTAAGCTCATTAACTTATGACAAATTCAAAAAGCAATAAAAGACTGAAAACTCAAAAACAAACAATAATCGTCTCCTTTGGGATTCTTTTCTCATCTCATTCACTCACAAACGCGAACTTGCTTCTTCCGTCTAATGCAAGACAGTTTGCATCTGTGCCAGACAGATCATACACTTGAGCATAGACAAGCAAGCAGTTCACAGGTCAAGTCATCTTTCAGTCTCTTTGGGTCGAACTACGGTGTTCTGACTTCCTCATTGCACGAGAGGATACGTAGGCATAACTTAACAGTTATCGAACAAAAGTCTCTGTATATTCCCCCTCCTTCCAGCATCATTCTTTAAGCCTCATAATCTTGAGCATTTCATCTTTATTCCTTCACTGACACCGTACATTTATTACACTTCACATCCTTTTTACACTGACACCTGTACATCCTTTTCCAGCTTTGATACACAAATTGCACTGACACTACCCCTTTAAAACACAAATCTATTAAGCGTGGATCCCGTCGAGTACGGCGGACAATCTGGGTGCTAATACCTTCCCAGGTTGTAACCAACCCCCTTTCTCAGTCTCTTTGGTTCGCAACCGTCTTATCCATATCTTTCTATGTTCATGCAGCATTACCTTTCCCCCGGGATAAAAATGCCTAGCTGGCGACTCTTTTCATTCCCTGTGAGTTCACTCCTGTGTGTTCTCACACCCTCCTTTTCGCCGACCGTTCGCGTCTGTACCCCATTTGACCCGGCTTCATTTGGTGGGAGCGACAGCTTGGCGACTCTGTTGGGGAAGCTTATACTGTAACCAGGGCTTCTGGTTCTTTTTGTGGGTTCCTCCTAGCGCTTGATTGATTTGTGTTTACTGGGGTGTTATGTGCTAATTGTGTTTGTATATTTATTTTGTTTTTTGCCTTATGTACAGTTGTTTTACTGCTTTCTTTACAGCTTTACATATATCATAATGTCATACTGTGCTGGTTGGATCTGGTTTTGTTGTTTTGGTGGGTGGGTGTTCTATTGAGAGTTTAAGGTCCTATACCTGGGACCTGAGTGACACCTAGGCTAGAGTGGCTCATGTTCTTTCCCATTCCATTTCGGTCTGGTGCGGGAATATGAAACACGGTTCAGATATGGGTTTCTTCATGAGAACTCTGTGCTACAGATTTCCTGTAGTGCTAGGGCTATCTGGGAAGCCTGCTAAGTCTGGATGACCTTTATTATGACCTTCAGAAACTGAGGTGAATTAGAGGAGGATCTTTTATGGTTATTGTAAACACTGTACCTCCGGGTTAGAAGTGTTTACACTTCTCATAACTGATCCAAGTCTGAGGATCCTTGTTTTAGAACATCACCTGTGAGGGGGGTTGGGTTGTTTACAGGTTTGCAGGTACCCTTGACCTCAGCATACCCTGTTACTATGTTTTGATTAAGAGTACTCCATCTTGGAACAGTTCTTGTGATTTTTAACCCTGGACATGTGACTCTTTATTTGAGTCCCCCACCTTGGTTACTGGACTTATGAACCTCCATCTGGATTTCTTGAAACATACATGGACTTATATCAAAGCAGTAATCAGATCCAACTTGTTCACAAACCCTTGCATATCATTTGCATACATCATCATTGCATCATTTAACATTTGCTTATTTGTTTTTCAGGGTATCCGTACTATATTTTGGCTTGGTTTTGACCCCTTCATCTGCATAGACCTTCCTGCTTCAGCTACTGTTATCACCAGCATCTACCTGTCAGTGGCCCATCTTCAGTATTATTCTCCATCATCAGCATTTGTTTCAGCTCTTCTTCAGTAGCATGGCACCCAAGAAGAGCAATATCTCCTACCATTTCTTTGAGCCTGAGTTAGCTGGCATCAGGAAGATCCAGGCCCTGATTACTCCAGACCATATACCACTATTCAGAGAACATTATGGAGGCATCCTTGATGTGGTTATGGATTTGGACCCTTCCC
The DNA here is from genome assembly GCA_963966055.1 of Lathyrus aphaca. Classification (NCBI taxonomy): domain Eukaryota; kingdom Viridiplantae; phylum Streptophyta; class Magnoliopsida; order Fabales; family Fabaceae; genus Lathyrus; species Lathyrus aphaca. Next base: position 239,536,154 of record OZ014524.1, on the reverse strand, counting down.
AGAGGAGCTTGATTCATACTTGCTTGCAGTTCTATGATCCCTCTCTGAGGTGCTTCACCTTTCAGGATTTTCAGTTGGGGCCTTTATTAGAGGAGTATTCATCATTGGTTGGTGTACCTGTCAGGGGTGGAGTCCTCTTCAACCCTGAGATGGCTTTTCCTAGTAATGAAGAGTTGGCAAGAGCATTGTATTTGGAACCCTCTCTGATTGGACAAAACATGACTACCAAGGCTGGAATCTCTGGTCTACACTTGGATTTCTTGACTTCTCAGGCCATCCTGAAGGCCTCCTTGGGAAAGTGGAAGGCAGTCTGTGCTTTGTTAGCCCTCAGCATATATGGGGTTATACTTTTTGCAGATGAGCCTAAATTTGTTAGCAAGAGTGCCATTCACCTTTTCATTCTGAGGAACCCAGTGCCCACCTTACTGGGAGATTTCTACTACTCTGTTCACCAAAGGAATGAAAAGCAAAGAGGAAGATTAGTGAGGTGCTGTGCTCCCTTGTTCCATACCTGGCTGCTCAAGCACTTGCCCAAGACTGATGCATTCTTGAATCCTCACCAGCAGAAGAACTGGGCTAGAAGACTCATTGCTTTGACCTCAGCTGACATCAGGTGGTGTACTCAGAGCACCAAGGGCAGGGACATCATTACTAGTTGTAGGCAGTTCCCCAATGTACCCCTGATAGGAGTGAAGGGTTGCATCAACTACAACCCTCTGCTATTCAAAAGACAATTGGGCTATGCATTGGTCCACCCTCCTAGAGCACAAGACTTGGCTGAAACCCTTTATTGTGAGATTAAGCCTAATCTGGCCATTGTCAGGCAAGCGTCCTGGGCTTGGGACAATGTCCAGACCAAAGGGGTAACCATTCTTGGGAGATGCAACAATGTGGCCTCAGCTCAATACTATGAGTGGTCTCATGCCAGGGCACAAATTTCTGGGATGCCCTTTACCATTGGGGATGCACCTGGGCCATCCACAGCACCACCTCCTGCCACTGTCAGCTTAGAGGAGTTTGAGAAACTGAAAGAGAGAAATGAGAATCTGACTCAGGCTCTACAGAAGACCCTCTGGGAGAGGAGTGATGGTCGCTTGGACATTGAAAGGTTAGAAAAGCTAAAGGTGGAGCATCTAGCCAGAATTGAGAAGTCAGAGGATTACATCAAGAAGTCAAGGGTTGGAGAACAGATTTTGAAGAATGCCTGCAAGGAGGCTCAGTTCCAAAAGGCCAGGACTGATTTATATCTGAAGGAGAGTCAAGCTAGGTGGGTCAGGATCACCGAAGCTCGTACTCAGGAAGATAAAAGGACTCAGGACAAGATTGAGCAGTTGGAGGCTAATGCAAAGGAGCAACAGGAAGCCCTGCTAGCAGCCCAGAGAGAGATCTCAGAGTTGAAGATTAGAGCTGGTGTGAAGAGGTCAAAGGACCAGAGTCGACACAAGAAGCTAACTGCAGCTGTTACTACCAGGAATCTTCTCATCAGGAACCTCACAGAGCGTCCAACTGATCCTGTGACTGAAGCACTTCTAAAGGAAGTTCAGGAGGATGAGTTTGGTCTTGGTGTCTGACTTTTGCTTGTTGTTGCTTTCATTTCATTGTACTTTCCTTTTTATGTTGTATTTTGACCCCTCAGGGGGCATGTATTGTAAAAAGAAACAAACTATGTATCATTTACTTTTTGAATATATGTGTTGGTTTGTTTTATCTGAGTTCTTTCAAGCAACATCAAAAGCATCTTCCTCAGGGGTCTGGAAAGGTCAAAACCAAGTGCCAAGCCGGGTACCTTGGAAACAAATAAGCATACTGCATTGCATACTAACCTTTTGTCTTTGTTTTGTAGGTTTTTGTTTTGTTTTTGTTACTAACTTTGTTGTGGTTCAGGAACTATTGCTCGACGTCGGGTGTTCCCACTCAACCGTCCACACAGATATCCAACCCGCCACAACCTTCCGGGTATACAGATGGACCAGGTACAACAGGATCTTACAGAGGTCAGGGCTCAAATGGCCAATGAGAGACTGGAAATGAGGAATCAGATGACACAGTTTATGGAGGTGATGAATGGTTTGGCTCAGAGCCAAGAGAGATTAAGGGCTTTAGTAGAGAGGCAGACTCAGGAAGACCCCATCTAGGGACTGGTGGGACAAGCAACAATGAGAGGGTTTAGCCTCATATCAACCCACCTGTATTTGGACCCCACCTTCATCCAGAGATCAACATCCCTGCTAATGTACAAGGGAATGCTACTACAGGTAGAGTGCAGCAAGAAGACCCCCAGGAAGATCAGTTCACAGTGATAGGAGCTGGGGATGAAGCCTATGACAGAAGGCTAGATGAAATTGCTGAAAAATTAAGATCCCTGGAATCTCAAAACTCCTTGGGTTTTGATGTTATGGACATGGGCTTAGTGGACGGGGTCAGGATTCCCCACAAATTTAAACCACCGTGCTTTGAGAAGTACAACGGGACTTCCTGTCCACGAACCCACTTGCAATCCTTTCTGGGGAGGCTGAAGGCATACACCATGGATGAAAAGCTATGGATGTTTTATTTTGAGGATAGCTTAACAGGAGCTTCAAGGGAATGGTACTCTCACTTGACTAGAGCAACCATCAGATGCTGGAAGGACTTGGCTGAGGCCTTCATTAGACAATACCAGTATAACTTGGATATGGCTCCCAACAGGACCCTCCTGATGGGAATGTCACAATCATCCAGAGAAAGCTTCCGGGAGTACGCCCAGAGGTGGAGACAGCTTGCTGCTGCTGTCCAGCCACCCATGTCGGAGAGGGAGATGGCCGACAAGTTTATGAACACCCTCCAAGGGACATACATTGACAGGCTAGCTGCCTTTTCTTCTACCAGCTTTGCGGATGTAGTTATAGCTGGAGAAAGAATTGAGAGCCTATTGAAGATGGGCAAAATTTTCGACAACGGTGCAAGCTCTTCCAGCAACCCAAGGAAGCCTTTTGTGGGCCCAAGAAGAACTGGTGAAACTAATGCAATCCACACCAGCAGGGGCAGACCCCAATATGTTCATAGGTCTGTGGCAGCTGTCACCATTCCCGCTCCAATTCATCCACAACCAGCATACCAACCTCAGCAACAACCCCACTACCAGCAACAAGCTCAGTATCCACCTCAGAGAAATTATAACAACAACAACACCAACAACAACAGTCAACAAAGACCATTTCAACAGAGACCATCTCAGGCCAATAGGGTGATTGATCTGATACCTATGCCCTATGCCACATTATTGCCACAACTCCTAAAACTCAACCTGGTTGAGATAAGGACTTTGGCACCTCCAGATCCTGCCAGTCTACCCAGAAATTACGACACCAGCGCCAGATGTGCTTTTCACTCAAATGCACCCGGCCACAGTACAGAGAAGTGTAGAGCTTTGCACATGAAAGTACATGATCTAGTGGATTCCAAAGCTCTAAACTTTGCGCCTACACCAAATGTCAGTAAGAACCCTATGCCCAACCACGGAGGACCCAGAATCAATGCTATTGAGGATGGTAAGCCATCTTACTTGATAACTAATGTGGGGCAGATCCGGACACCCTTGGTAGAGATTAAAGCTCAACTCCTTGAATGTCAAATGTTCCCTGGATGTGAGCTAGGATGTGCTTATTGCAACATTTCAGTAAATGGTTGCGACAACTTGAGAAATGGCATAGATGGTCTCCTCTAGAGTGGCCTGCTTCAAATCACAACATCAATTCCCACAAATCCAGCAATCTCCTTAACAACAATGCCCGAGTCTTCTACAACTGCAACAACTATTGTTCTGAACAACTCTTCAATCTCATCAACAAATGCTTCATCTGTCACTTCAACTGACCAAATATCAGCAAACATCCCTTCTACAACTTCAATACCCCTTCATTCAGAATCTCCTACAACAACAACACCCATCCAGTCAACAGTGTCTCCTACAACATCAACAACAAACAATGAAAATGTCTCAACGGTTACAATTTATTATGATCCTGCAAATGATTCTGCTTATAACTCACAAAATGCCACTCCTATCAGAGCACCAGTTACAATATACTATGACCCACATACCATCGTGGTCCCTTCTGCAACTGCTATCAGTCCAGTCACTATCACAGTGCCTGGGCCAGTACCTTATGAAAGCAGTAATGTCATCCCTTGGCATTACGGCTCTGATCTATACTGCGAAGGACAGAAAATCACTCTTGAATCATCAACTTCTTCACCACAAATAGACAATGTGGGGGGAGGCGGAGGCTTCACTCGAAGTGGACGTCTCTTTGCCCCACAAATTCAAAGACCCAGTGCCGAAGCAGAAGCTGCTGCCAAGGCAAAAGGGAAGAGTATGGTGCAAGAAGAACAAATTGTTAAAGAAGCTTTGAAAACACCTTTTGATCAAGAGGTTGATGAATTCATGAGAATCATCAAGAAAAGTGATTACAAGATAGTGGACCAGCTTCACCAGACACCTTCCAAGATCTCCATCCTATCATTGTTAATGTGCTCCGAGGCTCATCGGAACGCACTACTAAAAGTCTTGCACGCAGCTTATGTGCCAGAGGAGATTACAGTCAATCAGTTAGAGGCTGTGGTTGGAAATGTTAACGCTAGTCATGGACTAGGATTTACCAACACTGATTTGACTACGGAAGGCCGCAATCACAACAAGGCTTTGCACATTACCATGGAGTGTAAGGGTGCAGTTCTTTCCCATGTACTGGTAGACACAGGGTCATCCCTCAATGTCTTACCTAAAAAAGCCCTTGTGAAGCTGGAGTATGAAGGATTGGCATTACGTCCCAGCAACTTGGTAGTGAGAGCCTTTGACGGTTCTAAGAGATCAGTTCTGGGAGAAATTGAGTTGCCTATAACGATTGGCCCACAAACTTTCAAAACGACCTTCTACGTGATGGACATTCAGCCGGCCTACAGCTGTTTGTTGGGTAGACCTTGGATTCACGCCGCTGGCGCAGTTACGTCTACCCTTCACCAGAAGTTAAAATTCGAGTGGGAGGGCCAAGTCGTTACTATTTGTGGAGAGGAAGATATCTTTGTTAGCCATTTGGCTACATACAAATACATTGAGATGGATGGGGAGATCCACGAAACTATGAGTCAAGGGTTTGAGGCCTTGAACATAAATGAAACATCTGCTGTACCTGGAACCTCAATGACATCTTATCAACAAGCTCGGAAGGTTGTTGAAGAGGGGACTGCCCAAGGCTGGGGCAAGTTGCTACCTGTAGAGAAGAAGGAGGATAGATTTGAGTTGGGTTACAAACCAACTCAACAAGATCAAGCAGAGGCTGCTAAGAAGCCCAGTTCTGTCAGTGGGGGGATGCTCACCCCAGATGTCGTGAACAACTTGGAAGACGAGGATGAAAGCGACCGCAACCTGGAGAGTTGGATCCGTCCAAAGGTCCCGGGGAGAAGTATCTCAAACTGGTCTTCCCAGGGAATTATAAGAGTTACTCCTGTAGAGTAATTATTATTTCCTGTATTTTTAAGCATGCATCAAGTCTTGCATCTTGCCCAAGATGACAAGACTCATTTTGTAATCGGGCCATCTGTAATTTTGTGCAACAAGATTAATCAATGAAATATCAGACATCTTTTGCAAATGAGTCTTTTTTCTTTTACGCTCACTATTTTTTCCATTTTTCTTTTTGTACAAAAAATAAATGGCAATGTTTTCAAAATGACGACTTTATTTCACTTTTCTAAACAAGATTAAAATCAAATCACTAAAATGAACAAACTGAACCCTTGCAGAGAGTGCCTTCCAGACCGCACCGACAACAGCACGGCTATGACTTCGTATGACTTTGACAATCCAATCAATCAAGTGGATGAAGGGGTTGAAGAAGAGTATGAGCTTCCTGAAGAGCTAGCCAGGTTGTTGAGACAAGAGGAGAAGGTTATCACTCCTCATCAGGAGGAGGTCGAAACGATTAATCTTGGTACAGATGAAGACGTGAAAGAAGTTAAAATCGGGGCCTGCTTACAAGACTCAGTGAAGAGACAACTGATTGACCTGCTTCAAGAATATGTGGATGTGTTTGCTTGGTCTTATCAAGATATGCCAGGGTTGGACACCGATATTGTTGTGCACAAGCTGTCTTTAAGAGAAGAATGCCCACCGGTTAAATAGAAACTGCGTCGTACTCTCCCAGACATGGCAATGAAAATCAAAGAAGAGGTACAAAAGCAGTGGGACGCCGGGCTCCTTGCTGTAACTAGCTATCCACCGTGGGTTGCTAATATCGTACCTGTGCCTAAGAAGGACGGCAAAGTGAGAATGTGTGTTGACTACCGGGACCTTAACAGAGCCAGCCCGAAAGATAATTTCCCATTACCTCACATTGATGTATTGGTGGATAACACGGCTCAGTTCTCGGTATTCTCCTTCATGGACGGATTTTCAGGATACAATCAGATAAAAATGTCACCTGAAGACATGGAGAAGACAACCTTCATCACGCCCTGGGGCATGTTCTGTTACAAGGTGATGCCATTCGGACTGAAGAATGCTGGCGCAACATATCAACGGGCTATGGTGACATTATTCCACGATATGATCCATAAAGAAATCGAATGTTATGTGGATGACATGATTGCCAAGTCCCTCACTGAGGAAGATCACCTGGTAAATCTGCTGAAGCTATTCAAACGTCTGAGGAAGTACCAACTGAAGTTAAACCCCAACAAATGCACATTTGGGGTGTGATCCGGTAAGCTGCTAGGATTTATTGTAAGCGAGAAAGGGATTGAAGTTGACCCCGATAAAGTCAAAGCTATTCAAGAAATGCCTGCACCGAAGACGGAAAAAGAAGTTCGAGGGTTCTTAGGACGATTGAACTACATTTCACGGTTCATATCTCACCTTACAGCAACCTGCGAACCCTTGTTCAAACTGCTAAGAAAAGAACAAACGGTCAGGTGGAACGAAGACTGCCAGAAGGCTTTTGACAAGATCAAGGAATACTTACAAGAGCCTCCAATCCTTATGCCTCCAGTTGAAGGAAGACCTCTAATCATGTACTTGACAGTATTAGAAGAGTCAATGGGGTGCGTGTTGGGCCAGCATGACGAGTCTGGTCGAAAAGAGTATGCAATATACTACCTAAGCAAAAAGTTTACCGACTGTGAACAACGTTATTCACTGCTCGAGAAAACTTGTTGTGCTTTAGCGTGGGCTGCTCGCCGACTGAGACAGTATATGCTGACCCACACTACCTTGTTGATCTCAAAGATGGACCCAGTCAAGTACATATTTGAGAAGCCAGAACTTACCGGACGGGTTGCAAGATGGCAAATGATCCTCACAGAATATGACATCCAGTACACATCTCAAAAAGCCATCAAGGGCAGTGTATTGTCTGAATATCTTGCTGAGCAACCTATTGATGATTACCAGCCTATGAGGTTTGACTTCCCTGATGAAGACATCATGTTCATAAAAGCAAAAGATCATGAAGAGCCTGTTCACACTGAAGGGCCTGACCCGGAAGAAGAATGGACTATGATGTTTGATGGGGCTGTTAATATGAATGGACGTGGTGTTGGTGCAGTACTCATTACACCTAAAGGAGTTCACATGCCTTTCTCGGCAAAACTCACCTTTAACTGCACTAACAACGAAGCTGAATACGAAGCTTGCATTATGGGTCTTGAGGAAGCCATTGACCTCAGGATCAAGACATTGACTGTATTCGGAGATTCAACTCTGGTAGTTAATCAGACCAACGACAAATGGTACACACACCAGGATCATCTGATACCTTACAGGGATTATACAAGGAGGTTATTGAACTTCTTTACAACAGTCAAGCTTGAGTATATCCCTCGGGACGAGAATCAGTTTGCAGATGCTCTGGCTACCATTTCATCCATGATCAAAGTGCAAGCTGCCAACTTTGTACCTCAAATTTCAGTGTCCAAACTTGACAGACCAGCATATGTGTTCGCAGCAGATGTTGTCAAAGATGATAAGCCTTGGTTCCATGATATTAAGTGCTTCTTGGAGGATCAGATATACCCACCTGGGGCATCTTCCAATGATAAGAAGACATTGAGAAGGCTTGCTGGCAGTTTCTTCCTGAATACTGATGGTTCCCTATACAAGAGAAACTTTGATATGGTACTCCTCAGATGCGTTGATAGAACAGAAGCAGACTTGTTAATGCACGAGGTGCACGAAGGATCCTTTGGTACCCATGCAGGAGGACATGCAATGGCCAAGAAATTGCTAAGATCAGGATATTACTGGATCACAATGGATACCGACTGTTGTGCTTACGCCAGAAAATGTCATAAATGCCAGATTTATGCGGATAAGGTGCATGTGCCTCCCAATCCTTTGAATGTGATGTCTTCACCTTGGCCCTTTGCTATGTGGGGCATTGACATGATTGGCAAGATTGAGCCAACTGCTTCGAATGGCCATAGATTCATCCTGGTTGCCATTGACTATTTCACCAAGTGGGTTGAAGCAGCTTCGTATGCAAACGTTACAAGACAAGTGGTAGCCCGATTTCTGAAGAGAGATATCATCTGTCGATATGGAGTTCCCGAGAGAATCATTACTGACAATGGTTCCAACTTGAATAACAAAATGATGGCAGAACTGTGTCGGGACTTCAAGATCCAACACCACAATTCTTCTCCTTACAGGCCAAAGATGAACGGCGCTGTTGAGGCAGCTAATAAGAATATCAAGAAAATTGTGCAGAAGATGGTAGTCACCTATAAGGACTGGCATGAAATGCTAACGCTTGCCTTGCATGGGTACCGCACGTCAATCAGGACATCCACTGGGGCAACCCCGTATCAACTTGTGTATGGTATGGAAGCAGTCCTACCAGTTGAAGTTGAATTACCCTCCCTACGGGTACTAATGGATGTTAAGCTGAACGAAGCAGAGTGGGTCCGGTCCCGATACGAACAACTGAGTCTGATTGAAGAGAAAAGATTGGCTGCAATTTGTCATGGACAGCTGTATCAGAAGAGAATGAAGAAAGCCTTTGATCAGAAAGTCAGGCACCGAGAGTACCAAGTAGGAGATCTTGTGCTGAAGAGAATCCTCCCTCCTCATACAGACCACAGGGGCAAGTAGACCCCGAACTATGAAGGACCATTCGTAGTAAAGAAATTTTTCTCGGGTGGAGCACTGATGCTCAGCACTATGGATGGTGAAGACTTCCCGTCCCCTGTGAATTCAGACGCAGTTAAAAAATACTTCGCATAAAATGACCCGCTGGACACAAAAAACAGAATGTAAATCCAGGCAAAAATAGGGCATCCCGGCGAGTCAAAAACAGAATAAAAGACTCGGGCAAAAATAAGGGAAAATAAACAAAAATGTACACCCGCTGAGTTGAAAAGCCACATTGGACAACTCAGGCAAAAATGGGTATCCCGATGGATTGAAAACCCGAAAGGGCAATCCATGCAAAACAAGGGAATAAGCGAACAACTGCATTTTGAATTCGTCTGTATCACCTACAACTTGGTAAACCTCGAAAGGATCAAGCTTCTCTCAGAATCAGCCTTCTTCAGAAAGCAAGACGAGAAGAACGCCAAATGTCATACGAGTCATAGCAAAAAAGGAAGCTCCTTAAAGCGTCGACAACATTGCCAGCATTTTGTTTCTCAATTTGTAACAATCTCCTCCTTTCAGGGGATTTGTTTCTTTGACTGTATCTTGCCAATTCAGGGCACATGAATTAATAAAATCAGATTTTCAGTCACGTTGTCTCGTACTCTTTTATTTGCAAAGATGTATGATGTCTTTAAAAAATGATTGCATGAATACATATGCTTTCCTTCTAAAAATACATGCTTGCAGGAAATATACCTACTCTCGGGAGTGTCTAACTCCTATGACGGAATCCGGTAAGGGATACCTCGGGATTGCTTGTGCGTCCCTCTGTCTTTGCAGGATTGCCGGTATTCAAAATGCAACATGGGGCATGTAAGCTTCATCCCAGCAAGCTGGAAAATCAACACTCACTCAGTCTTAGCACTCAAAGTGTTTTCTCCCCAGCTGAGTTGCCACTTGTCATGCCTCCCCAGCCGAGGTACCAATCATTCTTCCTCCTCAGCTGAGTACAAAAGCCAGGGAACCACTTCGCCACAGAGTTTCAGCCTCTATCCAGAAGAGCAACGCATGAAGGAATCACAACAGAGTGACGAAAGCTTTTACAGACCCCAGCTGGGTCTCTCATTTACTGGAAAAGGTCTATCATTGACCCATTTCCCCAAGCAGATCATCTCGTCAGACCTACCAATGATCTCATCCCTAGCTGGGATGTCCATTTCGAGCAGATCAACCAGAGATCTTCACAGCAACGGGATCCGAATCCCGGATGGGTATCCTTGCATAATCATAGCATTCACATCATATTCACCCCACAAAGCGTAACATTCCGTCTAATACGGAGCATTACGGCAAAAATAAAACATATTGCATAATCATAAGCCATGTTCTGAATCAAACACTTGTGAATATTGACAATCCATCAACAATATAGAGAACGCTCCCCAGAATCCCCAGCGGAGAACTAAAGCTAAAACAGTTGCTTTGCATTCACAAACATCAGTATACACAATTCCTTGACGCTCGTCCGTGTCACCTTCCCCAACACAGTAACCTGAACACTTTATACTTGTTTATACTATACTTTCCTCTTCTCGACACTCGTCCGTGTCACTCTCCCCCAGCAGATTAAAACACTCATCTATATACCATTCATACTCACACTTATACAGATACTCGTCCGTATCTTGTATACACCATTTATATCCCCACAGATTCGACACTCGTCCGTGTTCTTTTTTAACCAGTTGGTACTCGTCCGTACCATCATCTCAGAACATGTGTCAAGCGTTTGTTTCTACCTAATACTCGTCTGTATCATAGCCATAAGGATGCTCGTCCGCATCTTTAATCCATACATGTGTCAAACACTTTTGTCTTCTTGAATGTAGACACGCTTTTGTGTCTACTACTCCTTAGAAGAGTCCCTTCAGATTCGACACTCGTCCGTGTTCTTTGTTAACCAGTTGGTACTCGTCCGTACCATCATCTCAGAACATGTGTCAGTATTTGTTTCTACCCGATACTCGTCCGTATCGTAGTCTTAGGGATGCTCGTCCGCATCTTTAATCCATACACAAACACCTAAACACTTATACCTTTTTGTTTCTTGAATATAAACACTCGTCCGTGTTTACTATTCCCCAGTAGATCGCCAGCAAAGCAAGCTTCTTTTTATCTGACATTCGTCCTATGTCATGATAAACCCTGAGAGCAGCCGTACCCTGCTAGGTGATCGTCCTTCACCTCTTGATGATCGTCCTTCATCATGCTCATCCGATGGCCGTCCCCATCGTTGACCTTTTCTATCCGACATTCGTCCTATGTCGTGATTTTTAGCAGCCGTACCCTGCTAGGTGATTCGTCCTTCACCTTTTGATGATCGTCCTTCATCATTTTATCCAATGGCCGTCCCCATTGTTGATTTTGGTTATCTGACATTCGTCCTATGCCATGATAAAACTTGAGAGCAGCCATCCCCTGCTAGGTGATCGTCCTTCACCTCTTGATGGTCGTCCTCCATCATGCTCATCCGATGGCCGTCCCCATCGTTGACCTTTTATCCGGCATTCGTCCTATGTCGCGATATTTTCGGCAGCCGTACCCTGCCAGGTGATCGTCCTTCACCTTAGATGACCGTCCCTCATCTTATCCCCAATAGAGCAGCCTTCCCCTGCTAGGTGATCGTCCTTCACCTTTGATGACCGTACCTCATCATCTGTTTATTTCATTTATTCTTTAACCCGATGGCCGTCCCCGTCGTGGTCCCTTTTCCTTTTCCTGATGATCGTCCTTCATCAGTTTAGCCCGATGGCCGTCCCCATCGTTGTTTACATCACTTTATGAACTTGATGGCCGTCCCCATCATTTTTCATTAGATCCCCAGAAAACCTTATAACTTTACTTGATGGCCGTCCCCATCATGATCCCTTTTAACCCCAGCATGTCGGCCGTCCCCGTCATTGCTTTATTTTTCGCACTTTTCCCAGTGTGTCGGCCGTCCCCGTCATTGCTTTATTTTTCGCACTTTTCCCAGCGTGTCGGCCGTCCCCGTCATTGCTTTATTTTCCGCACTTTTCCAGCATGTCGGTCGTCCCCGTCATTGCTCTTTACCCAGCAGTCGTCCTCTACTCGATGGTCGTCCTCCGTCGCCCATACTTTACAATGTACTTTATTTTTCTTTATAATCTATATCCCTTTTCTTCTTCATTCTGTGAGTACAAATTTTGGACTGTCTTTTGGTATTCAACCACAAGTTATCTTGTTTGCCTGTTAAGCCGTTGCTTACATCCTGCACAGCTAACTCATGTTTGAATAGGGGCAGCTGTAAACACCCCAAATTTTCCCTCACCCATTCACATCATGGCTTGTGATCATTTCATATGCATAAACCCAAGCATAGCATCTCATATTACATTTTTTATTCATTGCATAGATTCAAAGTCATCTGCATCTAGGGTTTGTGATCTGAACAATCCAAGAGCTTCTTGAGCCACTCCAAAGGTCATCAATCACTTAAAAGGGGTCCATGTATGTTCAAGCATCATATTATAGCCTCTCAAAGTCAAGAATGTCAAAAAATCACAAGAACTGAGAATGGCATGGAAGCAGAGCCAGGCTTGACTGCACAGATGACCCAAAATTAGGGTTTTAGTTTCAAAGGCCATAACTCCAATTTTTTTGGTCATTCTTGTTTCTATTGGTCTCTATATGGTATAGGGAGTATGCATATCAATTTTCATGAAGAAATTCCATGGGGAAGTCATCTGATCAAGAGTTGACTTTTCAAGCAAGTCAGTGCAAAATCAGGGCATCTGAGGCCCCCAATGACCCAACCAAAGGGTGTTCTTCATCATTTTGATTGTATATGATCTTTATTTGATCATAGAAGAAGTTTTAAGTTCACAAATTTGAAGAATTTCAAGTCTTTTGCAAAGTTGACTTTTGGGGAAGTTTGACTTTTAATGAAATTGCCATTTTAGGGAACTTTTTCAACCCTTGCTTTTTGATTCAAAAATGCTTCAAATGGAAAACTTTTGGTCATGAAAGTTGTAGAATGGATCATTCCCTTTTCAAAAAGTACAAGAACATGATCTAATTCATTTTGGATCAAAAGTTATGGTTTGTCAAAGTTGGCTAAAATCACAAAATTTCAAAGTTTCCACCAAAGAGGCAAAGTTGCAAATTCACTTGTCAAGGCAAATTGAGTCACCAAATGGACTTCTAAACTTCACAACATGATCATACAAGACCTAAAAGTCATATTGCACCCAAAGAATCACACATTTTTATGGCTTATGGAGCAAGATTTTTCATAAGGAGCAAAAGTGAACCAACTTGCAAAACTCATCATAAGTTACAATCCACTTGCTTGCTGACTTGCTGATCAATCCTAGGGTTCTCCCCACATCATGCTGCGCAGGACACACCTTTTGTCCTTGGCTAGCAAGTAGCCCATGCTTCTCTTACACAACTTTGACATTTTGGCAACTTGAGCCATACCTATCACAAAAGCACACATCACCTCATCTGACCTATCACATTTGTTTATGCAAATCAAAAGCAAGAAAAAGCATACAAAACACAAGCCTGAAGCACTCTCTAACACAGCATTCTCATTTTCACCTCATCTTGCAAAAACATTCGAAACTGCTTGCACAAGCCACAAACACAAAAACTAACTTCACAAACATGCTCAACACACTTCACTGATCACAAAGCACCCCTCACCATAGCCTGAAACTCAAAGAATCAAAAACACGATCACCACCTGCCATTGAACAGAACTTCTGCCATCTCCCAAACCATCCATTATAAACTCCAAACAAGCATTGAAAGCTTCTCAAGAGGTCTATTGGAGCTGATTGAAGGCAAGAAACCAGCCAGAAAGTGCCAGAATCCAAAGCTTCAGTTCAGGTAGCCATCTCAAACTTTTTTTCCAGAAACCTCATTTTAAGTTCTTAAAAGCTTCTATGCACTCCCCTGATTATGAATATGTGTTTACTTTTGAAAATGGTTGAGAAACCAGGATGTATGAATGCTCTGAAACTTTTTGCCCTAAAAATGTTTTGATTCGATTTGGCTGATTGATGAATGAAAAATGATGTTTGAATGGGGGTTTTGATTCAGTTTGGCATGGGGATGATTTCTGGGTAGTTAGTTTTCGTTTTCATGAAGTTTTGAAGATTTTGGCAACTTTCAGGTGAGGGTCTTGCCGGAGAAGACGACCGGAAGTCTTCTCCGGCCACCTGAAAGTAATTAGGGCTAATCCCTGTAATTAATGAGAGTTTTAATTCTGAGCGTAGGATGAGTTGACTGGCTTTGACTCCCGCGTGAATGAACGCACCAGATCTGCCACTTAACCCTAATTCGGATTAATTAGATTAATTAATTAGGTTTAAATTTGAATTTCCCAGAATGAATCCTGGCCTTCCAATCTCGCGCGCGTCAATTCCCTCCCTTTTTATTCAAACCCTGTCCATTGGATGCGTTGACTTCTCCATAAATCCATTTTATTTTTCATTTTTATTCATTTCTTTTCTCCAATTTATTTAAAATAGTAAAACAATTTTAAAAATTCTGAAAATTTTTGTACAAACTTTTATTAATTTTCAGAAACCAAAAACGTTTTTATTTTATTCTTTTGCATTAAAAACTATTTTTAAATCATTTAAAAGTTTATTTTTAATTAATTAATGAGGATTAATTAATTAAAAATACTTTTAGGTATTTAAAAATCACCAAAAAATTCATGAAACCTTTAAAATCATTTAGAAACATTTTCCAACCCTCAAACCAAATTTCTTTTTTGATCTTGATGCATTTTGACAATTTTCCATGGAATTAATTCACTTTCAAAGCATTATTTTGATCCAATGTTCAAAAATTCATTTCTGCCTAACCATTGAGAGTTGGACTTTGATTCTTTTTGCATTGTGTTTTGCATATCATGTAGTTTGTAGGATTAAATTGGCATGAATTGATCTTGCATTTCCCATTTGTTTGACATTTTTCTTGTCAAGGTACCCCAAAACCCTAATAAACTTAGGAAATTCATAACTTTCACTAGGTTAAGAATTGGATCCTCTCCTTTGGGCAGTGAGTTTGTATAGGTTTAGGGTTCCTTTGAGTGCATTTTCAATTTTTTATCATGATGTTTGCTTCTGGTTTTGAATTTTGTTTCATACATTGTTCATAAACCCTAATTTGGGCTTCCTTTTGCATTCATCTTGTATTTGCTTGCATAACATGACTTGCCATAGCATTTTGTGCATCCATTTGATCCATTAGACATCTTAAGACATGTTAGAAGTATGTTTGATCATTTCATCTTTCATTTTCCACTTTGTATGTCATTTGCATTTCATAACTTTTCATGAACATCCATGGCTCTAAGCATGCTTCTCTTGCATCCATATGTTCATATGATCATCCCCATGCCTTGATTCATGTTTGCATCATCTCATAGCATCATTCTCATCCCATATATGCTTCTGGTTTTGGTATGCATCATGCCATTGCATCCCATTTTTCATTGCATTGCTTTCCTTTCACTAACTTTTCAGGTGGTAAGCAACTTTGAGAAGTGAATTTGCCTTCACTTCTCACATTTCTTTTCATCTCTCTTATGCATCATTTCTGCATTTTACTTTGTGTTTGAGATTGAGCTTGCTCATTTTTCTTCTTCTTACTTTCTTTCTTCAAGTGACTTGTCTTCTTAAATGAAGCAAGTTGCTTTGCTTCCTTTGCTCCTTTCATCTGCTTCCTGGTGGTTCCTTTGAAGATATTTCTTGTAAACCTCACAAACCTTAGGAACAACCAAGCATGACAATGATTAGGGTTTTAATTAGTCCCCCACTTAGTTTTACCTTTGTGTCTCTTTGAGTCTTCTCTCCTCATATCATAATCAGGGACTAAACCCTAAAGGCTTTAAGGCTTTGTGATTAAGCTTATGCCTGCATCCTTCTATTAGGATGGAGTGTATAACTTTAATCCTAAGTGTTAAACCCTTAATGTGTTTAAATCCTTTAATCAATCCACTTAATAATCATCAAGACATCAAGCTTGTAACTTGGGCCTTGCATTAGGGTTATATTTCTTCCTTAATTGGTTAAGAAGGACTAACCCTAGTGTTAATGGACAAGTCCCCCTCAAGTTGTCTTACAAACCCTAAAAATCACTTCTTCATTATATCATTAACTAAAATCCACTTAATAAAGGTTTTGTTTTGTCATGAGTTTAATCCCTAATCATGGATTAAGTTGAGGAGCTTTCCTCAGCTTAAACATTCTCATCTATTATCCTTCTATTAGGATGGTGTAATGAGTCTGTTTAATCCCTGATTATGGCTTAACCTCATTACATAACACTAAAAAAAAAAAACAATAACATTTAAATAATCACAAGTAGGTTAATGATCTTAACCCTACATCAAAGGTGATTAAGTGTGAGAAGCTGACTTCACACTTAAGGTATTCTCATTACCCCTAATCAGAGGGAGGATGTGATGAGTTTACTAAATCCATTGGTTTAGGCTTAAGCTCATTAACTTATGACAAATTCAAAAAGCAATAAAAGACTGAAAACTCAAAAACAAACAATAATCGTCTACTTCGGGATTCTTTTCTCATCTCATTCACTCACAAACGCGAACTTGCTTCTTCCGTCTAATGCAAGACAGTTTGCATCTGTGCCAGACAGATCATACACTTGAGCATAGACAAGCAAGCAATTCACAGGTCAAGTCATCTTTCAGTCTCTTTGGGTCGAACTACGGTGTTCTGACTTCCTCATTGCACGAGAGGATACGTAGGCATAACTTAACAGTTATCGAACAAAAGTCTCTGTATATTCCCCCTCCTTCCAGCATCATTCTTTAAGCCTCATAATCTTGAGCATTTCATCTTTATTCCTTCACTGACACCGTACATTTATTACACTTCACATCCTTTTTACACTGACACCTGTACATCCTTTTCCAGCTTTGATACACAAATTGCACTGACACTACCCCTTTAAAACACAAATCTATTAAGCGTGGATCCCGTCGAGTACGGCGGACAATCTGGGGGCTAATACCTTCCCAGGTTGTAACCAACCCCCTTTCTCAGTCTCTTTGGTTCGCAACCGTCTTATCCATATCTTTCTAGGTTCATGCAGCATTACCTTTCCCCCGGGATAAAAATGCCTAGCTGGCGACTCTTTTCATTCCCTGTGAGTTCACTCCTGTGTGTTCTCACACCCTCCTTTTCGCCGACCGTTCGCGTCTGTACCCCATTTGACCCGGCTTCATTTGGTGGGAGCGACACTCATTGCACGAGAGGATATATAGGCATAACTTAACTGTTATCGAACAAAGTCTATGTATATTCCCCCTCCTTCCAGCATCATTCTTTAAGCCTCATAGTCTTGAGCTTCATACTCCTGTTCTTACACTGACACTTCCCACATACACTTCTCACTTCTTTTACACTGACACTTGCATTCTTTTCCAGCTTTGATACACAAATTGCACTGACACTACCCCTTTAAAACACAAATCTTTTAAGCGTGGATCCCGTCGAGTATGGCGGACAATCTGGGTGCTAATACCTTCCCAGGTTGTAACCAACCCCCTTTCTCAGTCTCTCTGGTTCGCAACCGTCTTATCCATATCTTTCTAGGTCTATGCAGCATTACCTTTCCTTCGGGATAAAAATGCCTAGCTGGCGACTCTATTCTTTTCCGAGTTCACTCCTGTGTGTTCTCTTCTCCTTTCGCCGACCGTTCGCGTCTGTACCCCTCTTGGCCCTGTGTCATCAGGTGGGAGCGACACGTATCGGTATAATGCTACGATGATAGAAAATGGTCGGGAAGTCCCTATTCCTTCTCCAAAGTTTGTGGTTAGCATTGCTGATGTGACAAAGGTTACTCGAAGTGGTAGAGTGTATGCTTCAGACCCTCCGAAGAGAGTTGAAGATACAAGTGCAAATAAGCAGATTATAGATGATGTTGCCCGATCAGGTCAGTTTGGTGATAGTGAAGATGAGGTGTTGAAATTGATAAAGAAGAGTGAGTACAACGTTACTGAGCAGTTGTTGCATACTCTGTCGAAGATATCAGTTTTATCACTCTTGATGTGCTCTAAGGCTCATAGACAGTCTTTGCAGAAGATTCTTGATCAAGCTTATGTTGACCATGATGTGACTGTTGATCAGTTTGATAGTATTGTGGCTAATATCACATCGTGCAACAATTTAAGTTTCTGTGATGATGATTTGCCAGAAGAAGGAAGGAATCATAACTTGGCTTTGCATATTTCAGTGAACTATCAAGAAGATGCTATGTCTAAGGTGCTAGTTGATACTGGATCTTCTCTGAACGTGATGCCGAAGTCGACTTTGTCAAAGCTTGCGTATAAAGGTGCTCCCATGAGGCATAGTGGGATTATTGTGAAAGCTTTTGACGGATCGAAGAAGACAGTGATTGTTGAAGTGGATCTTCCTATTCTTATTGGACCGTTTATATTCCAAATTACTTTCCAAGTAATGGATATACGTCCCGCTTACAGTTGTCTCCTTGGAAGACCCCGGATTCATGAGGCAAGAGCTGTGACATCCACTCTTCATCAGAAGTTGAAATTTGTGAAAGAGGGGAAATTAGTGACTATTGGTGGTGAAAGTGCGATGCTCGTGAGCAATTTGTCATCTTTCTCCTATATTGATGCTGAAGAAGAGGTGGGAACTTCATTTCAAGCTCTTTATGTTGTGGATAATGTTGCTAAGAATAATGCTATGCCTATGTCTTCTTTCAAGGATGCTCTGCGTATGCTTGAAACTGGTCAATCTGATGGTTGGGGACGAGTTATTGATGTTGTCAACAACAAGGAGAGATTTGGTATCGGCTTTGCACCAGGCGTGGTTCTCAATGACCCGAAGACTATTCAGGAAGGATTCCGAAGTGTTGGGTTTATCAACGATCATTCCGTTGCTGCCATCATTGAAGATGATGAAGATGAAGAAATGCCTAACTTTGTTACGCACGGAAAGATTTTCTAGAACTGGATTGCTGTTGATGTTCCTTTTATTGCTCATGCTTCAAAGTAATTTGTTTTATTTTCTTTCAAAAGATCCTTTCACTCTGCCCAAGGTGAAAGTGATGTTTTTCGGGCTTTGTTTCAAATTTTATCATCATCAATAAAATGCTATTTTGATTTCCATATGTGTTTTTCCTTGTTGCTTTATTCTGAAAAATGGTAACATAAAAAAACCCAAAATAATATTAATTGTTTATCTGCATAATGTTTGCATTTTTTGTTCATACTCTAAAAATAAAAATAAAATCATTGTGCAGATTGATTGATAAACCCATTGAAAACAATGATCCTATGCCCTCTCCCAACTTTGAATTCCCTGTGTTTAAAGCTGAGGAAGAGAATGTTGAAGAGATTCCTGACGAGATTTCTCGGTTGCTTGAGCACGAGGAGAAGGTTATTCAGCCTCATGGAGAGTCTATAGAGATGGTCAACTTGGGTTCTGAAGATGATAAGAAAGAAGTCAAAGTTGGAGTATTGCTTGGTCCTGATGTTAAGAAGAGGATTGTAGAGCTTCTCAGAGAGTATGTTGATGTATTTGCTTGGTCTTATCAAGACATGCCATGTCTTGATACTGATATTGTGGAGCATAGATTGCCGCTGAAGCCTGAATGTCCACCTATAAAGCAAAAGTTGAGAAGAACTCATCCTGATATGGCAGTAAAGATCAAAGAGGAGATTCAAAAGCAGATTGATGCAGGTTTTCTTGTGACGTCAAATTATCCTCAATGGGTGGCCAATATTGTGCCTGTTCCAAAGAAAGACGGAAAAGTACGAATGTGCGTTGATTACAGAGATTTGAATAAGGCTAGTCCGAAAGATGATTTTCCATTGCCACATATTGATATGCTGGTAGATAATACGGCTAAGTTTGATGTGTTATCTTTTATGGATGGATTTTCTGGTTATAATCAAATAAAGATGGCATCCGAGGACATGGAAAAGACCACATTTATTACACCATGGGGAACATTCTGCTATAGAGTGATGCCCTTTGGATTGAAGAATGCTGGTGCGACATACCAAAGAGCTATGACCACACTTTTCCATGATATGATGCACAAAGAAATCAAGGTATATGTTGATGATATGATCGCTAAGTCGAGAACTAAAGAGGATCATGTTGAACATTTGCTGAAGTTGTTTCAGAGGTTAAGGAAGTTTAAGCTTCATTTGAATCCGAACAAGTGCACCTTTGGTGTACGTTCTGGAAAGTTGTTAGGTTTCATTGTCAGCCAAAGAGGCATTGAAGTTGATCCTGATAAAGTGAAAGCTATTCAAGAAATGCCTGCTCCAAGAACTGAAAAGCAAGTAAGAGGATTCTTGGGCCGTTTGAATTATATTTCGAGGTTTATCTCTCACATGACTGCCACATGTGCTCCGATATTCAAGTTGCTTCAGAAAGACAAAGGTTGTGTCTGGACAGATGATTGTCAGAAGGCGTTTGAAACTCCGCACCTCAACAAGGGCAACCCCCTTTTCACTTGTTTATGGTACAGAAGTAGTGCTCCCTGTCGAAGTTGAGATCCCATCAATGAGAGTTCTGATGGAAGCCAAGTTGACTGAGGCTGAATGGTGTTAGAGTGGATTTGATCAGTTGAATTTGATTGAGGAAAAGAGAATAACAACTTTGTGTCATGGTCGGTTGTACCAGCAAAGAATGAAGAAAGCTTTTGACAAGAAGGTCAAACCTCGTGTATTCAGAGAAGGCGACCTCGTGCTCAAAAAGATTCAGTCTTTCATTAAAGATTCTCGGGGCAAGTGGACCCCGAATTATGATGGCCCATATGTTGTCCAGAAAGCCTTCTCTGGCGGTTCATTAATTCTTGCAACTATGGATGGTGAGGAGATCACTCGCCCTGTGAATGCGGATGCAGTCAAGAAATACTTCGCCTAAATAATAAAAGAACAACTCGCTAAGTTGAAAACCCGAAAGGGCGGCTTAGGCAAAAATGAGCGTCTCGGTGGATTGAAAACCCGAAAGAGCGGTCCAGGAAAAAGTTAGAGACATAAACAGAAATAATTATCCCGGTAGATTGAAAACCCGAAAGGGCAATCTAGGAAAAAGTTAGGGATCATGGCAAGTAACTGCGTCGACAGACTGGATCACTTGAAGCAACTGAGGATTTCAGATTCTATCCCTTAGAAGAATTTCCCATCAAAGATTCTTATTCACTCATCCTTGACTGAAGTTTCAGACACAGTGGAGTTCAAAGTTTATAGGGAGAATAGTGATCATTATATTTCAATGTAGCCATTTTCCATGTATTTACCATTTTTCAAACTTGTAATGATCCATGGAGTCATGCCATTTGCTGATTACCATTCTATCAATGAATTTGAGTTTTTATCCAATTGTTTGCAACTCTTTATATTTGTTTTTGTTTACAAAATTTCAATTTATTGTTGATGATGATTTTTGAAACAAATTTAATAAATTTAATCTTTGAAGATTATAAAAACATTTTTCTTTTGATATGTGAACAAAGAAAGGATATCAATAGCGATTCCAAGGATGGTAAAGTCTGGATATGTGTAACTTGTCTTTCCCAAAGCAGGGTTTGAATCGGTTGTGTCCATGCAACGTTCCTGAATAGTCTTGACAGGTTAATGTTAATGATGTTTTGTTCCCCAACAATAAGCATGAGTAGAGATTGTATTTGAGTTCCAATGTCTTACTCAGAAGAATTGTTGGAAGGGATGTTCTTAGGAATCCCCAGTTGAGTTTTGATCTCTTCCTCAGTAAGTTATCTCTAATTTGAGAAGCATTGGGAATCCTCAGCCGAGTCTTTGTTCCTCAACTTGAGTTAGTTGCATCCTTGAATAGAAGTATTGATATAGCAGTCAGTTTAGAGGTTTTCTTTTACCTGATGGTGGGTATTGATTTAAAATCCCTCGTAACTGTGTTTTGGCTATGATGTTAACTTCTGATATCCCCATGTGGATCCCCAGTAGGTCTGCGTGTGTCGGTTTCCAACAGGTTCCTATGTAATTTTTCAGCAGGTCTTGCACTCTATCCCCAAGTGGAGCAGGAGTGATGTGACAGTTATTCCTTGCAAAAGTTGATTTTTATCAAGAATTCTTCTGTACCTAGCAAGGATTGTGGAAGCTTTTCCCTAATCTTCAGCAGATTGTTACCTTTCCTCGGCAGGGTGATATCCCTATGCAGAGTTGATGATTGATGTTTAATACTTCATGTTAGCAGTGTGTCGCTCCCAAAGATTTGCATCCCGGTACAAGCGCGAGCGGTCGGCGAAAGGAACAATGAGAACACACGGTCGTGAACTCACTGGAGATGAATAGAGTCGCCAGCTAGGCATTTTTATCCCGGAGGAAAGGTAATGCTGCATAGACCTGGAAAGACATGGATAAGACGGTTGCGATCCAGAGAGACTGAGAAAGGGGGTTGGTTACAACCTGGGAAGGTATTTGCACCCAGATTGTCCGCCGTACTCGACGGGATCCACGCTTAAAAGATTTGTGTTTTAAAGGGGTAGTGTCAGTGCAATTTGTGTATAAGATAGATGGAAAAGGCTGTACAGGTGTCAGTGTAAAAAAAGTGAAGTGTGATATATACAGTGTCAGTGTGAGACCAGGAATGAGATGCTCATGATAATGAGGCTTAAAGAATAAAGCTGGAAAGAGGGGGAATATACAGAGACTTTTGTTCGATAACTGTTAAGTTATGCCTACGTATCCTCTCGTGCAATGAGGAAGTCAGAACACCGTAGTTCGACCCAAAGAGACTGAAAGATAAATTAACTTGTGAACTGCTTACTAGTCTATGCTCAAGTGTATGATCTGTCTGGCACAGATGCAAACTGTCTTGCATTAGACGGAAGAAGCAATTTCTCGTTTATGAGTGAATGAGATGAGAAAAGAATCCCGGAGGAGACGATTATTGCTTGTTTTTTGAGTTTTCAGTCTTTTATTGCTTTTGAAAGTTTGTCATAAGTTAATGAGCTTAAGTCTAAACCAATGGATTTAGTAAACTCATCACATCTTCCCTCTGATTAGGGGTAATGAGAGTACCTTAAGTGTGAAGTCAGATTCTCACACTTAATCACCTTTGGTGTAGGATTAAGATCATTAACCTACTTGTGGGTATTTAGATGTTTTCGGTGTTTTTGTTTAGTGTTAGGTAATGAGGTTAAGCCATAATCAAGGATTAAACAGACTCATTACACCATCCTAAAAGAAGGATGATAGATGAGAATGTTTAAGCTGAGGAAAGCTCCTCAACTTAATCCATGATTAGGGATTAAACTCATGACAAAACAAGCCTTTGATTAAGTGGATTTTATTTAATGATAAGATGATGAAGTGATTTTTATGATTTGTAAGACAACTTGAGGGGGACTTGTCCATTAACACTAGGGTTAGTCCTTCTTAACCACTTAAGGAAGAATTAGAACCCTAATGCAAGGCCCAAGTTACAAGTGTGATGTCTTGATGATTATTATGTGAATTGATTAAGAGATTTAAACACATAAAGGGTTTAACACTTAGGATTAAAGTTATACACTCCATCCTAAGAGAAGGATGCAGGCATAAGCTTAATCACAAAGTCTTAAAGCCTTTAGGGTTTAGTCCCTGATTATGAGATGAGAAGAGAAGACTCAAGAGAGACACAAAGGTGAAACTATGAGGGGACTAATCAAAACCCTAATTCATTGTCATGCTTGGATGATCCTAAGGTTTGTGAGGTTTGCAAGAACAATCTTCAGAGGAGCCACCAGGAAGCAGATGAACAAGATCAAGAGAAGCAAAGTGACTTGCTTCATTCAAGAAGTCAAGTCACTTGAAGAAAGAAAGTGGGAAGAAGAAGAATGAGCAAGCTCAATCTCAAACATAAATAGAAATGCAGCAATGGATGCAAGAGAGATGAAAAGAAAAGTTATGAGAAGTGAAGGCAAATCCACTTCTCAAGTTTACTTACCACCTGAAATGTTAGAAAGAAATGCAATGCAATGAAAGATGAGATGAAATGGTATGATGCTAGACCAAACCAGAAGCATATTGATGATGATTATGATGTTATGAGGTGCTGCAAACATGAGGCAAGACATGGAGATGATCATACAAGTTCATGAATGCAAATGATGCAAGTTAAGGAGCATGAACAAGCATGAAATGTTATGAAGCATACAAGGTAAATGACATGGCAAATATGTGATGCAATGATCAAACATGCTTCCTACATGTCTTAAGATGTCAAATGGATCACAAGAATGCACAAAATGCAAAGACAAGTCATGTTATGCAAGGAAATGCAAGAAGGATGCAAGAGAAAGCCCAAATTAGGGTTCATGAAACAAACATCAAACAAAACCAAAAACAGAAGCAAACCCTAGGATAAAAAATGGAAAATGCTACCCAAAGAAACCCTAAACCTATAATAAACCACTGCCCAAAGGGGAACTCTCAACTCTCAACCAAACTCAAGTTATGATTTTTACAAGTTTTTAGGGTTTTTTAGGGTTCCTAAACAAAAGAAATGCCAAACAATTAGAAAATGCAAGATCAAATCATGGCCATTTTACCCTAGAAACTACATGCTAAACATAACACAATGCAAGAAGAATCAATGTCTCAACCTTCTCCAATAGGCAGAAATGAATTTTTAAACTTATGATCAAAATAATGCATAAAAAATGATTTAATTCAATGAAAAAAATCTTAAAATGCATCAAGATCAAAAAAGAAATTTGGTTTGAAGGTTGGACAATGTTTCTAAATGTCTTAGAACATTTCATGAATTTTTTTGTAATTTTTAAATACTTAAAAGTATTTTTAATTAATTAATTTCCATTAATCAATTAAAAATAATCTTTTAAATATTTAAAAATACTTTTTTAATGATAAAAAATAAAATAAAAATATTTTTGTGTCATAAAAAATAATAAAACTCAGAGGAAAAAGTTTCATAATTTTTATGTATTTTTTGCTATTTTAAAATAATTGTGCAAAACAAAAGAAAAATAAAAGAAAATAAATGAATTTTAAATGAAATAAGTGAAAGTATGCTGATCCAACGCGTGAGATTCAAAGTGACCAGGGCGGGAATTGACTGCGCGCCACATCTCACGGCCCAGATTCAAATTTCTTAATTAATGCTTAAAACCCTAACCCTGCCGTTAATTACAATCAGGCGACCGGAACAGTGTTCCGGTCGTCTTCTCCGGCCATCCCCAGAATCAATCTCTCTCCCTAGGCCAAATCAGAAGCCCTAAGTCTCCAGAATCCATCTACCAACTATCCTAAGCACGAATCCATCACCAAATCATGTTTAAACTCACACACAAACAAGAATCGAAGCAAATAAAATTCTAGGTCAAACTTTCAGAAGACCATTACATGCTCATTTCTGGCTTATTTTCAAAAGTAAAGAGATCCCAATGATCAGTGTAACATGCACAACAAGATTTTAACAAGAGAAATGAGTTCTGGGAAAAAAGTTCATGGTGTCACCTGAGATGGAGCTCTTTATTCAGGAGCTCTTTGGATGATTCTTTGGCTCAATCTGGTCCCAATGGTCCACCTTTGAAGCTTTGGATGCTTAGTTGGAGTTTAAACAACCTCCTGAGTGAGTTTGCAGCAGCTCTGACCAAGGGAGGATGAAAATCGTATTTGAGATATAGGGTGTTTCAGGCCAAAACAAAGGGTGGTTTCTGGTCAGTGAGGTGAATGGAGATTGTTGGTGGAGTTTGTTCTTGTGTTTGAGGTTTGTGGAAGGAGATTCGATGGAAAATGCAGGTTGAGGTGAAGAATGGCAATGGGGTATTCTTGCTCAGATCAAGCCTGGCTCTTGGTGCTTTCTACTCAATGAGGCAAGGTGAGATGATTAGTGAAGTTGGCTTGAGTGTTTTGTGGCTGGGCAGAGTGATTCGAAACAAAATGCAAATGGGAGTGTTTTTGTGAATGTCAAGGTGTAGTGTGTTTCAGCCTTGCTTGGTTAGTGTTATGGCTTGCCAAAGGGTACAATAAACAAATGCAAGTGGCCAGAGGATGTGACATGGCCTGTGGTGATTGGGATGTTTGCTTTTGCCAAAAGTCAAATTTCTTGTAAGAGAGGCATGGGCTTGATACTAGCTTGGTACAAAGGCTAGGGCTGGCGCAGCATGGTGTGGTGAGAGAGCTAGCAAGGTTCAAAGGCCAAGGCTGCAAGTTGAGGGAAGTGTCATGAGTGTTTTGCAAGTTGCTACCTTTTTGTACTTTCATGAAAAAATGCCTTGCTACATGAACTAAACACATGTGATCTTGGTTCAAATCTGATTTTTATGACTTAGAGAATGTTTATGTGCTGGTTTGAGATGAATTGGAAGTTACAAAATGCATTGGCTCATGATCTTGCAAAATTTCCATTTGAGGCATGCCTTAAAAATCAATGATTTTAGCCAACTTTGCCTTGCCATAACTTTTGATCCAAGAAGAGTTTGATCATGTTCTTGTACTTTTTGAAAAGGTAAAAATGAGATCTACAACTTTCATGACCAAAGTTTTTCCATTTGAAGCATTTTTGGATCAAGAATCCAGGCTTGAAAAATAACCTAAAATGATGCATTCTTGAAAAGTCAACTATGTCCAAAAAGTCAACATTTGCAAAAACCCTAAATTCTTTATTTTTGTGAACTTCAACCTTCTTCCATGATCAAATAAAGATCATATACACTCAAAATGATGAAGATCACCCCTTGGTTGGGTCATTGGGGGCCTCAGATGCCCTGATTTTGCACTGACTTGTCTGAAAAGTCAACCTTTGATCAGATGACTTCCCCATGGAATTTCTTCATGAAAATTGATATGCATACTCCATATACCATATAGAGACCAATGGAAACAAGAATGACCAAAAAATTTGGAGTTATGGCCTCTGAAACCAAAACCCTAATTTTCAGTCAACTGTGCAGTTCAACCTGGCTCTGCATCCACTCAAACCCTAGTTCTTGTGATTCCTCTGCAATTTTGACTTTGAGGAGATGAAATATGATATAAGAACACACATGGACCTCTTTGAAGTGATTGGTGGCCTTTGGAGTGGCTCAAGAAGTTTTGGGATTGCTCAGATCACAAACCCTAGGTGCAGATGACTTAGAAACTATCCAGTGAACCAAAAATGAGATGTGAGATGATATGATTGTGTTTATGCATATGAGGATGATCACAAGCCATGGTGTGAATGGGTGAGGGCAAATTTGGGGTGTTTACAGCTGCCCCTATTCAAACATGAGTTAGCTGTGCAGGATGTAAGCAACGGCTTAACAGGCAAACAAGATAACTTGTGGTTGAATACCAAAGATAGTCCAAAATTTGCACTCACAGGATGAAGAAGAAAAGGGATATAGATTGTAAAGGAAAATAAAGAATATTGTAAGGTGTAGGCGACGGAGGGCGACCGTCGAGCAGAGGACGACTGCTGGGTAAAATGTGTGAAGCAAAGCGATGACGGGGACGGCCGACATGCTGGGGATAAGAGGTCAAGCCAAGACGGGGACGGCCGACTAGCTGGGGAAAATAAAATCATGATGGGGACGGCCATCAAGATAAAGCTGTAAAATTCTCTGGGGATTAATGAAACATGCCGGGGACGGCCATCAAGTTCATAAAGGTAAAGTAACCAACGATGGGGACGGCCATCGGGCTAAAAAGAAAAGGGACCACGACGGGGACGGCCATCGGGTTAAAGAATAAATGAAATAAACAGATGATGGGGTACGACCATCAAAGGTGAAGGACGATCACCTAGCAGGGAACGGCTGCTCTGTTGGGGATAAAAGAAATATGATGGGGACGGCCATCAAAAGTGGAGGACGACCACCTGGCAGGGTACGGCTGCCGAAAATATCAACGATGGGGACGGCCATCGGATGGGAAAGGTCAACGATGGGGACGGCCATCGGACGAGCATGATGGAGGACGACCATCAAGAAGTGGAGGACGACCACTCAGCAGGGGACGGCTGCTCTCAAGGTTTATCATGACACAGGACGAGTGTTAGATAACCAAAATCAACAATGGGGACGGCCATTGGATAAAATGATGAAGGGCGATCATCATAAGGTGGAGGACAACCACCTAGCAGGGGACGGCTGCTAAAAATATCAACGATGGGGACGGCCATCGGATGAGCATGACGGAGGACGACCATCAAGAAGTGGAGGACGACCACTCAGCAGGGTACGGCTGCTCTCAAAGGTATCATAACACAGGACGAGTGTTAGATAAAAAGAAAATTTGTTGGTGATCTACTGGGGATAATGTAAACACGGACGAGTGTTTATATCCAAGAAACAAAAGGTATAAGTGTTTGGTATTGTGTATAGATTAAAGATGCGGACGAGCATCCTTGAGACTATGATACGGACGAGTACCATGCAGAAACAAACTGACACATGCCCAGAGATGATGATACGGACGAGTATCAACTGGTTAACAAAGAACACGGACGAGTGCTGCATCTGAAAGAATTCTTCTGGGGAATAATGGACACGGACGAGTATCTATATTCAAGAAGACACAAGTGTTTGACACGATGTACGGATTAAAGATGCGGACGAGCATCCTTAAGACTTATGATACGGACGAGTATCATGTAGAAACAAACACTAGACGCAATGTTCTGAGATGATGGTACGGACGAGTACCAACTGGTTAACAAAGAACAAGGACTACTGTCGAATCTGTGGGGATATGAGTGATGATGTATACAAGATACGGACGAGTATCTGTATAAGTGTACCATGAGTAGGGAGTATTGTATTGTATAGATGAGTATTTTAACTGCTGGGGAGAGTGACACGGACGAGTGTCAAAAGAGAAAAGTATAATATTAACAAGTGTATGGGTGATGAAGGTGTAAGCGACTGCGCTGGGGATATGACACGGACGGGTGTTAAGAAAAGTGTATATAAGTATATGTGAGTGCAAAGAGGATGTCTTTGGCTTTCTGCTGGTGATTTGACACGGACGGGTGTCAGGGAGTACCTGTAGTACGGGTGATTTTGTTTGTAAAGTGTATTCAGGCAACCTGTTTGGGGAAGTGATGACACGGACGGGTGTCAGAAATATATATACTGGTGTTTGGTGATTGGAGAGGCAACTGCTTTTGCTGGGACTCTGGTGGGGATTTTTGTACAATGATGATGAACGGTTTGTTATTCACAAGTGTTCAATTCAGAACATGGCTTATGATTATGCTATGCGTTTGATTTTTGCCGTAATGCTCCGTATTAGACGGAATGCTACGCTCTGAGGGGATAGTATGATGCGAATGCTATGATTATGCAAAGAGGCACCGATCCGGGATTCGGATCCCGTTGCTGCGAAGATCTCTGGCTGATCTGTTGGAAATGGACCTCCCAGCTGGGGAATGAGATCATTGGTAGATCTAATGATGTATCTGCTATTTGCTTTGGGATATAGGTTACTGGTTGACATATCCTTATAACACGGGACCCAGCTGGGGTTTGTAGAAGCTTTCTTCACTCTGTCGTGATCTTCTATGCGCTGCTCTTCTGGATAGAGGCTGGAACTCTGTGGGGAGATGGTTCCCTGACTCCTGTACTCAACTGAGGATGAAATGGCAACTCGGCTGGGGAAATGTGAGAGGCAACTCAGCTGGGGATAGCAACAAGAGGCAACTCAGCTGGGGATAGAGCATTTCGGATGCCGAGATTGAGCGTATGTTGATTTGGTAACTTTGCCGGGGAAGTGGGCATTCTCCAGTGCCACGTGGAAGATAGACCGAGTTGATAATGATTCGCCTGCTTCCTAAGACGTAACTTGCATGCCCCAGGTTGCATTCTGGATACCTGCAATCCTGCAAAGATAAGGAAACGCACAAAAGGTCCCGAGGTATCCTCTACTGGATTCCGTCATAGGAGTCAAGCACTCTCAAGAGTAAGTATATCCCCTGCTAGCATGTGTTTTTATTTTTAGAGAAAGGCATCTGTACTTATGCAATTGTATTTTTAGAGATATCAGACAACTCTTTGCAAAACATAAATGTAAAAAACGAAACATGACTGAAAATTTGATTTTATTAATTTATATGCCCTGAATTGGCGAGATACAGTCAAAGAAACAAATCCCCTGGAATGAGGAGATTGCTACAAATTGAGAAACAAAATGTTGGCAGTGTTGATGACGCTTTGAGGAGCTTCCTCTTTCTGCTATGACTCGTATGACAATGACGTTCTTCTCGTCTTGCTTTCTGGAGAGAGTTGATTCTGATTGAAGCTTGATCCTTTGTAGCTCACCAAGTTGTAGATAATACAGACGAATTCAGAATGCAGTTGTTCGCTTATTCCCTTATTTTGCATGGATCGCCCTTTCGGGTTTTCAATCCATCGGGATACCCATTTTTGCCTGAGTTGTCCAATGCGGCTTTTCAACTCAGCGGGTGTACATTTTTTCATTTATTTCCCTTATTTTTGCCCGAGTCTTTTATTCTGTTTTTGACTCGCCGGGATGCCCTATTTTTGCCTGGACTCACATTCTATTTTTATGTCCAACGGGTCATTTTATGCGAAGTATTTTTTAACTGCATCTGAATTCACAGGGGACGGGAAATCTTCACCATCCATGGTGCTGAGCATCAGTGCTCCACCAGAGAAAACTTTCTTTACAACAAACGGTCCTTCATAGTTTGGAGTCCATTTGCCCCTGTGGTCTGTATGAGGAGGGAGGATTCTTTTCAACACAAGATCCCCTACTTGGTACCCTCGGTGCCTGACTTTCTGATCGAAGGCCTTCTTCATTCTCTTCTGATATAACTGCCCATGACAGATTGCAGCCAATCTTTTCTCTTCAATTAGACTCAGTTGTTCGTATCGGGCCCGAACCCATTCTGCTTCACTCAGTTTAACATCCATTAATACCCGTAGGGAGGGTAATTCAACTTCAACAGGTAGGACTGCTTCCATACCATACACAAGCTGATACGGTGTTGCCCCAATGGATGTTCTGATTGACGTGCGGTACCCATGCAAGGCAAACGGTAGCATTTCATGCCAGTCTTTGTAGGTGACTACCATCTTCTGCACAATCTTCTTAATATTCTTATTTGCTGCCTCAACAGCGCCGTTCATCTTTGGCCTGTAAGGAGAAGAATTGTGATGTTGGATCTTGAAGTCCCGGCACAGTTCTGCCATCATTTTGTTGTTTAAGTTGGAACCATTATCAGTAATGATTCGCTCGGGCACTCCATACCGACAGATGATGTCTCTCTTCAGAAATCTGGCTACCACCTGTCTTGTGACGTTTGCATATGAGGCTGCTTCAACCCACTTGGTGAAATAGTCAATAGCGACCAGGATGAATCTGTGACCATTTGAAGCAGTTGGCTCAATCTTGCCAATCATATCAATGCCCCACATGGCAAAGGGCCATGGTGAAGACATGATGTTCAAAGGATTGGGAGGCACATGCACCTTATCTGCGTAAATCTGGCATTTGTGACACCTTCTGGCATAGGCACAACAGTCTGCATCCATTGTGATCCAGTAATAGCCTGATTTTAACAACTTTTTAGCCATGGCATGCCCTCCAGCATGGGTACCAAAAGAGCCTTCATGCACTTCATGCATCAACAAATCTGCTTCCGTCTTGTCAACACATCTGAGGAGTACCATATCAAAGTTCCTTTTGTATAAAGACCCATCAGTGTTCAGAAAGAAACTACCAGCAAGCCTTCTCAAAGTCTTCTTATCATTGGAAGATGCCCCAGGTGGGTATGTTTGATCCTCCAAGAAGCACTTAATGTCGTGGAACCAAGGCTTATTATCTTTGACAACTTCTGCTGCGAATACATATGCTGGTCTATCAAGTCTCGACACTGAAATCTGAGGTACAAAGTTAGCAGCTTGAACTTTGATCATGGATGAAATGGTAGCAAGAGCATCTGCAAACTGATTCTCGTCCCGAGGGATATACTCAAGTTTGACTGTTGTAAAGAAAGTCAATAACCTCCTTGTATAATCCCTGTAAGGTATCAGATGATCTTGGTGGGTATACCATTTTCCGTTGGTTTGATTGACTACCAAAGCTGAATCTCCGAATACGGTCAATGTCTTGATCCTGAGGTCAATGGCTTCCTCAAGACCCATAACGCAAGCTTCGTATTCAGCTTCGTTGTTAGTGCAGTTGAAAGTGAGTTTTGCCGAGAAAGGCATGTGAACTCCTTTAGGTGTAATGAGTACTGCACCAACACCACGGCCATTCATGTTAACAGCCCCATCAAACATCATAGTCCATTCTTCTTCTGGGTCAGGCCCTTCAGTGTGAATAGGCTCCTCACGATCTTTTGATTTAATGAACATGATGTCTTCATCAGGGAAGTCAAATCTCATAGGCTGGTAGTCATCAATGGGTTGCTCAGCAAGATATTCAGATAGTACGCTGCCCTTGATGGCTTTCTGAGAGGTGTACTGTATGTCGTATTCTGTGAGAATCATCTGCCATCTTGCAACCCGTCCGGTAAGAGCTGGCTTCTCGAAAATGTACTTAACGGGGTCCATCTTTGAGATTAATAAGGTAGTGTGGGTCAACATATACTGTCTCAGTCGGCGAGCAGCCCACGCTAAAGCACAACAAGTTTTCTCGAGCAGTGAATAACGTTGTTCACAGTCGGTAAACTTTTTACTTAGGTAGTATATTGCATACTCTTTTCGACCAGACTCGTCATGCTGGCCCAGCACACACCCCATTGATTCTTCTAATACTGTTAAGTACATAATCAGAGGTCTCCCTTCAACTGGCGGCATAAGGATTGGAGGCTCTTGTAAGTACTCCTTGATCTTGTCAAAAGCCCTTTGGCAATCTTCGTTCCACCTGACCGTTTGTTCTTTTCTTAACAGCTTGAACAAGGGTTCACAGGTTGCTGTGAGGTGAGATATGAACCTTGAAATGTAGTTCAAACGACCTAAGAACCCTCGAACTTCTTTTTCTGTTCTCGGTGCAGGCATCTCCTGAATAGCCTTGACTTTATCAGGGTCAACTTCAATCCCTTTCTCGCTTACAATAAAGCCCAGCAGCTTACCCGATCGCACCCCGAATGTGCATTTGTTGGGGTTCAGCTTTAGTTGGTACTTCCTCAGTCGCTTGAACAACTTCAACAGATTCACCAGGTGATCTTCCTCTGTAAGGGACTTGGCAATCATGTCATCCACATAACACTCGATTTCCTTATGGATCATATCGTGGAATAATGTCACCATAGCCCGTTGATATGTTGCACCAGCATTCTTTAGTCCGAATGGCATCACCTTATAACAGAACGTGCCCCAAGGTGTGATAAATGTTGTCTTCTCCATGTCTTCAGGTGACATCTTGATCTGATTATATCCTGAAAATCCGTCCATGAAGGAGAATACCGAGAACTGAGCCGTGTTATCCACCAATACGTCAATGTGAGGTAATGGGAAGTCATCTTTCGGGCTGGCTCTGTTCAGATCCCGGTAATCAACACACATTCTTACTTTGCCGTCTTTCTTAGGCACAGGTACTATGTTAGCAACCCACGGCGGATAGCTAGTCACAGCAAGGAACCCGGCGTCCCATTGCTTTTGTACCTCTTCCTTGATTTTCATAGCCATGTCTGGGCGAGTTCGGCGCAGCTTCTGTTTAACTGGTGGGCAATCTTCCCTCAAAGGCAGCTTATGCACAACAATGTCGGTATCCAACCCTGGCATATCTTGATACGACCAAGCAAACACATCAACATACTCTTGAAGCAGATCTATCAGTTGTCTCTTCACTGAGTCTTGCAGGCAGGCCCCGATTTTAACTTCTTTCACGTCTTCGTCAGTACCAAGATTAATCACTTCAATCTCCTCCTGGTGAGGAGTAATAACCTTTTCCTCCTGTCTTAACAACCTGGCTAGCTCTTCAGGGAGCTCATATTCTTCGTCAACCCCTTCATCAGCTTGATTGATTGGATTGTCAAAGTCATACGAAGCCATAGCCGTGCTGTTGTCGGTGCTGTCAGGAAGGCACTCTCTGCAAGGGTTAAGTTGTTCATTTTAGTGATTGATTTTAATCTTGCTTTAGAAAAAAAAGTGAAAAGAAGTTATCATTTTGAAAACACCGCCATTTATTTTTGTACAAAAAGAAAAATGGAAAAACAGTGAGCAGAAAAGAAAAAGACTCGTTTGCAAAAAGATGTCTGATATTTCATTAATTTAATCTTGTTTGCACAAAAGTACAGATGGCCCTGATTAGAAAATGAGTCTTGTCATCTTGGGCAAGATGCAAGACTTTGATGCATGCTATAAAAATATACAGGAAATAATAATTACTCTGCATGAGTAACTCTTATAATTTCCTGGGAAGACCAGTTCGTGACACTGCTCCCCGGGATCTTTGGACGAATCCAGCTTTCCAGGTTGCGCTCCTCTTCCAGCTCGTCTTCCAGACAGTTGATAGCATCAGGGGTGAGCATCCCCCCACTGACAAAACCTGGCTCTGCAGCAGCCCTTGCTTGATGTTGAGTTGGTCTGTAACCCAACCCAAACTTGTCCTTCTTCTCCTCCACAGCCAAAACCTTGCCCCAGCCTAGGGCAGTTCCTTCTTCAACAACCTTCCGGGCTTGTTGGTAAGATGACATGGAGATCCCTGACACAGCAGATGCTTCATTGACATTCAAAGCTTCAAACCCCTGGCTCATTGTTTCATGGATCTCACCATCCATTTCAATGTACTTATAGGTTGCCAGGTGGCTGACAAAAATGTCCTCCTCTCCGCAGATTGTGACAACTTGGCCTTCCCACTCAAATTTTAACTTTTGGTGAAGGGTAGACGTTATTGCGCCGGCGGCGTGAATCCAGGGTCTACCCAACAAACAGCTGTAGGCGGGCTGAATGTCCATCACATAAAAGATAGTTTTAAAAGTCTGTGGGCCAATTGTCACAGGCAGCTCAATCTCTCCCAGAACCGATCTCTTCGAACCATCAAAGGCTCTTACCACCAGGTTGCTGGGTCTCAATGCCAAACCATCATATTCTAACTTCACCAGAGCCTTCTTTGGTAAGACATTCAGGGAAGAACCTGTGTCCACCAGCACATGAGAAAGGACAGCTCCTTTGCATTCCAGGGTTATGTGCAAGGCTTTGTTGTGATTGCGGCCATCCGCTGTCAAGTCAGAATTGGTAAACCCTAGCCCGTTGCTAGCAGTAACATTTCCAACCACGGTTTCCAATTGGTTGACAGTAATCTCCTCGGGCACGTAAGCTGCGTGCAAGACTTTAAGTAGTGCATTCCGATGGGCTTCGGAGCACATAAGCAGTGAGAGGATGGAGATTTTGGATGGCGTCTGGTGAAGCTGATCCACAATTTTATAATCACTCTTTTTGATGATCCGCATAAACTCATCAACTTCTTGATCGAACGGTGTCTTCAGGGCTTCTTTGGCAGCTGAATCCTCCTGCACCGGGCCTTTTCCTTTTGCCTTGGCAGCAGCTTCTGCTTCGGCTGTAGGTCTTTGAACTTGTGAGGCGAAGAGACGTCCGCTTCGAGTGAAGCCTCCGCCTCCCCCCACATTATCTACTTGTGGTGCAGGTGTTGATGTTTCAAGAGTGATTCTTTTTCCTTCTCGGTACACGTCAGAGCCATAGTGCCAAGGGATGGCCCTGTTGCTTTCATATGGTACTGGTCCAGGCACCGTGACAGTGACTGGACTGATTGTTGCTGCTGAAGGGACTGTTATTGTTTGTGGATCATAAAAGATTGTAACCGGTGCTCTGGCGGGAGCAACACCTTCTGAATGGTAGGCGGAGTTACTTTCAGGATCGTAGAATATGGTAACAGTGGAGACATCTTCATGATTGATTGCTGGTGTTGTGGGAGGTGTTGTTGGAAGGACTGATGTTGTTGTTGATGGAGATTCGAAATGGAATGAAGCTGAAGTTGTAGCAGGAGAAACTGTTGAAAACTGATCATTTGGGAGGACAGATGAAGTACTGGTTGATGGTGCTGATGAATTGTCGGGAACAATAGTTGCTGCAGTTGTAGGAGGGTCTGAAACCGTTGTTGATGAAGTTGTTGGGTTTGTCGGGAATGATGTAGTGATCTGTAGCAGGCCACTCTGAATAAGGCTGTCAATGCCATTCCTCAGGTCCTCACACCCATTCCATGAAATATTACAATAGGGACACCCTAGTTCACACCCCGGAAATATTCGGTTTTCGCGGAGTTGAGCTTTGATTTCTACCAATGGTGTCCTGATCTGATCCACACTGGTTATTAAATAAGACGGTCTGTCTTCTTCAATAGCGTTAATTCGAGGACCACCATGGTTTGGAATCGGGTTTTTATTGACATTGGGCGGAGGTGCAAAATTCAGAGCCTTGGAGTCTACCAAGTCTTGTACCTTCATATGCAGAGCCCTGCATTTTTCTGTACTGTGACCAGGTGCGTTCGAATGAAAAGCACACCTAGCATTGGAGTCATAGTTTCTTGGTAGACTGTTGGGATCCGGAGGTGCCAACGTTCTTAGCTCAACTAGGTTGAGTTTCAGAAGTTGTGGCAGCAAGGCAGCATACGGCATTGGGATCGGGTCGATCACTCGGTTAGCTTGGGATGGCCTTTGTTGGGATGGCCTTTGTTGATTGTTGCTGTTGGTGTTGTTGTTGTTGTAGTTTCTTGGAGGATATTGATTCTGCTGATACTGAGGCTGTTGTTGGAAGTTTTGTTGAGGAGATTGATAGACTGGCTGAGGATGAGCTGGAGCAGGGATAGTGACTGCTGCTATTGTCCTTTGAGCATATTGGGGCCTACCCCTGTTGGTGTGAATGGCATTGGTCTCGCCAGTTCTTCTCGGGCCTGCAAAAGGCTTTCTTGTACTACTGGACGAGCTTGCACCGTTGTCTGAGATCTTTCCCATCTTCAATAAGCTTTCAATTCTCTCCCCGGCTATGACAACATCTGCAAAGCTAGTGGAAGAGAAAGCCGCCAACCTGTCAATATAGGTGCCCTGAAGGGTATTCATGAACATATCTGCCATTTCCCTTTCAGACATAGGGGGTTGAACAGCAGCAGCCAATTGCCTCCATCTCTGGGCATATTCTCGGAAACTCTCCCTTGACGACTGTGACATTCCCATTAGGAGAGTCCTGTTGGGTGCCATATCTAAGTTGTATTGATACTGTCTGATGAAGGCCTCTGCCAGGTCCTTCCAGCATCTTACAGTTGCCCTTGTCAAGTGGGAATACCATTCCCTCGACGCTCCAGTCAAGCTGTCTTCGAAATAGAACATCCAAAGTTTCTCATCCATTGTATAGGCCTTCAACCTTCCCAGAAATGATTGCAAATGAGTCCGGGGGCATGAAGTCCCATTATACTTTTCGAAACAAGGAGGCTTGAACTTATGGGGGATCCTGACCCCTTCCACCAAACCCATGTCCATGACGTCGAAACCCAAAGAATTTTGAGATTCTAAGGACCTCAACTTTTCAGCTATCTCTTCCAATCGTCTATCATAAGTCTCTTCTCCAGCACCCATTACAGTAAATTGGTCCTCCTGAGGATCTTCTTGAAGTACTCTGGCTGCTGTGGCTGTCCCTTGAACGTTTGCAGGAATATTGATTTCAGGATGGAAATGTGGACCAAACACAGGGGGGTTAACATGTGGCTGCACCCTTTCATTGTTACTTGTGCCTGCAGTTCCCACATGGGGCTCATCTTGATTCCTCCCTTCTACCAAAGCTCTGAGCCTCTCCTGGCTTTGAGCTAAGTTGTTCATCACTTCCA
Source organism: Lathyrus aphaca (assembly GCA_963966055.1). Taxonomy (NCBI): domain Eukaryota; kingdom Viridiplantae; phylum Streptophyta; class Magnoliopsida; order Fabales; family Fabaceae; genus Lathyrus; species Lathyrus aphaca. The sequence continues at coordinate 239,498,229 of OZ014524.1, read as the reverse complement.
TGAACTGTGTTATCTGGGTTCTCATCTCCAGCCTTTCGTTGGCCATCTGGTTCCTGACCTCCGTAAGGTCTTGTTGCATCTGGTCCATCTGGATTCCCGGAAGGTTGTTTCTAGTTGGGTACCTGTGTGGCCTGTTGAGAGGAAATACCCGGCGGCGAGCAATAATTCCTGAATGTCACAACAGAGGTTAGTAACGACAAAACAAAACCTACAAAACAAACAAAGAGGTTAGCATGCAATGCAGTTATGCTTATTTGTTCTCAAGGTATCCGGTTTGGCCTTCAGTTTTGACCCTTCCAGACCCTTGAAGATGATGCTGCTGAAGTTGCCTTTGAAGTGATCTCAGGTGGAACAAAACCAACACAAATATATTACATAAGGTGAAATAATACAACTTGTTCAAATTACAACACAAGCCCTTAAAGGGGTCAAAATACATCACAAAAAAAAAAAAAAAAAAAAAAAAAAAAAGTACATGGAATAGGAACAACAACAAGCAAATGATCAAACTCTAAGGCCAAACTCATCCTCACGAACTTCCTTAAGAAGTGCTTCGGTCACAGGATCAGCCGGATGCTCCGTAAGATTTCTGATGAGAAGGTTTCTTGTTGCAACAGCTGCAGTCAACTTCTTGTTCTGACTTTGGTCCTTAGACCTCTTCACTCCTGCTTTGATTTTCAGCTCTGATATTTCCTCCTGGGCTGCTGCCAGGGCTTTTTCCATCTGCTCCATCTTGTCCTGAACTCTCTTGTCTTCTAGAGTACGGGCCTCAGTGATCCGGACCCACCTGGCCTGACTTTCCTTCAAATACAAGTCTGTTCTCGCTCTTTGGAACTGGGCTTCTTTACAAGCATTCTTCAGAATCTGTTCACCAGCTTTAGACTTGTTGATATAATCTCCAGACTTCTCAATTTTAGTCAAGTGTTCCACTCTTAACTTCTCCAGTCTCTCAATCTCCCTCACACCTTCACTCCTCTCCCGGAGGGTCTTCTGCAAAGCCTGGGTTAGCTTCTCATTTCTTTCCCTCAAGCTCTCAAACTCTTCCAAACTGATAGTGGCAGGGGGTGGTGCTGAAGATGACTCAGGCATGTCTTCTATGGTAAAGGGCATCCCAGAGAATTGGGCCCTGGCATGGGACCACTCATAATATTGGACTGATGCCACATTATTGCACTTCCCCAGAATGGTGATTCCCTTGGTTTGAACATGATCCCAGGCCCAGGCAGCCTGTCTAACAGTTGCCAGACTAATCTTGTTCTCACAGTAGAGGGTCTCAACCAAGTCTTGTGCCCTAGGAGTGTGGACCAGTGCATAGCCCAATTGCCTTCTGAACAGCAGAGGGTTGTAATTGATACTTCCCTTAACTCCTATCAAGGGCACATTGGGAAAGTGACCACAGCTGGTGATTATATCTCTACCCTTGGTGCTTTGAGTACACCATCTGATGTCTGCTGAAGTGAGAGTAGTGAGCCTCTTAGCCCAGTTGCTTTGCTGATGAGGATTTAGGAATGCATCTGTCCTGGGTAGATGCTTAAGAAGCCAAGCATGGAATAATGGAGCACAAATCCTCACTAATCTTCCCCTCTGTTTCTCATTCCTCTGGTGCACTGAGTAATAGAGATCTCCCAGCAAAGTTGGCACTGGGTTCTTCAGGATGAACAAATGGATTGCATTCTTGCTAATGAATCGAGGCTCATCTGCAAACAACACAATTCCATATACACTTAAGGCCAACAGAGCACAAACAGCTCTCCACTCCCCCAGGGAGGCCTTCAGACTAGCTTGAGAAATTAGGAAGTCCAGATGAAAACCAGGGATCCCAGCTTTAGAGGTCATGTGTTGCTCAATCAAAACAGGTTCCAGGTGCAAAGCTTTTGCTATCTCTCCATTGCTGGGAAAGACCATTTCAGGGTTGAAAGGGATTTCCCTCTTGATAGGCAAACCAATCAAAGATGAGTATTCTTCTAAGAGAGGCCCCAACTGGAAGTCTTGAAAGGTGAAACATCTCAATGGGGGGTCATAAAACTGAATGCAGGTGTGGATCAAACTCCTCTGTGCAGGGTCCAGATCCATAACCATGTCCAGTATATCTCCATAACTCTCCCTGAACAAGGGTATGTGATCTGGAGTGATCAGGGTTTGGATCCTCCAGATGTCTGATAAGTCTGGTTGGAAGAAATGATAGGTGATGTTGCTTTTCTTTGGAGCCATAAGTGCTGAGACTGAGTAGAGTAAGTGCTGATGAAGATGCTGAGGAGTGGGCCACTGGCTGGCTAGTGCAAGTGACTGAAGTATATGGCTGACAAACTGAAGCAAGTGCTAGTGGAGATAGGTCAGTAATGCAGATGGGGTCAAAACCAAAACCAGATGAAAATGGATACCCTGAAACACAAATAAGCAAATGTTAATATGATGCAATGAGTATGTATGCAAATGAAATGCAAGGGTTTGTGACTGAGCTGGATCTGATCAAAATGCCCTGATATAGGTCCAAGTGTGTTCAAGAATTCCAGTTGGAGGTCTAAAAATCCAGTAACCAGGGTGGGGGGCTCAAATAAAGAGCCACATGTCCAGGGTTTAGAATCACAAGAACTGTCCAACTTGGAGTATTCTTAACAAAGTCAAAGTAACAGGGTATTCTGAGGTCAAGGTACCTGCAAACCTGTAAACAGCCCAACCCCCTCACAGGTGATGATCTAGAACAAGGATCCTCAGACTTGGATCAGTTATGAGAAGTGTAAACACTTCTAACCCGGAGGTACAGTGTTTACAATAACCATAACAATTCCTCCTCTAATTCTCCTCAGTTTCTGAAGGTCAATACTAAAAGGTCATCCAGACTTAGCAGGCTTCCCAGATAGCCCTAGCATTGCAGGAAATCTGCAACACAGAGTTCTCAAGAAGAAACCCATATCTGAACCGTGTTTCATATTCCCGCACCAGACCGAAATGGAATGGGAAAGAATATGATTCACTCTAGCCTAGGTGTCACTCAGGTCCCAGGTATAGGACCTTAACTCTCAATGAATCACCCACCCACCAAGGCAAATAACCAGATCCAGCCAGCAGCAATGACAGTATGACATAAATAAATGCAATAAAGAAAGCAATAAAGTAACTGTACACAAAGCAATAAACAAAAATAAATACAAGCACATAACACCCCAGTAAACACAAATCAAACAAGCGCTAGGAGGAACCCACAAAAAGAACCAGAAGCCCTGGTTGCAGTATAAGGGTCCCCAGCAGAGTCGCCAAGCTGTCGCTCCCAAAGATTTGCATCCCGGTACAAGCGCGAGCGGTCGGCGAAAGGAACAATGAGAACACACGGTCGTGAACTCACTGGAGATGAATAGAGTCGCCAGCTAGGCATTTTTATCCCGGAGGAAAGGTAATGCTGCATAGACCTGGAAAGACATGGATAAGACGGTTGCGATCCAGAGAGACTGAGAAAGGGGGTTGGTTACAACCTGGGAAGGTATTTGCACCCAGATTGTCCGCCGTACTCGACGGGATCCACGCTTAAAAGATTTGTGTTTTAAAGGGGTAGTGTCAGTGCAATTTGTGTATAAGATAGATGGAAAAGGCTGTACAGGTGTCAGTGTAAAAAAAGTGAAGTGTGATATATACAGTGTCAGTGTGAGACCAGGAATGAGATGCTCATGATAATGAGGCTTAAAGAATAAAGCTGGAAAGAGGGGGAATATACAGAGACTTTTGTTCGATAACTGTTAAGTTATGCCTACGTATCCTCTCGTGCAATGAGGAAGTCAGAACACCGTAGTTCGACCCAAAGAGACTGAAAGATAAATTAACTTGTGAACTGCTTACTAGTCTATGCTCAAGTGTATGATCTGTCTGGCACAGATGCAAACTGTCTTGCATTAGACGGAAGAAGCAATTTCTCGTTTATGAGTGAATGAGATGAGAAAAGAATCCCGGAGGAGACGATTATTGCTTGTTTTTTGAGTTTTCAGTCTTTTATTGCTTTTGAAAGTTTGTCATAAGTTAATGAGCTTAAGTCTAAACCAATGGATTTAGTAAACTCATCACATCTTCCCTCTGATTAGGGGTAATGAGAGTACCTTAAGTGTGAAGTCAGATTCTCACACTTAATCACCTTTGGTGTAGGATTAAGATCATTAACCTACTTGTGGGTATTTAGATGTTTTCGGTGTTTTTGTTTAGTGTTAGGTAATGAGGTTAAGCCATAATCAAGGATTAAACAGACTCATTACACCATCCTAAAAGAAGGATGATAGATGAGAATGTTTAAGCTGAGGAAAGCTCCTCAACTTAATCCATGATTAGGGATTAAACTCATGACAAAACAAGCCTTTGATTAAGTGGATTTTATTTAATGATAAGATGATGAAGTGATTTTTATGATTTGTAAGACAACTTGAGGGGGACTTGTCCATTAACACTAGGGTTAGTCCTTCTTAACCACTTAAGGAAGAATTAGAACCCTAATGCAAGGCCCAAGTTACAAGTGTGATGTCTTGATGATTATTATGTGAATTGATTAAGAGATTTAAACACATAAAGGGTTTAACACTTAGGATTAAAGTTATACACTCCATCCTAAGAGAAGGATGCAGGCATAAGCTTAATCACAAAGTCTTAAAGCCTTTAGGGTTTAGTCCCTGATTATGAGATGAGAAGAGAAGACTCAAGAGAGACACAAAGGTGAAACTATGAGGGGACTAATCAAAACCCTAATTCATTGTCATGCTTGGATGATCCTAAGGTTTGTGAGGTTTGCAAGAACAATCTTCAGAGGAGCCACCAGGAAGCAGATGAACAAGATCAAGAGAAGCAAAGTGACTTGCTTCATTCAAGAAGTCAAGTCACTTGAAGAAAGAAAGTGGGAAGAAGAAGAATGAGCAAGCTCAATCTCAAACATAAATAGAAATGCAGCAATGGATGCAAGAGAGATGAAAAGAAAAGTTATGAGAAGTGAAGGCAAATCCACTTCTCAAGTTTACTTACCACCTGAAATGTTAGAAAGAAATGCAATGCAATGAAAGATGAGATGAAATGGTATGATGCTAGACCAAACCAGAAGCATATTGATGATGATTATGATGTTATGAGGTGCTGCAAACATGAGGCAAGACATGGAGATGATCATACAAGTTCATGAATGCAAATGATGCAAGTTAAGGAGCATGAACAAGCATGAAATGTTATGAAGCATACAAGGTAAATGACATGGCAAATATGTGATGCAATGATCAAACATGCTTCCTACATGTCTTAAGATGTCAAATGGATCACAAGAATGCACAAAATGCAAAGACAAGTCATGTTATGCAAGGAAATGCAAGAAGGATGCAAGAGAAAGCCCAAATTAGGGTTCATGAAACAAACATCAAACAAAACCAAAAACAGAAGCAAACCCTAGGATAAAAAATGGAAAATGCTACCCAAAGAAACCCTAAACCTATAATAAACCACTGCCCAAAGGGGAACTCTCAACTCTCAACCAAACTCAAGTTATGATTTTTACAAGTTTTTAGGGTTTTTTAGGGTTCCTAAACAAAAGAAATGCCAAACAATTAGAAAATGCAAGATCAAATCATGGCCATTTTACCCTAGAAACTACATGCTAAACATAACACAATGCAAGAAGAATCAATGTCTCAACCTTCTCCAATAGGCAGAAATGAATTTTTAAACTTATGATCAAAATAATGCATAAAAAATGATTTAATTCAATGAAAAAAATCTTAAAATGCATCAAGATCAAAAAAGAAATTTGGTTTGAAGGTTGGACAATGTTTCTAAATGTCTTAGAACATTTCATGAATTTTTTTGTAATTTTTAAATACTTAAAAGTATTTTTAATTAATTAATTTCCATTAATCAATTAAAAATAATCTTTTAAATATTTAAAAATACTTTTTTAATGATAAAAAATAAAATAAAAATATTTTTGTGTCATAAAAAATAATAAAACTCAGAGGAAAAAGTTTCATAATTTTTATGTATTTTTTGCTATTTTAAAATAATTGTGCAAAACAAAAGAAAAATAAAAGAAAATAAATGAATTTTAAATGAAATAAGTGAAAGTATGCTGATCCAACGCGTGAGATTCAAAGTGACCAGGGCGGGAATTGACTGCGCGCCACATCTCACGGCCCAGATTCAAATTTCTTAATTAATGCTTAAAACCCTAACCCTGCCGTTAATTACAATCAGGCGACCGGAACAGTGTTCCGGTCGTCTTCTCCGGCCATCCCCAGAATCAATCTCTCTCCCTAGGCCAAATCAGAAGCCCTAAGTCTCCAGAATCCATCTACCAACTATCCTAAGCACGAATCCATCACCAAATCATGTTTAAACTCACACACAAACAAGAATCGAAGCAAATAAAATTCTAGGTCAAACTTTCAGAAGACCATTACATGCTCATTTCTGGCTTATTTTCAAAAGTAAAGAGATCCCAATGATCAGTGTAACATGCACAACAAGATTTTAACAAGAGAAATGAGTTCTGGGAAAAAAGTTCATGGTGTCACCTGAGATGGAGCTCTTTATTCAGGAGCTCTTTGGATGATTCTTTGGCTCAATCTGGTCCCAATGGTCCACCTTTGAAGCTTTGGATGCTTAGTTGGAGTTTAAACAACCTCCTGAGTGAGTTTGCAGCAGCTCTGACCAAGGGAGGATGAAAATCGTATTTGAGATATAGGGTGTTTCAGGCCAAAACAAAGGGTGGTTTCTGGTCAGTGAGGTGAGTGGAGATTGTTGGTGGAGTTTGTTCTTGTGTTTGAGGTTTGTGGAAGGAGATTCGATGGAAAATGCAGGTTGAGGTGAAGAATGGCAATGGGGTATTCTTGCTCAGATCAAGCCTGGCTCTTGGTGCTTTCTACTCAATGAGGCAAGGTGAGATGATTAGTGAAGTTGGCTTGAGTGTTTTGTGGCTGGGCAGAGTGATTCGAAACAAAATGCAAATGGGAGTGTTTTTGTGAATGTCAAGGTGTAGTGTGTTTCAGCCTTGCTTGGTTAGTGTTATGGCTTGCCAAAGGGTACAATAAACAAATGCAAGTGGCCAGAGGATGTGACATGGCCTGTGGTGATTGGGATGTTTGCTTTTGCCAAAAGTCAAATTTCTTGTAAGAGAGGCATGGGCTTGATACTAGCTTGGTACAAAGGCTAGGGCTGGCGCAGCATGGTGTGGTGAGAGAGCTAGCAAGGTTCAAAGGCCAAGGCTGCAAGTTGAGGGAAGTGTCATGAGTGTTTTGCAAGTTGCTACCTTTTTGTACTTTCATGAAAAAATGCCTTGCTACATGAACTAAACACATGTGATCTTGGTTCAAATCTGATTTTTATGACTTAGAGAATGTTTATGTGCTGGTTTGAGATGAATTGGAAGTTACAAAATGCATTGGCTCATGATCTTGCAAAATTTCCATTTGAGGCATGCCTTAAAAATCAATGATTTTAGCCAACTTTGCCTTGCCATAACTTTTGATCCAAGAAGAGTTTGATCATGTTCTTGTACTTTTTGAAAAGGTAAAAATGAGATCTACAACTTTCATGACCAAAGTTTTTCCATTTGAAGCATTTTTGGATCAAGAATCCAGGCTTGAAAAATAACCTAAAATGATGCATTCTTGAAAAGTCAACTATGTCCAAAAAGTCAACATTTGCAAAAACCCTAAATTCTTGATTTTTGTGAACTTCAACCTTCTTCCATGATCAAATAAAGATCATATACACTCAAAATGATGAAGATCACCCCTTGGTTGGGTCATTGGGGGCCTCAGATGCCCTGATTTTGCACTGACTTGTCTGAAAAGTCAACCTTTGATCAGATGACTTCCCCATGGAATTTCTTCATGAAAATTGATATGCATACTCCATATACCATATAGAGACCAATGGAAACAAGAATGACCAAAAAATTTGGAGTTATGGCCTCTGAAACCAAAACCCTAATTTTCAGTCAACTGTGCAGTTCAACCTGGCTCTGCATCCACTCAAACCCTAGTTCTTGTGATTCCTCTGCAATTTTGACTTTGAGGAGATGAAATATGATATAAGAACACACATGGACCTCTTTGAAGTGATTGGTGGCCTTTGGAGTGGCTCAAGAAGTTTTGGGATTGCTCAGATCACAAACCCTAGGTGCAGATGACTTAGAAACTATCCAGTGAACCAAAAATGAGATGTGAGATGATATGATTGTGTTTATGCATATGAGGATGATCACAAGCCATGGTGTGAATGGGTGAGGGCAAATTTGGGGTGTTTACACAGTGACATTTCCCTCTTTCCCCAAAGAATGGAAGATTTTGTTAGTATTTCTTGAAGATTGCTTTGTGGATTGGATCCCTAGCAGATGTTTTCTCATCATGAGTTAAGCCTTGTAGTAGGATTTTATTCCTTTGATGGCTTTTGACATTCCCCTGCAGGATGCCAAGTTGAATCTCCAGCATATTTCCCTGCATTGTTGCCTTGAGATTAGCCGAGTATCTGGATGTTGTGATGTTCATGTCACTTGTTGCTTTTCTTTATGTCTGTTTTGTCAGCATATTCATACGCATAAGCATAGCATCATTTGCTTGCATTCTTGCATTTATCGTTGTTCCCTGCTCTTTGGTGTGCATTTTCCCCAGAGAGTGCATGTGTTGTATTCCTCTCAAGTTTAGAGTGTCGACCATTAAGCAGAAAGTGTGAATCTTTTCTAATTCCCCACTGAGTTTGTTTCTCGTGGATGATGTTGATTCAGTTTCCTCCCCAGTTTATTATCTGGATGGAATTTCCCGAGTTGAGATATTTCCTCCTCGGGATGAGTCTTGTTTGACTGTTTCTCTCCAACTTGTTCTTGGATTGAATTTTAGTCCTCTTTGTGAGTAATATTGCTTTGGAATTAAGCTATCATAGTTTGATAGTGGGCAACATTTTCTCTAGCTTGAGTACATTACTTTGGAATTAAACTATCATTTAATCGATAGTGGGTAATATTACCAAATTGATCAAGCTCTTTTGCTTGTACTCCTATCCAGTAAATTCGGTAGTCGAGAGTTCTTTCTTCCTGCCTAGTAAAAAGGTAATAGAAGTTGTTTCCCTTTGCTTGAGCTCCTACCCAGTAAATCAGGTAGTTGAGATTTTTTTTCTTCTGCCCAGTAAAAAGGTAGTGGAGTTTATCCCTCTTTGTTTTGCTCCTATCCAGTAAATCGATAGTCGAGTCCTTGGTTTTCCTACCCAGTAAACAGGTAGTTGATAATTCGTTTCCAACTTGGTACTCCTCCATTTTTGGAATTGAATATTTCGTTTGGTTGATATTCCCTGGCAGAGTATTTATTCTTTCCCTTGTTGAATCTGTTGGTGTAAGCCCTAGAGGCCAATACTTTTTGGTACTTGTATCGGATTATTCGTTTAATAATAAAAGGCATTTCTTTATTATGTTTGTCTTTCAGAATAATAAAGTCCCTAGAATAGTTAGTCTGTTTAATGAAATGTTAAGTGTGACTTAATCATGAGATCCCATTAAACATAAAGACATTATTCTTAAAATATTCGTAGTCAAGCTTTATTGCAAAGTGGGATAACATTAAAGCATTGAGACTATTATGAAGATAGACTGATGATCACATCTCATGGATCATGGATAAAGGGTTATCAAGTCTTGACATAGGTATAAATATTAGGAGTAATATTTATACCGGATTGACCCGCTATGAGAATACTACATAGTATGTTATGCAAAGTGTCATAAGTTATTCTCATGGTGATAATGGTGTATTACCACCCTTCGACCTGAAACCACTATGGACCCTAGATGTAGAGTCGGGTGCTTTATTGCTGATCAAACATTATCCGTAACTGGATGATCATAAAGACAGTTGATGGGCACTCCACGAAGCATGCTGAGGGACATGAGTGTCCTAGATGGAATTTGCCAATCCTGCATAACAGGAGAAATGTCTAAGGGCCCAATATTGAACTGGACAAGGATGACACAGTGTATGCCTTGTGTTCAATATAGACATAGGGGCAAAAGGGTAATTGTACAAACATATATTATCACGAAAAAGGTTTTGTCAGATCACATGACATTTTCGTGACTTGGGTAGCAGTGATGTGTTGCTAGATACCGCTCACTGTTTATTATGTTAAATATATAATTTAATATAATTACCAACGTTACGAAATCCTACAGGGTCACACACATAAGGACAGTTTGATGAGAGATAGAGAAATCAAAGGAACACCGTAAGGTACGGTGCACTTAAGTGAAAAATAGAAATTCGGATAATATAATAATAATTATTGTTATTTTATAATGGTTATAAAATAATAATAAAATAAATATATTTATTATAATAATAGTTATTATAATAATATATAATATTATTATGGATCATGTGAATTGGGCTTTTAGCCCGCAGCCCACAAGAGAGTCTATAAAAGGAACCCTTGTGATGAAGCTTTTACTTGATGCAATTTCGTTTTTGATTCTCACTCAAATAATTCCGTTCGTAAGCAGCTAGCACTGTGACCGGAAGCTGTTCGTGTGGACTGAGTAGAGGCGTTGCACTTCATCAACGCTTGTGATCGCTGCATCAAAGATCTGAATCGCCACAAAGAGGTAACGATTCTATCACTGACCATGCTCATTCGTAAGGATCACTAAAGGAAAATTTTTGTTTTCCGCTGCGTTTAGATCGCAATTTTCCTTCAGAATCTTGTACCTTGATTATATCATATATCTTTTCCCAAGTGGAATCAGTTATCCAGTTATTTATTTTCCTGGTAACTCTTTTGGTGTCTGTTGTTTTCCCCGGCGGGATTTTCTTCGGTGTCCCCAAGTTTTTACTTTCCTCTGGTGGTCATGTTTTCCCCACAGAGATCTTGGGCTTGCATATCATATCCATATCATATCATGTTTTCTTAGGACAAAAATTAGGTTTTCTGTATTTAAGTCTCTCCCATCTTGTAGAGACGAAGATGTCAATCTTCATATCTCCGGATTGAAGAAACTTAAATAGGGGCAGCTGTAACACCTTAATTTTTTCCCTAAGATTTCTTTGCATCTCATCTGCATTTTGCATACAAACAAGATCGCACTGGTTGCACGGTTCTCCTCGGGTTAGGATTATACCTCGCAGGGGATCACCGTTGTCTTTAATTGTTTTATTTGATTCTGTTTACTAACCATTGATCAAAATACAAAAATATTTCGTTTCCTTTTGCTAACTTTTTTTTTTCAGGATGAGAAACCATATAAAAATGCCAAAAAATAGCAGTTCTGTAGCTCGAGTAAATTTCACAAAAGTCGAAGACGATCCGCAAATAATTCAAAATTATCAGATCAAGGATTTCCCAAGTTAATTGATTCATTCAAAGGATCTCCAAGGTTCGCGAGTTTATTTCTTCGACGTACACAAGAATCAGGCCGAAACAACTAAGCAGCTATTTTTGAACAAAAAATTCAAAATTCAGCTTGGTTAATCGGTTAACCAAATGGTTAACTGGTTAACCAATGCGAAATTTGAATTTTTTATTTCAAATTCAGCACCCTTAGATCATTGATTTAATTGGAATATTCTAAATCCATTGGTTTCTGATTTCTCTACATCACTTTGATCATTTCGTTATCCGAACGCGATACCGCACAAAACTAAAGATGAATACCAAATTGAGGCGTACTTATGGTATTCTTCCATCCTTAAGTTCAATCACTCATCTTGGTGGATTCAAGCATGAAAATGTATCACTAATGCAAAGTACCTTAAATTCCATCACATCAAAAATAGGGAATATGCTAATAGTCTAAAACTTTTTTAGTTACCCACTAATTCCCCTGACTAAATCTTTACTAAGAACTGCGTCAGGCTTATGACCTTAAAGACAGCGCTTAGTGGGAGGCAACCCACCATTTTGTTATTTTTCGCACTTTAATATTTTATTTTACTTAATTTTGTCTATTTTTGCTATTACTACTGTTTTCATCATTTTTATTTTTCAATTTTTGCTATGCTGAGAAACCAAAGGAGGAAATTTGAAGAATTATCCCAAAGAATCTTGCTATGACCCTCTATTATGATGATGAGGCAATGGACACACTAGGAATAACCAATAGTGTTCTATACATGTTTAACCAGATGGGATGGGAAAGATCTCACATTAATTCTAGATTTGTCACTTACCGCGAACTTACCTTTGAATTTTTGAGTTCTTTAGTGCATATACCTGATCGGGGATTTGGTACTAGAAAAGGATTTATCAGTTTCAGATTATTTAGCATCGAGTTTACGTATAACCATAAGGAATTAGCTGACATCCTAGGATTCCCTAGCGGACCATTCACATTTACCATGACCCAACTAGAACTTATGGATTTTGAACTAGACTATTTCTAGGGAACACTAACCGGAAACTATCACCCTGAACCAGATATCATGGATAACAATGAAATACATAACCCTACTATCCGGTATTTTCATAAGATTTTAGCACATACCATATTCAGAAAGGAAGAGAATCGAACTTTAGTTTCTAAGGATGATATTTTTATTTTGTACCTTATGACTCAAGGACGCTCTGTTAATGTCGTACCATTTTTAATGAACACCTTTACCCGCATTAATCAAGACCCTGATGCCCCAGTCATTGTAGGAGGGTTAATTACTATGATTGTTAACGCCATTGGACTCAGATACCAACTTAATAGGTGCATACCTTCCGGTACGACCCGTCCTATGAATTTGGATTTTTGTTTCGAGAGGCGTATCATAGGAAATTTGGGAGTCGCTCCTTTTGATTACTTGATAAGGAATGAAGTCATCACTATATTTACCCTTCCGAACCATGCTAGAGTTAGTGTCCATAATCGCGATAATTGGCTCTATGATCTTAACCCACCTAATCCTCCATCCACACCCGATACACCACAAGGATACCAAGTTTTTGATCAAGTGATGTCAGAAACTGAAATTGATCCCGAGACCCCTCCTAATTACTATGAAACCAACCTTATCGATGAGGATACTGATGTCCTTAAGAAATAAACAGGAGAGTATACTGAAAAGTTGAATAATATCCAGACTACTTTGGATATTTATGAGGTAGAGATCAATGGACTAAAGGATGAAGTAACGAGTTTGCGTCAAGACATCATAGGCTTAACTGACATTACAATAGACCACTTTTATCATTTGAATTCAGTTTTATAGGATCTCAAGAAAAAGCTCAGATGAAGAATTCACTTTGCTCAGCATTTTTTATTTATTTCAGTTTTTTTTTTCTAGGGAGTTTCAATTTTATTTCATTATGCTTTTTACAGTTTATTTAGCTTATTTATTTCAATCAGTTTTCATTTTTATGCAATTTCGTTTACTGTTCGAAGACAATTTCAATTCAATGCAAGTTCTATTCTGTTTTGATTTCTAATTATTTACTGCTAGTAATTTGAATTTGATTTGATTCTGTCTTTTTACATAATAGTACTTATTACTACTACTGCTGCTTAATTAGAATCTGGTGCGATGTTAAATAAATGCTATCAGTCTTTAATGTGCATTATAATTGTCTTTTTGTGCCAATTCTTAATAATCTTGAAAGAGTTGTAGCCTCACTGTGATATTCTTGCCTTTCTGCTAAAATTTCCAAACTTTGCAGTGTTAACGGTCGTAATGCCTATTTGACGACCGTAATGCCCTTAAACCCGCGTTACGATCGTAACAATCCTGTGACGAGCGTCACATATACAGATTACATGTTCTTTGTAACTGCTGGTGAGTTTCAAAAATCTTCTCTCCCCTTCTTTATCCTCTCATCTCTCACGAATCTTTAAACTCCCATCCTAAAAATCCAACCTCCATTACCACCATTTACTCCTTTCAACTCCCATTAATCTCATAAAACCTAACCAACCCACCACCCCACTCCTTTATTTACCCGAACCTCATTCTCAAATCTCTTCATATTTCCCAGATACCTATTCTCTCATCCACTCTCTGCGAGTTATGGCCAACCAACAAAACCCCGCCTTCAATTTTGGAGAGGGTACCCTAGGCGACACTCAACACTCACGACTCGAAAAGTTTCAACGCCGAGGTCTTCAACTGACTCGATACATTGATGAAGAATGCTTGAGAACCTTGGGTCTCTTTCAATCTGTTCGGAAGCTTTTGCGTAAGGTCGGATTATGGAAACTATGCAGCACACCTCATCCAACCTACGAAACTTTAACGATGGAATTTCTGAGTTTGTATTCCTACTTTACTCCATCAGGCGCAACCAGTCAGCTCACAGGCATCGTTTCGTTCCACATATTCGATGTCGAGTATCGACTTTCTCAAATTGAGGTTGCCCAATTGCTTGGCTTCCATTCTGGCGAAGAAGCCCACCGTCGTGTACCCGACACCTTCAGCGAGGCAACTTTTCGTTTTTGGCAGAAAATTACTAACACGCGGGCCACATCATTTGATCACCTAAATGCCACCATGATCCATAACCCTTCCATTCGCTACTTCAACTGGATCCTGGGAAACTCTATTTTCGCTCGGGACAGCAACCATAATCTTAACTCAAAGGAGCTCTTCTTCATGCATTATGCTTTGGAGGACGACACCATCAATGCCGCACCGTTTCTCCTTTCCCATATTCAGTCCATATGCGCACGAGGCAACAAACCTTTCTACATTGGAAGGATGGTCACCTCTATCACTAAGGGTATGAACTTGGATCAGAATTTGGCAAATCTACCGTCTTTATCACGATCCTACCTGACCTTGGACCACTGCAAGGTCGTGCACCTCATTCATGAACGCGAAGACGGGAGATTCCACCCGTTCATCCGGAATGTTGTTTTCCACAGCATTACTTTGCCTTGCAGGGACCATATCGATCCTGATAATAGGGCCAACAGGCTTTTTGATCCTGCTGCTCCATAAGGGAGAATTACTCCTCATGATGATGATGCTAATGAACCGGTAGACGAGGTCAAAGAAGATATGGACAGAGCTGCACCTACTGCCGATATCCTGGAATCCTCATCTTTACCACATCCTGAAAACGACTACACTATTGAGAATGTCCTTCGAGCCATCAATCAGCAAAACCAAATGGCAGCCGCACTTGAGAGGCGACAAAAGGAGAAATATGATGCCCTTTTTGCTCAGAATTCACAAATTCTCACAAATCAAGACTCTATGGACAGACGACTACAAGAGGTGTTAAGCGAGATGAATTCCCTACGCATGGATGTCACTGCACTACTCCCTACTGATACTGATGAAGACGCGACTCCTTCCTGTAGAGCACGCACTAGGAGTCGTCGACGTGATCTCTAGTAGACATAGTTTTAGTACTAGTTTCTGTTATTTTATCTATTTCCCTTTCTCGCATTTTCTTTGGTTGTAGTTCCCCGTTTATATCACAACATTGAGGACAATGTCTGAAATAGTATGGGAGAAGTACCTTTCCATTTTTATGTTATTTCCTTTATTTTCCCATTCTGCATAATCAAATATGATATATGCATT
Organism: Lathyrus aphaca; assembly: GCA_963966055.1. Classification (NCBI taxonomy): domain Eukaryota; kingdom Viridiplantae; phylum Streptophyta; class Magnoliopsida; order Fabales; family Fabaceae; genus Lathyrus; species Lathyrus aphaca. The sequence continues at coordinate 239,482,729 of OZ014524.1, read as the reverse complement.
TTTGATTTCGTTCTCCCGTTTATTTAGCCTTACCAAAAATTTTGCTTAATCAACGCATAATGCATCATATCTGACAATTAACGAAACCTTAGTAGGAAACCAAGAAAAAATTTAAACAAGATCAATATAGTCTTGGCACTTTGGACTTCCTACTTAAACGGAATCCGTTGCATTTACCGCTATCACGAGTTTTAGTTCTAAAAGTAACCCCCAGTAGTTTATACTAGCAGTCAGCACCGTCTTAACACAAACCAAGTGGAGAGCCGATGAATATAAGTGTTTGATTCCTCATAAAAAAAATCCTTCGTATGAAAAATGCCATAAAGCTGAAAAAGTCACAAAAATTGTATGGCCGCACGCATATGAAATAAGCTAGCAAAGAAGGAACCCACTGTTGGTTGGTTCAGAGGTATCTGGTTCTGAACTCGGTAGGGCGTGCGAATGCGCGATCCCCCACAACCTCCAAATTGGATAACAAGCAGAGGGTTACCACATTCGTGTACTAGACCCCAACTAAAAGAAGGAATCAAAGTCACTAACCGGTTACTCCACCACGTGCGTGAAAAGGAAAAGGGCTTAATGTGATTACGCTAGAACGAAATTGGGCGAAATAGATACGAAAGACACTAGGTAAAGTTATAACGGAAATGTTGGAAAGCCCGTTGTATATAGGAAGTTCACGACATAGCTTGTTGCTTGTGTCATTAATGTATTGTTAATGTTTTATTCAGGTACCGGTCAAACTACTAATGTTTCTCTGTTATTATTTCAAAAATCACGGATATGTTGCATTTGTGCATCCGACTTAGTTTGTCTAGTTTACTTATTGAATTTTTGCTTGAGGACAAGCAAAGGTTTAAGTATGGGGGAGTTTGATTACGAGGAATCGTATCGTATATTTATAGTATTTTTAGCCCGTTTTAATATGATTAACATCCGTTTCTTCCGAGTTTTCACATTTATTGCAGGTATATTATTTTTCTAGCCAAATATGTGCAACACAAAGGCATAAAGATATAAACAAGAGAAAAGATAAAAGAGCAAGCAAAAGCACAAAATTCAGCATAATTTGTTGCAGTGACGACCGTCATGGGGCTGTTACGATCGTCATGCACAATTCAGCGTGTTACGACCGTCATGGATGTGTTACAACCGTCACACACCCAGAATCCTTATATTACGCTTGTCAAGGCCCATTACCAGAAAAGATCCAAAACAAAAGTGGTGGAAACAAAGCTGGAGCAGTTCATGTTACGTTCCTCCTTTTTCTCAGTCAAAACACATGAAGTCCTATAATTTCTCATGAAATGGGTTGTTTGAGCCAAAATTATTTTTTCCAACTCCCGTATTCCTCCTGCTCTATAAATAGAGGAAACCAAGAGTTTCAAAGGGGGTGAGTTCATTGGCTTAATTTTACGGAAGCTCTGCCATTTTCATTCCAGAATATTTTGCAACATATTTCTTTAATTCCTGCATTGTTCCTTATTTCCATTTTTGAATTCAACCTACTGTAAGTGATAATTTCCAATATAAGGAAACTATTACATTAGATTTAGGTTTATTTGTTTCTAGCCTTAGAGTTTGTATTGAATTTCCGAGAGTCCAATCTTGTCAACATATGTGTGTGGAAGAGGGATCTACGAGGAAAATTACTCTGTACCAGGTTTTTAATTATTGAATTTTAACTGTAATTTTTTAATTTTATTTATTAATTATGGTTATGTTTTGTTTAATTAAATTTATTAGTTTTTCCATTTTAATTAATATGTCTAGCTAAATTAATAGCGTTGGTATGTAATGAACGTAAGCAAAACGGATTAAATTAATGCTAAGTTAAAAGTCGAAATCAACTTAATTTCTGGCCGAGACTTTTTATTTATAAAACCATACTTTTTGTTACGAGAGTAAAAAGAGTAGAAAAAGGTTAGATCAAGACCACGAGAGTGTGAGATTTTTAACCGGATAGCTAAAGTTAGGCATTCAATTTAAATACAGCGAGAGCACTTTAAACTGGATTAGATTTTATTAAGTTTCCAAAGAATATTGTTAAACACTTATGGGCTAGCGAGAGCAGACATAGGGCTTTAGGAATATAATCTAATATAAGACCACGAGAGTGTGAGTTGCGGGTTTTTAAACTAATAATTTCTACAGAACAATTAAGTAAAATATTTCTTGCGCATAGTGTTAGTTTAATCCGTAGAGGTCTACTAAGTTATATCCCGACCGCCTTATCCTATAATTCAAACTTTAATTAATTTTTCCCTTTAGTTAATTTAGTAACTAATTTCGTGACAACTTTCCTCCTTAATTATTATAGCCATTCTTTATATCACTAGATTGATTACAAAATCCTTGTGGGTTTGACATCTTTTTATTACTACGCGATAGGCTATGCACTTTCAGTTATGGATACCATTTAACGTTAGATCAATCGTGACATCAAGTTTTTGGCGCCGTTGTCGGGGATTTTTGTTTTAGTCACTAGTGCACTCTTAAAATGTGCAATATAGTCTAAGGAAACCTTTTCTTTACTTATTTTTATTCCTTTTTGAATCTTATTCACCGAGTGTATGCCAAGTACTCGTTCACAAGGCAAAAACTTGCAACCTCCGATCGCTGAATTAGAACACTTTTTATATCTAAGACGTCGTATAATAAAGTACCAACGAAGGTACAATACTCAAGTGCTGAAGTGCATGTTATGTTCTCTATCATAGTTTGAACATGTAATCAGATTCAGAGGACACCTGAAGCTTCATTGACAGGTTTTGATGTGGTGATCTTCCTGTTCTTTCCTTGACACAAATTCTAAGAAGCAAACAGTCAAATCTTCTGTAAAACTTATGATACAATTTTTCCTTCTATTCAGAGGAATTATTGATCAGAAGATAAAAATAGAAATATTCTTAAAGTTAAATATATAAAATTAAACACAATCATCATGGACATAATTCCATACTGAGATTAGTCATAATGAAATCGAACCTATCCTCAGTAAGGGGTTTTGTAAAGATGTTAGCCCATTGATGGTCTGTATCTATAAATTTTAAAATAAAATTCCCTTCTAAGTGTAGTCCCTAATAAAATGATGTCTAACTTCTATATGTTTAGCTCTAGAATGTAAAATAGGATTCTTAGAAAGACAGATGGCAAAAGTATTATCACAGAGGATAGGAATGTTACTTTCATATTTGTTGAAGTCCTCAAGCTGCTTTTTCATCTAGAGCATCGGAGTACTGCATCCAGCTACTACTATGTATTCAACTTCAGTAGTTGAGAGTGCAATTGTTGATTGTCTTTTGCTGGACCAAGATATTAGGTTGTCTCCCAGAAATTGGCAACTTCCATAAGTACTTTTTTTATGTTCTATTTCCAGCAAAATCAGCATCACAATACCCTACAAGGTTATATTCTCTGGACTTTCTGTAGCAGAGGCCAACGTTAGTAGTACCTTTCAAATACCTGAAGATTCTCTTAACAGCTATTAAGTGAGTTTCTCTAGGATCTGATTGGAATCTAGAACAGAGGAAAACACTATACAGATTATCAGGTCTTGAGGCAGTTAAGTAAAGGAGAGATCCAATCATATCTCTGTAGATCTTTTGATATACTTTCTTACTTACCTCTTCCTTCTCCATAATACAAGTGGGATGCATTGGAATTTTAGAGATTTTACTTTCTGACATCTCAAACTTCTTCAGAAGTTTTCTTTGGCATATTTGCTTTGATGAATATAAGTTCCTTCTGATGTTTGATTTATTTGGATTCCCATAAAGAACTTCAATTCTCCCATCAGGCTCATTTCAAACTCTTCCTGCATAGACTTAGAAAATTCTTTGCCCAAAGAGCTTTTAGTAGATCCAAAAATTATATCGTCTACATAAATTTGAGTAATCAGAATATCATTTTTAAATGTTTTAAAGAAAAGAGTTGTTTCCACTTTCCCTCTGGTAAACTTATTTTCTAAAAGAAAATTACTTAATCTTTCATACCAAGCTCTGGGAGCTTATTTCTGACCATATAAATACTTTTTAAGTTTATAAACATGTTCTGGGTATTCATTGTTTTCAAAACTAGGGGGTTGATGCCCATAAACTTCTTCATCAATATAACCATTTAAAAATGCACTTTTGACATCCATCTGGTAGAGAGTGATGTCATTATTTACTGCAAAGGAAATTAAAAGTCTGATAGATTCTAACCTTGCGACTGGTGCAAAGGTTTCTGTATAGTCTATTCCTTTTTGCTGACTATAACCTTGTGCAACCAGTCATGCTTTGTTTCTGAAAACTTCACCTTGTTCATTGAGTTTGTTTCTGAAGACCCATTTGGTTCCAATGATGTTGAATCCTCTGGGTCTAGGAACTAGATCCCATACGATATTCCTTGTGAATTGATTTAGTTCGTCTTGCATTGCAAGTATCCAATCATTTTATGAAAGAGCTTCATCAACAAAAGTTGGTTCGATCAGTGAAACTAATACCCTTAATGATTCTTCAGAGTTTCTGAATGAAGATCTTGTTTTGATTGGATCATCTTTCTTTCCTAGGATTTTATCTTCTGGAAGATTCAAGGTCTTTCTGGATAGTTTCTTCTAACTGGGTTCTTCATAATTTGTTGTGGTAGTTGTGCCGTCTTGTTAGTAGATGGTTTTTTGTCAGATGTTCTGGCTTCAGTGATTTGAACTTCTATATCTGCAAGAGATTCATTCTGCTTTGGCTTTTTAGGACCAAGCTTATCATCAAATCTGACATGGATAGATTCTATCGCAATTCATGTTTTTGTATTGTATACTTTGTATCCTTTAGAACATTCAGAGTATCCTAACATGAAACATTTTTGTGCCTTAGAATCAAACTTGTTCAGAGGATCATTAGTGTTTAGAATAAAACAAGTGCATCCAAAGGGATGAAAGTAAGAAATGTTGGGTTTTCTGTTCTTCCACAATTCATAAGGAGTCTTCTCCAGAATAGGTATTATAGAGATTCTATTCTAAATATAACATGATGTATTTACTGCTTCTGCCCAAAAGTGTTTAGCCATGTTAGTCTCATTGATCATGGTTCTGGCCATCTCTTGCAATTTCATGTTCTTACATTCTACAACTCCATTTTGTTGTGGAGTTCTAGGACAAGAGAAATTGTGAGAGATGCCATTTTCGTTAAAAAATAGTTCCAATTTTTTGTTTTCAAATTCTCCACCATGATCACTTCTGACTTTGATAATTCTAAACTCTTTTTCATTTTGAACTTGTTTACAGAAGTTAAAAATTACAGAGATTGACTCATCCTTGTGTCTAAGAAACTTTACCCATGTCCATCTGCTATAGTCATCTACGATCACTAATCCATACTTCTTAAAACTGATTGAGGCATTTTTACTAGTCCAAACAAATCAATGTGCAGAAGTTCTAATGGTCTAAAGGAAGAAACAACATTCTTAGATTTAAAATCAGGTTTAGCAAATTTGCCTTTCTGACATCCTTCACACAAAGCTTCTGAGTTGAACTTCAAATTTGGAAGTCCTCTAACAAAATTGAGTTTGTTAATCTGAGATAATCTTCTCATATTAACATATCCCAATCTTCTGTGCCAGACCCATTGCTCATTGTCCACGAACTTAAGACATTTTACATTCTGACTTTTTAGTTCAGAAAGTTTTATTTTATATATGTTGTTCTTTCTCTTCCCACTAAAGAGGATTGTTCCATCTTTCTGACGAATAGCTTTACAAAACTTTTGATTAAATATTATATCATAACTGTTATCACTTAATTGACTTATTGATAACAAGTTATGCATTAATCCTTCTACTAACAAAATATTACAGATAGAGGGAAGAGTATCATTACCAATAGTTCCAGAGCCAATGACTTTTCCTTTCTGATTACCTCCAAAACCTACGTAGTCTCTAGCTTTAAGCTCAAGACTTTGGAACATATGCTTTATTCCTGTCATGTGTCGCGAGCATCCAGAGTTCAGGTATCAAAATTGGTGTTTCAATCTTATTGTTAAATACATCTGCAACATTTACAATTTTATATTTGGGTACCCATATCTTTTTTGGTCCTTATTTGTTAGAACTTACAAACTTCTGATTGAGTTTGAATTTCTCATCAGAACTTGTATAACAAGATGACTCACTAGTATATTTTAAATCATGATTATGACCATAAGTGAAATGAGAACTTAAAGGTGTGTTGGCTTTTATAATCATGTCATCAACTTGTTTATTTTTCTATGGTGCTTCTCCTATAGGTTTGACATATCATATGCCTCTTCTACAGTTTCTGCTAACTCCATAGATCATTGAGGCAATTTTGCTTCTATCTATGTTTTTAGCTAGAAATTTTTGAAAGCTATAATCTTATTGCTTTATGATACTATCAGAACTAGATGAAACTTCTGATTCAGATTCTTTTTGAGCTTTACTTCTTTCAAAAGAATTTTCAAGTTTTAAAAGGTTTTCTTTAAGCTCAGAGTTTTTTGCTTTCAGTTTCTTCGTTTCCTCTGATTCAGATACTAGACCTTGTTTCAGGTTTTTGTATTTCAATTGAAGGTTCTGATATTTTTCAAGAATTTCTGAGAGATTATCTTCTAATTGTGTTCTAGAGAGTTTAGAAAATACCTCTTCTGTTTTAGAATCTGATTCTGATTCGGATGTGTTGATGTCATCAGGTATTTTTGCCATTAACACAATGTTAGCTTGTTCATCTTCTGATTATGTGTCGGATTTAGAAGATTATGAGTCATCCCATGTGGCCATAAGACTTTTCTTCTTTTCTCTGTTGAATTTCTTTTTGGGCTTCTCTCTCTGAAGTTTTGGACAGTCACTCTTGTAATGTCCTGGTTCCTTGCATTCATAGCATACAACTTCATTGCTTCCAGACTTCTTGTATCCAGAGGATGCTTCAGAAGGATTGATAGATCTTCAGGGATTCCTGAATTTCTTCTGACGATGCTTCCAGAGTTGTTGAACTCTTCTACAGAGAAGTGATAGTTCGTCTTCTTATGAATAGCCTCCAGAGCTTTCTTCTTCTGCCTGAAAAGCTTTATATTTAGATTTGTTAGATATAAGAGCAGCAAACTTACCTTTCTTCTGAGGTTCATCTTCTTCAAGCTCTATCTCGTGACTTCTCAAGGAGTTGATCAGTTCTTCAAGAGATATCTCATTTAGATTCTTTGACAATTTGAGAGTAATGACCATGGGTCTCCAAGCCTTTGGAAAGCTTCTGATGATCTTTTTCACATTATCTACTATTGAGTAGCCTTTGTCTAGAACTTTCAATCCAGCAACCAGAATTTGAAACCTTGAGAACATTTTCTCAATCGTTTCATCTTCTTCCATCTTGAATGCCTCATACTTATGGATAAGTGCCAGAGCTTTGATCTCCTGGACTTGAGTGTTGCCTTCATGCGTCATCCTTAAAGAATCAAACATGTGTTTGGCTAATTCTTTGTTTGTGATCTTTTTATACTCTGTGTATGAGATAACACTTAGAAGTATAGTTCTGGCTTTGTGATGATTTCTGAATTCTTTCTTCTATTGAGTTGTCATGTTCTTTCTTTAGATCTTCTGACCATCTACCCCAACATGATGAATATAACCATCAGTCACCATGTCCTAGAGATCTTATTGAATACCAGAGGTTTCCCGTTGATTTTGTCATTCTGATAATCGTTGTTGTCCTGAATTGGTTATGCCATTGTATTTTTCTATTGAATCTTTTTCTGACATTGTCAGGTGCTTGCACTTAGAACCAGGCGCTCTGATGCCAATTGAAGGTGTAAAAACACAAGAAATGGGGGGGTTGAATTTTAGTTTTCAAAAATAATGCAAACAACACTTTGATTTATCCTGGTTCGTTTGAACTCAAACTACGTCCAGTCCACCCGCCAAAGTGATTTCGCCTCTCTCAACGAGGTCTTAATCCACTAATAAAATAGGATTATAAACACTAAGACCTACTGTCAAAGTCTTTTTGAGTCTACTGACTATACTTATTCACTCAAGGAATATTACACTGATTGATGAAATAAATTGTAACACAAAGTGCTTCTTGTAAGCAATTATAACTATTGTGATAGTTTTTACAATATTGAGAACGAGATTAAAGAATTTTGATTTTCTATGAATTTTTGCACGCGTAAGAGAGAGAGCCCAAAATTCTTCAAGTGTTTCCTTTAAATATATTCGAAAGAAATGTTTCGTTGGAGATATCTTGTGTTATTTTTGGTTGTTTGATGAATGCCATTAAAAGCTTCCAAAAATAGAGATCTTTGTCTGGAGCCGTTATTTTTTATTCTTCAATAAATACGTCTAATTCTGAGAATCAGAACTTGCATAATTCGTATCAGAGTATTGACTTTGCAGCTTATCTTACATAGTTCATGACATCTTCTATAGACTTTCAATTAGATCTTCTTCGTAGTAGAAGCTTTTCTTTTGATCAGATTTTTTGACTCAGAATATCTTTCTCTTTGCAAGAACTTATAATCCTGCATATAGAGAAAAATAATAATTTTTAGGTATCATATTTTGTTTTTAAATTAATTTTTATCATCAAAACATTATTAGAGAGGCAGAATCAAAATCTTGTTCTAACAAAAGCATCATTTAGACGTTGGAGTTTTTTTCCCACGCTTGATGACTTTCTTAACTTTGGTTGATGAAAGATTACCATCTGGTTTATCATTGTCGGACGAATCAATTGTAGCGTCATGAGACATCCTCTTGACATTGGCTTTAGGTGTGGCGGGATCGGGAACGTGTGTAGAGGTAATCTCAGGATCCTACATGAGACAACAAATAGGATGAAACTGTGAGGGATTGTTATATTATTCAACCAGTAGAGACAAAACATAAGGCCAACAAAAAAATCTTAGGTTAGGCATAGAGTGATTGGTATTAGGAACATGTGTAACATACATCATTTGTCCTCTTATTTATTACCAATTTCAAGTAGCTTATGCTTCATTTCCATGTCATTTAGCATATCATTTCATACATTATATTTAAATCATAATAAAAATAAAAATGATAAAGCATACATCGTTGGTTGAGGCACGAGGCATGTGATCAAGGGTTATTCGGTGATAATATCAATTATCGGGTCTCAGGAGATAAATAATCTCAGAACAAATTACCAAGGCCGGATATCCAAGGTGTACCATCAAAAAGGCAAAATTTTCAAATTTTGTGTCAAGTAACCGTTTACCACCCTATTAGTAATGGTTACCACGTGCAAATTTGGAAAAAATTCGATTTTTTCAGTTTGGAGGGGTTTTCCACATTTTTCCACTTCAACATTGCACTTCATTCTACTACTTTCCAAGGGAATATTCTAGAATATTCTACCATATTCCAGGGAAAGGTTCTAGAATTTTTCATAACTAACTCATAAGCTAACCCCAAACCTAATTCCTAAGCTAATGCCCAAGCCTCACTCCTAACCCAAAGCACACTCCAAGCCTAGGATGTATATAAATACTTTTCCCTCCAAACCAAAAATCAACACTTCATTTTTCACATTTTTCTCTCATCACTCTCAATTTTCTCTCACTTTTCTCTCATTTTCCAAAACCCCACACAAAGCTTCATCTTCCAAAATTCTTCAAGTTTTGCAATGAAAATTGAAGAATTTGAAGCTAAACCTCCATTATTGCATTGATTTCATGGATTATTGAAGAATTTGCTACTTTTTTTGGTGTTGATTTCACATCTTGGAAGTGATTCTTGGAAGAGTTCATCAAGGTTTTCATCAAATCACATTTATTTTGTGTATTCTTGCGGAAGAGCTTCGTATCTAAGTTTGTCTCTTCTATAACGTGTTGATTCTTCTTTGCAACAATTTCCAAAGCAAACATCAGCTTTGTAGGCTGGTGAAACTCATAATCACTTATGTTTTAAGTTATTTCGCATTTTCTCGACACGCGTATTCTTCGTGTTTTGTTGATTTTTGATGCTTTAATTAATTGGATCATTAGGTTTTATAACCTTGATGTGTTTGTGATTCCAATTGGTGTTAAATTGGTGCATTTAGGTGTAAATTCTATGTTCAATTGATAGGCATTACATTGGAACTTATTTGGATAAGTTGTTGCTGAATTTTCCAAGAAATTGCAGAATTTTTTATTCTGGTCCCAGAGTAACCGGTTACCACCAGAACGGTAACAGGTAACCCGTTGCATTTTTTCACAGAAAACAACTTTTTTAAATTGGTAACCGGTTACCACCCTGGTAGTAACCGGTTACCACTGAAACAGGATGGAAAATTCTTGTTTTTTCTTGCATTTTGGTTATCCATTCCCCCTCCAATCATCATGGATCTTTAGTATAAGATTTTAGGAAGTTTTTAGGGGTTGTTTTGGTGCAGGTTCATGTAGCTTTGACATCTTTCGACGCACGTGTTGTTCATTTCCGATTTTTTTGGCATAATTGTGAATTTGTGTTCATGGTGTGTTATGAATGTTGTTCCCATGTTTGAACTTCATTGTTGGCATGATAATGATCGTTTAAAGTTTTGTTTTGCATTGTTTTCATAATCGATGTATGTTTTGGACAGTTACACACATAATTGAATAATATTGCATATTACTTGATAAAAGTGCATAATCCATGTATGCATTCACATTCTTGATTACATATTTCCTTTTAAGTTTGCATTTCAATATTAATAATTGCATTATATAAAATGCATTGTGATACATGTTTGCATTGTGGTTGCTTGTTTACATTAAATGCTCACTTTGTAAAAATGCACACATTTTAGTATGTGAAAATCCATTGAGGTAAAATGATCGAAATGTTTTCATTCTCACATATCTATGTTCATATAAATCATGTTGCATTGTTTGATATTGTTATGTGATGCATATCCATGCATTGTTGCTCATGCATTTGCATTTTAAAATGATGTAATTCTGCCATGCATTTTATTGTTGTGTTTTTTAATAGAAGCTATTAATTGCATGATGCCTTGTATTGTTTTTTTGCACTTTTTACACATGTTGCCATGTTGTTAGGTAGTTGTAATAGGTTGTTTTTATGCCATTTGTAAGTGATAGCTGATTGTGTGCTGAAGCGTTGTTGTAGCTGCTGACTTTAGGTTTTTCTTATCCTTTAGGTACCCTTAGGTTTAGGTTTGAGTCTAGTTTAGACCATAATCATTTTAGGAAATGCTTGGAACTTAATTGTCTTCTTTGTTGTCATTTTTGATTTCATAAATCATTGATTTTACTAACCTTTCAGGGGCTAATGGTAAGTATGAAGAATGTGGGTGTGCGCCTACATTCTACCTTCTTCCTTCCTCTTTTAAAGCTTTCAACTTATGATTGTGAAAAGCATCATTATGCTTCTTTGACATTGCATTTTCTCTCCATCCCTTTGACTTCTAATCTCATTTTCAATCCTTGAAGTGAGTTAGAACTTGTTCTTTTAGGTTTATAGTTCTTCACACCTTATTAACCTTAGGATCTCCATTGTACAATAACATAAGGCGCGTCTTAGTTTCCCTTAGTGTTTACCCTTTCTTAACTTGAGTCTTCTCTCTCATCTTTAAAAAAATCAAAACACTTAATAATGGCTAAAGGTTTCTTATATGCCAATGGACTTTGCCACGGGATACTTGCACACATTACATATGGGGATGAGGTGTAGGGTATCTATCATGATGAATAAGTTTTAGCATGAGGATGCTTCACAAACATAAACAAAAAAACACTTCTTAACTCAAAAACAACAAAACATATAATAAATAAAGTAGACTAGTGTGCTTGATCCTTAATCTTTGGAACTAAGTTTGGGGGTCTTTTCCTTACTTAGGTGTGCTTCTTATCCATTCCATTTCGGAGTGATGTAAAAAGTACACACTCCATTGAATGATACTTGAATACACTCTCCTATGCAAATTCAAATAAAAATCTTCTAAAACCTACAAACCAACAATAAGCATCTTTCCTATGAGAGTTCTCTTCTCATCTTCTCACTCTTAACGAAAGAACTCGCTTCGACTTGTCTCTTTGCAAGACGGTAAACACACTCGTTCAAGGCGAGCCTGCACCACCTGGGCATAGGCATAAGCAGTTCAATTCATAAAAAACACAAACAAACAAATTTCCTCTCTAGTTAGAGGAACTACGTCGACTCTGATTCTCATTTCCCATGAGATACATAGGCAGTAGGGTAGGGCCCATTCGAGCATATTCTTTCTTTTCCCTACATTTTTCCCAGTCATTCTTTCTTTCCAGTTCAGTAGTTGTTTATTTCTTACCCCTTTGAAACAGTTCAAGAAAGCGTGGATCCCGTCGGGTACGACGGATGATCTGGGGTGCTAATACCTTCCTAGTTCGTAACTAACTCCCGAACTCAGTCTCTTTGGTTTGAAATACCTCGTTCTTTCCTTTCCTTCGATTTGTGCAACATTACCTTTCCCTTTCCGTGGAATAAAATGCATGGCTGGTGACTCTGTTTCTTTTCCGCGCCACTTTCGCGTTTGTACTAGGATGAAAATTCGGGGAGCAACAACATAGAGCAAAAGTTTAACTTTCTTATGGAGAATAAAGTACCGTTACTAAGGTAATATTTTTAAAAGGTGTGTCTTCAGCAACACTTTCCAACTACTAACATGGACACAAATTAGTAGGCGGTCTCATTGATTTTAAAAAGTTGTATTGGAGATGTTATTGAAAACATATGTAAAAGGTTTGAGTGGTAACTTGGTTAGACTGAGAATCCACATGAATCAAAGTGTTAACCTAATCAACATTTACGGATCCCTCAAGGTTTTTAATCAGTTCGTCATCTTTGAGATATTCCACATGGAGCAACTCTTAAACTTGGGACACCGCTTGACTTTGAAAGCATACTTCAGGCCCACCATTGCATCCAATCAAAGTGGAAACTCGAGCGAATCAGTAATGTCGGCCTAATGTTTAAAAATTACAATCAGGGTGAATATCAGTAGAATTAACAAAACAAAAAGTATTAAATAAATCATTGTACGGATGTTTTGTAACATAGACCTCTAACGTTATAGCACGCAACTGGGCGTCAGATGTCTTCAAAAGCTCGGTGGCTTCGTGGTACTAGAAAATCAAGCTAGCATAACAACTATCTTACTTGACACCAATTTCAATTTTGTACCTTTGAAAAAGATTTACTAATGAGACATCCATCAAAGTGTACATTGAAATCAAATTGCAATGAAACAAAAAATTCATCCACCACCAGATTTCTGCTTCGGTTCGGTGGCCGTCCTAGCAAACGAAAGGTGCTTTGTCACCCTTTGCAGCCCGAGGAAATTGATGGCACACTCTATAATGCCAACTGTTGGGAGAAGTAATGAGCTTTTCTGTCTTTGTAACTGTAATGTAGAAAGTTGTCTGAGAATTATCAAGGATCACTGTTACTAACTTTTGTTGAGTTTTATCAAAAAACCAAAAAAAGTTTAAAACACAAGTGAATCACCTCATGTAATACGATGATCTCACATAACGGTAGTGGAATAAAATTTGACAAAAACTTTTCAGTGGGGGTGAGGCACGATCCGGAAGACTGTTGTGACCACGAACAATCGTGTGTCCCTGAAGCTGAAGACTTTCCAAAATTAAAATCCACAGGAAAACTGCAATTGTCATGTATTGGATGGAGTTAAAAATCCAAATGATTAATGATGAAAGATATATTAATGGTAAATAAATCTGTATTATAATAATGGAATGACCTTTTTTAAAAAGTCAGTGATATCGGGCACATCGTCATTGATATGGATCTTTGTAATGTTGTATGTGTTTGTAACTGCTAGAGGATACTTGCCTACGAAACAAAAGAAAACATCAAATGTGTTGTGGGAATCCAATTAGGTAAAAAAAAAGGAACCAAATTTATGCGTTTGCTAACCTTCTTCTTTAACCTTATCATATTTCATTAGTATGACAGTTGGTTTTGTAGGGTCCTGATGTTTTTTTTTTGTAATCAAAGAACTCCAAAGCATATATCTCCCACAGAGTACAATGAGGTGTATTGTCGCTAAGGAAAAGCAAAGAATATGATCAGAATACACACAAGATGCAAAAAATGTGAGCATGTTGGAATGCAACAGAATAGTCTAAGTAAAAAGGCATACCAAAAGTCCCTCAAGATTAAGTTTACTTGAGCCTTCTTTCCACTGTAATGAGATTGAGAGTATCCAATTTCATCGACTACACCAATAACATCTACAAATAATGTAAGTAACATTTATCTCATCATAGGTATAAGAATGTTACAAAACACAAGAGATGTATGAAAGATGGAAAGATGGACAAATACCTATCATAAGATTCTTCGGCCATTTCCCCGAGATTATGTATGCAAAAGACGTAAGTTGAAGTTTCTTATCAGGGAGTTCATACTTACCACAATCTCCAACGGTTGTACCTCCGGTGAATTTCAAGAGAAAGTTGTGGGTAGTAGATTTAAAAACCAGGTCGTTTGGTACAACTTGAAAGTTTGACATCGTACAAGTTTCGTTAACGGTCAAAGTTGAGTCAAAATCTTGTCTAAAAGTAATAGGAACAACGACATGGATGTCATGGCCCTGAAGAGTGGAAACCACAAACATGTTTGTAAACAAAAAAAACGTAAGAAATAGATACAAAAACGTGAACAAAAGATACAACGTACAAACACTACGCCAAAATATACTTTTAATAGCGAACCTTAGACAACGCTTTAATATGAAAGCGCTGCTAAAGGTTAAAATTAAAATAAAACTCGGAAAATGTTCTAAAAGAGAAAAAGCACTGCTAAAAGTCATACCTTGGACAACGCTTTCTGAAAAGCGATGTCTAAGGTAGACCTTAGATAGCGCTTTCAAAAAGTGCTTTTAAAGGTATATCTTAAACAGCGCTTTTGAGGAAAGCGCTGTCTAAGGTTTTTTATATTTAAAATAAAATAAAATCAAAAGCGTTGTCTAATGTAGCAGTTAGACAGCGCTTTTAGAAAGTGTTGTTTAAGGGCTACATTAGAAATCGCTTTCCACAAAAGCGCTGTCTAAGGTCTAATTAAAAGAAATATTTAGAAACTCAAAATCATATTTTCATTATTTTCCACTTTCTTCTCCCCTGCGAACGCGTTACTTCTACAGTGAAAACCCTAACGAAACTCCATTTTTCTTTCTGAAACCTCCATTAATGTCGTTGGTGAAGGTGTTCGTCCATTAACGCCACTCGGGAAACCTCCATTATCACTGCCGATCATGAAGTTACTAAGTTCGGGTGTTCGGGAAACCTCCATTTTTCTTTCCTTGAAGTTACTGACTTCGTCCTCTACTTCGTGAAGGTACAATTTTGTTGTAGTGAATGTCATTGTTATGTTATTGTTATGTTAGAGCTATGTCATTGAAATGTATTTTGATAAATATGATTTTGTGAAGAACAATGAAAATAGGCAATGTCAATGTTGATTATGTTAGGGCAAATATTTTGTGAAAAATAGTGAAAATAGTGAAAATAGGCAAATATTGAATATGTTAGGGCAAATATTTCTTTGATAAATATGATTTTGTGAGAATAGTGAAAATATTGATTATGTTAGGGCAATGTCAATGTTGTTATGATTCTGTGAAGAATAGTGAAAAATCAGATTATGTATCTCTATTTTCGTTTGGATTTTACGTTATGTATATGAAATGTCATTTGGATTTACGTTGTTTATGTAGTGAAAATATGTATCTCTTATAAGTAGGAAAACCATGGATAAAACATGGATCTGTGTCGATCGATTGTCCAAAGAGTACGAGAATGGGGTTGCGGAATTCGTTAAGTTTGATGTTCAACACGTTAAAAACCCCAGACGGATGAAATGTCCTTGCCTGTGTTGTTGTTATATTGGTAAAGTTGACGCATATGGATTGAAATCGCATTTACTGAGGCATGGAATTGATCGAAGTTATCAGTGTTGAAAATTTCATGGTGAGAAAATTAACGAGAATGTTGAACTGAGTGGGAAAAGTAATACGACCTATGCTTCAAACGACAAAGACACGGAAACATACGATTCTGATCGAGTTGAAGAGATTGTAGAAGCACTTAAAGAAGATCTTCATGATTCTCCTGAAATGTTTGAGAGGTTGGTAAGTGATGCAGAGAAACCGTTGTATAAAGGTTGCAGTAAAGTTGAAATTTGAGGGCGATGTTGTTTGGCACAATTAATGATTTTCCAGCATACAGGACCTATGTAAATTTGAAGCAATGCTTTGGTTGGATGCAAAAGTAGTATAAGTAATTATTTGTAATATGTTTGAATTGGTACATTTGTAGCAAAAGTAGTATAAGTAATATGTACATTTGTAAGTATATATGTTTGAATTGGTACATTTGTAAGTATATATGTTTGAATTGGTAATATGTACATTTGTAAGTAATATACACATTTGTAAGTATATATGTTTGAATTGGTACATTTGTAGATTTGAAGCAATGATTTTGGTGCATAAATTGGTACATTTAAATAGGCCAAATTGGATTGTTTTGAATATCCAAATTGTGATATTTTTCTGAAAAAAATTGGTTCAAAAACAGGTCAAAATTCTGGTTGAAAAACCTAGTATAAATTGTGGTTTTAAGAAAATTATATAAAAAATTTCGTATTCCTTAGACAGCGCTTTAAACAAAAAGCGTTGTCTAAAGTATACCTAAAAATGTCTAAAAAGCGTTGTCTAATGGTGGACAACGCTTTTACCAGAAGCGTTGTTTAAGGTATAACTTAAAATGTCAAAAAGCATTGTCTAATGGTACCATAGACAACGCTTTTCAGATTTAAAAGAGCGTTGTCTAAACCTTTAGTAGCGCGGGTTTAGACAGCGCTTTAAAGCGTTGTCTAAGGCAAAAATAAACGTTGTCTAAGGTCTTATTTGGCATAGTGAAACATATACAAAAGCGTGAAGAAACCGAGTTAAACATTACAACACCACAACATACATAAACCCTAAAAAACAAATACATAAACGTGTACAAAAGTTACGACGTACAAACATATAAAAATATGTGAAGAAACCAGTTTAAACATTACAACGTCACAACATATATAATCGAAACTGCTAAACAAACAATTCCATTTACCGTTGGGTCACATTTTTGAAACCATAAAAGAAACTTATACAAAAACAACATAGAACAACCAAGAACTCACATGTTTATCGACGGCAATCATCTCAAAATGTTTTTTGCTGCCCGTGGTCATCTTCCATTTGTGATGTATCTTCAGATCAAACATCCACAAGTCTTTTCTATCATTGATGTCGGCAACAGATGCAAACGGATGAGTCATTTGTTGGTTGGTTGGAAGGAGATGAATGAGTTGGAAGTCGAAAGGGAGTGAAGAAGCAGAGAGGTTATGGAATAAGTTTGGAATGTATTTGAAGAGAGAGATGTTGGTAAATGGAATTGAGAAAGAGAAGTAGTATGTTTAGGTGAGAAAAGTTGATATGATGTGAACAATGTAGTGCTACCTCGATAAGTGTCTGTTTGCCGGTTTGAGAAAAAGGTGAAAAGTGAAGTAGTATGTTTCGTGTGTTCAAAATCAATATGGTTGATGTTGTATATATTTTTCAATTGAGCCAAGAGTGTGACACGTGTTAATAAGGATATTAGAGTAAAATTATAGGAGGTAGTTTTTTTTATATAATAGACAAAACCCAATATATTAAAGAAAAGAGGTGTTACAACCCTGAGAAAAAATGCACAAAGATTCAAAAATATGTCACTTGAATCCATTATCCAACCCTAAATTACTAATATGCCACTGGTAGCTTAATTCTTTTACTAGAATTATTATAGCCTTTTCTCAAATGTTCTCCCTTAAATTTATTAGTACACAACCTTTAATTTTTAAACAGTCCCAATTTCTATACAAAACCCAAATACAATATTATTCAAAGCATACGTTAGGCTATTAACAACTATATGATTGAGGGATGCCGATAAATCCAACTCTTCTTATCTAGTTAGTTCATTTCATCATCTATCAAAATAATGGGGATATAAGACTATTGAGTATAATATATTAAATATACTAATAAATAGTCACCATGATTCAACAAAATAATTCCTATTTTGTGATGTTCCTTTGTTATCCTGATAGGTTATCACACAATAAATTATTTTATTAAGAGAGAATGAAATTTTATGATCGATAAGTTTTTTAAGTGACCTCCTTGAGAAGTGTGTTGAAGGGACAAAGAGAACACATTGATATTCTAAAGAAGTATTTAATAATTATTTTTATTTTAAAAAAATGTTCTTTAAAATTCCATAAGAGCTAAAAATTCAAGTAAAGAGAAAATAAACCTCATAAATTATAAATCGATAAACTCTGCATTATACAAGAAAAGAGGATAGTATGGTGGAAATTGTCAAATTTGTGTATATTTTAATTATCACAATTTTTCTATTTTCTGTTACAATAAATGTTGATGTGAAAAATATATTTACTTAAATGATTTTACATCAGACATTAAGATATATGATGTGAAAAATATTTGATTTAGGAATTTTACATCAGACATTTATTTCCACCGAAATAAAAAATAATGCGGTGGCATTTCCGTAATTAATTAAAATTTTTGTTATAATGGTTTTTACATCGGGTAAATATATAAACTGATTTAAAAAAATATTGTGGTGGCAGTTCCGTAATTAATTAAAAAAATTTATAATATTTTTTACATCGGGTATTACAATTAAACTGATGTAAAAAATGATGTGAAAAAATTGTAATAATGGGGGGTTTTTACATCGGGTATTAAAATTAAATCGATGTAAAAAGTGATGTGAAAAAATTGTAATAATGGGTTTTTACATCGTGTATTATAAATAAACCGATGTAAGAAGTGATGTGAAAAAATTGTGATAATGGGTTTTTACATCGTGTATTATAAATAAACTGATGTAAAAAGTGATTTGATTTTTTTTTATAATAATGGGTTTTTACATCGGGTATTAAAATTAAACCGATGTAAAAAGTGATGTGAAATAAAATTGTAATAATGGGTTTTTACATCGGGTATTACAATTAAACCGATGTAAAAAATTTGTGATAAAACCTTTGCAAAAAATTTGGTGCCTTTATTTCGGGTCCTTATATCGGTCTGTAGACAGGGATTTTCGACGATGTGATAATGAAAGGGAAACATATATGATTTGGCATAAGAAAAAGAGTTGGAAAATACATTTGAAAGGAGGATTTAGACGCATACAGTGGGAAGTGATTTTTCTGTACTTTCGACAAGAGACATGAAAGAAGACGTTGTTTTGGTAATTTGACCAGTCAGTCGAAGGTGGTCATCTTTGATGATTTCGACAGATGTCGAACAAAGGTATCGGTTCAGCAGAAAAGAAGAAATTCAAAATTTAAGATTGAAACGTTTGGCAGAAGTATGCGTGGAAGCATCTAATGGAATGAATGCATACCGAAAGGCCAAGTGTCAAAATATTAGGATTTTCCCGTTAGTGGAAGTTATTTTAGTTTCTTATATATATGGTAGTTCTTATCAGATTTGTGGTGTGAAATTCATTTGTACAAATTCCTGTAAGAAAACTCAAAGTACCCGTGTGAGAGAAAATAGTGTAATTTTGGAAAAATGTACGTGTGACACCATCTTTATTTGTTTAAGTTTAATAAATTCCAAGTTAATTTAACATCTTTTCACTTTTACAATCCAAAAAATTTACCAGTTTTGTTTGAGTTCGACATTCTGCATTTGTTCTTATTCATTACTTTATGCATTTTCAAGAATTATTTCCTTTAAGTATGCCAAGTTATTTTACTCTTGTTCTTAGTTCTATGAATCATACAAACATACGAGAAAAACTTAACAGAAGGTGAAATCATCAATATTGCTAAAAAAATCATCACTTTCGACCAAATCAATTCGCACTTATGTCCTAGGATTTGTATGGTTGATCCTGCAAGTAAACTAGTTTAACATTAAATTAGAAACCAAAGGTTGTTCGTTGGAAAACACCAGCGAACAAATTGGTACGCCCAGTGGGACCTTAGTGTGAAAATTATCATAGCAACTCTTAGTATAAAAAAGACTTTAATTTGTTGGATGATTCTAAGAAGCGGTAAATTATCCGTAACCGACGTAGAAAGACCTAAACGAACAAGAGTAAGAAGAATGGAGAATCCGCCAAATAGTCAAAATGAAAATACTACGATACTTAACCCTACCCCTTCGAATGGAGGAAATACAAGGTCAATCTCTGCATCAGAAGCCATACCTTCATCATCAGGGTCAACACCTGTGTTTGCAGTGTCTCAAAGTGCGCCTAGTTTTTCTTCCATGGGACCCCAAATTCCCATAGGAATGCCTCCTCCTATAGGGAGTGTTCATAGGCCCTTTGCGACAAACTTTTCAATGCCCCTATATGGTAGGGAACAACCTTATGGGATGCCTACTACAACAATTGGAAATTTGCAAAATGCATCCTCACTATATTCTATCTCCTTGGCAAATGGGTCCTCACCATTGCAAGGATCAGGATCTGGTGGAAACATGGGCAAATTAAACCAACCCCCACCAGGATTTCAAAATTATACGCCAACAATTACTACTAATTCGGCACAAGTAATTAGGCAACAAATGGACGAAAGCAATCATGAGATGGTCCACATGTTGACACAACATATGGGACACGTGTTTAACCCTTTAATACAAAACACAACACAAACCAACTAATTGTTGGCGGAACAAATGACCCGTATTGCTAATTTTTTTGACGTACCCCAAACTCAACCTAGAGAACAAATAGTTCAAGGCCCTTGGACGTCTGTCGAAGAAGAACCTACAATAAATCAGAGGCCACTAGAAATTCCCCAAGTAAATGTTAGAAACCAAGAGGAAGTGGTCGAACAGCCTCATGTAGAAATTCCTGCCCAGTAAGAGCCTAGGAGGATACTAGTCCAAAGGGGTCAAGACGCTGATTACATAGTGCAGCAGATGCGCTATAATAATATGCCTACCGAAAACAACTTAGCGGCCATGGTCGAAAGGATAATGGCACAGAATGGGGTAAATGTAGGAACACAAAGGCCCAGTTATGTCTCCCCATTATCTGAGTATATTTTGCAACAAGAATTACCCCCAAGGTGGAAAGTGCCTAAGTTCACCAAATTCTTAGGGGATACTAGCAAATCGACCATAGAACACGTAGCACGCTATTTAATCGAAGCAGGAGAAATAACAAACAATGAAAATTTAAGGACAAAATATTTTCCATGCTCCCTAACAAAAAATGATTTTACTTGGTTTACGTCCCTACCTACGAATTCTATTTATACTTGGACCTAATTATAAATATTGTTCCATAAACAATTCTACATGGGGCAAACCAAAATAAGTCTGAAAGAATTGGCTAGTGTAAAAAGGAAAGTCTCTGAACCAATAGATGACTACTTAAATAGGTTTAGATTACTAAAGGCCAGATGTTTCACCCAAGTACCTGAATGTGAATTGGTCGAAATGGTCGCAGGGGGTTTAGAATATTCTATAAGAAAGAAAGTAGACACCCAATATCAGAGAGACATGTCGTAGTTAGTAGATAGGGTGAGACGGGTCGAAATATTGAAAGTTGAGAAATTCAGGGCGAATAGAAATAAGAGAGAAAGATTGGCTTATGCATGATTACGCCAGGAGGACGAAAATGATATAGATAACTTAGACGAATCAGCTAGTTTCGACGAACAGTAAATTGACCTAGCATAACTAAAACATGGACCACCATATTCTTGTAAAGTCCTAGTTCCGCCGAACGGAAAGAATCCAGTCGAATTTGAAAAGAACGATTGTAAAAACCCCAAATTTTCCCTCACTCATATCACACCATGGCTTGTGATCTTTCATTTTTGCATAAGCATAAACATGCCACCTCACATTGCATATTTGTTTCATCTGCATAGTTCAAATTCATCTGCATCTAGGGTTTGTGATCTGAGCAATCCAAGATTCCATCTGAGCCAACCCAGAGGCCTAAAATCTTTCTAAGAGGGTCCATATGTATTCTATCATCATATTATGTCCCTCAAAGTTCATGGAAGTCAAGAGATCAAAAGAACTGGCAAGGCATGGAAGCAGAGCTAGGGTTTTCACTACACAGATGACCAAAATTAGGGTTTTGGTTTCAGAGGCCTTAACTCCAAATTTTTGGGCCATTCTTATTTCTAATGTTCTTAAGATGTTATAAGGATCATGTGTACCAAGTTTGATGAAGAAATTCATTGTGGATGTCATCTGTTCACTGGGTAACTTCTTGAGCAAGTTAAGTCAAAATCAAGGCATCTGAGGCCCCCAACAATGGAACCAAAGGAGTATTTTCATCAAATTGAAGTTATTTGATCTTTATTTGATCTTATAAGTGGTTGGAAGTTCACAAGATTGAAGAATTTTGAGCTATTTGCAAACTTGCCAAAAATGGAAATGACTTGTAATGGAAACTTTCCATTTTGGGAAAGTTTTTCAACCTCCTCTTTCTCAACCAAAAATGCTTCAAATGAAAAATTCTTGGTCATGAAATTTGTAGATTAGGTCTTTCCCTTTTCAAAAAGTACAAGAGCATGTCTTGATTCATCCTAGAACTCAAGATATGGCCTTTCAAAGTTGGCAAAAATCCTAAAATTTCAAGTTTCATGTCAAAGAGGGATTTTGCAAATTGGCATATTCAAGCATTCTAATGACTTCTAATAGGAACAAATACTTCACAATATGTCAAACAAACCTCAAAAGATCAGAATCGGCCCATGGTTAGAGGAATTTCATGGCTTGTGATCCAAGAAACATCAAAGTTGGAATTTTGCAAAACATATAATATCTCTTCATCCACTAGTGCCAGCACATCAAAACCATTTCCATGGCTCTCCACAAAGTCAGCTGAGGCCAGACACCTGAAGAAACCAGGCCTGCACCATGCCCATACCTCAAAGTACAAAATCTTGACTTTTTGCATTTCACACCATACCAATCACACTATGCCACAACAACTCTCTGAACCAATCACTACACATTATACAAACCTCAAGCAACACAAAACACATAAGACACAAGCCTGAATCTTGCCCATACTCAGATTGACCAAAATTTGTCAAAACCTTTAAGCTTTCGAAACTCACTCATCAGCCACTCAAACTTCAATTTTCTTTCACCAATCATCTCCTCATGACCTAAGGAGCATTTCCCACCCTTCACCATACCCTGAAACACAGCCAAACCAAAACACGATTTCTGGTGTAGCAGAGTTGCAACATCAAAACCAGCCATTGCAAGCTTGTTCCAACCATCAAAGCATCCTCAGGAGGCCCATTGGAGTTGACTTACACCAAAGAGAGGTCCAGAAAGCCTAGAATCAGAAAGCTCAACCTCAACTAGGGTTTGTGATCAGATGAATCTTGAAGAGAGTGAGAGGTATTCCAGAGGCCATGAAGCATGACAAGAAGGTCCTTGAATGTTCTAAGGTCATATTGTACCCCCAAGGGTTATTGTAAGTCAAAAATCACAAGAGATTGCAGAGCCACCCAGGCAGGCTTAGGGTTCCTGCATAGATGACCTAAAATTAGGGTTTTGGGTTTGTGGCCCTTACAACCAAACTTTTTGGTCATTCTTGATACAAATGGTCTTTATATGATATAGGGAGCTTGTGTATGAAGTTTGATGCAAAAATTCATTGAGGAAGTCATCTGCTCAAGATGTGACTTGTTGTGCAAGAAAAGTCAGGATTAGGGCATCTGAGGCCTCCAACAAGGGTCCCAAAGGGTCATCATCATCAATTTGAGGTCCTATGACCTTTATTTGGTCTTAGGAATGTTTGAAAGATCACAATCTTGAAGAATTTAGAGCCATTGCAAAAGTTGCCATTTTTGGACATGACTTGAAGTGAAAACTTTCCATTTTAGGAAAGCTTTTCAACCTCCTCTTTCTTGATCAAAAAGGTTTCAAATGAATTTTCTTCAAACATGAAAGTTGTAGATTGGATCTTCCCATTTTCAAAAAGTACAAGAACTCCTCTCGATTCATCCTAGAACTCAAGATATGGCAAGTCAAAGTTGGGAAAAATCTTGTAATTTTCAAGTTCATGTCAAAGAGGGAAATATGCAAAAGTGAATTCCAGGCCTTTACATGACCTCTAATCCACTCAAATACATCATGGCATGATCAAACAACATCTCAAAGTCAAAATTGAGCCTTGAACCAAAGGATTCCATGACTTGTTTCTCAAGAAATCACAAAGTTGCAAAATTGCAAAACATATGCAAACTCTTGATCCAAGCCATACAACTTATAACATTTGATCCTAGGGTGCTCCTTAAAGCCAGCTGAGGCAACTCAAGCCCTCAAATCAGCTCTGCCATGGCCCATACCTCAAGTACACAACTTTTGACTTTTTGGCCAATTGGGCCATGCCATTCCCACAGTGGATATCCACTCTTCTGACTCATTCCAATTGTTTATGCATTGCCTAAAGATCATAAAACACAACACACAAGAGCTCAGAACACACATTTACTCAGATTGCACAAAAATCCCCAAAAACTTCCTCTCTTCGATTCTCCCAATCCAGCCATCAAACTTCAAAAATGTCTTCACCAATCAACCACACATCACCCATAGAACAAATCCCACCCCTCACAATGGCCTGAAACACAACACACAAGAACCTCATTTTCTGCCATATCAGAATTGAACCTCTCAAACTATCCACTTTCAACTCCATTCAAGCATTCCATTAGCCTCAGGAGGTTCAAAGGAGGCTATTTGCACAAGAGGGAGGCTCTGAAAGCTCACTTTCGAAGGTCTCCAGCTCAGGTATAACTCAAGAACGTTTTTCTCAGAACTTCATTTTCTTGTTACAAAATGAATCTTCATGTTGCACTGATCATCTAGATGTGTTTAGAATTGAAAATGAGCAAGAAATGACCATTTCATGTTGTTCTAAAAGTTTGCCTGTGTTTTGATTTTTGTTTCGATTTGCTTGATTCATGTATTATAAATGTTGTTTGATGATTGATTTGTGTTCCATGAAGTGTGGGGAGTGTTTCTGGGCAAGTTAGAGGGTTTGGGGTGGCCTGGGCAAGAAGATAGGGTTTTGGTTGGCCGGAGAAGATGACCGGAGCACTGCTCCGGTCATCTGAAAGTGATTAGGGTTATGGTGCCCAGATTGAACGTGAGCCCTTAGATCTTGATTAGGTTAAGTGTTGGACGGCCCAGATAAGTCATTAACCCTAATTATAATTAATTAAATTAAAACCTAATTAATTAACTTAGAATGAATATCAGCCTTTGGATCACGTGCGTATTGGAAGTTTAAACCTGGACCCTTAGATCTGCATACCTTCAGTCAAACTAACTTGCATCCTCAGCCTTTGATCCAGCTTCCACGCAATCTGAGCCATCCCTTTCAATTACTTTTCATTTTTATTTTATTTTATTTCATTTTGTTTTCTTTATTTATTAAAAATAGCCAAGCATTTTCAAAAATTCTGATTTTTTACACTTTCATTCTAACTAAGATTAAAAACCAAAAAACATTTTTATTTTAATTTTTTGCATTAAAAAATTATTTTTAAATCATTTAATTGTATTATTTAATTAATTAATTCATTTTAATTAATTAAAAATACTTTTAGGTATTTAAAAATCACCAAAAAATTAGAGAGCCTCTTTGAACATTAAGATCAATTTACAAACTCATTTCACAAATTTATTTTAGGGTTTGATCATGTTTTGACAATTAAACTTGAATTAGGGTTTTGAAAATCCCCTTTTTCATAACCCTAATTCAAAAATTCATTTATGCCTGACCAAAATGAGTTTGTAATTGGTTCTTTTTGCATTCTTTTACATGTTGTATTTAGTATCTAGGATATTTAAATCATATTTTTGCATTGCATTTTATATTTTTTTTACTTTTTCTTTACAAAGTGTCAAAAACCCTAGCCAAACTTAGGAAAACCATAACTTGACTTTGGTTTAGCTTTAGACCTCCACCTTTGGAGGGAGTTCTTATGTGGGTTTAGGGATTGTTTGGATGCAATTTCAATTTTTTATCATGTGATTTGCTTCTGATTTTGATCATGGACTTTGTATATATGTACATACTAACTTTTCAGGTGCAAATGGTAAGTTAATATGGATGTGGATGTGCATCCACATCCAATCTCTTCTCTCCATCTTATTTATTTTTATTTGAAGTGAATTTGATTCACTTGTGTTGCTTTCTCTCCCACTCCTAGGTTACTTAACTTCTTCAGGAAGTAAGCAACCTATCTTTCTCTTTCTTCCTCTTTCATCTGCTTCTTCCTTGATGGCCATCTGAAGACTTCTCTTTAGTCCCCCTTAGTCTTTTACCTTTTGAGTCTCCTTGAGTCTCTGCTTCTCATCTCAATAACAAAGGCTAAACAGTTAAAGTTTTGGGGCTCTGTATTAGTGTTATGCATGTATCCTTATCTTAGGATGGAGTGTATAACTTTAATACTTAGTGTTAAACCTTTAAGATGTTTTCACCTCTTAATCAAAACACCTAATAATCATCAAGACTTAAGCTTGTAACTTGGGCCTTATATTAGGGTTACATCTCTACCTCTGGGTCAGAGGGAATAACCCTAGGGTTTAATGGACAAGTCCCCCTCAAGCTGTCTTACAAACCATAAAACTCATTTCTTAATCTCATCCCTTAATTAAAATCCATTTAATAAAGGCTTTGTTATATAATGAATTTAATCCTTAACCATGGATTAAGTTGAGGTATCTTCCTCAGCTTAAGTGTTCTCATCTATTATCCTTCTATTAGGATGGTGTAATGAGTTCACTAATCTGTGATTAGAGATTAAACTCATTACTTAACACTAAGCAAAAATCCCAAAACATCTAAATAATCACAAGTAGGTTAATGATCTTAATCCTAAATCATTATGGTAATTAAGTTGGGATGCTTATCTCATACTTAAGTGAGCTCATTATCCCTAATCAGGGAGGATATAATGAGTTTACATGCTCTTGATTTAGGCTTAAGCTCATTAACGTATGCAAAATACCAAAAACAATAAAAACTGAAAAACACAAAAACAAACAATAATCGTCTCCTTCGGGATTCTTTTCTCATCACACTCATTCATAAGCGAGAACTTGCTTCTTCCGTCTAATGCAAGACAATTAGCACTCGAGCCAGATGAGTCATACACTTGAGCATAGACAAACAGGCAGTTCACAGTCAATTCATTTTCAGTCTCTTTGAGTCGAACTACGGTGTTCTGACTTCCTCATTGCACGCGAGGATACGTAGGCATAACTTAATAGTTATCGAACAAAAGTCTCTTTGTTTTCCCCCTCTTTCAGCATTCTCTTTTAAGCCTCAGTTCCTGAGCATTCACCCTTTTGCACTGACACTTGTACATTCATTCTTAGATTTTGCACACAGATAGCACATACACTTACCCCTTTTAAACACAATCTTGTAAGCGTGGATCCCGTCGAGTACAATGGACAATCTGGGTGCTAATACCTTCCCAGGTCGTAACCAATCCCCTTTCTCAGTTTCTCTGGTTCACAACCATCTTATCCATCTTTTTTCTAGGTTTATGCAGCATTACCTTTCCTTCGGGATAAAAATGCCTAGCTGGCGACTCTATTCAGTTCATTTCCATTTCTCCTCTCGTCGACCGTTCGCGCTTGTACCTGGATGCAAATCTTCGGGAGCGACAATGATAAATTCCCCAAAAGAACTTATATGTTTGACGTTACTAAGTGTGTTGAAATCTTTGACAAATTACTCGAAGATGGTCAGATGATAGTTCCCCCAGGCACTAAAGTGCCTCCCATGGAACATCAGAAAAAGAGAGGTTTTTGTAAGTACCATGGTTTTCTGGGTCATAAAACGTCTCAATGTTTCCTTTTCAGGGATCTAGTGCAAAATGCTATCCATGATGGAAGGCTGAAGTTCAGTGACAAGCAGAAACAACAAATGAAAATTGACTCAAATCCCATGCAGACTGTTGAAGCCCACTATGTTGAGCCAACAATCATTAACATGGTGGAAGTGGGAGAGGGTTCTGAAAACAGTTTTGAAATGGTGGAAGTTGCTGAAGGTTTTGATACCAAAGTCAACATGGTAGAGATTACGGAGGATCTTGTAAACCTGGACGAAGTCATTAGATTGCAGGATGTGGAGCACATTGCTGAAGGTGAATCAATTGACTACAACGAGAAGGCCACTGAAGGCCTCAACAATGGAACCAAGATTGAAATCACAGATGATCTTGGAAAAACAAAAGCTGGCGAAATCACTGAAGAATCCGTCCCAGCAAACCTGAATGCCACTAAGGGCCTCATCAACACGACCAGAGTTGAAGCCACTGAAGGCCAAAACGAAACAAGAAATGACGAAGCCATTGAGGACTCCGTCGAAAAGGAGTGGGAAGCTACTGAAAGCCCCAATATAACAAAGGACTAGAGAATTACTGATGATTTGGGTAACAGTGAAAGGAAGGTTGCTGAAGGCCTCACTATCAATACTGGAGTTGGTGAAAGTGCAACCATGCTGAAAGCGAAGATTGGCGAAGTGTCTGAAGAGAAAATCACCGATGGAATCCTTCGAAGAATAATGGAGGATCCCAGGGAAAAGCCAGTCAAAAACTGCTACCAGAAAGCCTATGCAAACTCATTTCCAAATGAAAAGGATGACTCAACAAAGGAGATAGGTGAGGCTGAGAGGATGTTGATAGAAAAGATGGGAAGGTTGAAGATTAGTGCTGGAAAACTAGCTAGTATCAACATGGTCGAAACATCCCAAAATAGCCTAGGGCAGGCCTCTGATGAATGTCGTCGAGCAGAGTATCAAAGGCTGGCATACCCAAAAGAAGACGAGAGTCTGATTAACTTTATAAAAAGGTGTCAAAGGAGGAAAGCTGAAGTGATGTTGTGCCCATGTTGCAACACCATTTTCGACAAAAAGGCAGCAGATAATCTGGAAGTGATAGAAAATTCCAAGAGGAAAGGAAACTGGGGGGCAATACCAGCCCCAAAAGCAGAAAGATATGACCCTAGAAGAAGTGAGCACCACCAGTAAAGGATTGGAGGTTGAAGCTACCATTCATTCAAACCAACAAACAAAGGCGTCGATGACAGATGGGTGCAACCCATCAGGGACGCTCAAGGACGAAAGGATTGGAACAACTTCAACATTCAGATGGGACCTTCGGTAGCTCAAAGAGTTAGGGTCGAAAAACAGAAACCTAGAGCTTACCCCTTCAGAACTATAAGGGTAAAAACCCCATGACGAAGTCTCAATGGAGAAGGTTCCAAAGGCAAAAGAGAAAAGAAAAGGAAGTTGCGGAAAGAGGCATGGTGAAAGAGATGTTGGCAGCAAAGATGAAGCTGCATCAAACCATAATGTCCAAGAGTTAGAGAGGAAGAAATTATCTAACAGCAAAATGCTAGGCGCAAGGGTAGAACAAATAAATCCAAAAGCTCAAGATGACAAAGAAATGACTGATGATTTCAAATCCGATTTTGAAGCCTTTTTCGATGTTGTATGCAACATAGTCTCAGTCCTGCCCATAGACCATGACAGGGTGATGCAGATAGAGGACGAAGATGACAGCATCGAAGAAGAGAAAATGGCTCACAAACCAGTATGCTATTACATAATGAAAAATTGTATTGAAGAACAAAATGCGTTCTTCGAAAGACCAGATGACTAATTGAAGGGGAACTTGAAACCTTTGTTCATGAAAGGAAAAATCGAGAACGTAGGAGTAAACAAAATACTGGTGGATGGGGGAGCAGCAGTGAACTTAATGCCTCATTTTATGTTAAGAAAGATTGGTAAGAATGACTCTGATGCCAAACCTCACAACATAGTACTATCGAATTACGAAGGAAAAATAGGAACCGTCATGGGTGTAATCCAGGTAGATTTAACAGTTGGAACCATAACGAGACCAACAATGTTCATGGTGATAGCGTCGAAGGGAAACGATTACCTTCTTTTGGGAAGATAATGGATACATGGTGTGGGAGTTGTACCTTCATTTATGCACCAAAGAATTTCTATTTGGAGAGCGGATGGCATAGTGGAAAACATAGAGGCGGACCAAAGTTATTTCATGGCTGACGTAAACCACGTCGACCGCCTCAGTTTCGAAAAAAAAACTTGGCTCATATACCCCCATGTAGTCCAGCCAACTTTGAGCTCAGGAAAACTGACAACGCTTACTACTCCATGTACCTTCACCCTACGTATGGTTTCCAGTGGGATAAGGAAGTTGTCGATGAATTGAACTATATATGAGGAACTGCCCATATAGAACCAACTAGGTGGGAAAATGAATTCGAAGACTATGACTGAAGCATCAGCGTTAGAAAGAATTACATCTTACATAGCCGACAACAAACTGAAAGCGGCACTTGAAGTCAAAGTCAAATTTATGGCTGTCGAAGCCAATCAAAACAAGTCCAACCAACAATGTCTAGAAAAAGATGTTGAAGAAAATAGTGAAAATATCCAAATGGACGAATGGAGAGACCAAAAGCTCGACGCCATTTATGATGACGAGTCTTTGGGATTTGAACAAGATCCAATAATGACCAGCATGAAGATGGTGGCACAAGACCCATTGGAAGAAATAGATTTGGGACAGGGGGCAAAAAAAAGCACAACTTACATAAGTGCCAAGATGGACCCTTAGTTCAAAGTCGAAATAGTCTAGTTGTTGCGTGAATACAAAGATTGCTTTGCATGTGACTACGATGAAATGTCTGGTTTAGACAGAAGCGGGGTTGAATTGAAGCTGCCAATACTGGAGGGAAAGAAGCCAGTGAAGCAGGCCCCAAGATGTTTCGCACCAGAAGTTCTATCAAATATAAAAGAAGAGGTCGAAAGACTTCTGAAATGCAAATTCATCCGCACGGCCAGGTATGTGGATTGGATTGCAAACATAGTTCTTGTAATAAAGAAAAATGGCAAACTTAGGGTATGTATTGATTTTCGAGACTTAAATTCAGCCACCCCAAATGATGAATACCTTATGCTAGTTGCAGAAATACTTGTAGATTCGGTAGCAGGCCATGAGTGCTTAAGTATGTTAGACGAATACTCTGGTTATAATCAAATCTTTATTGCCGAAGAAGATGTTCCTAAGACATTTTTTTGTTGTCCTGGGGAAATAAGAACTTATGAATCGATAATGATGCCTTTCGGCCTAAAAATTCTGGAGCGACTTATCAACGTGCTATGAATTCAATTTTTCACGATTATATTGAAACTTTCATGCAGATTTACATTGATGATATTGTGATTAAGTCTATTTCAGGAAAACGTCATATAGACCATCTTCGAAAGTATTTTGAGAGGATGAGGAAGTTTGGTTTAAAGATGAATCCCTTAAAGTGTGCTTTCGGTGTGCAGGCGGGTGATTTTTTATGCTTTATGGTTCACAAGAAGGGGATCGAAATCCAAGAAAACAAAGCCAAGGTCATAATGGAAGCGAAAGCGCCATCAACAAAGAAGGAACTGCAATCTCTACTAGGGAAAATTAACTTTCTTAGAAGGTTCATCTCTAACCTTAGTGGAAAAACGCAGGCCTTCTCACCTTTGCTTTGACTGAAGAAGAAAGACTTCGCCTGGGGGCAAGAGCAGTAAGCAGCTTTCGATCTGATCAAAGAATACCTCTCCATTCCTCCAATCTTAATGCCTTCTTGCAAAAAAAGAAGCATGAGATTATACATTTCGGCATCAGATAAAACACTGGGAAGTATGTTGTGTCAAGAAGACGAAAATGGCGTCGAAAGGGCCATTTACTACCTCAGCAAGGTCCTGAATGATGTCGAAACTAGATATAGTGTTATAGAAAAGTTATGTTTGTGTGTATATTTTTCTTGTATGAAGTTGAAACACTATATAAAACCTGTTGATGTATATGTATCTTCTCATGTCGACATAATAAAGTATATGTTATCTAAATCTATTTTAAATAGTATAATAGGGAAGTGGGCTTGAGCATTAACAGAATATTCCCTAAAATATTTTCTCTTAAAGGCTGTTAAGGGACAAGTGGTCGCTGACTTCATAGCAGACCACTCCATAAATGAAAATGGGGTAGAGTATGTCAAAATGGAACCTTGGAAATTATATTTTGATGGCTCCAGTCACAAGAATGGAACTGGAGTTGGAATACTAATTATTTCTCCTAACAAAATTCCAACAAAATTCAAGTACAAAGTTGAAGGTTTGTGTTTGAATAATGAAGCAGAATACGAAGCTTTAATTGTTGGACTTGAAATCTTGTTGGAATTGGAGGCAACCAGAGTCGAAATAATGGGTGACTCTGAATTAGTAATGAAGCAGTTGGCTAAAGAATATAAATGCGTAAAAGAGATTTCGTCATAGCCAACGGACTGCTTAAAAGATTCGATAATGTGGTCATCAAACATATACCAAGGATGGAGAATAAAGAGGCGAATGACCTTGCTTAAATAGCATCTGGGTACAAGGTGTCGAAAGAAAACCTAGAAAAGGCTATTGAAGTTATTGGAAGAGTTATATCCACTAAGTTTTCTCCATCAGATTTGGAAACAATAAAGTTAAGATATGGTGACAAAGAAAACTTTGAAATTTTCAACATAGATGACTCAAGAGTTGGAGATTGGAGAGATCCCATCAAGGAGTATCTATAAGACCCAAATAGGAGGGTTGAAAGGAAAGTTAAGTACAGAGCTTTAAGCTATGTACTTTTTGGAAATGAGCTCTTCAAGAAAACCTCAGAAGGGGGTTTGTTAAAATACTTAGGCGAAGAAGAGGCTTATGTAGTTTTGTCAAACGTACATAGTGGAGCCTGTGGTGCGCATCAAGTAGGACATAAAATGAAATGATTGATGTTTCGACAGGGAATGTACTGGCCAACAATGCTGAAAGACTGTATCAATTTCGCCAAAGGATGTCAAGAATGCCAATTGCACGCAGGCATATCACATGTCCCTACAAGTGAATTGCATTCGATTGTGAAGCCTTGTCCATTTAGGGGTTGGGCTTTAGACCTAATTGGTGAAATTCTACCAACTCCTTCAAAAGGGCAGAAATACATTCTTGTTGGAATAGATTATTTTACTAAGTGGATTGAAGCTATACCTTTAGTGAATGTAGACCAGGAAACAATCATCGAATTTATTCGATGAAATATAATTTATAGGTTTGGAATTCCAGAAACAATAACCACAAATCAGGGATCAGTGTTTACTGGAAAGAATATGCAAGCGTTTGCAAAAGAAGTAGGATTCAAACTCCTTACTTCGACACCCTGTTACACTCAGGCGAATGGACAAGTTGAAGCAGCTAATAAAGTGGTGATTAACTTGATTAAAAATTATGTGGGTAAAAAACCTAAGAATTGGCATAAGATTTTAGATCAAGCTTTATGGGCTTGTCGAACGTCTCCCAAAGAGGCTATAAACTCAACCCCATTTAGGCTGACTTATGGTCATGATATAGTCTTGCTAGTCGAAATTTATTTACAGTCGATTCGAATCTAGAGGCATCATGAAATTCCATCAGACGTATATTGGAATATGATGATGGACGAATTGGTTGATTTAGATTAAGAAAGATTGCATGCGCTGGATTTGTTAAAGAGGCAAAAAGAGAGAGTTGAAAAGTTTTATAACAAACAAGTAAAGCATAAAACTCTTTTTGTTGGTGATCTGGTTTGGAAGGTAATTCTTCCTATGGATCGAAAAGATCGAGCATTGGGAAAGTGGTCCCCTAAGTGGGAAGGACCTTTCCAAGTTTTGAAATTTTTTTCGAATGGTGCATATGAAATCGGAGAAATAGGGAAAGATGGAAGAATATTCAAAATAAATGGAAAGTACTTAAAAAGGTACAAACCAATATTGCAAGAAGTAAAAATAGCCAAAGTGTAAAATTTCATATAAATGAAAAGATAATGAACTTTGCCAAACAAATAACATTAGATTCATTACAAATAGTTTACTGGAAAATTAACTTGAGCAAAAAACTAGTACATAAAAGGTTATCCCTATTACAATCGAATATCAACAAAATATTTCTTCAGGTAATCAAATTTCTTCCTTTGAATTTGAAGTCGACGATCACAGAAACTCTTGTTGGTCGAAAGATTTTCAATTTACTTAGCAAGAGTTTGGGCCCTTTCGGCATGATGAACGCCTATTGTGAAGGTGCGCAAAACACAAGGAAGGGGGGGGGGTTGGAATTGGGTTTTCTTAAGCAATAAAAATAACTTCTAATGACACGTTTAATTTATCCTGGTTCGTTTGAACTCAAACTACGTCCAGTCCACCCGCCAAGGTGATTTTGCCTCTACTGAGGTCTTAATCCACTATTCAATAAGAATACACACAAAGACCTATAGTCAATGTCCTCTTGAGTCTTCTGACTAAACTTAGTCACTCAAGGAATAAAATGATTATTACACAATATAATAAAGAAGTAACTTAGAATGCTTCTAGATAAGCAAAATATCACTAAGTGAAAGTTACAATAGTAAGCACAGTTTATTTGATCTATTTCCGTGAATGTATTGAAGTGTGTCACTGAAATCTTCAAAAGAAGTCCTTTATATAGTACTTGAAGAATGTAGCCGTTGGAGACATCTTGATTTAAATTAGGATAGACTTTAATACCATAAATTCCTTCCATAAGTAGTGATACTTGTCTTTGTTCATTAATTAAAATATCCTTTAATTAATGTCTTTAATAAGGATACCAACATCTTCTAAGCGGAGATCAGAGATAATAAATGTAAGATGCGCAGCCAATAAATATGTTATTTAATGCTGGTTTCTCCTTTGAGAGTATCTTCTGTAGTGACTAAATGAATCTTCTAAGCACGTACGATTTACTTAAATAAATTTTTCTTCTACACAATAGTAAATGTATTCATTAGAAATTCTATTTTAAAAAGCTTTGTTATCATCAAAACACTTAGAGGTTCAGAACCATAATTGTTCTAACAATCTCCCCCTTTTTGATGATGACAAAACATTTAAATAAAGGAAATAGAGTTTAATAGAATTAAGTGAACTCCCTTTGATTTAGAAGAAAATTCTTCAGATGTTCCATGATTCTTAGCTCCCCCTGAGTTGATTACTTGACCTGTTTCTTTTCTATGATAACAACTCAAATAGTTTTATTAGAATTATATGTAAGAGGCAGATTATGGTAAACTGCTATGGATCAGAATCATTTACGTTTCTCCCCCTTTTTGTCATAATCAAAAAGAATTAAAGCACTCGAAAAAAACAGATAATAACCAAAAATATATATATATATATATATATATATTTAAAACAAAAACCAGTAGAAGTTCAAAGATATGCAAAAAACAGAAGATAAACAGAGGAACAACTAAGGTAGAAGATAAGCAAAAGAAAACAATTAGGAGTTCATCTTAGTAACTAAGGTCTCCAACAAAGATTTGATTTCTGATGATGATTCCACTTGCTTGCCAAGCAATGTCTTCATTTCAGCAGTGGTTTCATCTTGCTTATCCAGACGTTCTTTCACCAGCTGATTCTCCTTCTTCAGCTCTTGTAGAGTTTGCAGAACAAAATCTGTAGCCAGAGGTTCCTCAACTTCTGGGGCAGCTTGAGTTTCAGGTTCATCAACATTCTCTTCTACAGAAGATACCAAGACCATTTGAAGTGTTGAGAGTTCATCCAGAGGTTCTGACTCTGTCCAAGGCTTGTTATCCAGCAGGAGAGGTTTAGCCTGTTCAACATTTGAGACGACTGCTTGAAGGTACTCACAGAAGTTCTGGTGAGCAACATCATAGCAGATGTCCTTAAGACTTTTGGACTCAGCATTAAACCACTTTCTGAGGGTAGCCCACAGAAAATCAGAGGCAGCTGGATCTGTAAGCTCTCAGCATGCAGACTTCAGATCCTCTAACTTTAATTTCAAGCCTGTTTCAAAAGCAAGAAGTAAAGCAGAAATGTCTGATCTAGATGGTTTTGGTTTTGGAATGGGTATTGTTGTTTTGTTTGATACTGAGGACAGTTTTTGTAGGGCTTCAAAATCAACAGATGTTCTGAGAGGGTTTTCATTTTCAGTTTCTTCTGGACTGTCAGGAATGTTTATGAATATAGGTGAGTTTGGTGGTGTAGAAATATAAGAGGATAGTGAGCTTTCTCTTATGGGAGATAGTCTAGGTGCATGTTCAGGAGATGGAAGTTGGACAGATTCTGAGTCTTGAAAATGTTCAAGATCAAGATCTGATAGAGCATGTTGCAAAGCAGTTTGTGTTTCAGTTGTTGGAGAGCGATCAATGTCAGATAGTGGGTTATTATCAATGGGTATGTCAAAATCAGAAATAGTTTGTGGTTGATGGGTTTCAGCTTCTGGTGGATATAATGATGAGAGGATGGATGCTACAGCAGCAGTTGCAGGTATTTCAGTTTGAATTGAATTAACAGATTGAGGTGGTTCAGAGGTAGGGATTTGTGCAGAGGGAATATCAACAGAGGATAGTTGGCTAGAAGGTAAGGTGCTAGAAGGTAGTTCAGACACTTCTACATTTATTGCTTCTACTACAGAAATGAAATCAGAGTTAGAAGCAGAAGATTTACCTGATGTTCTAGATGATTTTGGCATCTTCTGAGAAGGTCCTTCAGTAATTTTTCTCTTCTTGAGTCTCACTGAAGCAACGTCTGGAGCTTTCTGTGTGAGTTCAATAGGCTTGAACTGGGGTTCCATACCTTGTCGCTTGCAGATATCCAGGTAGTTGACTACAACATCTGCAGGTGTATCAGAGGAGAAGAGAGGGAAGTCTTCCAATGGGATCCTTCTGGTGGTGATTACTTCTCTAGAATGAAGAACAAGTTCTTGCTGAATAGAAGTAATGAACTTCATCTTTTTCAAATTCTTTGCATTCAGAGGCTTTCCAACATCTGTTTCTAGAAGATCAGTTTGCTTCAACTCTGCTAGAAAGTCTACCAGCTTGTTTTGGCAAAGTATGTGATCACACTAAAATTCACCGTATTTCTGACTCCGATTTCGCATGCATTCTTAGCTTTTATTGTTGTTTTGCTTTGTTATTACTTTGTTTTCTTATGTTTTCAGGTTTTTATAATAATCGGGGCTTGAATCGAGAAAGGGAGCGAAAAAGGAGTGAAAACGGACGAAAACCTAGAAATTCAGCGTTTTGCACTTACGGCACCCACCGTGGCGGGCGCCATGGGGTTAGCCATGACGTGGCCACGTCTCAAGACCACTCCTCAACCTCCAAGACCCACGATCCCCACTCTCTCATCCCCTGTAGGGACCATGGTGGGCGCCATAGGCCTGTGGCGGGCGCCACAAGGCCAATTCCAGTAACCTCCACTTTTTAGTGGAAGGGCATCCCAGTCATTTCATGCTTTCAGTTTTCCTATAAATAGGACCTTAGATTTTCGTTTTTCTTCATCCAAAATTAGATTTCTCTAGGCATATATCAGTTTCAAAGCAGTTGCCATTCCACATCGGGGTGCCTCTGCAATCGAGTGATCAAGTCTGTAATTTGTCTGTGTGATCGAGTTTTGGAGCACTCTGGAGGAAGTTAATCCTGCCGCCATTTTAATTCAAGTTCGTATTTTACTTTATTTATTTTTGCATTGCTTTACTTTCATTTATTTCTCGCACTGCTTTACTTTATTTATTATCCGCACTCGCACTTTACTTTATTTATTTCCTGCACTCGCTTTACTTTCCTTTATTTCCCGCACTCGCTTTAAATTCATTTACTTTCCGCACTCGCTTTAAATTCATTTACTTTCCGCACTCGCACTAAATTACTTTTATGAAAAATTATAAAAAGAATATTTACTTTACCATGTCTAACTAATTCCATAAAGGTTAGAATGTAAGGATCGTAATTAAACCAGTAATCAGTATAATTGTTCGTGGAAATACCTAAGGGCTATTTTATCTTTCAATTCAAGTAATTGTTTTTAACTATTTCAAAAACAGCCAAAAGCGCTTTGTATAGTTCATTAGGAGATTTTAGATTAAAAAGAAAAGAGATTTTAAAACGATTTTCGGACGCGTTATGAGATTTAGAGTCTGGTTCATAAGAACCTCTTTTTGCTAAGAAGTCCAGGTTAAAATACTTTTCAACTTAGTCAAGATACTACATTTCTTAAAAATAGGTTTACTACTCTAACGCAGTACACACCTTTTTATCCGTGACAATAGGAGGGGTTGATTAGAGAGTACAACTCGGTTCTGAATACGCGAAAGCGACAGTTCCTGTTAAATTAGTTCTTTTCAAAGGAGAAAACATTTCCCATAAGTAGTTCCATTAACAAGTACTGGATTATCATTGATTACGTGAATTACATTCGAGCCTGTCTTTTATTTATTATTTAAAATTATAATTTTATTTACCATTGCACCCTTACTAAAACCCTTAAATTTAGTTGCCTTAGATAAACACCATAACAACAGGTACGATAGATTGACACTTGGTCTCTGTGGATTCGACAATCTTTTATATTACTCTGACGTGTTCGTACACTTGCGAAAAACACGCATCAAGTTTTTGGCGCCGTTGCCGGGGACCAATATCGTCAAATTTCATTACCTTGTAGTTATATCGTTTAGACTAAGGTTGTTACCCACCGGTCAATGCGAAAGACTCGCAGTGCCAGAAGTTTAGTAGACCCTCTAGCTGAACCTGAACGTTACGTTCGCGCACGTTTGTTTTTCCATAGGAATAGGAGAGCTATGGCCGAAGATCAAAACCGAAGACCTCTTAAGGACTTCGCCCAACCATCAAACGAGGAACCTAGTTCCAGTATAGTAAACCCCGCTATCCCAGCCAATAATTTTGAACTTAAACCATCCCTGCTGCAATTAGTGCAACAGAGACAATTCGCAGGTCTCGCTACTGATAACCCGAACCAACATTTAAAAAACTTTCTT
Organism: Lathyrus aphaca; assembly: GCA_963966055.1. Taxonomy (NCBI): domain Eukaryota; kingdom Viridiplantae; phylum Streptophyta; class Magnoliopsida; order Fabales; family Fabaceae; genus Lathyrus; species Lathyrus aphaca. The sequence goes on along the minus strand of OZ014524.1, from coordinate 239,443,766 downwards.
CAGTTAGCAGACACCTTTAAAACCAATGGAGCTTCTCCTGAGGCGATACGCTTAAGATTATTTCCCTTTTCCCTCAGAGATAAAGCTCTATCATGGTTAGATTCCCTTCCACCCAATTCAATAACAACTTGGGATGACCTTAGAGAAGTTTTCCTTGCTAGATATTTTCCCCCAAGTAAGACCGCTCTTCTTCGAAACCTAATAACTAGATTTACCCAACACCAAGGAGAGTCGTTGTTCGAAGCCTGGGAGAGATATAAAGAACTATTAAGAGCATGCCCACATCATGGCTTAGAGAATTGGCTAATCATCCAAACCTTCTATAATGGACTTCATTATAACACTAAAATGACCATCGACGCTGCCGCTGGTGGCGCACTGATGAACAAACCTTACCCTGAAGCTAGTGCCCTTATCGAGGACATGGCCCAAAACCATCAATCATGGGGAGTAGAACGAGCGACAGTGGAAAAGAAGGAAGCCCAAGGAGTAATACATGAGCTAAGCTCTATAGACATGATGCAGGCTAAAATGGACGCGTTGGCCCTTAAGGTCGAACATATGTGTACAACTCCGAATACTGTAGCCGCAGTTTCGCCGAATTGTGAGATATGTGGAACGCAAAGACACCAATCCGCCGAATGCAATCTGTTGAATGAAACCAACACTGAGCAAGTGAACTATACCCAAGGGAACCCATTTTCAAACACATATAACCCTGGATGGAGGAATCACCCAAACTTCTCCTACAAAAATAATAACCCTATTCAAAATACCGCACCTCCGAGACAACAAGGTTACCAAGCCCCTAGAACAAATCAACCTATGCAACCTGTACCACCAAGCCCGAGCTTTGAGGAAGTTGTAAAAGATTTCATCGTTGCTCAAAAACAACAAAACAAAGAGTTCATGAACCAAAACGTCCATGTTAACGAACTAATTACCAAGTTAGGAACCAAGGTTGATCAAATTATTACTCATAATAAGATGCTTGAAACCCAGATCTCTCAGGTAGCGTTAAACCAAGCCCCACAGACTACACCTGGAGGACAGTTCCCTGGACAACCTCAACAAAACCCGAAAGGGCAAGCCAATGCCATTACTCTACGAAGTGGAACCGCTTATAAGGAGCCTTTAAACCCTAGATTGAGTGAGCCCGAAACTTCTGAGAGGAATGAGGAGAAGGAACCAGAGAAGCCTGAAACCCCGGAAAGTCAAGAAAAAGGAGAAGAACCTAAAAATAAAACCTATGTACCACCACCGCCATACAAACAACCAATACCATACCCTCAAAGATTAAAGAAAACCCAAATCGATAATCAATATCAAAAATTCGTTAAGGTTATAGAAAAACTTCACGTAGAAATCCCCTTTACAGAAGCCATCACCCAAATACCTTCTTATGCTAAGTTTCTCAAAGACATACTTACGAATAAACGTAGACTTGAAGATCCGAAACCCGTGGAATGTAATTCTATTTCCGAAGATAGGTTAGCAAAGAAAGATAAAGACCCCGGAAATTTTTCCATTCCTTGTATTTTGGGGAATCATGTCATCGAAAAAGCTTTTCTAGACTTAGGAGCTAGTGTGAGCTTAATGCCTTTAGCAGTTTGTGAGAGATTAAACTTAGGAGAATTACAACCTACTAAGATGTCACTTCAATTAGCCGATAGATCCGTTAAAAACCCTATAGGCATACTTGAAGGCGTCCCTGTTAGGATAGGTCAGTTGTTTATACCTACTGATTTTGTTGTCATGGACATTAAAGAAGATGACGACATACCAATCCTCCTAGGTAGACCGTTCTTATCGACTGCTGGAGCCGTAATAGATGTTAAAAAAGGGAAACTAACTTTTGAGGTAGGTGACGAGAAGATAGAATTTATATTGTCAAAATTTCTTATGGCACCTGTAATAGGAGATGCTTGTTATGCCTTAGATATCATCGAAGAATGCATTAGGGAATTAGAGCAAGAAGAAGAAACTGAATCTATAAAATTGCCATCAACCCTTATTTTGGAAGATGACAATTATAAAACACCCTACATTGATGATAACCTTCACGAATGTTTATCTCTTACCCCAGATCCTATGCCTTGCCCTATGAAACCGACCGTAAAACTTAAGGAACTGCCTAAAAACCTGAGATATGAATTTCTTGATGAAGATATGAACCGTCCAGTTATAGTCAGTGCTACCTTAAACCAAGAAGAAACCGATCAATTATTAGAAGTTTTACGTAGGTACCCCTCAGCCTTAGGATATAAGATCTCTGATCTAAAAGGAATAAGCCCATCCGTATGCATGCATCGGATTTTGCTTGAAGAAGATTCAAAACCTTCCAGAGAACACCAACGAAGAATAAATCCTATAATGAGTACTGTAGTTAAGACTGAAGTTCTTAAGTTACTAGAGGCAGGTATAATATATCAGATCTCAGACAGTAAATGGGTGAGTCCTGTGCATGTAGTACCTAAAAAGGGAGGCATCACAGTCGTGCAAAACGAGAAGGGCGAACCTGTAGCAAAAAGAACCGATGGAGGTTGGCGTATGTGCATAGATTATAGAAAATTAAATAAAGCAACTAGGAAGGACCATTTCCCATTACCATTCATAGACCAAATGTTGGAGCGCCTAGCCAGACACTCTTACTTTTGTTACTTAGATGGATATTCTGGATTCTTCCAAATACCTATTCACCCCGAAGATCAAGAAAAAACTACCTTTACATGCCTAGTTGGAACCTTTGCCTATAGAAGAATGCCTTTTGGACTTTGTAATGCTCCTGCAACTTTCCAACGCTGCATGATGTCTATCTTTGCTGATTATTTAGATGGAATCATGGAAGTATTTATGGACGATTTCTCAGTTTGTGGATCAGATTTCAAAAATTGTCTTGTCAACCTTGAGAAAATCCTGGAGAGATGTGTGGAGGTAAACCTTGTGCTAAATTGGGAAAAATGTCATTTCATGGTCACCGAAGGGATTGTTTTAGGACATATAGTTTCCGAAAAAGGTATAGAGGTAGATAAAGCAAAAATAGAAGTCATAGAGAATCTAAAACCGCCGAAGACTATCAGGGAGATAAGAAGTTTTCTTGGACATGCCGGATTTTACCGACGTTTTATCAAGGATTTCTCCAAAATAACAAAGCCCTTAACTGGTCTTTTGATGAAAGATGCTGAATTTATCTTCGATGAAAAATGTACTGAAGCATTTAATCTTCTGAAGCAAGCTCTGATTTCAGCACCTATAATGAAACCCCCTGATTGGTCAGAACCGTTTGAGATAATGTGTGACGCCAGTGACTATGCTGTTGGAGCTGTTCTAGGTCAGAGAAAAGATAAGAAGTTACACGTAATTTATTATGCCAGTAGAACCCTAGACGCTGCACAGCTCAACTACGCAACAACCGAAAAAGAGCTCCTAGCTGTAGTTTTTGCAATAGACAAATTTAGATCTTATCTAGTAGGGGCCAAGATTATAGTTTACACCGACCATGCTGCCATTCGTTACTTACTAAGCAAAAAGGATGCCAAGCCTAGGTTACTTCGATGGATTCTATTATTACAAGAGTTTGATTTGGATATCCGTGACAAGAAAGGCACTGATAATGTAGTAGCTGATCACCTATCTAGGCTAGAATACCTGAAACCTGACTCAGTACCCATAAATGACGATTTTGCCTATGATAGACTGATAGCCCAACTAGAAACCATTGAAGATGATAACCCAGACCCTCATGAGCATTTTTATAAATCCTTAGCTATAAGCAATGTACCTTGGTATGCAGACTTTGTTAATTATCTAGCTGTTGACATCATACCCCCAGATCTAAACTACCACCGGAAGAAGAAGTTCTATAGTGATGTGAGAAACTTCTATTGGGACGAACCGTTTCTTTTCAAGAGAGGTAAAGATGGCATTTTCCGCCGTTGTGTTCCAGAAGAAGAGGTAAATAATATAATTGAGCATTGTCACTCTGCACCCTATGGTGGACATGCAAGCACATCTAAGACCTACGCCAAGATTCTTCAAGTTGGCCTATTCTGGCCTACTATGTGGCGTGATGTCCATGCTTTCATTGTCAAGTGTGATAGATGCCAACGCACAGGAAATATTTCAAGACGTAATGAAATGCCGTTAAGAAATATCCAAGAAGTAGAACTCTTCGACGTATGGGGTATAGACTTTATGGGACCGTTCCCACCATCTTTTGGAAATCAGTACATCTTAGTAGCAGTTGACTACGTGTCTAAATGGATTGAAGCTATCGCCGCACCCACAAACGACACCAGAGTAGTCATCAAATTATTCAAAAATTATATATTTCCCAGGTTTGGAACACCCCGTTTAGTCATAAGTGATGGAGGATCACACTTCATATCGAGAATATTTGATAAACTTTTAAGCAAGTATGGAGTTAAGCATAGAGTAGCAACACCATACCACCCACAGACCAATGGACAAGTGGAAGTATCTAATAGGGAGATCAAACAAATCCTCGAGAAGACTGTCTCTATATCTAGAAAGGATTGGTCACAGAAACTTCAAGAAGCATTATGGGCCTATAGAACCGCTTTCAAAACTCCTATAGGAACAACCCCTTATCAACTGGTCTATGGAAAATCATGTCACTTACCTTTTGAATTGGAGCATAAGGCCTATTGGGCCATCAAAACTTTGAATTTGGATTACTTGACAGCTGGTGAGAAACGTATCCTTGACATCCACAAATTAGAAGAGCTCAGACAATCTGCCTACGAAAATGCCATCATATACAAAGAAAGAACAAAAGCTTGGAATGATAAAAGAATCATAAGAAGAGACTTCAAAATAGGCGATCCTGTTATCCTGTTCGATTCTAGGTTACGACTTTTTCCAGGTAAACTCCGTTCGAGATGGACTGGCCCTTTCGAAGTATCTAAGATCCTAAGATCCGGTGCTATTGAAATCAAGAACCAGACATGTAAACCGTTCATCGTCAATGGACAGAGGTTGAAGCCCTACGAAGGAGGTGACATTCCAACAACATACACCTGCCATACTCTGAGTGATCCACCATATCCTTCCAATGATGTTTAAATATCGGTCGTCGAGCTAATGACGTTAAACAAGCGCTGCATGGGAGGCAACCCATGGTTTTCTTATTTATGTACTTTTTATTTTTACTTTATTTTAATTTGTTTATATTATTATTATGTCAGGACTAACGATTGAATGTTTTATGTGCTTTCAGGACTTGTTTGCTAACCTTGTACAGAATGCAGAACCCTGAAGACATGCACGTGGCCTTTAGAGACGATGCACAGAGAGAGCGTTACCATGTCCACATGAGACGCCCTATGGCTCCTACCAGGTACCCTGACCATGACTGCATGGATGCCTTGGGGATAGAGCCAAGCGTCAGATTTTTATGCCATCAACTCCACTGGGGCCAGTTTGACTACAGGAACAACACTTATAGGAACTTGACTCTTGAGTTCCTCAGCTCGTTTCATCATGACCCTTGGGCTGGACCCGATGGACTCGCTGTTTTCAGGTTGTTCGGGATTGACTACTCATTCTCTCACAAAGAGTTTGGTGATTTACTAGGTTTCCAGACTACTCCTGATGCTATTCCAGAGACTCCGATGGGGTATTTTATGAGCAGAGAAGTGGAAACGTTTTGGACTAAAATATCAGGTGGAGGGAGCCAAGATCCTTCTACCCAGTTTTCTCAGGTAATCCACAACCCTGCATTGAGGTACTTCCAGATGATTCTAGCACATTCTTTCCTAGGTTTTCCAGATACAGAGACGCTGCTAAGTGAAGAGGAGATTTTCCTACTGTTTTGTGCGACTCAGTCTCGCCCTGTTGCTTGTGGCAACTTTCTGTTGAAGGGCCTGGCTAGTGTTGCCAGATCATCCGTAGGCATCATCCATGTCAGTGGGATTGTTACACAGATAGCTACTGCATTGGGCTTGTCTCGCAAGTTATTGCACCTCAGGACCTTCTGCTGCTACACCACCCTGGATATTGATTTTTGTCTTGATAGAGGACTGATGAGGAGGGCTTCTTTTGAGCCCAACATGTTTAGATTGCTGATCGACGGCGAAGCGATACACTATTTTACATTACCAGATCCGCTGATGACCAGTGTCCATGATCCTGAAAACTGGAGTTATGCTCTAGAGGGTTATGGAGAGACTGTCGAAGAGCCGAAATCGCCTCCCGCCGCTGAGTACACTCCTACACCTCTTACTCCCCGAATCACTGTTATGTCTAACAATATGTCTCTGCAGCCACCTGACCTACAAACACAGATTTATGAGCTCCGTAAGGAGACTGCCCTGCTCAAGCAGGAAGTGGCAGACTTAGAGTTACAGATGCAGGTTTCCGATCTCACTCATGCCTCAGAGGCCGATGCTCTACATCAGGCGATTGAAGAGCTTCGGAGGGAGATAGCTGATGAGATTCGTGGATCAAGCCAGGAAAAGAAGCCTACCACATGACTCATTCTACACTGACAGCACTACCCCTAGTATTTAATTTCCTTTTATTTATCGCATTTCCAGACATATTTTACTTTATTGCAGCTTTTATATTTTCATGCACTTTGAATTCCTTATATATATACATATTATGCACTAATGTTAACTTTTTCTTTTTTTTTTATTTTTAATTACTTTATTTTTGTTGTGCAAAGAGAAAAAAAAAATATAAGACAAAAATATTTTCATTTATGTCTTCACAAAAAAAAATATGCAAGCCTCAAGCCTTGAAAAGAAGAAGAAAACGCTATCCAGACCTCCCGGAAGACCAAGGTGCAAGGAAGGCCCAAAAGGAGGATCCAAAAACCACAAGGCCCAGGAATTGGCCTTGTGGCGGGCGCCATAGGCCCTGTGGCGGGCGCCACGCCGTCCCAACAACAAGTACGGGGCAGACCTTCATTTTCCACCATTTTCATCCCTTTCTTCACCAAAAACCCATTTTTACAACCTTCCAAAACCTCCTTGAACCCCATTAAAGCTCCCCCATTTCCAAAATACCCTCCATCCATAAAACATATCCAACATCCATTTCCATTTTCATCCATCAAAAACCAAAAAAATCAAAACTTTATCATTCCCCTCATAAACCACTTTTCTACCATTTTCACTACCTAAGGAGCTATCAACAATGGAGTTCAACGGATTTCTTCTTCGTGATGGAAGACCGGGCGATAGGCAACGGAAAATTGTTCAGAGGCTTCAAAGTCGAGAAATTCTCTCGACTAGGTACATCGCCGATAACTGTCTGTATGCTTTGGGTATTTATCATAGTGTTTTTAATTTATTAGAATTTCTAGGCTTGCATAATATTTTCATTAATCAGGAACCTACCTATGAGAAACTGACAATTGAGTTTTTGAGTTCTTTAATATACACTGTCAGTCCTAACACTGCTAGTATTGTCGGTACTGTTATTTTTAGACTGTTTGGAATTGAGTATGAATTCAGTACCGACGATCTAGCAGGTTTGTTAGGAATCCCTCATAGGGAAGGTGCGATTTGTGAGGCACCTTTGGATGCGGAATGGTCGGCCGAGGTATTTACCTTCTGGCAAAGGCTTTCAAGTTCTTCAATTAATTCTTTTGAAGGGATACTTGCGTCGACCATTCACAACCCGGCCATAAGAGTTTTTAGACTTCTTTTGGCATGTACTATTTTTGGCCGGGAAAGTCCAAACAAGGTAAATGCTCATGAACTCCTATTTTTGCAAGGATGCCTCGCTAGAACCCACATCAATCCGGTCCCGTTTATGCTTGCCCATATGACTTTATTTACTAATAAAACAGGACCGATTGTATTTGGAGGGCTTGTTACGTCTATTGCTCGGGCTCTTGGCCTGAACAATGAGATAGCTACACTTGAACCACTACCTCCTTGCACAATTAATTTAAAATTTCTGAAAGACATGAAATTGTGCCGAACGAGGAGAGAAGGTGGTTATGAGTTGATGGTTCATGGGGTAGCTATCCCATCTGTTGCTTTACCATGCAGTAGACGTACTGATGTACGTGATGAAAGGAACTGGACCTATGATCTTAATGCTCCACGTGTTTTGGGTCCACTTCCTCCTAATATTCCCGATGGGGAGGCACATGACACTGATGAAGAGTATGATCGGAGAGAGCAGTCTCCCATCCCTCACATGTCCCCCCATCGTCCTTCACAGTCACACACCACACCATCTTCCTCTAACCCTGTTGCAGGTACTGCTCCTGGATTCTATGTCACCGAGGAGATGTGGCGTGATATGACAGCTAGAGAAGAAAGACGTGATGGCCTTCTCTCTACTATTTCACAACAGTTGACGGACAACATGAGCTTCATGCAACAATCGCGATTGGTTTCGGATCGTGCTTATAGCAACGTTTGCCGTACCTTGAACGGTATTTCATTAGAGCAGAACCGTCAGAGAGAGTTCAACAGCCGACACTACCAGCTTGTCGAGGCCACTCAGGGTTCCATCTTAGGTAACCTTCGAGAGGTCCGGAGTGCTCAGGCTGCTTTATCAGCACGACTCGACCGGAGGGACCAGCATCGTAGTAGATCCCGTCGTTCCAGACCATCACATCAGGACGGCGAAGGCACCAGTGCTCCCCCTCAGTAGTCTTTTCCAGGTTACCCCCCTTATCTTATTTCGAAACATTGGGGACAATGTTCGATTTAAGTGTGGGAGGGGATTTTATTGCTTTCCGTTAAGTCCTTTTTAGTTAATTATTTTCTTTCAGTTATTTCCCTTTTCAGTAATTTATTTTTCTTAGATAATGCATGAGTCTGACGAGTCACCAGTATAGTGTATTTTTAGTTCATCTTCATTTTTTCCCATTTCCTTAGCCTTACCAGAAAAATTTTAAAAAGAAAATAATGTTGTTTCACATGTTTTTTGGGCTTTGAGACAGGTTTAGATTTGGATGTGGTGACTTAGGTCAACTTTTTGAAACACCAGAACCATTTTAGCACCATAGACCTCTTGAATATAGGAATCACTCCTAAACCCCACCACCATGGCCTTTATTATCATTTAAAAAATTTTCCTAAGTAGTTTATCCTAGCAGTCAGCTCCGGCCTAAGCATGCTCTACGTAGGGGGCCGATGAACATAAGTGAATGATCCAGTGCTAATAAAAAAGAAAAAAAAAAGGCAAACTCTGGTATAGGTGACCTTCACAAAGTCATTTAAACCGAAAATTTTGCCACAAAAAGAAAAAAATTGCAAGTCACCTATTGTTAGTTGGTTCAGAGATATCTGGCACTGAACTTGGTAGGGCGGATTACGATCCGATCCCCCGCAGCTACATTTAGGTGAAATAAAAACAGGTTTACACATGCTTATGTGCCAGAAACCTTATGTTATGGATCAGAATCACTAACCGGTCACTCTACTATGAAGCATGTACGGATAACGGGCTTAATGTGATTGCGCCTGAATGAAAAGGACACAAAAAGATGAGAAGATAGGCCTAGGTATCGTGGGATGATATGGAGTGGTTAATATAGGATTGAAGTTTGTGTTTGTGTTACTATGGTACCCTTGGTTCACTTAGTTAGTATCTGTCACTGCATCCTGACTTGAACTTAGAAGCCCTTTAGCCCAAAGACAAGTGTTGACACCATATTTTCTTAAGCTTTAATGTTTGCTTGAGGACAAGCAAAGGTTTAAGTGTGGGAGAATTTGATCACACTAAAATTCACCGTATTTCTGACTCCGATTTCGCATGCATTCTTAGCTTTTATTGTTGTTTTGCTTTGTTATTACTTTGTTTTCTTATGTTTTCAGGTTTTTATAATAATCGGGGCTTGAATCGAGAAAGGGAGCGAAAAAGGAGTGAAAACGGACGAAAACCTAGAAATTCAGCGTTTTGCACTTACGGCACCCACCGTGGCGGGCGCCATGGGGTTAGCCATGACGTGGCCACGTCTCAAGACCACTCCTCAACCTCCAAGACCCACGATCCCCACTCTCTCATCCCCTGTAGGGACCATGGCGGGCGCCATAGGCCTGTGGCGGGCGCCACAAGGCCAATTCCAGTAACCTCCACTTTTTAGTGGAGGGGCATCCTAGTCATTTCATGCTTTTAGTTTTCCTATAAATAGGACCTTATATTTTCGTTTTTCTTCATCCAAAATTAGATTTCTCTAGGCATATATCAGTTTCAAAGCAGTTGCCATTCCACATCGGGGTGCCTCTGCAATCGAGTGATCGAGTCTGTAATCTGTCTGTGTGATCGAGTTTTGGAGCACTCTGGAGGAAGTTAATCCTGCCGCCATTTTAATTCAAGTTCGTATTTTACTTTATTTATTTCTGCATTGCTTTACTTTCATTTATTTCTCGCACTGCTTTACTTTATTTATTATTCGCACTCGCACTTTACTTTATTTATTTCCTGCACTCGCTTTACTTTCCTTTATTTCCCGCACTCGCTTTAAATTCATTTACTTTCCGCACTCGCTTTAAATTCATTTACTTTCCGCACTCGCACTAAATTACTTTTATGAAAAATTATAAAAAGAATCTTTACTTTACCATGTCTAACAAATTCCATAAAGGTTAGAATGTAAGGATCGTAATTAAACCAGTAATCAGTATAATTGTTCGTGGAAACACCTAAGGGCTATTTTATCTTTCAATTCAAGTAATTGTTTTTAACTATTTCAAAAACAGCCAAAAGCGCTTTGTATAGTTCATTAGGAGATTTTAGATTAAAAAGAAAAGAGATTTTAAAACGATTTTCGGACGCGTTATGAGATTTAGAGTCTGGTTCATAAGAACCTCTTTTTGCTAAGAAGTCCAGGTTAAAATACTTTTCAACTTAGTCAAGATACTACATTTCTTAAAAATAGGTTTACTACTCTAACGCAGTACACACCTTTTTATCCGTGACAATAGGAGGGGTTGATTAGAGAGTACAACTCAGTTCTGAATACGCGAAAGCGACAGTTCCTGTTAAATTAGTTCTTTTCAAAGGAGAAAACATTGCCCGTAAGTAGTTCCATTAACAAGTACTGGATTATCATTGATTATGTGAATTACATTCGAGCCTGTCTTTTATTTATTATTTAAAATTATAATTTTATTTACCATTGCACCCTTACTAAAACCCTTAAATTTAGTTGCCTTAGATAAACACCATAACAACAGGTACGATAGATTGACACTTGGTCTCTGTGGATTCGACAATCTTTTATATTACTCTGACGTGTTCGTACACTTGCGAAAAACACGCATCAGTATGTTAGAAATAATACGTCCAAACGGAATCCAATCCCTTTTGGTCTTTTCACCATCTCTGGTTTCCTTCACACTGGCTCTCAGATTTTGGAATAGAGTGTGTGCAAGGTTGATTTTCTTCTTTTTGGCAATGAAGTAGAGAAGAAATTGTTGGTCCAGGTTGATGTAATCTGGAGAATTGGTAGGTTTCCTGTGACAGATTGTCCCAACAATGATTTTGGCCCAAATACGGAGAGGGGTCTTCAAGTCTTTGATTTTGTTGGAGGGTTTTCCAGAGGTAAAAATTTCTTTTGCTATCACAGTAGTATCAGACGCTTTGTCCATATCACTGCACTTGATGCCATTTCCATCAGCTTCAATAAGTTTAGCAAGATGGTCTTCAGAAATAGCCACCCTTTTACCAAGCACATAAGAAGTAACATGTGCGACGTTTGATGTTGCATAAGCCCAGAATTCTTTAACCAGTTTTGGAAAGACTGGTCCCATTAATCGGTCAAAGTATTTTTCCCAGCCCTGAGCTTCAACATACGGGTAGAGATCAAAACCATTTTCCTTCAAACTGTTGAAATCCACAAATAACTCACACAGGACTTCCAATTTGTCAGTAGGAGTTGAGAGAGTCTTTGTGGGCTCAACATAGTACACATCAGAAAAATCTTTGCGTTGATGAGAAGATGAAGCCATTAGTTACTAAGATGAGATTGAAGGTTTAGGGTTTTTGAAAAAGATTAGAGAAAACGCAAGAGTGAGGGTAAGAAAATTCAGTAAGAGTAAAATACGGGTAAAAGTTGAAAGTGAGAGAGACACTTGACATATATAGAAAAATAAAGCATTTAATTAGTTGAGAAATTAGTGGGAAAATTTAAGTTTAAAAACATAATGATTGAAAGCATTAAATGCGCTGACATAGGGTAAGGCGTAAAAGATTCTGGAACAGTTACCCAAGAGATTTTTGCCTTTTTGGTGTCAAGTTTAGCTGTATCAGATTCCAGAATACCAACAGTTGTCCTTCTGAAGAGAACAGTTACCAAAGCATGTTCTGTCACTTTTTAGAATTTGGACACTTGTTTTAATTCTGATGGAAATCCTTAGAGCCTTGTTGACACTTGTTGATTTGAAGATCTGCATGTTAATCCTTTGAACAGAAGTTCTAAGAATGAAACAGTTAGAGCATAGCATCTTCTGAGATAACCATATAGAGGATAAATATAAGAACTTCTAAGTGATAAAAACATATAAGTAAAGCATTTTCATTCTGGACATAATTTCATGCTAAGGTTAGTTAGTATGAAATTAAATCTATCTTCAGGAAGGGGTTTTGTAAAAATATCAGCCCATTGGTGATTTGTGTCTATAAATTTTAACATTAAAATTCCCTTCTGAGTATAGTCCCTAATGAAGTGATGTTTAACTTCTATGTGTTTAGCTCTAGAATGTAAAATTGGATTTTTAGAGAGACAAATAGCAGAAGTATTGTCACAGAGGATGGGAATGTTACTCTCATAGATATTGAAGTCCTCAAGCTGATTTTTCATCCAGAGCATCTGAGTACTGCATCCAGTTGCTGCAATGTATTCAGCTTCTGCAGTTGATAATGCTATGGTTGACTGTCTTTTGCTAGACCAAGAGATGAGATTGTCTCCCAGAAATTGACAACTTCCGGAAGTACTTTTTCTTTCTGTTCTGTCTCCAGCAAAATCAGCGTCACAATATCCTACAAGTTTATACTCTTCTGATCTTCTGTAGTACAGACCAAGATTAGTAGTACCTTTCAGATATCTAAAGATTCTCTTAACTGCTGTTAAGTGAGTTTCTCTAGAATCTGATTGGAATCTAGCACATAAATACATTGTATAGAATATTTGGTCTAGAAGCAGTTAGATAGAGAAGAGATCCAATCATACCTCTGTAGAGCTTCTGATCTACTTTCTTACTTACCTCTTCTTTCTCCAAAATACAAGTAGGATGCATAGGAGTTTTAGATATAGTGCTTTCTGATAAATCAAATTTCTTCAGAAGTTCTTTTACATATTTGCTTTGATGAATATATGTTCCTTCTGATGTTTGATTTATTTGAATTCCCAGAAAGAACTTTAGTTCTCCCATCATGCTCATTTCAAATTCTGCCTGCATAGATTTAGCAAATTCCTTTCCCAAGGCACTTTTAGTAGAACCAAAAATTATATCATCTACATAGATATGACATATCAGAAGATCATTTTTAATGTATTTACTGAAAAGAGTTGTATCCACTTTCCCTCTGATGAACTTATTTTCCAGAAGAAAATTACTTAGTCTTTCATACCAAGCTCCGGGAGCTTGTTTTAAACCATATAATGATTTTTTGAGTTTGAAAACATGTTCTGGAAATTTTGTATTTTCAAAACCAGGGGGTTGGTGTACATACACTTCTTCATCAATATAACCATTTAAAAATGCACTTTTGACATCCATTTGATATAGAATAATATTATGATTTACAGCAAATGATATTAGAAGTCTGATTGATTCTAACCTGGCGACTGGTGCATAGGTTTCTGTATAGTCAATTCCTTCTTGTTGACTATAACCTTGTGCAACCAGTCTTGCTTTGTTTCTGACAACTTCTCCTTGCTCATTTAGTTTGTTTCTGAATACCCACTTGGTGCCAATGATGTTGAATCCTCTGGGCCTAGGAACTAGATCCCACACATCATTTCTGGTGAATTGATTTAGTTCTTCTTGCATAGCCAGAATCCAATCATTTTCTGAGAGAGCTTCTTCTACGGAAGTTGGTTCAATCAGAGAAACAAGTCCCATTAAAGTCTCTTCAGAGTTTTTGAATGAAGATCTTGTTCTGATTGGTTCATCTTTCTTTCCCAAGATTTTATCTTCTGGGTGATTAATATTGCTTCTGGATAGTTTCTTCTGGATGGGTTCTTCAGATGTTGTTGGAGAAATTGTATTGTTTTGATCTTTAGATGATTGATCTTTAGAAGTTCTGTTTGTAGAGATTTCTACTTCTATATCTGCAGAAAATTCATTCTGCTTTGGTTTTTCAGAACCAAGCTTATCATCAAATCTGACATGAATAGATTCTATCACAATGCGTGTTTCTGTATTGTATACTCTGTATCCCTTAGAACGTTCAGAGTATCCTAACATATAACACTTTTGTGCCTTAGAATCAAATTTATTCAGAGTATCAAGAGTATTTAAGATAAAACAAATGCATCCAAAAGGATGAAAGTATGAAATGTTGGGCTTTCTGTTCTTCCACAATTCATAAGGAGTCTTTTCAAGAATAGGTCTTATAGAGATTCTATTCTGAATATAGCATGCTGTATTTACTGCTTCTGCCCAAAAATGTTTAGCCATATTAGTCTCATTTATCATGGTTCTGGCCATCTCTTGTAATGTTCTATTTTTACGTTCTACAACTCCATTTTGTTGTGGAGTTCTAGGACAAGAAAAATCATGAGAGATGCCATTTTCATTAAAAAATGATTCTAATTGTTTATTTTCAAATTCTCCACCATGATCACTTCTGACTTTAATGATTTTAGATTCTTTTTCATTTTGAACTTGTTTGCAGAAGTTAGAAAATACAGCAATTGACTCATCCTTGTGTCTAAGAAACTTTACCCATGTCCATCTGCTGAAGTCATCTACGATCACTAATCCATACTTTTTGCCACTGACAAAAGCAGTTTTCACTGGTCCAAACAAGTCAATGTGCAGAAGTTCTAATGGTCTAGAGGAAGATACAACATTTTTAGCTTTAAAACCAGTTTTTGAAAATTTGCCTTTCTGACATGCTTCACACAGAGCTTCTGAGTTGAACTTCAAATTTGGAAGTCCTCTGACTAGATTGAGTTTGTTAAGTTGAGATAATCTTCTCATATTAACATGTCCCAATCTTCTGTGCCAGACCCATTGCTCAGTTTCCACAGACATTAGACATTTTACATTTTGAATTTTTAATTCTGAAAGCTTTATTTTATAAATGTTGTTCTTTCTCTTTCCACTAAAGAGGATTGTTCCATCTTTCTGACTAACAGCTTTACAGAACTTTTGATTGAAGATTATGTCATAGCCATTATCACTTAATTGACTTATGGATAATAAGTTATGCATTAATCCTTCTACAAGTAGAACATTAGAGATAGAGGGAAGATTTCCATTACCAATAGTTCCAGATCCAATTATTCTTCCTTTTTGATTGCCTCCAAAACCTACGTGGCCTCCATCTTTTAATTCAAGACTTTGGAACATATGCTTTCTTCCCGTCATGTGACGTGAGCATCCAGAGTCCAGGTACCATGATTGGTGTTTCAGTTTTGCTGTTAAAGACATCTGCAACATACACAATGTTATCCTTGGGTACCCATATTCTTCTGGGTCCTTGTTTGTTAGTTTTTACAAACCTCTGATTCATTTTAGGTTTCAAATCAGAACTTGTAGAACAAGATGACTCACTAGTATATATAAGATCATGATTATGACCATAGGTGAAATGAGAACTTAGAGGAGTATTAGTATTTATGACAATGTCATCAATATTTTTTAGCTTCAGAGTTTCTTTATTTTTCACATAGCCTATGCCTCTTCTTTCATTTCTGCTAACACCATAGATCATAGAAGCAATCTTACTTCTATCTAAGCTTTTAGTAAGAAATTGTTGAAAGCTATAATCATATTGTTTTATGATATTATCAGAATTGATTAGATCTTCTAATTCAAATTTCTTCTGAGCTTTAAGTTTCTCAAAAGAGTTTTTACATTCAAAGAGATTTTCTTTCAGCTCAGAGTTTTCTGTTTTTAGTTTTCTAACTTCTTTTAATTCAGATACTAGACTTTGTTTAATGTCTTTGTATTTGAATTGAAGCTTCTGATATTTTTCAAGAATTTCTGAGAGGCTAGCTTCTAACTGAGGTCTAGAAAATTTAGAAAATACCTCTTCTGAATCTGATTCTAACTCTGATTCTGATGAGTGATCCTCTTCTGGTATGTTTGCCATTAATGCAATATTAGCTTGTTCATCTTCAGAATCTGACTCTGCTTCAGATGATTCAGAATCATCCCATGTTGCCATGAGACTCTTTTTCTTTTCTCTGCTGAATTTGTTTCTGGGTTTTTCTTTCTGAAGTTTTGGACATTCACTTTTATAGTGTCCTGGTTCTTTGCATTCGTAGCACACAATTTCTTTGCTTCTGGTTTTCTTGTGACCAGATGTTGATTCAGAATAATTATTTGTTCTTCTGGTATTTCTGAACTTCTTCTGACGATGCTTCCAGAGTTGTTGAACTCTTCTGGATAGGAGAGATAATTCATCTTCTTCTGATGAGCATCCAGAGCTTTCTTCTTCTTCTTCTGCCTGTAAAGCTTTAGAAACATGTTTGTTAGATTTAAGAGCTACAAACTTACCTTTCTTCTGGGGTTCATCTTCTTCTAATTCAATCTCATGACTTCTCAAGGAGCTGATCAGTTCTTCTAAGGAAATTTCATTCAGATTTTTTGATAACTTTAAAGCAGTGACCATGGGCTTCCAAGCTTTTGGTAAACGTCTGATGATTTTCTTCACATGATCTGCTGTTGAGTAGCCTTTGTCCAGAACTTTTAGTCCAGCTACCAGGATTTGGAACCTTGAAAACATTTTCTCAATGGTCTCATCTTCTTCCATCTTGAAAGCTTCATACTTCTGGATGAGAGCTAGAGCTTTAGTCTCCTTGACTTGAGAGTTGCCTTCATGTGTCATCCTCAGAGAATCAAACATGTGTTTAGCTGAATCCCTGTTTGTGATCTTCTCATATTCTGTGTAAGAGATGGCACTTAGAAGTATGGTCCTAGCTTTGTGATGATTTCTGAATTCCTTCTTCTGTTGAGCTGTCATATTTTTTCTTTCAATCTTCTGACCATCTGCTCCAACAGGATGAATGTATCCATCTGTCACCATGTCCTAGAGATCTCCATCTAGAGCTAGAAAGAAACTCTCCAGAACATCCTTCCAGTAGTCAAAATTGTCACCATTGAATATTGGAGGTTTAGCATTGATCTTGTCATTCTGATAGTCATTATTGTTAATTCCAGTTTCTGCCATGTGTTTAACTTCTGGATCTTTTACTGACACGGTTAAGTGTAATACTCAAAACCTAGCGCTCTGATACCAATTGAAGGTGCGCAAAACACAAGGAAGGGGGGGGGTTGGAATTGGGTTTTCTTAAGCAATAAAAATAACTTCTAATGACACGTTTAATTTATCCTGGTTCGTTTGAACTCAAACTACGTCCAGTCTACCCGCCAAGGTGATTTTGCCTCTACTGAGGTCTTAATCCACTATTCAATAAGAATACACACAAAGACCTATAGTCAATGTCCTCTTGAGTCTTCTGACTAAACTTAGTCACTCAAGGAATAAAATAATTATTACACAATATAATAAAGAAGTAACTTAGAATGCTTCTAGATAAGCAAAATATCACTAAGTGAAAGTTACAATAGTAAGCACAGTTGATTTGATCTATTTCCGTGAATGTATTGAAGTGTGTCACTGAAATCTTCAAAAGAAGTCCTTTATATAGTACTTGAAGAATGTAGCCGTTGGAGAAATCTTGATTTAAATTAGGATAGACTTTAATACCATAAATTCCTTCCATAAGTAGTGATACTTGTCTTTGTTCATTAATTAAAATATCCTTTAATTAATGTCTTTAATAAGGATACCAACATCTTCTAAGCGGAGATCAGAGATAATAAATGTAAGATGCACAGCCAATAAATATGTTATTTAATTCTGGTTTCTCCTTTGAGAGTATCTTCTGTAGTGACTAAATGAATCTTCTAAGCACGTACAGTTTACTTAAATAAATTTGTCTTCTACACAATAGTAAATGTATTCATTAGAAATTCTATTTTAAAAAGCTTTGTTATCATCAAAACACTTAGAGGTTCAGAACCATAATTGTTCTAACATATTGTCAATTCTTCATCAATTTCCTTTTGATTGGGTTGTTGAAGAGATTCTCTAAGTCTTTTCTCCTGGAAAATCTTCTTCTGAAGAAGGGGTATCTGCTTCTCCCATTTTTGAATATTGTCGTCACAATCGGTAAGTTGTTTGGTGTAGGCTTCAGATAGTTGTTACAGCTCTAGGATCTTGTTGTTTGAAATGGCTGCAGCATCCCACTCAACAAGTTAAGTATTTGTTTTCTCAGAGATTTGCCTAGAAAAACCTTGGAGTCGGTTTAGATCAGCAGTCACCAAGTCGACCAGAGAGGTTAGGTCTATGACAAAGCTGCTTACTTCTGCAGGAGATTCCAAAATGTTCACCTGTTTCAAGATCATCTTCAGGTAGAAGAGGGACGTTGGATTTTCTTCAAGCAATTTGAACAGGTCCACATCAAGAATTTTCGTCTTTATCTCAGCCAGTGTGATATCGAGAGAGTGTGCGCTGGAGGTGGCCCCTAAGGCAGACGAAGTAATTTGGGAGGAATCCTGAAAATTATAACGAGTACTAAGTACAGCCTGCAAATACTCCAAAGGTCTTTGCACCTTAAGATTCTCAATCTCCTCGCAAGTGAGACTAGTCGAACCAGTTGATAAGGAACCTCCCTTTGGGGGATCAACATTAAATTGGCTGCTTTGTCCTTTGGTCAACTCTACCATTGGCTGTTTCGACTGGTCGTTGACATCGGCTTGTTCTTCTTTCTTGTCATTTTCATTGTCGACCTAACTTCACCTTCGTCGGAAGCATGTGATTGAGGAGGAGGAGGAGGAGAAGAATTGTCGTCATAAGCCTGTGGAACCTCAAAAGATTTTTCATCTACTATGGTTGTTTCTTTTGGAGAAGTTTTTGGAGAAGGAGGTGTTGGACTGACAACTTGCTGGACTGGTTCATGGGGCTTTGTGGGAGTATTTTCTTTTGATGGTTGTTTTGTGTTTTCTCCTTGCGAAGGATTTTCAGAGATATTTTCCTGCAAAGATGATGTAGATTTAAGAAGAGAAATATAATGGGAAGAAAATATCTATAGTCAAAAATTTACCAGAGGAATCTGAGTATGGAAACTTGAGTTTCCACTCTCTACATCTTTCACTTGGATTACTTTAGATGGACTATTGGGAGGAGTAGTTTTTGGTGTTTTGACTTTGATTGTGGAGGAGGAACTTTTGTGACTTTCTTCTTTTTGTTTGGTTGATTGGGTTCTGGTGATTCGTCACCTGACTCTTCACTGGAGGCTTTTTCTTCTTGTTTTCTTTTTGGAGTAGGAGGTAGCTTTCGACCTGCTTGTATATATAAATAAAATGTTTCAGTTCCAAGAAAATATAAAAGGAAAAGAAATTAATCCAAATGAAGAAGGTTGTACCCTTGTCACAATTTTCTTGTTGAGAGTAGGACGATCTTCATCCATCGGATCAGACGTATTCTCGACAGTAGTTTTTTTAGGAGTCATCCTTTTGGCTTATAAAATAAAATAAAGTCATACATAAGTAAGAAGCATACAAGTTAAAAATGTCGAAATAAAAAATGTTTTGTAAACACCTTCAAGAATGGGAGTTTCCATACGAACATGTTTTATTCCAATATGAAGGTGTCCTCTATAGTCATCCATAGTAAACTTAGTCGGAACCACATGCTCATCATGTTTTTAGATTGTTGGCGAAGAACTTTCAAAGAATACCCACAGACAAACCAATTTGGAAATGGAGGGCTCAATGCCACGCCAAATTCAGCAGAAGGTAGAGGGGGAAATCTTGGTGGATAGATGTAAACACCCCAAATTTTCCCTCACTTTTTCTCACACCATGGCTTGTGATCTTTCATATTGCATTGCATAAGCATACCATCTCCCATTGCATATTTTTTTCACTGCATAAGTTGCATAGTTAGGGTTTGTGATTAGGAGAGTCCAAAGAAGTGATTTGAGCCATCTCAAAGGCCTTGAAGCATGCCAAGAGGGTCCATGTGTGTTTCATGATCATAATATGCTCCCCAAAGTTCATAAAATTCAAGAGATCACAAAGCATGGCAAAGGCATAGAGGTAGACTGAAGATTTCCTGCACAGATGACCTAAAATAAGGGTTTTTGGTTTGAGGCCCTTAATCTCAATTTTTTTGGTCATTCTTGTTTCTAATGGTCTCAATATGTTATAAGGAGCATGTATACCAAATTTGATGAAGAAATTCATTGTGGAAGTCATCTGATCAACTGGTAACTTATTGTGCAAGAAAGTCAGAATCATGGCATCTGAGGCCACCACCAATGGTACCAAAGGGTCATTTTCATCAATTTGAGATTCTATGATCTTTATTTGATCTTATAAGTGGTTAGAAGTTCACAAGATTAAATAATTTCAAGCCATTTGCAAATTTTCCATTTTTGGACATGACTTTTAATGGAAACTTTCCATTTTGGGAAAGATTTTCAACCTCCTCTTTCTTGATCAAAAAGGCTTCAAATGAAAAATCTTCAAACATGAAAGTTGTAGATTGATCTTCCCATTTTCAAAAAGTACAAGAACTCCTCTTGATTCATCCTAGAACTCAAGATATCGCAAGTCAAAGTTAGGAAAAATCTTGTAATTTTCAAGTATGTGCCAAAGGGGGGATTTTGCAAAATCAAGTTCCAAGACTTCTTGTGACCTCTAATTGATCTCTAAGCATCATAAAAACATCACATAATAAGTCATGACCAGAATTCAGCATTGAATCAACCATTTCCATGACCAATTTTCTCAAATTTCACAATATTGCCAATTTGCAAAACCACTTCAATCTCACCATTCAATCACTTCAGATAACTTTAAGCAATCCCATGGCTCTCCTTGAAGCTGGCTGAGGCAAGACAACCCTTCAAACCAGCTCTGACCCATGCCCATACTCATAGTACACAACTTTTGACTTTTTGCAAAACAAGCCATACCAATCACACTATGCCACCACCAACTTTCTGATCAATCCTATTAGCTTATACAAACCTCAAGCAACACAAAACACACAACATTGAAGCCTGAAACAAGCCAACACTCAGAATCCCAAACATTTTCATAACCTTCATTCCTTTGAAACTCACTCCACAGCCTCTCAAACTCAAAACTTTCTTCACTATTCAATCGCTCATGACCTGAGGAACACAAAGCACCCTTTACAATGCCCTGGAAACCTCTCAAACCAAAACATGATTCCTGCACTATCAGAACTGAAACACCCAAAACAAGCCATTTAAACTCCATTCAAGCTTCTCAATAGCATCAGGAGGATCAAAGGAGGTGTCTTGCACAAGAGGCAGGCTTTGGAGGACCACATTTGCTCAACTCTAGCTCAGGTATAGCTCAAGAACATTTTTCTCAGAGCTTTGATTTTAAGTTACCATTTTCGCTCCCGAAAAGACTTACGTCCTGGTGCAGACGCGAACTGTCGGTGATGTTGGAGGTTGAAGTTGAATAGAGTCGCTAGCTATGCATTTTTATCCCGAAGGAAAGGTAATGCTGCATAAACCTGGAAGGGTATGGATAAGACGGTTGCGAACCAAAGAAACTGAGAAAGGGGGTTGGTTACGACCTGGGAAGGTATTAGCACCCAGATTGTCCGTCGTACTCGACGGGATCCACGCTTACAAGATTGTGTTTCAAAGGGGGAGTGTATGTGCTGACTGTGTATAAAAAGCTAGGAAAGAAGGTACAGTGTGTCAGTGCAAAAGAAAAGGTGAGTGCTTAAAGACTGAGGCTTATAAAAGAAAGCAGAAAGAGGGGGATGACAAGGAAACTTGTGTTCGATAACCGTTAAGTTATGCCTTCGTATCCTCTCGTGTAATGAGAAAGTCAGAACACCGTAGTTTGACTCAAAGAGACTTGATGATTTTGTTGTGAACTGCTTGCTTGTCTATGCTCAAGTGTATGACTCGTCTGGCTCGAGTGCTAACTGTCTTGCATTATACGGAAGAAGTGAGTTCTCGTTTTCAGAGTGAGGGTGATGAAAAAAGAATCTCGGAGGAGACGATTATTGTTTGTTTTTGTGTTTTCAGTTTTTTATTGCTTTTGGGGTTTTGCATAGGATAATGAGCTTAAGCCTAAATCAAGGGTTTGTAAACTCATTATATCCTCCCTGATTAGGGATAATGAGCCTACTTAAGTATGAGATAAGCATCCCAACTTAATTACCATGATGATGTAGGATTAAGATCATTAACCTAATTGTGATTATTAAAATGTTTTTGGGTTTTTGTTTAGTGTTAAGTAATGAGTTTAATCTCTAATCAGGGATTAGTGAACTCATTACACCATCCTAAGAGAAGGATGATAGATGAGAACACTTAAGCTGAGGAAGATACCTCAACTTAATCCATGGTTAGGGATTAAATTCATTATATAACAAGCCTTTATTAAGTGGATTTTAATTAAAAGGTGAGATTAAGAAGTGGATTTTATGTTTGTAAAACAACTTGAGGGGGACTTGTCCATTAAACACTAGGGTTAGTCCCTCTTAACCAAAAGGAAGAGATGGAACCCTAATGTAAGGCCCAAGTTACAAGCTTATGTCTTAATAGTTATTTGGTGTTTTGATTAAGAGGTGTAAACAAATTAAAGGTTTAACACTAAGGATTAAAGTTATACACTTCATCCTAAGATAAGGATGCAGGCATAACCCTAATTCAAAGTCCTAAAGCTTTAAGTGTTTAGCCTCTGATTATGAGATGAGAAGAGAGACTCAAGGAGATTCAAAGGTAAAAAGCTATGGGGGACTATATACAACCCTAAAAATTATCATGCTTGGATATCCTATGGTTTATGAGGCTTAAAGAAAGATCTTCAGGAGGCCACCAAGGAAGAAGAAGCAGATGAAAAGAGAATGAGAGAAAGAACAAGTTACTTACTTCCTAAAGAAGATAAGTAACCTAAAAGAAAGAAAGTAAGAATGAGAGAGAATAAGTGAAGCAAGTTCACTTCAAAGAAAAGTAAATATTCAAATGGGGAGAAGAGAAGAGGTGGGATGTGAAGGCAAATCCACATCCCAATCAACTTATCATAAGCCCCTGAAATGTTAGTATGAATGCATAAGATGCAAAGCAAAAGGAAATGAGATGGATAAAGATGCAAATACCACAACCAGAAGTGAATATATAATGAAAATGATTTATGAGATGATGCAAAGTCATACATAATGCATATGAATGTTCATACAAGGATGAGATGCAAAGGAAGTATGAAAGAAGCTTGAAAACACATGAATGTTCATGGAATGTAATGAATGCCAAGCATAGAAAATGAATGAAGAAATTATCAATCAATGTTCAAGCATGTCTTAATATGTCTAAGATGTCATTCAAATGAATGAAATGTCATGGCAAGTTCATATGATTGAGCTATGCAAAGATGAATGCAAATGAACATGAGAAATTAGGGTTTTAAGACAACATGAGATGTATATGACCAAAACAGAAGAATACATCATGTTAAAAATTTGAACTTGAACTCAAACAAACCCTAAACATATACAAGATCACTCACCAAAGGAGAAGGTCAGAAGCTAAACCTAGTGAAAGTTATGGATTTCCTAAGTTAACTAGGGTTTTTGGATACTTCTAAGGGAAAAATGCAAATTAAATTGAACATGCAATGCAAAATTATGAAATAAATAACCTAGATACTAGATTCTACATGTGAAACAATTCAAAAAGAACCAAGTTCAAACTCATCATGGTTAGGCAGAAATAATTTTTTTAAGTTAGGGTTAGAAAATTTGATTTTTAAGAACCCTAATTCAAAGATAATTGTGAAAATGTGATCAAACCTAAAACTAAATTTGTATGGTGAGTTTGAAAATGTTTCTAAATGTATAAGAATGCTTCATGAATTTTTTGGTGATTTTTAGGAACCTAAATTCATTTTTAATTAATTAAAATCAATTAATTAATAAAATATAACATTTAAATATTTTAAAAACACTTTTTTAATGCAAAAATTAAAATAAAAAATGTTTTTAAGTTAAGAAAAATATTTAAAGTGAAAATGTAAAGTTTCATGATTTTTAGAAAATGTTTTGATATTTTAAATAAATAGAACAAAAGAAATGCAAATAAAAATAAAGAAAATGCAAAGTAATCAGGATCTAAGGTTGAGATTTGAACTGGGGTTGACTGGCGCGCAGATGGAGGGTCAGGATTCGTTCTGATTAAATTAAATTAATTAAAACTAATTAAACTAATTAAAATGGATTAGGGTTTAATGAGGCAATATGAGTCATCCAACGCACGTGGGAAACACCCATCCTACGGCCCACATTCAAACTGGCATTAATTATGTATTAAACCCTAATCTTCTTTAGGCGACCGGAACAGTGTTCTGGTCGTCTTCTCCGGCAACACCAAATCCCTAAATCTCTCTACAAGCTACCCCAAGCCCCTAAAATCTCCAGAATCAACCCCCAAACAAATTTAAACAAGAATCAAGCCACAAAATTCATTTATATTGCATAAATCAAGGGAATCAAACAAAAATATTTTTCACGGGAAAAGTTTCAGAAGATCAATACATGCTTAATACTCAAGCATCAAAACCAAACACATCATGATGATCAGAGGAACATGTAGATTGATATTGTAACTTAAAAAACAACTTTTGGAAAATTTGTTCTTGGATGATACCTGAGATGAAGCTTTCCATGTTTGAGCTTTCTGGACCTCTCCTTGATGCTAATCCACTCCAATGACCACCTTGATGCTTCTGGAGAGCTTAGAACAATCTTATGATGGCTGGTTTGAGTGTTTCAGTTCTGCTAAGGCAGAAATCATGTTTTAGTTTTGGGAGCTTTTAGGCCATGGTTAAGGGTGGTTTATGATCCTTGAGTGATGTTGAGATGATTGGTGAAGAAATAACTGAGTTTTGATGGTTGTGTGTTGAGTTTCGAAGGAATGAAGATTTTTGGGAGTTTTGGTGATTCTGAGTCTTAGCTTGTTTCAGGCTTGTGTGTCTTGTGAAATGAGGTCCTTAGGGTTAGTATAAGTCAATGGGATTGATCAGAAAGTTGTTGTGGCACAGGCTGATTGGTATGAGAGGTTTTGCAAAAAGTAAAAAGTTATGGTACCATAAGCAAGGCACGAGTCAGAGCTAGCCTGGGGACTTTTCCTACCTCAGCTTGCATCAAGGATGGCCCTAGGATTGGATTTGAGGATCTGGATGGCATGATACAAGAGTTATCACATGTTTTGCAAATTTCCCTCTTTGAAATTTCATGGATCACAAGTCATGAAAACCTTAGGTCCAATGCGCAATTCTGATCAAGGCAAGTTGTGTTATCATGTAATGATGTTTAGAAGTGGATTAGAGGCCATTAGAAGTCTTGAAACTTGATTTTGCAAAAATCCCTCTTTGGCATGAACTTGAAAATTATAGGATTTTTCCCAACTTTGAAAGATCATATCTTGAGTTCTAGGATGTATCAAGAGGAGTTCTTGTACTTTTTGAAAATGGGAAGATCCAATCTACAACTCTCATGTTTAAGGGTTTTTCATTTGAAGCATGTTTTATCAATAAAGAAGAGGTTGAAAACTTTCCTAAAATGGAAAGTTTTCATTACAAGTCATGTCCAAAAATAGAAATTTTGCAAATGGCTTGAAATTTTTGAATCTTTTGTACTTCTAACCACGTATAAGATCAAATAATTATCATAGAACCTCAAATTGATGAAAATGAGCCTTTGGTTCCATTGATGGGGGCCTCAGGTGCCATGATTCTGACTTTTCTTGCACAACAATTTACCAGTTGATCAGATGACTTCCACAATGAATTTCTTCATCAAATTTGGTACACATGCTCCTTATAACATATTGAGACCATTAGAAACAAGAATGACCAAAAAATTGAGATTAAGGGCCTCAAACCCAAAACCCTAATTTTAGGTCATCTGTGTAGGAAATCTTCAGTCTGCCTCTATGCCTTTGCCATGCTTTGTGATCTCTTGACTTTTATGAACTTTGGGGAGCATATTATGATCATAGAACATTCATGGACCCTCTTGGCATGCTTCAAGACCATTGAGATGGCTCAGATCACTTATTGGATTCATCTGATCACAAACCCTAGCTGCAGCTTATGCAGATAAAATGAACTATACAGTGAGATGATATGCTTATGCAATGCAATATGAAAGGATCACAAGCCATGGTGTGAGAAAAAGTGAGGGTAAATTCCGGGTGTTTACAGCTTCCCCTATTCAAGCATGAGTTAGCTGTGAAGGGTGTAAGCGCCTGGCTTAGCAGACAAACAAGATAACTTGTGGTTGAATACCGAAGACAGTCCGAAATTTGCACTCACCGGGGGAGAAGAAGAAAAGGGATATAAATTGTAACAGGTAGTATAGTATGATTATCAAATGAAAGCGATGAAGGATGGCCATCGAGCAGAGGACGACTGCTGGGGATGAAAAACGGTAAGTAAAGCAATGACGGGGACAGCCATCGAGCAAGGAAATAAAGAGACCGCGACGGGGACGACCATCGGGTTAAGAAGTAAAATTCTCTAGGGATTTAAAGAAATGAGGAAAGCACTGACGGGGACGGCGATCAGGTTAAAGGGTAAATAAACCGCGACGGGGAAGGCCATCGGGTAAAAGAATAAATGAAATAATGACGAGGGACGGTCATCAAAAGGTGAAGGACGATCACCTAGCAGGGGACGGCTGCTGAAAATATCACGAGATAGGACGAATGCCGGATAGAAAAGGTTGACAATGGGGACGGCAATCAGATAAGCATGATGAAGGACGATCACCTAGCAGGGTACGGCTGCTCTCGGGGATTATCTCGACATAGGATGAATGTCGGATAACAAAGATCAACGATGGGGACGACCATCGGATAAATGTTGAGGGATGGTCATCAAGAGATGAAGGACGATCACCTGGCAGGGGATGGTTGCCGAAGATATCACGACATAGGATGAATGCCGGATAGATAAGTTGTTTTGTTGATGACTTACTGGGGAATGGTAAACACGGACGAGTGCTTACACTTTGAAATAAAAGGTATAAGTGTCTGACAATGTGTATATACTAAAGATGCGGACGAGCATCCTTAGGACCATGATACGAACGAGTACCGACAAAAACAAACGCTGACACGTGTTTAAGGATAATGATACGGACGAGTACCAATATGTTAAGAAAGGAACACGAACGAGTGTTTATCTACTAAGGAGGTGATATATACAAGATACAGATGAGTATCATAGAATTGTGTATAAGTATGTACAAGTGTTTTGACCTGTCGGGGAAATATGTGCAAGACACGGACGAGTGTCAAAATGATTGAGCAAGGGACACGGACGAGTGTTTGACTTGTTAGGGAGGTATGATACGGGCGAATGTCAAAAAGAATACGTATAAGTTATAAACAAGTGTCTGTATTGAGAGTGCAAAAAGGTATTCTGGCTTTGTCTGCGGGGGATAAGTTTTGTATATCGCTGGTGAAGTGATTTTGTATTCACATGTGACTAGCTCGAACCTGGCTCATGATCATGCAAATGTTTGATTTTTGCCGTAATGCTCCGTATTAGACGGAATGATATGCTTAGTTTGGGGAGAATGATGTGAATGCTATGATTATGCAAAATGAGAGAACCGATCCGAGATCTGGGCGATCTGACTGGAGGAAGAACTCCACTGGGGAAAGAGATCATTGACCGATCTGTGGGGAGAGCGGATCATCGGACAATATTCTAGGGATCTCTGTGGCGATCTGGGGGAAGAAATCTATGGGGATCCCGGCTGGGAAAGCTTCCGTTGAAGAGACTAATACTGGGGATGAGGAGGCTTCGACAACTCCGCTGGGGAAGAGTATTTCAGGCATTGCTCTACTGGGGAGAAACTGGCAACTCTGCGGGAAAGCGATTCTGCCAACTTTACTGAGGATGAGAAAATCATGTCAACTCTGTTGGGGAATAGCAGTTTGAGCACTGCTCGGGAAATTCTGCTTGGGGAGAAGAGCACTTCTGGGAAGTAATCTGTTGTAACTCCTTCGTTTAAGCGACATGATGGGGATTTAATGAGTTTCTCGAAGGATCCTACGAGGGGATAATAGCTTCATGGGGGAAGACTCCCGTCAGGTAACCCTGCTGATGAGGTGATTGCCGACTTGGCTAGGGATATAATACTTGATACCCCCCATGCTGTGAAAGATTGTCTGCCTTGAGTACCTGCAACCTGTAAAAAAGAAACGCACAAGTGTCCCGAGGTATTCTCAATCAGATTTCGTCATAGGAGTTAGATTTTATCAAGAGTGCATATTTCCTACAAGCATTTATTAGAAATGGCTTATATGTTTTCATGCAAGTGTTGTATCATGAACTTTGGACATTTTGCAAACGAAAACAAAAATGTACAAAACAAAGTACGACTGAATATTTTTATTTTATTGATTTGTGTGACCTGAATAGGTAGGTCAATGAAGAAGAAAATCTCTGAAAGGAGGAGATTGCTGTAAAATTGAGAAAATAAGGGTGTTGGCAATGTTTGGAGCTGACGCTCCAGTGAGCTTCCTTTGCTATGACTCGTATGACCTTGACGTTCTTCTTATCTTGCTTTCTGAAGAAAATTGATTCTGACCGACACTTTATCCTTTCGAAGCTTGCCATGTTGTGAGTGATACAGACGAATTCAGAATGCAGTTGTTCGCTTTTCCCCTGATTTTGCGTGGATCGCCCTTTCGGGTTTTCAATCCACCGGGATACCCATTTTTGCCTGAGCTGTCCGATGTGGCTTTTCAACTCAGCGGGTGTACATTTTTTTTTTCAATTTTTCCCTTATTTTTTCCCAAGTCTTTTATTCTGTTTTTGACTCGCCGGGATGCCCTATTTTTTCCTGGACTTACATTCTGTTTTTATGTCCAGCGGTTCATTTATACGAAGTATTTTTTAACTGCATTTGAATTCACAGGAGATAAGAAATCTTCGCCATCCAAAGTAGTGAGCATCAGTTCCCCACTAGAGAAAACTTTCTTTATTATGAACGGGCCTTCGTAGTTTGACGTCCATTTTCCCCTGTGGTCTGTTTGAGGTGGAAGAAGTCTCTTCAGTACAAGTTCTCCCACTTGGTATTCCCGAGGTCTGATTTTCTGATCGAAGGCTTTCTTCATTCTCTTTTGATATAACTGCCCATGACAGATGGCTGCTAATCTCTTTTCTTCAATTAGATTCAATTGATTATATCGAGATCGGACCCATTCTGCTTCATCCAGTTTCACATCCATCATTACCCGTAAGAGGGTAGTTCAACTTCAACAGGTAGGACAACTTCCATACCATACACAAGCTGATAAGGTGTTGCCCCAGTAGATGTTCTGATAGCGGTTTGGTACCCATACAAGGCAAATGGTAGCATTTCGTGCCAGTATTTATAGGTGACTACCATCTTTTGCACAATCTTCTTGATGTTCTTGTTAGCTGCTTCAATAGCGCCATTCATCTTTGGCCTGTAAGGAGAAGAGTTGTGATATTGAATCTTGAAGTCTCGGCAAAGTTCTGCCATCATCTTGTTATTCAAATTGGAACCATAATTAGTAATGATTCGCTCGGGAACTCCATATTAACAGATGATATCCCTTTTCAGAAATCGAGCTACCACTTGCCTGGTGACATTTGCATACGAAGCTACTTCAACCCATTTGGTGAAGTAATCAATGGCTACCAGGATGAATCTGTGACCATTTGAAGCAGTCAGTTCAATCTTTCCAATCATATCAATGTTCCACATGGAAAAGGGCCAAGGTGAAGACATTACATTCAAAGGATTCAGAGGCACATGAACTTTATCCACGTAGATCTGGCATTTGTGGCATTTTCTGGCATAGGCACAACAGTCTGCATCCATTGTGATCCAATAGTAACCCGATATTAATAACTTCTTTGCCATTGCATGTCCCCCGACATGGGTGCCAAAAGAACCTTCATGTACTTCGTGCATCAGTAGGTCTGCTTCGTTCTTCTCAACACATTTGAGCAAGGCCATGTCGAAGTTTCGCTTGTATAAGGAGCCATCAGTATTGAGGAAGAAACTACCGACCAACCTTCTTAATGTCTTCCTATCATTGGACGATGCCCCAGGTGGGTATGTCTGAGTTTCCAAGAAGCATTTGATGTCATGGTACCAAGGCTTGTTATCAGTGATAGTGTCCATAGAGAATATTGTCGCTCCCGGGATTTTCATCCTAGTACAAACGCGAAAGTGGCGCGGAAAAGGTAGAGTCGCTAGCCAGACATTTTTATCCTGAATGAATGGGAAAGGTAATGTTGCACAAACCTAAGGAAGAAGGAAAGGACGAGGTCCTGCGTACCAAAGATATGGGTTCGGGAGTCGGTTACGACCTGGGAAGGTATTAGCACCCCAGACCGTCTGCCGTACCCGACGAGATCCACGCTTGCTTGTTTGTTTCAAAGGGTGAGAAAAATATAACTGATGTTGAACAAATGAACTGCTAACTAGAATGGGAATGAGAAAGGAACCGGAAAAGAGAAAGAACAGAAGGGGGAAAATGTAGGGAAAATAAAGAATGTGCTCGAACGGGCCCTACCCCGCTGCCTACGTATCTCATCGGGAAAATGAGGATCAGAGTCGACGTAGTTCACCTAACCAGGTGGGAACTATTTGTTTGTGTTTTTTATGGCTTGAACTGCGTATGTCTATGCTCAGGTGTTGCAGGCTCGTCATGTACGAGTGCGTTTACCATCTTGCATGCGAGACAAGTCGTCGCAAGTTTGCGTTATGAGTGAATGAGATGAGAAGAGAAGTTCCCGCAGGAAAGTCGCTTATTGTTTGTTTTTTCCTTTTAATATTTTTGTATGAATTTGGCACAAGGAAGTGAATTCAAACTCTTTTCCATGGAATGTGTACTTGCTACTACATTCCAAGATGGAATAATAGAACAAGCACACCCAGTAAGGAGAATTTATCCAAGACTGGTTCCCAAGGATTAGGGTTTAAGTTCACTAGCTTGTTAAACTTTATTAAGTGTTTTTGTTTCTTTTGTAAAGAAGTGTCTTTTAGATTTTCTTTGTGAAACAACCCCTTGATAAGACTTGTACATCATGCTAGACAAGCTTACACTATTCCAAGATGGAATGAATGTAAGTGCCCCATAGAATAAGGCTATACACAAGCGATCCTTTCATGCATTTATTAAGACTTTTTGGATTTTGTTTGAAGATGAGAAAGAAGACTCAAATCGGAAAAGGACAAAAATTAAGGGGGACTAAGACACAACCCTAAGTTATTTATTAAAATGGTGTCTTATGGTTAGTGGGGTTTTTATAATCCTAAAGAGAAAAAGGAAAAGAGAGAAGAAAAAGGATGCAACTTACTTCCTAAGGAAGATAAGTTGGTCCTCACAAAAGGGAAATCCTACCAATCACAAATATGGAAGTAAAAGGTGAATTAAATGCATAAAGAAAATGCATAAAAATAAAATAAAAGGATAAGGTGTAAGGAAACATACCTTTCCCTCCCTACAAAACAAAGATTAGTGTGTATTTTATTAAAATAATAAATAAAACATACACCAATTAAATCCTATTAACTCTAGGACTCTATCTAAACTCTATCTTAATTCTAGAGGAACTAAAAAATGCTAAAACAAAAATTCAGCACCTACTGCAGCCTCTAATGCACAAACAACTATGGAAACACAAGCAAAGCACAAACAACTTTTTACAGCCAGCATGCAACATGTAAAGATAGGTGTAAAAAGTCACATACATCATGCAAACATAACAAACAACATGTATTTTACAGCACCTATATTAATAAACAGCTATGAAAACATGGGACATATTTGATCCTTTTTATTTATGTGCACAAAGTGAATGATAAACAACACATCAACATCAATAAACATGGATCTACATACACCACAAAATGAATTCAAACATGTGAATTTATTTACATAATTTATTTGATTAAAATGAACAATGATCAACAAGAATAACCACACTTTTCCATATTGCACAAAATAAGCATTTTATCATGAGATTGAACAAGTATCACTACAAGCATCAATTATTTCACATGTATGGCATAAAGATCCAGAATTGAACTCATGTTAAGATATGATCAATTAAGCACAAGAAACTTGCATGAACATGTGAAGTATTTAATCACTTTTAAGCAAAAATCAACCATGGCATTTAATCACTTTATCAATCAAGCAAGCAATGACAATAATCATGAAGCACATATTGAATTTAAGCAAGCACTTAACATGTGAAACAAATGATTAAAGTGTAGAAAAACACATCAAGAATCAATTATATCACATTTACACGTTTAACACAAAACATGGAGAAGTGAACGGAATCATGTCAAAACGACTCGAAACAAAAGAACCGGCTACTGGAAATAGACCCAAAAATTCCCTAAAATCAATGCCTAAACATACATGAACCTTAGAAGCACTAGGAAGCAAGATTGAGCAAGAAAATAAGCTAAAAAACCAAAAAATAACAGCATTAACCGGTTAACCAAACGGTTAACCCGTTAACGGACCCTAGACAACACTAAATTTGGCCAAAAATGCATGCGTTAACCGGTTAACCAAACCGTTAACCGGTTAACGCTGAACATAAAGTGAAAAATGCTTTTTATATAAGTGCTTTTAGCCACAATCTTCCTTCTAAACTACCCTAACCCCCACCTAATCATGCTAACACGAATTTCTACTCAATTAGGGCTTATTAACACATGCTAGAACCTATAACAAGCTATAACCTAACTTCTAATCCATCAAAAACCACAAATCGCAAGCAAAACGTAACGAAAACATAATCAACCATAAGTAATATGAAAAGCACTTGAAGAATGCCAAAATGGCAAGATGAAGAGAATAACTTAAAGCTAGCATGGTTTTAGATTACCAACCTACGAAGCGGAGAAGTGCTTCGGTGGATGTTGCAAGAATTAGAGCTTGATCGAAGAGAAAACCAAGAAAACCGCGAATCTGCAAAATAAATGCGTTCTTGATATTTGAGCCTTCTTGAACTTCCGATAAGTCGAAATCTTCACAAAAATCAGTAGCTTCTTCTTCTACAATCCACAATCCAATGGAGGTTAGAGGTTAAGCTTTAAGATCTTCAAGTTTCGATGTGAAACTTGAAGAGCTTCTTCAAAAAAGCTTTGGTGAAAAGGGAAATGGAGGAAAAGTGAGAGAGAAAAAGTGATTCTAGAAATTGTGAGAGAGTGAAAAAATTGGGAACCTTTTGCACTGAAGTGATTAATGATTATATAGGGGCTAGGCTTGGAGCTAGGTTTGGGAATGGAGTTAGGTTTAGGAATGGAGTTAGGTTTATAGTGAGTTAGGGTTAGGGTTGGAGAAGGAATATTCCTTGGAATATTCCATGGAATACTTTAGAAGGTTGTGGAACATGGTAGAAGCATCCAAGGGAAATGGAGTGGAATTGAAGTGGAAAAACAAGAGGGAAAGAATGAAAGGAAATGTGGAAGGAAAGTGGAAGGAAAAGTGGAAGGAAAGGTGAAATCAACCATTTTTCAAATGATTTTTTCCCTTGATTTTTTTATGATTCCTCCATCATTTCTTCACCAAATTTGAACCATAGGATCATTGTAACCCTAATTTCATGATTTTGATCTTAAAAGTCAGGAGTCGACCTTTTTTTGCCTAGCTCGGTTGCCTTTTCCCCAATTCTTCGATTTTCAGTCATCTGGCCAATTGAACCTCTTCCAAAATGATTTTGTGGATGAAATGTGAACCCTAGGCACTTGACATCATATATAAGACAAAGGAATTCACTTTGAATCAAAACTTCATGGAGAAGCCTAGTAGAAGTGAAACCCTAATTTGGTCTTTTTCATCAGGAGATGTTGCACTGCTCGCCTTCTCTAATTAAACCAAATCTTTCCATGGCTTGTGACTTCAGATGAAGACTTGTAGGATGTTGTGAACCCTTTGCACAAGGTTGAGAAGCTTTGTGGCCCTTCGGTTGCCTTTGTATAGCCTTCAGTTGCTCCAATCATTGATCACATACCTATGCCTCAACTATGCTACACATGATGCAATGTTTTTGATTATTTTATGAACTTATGTATGCAAAATGCTATGAAAAATGTTGGGGAAATGAGAGGGCAAATTTTGAAGTGTTACAAATACGTATGTTGGTCTATCCAGTCTAGATACCAAAATCCGAGGTACATAATTGGCAGCTTGTACTTTGATCATGGACGAAATGGTAGCCAAAGCGTCTGCAAACTGATTATCATCTCGGGGATGTATTCAAGCTTTACTGTTGTGAAGAAGGTCAACAATCTCCTCGTATAGTCACGGTAAGGAATCAGATGATGC
This sequence comes from Lathyrus aphaca, assembly GCA_963966055.1. Classification (NCBI taxonomy): domain Eukaryota; kingdom Viridiplantae; phylum Streptophyta; class Magnoliopsida; order Fabales; family Fabaceae; genus Lathyrus; species Lathyrus aphaca. Next base: position 239,409,196 of record OZ014524.1, on the reverse strand, counting down.
TGATGCGTGTACCACTTGCCGTTGGTCTGGTTGATTACAAAGTTGAATCTCCGAATACATTCAAGGTTATGATCCTGAGGTCAATGGATTTTTCAAGACCCATGATACAAGCCTCGTATTCTGCTTTGTTGTTAGTGCAGGCAAAGGTGAGCCTTGCTGAGAAAGGCATATGAACTTCTTTAGGTGTAATAAGCACTACACCAACCCCACGACCATTGCAATTAAGTGCCCCGTCAAACATCACAGTCCATGCTTCTTCTGGATCAGGCCCTTCAGTGTGAATAGGCTCTTCACAATCTCTTGCTTTTAAGAACATGATGTCTTCATCAGGGAAGTCAAATCTCATAGGCTGGTAATCATCAATGGGTTGCTCAGCCAGATAGTCAGACAATATACTGCCCTTGATGACCTTCTGAGAGGTGTACTGAATGTCATATTCTGTTAGAATCATTTGTCATCTTGCAACTCTTCCAGTAAGTGTTGGCTTCTCAAATATGTACTTGACTGGGTCCATCTTTGAGATCAATAAGGTAGTATGAGTCAACATATACGATCTTTGTCGGCGAGCAACCCACGTTAAAGCACTGCAAGTTTTCTCGAGCCGTGAATAACGTTGTTCACAGTCGGTAAACGTTTTGCTTAGGTAGTATATTGCATACTCTTTTCGACCAGACTCGTCATGTTGGCCCAACACACACCCGATTAACTCTTCTAATACTGTCAAATACATGATTAGAGGTTTTCCTTCAAATGGAGGCATGAGAATTGGAGGTTCTTGCAGATATTCTTTGATCTTGTCAAAAGCTCTCTGACAATCATTATTCCATCTAACTGTTTGCTCTTTTCTGAAAGCTTGAAAAAAGGCTCGCAGGTTGCGGTGAAATAAGATATGAACCTTGAAATGTAGTTCAATCTACATAAGAACCCTCAAACTTCTTTCTCAGTCTTAGGTGCAGGCATTTCCTGAATGGCTTTGACTTTATCGGGATCAACCTCAATTCCCTTTTCACTTACAATAAAACCCAGCAATTTACCCGAACGTACCCCGAATGTGCATTTGTTGGGGTTCAACCTTAACTGATACTTTCTCAAATGTTTGAACAGTTTCAACAGATTCACCAAATTATCTTCTTCTGTTTGGAACTTAGCAATCATATCATCCACTTAGCACTTGATTTCTTTATGGACCATGTTGTGGATTAATGTTACCATAGCCTGTTGATAAGTCGCACCGGCATTCTTCAGACCAAATGGCATTACCTTGTAACATAACATGCCCCAAGGTGTGATGAAAGTTGTCTTCTACATGTCTTCAGGTGACATCTTGATCTGATTGTATCCAGAAAATCCATCCATGAAAGAGAATACCGAGAACTGAGTTGTGTTGTCTACCAATACATCAATGTAAGGTAATGGGAAGTCATCCTTCGGGCTAGCTCTGTTCAGATCCCAGTAATCCACACAGATACGCACCTTGCCATCGTTCTTAGGTATGGGTACAATGTTAGCAACCCACGGTGGGTAACTAGTTACAGCAAGAAATACGGCGTCCCACTGCTTTTGTACTTCTTCTTTGATTTTCATGGCCATGTCCGGGCGAGGATGGCGCAACTTCTGTTTAACTGGCGGACTATCTTCTTTCAATGGCAACATGTGCATGACTATGTCTGTATCTAGATTCGGCATATCTTGATAAAACCAAGCAAAGACGTTGACATACACTCGAAGCATCCTGATAAGATGTTCTTTCACTGGAGCTTGCATATTGGCCCCGATCTTCACCTCTTTCACATCTTCCTTGGTACCAAGATTGACAGTTTCAACTTCCTCCTGATGAGGAGAAATCACTTTTTCCTCTTGTCTCAACAACCTTGCCAACTCTTCAGGCAAATCATAGTCTTTATCAACCCTTTCATCTGCTTGATTAATTGGATTGTCGAAGTCATATGAGGTCATAGCAGTGTCGTTGTCGGTGCAATCTGGAGGTTTATCTTTGCAAGGGTTGAGATTTGTTCATTTTAGTGATTGATTTTATCTTATTTAGAAAAAAGTGAATGGATTTTATTAAGAAAAACATTGCCATTTATTGTTTTGTGTGAAATTAACAAAAATGAAAGACAATGAGCGAAAAGATTGTTTGCAAAAGATGTCCATTGTTCATTAATCATTCATTTGCACAAAATACATATATGGCCCTATTACAAAATGAGTCCTGACACCTTGGGCAAGATGCAGGACTTGATGCATGCTTAAATAGAAAATTATAATTACTCTACAGCATTAACCCTTATAATTTCTTGGGAAGACCAGTTGAGGACTTGTTGTCCTGGGACTCTGGGACGAATCCAGCTTTCCAGGTTGAAGTCTCTTTCAGCCTCGTCTTCCACATTATTGATTGCATCCGGGGTCAGCATTCCCCCACTTATGAACTTGGGAGCTTCAGAAGCCTCCTCTTGGACCTGTCGGGATGGTCTGTAACCCAAACCAAATTTGTCTTCCTTAATCTGAACTTGCAGCAGCTTGCCCCAGCCTTGGGCATTAACGTCTTCAACAACCTTCCGAGCCTATTTGTAAGAAGAGATTGAAGTACCAGACACTTCAGTTGTTGCTTCATTGACATTGAGGGCTTTAAAACTCTGACTCATAGTTTCATGGATCTCCCCATCAATCTCAATGTACTTATAAGTAGCTAGATGACTGACAAAGATGTCCTCCTCCCTACAGATTGTGATAATTTGGCCTTCCCACTCATATTTTAACTTCTGGTGAAGTGTCGATGTTACGGCTCCAGCGGCATGAATCCAGGGTCGACCCAACAAACAGTTGTAGGCAGGCTGAATGTCCATCACATAGAAGATAGTTTTGAAAATATGTGGGCCAATCACCACAGGCAGCTCAATTTCTCCAAGAACCGATCTCTTAGAACCATCGAAGGCTCTCACAACAGGGTTACTCAGACAGAGTGCAAGACCATCATATTCCATCTTGACCAAGGCTTTCTTTGGAAGGACATTGAGAGATGACCCAGTGTCAACCAAGACATGAGAAAGTACAACACCTTTACATTCCAAGGTGATATGTAAAGCCTTATTGTGGTTACAGCCCTCCTTAGTTAGATTAGCATCGGTGAAACCTAGTGTCGCTCCCACCAAATGAGGCTAAGTCAAATGGGGTACAGACGCGAACGGTCGGCGAAAGGGAAGAAACGAATAGAGTCGCCAGCTAGGCATTTTTATCCCGAAGGAAAGGTAATGCTGCATAAACCTAAGAAAAGATGGACAAGACGGTCGCGAACCAGAGAAACTGAGAAAGGGGGTTGGTTACAACCTGGGAATGTATTAGCACCCAGATTGTCCGCCGTACTCGACAGGATCCACGCTTGAAAGATTTGTGTTTTAAAAGGGGTAGTGTCAGTGCAATTTGTGTATCAAAGCTGGAAAGAATGCAAGTGTCAGTGCTGGAAGAAAGTGAAGTGAAATATGTGAAGTGTCAGTGTAAGAACAGGAGTGCAAAGCTCAAGATAATGAGGCTAAAAAGAATAATACTGGAAGGAGGGGGGATATACAGAGACTTTTGTTCGATAAATGTTAAGTTATGCCTACGTATCCTCTCGTGCAATGAGGAAGTCAGAACACCGTAGTTCGACTCAAAGAGACCGAAAGATAAATTAACTTGTGAATTGCTTGCTTGCCTATGCTCAAGTGTATGACCTGTCTGGCTCAGGTGCAAACTGTCTTGCATTAGACAGAAGAAGCAAGTTCTCGTTTGTGAGTGAAGATGATGAGAAAAGAATCCCGGAGGAGACGATTATTGTTTGTTTTTGTGTTTTCAGTTTTGTTATTGCTTTTGTGTTTGTCATAAGAAAATGAGCTTAAGCCTAAACCAAGGGTTAGTAAACTCATCACATCCTCCCTCTGATTAGGGGTAATGAGAATACCTTAAGTGTGAAATAAACACCTCACACTTAATCACCATGATGTAGGATTAAGATCATTAACCTACTTGTAATTATTCAAATGTTTTTGGAGTTTTTGTTTAGTGTTAAGTAATGAGTTTAAGCCATAATCAAGGATTTAATGGACCCATTACACCATCCTAATAGAAGGATAATAGATGAGAACATTTAAGCTGAGGAAGGCTCCTCAACTTAATCCATGATTAGGGATTAACCTCATGACAAAACAAAACCTTTATTAAAGTGGATTTAGTTAATGGTAAGATTAAGAAGTGAATTTTATGATTTGTAAGACAACTTGAGGGGGACTTGTCCATTAACACTAGGGTTAGTCCTTCTTAACCAATTAAGGAAGAATTAGAACCCTAATGCAAGGCCAAAGTTACAAGCTTGATGTCTTAGTGATTATTAGATGGATTGATTAAAGGATTTAAACACATTAGGGGTTTAACACTTAGGATTAAATTTATACACTCCATTCTAATAGAAGGATACAGGTATAACCTTAATCACAAAGCCTTAAAACCTTTAAGGTTTAGTCCTTGATTAAGAGATGAGAATAGAAGACTCAAAGATGACACAAAGGTAAAACTAATGGGGGACTAATCAAACCCTAATTGTGATCATGCTTGGGTATTCCTAGGGTTTGTGAGGCTTGCAAGAAGTTCTTCAAGAGGAAAGCCACCAGGAAAGAAGCAGATGAAAGGAGGAAGAAGCAACAAGAAGCAAGACAACTTGCTTCACTTAAGAAGACAAGTTGCTTGAAGGAAGAAAGTGAGAAGAGAGAGAGCATGAATGAGCAAGCTCACTCTAATACATAAGTGAAATGCAGAAATGATGCATAATAAAGATGAGAAGAGGTTATGAGAAGTGAAGGCAAATTCACTTCTCAATGACTTACCACCTGAAAAGTTAGTAACAAGAAATGAAATGAAATGAAAATGAGATGGAATGCAAAGATGGAAACATAAGTCAGAAGCATATCATGATGCAAATGATGCTATGAGATAGTATGGAAGCATGTCAAGAGATGAGGGTGATCACACAAGTAATGAAGATGCAAATGGGACAAGTAAGAAGCATGAAAGTTCATGAAAGTTTATGAAATGAAATGGATGCATAACATGGAAAATGAATGATGCAATGATCAATCATGATTCTAATGTGTCCTAAGATGTCTCATATATCATGTTGATGCATAAAATGTCATGGCAAGTTCTTGAATGCAAGCATATGGAAGATGGATGCAAATGAAGGCAAGAATTAGGGTTTATACACAAGACACAAAGCAAAATCCAAAATCAGAAGCAAGTGACAAGATAAAAATTTGAAAATGGGATCAAAGGTACCCTAACCCTACACAAGTTCACTGCCCAAAGGAGGGGACCTAAGTCTTAACCTAATGGAAGTTATGATTTTCTCAAATCAACTAGGGTTTCAAGGCACTCTAAAAGGAAAAATGCACATTAAATTGAAAATGAAAGATAAATTCAAACCAATTTTACCCTAGAAACTACATGATATGAAGGATGCAATGCAAAAAGAACCATCATCAAACTCTTCATGGTTAGGCAGAATGAATTTTTCTAAGTTAGAACAAAAATATTGCCTTTTAAGAATTTTAATTCCAAAGAAAAATGCCAAAATAGGTCAAGAACCAAAAAGAAATTTGTTTGAAGAGTTTGATAATGTTTCTAAATGTTTTGAAATACAATGTGGATTTTTTGGTGATTTTTAAATACCTAAATGCATTTTTAATTAATTAATTTCCATTAACTAATTAAAAATAAACATTTAAATGATTTAAAAATAATTTTTGATGCAAAAAATTAAAATAAAACTATTTTTGGGTTCTGAAAATTAATAAAAGATTTGATAAAAATTTTCAGAATTTTTTAATGTATTTTACTATTTTTAAAAATTCGTAGAAATTTAATACAAAACAAATGAAATAAAAATGAAATTAAAGAGAAAATGAGAAAGTCAGCTGATCTAAAGGCCCATATTCAAACCTAAGAGGGCGGGAGTTGACTACGCACGCTAATGGACGGCTGAAATTCAAATCTCACTAATTATGATTAAACCCTAATCCTGAACCCTAATTACTTTCAGATGACCGGAACAGTGTTCCGGTCATCTTCTCCGGCCAGCCAATCCTTCAATCTCACTCAAAACGCAATCTTAAGCTCTCTAACTCTCCAGAATCAAACATCTAACAACCCTAAACATGAATCCAGCCCTAAAACTCATTTATTTTCACTCAAGAACAAAGATCAAAGCAAAACGGAAAAAACGCAGAAAGTTTCAGAGGTTCAATACATGCTTAATACTTGGCCATTTTCAAAACTAAACACATCAGAATCATCAGTGAATCATGGAGAACCAATTAGTAACTTAAAATCACGTTTCTGGAAAAATTGTTCTTGATGATACCTGAACTGAAGCTTTCGAAAATGGTGCTTTCTGGCCAGTTATTTGCTTCAAACAAGCTCCAATGATCCTTCCCAAATGTTTGTGATGCTTAGCTGGAGTTTATATGGCCTCAAAATGAAAATGGCAGAGGTTCAGTTTGTGAAAATGTGGAAATCGTGTTTTTGATTCTGGGCTTTTTAGGGCAAGGTAATGGTTGGGAAATGATCAGTGGATCATGGTGAGTGGTTCTGTGAAGTTTGTTTTGAAGTTTTTGGCTTGTGTGATGAGATTCGAATGAAAATGCAAAGAGGGAGGTTTTTGTGAACTATGGTGATGCTCTGGTTTCAGCCTCCAAGATTGTGTGAAATGTGATCCTTGAGGCATGTATGTGAAGCTGTGATTGGTCAGAGTAGTTGGTGTGGCTCAGTTTGATTGGTATGGCTCAAGTTGCATAAAGTCAACATTTGTGTAAGTGAAGGTATGGGCTGGTTCAGTCATGGTACAAGGGTATGGTTCAAATCAGCTTGCTTCAAGGAGGTTCATGGAAGTCATTTTTGGCAGCTGGCACAAGTGGATGAGAAGCTTTGGGTCATTTTGCAAATTCATGGAGTCTTGGCCCCTTTTGGATTTCTTAATGATCAAGGCATGAAAATGAGTGATTCTTTGGGCCATTCTTATTTTTAGGTCATGTGTTATGCTTATGTAATGTTTAGAAGTCACCTTGAAGTCACAAATTGGTTTGGCAAAGGCTTTTGCAAATTTCCTTCTTTGGCATGAAACATGAAATTATGTGATTTTATCCAACTTTGCAAGGCCATAACTTTTGATCTAAAATGAATTAGAATGAGTTCTTGTACTTTTTGAAAATGGGAGGATCCAATCTACAACTTTCATGACCAAAGATTTTTCATTTGAAGCATTTTTGAATAAAAAAGAGGAGGTTGAAAAACTTTCCCAAAATGGCAAGTTTACATTACAAGTCACTTTCCCAAAAAGGCAACTTTGCAAATGGCTTGAAATTCTTCAATTTTGTGAACTTCTAGCATCTTCTAAGATCAAATAAAGATCATATACACCCAAAATGATGGAGAATACCCTTTGGTTGGGTGATTGGGGGCCTCAGATGCCCTGATTTTGCACTGACTTGCTCAAGAAGTCATCTTGTGATCAGATGCCTTCCCCATTGAATTTCTTCATGAAACTTGGTATGCTTGATCCTTACAACATATAGAGACCAATGGAATCAAGAATGACAAAAAAAATGGAGTTATGGCCTCTGAAACCAAAACCCTAATTTTAGGTCATCTGTGCAATTAAGCTTGGCTCTGCTTCCATGCCTTTCCTCAGTTCTTGTGATTTTTGATTTCCTTGATCTTTGGAGGATAGAATATGATGTTTGAACATACATGGACCCTCTTGAGATGATTGAAGACCTTTGGAGTGGCTTAGATAGCTCAGGGATGGCTCAGATCACTAACCCTAGATGCAGATGACTTAGAACCAATGCAGTGAAGCAAAAATGTACTAAGAGATGATATGATTGAACTTATGCACATGAAAAGAATCACAAGACATGGTGAAATGAGTGAGGGCAAATTTGGGGTGTTTACAGCTGCCCCTATTCAAGCATGAGTTAGCTGTGCAGGATGTGAGCAACGGCTTAACAGGCAAACAAGATAACTTGTGGTTGAATACCAAAGACAGTCCAAAATTTGCACTCACTGAATGAAGAAGAAAAGGGATATAGATTGTAAAAGAAAATAAAGTATGTTTATAAAGTGTGGGCGACGGAGAACGACCGTCGAGCAGGGGACGACTGCGGGGGATAAAATGATGACGGAGACGACCGACATGCTGGGGAAATAAAGGATTATGATGGGGACGACCATCAGGCAAAGAAATAAGACTCTTTGGGGATTAAAGGTAAAGGAAATGATGGGGATGACCATCAGTTTGAAGAAATAAATGATGAGGGACGGTCATCAAAGGTGAAGGACGATCACCTAGAAGTGGACGACTGCTCTGTTGGGGGTAAGGATGAGGGACGGTCATCCAAGGTGAAGGACGATCACCTGGCAGGGTACGGCTGCCGAAAGTATCTCGACATAGGACGAATGCCGGATAGAAAAGGTCGACGATGGGGACGGCCATCAGATAAGCATGAAGAAGGAAGATCATCAAGAGGTGAAGGACGATCACCTAGCAGGGTACGGCTGCTCTCGGGGTTCCTCGTGACATAGGACGAATGTCAGATAGGAAAGGGGTTCTAATGAATAGAGACTCCGCTGGGGATGATGAAGGACGATCATCATAAAGGTGAAGGATGATCACCTGGAAGGGTACGACTGCCGGAAGGTATCATGACATAAGACGAATGTCAGGTAGAAAGGAAAGAGTTTAACAAGATTTGCCGGGAATTTTTCTGGGGAATGGTAGATACAGACGAGTATCTAATTTGAAGAAAGAGCGGTATAAGTATTTGACACGGTGTATAGGTTAAAGATGCGGACGAGCATCCTTAAGACTATGATACGGACGAGTATCAGTAGAAACAAACGCTTGACGCATGTTCAGAGATGATGATACGGACGGGTACCAACTAGTTAACAAAGAACACGGACGAGTGTTGACTCTGAGGGGGTTTAAGTGGTATATACAAGATACGGACGAGTATCTGTATGAGTAAAAGGAGTGAGACACATGCGAGTTTCCCACTTGCCAGGGGCATGACACGGACGGGTGTCGGAAGGAGTGTATTATAAACAAGTATATGGTTTACGAAGTGTTTAGGAAACTATGCTGGGGAAGGTGACACGGACGGGTGTCAGGGATTTATATATATATATATATATATATATATATATATATATATATCTGTCTGTAGAGAAAATTCGGGCGACTTTTACTGGGGAAAATGACTCGGGTGAGTGCCAAAAGGAACATGTATCTGTAAAAGAGGACGTTTTGGCTTTCTGCCGGGGAATTTGAGGGGTATTTGTATATTGTTGATGGAATGTCAGCTTTTACAAATGTTCGGTTTGACACATGGCTCATGATTATGCAACATGTTTGATTTTTTCCGTAATGCTCCGTATTAGACGGAATGCTACGCTCTGGGGGAAAAATATGATGTGAATGCTATGATTATGCAAAGATACCGATCCGGGATTCGGATCCCGTTGTGGTGAAGATCTCTGGCTGATCTGCTTGGAGTGATATCCCAGCTGGGGATGAGATCATTGGCAGATCTGATATGCATGACCCTGCTTGAGGGAATAGGTCATTGGTAGATCTATCTTGGTAATGAGGGACCCAGCTGGGGTCTGCAGGAGCTTTCGTCACTTTGTTGTGAGATCTTTAGACATTGCTCTTTTGGATGGAGGCTGGAGCTTTGCGGGGAGGTGGTTTCCTGCCTGCCACTTGGCTGGGGAGGAATGATCACTGAACGATCTTCCTAAAGTCCGGTAGGGATTCTGTTGGGGAGATGCATCTCTGGTGTTATTTGGAAGACGTGAGAAGTAAGTAGTGATTTGGAAACTAGCTGAGGAGAAGCTTTTCATGCCCCGTGTCGCACTTTGAACACCTGCAATCCTGTCATAACAAAGAAACACACAAGTTCTCCGAGGTATCCCTTGCTGGGTTCCATCATAGGAGTTTAGGCACCCCCGGGAGCAAATATATTTCCTGTAAGCATGTAATTTAGAAAAGGTGCATCTGTACTTATGCAATCAACATCTTAAGGACATCGGACATTTTGCAAATGAAAATAAAACGTACGAGACAGAATGTGACTGAAAATCTGATTTTATTAATTTGTTTGCCTTGAATTGGCAAGGTACAATCAAAGAAACAGATCCCCTGAAATGAGGAGATTGTTACAAATTGAGAGACAAAAAATGTTGGCAATGTTGATGACGCTTCGAGGGGCTTCCCTTTTTGCTATGACCCGTATGACATCAACGTTCTTCTCATCCTGCTTTTTGAAGAAGGCTGATTCTGAATGATGCTTGAACCTTTCGAAGCTTGCCGTGTGTAAACACCCCAAATTTGCCCTCACCCATTCACACCATGGCTTGTGACTCTTTTCATTTGCATAAGTTCAATCATATCACATCATATTGCATTTTTGTTTCACTGCACTAATTCAAAGTCATCTGCATCTAGGGTTTGTGATCTGAGCAATCCAAGAGCCACTTGAGCCATTCCAAAGGTCTTCAATCACTTCAAAGGGGTCCATGTATGTTCAAGCATCATATTATACCCTCACAAGGCCAAAGAAGTCAAAGAATCACAAGAACTGAGAAAGGCATGGAAGCAGAGCCAGGTTTAGCTGCACAGATGACCTAAAATTAGGGTTTTTGTTTCAGAGGCCATAACTCCAAATTTTTTGATCATTCTTGTTTCTATTGATCTCTATATGTTATGAGGATCATGCATATCAATTTTCATGAAGAAATACAATGGGGAAGGTATCTGATCACAAGATGACTTCTTGAGCAAGTCAGTGCAAAATCAAGGCACCTGAGGCCCCCAGTGACACAACCAAAGGGCATTCTCCATCATTTTGATTGTGTATGATCTTTATTTGATCATAGAAGATGTTAGAAGTTCACAAAATTGAAGAATTTCAAGCCATTTGCAAAGTTGCCTTTTTTGGGAAGTGACTTATAATGTAAACTTGCTATTTTGGGAAAGTTTTTCAACCTCCTCAAATTGATTCAAAAATGTTTCAAATGAGAAAACTTTGGTCATGAAAGTTGTAGAATGGATCCTCCAATTTTCAAAAAGTACAAGAACTCATTCTAATTCATTTTGGATCAAAAGTTATGGCTTGTCAAAGTTGGGAAAAATCACTTATTTTTCACTTTTGTACCAAAAGAAGAAACTTGCAAAAACCTTTGCCAAACCAATTTGTGACTTCAAAGTGGTTTCTATGCATTACACAAACCTCACACATGACCCAAAACTCAGAATTGCACAAGAATTTCTCAAGTTTCATGCCATGAACTTCACAAAATTCAAAAGGGGCCAAACTTCCTCAAAATTGCAAAATGGATCAAAGCTTCTCATCCACTTGTGCCAGCTGCCAAAAGTGACTTCCATGGACCTCCTTGAAGCATGATGATCCAAGCCATGCCCTTGTACCTTGACTGAACCAGCCCATACCTCCTCTTACACAAAAGTTGACTTTGTGCAAGTTGAGCCATACCAATCAAGCTAGGCCAGCAGCAACTCTCTAACCAATCACAGCTTCACATACATGCCTCATGGATCATTTTCATACAATCTTGGAGCCTGAAACCACAGCATTGCCATAGTTCCAAAAAAACTCTCCCCCTTGCATTTTCATTCGAAACTCAGCACTAAAGTCTCAAACATCAAAACAAACTTCACAAAACCATTCACCATGATCCTCTGATCATTTCCCAATCCTCATTTGACCCTAAAACCACCCCAAGCAGAAACACGATTTTTCACCCCTTCTGAACAGAACTTCTTCAATCTCTTAAACCAGCCATAAGAAATTCCAAACAATCATTGCAAACTTCTCAGGGGGTCCATTAAAGGCATCTTGGAACAAAGAAGCAGCCAGAAAGCTTCAAAGATCAAAGCTCCAGTTCAGGTGAACTCAAGAACAATTTTTCCAGAAACATGTTTTTAAGTTACTAATTGATTCTCCATGATTCATTGATAATGTTGATGTGCTTGGTTTTGAAAATAGTCAAGTATTAAGCATGTATGAGCTCTCTGAAATTTTTTGACCTAAAACTAATTTGCTTCGATTCAGCTTGAATATGTGAAATAAATTAGTTTTAGTGAGTGATTCTTGTTGAGTGATGTATGGGGTTGGATTCTTGGCAGAAAGATTAAGTTTTAGAAGCTTGGGGAGAGAGATAGCAAAATCTCAGGGGAGGTGTGGCCGAAGAAGATGACCGGAGGTCATTTCCGGCCACCTGAAGGTCATTAGTGCATTAATTGTGATTAGGGCTCAGTTTGAATGTGAGCCATAGATCCTGTTGACTTGGGTTGACCCACGCGTGAATGTGTGGCCCAGATCCCTCATTAAAACCCTAATCTTATAATTAGATTTAATTAATTAGGTTTAACTTAAATCCAGCCAGTTTGAATAATGGCCCTAGGATCTGGCGCGGGTCAACTCCCTCCAAAACCATTTGAATGCCAGCCATTAGATCTGTTGACTTCTCATAATTTCATTTTTATTTCATTTATTTTATATTTAACTTCTACGAATTATTAAAAATAGTAAAACATATTTAAAAATTCTGATTTTTTTTGTCAAGCATTTCATTAATTTTCAAAACCCAAAAATATTTTAATATTTATTTTTTGCATTAAAAATCATTTTTAAATCATTTAAATGTTTGTTTTTAATTAGTTAATGGAAATTAATTAATTAAAAATGCATTTAGGTATTTAAAAATCACCAAAAAATTCACATTGCATTTCAAAGCATTTAGAAACATTATCAAACCCTCAAAACAAATTTCTTTTTGGTTCTTGACCTATTTTGACAATTTTCATTGGAATTAAATTTGTTTAAAGGCAATATTTTGATCCTAACTTGAAAAAATTCATTCTGCCTAACCATTAAGAGTTTGATGATGGTTTTTTCTTGCATTGCATCCTTCATAGCATGTAGTTTATAGGTTAAAATTGGTTTGAATTTATCTTCCATTTTCAATTTGTTTTGCATTTTTCATTGTAAGGTACCTTGAAACCCTAGTTGACTTAGAAAAATCATAACTTCCATTAGGTTTAGATTTAGGTCTCCTCCTTTGGGCAGTGAACTTGTGTAGGGTTAGGGTTCCTTTGATCCCATTTTCAATTTTTTGTCATGACCTTTGCTTCTGATTTTGAATTTTTGTGTTACATGTTATGCATAAACCCTAATTCTTGCCTTCCTTTGCATCCATTTCTCATTTGCTTGCATTTAAGAACTTGCCATGACATTTTGTGCATCCTCATGATCCATAAGACATCTTAGGACATGTTAGAATCATGATTTATCATTGCATCATTCCTTTGCCATGTTATATGTTCATTTCATTTCATAAACATTCATGAATCTTTATGGTTCAAAGCATGCCTCATTTGCATCCTTATGCTTGTGTGATTATTCTCATCTATTGTCATGTGTTTGCATCATCTCCTAGCATCATTTACATCATGTGCATGCTTCTGACTTTGGTTTGCATCATGGCATTTCATCTCATTCTCATTGCATTTCATTTCTTTTGCTAACTTTTCAGGTGGTAAGTTGTTTTGTAGAAGTGAATTTGCCTTCACTTCTCACAATCTCTTTTCATCTCTCTTGAATCATTGTTGCATTTTATCTTGTGTATTGGATTGGGCTTGCCCACTCATGTTCATCTCTTACTTTTTTCCTTCAAGCAACTTGTCTTCTTAAGTGAAGCAAGTTGCCTTAATTCTCTCTGTTTCTTTCTCCTTTGATCTGTTTCTCTCCTTGGTGGCTCTTTGAAGTTTCTTTCTCTCTTAAGCCTCACAAACCCTAGGATCTCCAAGTATGATAACAATTAGGGCTTGATTAGTTCCCCATTTAGTTTTGCCTTTGTGTCATCTTTGAGTCTTCTCTCCTCATCTCATAATCAAGGACTAAACCCTAAAGGTTTTAAGGCTTTGTGATTAAGCTTATGCCTGCATCCTTCTATTAGGATGGAGTGTATAACTTTAATCCTAAGTGTCAAACCCTTAATGTTGTTTAAATCCTTTAATCAATTCACTTAATAATCATCAAGACATTAAGCTTGTAACTTGGGCCTTGCATTAGGGTTCTAATTTTTCCTTAATTGGTTAAGAAGGACTAACCCTAGTGTTAATGGACAAGTCCTCCTCAAGTTGTCTTATAAACCATAAAATCCACTTATTAATTTTACCATTAACTACAATCCATTTAATAAAGGCTTTGTTTTGTCATGAGGTTAATCCCTAATCATGGATTAAGTTGAGGAGCCTTTCTCAGCTTAAATGTTCTCATCTATTATCCTTCTATTAGGATGGTGTAATGAGTCCATTAAATCCTTGATTATGGCTTAAACTCATTACTTAACACAACAAAAATACCAAAAACATCTAAATAAATACAAGTAGGTTAATGATCTTAATCCTACATCACGGTGATTAAGTGTGAGGTGTTTATTTCACACTTAAGGTATTCTCATTACCCCTAATCATAGGGAGGATGTGATGAGTTTACTAACCCTTGATTTAGGCTTAAGCTCATTAACTTATGACAAACCTCAAAAAGCAATAAAAGACTGAAAACACAAAAACAAGCAATAATCGTCTCCTCCGGGATTCTCTTCTCACCTCATTCACTCAAAAACGAGAACTCGCTTCTTCCGTCTAATGCAAGACATTTTGCACCTGAGCCAGACAGGTCATACACTTGAGCATAGATAAGCAAGCAGTTCACAAGTCAATTTGTCTTTTAGTCTCTTTGAGTCGAACTACGGTGTTCTGACTTCCTCATTGCACGAGAGGATACGTAGGCATAACTTAACAGTTATCGAACAAAAGTTTCTGTATATTCCCCCTCCTCCAGTATTATTCTTTTAGCCTTTATCTTGGGCATTTCATTCTTGTTCTTACACTGACACTTCTCTTATACACTTCACACTTCTCTTACACTGACATTTGCATTCTTTCCAGCTTTGATACACAGATTGCACTGACACTACCCCCTTTAAAACACAAATCTTTTAAGCGTGGATCCCGTCGTGTACGGCGGACAATCTGGGTGCTAATACCTTCCCAGGTTGTAACCAACCCCCTTTCTCAGTCTCTCTGGTTCGCAACCGTCTTGTCCATATCTTTTCCAGGTTTATGCAACATTACCTTTCCTTCGGGATAAAAATACCTAGCTGGCGACTCTTTTCCTCTGAGTTCACCCTTGTGTGTTCTCCCTTCTTTCGCCGACCGTTCGCGTCTATACCCCTCTTGACCTGGTGTCATTTGGTGGGAACGACAGCTTGGCGACTCTGCTGGGGACCCTTATACTGTAACCAGGGCTTCTGGTTCTTTTTGTGGGTTCCTCCTAGCGCTTGTTTGCTTTGTGTTTACTGGGGTGTTATGTGCTAATTGTGTTTATTTATTTGCTTTATTTACTGCTTTATGTACAACTTTATTTATTGCTTTCCTTTACAGTTTTATATATTTCATACTGTCATTATCATTGCTGGATCTGGTTTCTGTTTTGTGGGTGGGGTTCCATTGAGAGTTCAAGGTCCTATACCTGGGACCTGAGTGACACCTAGGCTAGAGTGGTTCATGTTCTTTCCCATTCCATCTCGGTCTGGTGCGGGAATATGAAACACGGTTCAGATGTGGGTTTCTTCTTGAGAACTCTGTGCTACAGATTTCCTGTAGTGCTAGGGCTATCTGGAAAGCCTGCTAAGTCTGGATGACCTTTAGTATGACCTTCAGAAACTGAGGTGAATTAGAGGAGGATCTTTTATGGTTATTGTAAACACTGTACCTCCGGGTTAGAAGTGTTTACACTTCTCATAACTGATCCAAGTCTGAGGATCCTTGTTTTAGAACATTACCTGTGAGGGGGTTGGGCTGTTTACAGGTTTGCAGGTACCCTTGGCCACATCATACCCTGTTACTATTTGGTTTAAGAGTACCTCATTTTGGACAGTTCTTGTGATTAACCCTGGACATGTGACTCTTTATTTGAGTCCCCCACCTTGGTTACTGGATTTCTGAACCTCCATCTGGACCTTCTGTGAACACACATGGACTTATATCAAGACAGATAATCAGATCCAGCTTGATCACAAACCCTTGCATATCATTTGCATACATCATCATTTGCATCATTTAACATTTGTTTATTTGTTTTTCAGGGTATCCACATTATATCTGGCTTGGTTTTGACCCCTTCTTCTACATAGACCTCTGCTTCTCCAGTTATCTGCTTCAGTTGTTCTTATCATCACTAGCATCAGCTTGTCAGTGGCTCATCTCCAGTATCAGTATTGATCTTCATCAGCACCTATCCTCTTCATCATTTATGGCTACTCCCAGGAAGAGCAACATATCATACCATTTCTTTGAGCCTGTGCTGACTAGCATCAGGCAGGTCCAGTCACTTATCACCCCTGACCACATCCCATTATTCAGAGAAAATTATGGAGGTATCTTGGATATGGTTATGGACCTTGACCCTTCTCAGAGGAGCATGATCCACACATGCTTGCAGTTTTATGACCCTCCTTTGAGATGCTTCACATTCTCAGACTTCCAGTTAGGGCCTCTATTGGAAGAATTCTCTTCATTGATTGGAATACCTATCAGAGGTGGAATTCCCTTCAACCCAGAGATGCCTGCTCCCAGCAATGGAGAAGTGGAAAAAGCACTGTACCTAGAGCCTACCTTGATTGAACAAAGCATGACAACAAAAGATGGAATCCCTGGTCTTCACTTAGATTTCTTGATTTCTCAGGCCATCCTGAAGGCCTCCTTGGGAGAATGGAGGGCAGTCTGTGCACTGTTAGCCCTCAGCATATATGGGGTTATACTGTTTGCAGACGAGCCCAAATTCATTAGCAAGAATGCCATTCATTTGTTTCTTATGAGGAACCCAGTACCCACATTGCTGGGAGATTTCTATTACTCCATTCATCAGAGGAATGAGAAACAAAGGGGGAAGTTAGTGAGATGTTGTGCTCCTTTGTTTCACACCTGGCTGCTCAGACACCTGCCTAAGTCAGATGCCTTCCTGAATCCTCACCAGCAGAAGAATTGGGCCAAGAGGCTCATTGCTTTGACTTCAGATGATATCAGATGGTGTACTCAAAGCACCAAAGGCAAGGACATTATCACTAGCTGTGGGCAATACCCAAATGTGCCTCTGATAGGAGTAAAGGGTTGCATCAACTACAATCCTTTGCTGTTTAAGAGACAACTAGCCTATGCTTTGGTTCACCCTCCCAGAGTGCAAGATTTAGCTGAGACCCTGTATTGTGAAATAAAACCTAATCTAGCTGCTGTCAGACAAGCATCCTGGGCTTGGGACAACATCCAGACAAAGGGGATGGCTATTCTAGGGAAGTGTAATAATGTTGCTTCAGCTCAGTACTATGATTGGTCCCGTACTAGAGCTCAGATTACTGGAATGTTAGACGCTGTGGCGAGTGATCTAGAGGGGGGGTGAATGGATCACACCCTTGTTTTCAAGGATTTAGAAAATTTATCAGAGTTTTCAAAGAATTATGGAAGCAAAGGTCCCGAATAGAATAAGCGTCTATTCTGAACCGGCCACTAGAAGACCAGACAAGCGATAACGTGCTGGATTTTACGATTGCTATGATAAAGAATAAAACACACGATATGAAAACAGTTGAATGCACCTATCACTAAATCAATTTCCAATGAATCGAAAAACAAATTAAAACGAAAGTAAAGATAGAGAGGAGAAACAATACGCCGAGATTTGGTAAGGAAGTTCCCCACGGTCGTCCTCGCGTGTGGGTACGTCTCCCTCTCAATTTCAAATCGAAATTGAGAATTCTTATATCAAAGTTGCTGAATCCGTTGATTACAAGGTTCGAATACAAAATCTAGAATTCTAAACTCCTAGAAATTCCTATTGTATCAACCTCCACTCGATTTGAGCCCAATCGAGATTTCCTGCAAGTTTCACAATCAATCACCGGTTCCACGACCTATTTGCGAAATCCACCGATTCCCAAAACTCTCGCTGCAGCTGAATCTGACTTGTAAACTTGACTCACAAAACCCTCAAGAACACGCCCATTCTTGAAGGAAAACCCGGCTGGTTTTTCCCTTGAAACCTTCTATCAATCTTCAACTCAGCTGGATCTACGATCGTACCACTGAACGTTGTCTCGAAAGCCTTCAATTCACAGGACAACAATCACTCTTGTTGATGTTCTTGAATAAGATCTTTGAGAAGATGATGAAGATGTCTTGATTCTAGGTTCCAAGCTTGCTCAACAAATTGAAGTTCCAACACTCCAAAAACCCTATCTTGATGTGTTCTTCAATGTACAATCACTACAAAATTCGTCTCACCAATTTCTGTAATCTGTGATCTGTTCGTAAAATGAAAAACAAACACACATATATATATATATATATATATATATATATTGCAGAATCTGTTAGGCAAATAACAGAAGAATGAATCGATTCAAGCTTGGATGAATCAATTCATACTGATTGATTTTTAGAAAAACAGAATTAGTTAAACTGTATGAATCGATACATCAAAGGATGAATCGATTCATTTTGCGAAATCCAGAATCCACACTACAACATGAATCGATTCAAGCCATAATGAATCGATTCATTATGCGTATATTTCAACAAATGCATAAACAATGAAGACCAAGAGAACCATAACAGCATGAATCGATTCAAGCCATAATGAATCGATTCATTATGCGTATTTTTCAACAAATTCATAAACAATGAAGACCAAGAGAACCAAAGTGATAAAAGCATATGTCTTAACATAGAACAATCACAAAACACTTTAAAATTCATAATCAATCAAAAACCAAGGGTGCTCACAAACTCCCCCTTTTTGATGATGACAAATTTTGAAGTGTGAGAGAGAACTCCCCCTGAGTTTGTGCTCATCATTGTTGTCACACGTGCCTTTTTCTCCCCCTTTGTCAACAGCAAGAAAGGGTTATAGATGATGGGTGAAAAACAACAAAACTAAGATACAATGGCAAAAGTCACTCACAAAGAATGAAAAAGAAAGCGTAAACAATTGAAACAAAAGCAAATGACATAAACAAGCTGTGAAATTGTCTAGAAAAGATACGAATTACAAAGCCAAACCAAAACAAATTGTTCAAACATGAATTACAAAATAAACTTAAGCAACACACAAATATGAAATGCAAAATGAAATGCTTCAATGAGGGATATGGCCACCACACGACTCCGCATCATCACGGTCAGGGTCACGGAAGCTTGGAGGAGGCGGTGGAGGAGGCATCTCATCTGGATTCTGCCCCATGAACGCATAACGCCGAAAACGCCTCTGGACTTTGGTACTTTGAAATCTTTCCATAATGCCCGGGTGCGAACAGTAGTCATCCATAAAGCCTGACATCTCATTATAAAACACTTGATGCCACTTAACTAGCTCCGTATGCCAGGAATATTGATTGTGGTACATGCGAGTATGTTCGTCGTGCCACTCACGATGCTCCTTATGCCATTCAGATTGTTGGACATGCCAAGCACGAGCTTCCTCATGCCGGGCATTGTTTGCCACTTCCAATTGTGCAAACATATCAGTGAGATAAGCTGGAGCAGCAGTGGAGGAAGTCGGTGCAGCCGTCGAGGGAGCAGGATCATAATTAGTGGGAGACCACCTTTGTGGTATCCACTCACCCCATCCGGTGTTAGCCGGTGCATCGGGAGCAGGAATTTCAGCTTCTTCCATATCTTCATCTCTGATTTCTTCTACATATATGTGTTCAGCCAGGTTATCAAAGTTGTAAATGCGAGTATGTGTGCTACGTTCAAAGAAGTAGTAACAGCGCCGCTCGATGTCCCATTGATACCCCATATGAGAAAGTGTAGCATTGTTGAATTCCTGCACACTTGAGACTGGTAGAAGAGGCACAGGAGGAAAAGTAACTTTCCAAAACTTTAGAATCCTCATGATTTGAGAAGCATAGGCAAGAGTTATGTTCTTGGAGCTGTTTCGTGTAAGGAAGATGCGCTTGACAAAGTAATTTGCCCAATTTAAGGGAATCTTGTTCTGCAAAATGTAAAGCAAATGAATATTCGGCTTGTCCAAACGAGAATGACCACCGGACCTTGGACGCAATATGTGCGAAAGAATCCAATGCAGGATTCGTGGTACACTTTTGATCATCCCTGAAGTTAGTGGCTCATCATCAGCAAGGGGTCTATCCAACTTAGAAATGGATGCACAAAATACCTTCAAATTAAACTGAGTTTCGAAATTCTGGTCATGCCACATCTGCAAATCGTCCAACTCAGATGGCATACCAAACACAGTGGCCCAGTCAGCAGCTTCAAAATTATATGTTCTCGTTCCAATCGAACATTTAAACATATATCCTCTTGCAGTTCTCACACCAGCATAGAAAGCTCGAATAAAATCCTCATGATATTCATCTTTAACATATAAAAAGAAGCCAAGATTTTGTGCATCAACCAAATCAGCAACTTCTTCTAATCCTAGAGTACGAGCATCACTAGGATCAAACATATGAGGTTTCATAACTAACCTTGATTTGAAGGAAGTTTCAAATTCTTCAATGACAGCCGGATGAAGGATGGCAGCCCCAGATGGAAGGATTTCAGGAACAGGAGGAGCTTGAGAAGAAGACCCAATAGGTTCCTTTCCTTTTCTCTTGCTTCTTTCTCTTGGGATCATGACTCTTGGAGGCATTGTGAAGTTTTTAGGGTTTAAGAGAAGAAGACGGGTTTTTAGGTTTATGATGCAAATGATGTAACTGATGTAAATGAGATAATGAGAGAGATAATGGAGATAATGGGACTTTGAAACAGTTACAAATGTAATGGAGGTTGCTAATGTGTCGATTCATTAAAGAAAAACTGAAATTTCGTCAGTATGAATCGATTCATTGATGTATGTATCGATTCATTATGCGAAAATTTTTTAAAAGGCAACTGCTATGAATCGATCCAAGAGAGTATGTATCAATACATACTGTAACTATCTTTAAAAGAATTCTCAAAATTAATTCATGAATCGATTCAAGCTAGTTGGGATCGATTCATATTGCGAATTTTTGGTTTGTAAATGAGAATGAATCGATCCAAGTGAGTATGAATCAATACATACTGTAACTGAATTTTAAAAGAATTGTCAAAATTAAATCATGAATCGATTCATGAATGTTGGGATCGATTCATATTGCGAAAATTTGAATATTTCAGTGATTTTTCAAGAATTGACACATTTATGCAGAAGCAAAACAATCATTATGCATTTAAATGAAGTACAACAATGTATGCAAGCTTAAGAATAACAAAAATCCAAGTTCAAACACTCATATGAACAGAAGTTCATGTAAACAAATGATCATTAATCAAAACATACATTGATCATATAACATTATCAAGGAGAGGAGAGGAAACGATATTACTTCCATCGTAGTATTCTCATAAGGCACTATAGGCTACAATCAAAACTTAGCAAATATGATGAGATAAATGGAAGTAATGTCAATCAAGCTTAAGACACCAAAGCGGAGAGATCAAGAATTCCCAACTCGCGACAAATGTTGAAGAACGGTTCAGTTGCCAAAGGTTTAGTGAAAATATCAGCAAGCTGATTTTTAGAATCAACATGCTCAAAAATTACATCGCCTTTTTCAACATGATCGCGAAGAAAGTGATGTCGAATCTCAATATGTTTGGTGCGCGAGTGTAAAACAGGATTCTTAGTGAGGTTAATGGCACTAGTGTTGTCACACTTAATTGGAATACGTTTAAGTTCAATATCAAAGTCTTTTAGTTGTTGTCTTAGCCACAGAATTTGAGCACAACAGCTACCGTCTGCGACATACTCAGCTTCTGCAGTAGACAAAGCTACAGATACTTGCTTTTTACTATGCCAACTTATTAACGAATTTGAAAACAGATGACAAGTGCCACTAGTGCTTTTCCTATCTGATTTGCAGCCAGCAAAATCAGAATCAGAATAACCTACTAAGCTACAATCACTTCCTTTGGAATACCAAAGCCCATATTTAGGTGTTCCATTGAGATACCTAAATATACACTTGACTGATTTTAGGTGAGATTCCTTAGGATTTGATTGATATCTTGCACACACACACACACACTAAACATGATGTCAGGTCTAGACGCAGTAAGATACAAAAGAGATCCGATCATACCTCTATACCTTTTGACATCAACACACTTACCATGTTCATCTTTATCCAAGTTTCCATTGGTAGGCATAGGAGTGTCAATTGATTTAGAATCATTCATTCCAAACCGTTTGAGAAGCTCTCTACAGTATTTTGTTTGACATACTGTTGTACCTTCATCAAGTTGCTTTATTTGGAGGCCTAAGAAGTAATTCAACTCCCCCATGAGACTCATCTCAAACTCACCCTGCATAACATTAGAAAATTCCTCGACCAAGTGTATGTTAGTTGATCCAAATATGATATCGTCTACATAAACTTGAACTAAAAGAATGTGTTTTCCTTTGTGTTTAATGAAGAGTGTATTATCCACTTTACCTATAGAATATCCATGATCAAGTAAAAATTTACTAAGTCTTTCGTACCACACACGAGGTGCTTGCTTAAGACCATATAAAGCACGTTTTAACTTGTAGACATGATCTAGATATTCAGAATTTTCAAAACCAGGAGGTTGTGAAACATATACCTCTTCATTTATAACACCATTTAAGAAAGCACTCTTTACATCCATTTGGTAAAGCTTAAAATTCATGGAACACGCATAGGCAAGCAAAAGACGTATAGCTTCAAGGCGAGCAACAGGAGCATAAGTCTCCTCATAATCTATGCCCTCCTCTTGGTTATACCCTTGTGCTACCAAGCGTGCCTTATTTCTAGTTATCACCCCGCTTTCGTCTAGTTTATTCCTAAAAACCCATTTGGTGCCTATGATGTGATGATCTCGCGGACGAGGGGCAAGTTCCCAAACGTCATTTCTTTTAAATTGATTTAGCTCTTCTTGCATGGCCATTAGCCAAAATTCATCAACCAAGGCCTCTTTGGCGTTTTTAGGTTCCACTTGTGATACAAAAGCGAAGTGAGAACAAAAATTACTTATCTTAGAACGAGTCAAGACTCCCTTTGAAATGTCTCCCAATATATTGTCCATGGGATGGTCTTTAGAGGATTTCCAAGCTAGTGGAAGATCCTTTACTTCGGATGTTCCTTCCTCTTTATCTTTTTCAATACATGTATCTTCCTCCTTCTCAATAGCAACCGCTTCGGATTGATCAATTTCCGAACCAGCTTCTTTGAGTATGTCTTGTGTAGATACACCTGCATCATTAAAAGAGATACCTTTTCCGACAATTTTTGGGTAAGACTCATCAAAAGAAACATGGACAGATTCTTCGACAGAAAGTAAACGCCTATTATAAACTCTATATGCTTTGCTTGATTGAGAGTAACCAAGAAAAATGCCTTCATCAGCTTTAGCATCAAACTTCCCAAGGTTTTCCTTACCGTTATTCAAGACAAAACATTTACAACCGAACACATGAAGATGAGACAAGTTGGGCTTTCTACCTTTTAGGATTTCATAAGGAGTTTTATTCAAAATAGGACGAATTAGAATCCTATTGAGAACATAACAAGCCGTACTAATTGCATCGGCCCAAAAGTATTTTGGTAAGCCACCCTCATTGAGCATTGTTCTTGCCAATTCCTCTAAAACTCGATTTTTGCGCTCCACAACACCGTTTTGTTGTGGAGTTCGAGGAGCTGAAAAGTTATGCTCAATGCCATACTTGTCACAAAATTTATCGAAGAGGTGGTTTTGAAATTCACCTCCATGATCGCTTCGGATTGTAACTATTTTAGAATTCATTTTATTTTGGGACAGCTTCGCAAAACTTTTGAAAGCAGAAAAAGTTTTATCTTTGCTATGAAGAAATATAGTCCAAGTAAATCTAGAGTAGTCATCTACTATTACGAAACCGTAATAGTTTCCACCTAAGCTCTTTGTCCTAGATGGTCCAAAGAGATCCATATGGAGAAGCTCAAGGGGTCTTGAAGTTGAAATTATATTTTTAGATTTAAAAGAGACCCTTGTTTGTTTTCCCATTTGGCAAGCATCACATAGGTGGTCTTTTGAAAACTTTATTTTTGGAAGACCTATCACTAGATCCTTGGATATAACCTTGTTATGCAAATCAAAATTAACATGCGCTAAGCGTCTATGCCATAGCCATGAATCATCATTTAAGGCAGCTAGACATTTAGTGCTTGTTAAGGATACACTCAAAAGATCAAGCATATATATATTGTTTACTCTAACACCCTTAAACACAACATTTTGTTCGGTATGTTCAATTTTGCAACATGTTTTTGTGAAAGACACTTTATAACCTTTGTCGCATAGTTGACTTATACTTAACAAATTGTGTTTAAGTCCCTCTACAAGATGTACATCAGAAATAGTAGTGGTAGAGGGATTACCTACACTACCTTTACCAAGTATTGCTCCTTTGTTATTGTCTCCATAAGTAACATACCCCTTTTTCTTTGCTTTGAAGTCAATAAAAAGCGATATGTCACCCGTCATGTGCCTTGAACATCCGCTGTCCAGAAACCATTTTCCTTCCATGGATGCAAGACACTCATCCTACAATATCAAAAGAGAGAAGTAGGTACCCAATTTTTATTGGGTCCAAGTGGGTAAGTAATAACATGGTTGCCTTTAGGCTTCCATTGGTAAATGCCTTTAGGAACAAGAAATCTTCTAAACTTGCATTTCTCAATGGTATGGCCAGCATGACAACAATAGTGACAAACACTAAGATAATGATAATGTTTACTATTGGTCTTTAAATCCTTTGGAACAAAAGAATATTTTGCATACGGAGGATTTAATGACTTTTTGAACAATCTCGTATCAACGGCATAAGTAATCTTAGGTTGCAAGGCTTTCTCCAATTTGGCTTTAAGAGAGAGATGACCTCTTGTTGCCAAATGTGACACCTTTCGCAATGCCTAATTTTACTACAACCATCAATATCAAGAGCTTTTGAATTTTCTGCAATACTAGCTTTCAAGCATTCTAAATCTTTTTCAGCATATTGTACTTTACCTTCCAAGTATGAAAAAATTTTCTTATCGGAAGCTAACCTTTTGAATGCTTCTTTAGCTTCATTATGCAGTTTTTCAAAAGCTACTTTTAATTCAGAAAAAGACAAGGAAGAAAAGTTGTTATAATAATCTTGTTTTACCTTTTTATCATCACTTTTCTTCTTGTGATGGGACTGATTTTTAGTGTGAGCCATAAGACACAAATTTGCGGTTTCATCGCTATCACTTGTGCATTGTGTACTTGATGAGTCACTATCACTTTCCCAAGCAATGTAAGCTCTTCTTTGCTTATTATTGTACCTTCTTGGAGGAGCTTTTCCTTTATCCTTTTTCTTTAAAGGACAATCCGTTTTATAATGACCGGACTATCCACAAATAAAGCAAGACCCTCTTTCTCTATTCTTCTTAACTTCTTCTTGTTTTGTATCCATAGATTGTCTTCTAAAGTTTATGAGATTTTTGTCAGAGTGCTTTATTCCATTCTTTCGAATGAATCTATTATATCTCCTAACAAAAAGTCCTATTTCTTCGTCACCGGAGTCTTCGTCACTACTTGACTCATTGTTGCTTAGCTCTTTTTGTGAGGACTTTGAGTTTGAAGCCATAAGAGCTATAGGCCTCTTCCCACCCTCTTTGTCTTTGTTCTTCTCTTTTCCCTTTTTACTTTTGTTTTCAAACTTTTCTAGACTTTCTAGTTCTTGCTGATGTTCCTCCAGCTTTCCAAACAAAGTAGTCATTGTGAGTGTCGTTAGATCATTGGCTTCCTTGATAGCTGTCACTTTAGGTTGCCATTCCCTGCTAAGACATCTCAGAATTTTATTAGTAGCAATATCATTGGAAACCGGTTTTCCAAGTGCATTAAAACGATTAATAAGATGAACAAATCTCTTTTGCATGTCAGGAATTGATTCTCCTTGTTTCATGCGAAAGAGTTCGAACTCTTGATTAAGTGTGTTAATGCGGGACTGTTTTACTTCAGTTGTACCCTCATGAGCAATTTCTAAAGCATCCCACATTTCTTTAGCTGTCGAGCAATGGGAAACTCGATAATACTCATCTGCACTAAGTGCTGAAATTAGCATATTTCGAGCTCTCCAATCACTTGACCACTTTTTCTCATCTTTTTCATCCCAATCGTCTTCTGGTTTAGGTACTATGGCTCCTGCCTCATTCATCATGGTAATTTGAAAAGGACCATTTTGAATGGCAGCCCATACGCGCCTATCAACAGAATTTATATGTACTCGCATGCAGTCTTTCCAATAGCCATAATTTTCACCGTTGAAAACAGGAGCTCTATTATACGCCCCCTTTGGTTCAGAATCCATAACGTAACAGGCAGCCACAAAGCACCAGCGAACCGGTGCTCTGATACCACTTGTTAGACGCTGTGGCGAGTGATCTAGAGGGGGGGGGGGGTGAATGGATCACACCCTTGTTTTCAAGGATTTAGAAAATTTATCAGTGTTTTCAAAGAATTATGGAAGCAAAGGTCCCGAATAGAATAAGCGTCTATTCTGAACCGGCCACTAGAAGACCAGACAAGCGATAACGTGCTGGATTTTACGATTGCTATGATAAAGAATAAAACACACGATATGAAAACAGTTGAATGCACCTATCACTAAATCAATTTCCAATGAATCGAAAAACAAATTAAAACGAAAGTAAAGATAGAGAGGAGAAACAATACGCCGAGATTTGGTAAGGAAGTTCCCCACGGTCGTCCTCGCGTGTGGGTACGTCTCCCTCTCAATTTCAAATCGAAATTGAGAATTCTTATATCAAAGTTGCTGAATCCGTTGATTACAAGGTTCGAATACAAAATCCAGAATTCTAAACTCCTAGAAATTCCTATTGTATTAACCTCCACTCGATTTGAGCCCAATCGAGATTTCCTGCAAGTTTCACAATCAATCCACCGGTTCCACGACCTATTTGCGAAATCCACCGATTCCCAAAACTCTCGCTGCGGCTGAATCTGACTTGTAAACTTGACTCACAAAACCCTCAAGAACACGCCCGTTCTTGAAGGAAAACCCAGCTGGTTTTTCCCTTGAAACCTTCTATCAATCTTCAACTCAGTTGGATCTACGATCGTACCACTGAACGTTGTCTCGAAAGCCTTCAATTCACAGGACAGTGTCGCTCCCGATAGATGGGAATGGCCCAAATAAAGGTACAGACGCGAACGGTCGGCGAGAGGAGGATGTGAGAACACACAGGAGTGAACTCACAGGGAATGAAAAGAGTCGCCAGCTAGGCATTTTTATCCCGGAGGAAAGGTAATGCTGCATAGACCTAGAAAGATATGGATAAGACGGTTTGCGAACCAGAGAGACTGAGAAAGGGGGTTGGTTACAACCTGGGAAGGTATTAGCACCCAGATTGTCCGTCGTACTCGACGGGATCCACGCTTAAAAGATTTGTGTTTAAAAGGGGTAGTGTCAGTGCAATTTGTGTATAAAGGGGCTGGAAGAAAATGTACAGGTGTCAGTGTATGAGAAGTGAAGTGTGTAAATGAAGTGTCACTGTATGGACAAAGATGAAATGCTCATGATAATGAGGCTAAAGAATGAAGCTGGAAAAAGGGGGAATATACAGAGACTTTTATTCGATAACTGTTAAGTTATGCCTACGTATCCTCTCGTGCAATGAGGAAGTCAGAACACCGTAGTTCGAACCAAAGAGACTGAAAGATGAATTGACCTTTGAACTGCTTACTTGTCAATGCTCAAGTGTATGACCTGTCTGGCTCAGGTGCAAACTGTCTTGCATTAGACGGAAGAAGCAAGCTCTCGTTTGTGAGTGAATGAGATGAGAAAAGAATCCCGGAGGAGGCGATTATTGTTTGTTTTTGAGTTTTCAGTCTTTTATTGCTTTTTGAAGTTTGTCATAAGTTAATGAGCTTAAGCCTAAACCAATGGATTTAGTAAACTCATCACATCTTCCCTCTGATTAGGGGTAATGAGAATACCTTAAGTGTGAAGTCAGCTTCTCACACTTAATCACCTTTGATGCAGGATTAAAATCATTAACCTACTTGTGATTAATTAGATGTTTTTGGTGTTTTTGTTTAGTGTTAAGTAATGAGATTAAGCCATAATCAGGGATTAAACAGACTCATTACACCATCCTAATAGAAGGATAATAGATGAGAATGTTTAAGCTGAGGAAGACTCCTCAACTTAATCCATGATTAGGGATTAAACTCATGACAAAACAAAACCTTTATTAAATGGATTTTATTTAATGATATGATGATGAGGTGAATTTTATGATTTGTAAGACAACTTGAGGGGGACTTGTCCATTAACACTAGGGTTAGTCCTTCTTAACCAGTTAAGGAAGAATTAGAACCCTAATGCAAGGCCCAAGTTACTATTGTGATGCCTTGATTATTATTAGATGGATTGATTAAAGGATTTAAACACATTAAGGGTTTAACACTTAGGATTAAAGTTATACACTCCATCCTAATAGAAGGATGCAGGCATAAGCTCAATCACAAAGCCTTAAAGCCTTTATGGTTTAGTCCCTGATTAGGAGGTGAGAAGAGAAGACTCAAGGAGACACAAAGGTAAAAACTAAGTGAGGAGACTAATCAAAACCCTAATCATTGTCATGCTTGGTTGTTCCTAAGGTTTGTGAAGTTTACAAGAGGAGATCTTCAATGGAACCAACAGGAAGCAGATGAAGGGATCAGGAGAAGCAAAGCAACTTGCTTCAATTAAGAAGACAAGTCACTTGAAGAAAGAAAGTAAGATGAAAAAGAAAGATCAAGCTCAATCTCAAACACATACAAAAATGCAGAAAGGATGCATAAAAGAGATGAAAAGAAAATGTGAGAAGTGAAGGCAAATTCACTTCTCAAAACTACTTACCACCTGAAAAGTTAGTGAAAGGAATGCAATGCAATGCAAAATGAAATGAAATGGCATGATGTAAATCAAAACCAGAAGCACATATGAGATGATAATGATGCTATGAGATGATACAAACATGAAACAAGGCATGGGGATGATCATACAAGCTTATGGATGCAAATGAAACAAGTTAAGAACCATGAACACACATGAAAAGTTATGAAATGCAAATGGCATACAACATGGCAAATGCTAGATGCAATGATCAAACATGATTAATATATGTCTTAAGATGTTAAATGAATCAAATGGATGCACAAAATGATATGGCAAGTCAAGGTATGAATGCAAATGCAAGATGGATGCATATGGAAGTCCAAATTAGGGTTTATGATCAATGCATCAAACAAAAACCAAAATCAGAAGCAAACATCAAGATAAAAAATTGAAAATGCACTCAAAGGATCCCTAAACCTATACTAACTCACTGCCCAAAGGAGGGGTTCTAACTCTTAACCTAATTAGGGTTATGAATTTCCTAAGTTTTCTAGGGTTTTAGGGTACCTTAACAAGAAAAATGCCAAACAAATGGAAAATGAAAGATCGAATCATGCCAATTTAATCTCACAAACTACATGATATGTTAAACATAATGCAAAAAGAATCAAAGTCCAACTCTCAATGGTTAGGCAGAAATGATTTTTGGAAGTTTGGATCAAAATAATGCTTTGAAAATGAATTAATTCCATGGAAAATTATCAAAATGCATCAAGATCAAAAAATAAATTTGGTTTGAGGGTTGGACAATGTTTCTAAATGGTTTTAAATGTTCCATGAATTGTTTGGTGATTTTTGAATACCTAAAAGTATTTTTAATTAATTAATTCTCATTAATTAATTAAAAATAAACTTTTAAATGATTTAAAAATATTTTTGAATGCAAAAAAATAAAATAAAAATGTTTTTGGTTTCTGAAATTAAATAATAGTTTATACAAAAAAATTTCAGAATTTTTAAAATGATTTTGCTATTTTTAATAAAATGGACAAATTAAATGAAATAAAGTGTAAAATAATATGAATTTAATCTGAAAAATGGAAAGTAATCAAATCTAAAGGTCCAGATTCAAATGAAACACGCGCGCGTTTTACCTGGCGCCATATCCTACGGCTGACATTCAAACTCACTAATTAACTGATTAAGCCCTAATTCGTGCCCTAATGACTTTCAGGCGACCGGAACACTGTTCCGGTCGTCTTCTCCGATCAACCAAAAACACTAACTCTCTCTACACGCAATGAAAACAAAATCCAACTGCCCAGAACTCTTCCTCACTCAAACACGAATCAAACCCCTCACTTAAACAACATTTATCATTCAGAAACAGGGAGAATCGAATCAAACATGTTTTAGGGCAAAAGTTTCAGACAAAGCATACATCCTGGTTTCTCAACCATTTTCAAAAATAATCACATATTCATGATCAGGGAAGCATGTAGATTCATTTAGAAACTTAAAATACACGTTCTGGAAAAAAAGTTCATGAAGCTACCTGAGTTTGAAGCTTTTCAGTTTGGAGCTTTCAGACCTCTTCTCTTGTGCAAAACCACTCCTATGACCTCCCTTGTGCTTCTGAAAGGCTTGGAACAAGTTTATTTTGGCTGGTTTGAGAGTTTGCAGAAGTTCTGTTCAAGGTGGTGTGAGAATCATATTTGTGATTCTTTGAGTTTCAGGCTGTTTTGAAAGGTGCTCTGTGACCAGGAAGATGTGTTGAGTTGGTTTATGAAGTTAGTTTGTGTGTTTGTGAGTTGTGTGATGAAATTCAAATGCTTTTGCTCATGAAGGTGAAAATGAGAAAGCTGTGCTATGGGAGGTTTTAGGCTTGCTTCTTGTTGTGTTTGGCTTGCATTTTCTTTGTATAAACAAATGCCATTGGTCAGAAGAAGTGACATGTGCTTTATTGATTGGTATGGGTGCTTTTGCCAAAAGGTCAAGTTTGTGTAAGAGAAGCATGGGCCACTTGCTAGCCTAGTACAAGGAAGGTGTGCTGCGCATCATGATGAGGAAAAAGGCCTAGGGTGGTTCAGCAAACTAGCCAGCAAGTGGATGAGAAGCTATGATGGATTTTGCAACTTGGCTTGCCTTTGATCCTTATGAAAAAGTCTTGCTCCATAGGCCATAAAACATGTGATTCCTTGGCCCATTCTGATTTTTTGAATGTTGTGTGATCATGTTGTGTGGATTAGAAGTTCATTTGATGACTTAATTGGCTTTGAGAAGTGAATTTGCAACTTTGCCTCTTTGGTGGAAACTTTGAAATTTTGTGATTTTAGCCAACTTTGACAAACCATAACTTTTGATCCAAAATGAATTAAGTCATGTTCTTGTACTTTTTGAAAAGGGAATGATCCATTCTACAACTTTCATGACCAAAGTTTTTCCATTTGAAGCTTTCTTGAATCAAAAAGTAAGGGTTGAAAAAGTTGCTTAAAATGACAATTTCATTAAAAGTCAAACTTGCCCAAAAAGTCAACTTTGCAAAAGACTTGTAATTCTTCAATTTTGTGAACTTCCAACAACTTCTATGATCAAATAAAGATCATACACAATCAAAATGATGAAGAACACCCTTTGGTTGGGTCATTGGGGGTCTCAGATGCCCTGATTTTGCACTGACTTGCTTGAAAAGTCAACTCTTGATCAGATGACTTCCCCATGGAATTTCTTCATGAAAATTGATATGCATACTCCCTATACCATATAGAGACAAATAGAAACAAGAATGACCAAAAAAATTTGGAGTTATGGCCTCTGAAACCAAAACCCTAATTTTAGGTCATCTGTGTAGTCAAGCCTGGCTCTGCTTCCATACCAATCCCAGTTCTTGTGATTCTCTGGCATTCTTGACTTTGAGAGGATATAATATGATACTTGAACACACATGGACTTCTTTGAAGTGATTGATGACCTTTGGAGTGGCTCAAGAAGCTCTTGGATTGCTCAGATCACAAACCCTAGATGCAGATGACTTTGAACCAATGAAATGAATCAAAAATGTGATATGAGATGCTATGATTGAGATTATGCATATGGAAATGATCACAAGCCATGGTGTGAATGGGTGAGGGAAAATTTGGGGTGTTTACATCTGCCCCTATTCAAACATGAGTTAGCTGTGTAGGATGTAAGCAACGGCTTATCAGGCAAACAAGATAACTTGTGGTTGAATACCAAAGACAGTCCAAAATTTGCACTCACAGAATGAAGAAGAAAAGGGATATATAGATTGTAAAAGAAAATAAAGTGTATCGTAAAGTATAGGCGACGGAGGACGGCCGTCGAGCAGAGGACGACTGATGGGTAAAGAGCAATGACGGGGACGACCGACATGTTGGGAAAAGTGCGGGAAATAAAGCAATGACGGGGACGGCCGACATGCTGGAGATAAAAAGAATTATGATGGGGACGGCCATCAAGATAAGGCTGTAAGATTCTCTGGTGACCAATGAAACATGACGGGGACGGCCATCAAGTTCATAAAGTAAAGTAACCAACGATGGGGACGGCCATCGGGCTTAAAAAGAAAAGGGACCACGACGGGGACGGCCATCGGGTTAAAGAATAAACGAAATAAACAGATGATGAGGTACGGTCATCAAAGGTGAAGGACGATCACCTAGCAGGGGACGGCTGCTCTATCGGGGGTAAGATGAGGGACGGTCATCTTAAGATGGAGGACGACCACCTGGCAGGGTACGACTGCCGAAAATATCGCGACATAGGACGAATGTCGGATAAAGGGTCAACGATGGGGACGGCCATCGGATGAGCAGGATGAAGGACGATCATCAAGAGGTGGAGGACGACCACCTAGCAGGGGACGGCTGCTCTCAAGGTTTATCATGACATAGGACGAATGTCAGACAACCAAAATCAACAATGGGGACGGCCATTGGATAAAATGATGAAGGACGATCATCAAAAGGTGGAGGACGACCACCTAGCAGGGGACGACTGCTAAAAATCACGACACAGGACGAGTGTCGGATAGAAAAATCAATGATGGGGACGGCCATCGGATGAGGATGATGGAGGACGACCATCAAGAGGTGGAGGACGACCACCTAGCAGGGTACGGCTACTCTCAGGGTTTATCATGACATAGGACGAATGTCAGATAAAAAAGAAATTTGCTTTGTTGACGATTTACTGGGGAATAGTAAACACGGACGAGTGTTTATATCCAAGAAACAAAAAGTATAAGTGTTTAGATGTGTATAGACTAAAGATGCGGACGAGCATCCTTAAGACTATGATACAGACGAGTATCAGGTAGAAACAAAAATTGACATGTGTTCAGAGATGATGATACGGACGAGTATCAACTGGTTAACAAAGAACACGGACGAGTGTTGAACCTGAGGAGACTCTTCTAGGGAATAGCAGACACAGACGAGTATCTATATTCAAGAAGACAAGAGTGTTTGACACGTGTATGGATTAAAGATGCGGACGAGCATCCTTATGACTATGATACGGACGAGTATCAGGTAGAAACATACGCTTGACGCATGTTCTGAGATGATGGTACGGACGAGTACCAACTGGTTAACAAAGAACACGGACGAGTGTTGAACCTGCGGGGATTAAATGGTGTATATAAGACACGGACGAGTATCTGTATAAGTATGAGTAGTATGGGTGGTGTATAAATGAATGTTTAACTTGCTGGGGGAGTGACACGGACGAGTGTCGAAAGGAGAAGAGTATTGTATAAACAAGTATCTGTGAGCGCAAAGGGGACGTTTTGGCTTTCTACTGGGGATATGACACGGACGGGTGTCACAAGGAGTATCTGCTACTGGTAACGATTTGGTAAGCAGACAAAATCTAAGCAGAAAGTGTTTTCTTCTCCATTCTCTCGATCTTTTGCGTTTTTCAGCCATGCAATAGTCCTCCAAGCACTCCACTATCATATCTCGATTGTATTTGTAGGAATGTTTTTAATCATAACAGTTGTTTCATCTCCATCAGGACGAATGGGAATCACAGTAAAACTACTTCCTTTTTTTTCCTGTCGGTGGAAACCCTAGAGTGTAGTTGTTCATGAATAGTAACATGTTCTTTTTGAGCAACATCTACTGCTTTCTTCTTCCACACAAGCCTTGGGATTCTCAATCCATGAGAACAACGGCCTTTCATATTTCAATCACTATTTCCCTCCGTGGATGCTGCCCCCATTCCCTTTTTTGTTTTTTTGTTTTTTTTGTTTTTTTTTGGGGATCATGACACGGACGGGTGCCAAAAGAGTGTTCATGGGTGTAAGGCAAAAGCCTTAGCCTTCTGCTGGGGAGATGACACGGACGGGTGTCAGGAAGTATCTGTATTTGCAAGGGAAGTGGTTGGGCTCTCTGCCGGGGAATACGGGGAGCATTCTGTGTATTGCTGATGGATTTGTCGATATTCATAAGCGTTTGATTCAGACCATGACTTATGATTATGCAACATGTTTGATTTTTGCCGTAATGCTCCGTATTAGACGGAATGCTACGCTTTGTGGGGTGAACATGATGTGAATGCCATGTTTATGCAAAGATACCAATCCGGGATTCGGATCCCGATGCTGTGAAGATCTCTGGTCGATCTGCTTGAAATGGACATCCCAGCTGGGGATGAGATCATTGATAGATCTGATGAGATGTATTTGCTTGGGGAGATAAGTCATTGATAGACCCATCTTTGGTAATGAGGGGACCCAGCTGGGGTTTGTAGAAGCTTTCTTCACTCTGTTGTGACCCCTTCATGCGTTGCTCTTCTAGATGGAGGCTAAAACTCTTGTGGGGAAGTGGTTTCCTGACTTTTGTACTTGGCTGAGGAAGAATGATTGGCAACTCGGCTAGGAGAAGCAACAAGTGGCAACTCAGTTGGGGAGAAAACACTTCGGGTGCTAAGACTAAGTGTTGACCTGCCAGCTTGCTGGGATGAAGCTTACATGCCCCATGTTGCGCTTTGGATACCTGCAATCCTGCAAAGATAGAGAAACGCACAAGTAATCCCGAGGTATCCTCTACTGGATTCCGTCATAGGAGTTTAGACACTTCTGAGAGTAAGTACATTTCCTGCACCCAGATTGGTTACAACCTGGGAAGGTATTAGCACCCAGATTGTCCGTCGTACTCGACGGGATCCACGCTTAAAAGATTTGTGTTTAAAAGGGGTAGTGTCAGTGTAATTTGTGTATAAAGGGGCTGGAAGAAAATGTACAGGTGTCAGTGTATGAGAAGTGAAGTGTGTAAATGAAGTGTCAGTGTATGGACAAAGATGAAATGCTCATGATAATGAGGCTAAAGAATGAAGCTGGAAAAAGGGGGAATATACAGAGACTTTTATTCGATAACTGTTAAGTTATGCCTACGTATCCTCTCGTGCAATGAGGAAGTCAGAACACCGTAGTTCGACCCAAAGAGACTGAAAGATGAATTGACCTTTGAACTGCTTACTTGTCAATGCTCAAGTGTATGACCTGTCTGGCTCAGGTGCAAACTGTCTTGCATTAGACGGAAGAAGCAAGCTCTCGTTTGTGAGTGAATGAGATGAGAAAAGAATCCCGGAGGAGGCTATTATTGTTTGTTTTTGAGTTTTCAGTCTTTTATTGCTTTTTGAAGTTTGTCATAAGTTAATGAGCTTAAGCCTAAACCAATGGATTTAGTAAACTCATCACATCTTCCCTCTGATTAGGGGTAATGAGAATACCTTAAGTGTGAAGTCAGCTTCTCACACTTAATCACCTTTGATGCAGGATTAAAATCATTAACCTACTTGTGATTAATTAGATGTTTTTGGTGTTTGTGTTTAGTGTTAAGTAATGAGATTAAGCCATAATCAGGGATTAAACAGACTCATTACACCATCCTAATAGAAGGATAATAGATGAGAATGTTTAAGCTGAGGAAGACTCCTCAACTTAATCCATGATTAGGGATTAAACTCATGACAAAACAAAACCTTTATTAAATGGATTTTATTTAATGATATGATGATGAGGTGAATTTTATGATTTGTAAGACAACTTGAGGGGGACTTGTCCATTAACACTAGGGTTAGTCCTTCTTAACCAGTTAAGGAAGAATTAGAACCCTAATGCAAGGCCCAAGTTACTATTGTGATGCCTTGATTATTATTAGATGGATTGATTAAAGGATTTAAACACATTAAGGGTTTAACACTTAGGATTAAAGTTATACACTCCATCCTAATAGAAGGATGCAGGCATAAGCTCAATCACAAAGCCTTAAAGCCTTTATGGTTTAGTCCCTGATTAGGAGGTGAGAAGAGAAGACTCAAGGAGACACAAAGGTAAAAACTAAGTGAGGAGACTAATCAAAACCCTAATCATTGTCATGCTTGGTTGTTCCTAAGGTTTGTGAAGTTTACAAGAGGAGATCTTCAATGGAACCAACAGGAAGCAGATGAAGGGATCAGGAGAAGCAAAGCAACTTGCTTCAATTAAGAAGACAAGTCACTTGAAGAAAGAAAGTAAGATGAAAAAGAAAGAGCAAGCTCAATCTCAAACACATACAAAAATGCAGCAAGGATGCATAAAAGAGATGAAAAGAAAATGTGAGAAGTGAAGGTAAATTCACTTCTCAAAACTACTTACCACCTGAAAAGTTAGTGAAAGGAATGCAATGCAATGCAAAATGAAATGAAATGGCATGATGTAAATCAAAACCAGAAGCACATATGAGATGATAATGATGCTATGAGATGATACAAACATGAAACAAGGCATGGGGATGATTATACAAGCTTATGGATGCAAATGAAACAAGTTAAGAACCATGAACACACATGAAAAGTTATGAAATGCAAATGGCATACAACATGGCAAATGCTAGATGCAATGATCAAACATGATTACTATATGTCTTAAGATGTTAAATGAATCAAATGGATGCACAAAATGCTATGGCAAGTCAAGGTATGAATGCAAATGCAAGATGGATGCATATGGAAGTCCAAATTAGAGTTTATGATCAATGCATCAAACAAAAACCAAAATCAGAAGCAAACATCAAGATAAAAAATTGAAAATGCACTCAAAGGATCCCTAAACCTATACTAACTCACTGCCCAAAGGAGGGGTTCTAACTCTTAACCTAATTAGGGTTATGAATTTCCTAAGTTTTCTAGGGTTTTAGGGTACCTTAACAAGAAAAATGCCAAACAAATGGAAATGAAAGATCGAATCATGCCAATTTAATCTCACAAACTACATGATATGTTAAACACAATGCAAAAAGAATCAAAGTCCAACTCTCAATGGTTAGGCAGAAATGATTTTTGGAAGTTTGGATCAAAATAATGCTTTGAAAATGAATTAATTCCATGGAAAATTATCAAAATGCATCAAGATCAAAAAAGAAATTTGGTTTGAGGGTTGGACAATGTTTCTAAATGGTTTTAAATGTTCCATGAATTTTTTGGTGATTTTTGAATACCTAAAAGTATTTTTAATTAATTAATTCTCATTAATTAATTAAAAATAAACTTTTAAATGATTTAAAAATATTTTTGAATGCAAAAAATAAAAATAAAAATGATTTTGGTTTCTGAAATTAAATAATAGTTTATACAAAAAATTTCAAAATTTTTAAAATGATTTTGCTATTTTTAATAAAATGGACAAATTAAATGAAATAAAGTGTAAAATAATATGAATTTAATCTGAAAAATGGAAAGTAATCAAATCTAAAGGTCCAGATTCAAATGAAACACGCGCGCGTTTGACCTGGCGCCATATCCTACGGCTGACATTCAAACTCACTAATTAACTGATTAAGCCCTAATTCGTGCCCTAATGACTTTCAGGCGACCGGAACACTGTTCCGGTCGTCTTCTCCGATCAACCAAAAACACTAACTCTCTCTACACGCAATGAAAACAAAATCCAACTGCCCAGAACTCTTCCTCACTCAAACACGAATCAAACCCCTCACTTAAACAACATTTATCATTCAGAAACAGGGAGAATCGAATCAAACATGTTTTAGGGCAAAAGTTTCAGACAAAGCATACATCCTGGTTTCTCAACCATTTTCAAAAATAATCACATATTCATGATCAGGGAAGCATGTAGATTCATTTAGAAACTTAAAATACACGTTCTGAAAAAAAAGTTCATGAAGCTACCTGAGTTTGAAGCTTTTCAGTTTGGAGCTTTCAGACCTTTTCTCTTGTGCAAAACCACTCCTATGACCTCCCTTGTGCTTCTGAAAGGCTTGGAACAAGTTTATTTTGGCTGGTTTGAGAGTTTGCAGAAGTTCTGTTCAAGGTGGTGTGAGAATCGTATTTGTGATTCTTTGAGTTTCAGGCTGTTTTGAAAGGTGCTCTGTGACCAGGAAGATGTGTTGAGTTGGTTTATGAAGTTAGTTTGTGTGTTTGTGAGTTGTGTGATGAATTTCGAATGCTTTTGCTCATGAAGGTGAAAATGAGAAAGCTGTGCTATGGGAGGTTTTAGGCTTGCTTCTTGTTGTGTTTGGCTTGCATTTTCTTTGTATAAACAAATGCCATTGGTCAGAAGAAGTGACATGTGCTTTATTGATTGGTATGGGTGCTTTTGCCAAAAGGTCAAGTTTGTGTAAGAGAAGCATGGGCCACTTGCTAGCCTAGTACAAGGAAGGTGTGATGCACAGCATGATGAGGAAAAAGGCCTAGGGTGGTTCAGCAAACTAGCCAGCAAGTGGATGAGAAGCTATGATGGATTTTGCAACTTGGCTTGCCTTTGATCCTTATGAAAAAGTCTTGCTCCATAGGCCATAAAACATGTGATTCCTTGGCCCATTCTGATTTTTTGGATGTTGTGTGATCATGTTGTGTGGATTATAAGTGCATTTGATGACTTAATTGGCTTTGAGAAGTGAATTTGCAACTTTGCCTCTTTGGTGGAAACTTTGAAATTTTGTGATTTTAGCCAACTTTGACAAACCATAACTTTTGATCCAAAATGAATTAAGTCATGTTCTTGTACTTTTTGAAAAGGGAATGATCCATTCTACAACTTTCATGACCAAAGTTTTTCCATTTGAAGCTTTCTTGAATCAAAAAGTAAGGGTTGAAAAAGTTGCTTAAAATGACAATTTCATTAAAAGTCAAACTTGCCCAAAAAGTCAACTTTGCAAAAGACTTGTAATTCTTCAATTTTGTGAACTTCCAACAACTTCTATGATCAAATAAAGATCATACACAATCAAAATGATGAAGAACACCCTTTGGTTGGGTCATTGGGGGTCTCAGATGCCCTGATTTTGCACTGACTTGCTTGAAAAGTCAACTCTTGATCAGATGACTTCCCCATGGAATTTCTTCATGAAAATTGATATGCATACTCCCTATAATATATAGAGACCAATAGAAACAAGAATGACCAAAAAAATTTGGAGTTATGGCCTCTAAAACCAAAACCCTAATTTTAGGTCATCTGTCCAGTCAAGCCTGGCTCTGCTTCCATACCAATCCCAGTTCTTGTGATTCTCTGGCATTCTTGACTTTGAGAGGATATAATATGATACTTTAACACACATAGACTTCTTTGAAGTGATTGATGACCTTTGGAGTGGCTCAAGAAGC
Organism: Lathyrus aphaca; assembly: GCA_963966055.1. NCBI lineage: Eukaryota > Viridiplantae > Streptophyta > Magnoliopsida > Fabales > Fabaceae > Lathyrus > Lathyrus aphaca. Next base: position 239,369,480 of record OZ014524.1, on the reverse strand, counting down.
TCTTGGATTGCTCAGATCACAAACCCTAGATGCATATGACTTTGAACCAATGAAATGAATCAAAAATGTGATATGAGATGCTATGATTGAGATTATGCATATGGAAATGATCACAAGCCATGGTGTGAATGGGTGAGGGCAAATTTGGGGTGTTTACAGACAGCAATCACTCTTGTTGATGTTCTTGAATAAGATCTTTGAGAAGATGATGAAGATGTCTTGATTCTAGGTTCCAAGCTGTAAACACCCCAAATTTGCCCTCACCCATTCACACCATGGCTTGTGATCATTTCATATGCATACACACAGTCATACCATCTCATATCTCATTTTTTATTCATTGCATTGGTTCTAGGTCATCTGCACCTAGGGTTTGTGATCTGAGCAATCCAAGAGCCTCTTGAGCCACTCCAAAGGCCACCAATCACTTCAAAAGGATCCATGTGTGTTCAAGTATCATATTACATCCTCTCAAAGTCAAGAATGCCAAAGAATCACAAGAACTGGGATTGGTATGGATGCAGAGCCATGTTTGACTGCACAGTTGACCTGAAATTAGGGTTTTGGTTTCAGAGGCCATAACTCCAAATTTTTTGGTCATTCTTGTTTCCATTGGTCTCTATATGGTATAGGGAGTATTCATATCAATTTTCATGAAGAAATTCCATGGGGAAGTCATCTGATCAAGAGTTGACTTTTCAGACAAGTCAGTGCAAAATCAGGGCATCTGAGGCCCCCAATGACCCAACCAAGGGGTGATCTTCATCATTTTGAGTGTATATGATCTTTATTTGATCATGGAAGAAGGTTGAAGTTCACAAAATTCAAGAATTACAAGTTTTTGCAAAGTTGACTTTTAGGGCATGGTTGACTTTTAGGAAATATGTCATTTTATGCCACTTTTCAAGCCTTACTTTTTGATCCAAATATGCTTCAAATGGAAAAACTTTGGTCATGAAAGTTGTAGATTAGATCTTTCCCTTTTCAAAAAGTACAAGAACATGATCTAATTCATCTTGGATCAAAAGTTATGGTGTGTTAAAGTTGGCAAAAATCACTAATTTTCAAGTTATGCACTAAAAGGAAAACTTGCAATTTCATGAACCAAGCATTCTAGTGACTTCAAAATGACTTCAAAGCTGCATTACATGATCACACATGACCCCAAAAACAGATTTGGCCCAAGGAATTTTGGATGGCTTGCCTTGATTTTCAAAGTTCCATAAAGCATTTTTCATAAGTATGCAAAAGGGGATTCTTGGCAAAAACCATTTGTTAGAAAGTTATGTGACCACTAGCTGATTTCTAAACATTGCCATGACTAAAAGAAGTGCCATGCCACAAAATTCAGCAAGCATTGTTTCATGTACTTAGCATAAACTCATGAGAAAACACAAGTTGTCAAGTTGCAAAAGCTAGCATAGCTTGTCATCCACATGTTGCAGTCAGCTACAAACAATCCAAGGGCCCTCCTCAACTCAAGCTGGAGCAAGACATGACTTGAACCTGCTGCTGCCATGACCCATACTCTCAAGGACACAAGCTTGACTTTTTTGCAAAAGGCTCCCATACTCTTGGCACAGTACACAGCCACCCTACTGACCTGCCTCACAGTTTATCCACACAAGTTGGAGATGTTATAGCAAAGCATTGAGCATTGAAGTTGGCCAGAACATAGCATACCACAAAACCTGCAAAAACTCTTCTCTCTTCGAATCTCATTTTCCAGCCATCAAACACCCCATTTCTCTTCACCAACAAGTAAAACACATTCAAAGGAGCAAGAATCCACCATTGGAATAGCTTAAAACCTCACAAATCCTGACTGTGCAATCTGCTACATCAGAACTCTTCCTCTCAAATCAGCCATCCCCAAGGACTTTGGAGCTTCTCTTTGAGTTCAAGGGAGTCAAAGAAGTTCATTTGCACACAAAGGAGGCCCTGGAAGCTCAGTATTGAAGCTTTCCAGCTCAGGTATGACCATGAACATTTTCTCCCAAAGCTTGCATTTTAAGTTATAAATCGATTGTTTATGCTTTGCTGGTCATGGGGATACTCTTAGAATCGAAAATAGATGAGAAATGAGTTTGTATTGCCGTTCTGAAATTTCACCCGTAAATTTTGTTGCTTTCGATTTGCTTGATTCTGGTGGTTTAAATGATGTTTGAGGGTGGATTCGTGACCTAGGTTGTTAGAGGATCATTTGGCTGTGTTTAATTTGTTGTTTAGAGGCCTGAATCATGAATTAGGGTTGTGTTGTCGCCGGAGAAGATGACCGGAGCTTCCCTCCGGTCACCTGAATGTTGTTATGCCCTAATCCCAGTCATTAATTCTATTTGAATCTCAGGCGTTAGATCATTTGACTTTGTTGACTTCCCGCTTGCTTGAATGGCCCAGATTCATTTGTTTAGCCCTAATCCCTTTTCATTAGTTTAATTAATCTTAATTAAATTAATTTAATCAGAACCAACCACAGCCCTTGGATTCGCGCGCCAGTCAACATTTTCAAACCCAGAGCAAATCCCAGCCCTCCATTCGTTTGACTTCTCATTTATTTAATTTTCTTTTCATTTATTTCATATTTGTTTTACATAATTTATTTAAAATAGCAAAATTGTTTTAAAAATTATGAAACTTTTTGTCAAGAGTTTCATTAATTTTTAAAACACAAAAATATTTTTAATTTTATTTTTAGCATTAAAAAAGTATTTTTAAATATTTAAAAGTTTATTTTTAATTGATTAATGAAAATTAATTTATTAAAAATACTTTTAGGTATTTAAAAATCACCAAAAAAATTCATGAAATGATCTAAGACATTTAGAAACATTGTCCAACCTTCAAACCAAATTTAATTTTTGATCTTGATGCATTTTAAGAATTTCTCATTGAATTAAAATCATTTTTATGCATTAATTTGATCCAAAGTTCCAAAAATCATTTCTGCCTATCCATGAGGAGTTGGACATTGATTCCTTTTGCATTGCATTGTGTTTAGCATGTAGTTTGTAAGATTAAATGGCCATGATTTGATCTTTCATTTTCAATTTGTTTAGTAATTTTCTTGTTTAGGAACCCTAAAACCCTAGCAAACTTGTAAAAACCATAACTTGAAATTGGTTAAGAGTTGAAACTTCTCCTTTGGGCATTGGTTTAGTATAGGATTAGGGGTCCTTTGAGTGGCATTTTCAATTTTTTTATCTTAGGGTTTGCTTCTGATTTTGGTTTTTGTTTGTGGTATTGTTCATAAACCCTAATTTGGGCTTCCATATGCATCCATCTTGCATTCTCTTGCATAACATGACTTTCCATGACATTCCATGCATCCATTTGATTCATTTGACATCATAAGACATATTGAAAGCATGTTTGATCATTGCATCATGTATTTGCTATGTTGTATGCCATGTGCACTTCATAACTTTTCATGTATGTCCATGCTTCCTAACTTGCTTCATTTGCATTCATGAACTTGTATGATCATTTCCATGTGCTGCCTCATGTTTGTAGCATTACATAGCATCATTAGCATCATGTAAATGCTTCTGGTTTTGTTTCTCATCATGTCATCTTATCCCATTTTGCATTGCATTGCATTTCTTTTCTAACATTTCAGGTGGTAAGTGAATTTGAGAAGTGAATTTGCCTTCACTTCTCATAACTTTTCTTTTCATCTCTTTTGCATCCATGCTGCATTTTTGTATGTGTTTGAGTTTGAGCTTGCTCATTCTTCTTCTTCCCACTTTCTTTCTTCAAGTGACTTGACTTCTTGAATGAAGCAAGTCACTTTGCTTCTCTTGATCCTTTCATCTGCTTCCTGGTGGTTCCTTTGAAGACTTCTCTTGAAAACCTCACAAACCTTAGGAACAACCAAGCATGACAATGATTAGGGTTTTGATTAGTCTCCCCTCTTAGTTTTACCTTTGTGTCTCTTTTGAGTCTTCTCTTCTCACCTCATAATCAAGGACCAAACCTTAAAGGTTTTAAGGCTTTGTGATTAAGCTTATGCCTGCATCCTTCTATTAGGATGGAGTGTATAACTTTAATCCTAAGTGTTAAACCCTTAATGTGTTTAAATCTCTTAATCAATTCACTTAATAATCATCAAGACATCAAGCTTGTAACTTGGGCCTTGCATTAGGGTTCTAATTCTTCCTTAATTGGTTAAGAAGGACTAACCCTAGTGTTAATGGAAAAGTCCCCCTCAAGTTGTCTTACAAATCATAAAAATCACTTCATCATCATACCATTAAATAAAATCCACTTAATCAAAGGCTTTGTTTTGTAATGAGTTTAATCCCTAATCATGGATTAAGTTGAGGAGCTTTCCTCAGCTTAAACATTCTCATCTATTATCCTTCTATTAGGATGGTGTAATGGGTCTGTTTAATCCTTGATTATGGCTTAACCTCATTACTCAACACTAAACAAAAACACCAAAAACATCTAAATAATCACAAGTAGTTTAATGATCTTAACTCTACATCAAAAGGTGATTAAGTGTGAGAATCTGACTTCACGCTTAAGGTATTCTCATTACCCCTAATCAGAGGGAAGATGTGATGAGTTTACTAAATCCATTGGTTTAGGCTTAAGCTCATTAACTTATGACAAACTTTCAAAAGCAATGAAAGACTGAAAACTCAAAAACAAACAATAATCGTCTCCTCCGGGATTCTTTTCTCATCTCATTCACTCACAACCGAGAACTTGCTTCTTCCGTCTAATGCAAGACAGTTTGCACCTGAGCCAGACAGGTCATACACTTGAGCATAGGCAAGTAAGCAGTTCACAAGTCAATTCATCTTTCAGTCTCTTTGGGTCGAACTACGGTGTTCTGACTTCCTCATTGCACGAGAGGATACGTAGGCATAACTTAACAGTTATCGAACAAAAGTCTTTGTATATTCCCCCTCTTTCCAACATCATTCTCTTAGCCTCATGATCATGAGCATACTCTTTCCTTACACTGACACTTCACTTATGCACTTCACTTCTCTCACACTGACACCTGTACATTCCTTTCCAGCTATTTTATACACAGATTGCACTGACACTACCCCTTTAAAACACAAATCTTTTAAGCGTGGATCCCGTCGAGTACGGCGGACAATCTGGGTGCTAATACCTTCCCAGGTTGTAACCAACCCCCTTTCTCAGTCTCTCTGGTTCGCAACCGTCTTATCCATGTCTTTCCTAGGCCTATGCAGCATTGCCTTTCCTCCGGGATAAAAATGCCTAGCTGGCGACTCTATTCATCTCCAGTGAGTTCACGGCTGTGTGTTCTCATTGTCCCTCTCGCTGACCGTTCGCGTCTGTACCTTTATCTGGGCCAGTCCCACTTTATCGGGAGCGACAGCTTGGCGACTCTGCTGGGGACCCTTATATTGTAACCAGGGCTTCTGGTTCTTTCTGTGGGTTCCTCCTAGCGCTTGTTTGATTTATGTTTATTGGGGGTGTTATGTGCTACTTGTGTTTGTATACTTGTTTTATTTTTACTGCTTTATGTACAGTTGCTTTACTGCTTTCTTTATTGCTTTTGTATATATCATACTGTCATGCTGCTGGCTGGATCTGTTGTTTGCTTTGGTGGGTGGGTGTTCCATTGAGAGTTAAGGTCCTATACCTGGGACCTGAGTGACACCTAGGCTAGAGTGAATCATATTCTTTCCCATTCCATCTCGGTCTGTTGCGGGAATATTGAAACACGGTTCAGATATGGGTTTCTTCTTGAGAACTCTGTGTTGCAGATTTCCTGCAATGCTAGGGCTATCTGGGAAGCCTGCTAAGTCTGGATGACCTTTTAGTATTGACCTTCAGAAACTGAGGTGAATTAGAGGAGGAACTTTTATGGTTATTGTAAACACTGTACCTCCGGGTTAGAAGTGTTTACACTTCTCATAACTGATCCAAGTCTGAGGATCCTTGTTTTAGAACACCACCTGTGAGGGGGTTGGGCTGTTTACAGGTTTGCAGGTACCTTGACCTCAGAATACCCTGTTACTTTGATTTGATTAAGAATACTCCATGTTGGGACAGTTCTTGTGATTCTAAAAACCCTGGACATGTGGTTCTTTATTTGAGCCCCCCACCTTGGTTACTGGACTTATGGACCTCCATCTGGTTGAATCCATACTGAAAATGGGTGCTGATGAAAATAACTGGAGAAGATAACTGATGCAGATAGTTGAAGAAGACAACTGAAGAAGATATCTGATGAAGATGGCTGAAGCAGAAGAACGGTCAAAACCAAACCAACGAAGATTTGGATACCCTGTAAAACAAATAGACAAAATGTTAAAATGATGCAGTATGTGTCGCTCCCGAAGATTTGCATCCCGGTTCAAGCGCGAACAGTCGGCGAAAAGAGAGAAATGAAGGTGAAATGAATAGAGACGCCAGCTAGGCATTTTTATCCCGAAGGAAAGGTGATGCTGCATAAACTTAGAAAAAAGATGGATAAGACGGTTGCGAACCAGAGAAACTGAGAAAGGGGGTTGGTTACAACCTGGGAAGGTGTTAGTGTTGGTGTAAGCCCTAGAGGCCAATACTTTTTGGTACTTGTATCGGATTATTCGTTTAATAATAAAAGGCATTTCTTTATTATGTTTGTCTTTCAGAATAATAAAGTCCCTAGAATAGTTAGTCTGTTTAATGAAATGTTAAGTGTGACTTAATCATGAGATCCCATTAAACATAAAGACATTATTCTTAAAATATCCGTAGTCAAGCTTTATTGCAAAGTGGGATAACATTAAAGCATTGAGACTATTATGAAGATAGACTGATGATCACATCTCATTGATCATGGATAAAGAGTTATCAAGTCTTGACATAGGTATAAATATTAGGAGTAATATTTATACCGGATTGACCCGCTATGAGAATACTACATAGTATGTTATGCAAAGTGTCATAAGTTATTCTCATGGTGATAATGGTGTATTACCACCCTTCGACCTGAAACCACTATGGACCCTAGATGTAGAGTCGGGTGCTTTATTGCTGATCAAACATTATCCGTAACTGGATGATCATAAAGACAGTTGATGGGCACTCCACGAAGCATGCTGAGGGACATGAGTGTCCTAGATGGAATTTGCCAATCCTGCATAACAGGAGAAATGTCTAAGGGCCCAATATTGAACTGGACAAGGATGACACAGTGTATGCCTTGTGTTCAATATAGACATAGGGGCAAAAGGGTAATTGTACAAACATATATTATCACGGAAAAGGTTTTGTCAGATCACATGACATTTTCGTGACTTGGGTAGCAGTGATGTGTTGCTAGATACCGCTCACTGTTTATTATGTTAAATATATAATTTAATATAATTACCAACGTTACGAAATCCTACAGGGTCACACACATAAGGACAGTTTGATGAGAGATAGAGAAATCAAAGGAACACCGTAAGGTACGGTGCACTTAAGTGAAAAATAGAAATTCGGATAATATAATAATAATTATTGTTATTTTATAATGGTTATAAAATAATAATAAAATAAATATATTTATTATAATAATATATAATATTATTATGGATCATGTGAATTGGGCTTTTAGCCCGCAGCCCACAAGAGAGTCTATAAAAGGAACCCTTGTGATGAAGCTTTTACTTGATGCAATTTCGTTTTTGATTCTCACTCAAATAATTCCGTTCGTAAGCAGCTAGCACTGTGACCGGAAGCTGTTCGTGTGGACTGAGTAGAGGCGTTGCACTTCATCAACGCTTGTGATCGCTGCATCAAAGATCTGAATCGCCACAAAGAGGTAACGATTCTATCACTGACCATGCTCATTCGTAAGGATCACTAAAGGAAAATTTTTTGTTTTCCGCTGCGTTTAGATCGCAATTTTCCTTCAGTTAGCACCCAGATTGTCCGTCGTAATCGACGGGATCCACGCTTACAAGATTGTGTTTAAAGGGGTAGGTGTATGTGCTATCTGTGTGAAAAAAGCTGGAAAATAAATATACAAGTGTCAGTGTAAAAGGGTGAATGCTCAGGAATTGAGGCTTAAAGAGAATGCTGAAAGAGGGGGAAGACACAGAGACTTTTGTTCTATAATAGTTAAGTTATGCCTACGTATCCTCTCGTGCAATGAGGAAGTCAGAACACCGTAGTTCGACTCAAAGAGACTGAAAGATAAATTGACTGTGAACTGCTTACTTGTCTATGCTCAAGTGTATGACTCGTCTGGCTCGAGTGCTAACTGTCTTGCATTAGACGGAAGAAGCAAGTTCTAGTTTGTGAATGAGTGTGATGAGAAAAGAATCCCGGAGGAGACGATTATTGTTTGTTTTTGTGTTTTCAGTCTTTTATTGTTTTTGGTGTTTTTCATAAGTTAATGAGCTTATGCCTAAATCAAGGGCTTGTAAACTCATTTTATCCTCCCTGATTAGGGATAATGAGCCCACTTAAGTATGAGATAAGTATCTCAACTTAATTGCCATGATGATGTAGGATTAAGATCATTAACCTACTTGTGATTAATTAGATGTTTTTGTGTTTAGTGTTAAGTAATGAGTTTAATCTCTAATCACAGATTAGTGAACTCATTACACCATCCTAATAGAAGGATAATATATGAGAACACCTAAGCTGAGGAAGATACCTCAACTTAATCCATTGTTAGGGATTAAATTCATTAGATGACAAAGCCTTTATTAAGTGGATTTTAATTAAGGGATGAGATTAAGAAATGAGTTTTATGATTTGTAAGACAACTTGAGGGGGACTTGTCCATTAAACACTAGGGTTAGTCCCTCTTAACCATAAGGAAGAGTTAGAACCCTAATGTAAGGCCCAAGTTACAAGCTTATGTCTTGATGGTTATTAAGTGTTTTTATTAAGAGATGTAAGCAAATTAAAGGTTTAACACTTAGGATTAAAGTTTTACACTCCATCCTAATAGAAGGATACATGCATAACCCTAATTCCAAAGTCCTAAAACTTTAAGAGTTTAGTCTCTGATTATGAAGATGAGAAGAGAGACTCAAGGAGACTCAAAGGTAAAAAGCTAGGGGGGACTAATCACAACCCTAATTATTATCATGCTTGGATGTCCTATGGTTTGTGAGGCTCAAGAGAAGTCTTCAAGATAGCCACCAAGGAAGAAGCAGATGAAAAGAGAAGAAAGGAGGATTAGGTTACTTACTTCATTTAAGAAGATAAGTAAACCTAAGAGAAAGAAAAGAAAGGAAGAGGCACAATGAATGAAATTCACTTCAAACACAAGTATAATGTACAAAAATAAGAGAGAAAGAGAAGTTAGATGTGGATGCATATCCACACCTTAAACAACTTACCATAAGCCCCTGAAATGTTAGTTGAACACTTAAAGGAAGAAAAGAAATGCAAATGCAACAAACAAAGGGGCTATGATCAAAGTCAGAAGTGCATATGCAAGGCAAATGAGTTATGAGATGATGCAAAGTCACACATGATGCATATGTATGATCATACAAGAGATGGATGCAAATGAAGGCAAGTTAGAAACTTGAAAACACATGTATGTTCATGAAATTATATGAATGCAAAGCATACCAAATGGATGAATAAATGATCAAGCTATGTTCTAACATGTCCTAGGGTGTCTAAGGTGACATACAAATGCTTGAGATGTCATGGCAAGTTCATGTATTGATGCTTATGTAAAGATGAATGCAAGTAGACATGAGAGAATTAGGGTTTTATGAATGTATGAGATGCACATGACCAAAACAGAAGCAATGCACAAGATAAAAAAATTAAAAATGCACTCAAAGGAACCCTAAACCTATACTAGGTTACCATCCAAAGGGGGAGGTCAGAAGCTAAACCTAGGAGGAGTCATGAATTTTCTAAGTTTGCTAGGTTTTTTGGGTGATCCTCAATGTAAAATGCCAAATAATTTGAAAATTCAAGATAAAAATGAAACAAAAATGTTTTTAGATGCTAGAGGGCATGTACAAAGCAAGGCAAAAAGAATCATTCACAAACTCAACTTGGTTCTAGGGTTATGAACGTTTGAAGTTAGGGTTAGAAAATGAACATTTTTAAGAACCCTAATTCATTGAAAAATCTCAAAGTATGATCAAAACCAAAAAGAAATTTGTAAGGTGAGTTTGTAAATGTTCTAAATGTCTAAGGACGCTCTCTGATTTTTTTGATGATTTTTAAATACCTAAATGTATTTATAATTAATTAAAATGAATTAATTAATTAACTAAAACATTTAGATGATTTAAAAATACTTTTTTAATGCAAAAAATAAAATAAAAATCTTTTTTGGGTTAAGAAAAATATTTGAAGTGAAAATCCAAAAAATGGCATTTTTAAAATTGTTTTTGCTATTTTTAATAGATAAAGAAAAGAAAAAGAAATAAAATGTAAATAATAATTAAAAGAAAATAAAAGTAATCTAAAGGAGTGGTCCAGATGCACTGAGGGAAGATCCACAAGCCAGGATAGAAAGTCAAGCTGACTCAGGGTATTTAGATCATGAGGCTGAGGTTCAAACTTAAATCTAGCGCGTGATCAAACAGTTGGGATTCAAACTCAGCTAATTCAATTTAATTAAATTAATTAATCAAGTTTAGGGTTAATTGGGCGCATCTGGACCCTCCAAACATGCGCGCGAACTCGCATCCAAAGGCTGAGATTCAAACTTCCCTTAATCACACAATTAGGGATAAAAACATTCAGATGACCGGAACAATGGTTCCGGTCATCTTCTCCGGCGAGCTAAAACGTTATCTCTCTCCCTAAGCCTCTAAAACTCAATCTCTCTGCCCAAAATCAACCCCCAAACATCATACAACAAGAATCATCCAACAAAACACATTTATAACACGTGAAAAGAGAGAATCAAATCAAAACAGTTCTAGGTCAAAAAATTTCAGAGCAAGCATACATACTCATTTCTCAATCATTTTCAAAACTAAACACATCAGCATGATCAGTGAAGCACAAAGAATCATTTAGGAACTTAAAAATGCATTTCTGGAAAAAAAGTTCTTGAGGTTACCTGAGTTGAAGCTTTGCAGTTAGCTACTTTCTGACCCCTCCTTTAGTCCAAAACAACTCCCTTGAGTCCCTTGATGCTGTTGGGAAGCTTAGAGCAAGTTTGTATGGACTGTTTTGAAAGTTTCAGTTCAGAGCATGTAAAAATCGTGTTTTTGTTTGAGAGTGTTTCAGGCTTATGTAAGGGGTGGGAAATGATCCTGGGGTTATGTGGAGATGATTGGTGAAAGAATTTTGGATTTTGGTTGGCTGAGTTGAGAGATTCGAAGAGATGAAGTTTTGAGGGGATTTTGTGTAATCTGAGCTATGGAGAGTTTCAGGCTTGTGTGTTATGATCTTTGTGTTCCTTAGGGTTAGTATAAGCAAGTGTGATTGGTCAGAGGAGTTGGTATGGCTCAGTTTGATTGGTATGGTGTAAAATGAAAAAAAGTCAACATTGGTTGTACCTCAAGCATGGGCACGAGTCAGAGTTGTATTTGGGCATGTCTGGCCTCACCTGAGTTCATGGAGAGCCCTTGGATTGAAAGATTGCAGCTGGAACACTTGATGCTAGGGTTTACAAGGTTTTTGCATATTTTCCCTCTTTGATGTTTCTTGTGCTTCAAGGCATGAAATGACCTAATTCTTGGGCCAATTCTGAGTCTTTGATGTTGTTTGATCATGTTATGGCATATTTGTACACATTTGAAGTCATTAGAATGTTGGAACATGCCATTTTGCAAAATCCCTCTTTGACATGAAACTTGAAATTTTAGGATTTTTTGCCAACTTTGAAAGGCCATATCTTGAGTTCTAGGATGAATCAAGACATGTTCTTGTACTTTTTGAAAAGGGAAAGACCTAATCTACAACTTTCATGACCAATAATTTTTCATTTGAAGCATTTTTGGTTGAGAAAGAGGAGGTTGAAAAACTTTCCCAAAATTGAAAGTTTCCATTACAAGTCATTTCCATTTTTGGCAAATTTGAAAATGGCTCAAAATTCTTCAATCTTGTGAACTTCTAACCACTTATAAGATCAAATAAAGATCATTGAACTTCAATTTGATGAAAATACCCCTTTGATTCCATTGTTGGGGGCCTCAGATGCCCTTTTTTTGACTTAACTTGCTCAAGAAGTTACCCAGTGAACAAATGACTTCCACAATGAGTTTCTTCATAAAACTCGGCACACATGATCCTTATGACATATTAAGAACATTATAAACAAGAATGGCCCAAAAATTTGGAGTTAAGGCCTCTGAAACCAAAACCCTAATATTGGTCATCTATGCAGTGAAAACCCAAGCTCTGCTTCCATGCCTTGCCAGTTCTTGTGATTTCTTGACTTCCATGAACTTTGAGGGACATAATATGATGGTAGAACAATAATGGACCCTCTTGGAATGCTTTAATACCTTTGGGATGGCTCAGATGGATCCTTGGATTGCTCAGATCACAAACCCTAGATGTAGATGAACTTGAACTATGCAGATGAAACAAATATGCAATGTGAGATAGTATGCCTATGTAAATGCAAATATGAAAGATCACAAGCCATGGTGTGATATTAGTGAGGGCGAATTTGGGGTGTTTACAGCTGCCCCTATTCAAACATGAGTTAGCTGTGCAGGATGTAAGCGCCTGGCTTAACAGACAAACAAGATAACTTGTGGTTGAATACCAAAGACAGTCCAAAATTTGCACTCGCTGAATTGAAGAAGAAAAGGGATATAGATTGTAAAAGGTAGGATAGTATGAATATAAAATGCAGGCAATGAAGGACGAACATCGAGCAGAGGACGACTGCTGGGGATAAAGCGGTAAATAAAGCAATGACGGGGACGGCCGACAAACTGGGTAAATAAAGAGACCATGACGGGGACGGCCATCAGGTTAGGAGATAAGATTCTCTGGGGATTAAAGTAAAGGCAATGATGGGGACGGCCATCAAGTTTTAAAAGTAACGTAAACAACGATGGGGACGGCCATCGGTTTAAAGAATAAATGAAATAATGATGAGGGACGGTCATCAAAGGTGAAGGACGATCACCTAGCAGGGGACGACTGCTCTTTATCACGACATAGGCCGAATGTCGGATTGAAAAGGTGGACGATGGGGACGGCCATCGGATAAGCATGATGAAGGACGATCATCAAGAGGTGAAGGACGATCAACTAGCAGGGTACGGCTGCTTTCGGGGTTTATCGCGACATAGAACGGATGTCGGATAACAAGATCAACGATGGGGACGGCCACCGGATGAAATGATGAGGGACGGTCATCAAAAGGTGAAGGACGATCACCCGGCAGAGGACGGCTGCTCTTTATCACGACATAGGACAAATGTCGGATAGAAAAAGGTTCCACTAATGGGGACTCCATTGGGGAAGGGATGAGGGACGGTCATCCAAAGGTCAAGGACGATCACCTGGCAGGGGACGGCTGCCGAAAGTATCATGACATAGGACGAATGTCGGATAGAAGAAAATTGTTCTCGTTGACGACTTACTGGGGAACGATAAACACGGACGAGTGCTTACGCTCAAGAATAATAAGGTATAGGTGTTTGACGCTGTGTATAGATCAAAGATGCGGACGAGCATCCTTACGACCATTGTCGCTCCCGAAGATTTGCATCCCGGTACAGGCGCGAACGGTCGGCGAAAAGAGAAAATGAAGGTGAAGATGAATAGAGATGCCAGCTAGGCATTTTTATCCTGAAGGGGAATATGGATAAGACGGTCGCGAACCAGAGAAACTGAGAAAGGGGGTTGGTTACAACCTGGGAAGGTATTAGCACCCAGATTGCCCGTCGTACTCGACGGGATCCACGCTTAAAAGATTGTGTTTAAAGGGGGTAAGTGTATGTTCTATCTGTGTGCAAAAGCTGGAAATGGATGTACATGTGTCAGTGCAAAAAGTATGAATTGCTCAGGAATTGAGGCTTAGAAAGAATGCTGAAAGAGGGGGATGACACATAGACTTTTGTTCGATAATAGTTAAGTTATGCCTACGTATCCTCTCGTGCAATGAGGAAGTCAGAACACCGTAGTTCGACTCAAAGAGACTGGAAAATGAATTGACAGTGAACTACTTACTTGTCTATGCTCAAGTGTATGACTCGTCTGGCTTGAGTGTTAATTGTCTTGCATTCGACGGAAGAAGCAAGTTCTCGCTTGTGAGTGAGTATGATGAGAAAAGAATCCCGGAGGAGACGATTATTGTTTGTTTTTATGTTTTCAGTTTTGTTATTGTTTTTGGTGTTTTTCATAAGTTAATGAGCTTAAGCCTAAATCAAGTGTTTGTAAGCTCATTATATCCTCATTGATTAGGGATAATGAACCTACTTAAGTATGAGATAAGCATCTCAACTTAATCACCATGATGATGTAGGATTAAGAACATTAACCTACTTGTGATTATTTATATGTTTTTGGTTTTTTGTGTTTAGTGTTAAGTAATTAGTTTAATCTCTAATCACAGATTAGTGAACTCATTACACCATCCTAATAGAAGGATAATAGATGAGAACACTTAAGCTAAGGAAGATACCTCAACTTAATCCATGGTTAGGGACTAAATTCATTATATAACAAGCCTTTATTAAGTGGATTTTAATTAAGGGATGAGATTAAGAAGTGAATTTTTTGGTTTGTAAGACAACTTGAGGGGGACTTGTCCATTAAACACTAGGGTTAGTCCTTCATAACCATAAAGGAAGAATTAGAACCCTAATGTAAGGCCCAAGTTACAAGATGAAGTCTTAGTGATTATTAAGATGAATTGATTAAGAGGTTTAAACAAATTAAAGGTTTAACACTTAGGATTAAAGTTATACACTCCATCCTAAGAGAATGATGCAGGCATAACCCTAATTCCAAAGTCCTAAAACTTTAAGAGTTTAGTCTCTTATTATGAAGATGAGAAGAGAGAAACAAAGAAGACTCAAAGAGAAAAAGACTAAAGGGAAACTAATAAGTCCTAGAAAGTTATCATGCTTGGAAGTCCTAGGGTTTATAAGGCTTAAGAGAAGAAGTCTTCAAGGAAGCCACCAAGGAGAAGCAAGATAGGACAGAGATGAGATGAGAAGAGAAAGAAAGGAAGAAAAACACAATTGAGCAAGCTAACTCAAGGACAAGTAAAAATGCAGCAAGGATGTAATATGAAGGTATGAGAAGAGGTGGGAGGTGAAGGCAAATCCACCTCCCAAACAACTTACCATTAACCTGAAACGTTAGCACAAGATGCATAAGGAAAGAAATGAGATGAAACAATGCATATGCAAGGGCAAAGACCAAGACCAGAAGCATACCCATGATGTAAATGATGCTACGATATGATGCAAAGACATACAAGATGCATATGTTTGATCATACAAGAGAATGAATGCAAATGAAGCATGTAGGAAGCATGTAAACACATGGATGTTTATGAAATGAAATGGATGCAAAGCATAGCAAATGTATGGATAAATGATCAAGCAATGTTTAATCAATGTCTTAAGATGTCTAAGATAGCATACAAATGCTTAGAATGGCATGGCAAGTTCATATGTTCATGCAATGCAATGTAAGATGAAAGTAAAGATGCAAAATTAGGGTTACATGGAAGGATGAGATGCAAATGGTCACACCATAAGCATATGACATGATAAAAAATTGCAAATGAGCTCAAACAAACCCTAATCCCATATGATATCACACCCCAAATGAGAAGGTCTAACTCTTAACCTATTGAAAGTTATGATTTTTATAAATTTGCTAGGATTTTTGGGTGACCTTCAATGTAAAATGCCAAACAATTTGGAAATGCAAGATAAAAATGAAACAAAAATGTGTTTAGATGCTAGAAGACATGCAAAGGACAATGCGAAAAGAACCAATCACAAACTCAACTTGGTTTAAAAGTTATGAATTTTTGAAGTTAGGGTTAGAAAATAGGTCATTTTAGGAACCCTAATTCAATGAAAAATCTCAAAGTGTGATCAAAACCAAAAATAAATTTGTATGGTGAGTTTGTAAATGCTTCTAAATGTCTAAGAATGCTCTCTGATTTTTTTGGTGATTTTTAAATACCTAAATCTATTTTTAATTAATTAAAATTAATTAATTAATTAAATAAAACATTTAAATGATTTAAAAATACTTTTTAATGCAAAAAAATAAAAATAAAAATATTTTTGGTTTTTGAAAATTAATAAAAGTCATGATAGAAATTTTTCAGATTTTTTAAACCATTTTTGCTATTTTTAATAAATTCTACAAAAGAAATAGAAAGAAAATAAAATAAAATGAATAAAAATGAAAAGTAAACGCATCCAATGGCTGAGATTCAAACAAAAATGGTGGGAATTGGCTGGCGCGTGATTGAGTGGCTGGGATTCAATATGGGCTAAACTGAATTAATTAAGTTAATTAAAAGAAATTAGGGTTAATGGACGAATCTGAACCATTCATTTGCGCGCTAACCCTAAGATCTAAAGGCCCACATTCAAACTTCACTAATTACAAGATTAAACCCTAATCACAATCAGATGACCGGAACAGTGTTCCGGTCATCTTCTCCGGCAAACCAAAACCTCAACTCTCTCCCTAGGTCTCTAAAACTCAATCTCTCTGCCCAGAATCAAACCCCAAACATCATACAACAAGAATCATCCATCAAAACAAATTTATTTCACGTATTAAAGCTGAATCGAAGCAAATTAGTTTTAGGTCAAAAAATTTCAGAGAGCTCAAACATGCTTAATACTCAATCATTTTCAAAACTAAACACATCATGATCATCAGCACATCATGAAGATTCATCTAAGAACTTAAAAATGCATTTCTGGAAAAAATGTTCTTGAGGTTACCTGAGTTGAAGCTTTCGAAACTGGAACTTTCTGGGCCCTTCTTTGGTGCTAAACCACTCCCCTTGATCCCCTTATGCTTCTGGAATGCTTGAAAGGAGTTTATGTAGACTGCTTTGAAGGTTTCAGTTCAGAGCATGTCAAAATCGTGTTTTTGTTTGAGGTGGTTTTAGGCTAATGTGAGGGGTGGGAAATGATCCTGGGGTTATGTGGAGATGATTGGTGAAAGAATTTTGAAGTTTTGATGGCTGAGTTGGGAGATTCGAAGAGATGAATTTTTGAGAGGATTTTGTGTAATCTGAGCTTGGGTGAGTTTCAGGCCAATGTGTTATGTGAAATTTGTTCCATATTATTAGCATATGCAGTTGTGATTGGTCAGAGGAGTTGGTGTGGCATAGTGTGATTGGTATGGGTGATTTTGCAAAAAAGTCAAGAATGTGTACTTGAGGTATGGGCATGGTGCATGCCTGAGTTTTTGGGGTGTCTGGCCTCAGCATGGATCAAGGAAGGCCATAGGATTGAAACATTGCAGCTGGATCACTTGATACTAGGGTTTCTATGTGTTTTGCAAATATTCCCTCTTTGGTGTATCTTGTGATTCAAGGCATGAAATGATCAAATTCTTGGGCCAATTCTGAGTTTTTGAAGTTGTTTTATCATGTCATGAAGTATTTGTACACATTTGAAGTCATTAGAAGCCTTGGCAAGTGGTTTTGCAAAAATCCCTCTTTGGTGCATTCTTGAAAATTATAGGATTTTTGCCAACTTTGAAGGATCATAACTTGAGTTCCATAATGAATCAGAACATGTTCTTGTACTTTTTGAAAAGGGAAAGAGGAGGTTGAAAAACTTTCCCAAAATGGAATGTTTCCATTACAAGTCATTTCCATTTTTGGCAACTTTTCAAATGGCTCAAAACTCTTCAATCTTGTGAACTTCCAACCTCTTCCAAGATCAAATAAAGATAATAGAACTTCAATTTGATGAAAATACCCCTTTGGTTCCATTGTTGGGGGCCTCAGATGCCCTGATTTTGACTTAACTTGCTCAAGAAGTTACCCAGTGAACAGATGACTTCCACAATGAATTTCTTCATCAAACTTGGTACACATGATCCTTATAACATATTAAGAACATTAGAAACAAGAATGGCCCAAAATTTGGAGTTGAGGCCTCTGAAACCAAAACCCTAATTTTGGTCATCTGTGCAGTGAAAAGCCCTAGCTCTGCTTCCATGCTTTTTCCAGTTCTTATGATTTCTTGACTTACTTGAACTTTGAGAGGCACAATATGATGATAGAACACACATGGACCCTCTTGGAACACTTTGAGGCCTTTGGGATGGCTCAGATGGAATCTTTGGATTGCTCAGATCACAAACCCTAGATGCAGATGAACTTGAACTATGGAGATGAAACAAATATGCAATGTGAGATAGTATGCCTATGCAAATGCAAAAATGAAAGATCACAAGCCATGGTGTGATATGTGTGAGGGCAAATTTGGGGTGTTTACAGCTGCCCCTATTCAAACATGAGTTAGCTGTGCAGGATGTAAGTGTCTGGCTTAACAGACAAACAAGATAACTTGTGGTTGAATACCAAAGATAGTCCAAAATTTGTACTCGCTGAATTGAAGAAGAAAAGGGATATAAATTATAAAAGATAGTATAGTATGATTATCAAATGAAAACAATTGAGGACGACCATCGAGCAGAGGACGGCTGCTGGGGATAAAGCGGTAAGTAAAGCAATGACGGGGACGGACGACAAGCTGGGGAGATAAAGAGACCACGACAGGGACGGCCATCGGGTAAAGAAAAAAAATTCTCTGGGGATTAAAGTAAAGGCAAAGATGGGGACGACCATCAGGTTTGCAAAGAAAAGTTAACAATGATGGGGACGACCATCGATTCAAAGAATAAATGAAATAATGATGAGGGACGGTCATCAAAAGGTGAAGGACGATCACCTAGCAGGGGACGATTGCTCTTTACCACGACATATGACGAATGTCGGATAGAAAAGGTCGACGATGGAGACGACCATCGGATACGCATGATGATGGACGATCACCTAGCAGGGTACGGCTTCTCTCGGGGTTTATCACGACATAGGATGAATGTTGAATAACAAGATCAACGATGGGGACGACCATCGGATAAAACGATGAGGGATGATCATCAAAAGGTGAAGGACGATCACCTAGCAGGGGACGGCTGCTCTTTACCACGACATAGGACGAATGTCGGATAGAAAAGGTCGACAATAGGGACGACCATCAGATAAGAATGATGAAGGACGATCATCAAGAGGTGAAGGACGATTACCTAGCAGGGTACGGCTACTCTTTACCACGACATAGGACGAATGTCGGATAGAAAAGAGGTTCCACTAATGGGGACTCCATTGGGGAAGGGGATGAGGGACGGTCATCCAAAGGTAAAGGACGATCACCTGGCAGAGGACGGCTGCCGAAAGTATCATGACATAGGACGAATGTCGGATAGAAGAAAGTTGTTTTGTTGGTGACCTGCTGGGGAACGGTAAACACGGACGAGTGTTCACGCTCAAGAAATAAAAGGTATAAGTGTTTGACGTTGGGTATAGATTAAAGATGCGTACGAGCATCCTTAGGACCATGATACAGACAAGTATCGGTAGAAACAAATGTTGGCGCGTGTTCAAAGATGATGATACGGACGAGTATCAACTGGTTAACAAAGAACACGGACGAGTGTCAGATCTGTTAGGAGTGATATATAAACAAGATACGGACGAGTATCGAGGACTTCCGTATAAGTATGAGTGTTGGTTTGTTGGTGAAGTATGAGCAAGACACAGACGAGTGTATAAGTTATGAATAAATACTTGTATGTGGAAGTGTAAAAAGGTGTTCTGGCGACCTGTGGGGATAGGATGACACGGACGGGTGTCGAAAAGGGTGTGTTATAAATAAACATTTGGTTTGCAACAAGTGTTTTGGCAATCATGATGGGGTATATGACACAGACGAGTGTCAAAAGAGCATGTATAGGTATATGTATTTGAAAATGCAAAGGGGACGCCTTGGCTTATATCTGCGGGGAATAATACGACACGGACGAGTGTCGAAAAGAGTGTATACGAACAGGCATTTGCATTAGAGAGTGCAAAGGGGACGCTTTGGATTTTATTTGCAAGGGATGTGGGTTTTTATATTCGTTGTTGATGAACATACTGATGGTAATTGCAGGTGACCGGCTTGAACCTGGCTTGTGATCATGCAAATGTTTGATTTTTTCCGTAATGCTCCGTATTAGACGGAATGCTACGCTTATTTTGTGGATATGATGCATATGCTATGATTATGCAAAAGAGAAAACCGATCCGGGATTCGAATCCTGCTGAAGACAAGATCTTTGGCTGATATGCTCGTAGGGATGTCCTAGCTGGGGGAGATCATTGGTAGATCTGTTAGGAGATATAGTCCTTCTTGGAAAAAATAGATCGTTGGTAGATCCATCCGTAAGGGGAACTCAGCTGGGTAGAAGGAAACTTTCGTCACTTTGTTGTGTAAGAGTTTCAGGCATTGCTCTTCTGGGGAGAAGCTGGAAACTCTGTGGGGAGGTTGGCTAGGGGTGCTCCTGTTGAGTAGACTTTGACAAACTCCGTTAGGGAAAAGCATTTCAGATATTGCTCTTTTGGGAAGTAACCTGCTTGGGGATGCAATGTTTGGCGTGCCTCATGATGTGTATTGAATACCCGCAACCTGTTAAGACAAAGGAAACACACAAACATCCCGAGCTATCCCTTACCGGGTTCCGTCATAGGAGTTAGATATTCCTGAAAGTAAATATATTTCCCGCAAGCATTTTATTAAAAATGGCTCATTTGTTTTATGCAAGTATTATATCATAAATATTGGACATTTTGCAAACAAAAATGTACAAAAAGAGATGTGACTGAAAATTTTGATTTTATTAATCTGGGTGCCGTGAATTGGCAAATACAGTCAAAGAAAAAAATCCCCTGGAATGAGGAGATTGCTATAAATTGAGAAAATTAAAAGTGTTGGCAATGTTGACGACGCTCCGGTGAGCTTCCTTTGCTATGACCTGTATGACCTTGACGTTCTTCTCATCTTTCTTTTTGAAGAAGGTTGATTCTGACTGATGCTTTGTCCTTTTGAAGCTTTCCATGTTGTGAGTGATACAGATGAATTCAGAATGCAATTGTTCGCTTATTCCCTGATTTTGCACGGATCGCCCTTTCGGGTTTTCAATCCACCTGGATACCCAATTTTGCCTGAGTTGTCCAATGCAGCTTTTCAACTCAGCAGGTGTACTTTTTTTCTTTAATTCTTCCCTTATTTTTGCCTGAGTCTTTTATTCTATTTTTGACTCGCCGGGATGCCCTATTTTTGCCTGGACTTACATTCTGTTTTTATGTCTAGCGGGTCATTTTATGCGAAGTATTTTTTAACTGCATATGAATTCACAGGGGACAAGAAATCTTCACCATCCATAGTTGTGAGCATCAGTGCTCCACCAGAGAAGACCTTCTTTACTATGAATGGACCATCGTATTTTGGAGTCCACTTGTCCCTGTGGTCTGTTTAAGGAGGGAGAAGTCTTTTCAGCACAAGATCTCCTACTTGGTATTCCCGAAGCCTGACTTTCTGATCGAAGGTTTTCTTCATCCTTTTCTAATATAACTGCCCATGACAGATAACAATTAATCTCTTTTCTTCGATCAGATTCAGTTGATTGTACCGAGACCGAACCCATTATGCTTTGTCCAGCTTCACATCAATCATTACCCGTAAGGAGGGTAGCTCAACTTCAATAGGTAGGACATCTTCCATACCATACACGAGTTGATAAGGTATTGCCCCGGTAGACGTTCTGATTGAGGTTCGATACCCATGCAAGGAAAATGGTAGCATCTCATGCTAGTCTTTGTAAGTAACCACCATATTTTGCACAATCTTCTTGATGTTTTTGTTAGCTGCCTCAAAAGCGCCATTCATCTTTGGCCTGTAAGGAGAAGAGTTGTGAAGTTGGATTTTGAAGTCCCGACAAAGTTCTGCCATCATTTTGTAGTTCAAATTGGAACCATTATCAGTAATGATTCGCTCAGGAACTCCATATAGACAGATGATGTCTCTTTTCAGAAATCTGGCTACCACTTGTCTGGTGACGTTTGCATACGAAGCTGCTTCGACCCATTTAGTGAAGTAATCAATGGCTACCAGGATGAATCTGTGGCCATTTGAAGAAGTCGGCTCAATCTTTCCAATCATGTCAATGCCTGTAACACCCCAAAATTTGCCCTTATATTTATAACCATCTAATTGGCTTACACTTCATATTCATCGGCATTCTCCCATTTAGTCATAACATTGAATCATGCAGTGCATTGACTTCTAAGTCAGGGGATCAACGCCATAGGAAATTAGGGTTTCATATCCTATCATTATCTATCAAGTGGATTCAAAGTTCTAGTTATATGGCTATTAACAACATCAGTTTCTTATGCACTTGCTACTCGATTAGGGTTTATTCTCTTGTTAAGTTGATCCTTAAGGAACCTTCGTAAAGTTCGTCCATCGGCGCATCAGGCTTATTATCAAGTTGGATTAGGATTCTATTCATGATGGAGTTTGAGCATTCCACCAACTGAGACCCTTTATCTTAAAAGCGTGATTTGGATTTATTCAATGGAGATGTTCATTCAGGTGTATTATTCAGCGAAGATGTTCATTTATGCGTATTATTTTCAAGTGAAGCAAGGATATGATTCGAGCTATTGGTGTTAGGGATTTCATCATGGCATAAAAGTTTTGGTCCAAGAATTTGGTTTAAACTGAGGATGGAAAAGTGAACAATTATGGTATATTCAGGAGACGCCATTCGAATTCGAATACAATTCATCTCTACCTTCATGTCTTAAATAAAAGAAAACCATTACCTTTTTATCCAATGTCCAAAATATGTTAATTAATTTAAGAACCATCTAATTCGAGTATTCATTTCATTCGATTCATTCAACATTTGTTTCACATCTCAAGTCACTACCCAAGAATCGTGTTTGAACTTGTTGGTTTACCTAATTATCAAATTATTCATTTGTCCATATATCCATCCATATTTTAAAATCTTGTCTATCCATTATTCTAAGGCCCAAATGTCATCGTAGTCATTAAAGCCCATCCAACTTTCAAACTCATTCATGGCTAGACTTTCTCTTTTTATTAATTATATTTCTATACTAATCTTTTTTTTCTTACACCAATAAAATCGAAGTAATGAGAAGTTATTTCCTTATTTTGGTCCACATAGCATTTTAGTGACAGGAAAAGGAAATATATAAATACAAAAATTCAAATTCATGTGGGAAAGGAGAAAAAAACTACTAAAAACAATTAAAATTCATTATCCCAATTATCCAAGTCCAAAAATCCATTTTTTTTTATACTATCATTATTAATCATATTGTCAATCCTTGTTTTGGCTTTTTGTCTAGAACCTAACTTTCAAACCATTTTCTACAAACTTTTACCCATTCTCAAGTTTTAATCACCTCATAAATCAGTTTCAAAATTCTATTCTCATGTACACATTCGCATGGTAAACACTTCAGGTGTTTATATTTTAATCAATTCATTAAAACTATTAATGCAATGTCACAATCAGTTAATTAAGCAATTTGCAAAAGTAATAAGTAATATACATATAATAATCCATTTCCTATCTAAACTGAAAAATTACATGAGAGGAAGATGCTTGAAGTTTTAATTACAGCAAAATCTCCCAAATATTTTTCTAACTATCTCTAACAAACTATAACAAAGCTCTAACTGAAAAAACAAACTGTTAACCGAATATTTCTGGAAGATTCAGCTTGACTTATATATCCTAATTCATCTCCAGAAAGGGGGCTTCTTCTTTTTCTCATTCACTTCACCTCATCATTTTTTCTTCTTCTTTTTCTTCTGACTTTTCCTTCACCAACCACTTCAAGAACACCTTCAATGGGTTCTCATCATTCAATATCCTCATTGTAAGACCTGCAAAAAAAAAAAAATCAGTATTCACCAATCAATACAGAATTCGCGGATGTGATCCAACAGGTCAGTAAGAAGCAAATTCAATTCGCTCAAAGAATTGAAGCAAGAACACAAAATATTCAAACAACAATTCAGAAGCAAAAGGGAAAGACGATTTACAGGACTAAGAAAGGGGAGGAAAAATGATCGACGCCATTACCTTGAAGCACTGTGTCATCAATCTTCAGTCATCCTAACCGAGTCCTTACAATCCGCACATCAACATTTCAATCTTCAAGCATCTCTCATTCATCCCTCACCTCCAAATCACTTAAATATTGAAGCTGCATACTTCTGTGAATGGAGGAAGCCAGAAATCTATTAGGACCAGCTCCCCTGATTCATTGCGAACCTCACTCGCAGCTAAGTCAGGCAGTCCGCAGCTTCTGCAACCATTAGAAAATCTTTCAACGTTCTTCAATATCCCTGCAAGAACCTTCTCTCATCTTAATCAATCATCAAAAATGGCACAGTAAGGAAAAAATGAAAATGTATAGGATGTGAAATTCGAGTTTAACAAACTCATAACAGATTTTACCTTGGAAAGTTTCCGAGTAACTCTGAAACGCTCAAAAGTCAGGGAGAAAGGACCTCCATTATTCTTCACATCTTCAGGAGTTTCACGGCAGTTCGAAAGCGGTATCACTCCCCAACCGTCTGGATCGTCATCAACAAACTCAACTGCGAGCTTCAAAAATCAGCATTACCCTCATCGATCGGCTTAGTTTCATCAGCATCGACCTGCAAGCAAACAGAGTTATTGACAGAGAATTCACAAAGAAACGCAAAAAACAGTAACGTAGTTCCATACTCGTCAAAACGTCTTCGTTCCACAGGTACGCCAACTCGACTTGAAACTTGCAAATATGGGCTACTACGATATAGGTTGCGATTAGAGGAACGAAAACCCTTTGATTTTGAGCGTTAATTTGTGAGTTTGAGAGCTGGAAATGGGAGATCCGGGTGTTAGGGTTTCGCGGTTCAGATTTAGGTTGGGGGGCTAGGTTTCGCGTGAGGTGATGGTGATGTAGACGACGAAGACCGAGAAGCGCCTCCCAGTGGCGCGGCTTGTTCCAACGGCGAGGATAGGTTGATTTGAGAGGAGGTATTCGGGAAGATGGAGATGGCGTGGCTTACAGGATCAAAAGGGAGGTTGACGGCGCCGCCGTCCGTGTGTAGGCCAGGGTTTCGGTGATGAAGCTCTTGAGGGAGAGAAAGAGGCGTGAGAGAGAGAAAGGAGGCGGCGGCGGTGGCTTAGGGTTTGGCCAAGGAAGAAGGTGAAGGGTGATAGAGAGAGAGAGGCGAAAGGTGGAAGAGATGAGCAAGGACTTGTTCTTCTGTCTCTTTATTTTTCTTGTATAATATAATTGTTTATTTATTTTTATTAAACCAGAGGATTTAATCTTAATTAGGATATTATTATAATAAAAAACCATAAAGACTGATTAACTATTCAATGAATTAATAAAGACTCATTTAGTTATAATTAATAAGGAATATTATGCATGATAATTTCGAAATTGGCATAAAGATAATCACTTTCCACCATTTGTTTTTTTTTTGGATAGATTTTGGTGGTGTGGGTCCAATCCGGCGGTGACACGTGTCACCGTCCGGTTGGACCGATTTTGGATAATCTTATCATCTCTTTCTTTACAAAGGGGCCTCAGAGTTGCTATTTCCACCCCTGTTTTGGGCCCAGCAATCATTTTAACTTAGAAACACTTCTATCCTCACTTCCCTCCTATTTCATTTCTATTTAATTTTTATATTATATATAGTTTCAAAATTAATTCATGAAAAAATATAAAAATGCATAAGAAAAAATCCCCAAAAATTATATTAGCTTTTTAATACATTTTAGAAACACTCCCAATTTTCACTTTCTGAATTTAATCATTTTTCAACTTAATTTCGAATTTTTATTTTAATTGATTCATATTAAATTCCTTCATGGACACATAAAATTGTACAATTTATTTAGGCCACTTCCCATGACATTTTTTGCCCATTCTTTTTGCCATGATTAAAGGACAAATAGAAGTACCTATAATATTTTTTGGTGTATTTTTTAGGGCATTTTTTCTATTGTTTGGATAGTGTAATTTGTGCAAATTTGTGTTGGAACTTTACATAGATTTAGGTGAGCATTTGCCTTAGTTAAAATAAGAATTTTTTAGAGATTTTTTAACACAATAATATAATCAGGTTGAAGACCTTAGGAATTTAATTTCATATTTTTCTCATGACTTTTAATATTTTTGCCATTTTAATTCATTCCTTCACATGATGCATGTACATAATTCATATCATTCACTAACTATTTGCTTTTTCTTTGTGCAAGGTATGTTTTCAAGGATTGGCTTGTTGGATTTGGGATTTTTATGCCTTAATTGTGTTTTATACTTTGTATGCCTTGTGATGTAATATCCTAGAACTTGTATGCTTTTATAGTTTCCATAAGTAGGATAGAAAAGATAAAATGAATCGATAGAAAACCAAATTTTCAAAAAAAACAAATAAAGTATTCGATCCAACGTCGAGTATATTTTTAAATAAATAAATAAAGTTGCATGTAACTATAGGGTTCCTCGATCACCTTCGTTCCACTCCATTCAACCAAAGGCAAACCTTGCATGTTTCATACCATAAGTCGTGCGTCTTAGCACCACGCAACCGACCCACCCGGACCATTGTTCCATCCTGTTTACATTTCATTCACGTTTTTACCTACCATGACCTAGGAGGACCCTATTGCTCATTATTGACTTCTTTTACTTGCATGTTTAGTCTTATATCTCTTATATCTCTTAGGTAGATTTTAATTGTAAACCTCACTAACCATAGGTTATCCATGAATTCAAACTAAATTAGGGTAAGTCTAGTTTCCCTTAGAATGTTTACCTTTTATAACTTGAGTTTCTCTTCTCATCTTTAAATAAAATCAAAAACACTTAATAAAGGAAAAGGTGTACAATGCGCCACGAGCCTTAAGCTACACGGGAAATGACTAGTGGAGGTATCCTTCACTCTTCTAGGATGCTTTACAAACGTTCCATTGGGGGCGATCTTGGAAAGTATTCGCTCCTGTGTCATAGTCTTTAGTGTTGTACATTCAATAAACACAAATTCAAAACATTTCTTCTAAAAGACAACAAACCAAGAAGTCACGTCTTCTCATCTCATCTCATACTCTTTGCGAACAAACATGACTTGTCTCGACAGTTCAAAACAGCGACACGGTAAACACCCTCGAGTCAGAGCCGGTAACACCTGAGCTAGAGCTATGGCAATGTCATCCTAAAAACCACAAACGAGTGTAAGCCTTAGTTAGACGAACTACGGCGTCTCTGATCCTCATTTATCCCGATGAGGTACGTAGGCAGTGGGGTAGGGCCCATTCGAGCACAATCTTTATTTTCCCTACATTTCCCCCCTTTATTCCTATTTTCCAAATCCATTTCTTTTCTCATTTCCATTTCATTCCAGATAGCTATTCTTTCAGTTAAACAGCATTTTATCTCTCACCCTTTGAAAACAGACTTTTAAGCGTGGATCCCGTCGGATACGGCGGACGGATTGGGGTGCTAATACCTTCTCAATTCGTAACCGACTCCCGTATCCAGATCTTTGGTTCGCAAGGCCTCGTCTTTTTCCTTCTTCCTAAGGTTTGTGCAACATTACCTTTCCCATTCCTTTGGGATAAAAATGTCTGGCTGGCGACTCTACCTTTTCCGCGCCACTTTCGCGTTTGTACTAGGATGAAAATCCCAGGAGCGACAGCTGGCGACTCTGCTGGGGATCTTTAGAAATTCTAATCTCCCCTTTGAGAGTCAATCCTAGCGCTTGTCTGTTTCTGTCTTCTTTGGGTGTTTATTTGTTTGTTGTTATGCTTTAGCTTTACTGTTTTGTTTACAGTTTATCACTTTCCTTTACAGCTTTATTTACAGCTTTCTGCACTTTATTTTACTGTCGCATATACTGGCATATACTGTACTGGCTGTTCTGGTTTTCCTTGGCGGGATGGGATTATTGTGAGATAAGCCAAATACCCGGCTTGAGTATACACATAGGATTTAGAGTGGGCAGTCGTGTGGCTTGCGTGGTCTTGAGCACGTGTAGTTTTCACGAGTCCCACACCCAGATCAGGCTCTCTTGGGATATGTTCTATACTGCCTAGAAAGACCATAGAATGTTCCCATCTGAGCTGCTAACACTGGGAACCGATCATCGAGGACCTTAGTGGAAACAACCCTCTCCAGTGGTGACAGTGGCAGACCACATTTCGTGGCAAACCCATTCGCACCCGAGGGCCCACTAGGAAATCGCATAGGATGACCTTGTTCTCTCGTAGGAACCTGGTTAAAGCAACTGGTCGTATGACGGTAGTATTGTACCCTTCGGGATGAATGTACTATTGTTTCTCGACTTCAGTGCTTGAAGCCGGGAACTTATGAGGGATGCTTGTTTTTCCGGAATTCAGCTGAGGCCTCCCTGAGTAGTACATAATGCCAAACCGATTCCCTGATTTGGTCATGAGCCATTTCTCGGAGATGGTGAACGTATTATTGCTATTCGGCTTTGAGAGTCCGTGATGTTGACCCGTAGTAGCAATACCCGTGAGATTGGGAGGGATTTACAGGTTTGCAGGAAAACTAAACCTTCAACCTACCTTGTTCTTGATACTTGGGTTTTCTTCTACTTATGATCTGGTGTTCTTGATAGTCGGTATTCAGGCAAAATCAGAAGGCAGTACAACAGTGTCCAGTATATGCAACAGTGATCACATGCCATTGCATTGCATCACATCATCCGCATACTTGCATTCCTAACGCATGTTTATTCATTTGCAGGGCTGCATATTACATCCTTGATTCCGGTTGTGGGTATTGATCTATGAGCATGGAACCCAAGAAGCAGACTAAGTGTATTATCTCCTACAAGGTTTATCAGCCTGTTGTGAAAGAAATTCTCAAAGTGAAGGCCTTAGCTCCTCCAGAAGTTCTGAATGTCTTCAAGCAGGATTACGGGTGGATTTTGTATTTCATAGAGCCCATCAGTGACTATGCCTTCAGAGGGATGCACACATTGCTACAGTTTTATGATCCACAGCTTAGATGTTTCGTACTTTCAGATTTCGTGCTGGCACCTACATTAGAGGAGTATTCGAGCATCCTGAGAGTTTCCGTGAAGGACTGTGCACCATTCTTTGGGACCAAGATTGATCCCGACTTCAAAGATGTAGCAACTGCTCTTTATTTGAGCAAGTCATTATTGGAAGACCGGGTTGATAGCAAAGGAGGCTTCCGAGGATATCATTTGAGTTTCTTGTTAGATGAGGCTACCAAAGCAGCTGAGGCAAAAAGTTGGAGTACCTTCAATGCAATCCTAGCTTTGTGTATCTATGGAATCACTTTGTTCCCGAACATGCCGAACTTTGTGGATGTTGATGCTATTCGCATTTTCATAGCAAAGAATCCTATTCCTACTCTCCTAGGTGATCTCTACCACTCTGTGCATTATAAGAATGAGAAGCGAAGGGGTGGAATGTTGAATTGTTGCGCGACTGTATTCTACAAGTGGTTCACATGCTTTCTTCCACAATCAGGAGCTTTTGAGAAGACGAAGAACACTCTTGAATGGTCGGAAAGATTGATGGGTTTGCAAGCAAAGGACATTGTATGGGTTAATCAGGGTTTGCGGTGCATTGACATTCTTCATAGTTGCGGAGGATTCCCTAATGTTCCATTGATCGGGAGGAAAGGGGGAATTAATTACAACCCTTCTCTCACGATTAGACAGTTTGGGTATGCCTTGAAGGAACCACCAGCTGCTGTGGACATCACAGAGTCCTTGTACTTCCAATCAACAGATGGGTTCGAGATTTCTCAGAAAGCTTCTAATGCTTGGCATAGTCGAAAGACAAGAGGGAAGAAGACTTTGGGAGTAGGGAATTGTCGAATGTATCCACCATTTGCAGAATGGTTAAGAGAACGGGTTGAAGTGTTACTATTACCATTTGGGCCTGCGCCTCTTCTATATCCTGCGGTCATTGAACAACCTACCACAGTTAGTATCGAAGAGTTCAACAAGATGAAGACGGAAAGAGACGGTTTGTTGAGGGAGAATGCACAGTTGGGTCAGGAGCTTGCTAAAGCTAATCACGCTAGACTTGAGATTGAGTGGAAAGCTCAAGAAGATGCTGAGAGGCATGCTATTGAAAGGAAACAGTGGGAAATTGAGTTGGCTCGGTGTGAGAGGTTCGAGTTTGCTACTAGGAGTTATTCCAAGGAACACATTGACACTAGAAGGCAACTGGATCAGAAGACCTTGATGTTTGAGAACATGAAAAAGAGACATGCTGCTTACAGGATCAAAAGAGAGGAACAAGACAAGGTTCAAGCTGAAGAGATCACGAGTAAGCTAAAAGAGAAAGACGAAGAGATGGCCGATAAACTGAGAGGAAAAGATGAAGAACTTGCTAAAGCCCGAGAAGAAGCTGCCTACTACAAGCGGATGATGATTTGCTATCAGAAGAAGCTGAAGAGGTTTGAAGACAACCAGGTGCAGACAAAGGAGTTGCTAGAAGTTCCAAAGGCAGGACCGATCATTGACCCAAATCTAGATGGAGGATTGCATTGACAAAGACATTTTTCTGTTTGCTTGTATGTTGTAGGATTACCATCAAGATTGTTGATGGAATCTTTTTATCATTGTACTTCTGTTTGAACCCATACTTTTGGTGTTTTGACTATATCAACAAAGTTCTTATCATAAAAAGGTCTCTTTACTATCATTATGTGCGCTCTCGCTTTATGATCACTGACACATCTGACACATTTGCAAAAAAACACGTCGGTCTTCGTATTCTTGGAATTGTTTGGCACGTCTGCTACACACACGCACCTTATATTATCAACACCACCTGTTGTTTACAGAAAAGAAAAAAAAGAGCTTCTGTCCTCATCAAACTCACAAAACTGGAATCAGGGGGTGAGATGCCCTAAAAATGAATCAACATGCCATAGCATTCATTTCCTGGATACCATATTCTTGTATTTTTGCAGGTTACCTAGGGTTTCTAACTTATTTGATCGCAGGCAATATAGCTGGTCAACGCATTCACCGATATCCGACCAAAAGAAACCGAGTAAGGATGGGTGATCGAGTGCAGACTGATCTCAATGAGCTCCGACAGAGGATGGATCAGTTCATGGAAATGATGACTGGCATGGCCCAGAACCAGGAGCATCTCCGGTTGATGGTTGAGCAACCTCATGGGAATGTTAATACAGGAACACCGGCTGAGAATGTGGATTCTAACGTTGCCCGTAACGGAGAGCCGCATCCAAATAGGACCACAACACGTAATGCAGGTTTAGAAGACAATCAAGAGGACCAGTTCACTCTACTGGATGCTGATATGGGTAACATGAATGAGATCAACAATCGCAGGTATGAAGAGCTGTCAGAGAAGATCAAGGCCATGGAATGTCAGAATTCTTTAGGTATCGATGTAACCAGTCTCGGGTTAGTACCAGGAGTCAGAATCCCTCCAAAGTTCAAGGCACCATCGTTTGACAAGTACAACGGCAGCACGTGTCCTAGGACTCACATTCATGCGTACTTCGGAAAAATCTCGGCTCATACTGATGACGAGAAACTTTGGATGCATTTCTTCCAAGACAGTTTATCTGGAGCTTCGTTGAGCTGGTACATGAAGCTGAGTCGGGTCTCTATTCGAAGTTGGAAAGATTTAGCTGAGGCATTCCTCAAGCAATATCAATACAATATTGATATGGCTCCGAATCTCACCCAGTTGCAGAACTTGTCTCAAGGACCTAAAGAGAGTTTCAAGCAGTACGCCCAGAGGTGGCGTGAGCTGGCCGCACAGGTTCAACCTCCATTGCTGGATAGGGAAATGACCGACATGTTTATGGGCACCTTGCAAGGTGTTTACTTGGATCGTCTGGACGCTTGCCCGTCCATTGGTTTTTCCGATATCGTCATTGCTGGAGAAAGGATAGAGAATTTTCTGAAAATGGGAAAGATCCAGGAGGCAAGCAGTGTTGGTTCTTCCGGTGTGAGAAAACCTTTTGGCAACGGCCAAAGAAGAAGAGAAGGCGAGACGAATGCTGTGTATAGGGGCCGAGACAGAAGTTATTCTCAAGGATACTACCAAACGGCTGCGGTGACTATTACTCCACAGGTTCAACAACCACGACCACAGGTTCAACAACAACAACCACAGTTTCAACAACAACGACCGCAGGGTCAGCAACAACAGGTACAGAGACCGTTTCAAGAAAGAACGAGAGCGAGAAACCGCAGACTCGACCCCGTCCCGTGCCCATATGCTGTATTGCTCCCGGAGTTGCTAAAGTTGAACTTGGTTGAGCTTCGTACCATGAGACCTCCCGCTCCTGACAATCTACCTCCGAATTTTGATGCTAACTCCAGGTGCGAATTCCATTCAGGTGCCCAGGGGCACAGTATTGAGAAATGTTGGGCCTTTCAGAACAAGGTACAGGACCTAGTTGACTCCAAGGCGATCAATTTCGCTCCTCTCCTAAATGTACTTCATAATCCGATGCCTAGTCATAATGGAACCGGTGTCGCGGTCATTCTACCAGATGGTGCACGTTAAGCTGAAGTCTTCGAGTTGATCACCCGGAACGCTAGGGTATTCATGAAGCAAATAAGGCCAGCAGTATTCAAATACTCTCAGTGATGGCATTTATGTGATTGCCTTTCTTCATTGTTCGTTTTCCATCCCTATTGAGGGGAACTACGTCGCTCTGATTCTTCATTGGTCATCCAGTCAATAGAGATACGTAGGCAGAAGATCGTCAGGTCTTTCCGAGCAACCTTCTGGGGCAACTTTACTCCCCAGCTTCACTCTTTCCTTCAGATGTCTCGCGTCAGAGTCAGAATAGCTAGAAGAGGAAGTATTGCTGCCATGGTTGGGCATGCAACTGCAAATTGAAGATTACAAGTCTGTGAAAAGAGCTTTTCGATCGTTGAAAGTATCCAAGACTGACAGGTCCAGACGGAGCCAAGCCTCCTCAACTACGGCAATATTCAGTTTCTTTACTGCATTTCCATTTGTAGTTTCTTTTATATGCTAAACATTTGTCTACATGTATGAATTTTGTTTGCTTTGAATGTTAGCAATAATAAAACTCACATGTTTTTCTTGAAGTAAATTCATTTGCATTCCCTTATAATTTTGCATATGTACATCGCAATACCAATTGTCATGCTTAAATTCTATGAGGGAGGATGACGAAACAAAAACGCAATATCTCTGAATTGTGTGCTCTCGAGTAAGGCCCTGTTGACGATGTACAGGCATTATTTCAAATCCTAAACACTGGCGATATAAGGAAGATAAACCCTTGCTAACCCCTTCGAGCCTTGAAGTAGGAGTTTCTTTTCACATAAAAAACCCTCACATGTAACCCAGGGGCAGGGTAGACGTCCGCTAGTCAGACCAAGCGTTCAGACTTTCATAAAGGAGTGTATTTGAAGATCCATTGCATTCTACTATGCTAATCAAGAGGTCCAAAGACCCGAAACCACAATGGTTATCCAAGTCAAAAGGTCCAAAGATTGACAACCACAATGGTTATCCTTCGTCGACCGCAAAATGAGGCCGTCACAACCCTCGTGAAGCAATCAAGACAAACAATGTCACGCGACTTGTTCAAAATGCAAAAAGAAAAAGAAAAGAAAAGGCCCGCTAAGTCGAAACTTGAAAACAAGCGACTTAGGCAAAAGTTAGGGCATCCCGCTAGACTTCACAATCAAAGATTCACAAGAATCAGTCCAGGTAAAAGTTAAGGATAAGCAAAATAATGCAAAAGCGAAAGACGGAAAAGGATTACACAAGAAAGATCCTCAAATGAGAACAAAGTCGTGTGACACAGACACGAAAAGTAGAGGAGTGACTGACTCTCAACAATAACCTGATTAGTGCTTGAACTAATAGTAGCAATGGTTCCTCAATCAACACGAAACCCTTATGAAAGGTGAATGCTTGTGAAAACTAGCTGAACATAGGAATGGAGAACATCACGAAGAGCGGGTGGGCACAAATAAACTTCGAGCCTTTATCCTTTGTTTCTATAACCGTGAACCAGGCCACGATATAACCCTTAAAAGTCCTAACTGAAACAGGGTTAATTTGAGAGCATGCTACCACGAGACCGCGTTCCTGACTCCTACGAGTTGTGCTAAAAGACGTTTGTTGGTATTGCATGTACATACTTTCATTCAAATAAAGTTCGTATCTTAACCAGTGATTCGCTCATGAAGGTTAATGATCCATTTTTAAAACTTCAAGATTAACATGTTTATTGAATTAGGATTTTCATTCTAAGAGCAAACATTTTTTCACTTGCATACATTTGTTGAGCATCATAAATGGTTCACATGCGGAAATTCAATCTAGAAGCTCAAGCTTGCCAGGTTGAGAAGTCTAAAACTTCTGAAAGACTGTCACGCCGAGGTGCACTTATCCGAATAAAGCTTCATTGAGCAGAGACTTTCCCAATTAGTCATGGTAAGAGCCAGCCAATCCGGGGCAGTCACGTCGAGCAATCTCTTCAAAATTAGAGTACTGAGCCAATCCGGGGCAGTTACGTGGAGCAATCTCTTCAAATTTCAGTCAAACTGGGGCAATCACCTCGAGGTTCAAATCTCTCCAAGATCGAAGATCAGTCATTCAGGTGCAAATCTATTCAAAAACTCGTACTGGGGCAGGCCACCCTAATAGTACGAAAGTTCATTCTTTCCCGAAGACAGAGGATCGGAAGCCTTTACCCGGAGTTTAGAATATCGTGGCTACTTGTCAAGTCAACTATCTCGTTCAACACTTCTGACAGATACAAATTCATCCGCATTGGCAATGGTTACCTCCCCAGCAAGGTTATTACATTGATTCATGCAGTCGTTACAATACCTAAGAGTTTAAAGATGCCAAGTCTTTTGTAAAATCCTCTTGAGGTAATTCATACAGAAGCAATTAATCCCCAGCACGAGACAACTTGAAATCTTTCCTCCTCAGTAGGATGTGTCTCGGTTTCTAATCATCCCCAACAGACGAATGGAAGTTATCCTCACTAAAGTCAGCACTTTTTCTTTCAGTTGGTATCCTTGATCTTGATTCCTCATCAGATCCAAGGCAATTCTTATTCCCCTAGAAGATTTCAGATAAATCATTCTCCTCCCCAGCAGGTCCATAAGAGTGGATATTCCTCAATAATCAAGGTATCCTCGGGCACGACCCTCAAATCTAAAAGTCCAATTTATTTTTGGCAAAGGTGATGATTCAGACAGATGAATTATTCACGCTCCTCTCTGACAGAGATGTTATCCCCACAGGGCTTGATATCGAATTCGCGATCATTGTGTTTCCCCACAGAGTTAGCAGGGACTTATTACTTCCGTGTCAGGAATTTCTTTTACATTCATACCAGTTCATTAACAATACTCAAGACATAATATCCCCAGTGTCATGGGGCAACATGCCGTGCAAATTCAGCATATGTAAAGTCCAGCCGCAGACTGGCCAAAGTCCATCTTCGGGTGGCAGATTTCAAAGTCCAGCCGTAGACTGGCCAAAGTCCATCTTCGGGTGGCGAATTTCAAAGTCCAGCCGCAGACTGGCCAAAGTCCATCTTCGGGTGGCAAGCTTCAAAAGTCCACCCGCAGCGTGGCAAATCCCTAAAGTCCCCCGCAGTGGGCAAAAGTCTCCCGTAGTGAGCAAAAGTCCCCCGCAGTGGGCAAAAGTCTCCCGTAGTGAGCAAAAGTCCCCCGCAGTGGGCAAAAGTCTCCCGTAGTGAGCAAAAGTCCCCCGCAGTGGGCAAAAGTCTCCCGTAGAGAGCAAAAGTCCCCCGCAGTGGGCAAAAGTCTCCCGTAGTGAGCAAAAGTCCACCCGCAGTGTGGCAAATCTCAAAAGTCTCCCGTAGTGAGCAAAAGTCTCCCGTAGTGAGCAAAAGTCCAGCCGCAGACTGGCCAAAGTCCATCTTTGGGTGGCAAGTTCCAAAAAGTCCACCCGCAGCGTGGCAAGTTTCAAAAAATCTCCCGTAGTGAGCAAAAGTCCCCCGCAGTGGGCAAAAGTCTCCCGTTGTGAGCAAAAGTCCCCCGCAGTGGGCAAAAGTCTCCCGTAGTGAGCAAAAGTCCACCCGCAGTGTGGCAAATCTCAAAAGTCTCCCGTAGTGAGCAAAAGTCTCCCGTAGTGAGCAAAAGTCCAGCCGCAGACTGGCCAAAGTCCATCTTTGGGTGGCAAGTTCCAAAAAGTCCACCCGCAGCGTGGCAAGTTTCAAAAAATCTCCCACAGCGAGCAAAAGTCCACCCGCAGTGTGGCAACTCTTTAAAGTCCACCCGTAGTGTGGCAAAGTATTTTGAAGTCCAACCGCAGATTGGCAAAAGTCCATCCTCAGGGTGGCATCATATCACAAGTCCACCCACAGTGTGGCAAGTCAGTAGCCATCTGGCATTACTCAAAAGGCATCCCCCGTTTATGACTCTTACTGTCATAATTATATCCAAGCAGAGTTCGTACGGTTGAGTTTACTTCCATGATCTTCTGCCACAGAGTGCAAATTTTCTGGTTGTTTTTAGTATTCAATCCCTGCATACTCCAAATGTCTGAAAGCAACTGCTATCATCCATTCACGTCTACAGTGATTGAATAGGGGCAGCTGTAACACCCCAAAATTTGCCCTTATATTTATAACCATCTAATTGGCTTACTCTTCATATTCATCGGCATTCTCCCATTTAGTCATAACATTGAATCATGCAGTGCATTGACTTCTAAGTCAGGGGATCAACGCCATAGGAAATTAGGGTTTCATATCCTATCATTATCTATCAGGTGGATTCAAAGTTCTAGTTATATGGCTATTAACAACATCAGTTTCTTATGCACTTGCTACTCGATTAGGGTTTATTCTCTTGTTAAGTTGATCCTTAAGGAACCTTCGTAAAGTTCGTCCATCGGCGCATCAGGCTTATTATCAAGTTGGATTAGGATTCTATTCATGATGGAGTTTGAGCATTCCACCAACTGAGACCCTTTATCTTAAAAGCGTGATTTGGATTTATTCAATGGAGATGTTCATTCAGGTGTATTATTCAGCGAAGATGTTCATTTATGCGTATTATTTTCAAGTGAAGCAAGGATATGATTCGAGCTATTGGTGTTAGGGATTTCATCATGGCATAAAAGTTTTGGTCCAAGAATTTGGTTTAAACTGAGGATGGAAAAGTGAACAATTATGGTATATTCAGGAGACGCCATTCGAATTCGAATACAATTCATCTCTACCTTCATGTCTTAAATAAAAGAAAACCATTACCTTTTTATCCAATGTCCAAAATATGTTAATTAATTTAAGAACCATCTAATTCGAGTATTCATTTCATTCGATTCATTCAACATTTGTTTCACATCTCAAGTCACTACCCAAGAATCGTGTTTGAACTTGTTGGTTTACCTAATTATCAAATTATTCATTTGTCCATATATCCATCCATATTTTAAAATCTTGTCTATCCATTATTCTAAGGCCCAAATGTCATCGTAGTCATTAAAGCCCATCCAACTTTCAAACTCATTCATGGCTAGACTTTCTCTTTTTATTAATTATATTTCTATACTAATCTTTTTTTTTTACACCAATAAAATCGAAGTAATGAGAAGTTATTTCCTTATTTTGGTCCACATAGCATTTTAGTGACAGGAAAAGGAAATATATAAATACAAAAATTCAAATTCATTTGGGAAAGGAGAAAAAAAACTACTAAAAACAATTAAAATTCATTATCCCAATTATCCAAGTCCAAAAATCCATTTTTTTTTATACTTATCATTATTAATCATATTGTCAATCCTTGTTTTGGCTTTTTGTCTAGAACCTAACTTTCAAACCATTTTCTACAAACTTTTACCCATTCTCAAGTTTTAATCACCTCATAAATCAGTTTCAAAATTCTATTCTCATGTACACATTCGTATGGTAAACACTTCAGGTGTTTATATTTTAATCAATTCATTAAAACTATTAATGCAATGTCACAATCAGTTAATTAAGCAATTTGCAAAAGTAATAAGTAATATACATATAATAATCCATTTCCTATCTAAACTGAAAAATTACATGAGAGGAAGATGCTTGAAGTTTTAATTACAGCAAAATCTCCCAAATATTTTTCTAACTATCTCTAACAAACTATAACAAAGCTCTAACTGAAAAAACAAACTGTTAACCGAATATTTCTGGAAGATTCAGCTTGACTTATATATCCTAATTCATCTCCAGAAAGGGGGCTTCTTCTTTTTCTCATTCACTTCACCTCATCATTTTTTCTTCTTCTTTTTCTTCTGACTTTTCCTTCACCAACCACTTCAAGAACACCTTCAATGGGTTCTCATCATTCAATATCCTCATTGTAAGACCTGCAAAAAAAAATCAGTATTCACCAATCAATACAGAATTCGTGGATGTGATCCAACAGGTCAGTAAGAAGCAAATTCAATTCGCTCAAAGAATTGAAGCAAGAACACAAAATATTCAAACAACAATTCAGAAGCAAAAGGGAAAGACGATTTACAGGACTAAGAAAGGGGAGGAAAAATGATCGACGCCATTACCTTGAAGCACTGTGTCATCAATCTTCAGTCATCCTAACCGAGTCCTTACAATCCGCACATCAACATTTCAATCTTCAAGCATCTCTCATTCATCCCTCACCTCCAAATCACTCAAATATTGAAGCTGCATACTTCTGTGAATGGAGGAAGCCAGAAATCTATTAGGACTAGCTCCCCTGATTCATTGCGAACCTCACTCGCAGCTAAGTCAGGCATTCCGCAGCTTCTGCAACCATTAGAAAATCTTTCAACGTTCTTCAATATCCCTGCAAGAACCTTCTCTCATCTTAATCAATCATCAAAAATGGCACAGTAAGGAAAAAATGAAAATGTATAGGATGTGAAATTCGAGTTTAACAAACTCATAACAGATTTTACCTTGGAAAGTTTCCGAGTAACTCTGAAACGCTCAAAAGTCAGGGAGAAAGGACCTCCATTATTCTTCACATCTTCAGGAGTTTCACGGCAGTTCGAAAGCGGTATCACTCCCCAACCGTCTGGATCGTCATCAACAAACTCAACTGCGAGCTTCAAAAATCAGCATTACCCTCATCGATCGGCTTAGTTTCATCAGCATCGACCTGCAAGCAAACGGAGTTATTGACAGAGAATTCACAAAGAAACGCAAAAAACAGTAACGTAGTTCCATACTCGTCAAAACGTCTTCGTTCCACAGGTACGCCAACTCGACTTGAAACTTGCAAATATGGGCTACTACGATATAGGTTGCGATTAGAGGAACGAAAACCCTTTGATTTTGAGCGTTAATTTGTGAGTTTGAGAGCTGGAAATGGGAGATCCGGGTGTTAGGGTTTCGCGGTTCAGATTTAGGTTGGGGGGCTAGGTTTCGCGTGAGGTGATGGTGATGTAGACGACGAAGACCGAGAAGCGCCTCCCAGTGGCGCGGCTTGTTCCAACGGCGAGGATAGGTTGATTTGAGAGGAGGTATTCGGGAAGATGGAGATGGCGTGGCTTACAGGATCAAAAGGGAGGTTGACGGCGCCGCCGTCCGTGTGTAGGCCAGGGTTTCGGTGATGAAGCTCTTGAGGGAGAGAAAGAGGCGTGAGAGAGAGAAAGGAGGCGGCGGCGGTGGCTTAGGGTTTGGCCAAGGAAGAAGGTGAAGGGTGATAGAGAGAGAGAGGCGAAAGGTGGAAGAGATGAGCAAGGACTTGTTCTTCTGTCTCTTTATTTTTCTTGTATAATATAATTGTTTATTTATTTTTATTAAACCAGAGGATTTAATCTTAATTAGGATATTATTATAATAAAAAACCATAAAGACTGATTAACTATTCAATGAATTAATAAAGACTCATTTAGTTATAATTAATAAGGAATATTATGCATGATAATTTCGAAATTGGCATAAAGATAATCACTTTCCACCATTTGTTTTTTTTTTTTTGGATAGATTTTGGGGGTGTGGGTCCAATCCGGCGGTGACACGTGTCACCGTCCGGTTGGACCGATTTTGGATAATCTTATCATCTCTTTCTTTACAAAGGGGCCTCAGAGTTGCTATTTCCACCCCTGTTTTGGGCCCAGCAATCATTTTAACTTAGAAACACTTCTATCCTCACTTCCCTCCTATTTCATTTCTATTTAATTTTTATATTATATATAGTTTCAAAATTAATTCATGAAAAAATATAAAAATGCATAAGAAAAAATCCCCAAAAATTATATTAGCTTTTTAATACATTTTAGAAACACTCCCAATTTTCACTTTCTGAATTTAATCATTTTTCAACTTAATTTCGAATTTTTATTTTAATTGATTCATATTAAATTCCTTCATGGACACATAAAATTGTACAATTTATTTAGGCCACTTCCCATGACATTTTTTGCCCATTCTTTTTGCCATGATTAAAGGACAAATAGAAGTACCTATAATATTTTTTGGTGTATTTTTTAGGGCGTTTTTTCTATTGTTTGGATAGTGTAATTTGTGCAAATTTGTGTTGGAACTTTACATAGATTTAGGTGAGCATTTGCCTTAGTTAAAATAAGAATTTTTAGAGATTTTTTAACACAATAATATAATCAGGTTGAAGACCTTAGGAATTTAATTTCATATTTTTCTCATGACTTTTAATATTTTTGCCATTTTAATTCATTCCTTCACATGATGCATGTACATAATTCATATCATTCACTAACTATTTGCTTTTTCTTTGTGCAAGGTATGTTTTCAAGGATTGGCTTGTTGGATTTGGGATTTTTATGCCTTAATTGTGTTTTATAATTTGTATGCCTTGTGATGTAATATCCTAGAACTTGTATGCTTTTATAGTTTCCATAAGTAGGATAGAAAAGATAAAACGAATCGATAGAAAACCAAATTTTCAAAAAAAACAAATAAAGTATTCGATCCAACGTCGAGTATATTTTTAAATAAATAAATAAAGTTGCATGTAACTATAGGGTTCCTCGATCACCTTCATTCCACTCCATTCAACCAAAGGCAAACCTTTCATGTTTCATACCATAAGTCGTGCGTCTTAGCACCACGCAACCGACCCACCCGGACCATTGTTCCATCTTGTTTACATTTCATTCACGTTTTTACCTACCATGACCTAGGAGGACCCTATTGCTCATTATTGACTTCTTTTACTTGCATGTTTAGTCTTATATCTCTTATATCTCTTAGGTAGATTTTAATTGTAAACCTCACTAACCATAGGTTATCCATGAATTCAAACTAAATTAGGGTAAGTCTAGTTTCCCTTAGAATGTTTACCTTTTATAACTTGAGTTTCTCTTCTCATCTTTAAATAAAATCAAAAACACTTAATAAAGGAAAAGGTGTACAATGCGCCACGAGCCTTAAGCTACACGGGAAATGACTAGTGGAGGTCTCCTTCACTCTTCTAGGATGCTTTACAAACGTTCCATTGGGGGCGATCTTGGAAAGTATTCGCTCCTGTGTCATAGTCTTTAGTGTTGTACATTCAATAAACACAAATTCAAAACATTTCTTCTAAAAGACAACAAACCAAGAAGTCACGTCTTCTCATCTCATCTCATACTCTTTGCGAACAAACATGACTTGTCTCGACAGTTCAAAACAGCGACACGGTAAACACCCTCGAGTCAGAGCCGGTAACACCTGAGCTAGAGCTATGGCAATGTCATCCTAAAAACCACAAACGAGTGTAAGCCTTAGTTAGACGAACTACGGCGTCTCTGATCCTCATTTATCCCGATGAGGTACGTAGGCAGTGGGGTAGGGCCCATTCGAGCACAATCTTTATTTTCCCTACATTTCCCCCCTTTATTCCTATTTTCCAAATCCATTTCTTTTCTCATTTCCATTTCATTCCAGATAGCTATTCTTTCAGTTAAACAACATTTTATCTCTCACCCTTTGAAAACAGACTTTTAAGCGTGGATCCCGTCGGATACGGCGGACGGATTGGGGTGCTAATACCTTCTCAATTCGTAACCGACTCCCGTATCCAGATCTTTGGTTCGCAAGGCCTCGTCCTTTTCCTTCTTCCTAAGGTTTGTGCAACATTACCTTTCCCATTCCTTTGGGATAAAAATGTCTGGCTGGCGACTCTACCTTACCGGGTTCCGTCATAGGAGTTAGATATTCCTGAAAGTAAATATATTTCCCGCAAGCATTTTATTAAAAATGGCTCATTTGTTTTATGCAAGTATTATATCATAAATATTGGACATTTTGCAAACAAAAATGTACAAAAAGAGATGTGACTGAAAATTCTGATTTTATTAATCTGGGTGTCGTGAATTGGCAAATACAGTCAAAGAAAAAAATCCCCTGGAATGAGGAGATTGCTATAAATTGAGAAAAGTAAAAGTGTTGGCAATGTTGACGACGCTCCGGTGAGCTTCCTTTGCTATGACCTGTATGACCTTGACGTTCTTCTCATCTTTCTTTTTGAAGAAGGTTGATTCTGACTGATGCTTTGTCCTTTTGAAGCTTTCCATGTTGTGAGTGATACAGATGAATTCAGAATGCAATTGTTCGCTTATTCCCTGATTTTGCGCGGATCGCCCTTTCGGGTTTTCAATCCACCTGGATACCCAATTTTGCCTGAGTTGTCCAATGCAGCTTTTCAACTCAGCAGGTGTACTTTTTTTCTTTAATTCTTCCCTTATTTTTGCCCGAGTCTTTTATTCTATTTTTGACTCGCCGGGATGCCCTATTTTTGCCTGGACTTACATTCTGTTTTTATGTCTAGCGGGTCATTTTATGCGAAGTATTTTTTAACTGCATATGAATTCACAGGGGACAAGAAATCTTCACCATCCATAGTAGTGAGCATCAGTGCTCCACCAGAGAAAACCTTCTTTACTATGAATGGACCATCGTATTTTGGAGTCCACTTGTCCCTGTGGTCTGTTTAAGGAGGGAGAAGTCTTTTCAGCACAAGATCTCCTACTTGGTATTCCCGAAGCCTGACTTTCTGATCGAAGGTTTTCTTCATCCTTTTCTAATATAACTGCCCATGACAGATAACAATTAATCTCTTTTCTTCGATCAGATTCATTTGATTGTACCGAGACCGAACCCATTATGCTTTGTCCAGCTTCACATCCATCATTACCCGTAAGGAGGGTAGCTCAACTTCAATAGGTAGGACATATTCCATACCATACACGAGTTGATAAGGTGTTGCCCCGGTAGACGTTCTGATTGAGGTTCGATACCCATGCAAGGAAAATGGTAGCATCTCATGCTAGTCTTTGTAAGTAACCACCATATTTTGCACAATCTTCTTGATGTTTTTGTTAGCTGCCTCAAAAGCGCCATTCATCTTTGGCCTGTAAGGAGAAGAGTTGTGAAGTTGGATTTTGAAGTCCCGACAAAGTTCTGCCATCATTTTGTAGTTCAAATTGGAACCATTATCAGTAATGATTCGCTCAGGAACTCCATATAGACAGATGATGTCTCTTTTCAGAAATCTGGCTACCACTTGTCTGGTGACGTTTGC
Organism: Lathyrus aphaca; assembly: GCA_963966055.1. Taxonomy (NCBI): domain Eukaryota; kingdom Viridiplantae; phylum Streptophyta; class Magnoliopsida; order Fabales; family Fabaceae; genus Lathyrus; species Lathyrus aphaca. The sequence continues at coordinate 239,325,918 of OZ014524.1, read as the reverse complement.
ATACGAAGCTGCTTCGACCCATTTAGTGAAGTAATCAATGGCTACCAGGATGAATCTGTGGCCATTTGAAGAAGTCGGCTCAATCTTTCCAATCATGTCAATGCCCCACATGGCAAAGGGACAAGGTGAAGACATCACGTTCAAAGGATTTGGAGGCACATGCACTTTATCTGCATAGATCTGGCATTTATGGCATTTTCTGGCATAGGCACAACAGTCTGCATCCATTGTGATCCAGTAGTAACCTGATCTTAACAATTTCTTAGCTATGCATGTCCTCCAGCATAGGTACCGAAAGATCCTTCATGCACCTCGTGCATTAGCAAGTCTGCTTCTTACTTATCAACACATCTGAGCAGAACCATATCAAAGTTTCGCTTGTATAATGAACCATCAGCATTAAGGAAGAAACTACCGGCCAGCCTTCTTAGTGTCTTCTAATCATTGGATGATGCCCCAGGTGGGTATGTTTAATCCTCCAAGAAGCTTTTGATGTCATGGAACCAAGGCTTGTCATCTTTAGCAATGTCCATAGAGAATACATATGCTAGTCGGTCCAGTCTGGATACCGAAATCTGAGGCACATAATTTTCAGTTTGAACCTTGATCATGGAGGAAATGGTTGCTAGAGCATCTGCGAACTGATTTTCGTCTCGAGGGATATACTCGAGTTTGACTGTTGTGAAGAAAGTCAATAATCTCCTTGTGTAGTCACGATATGGAATCAAATGCTCTTGGTGAGTTTACCATTTGCCATTGGTCTGATTGATTACCAAAGCTGAATCTCCAAATACATTCAATGTCTTGATCCTGAGGTCAATGGCTTCCTCAAGGCCCATGATACATGCTTCGTATTCAGCCTCATTGTTAGTGCAGGCAAAGGTGAGGTTTGCCGAGAAAGGCATGTGAACTCCTTTAGGTGTAATAAGCACTGCACCAACCCCACGTCCATTCATATTGACAGCCCCATCAAACATCATGGTCCACTCTTCTTCTGGGTCAGGCCCTTCAGTGTGAATAGGATCTTCATGGTCTTTTGCTTTTAGGTACATGATGTCTTCATCAGGAAAGTCAAATCTCATTGGCTGGTAATCATCAATGGGTTGCTCAGCTAGATAGTCAGACAGTACACTGCCTTTGATGGCCTTTTGAGACGTGTACTGAATGCCATACTCTGTCAGGATCATTTTCCATCTTGCAACCTTTCCGGTAAGTGCTGGCTTCTCAAATATGTACTTGATGGGGTCCATCTTTGAGATCAACAAAGTAGTGTGAGTCAACATATACTGTCTCAGTCGGCGAGCAGCCCACGCTAAAGCACAACAAGTTTTCTCGAGCAGTGAATAACGTTGTTCACAGTCGGTAAAATTTTTGCTTAGGTAGTATATTGCATACTCTTTTCGACCAGACTCATCATGTTGGCCCAGCACACACCCCATTGATCCTTCTAATATTGTCAGGTACATTATTAGAGGTCTTCCTTCAACAAGATGCATACGAATCGGAGGTTCTTGCAGGTATTCCTTGATCTAGTCAAAAGCCTTCTGACAATCTTCATTCCACTTAACTGTTTGTTCCTTTCTTAACAGATTGAACAAAGGTTCACAGGTTGCAATTAGATGAGATATGAAACTTGATATGTAGTTCAATCTACCTAGGAACCCCGAACTTCCTTTTCAGTCCTAGGTGCAGGCATCTCTTGAATGGCTTTGACTTTGTCAGGATCAACTTCAATTCCCTTTTCACTTACGATAAATCCCAGCAGCTTACCAGAACGTACCCCGAATGTGCATTTGTTGGGGTTTAACTTCAGCTGATATTTCCTCAGACGCTTGAACAACTTCAACACATTTACCGGATGATCTTCTTCAGTGAGGGACTTGGCAATCATGTCATCCACGTAGCATTCAATTTCTTTGTGGATCATATCGTGGAATAATGTTACCATAGCCTGTTGATAAGTAGCACCGACATTCTTCAGTCCAAATGGCATTACCTTGTAACAAAACGTGCCCCAAGGTGTGATGAAGGTTGTTTTCTCCATGTCTTCGGGTGACATTATAATCTTATTATACCCGGAAAAACCATCCATGAAAGAAAATACCGAGAACTGAGTTGTGTTGTCGACCAATACATCTATGTGAGGTAGAGGGAAATCATCCTTCGAGCTAGCTCTGTTCAGATCTCGATAATCCACACACATACGTACTTTGCCATCCTTCTTAGGTACTGGTACAATATTAGCGACCCACGGCGGGTAACTAGTTACAGCAAGGAAACCGGCGTCCCACTGTTTTTGTACTTCTTCCTTATTCTTCATGGCCATATCCGGACGAGTACGGCGTAGCTTCTGTTTTACTGGAGGGAAATCTTCCTTTAATGGCAGCTTGTGCATAACAATATCTGTATCTAGACCTGGCATGTCTTGATAGGACCAAGCAAAGACGTTGACGTATTCTCGAAGCATGTCGATGAGCTGTTCTTTTACGGAAACCTGCAGACTGACCCCAATTTTCACTTCTTTCAAATCCTCTTCGGTACCAAGATTAACTGTCTCAACCTCCTCCTGATGAGGAGTAAACACTTTCTCTTCTTGCCTCAACAACCTGGCTAACTCTTCAAGTAACTCATAGTCTTCTTCAACCCCTTCATCGGCTTGATTAATTGGATTGTCGAAGTCATACAAGGTCATAGCAGTGTTGTTGTCGGTGCAATCTGGAGGATAATCTCTGCAAGGGTTGAGATTTGTTCGTTTTAGTGATCAATTTTAATCTTGTTTTAGAAAAGTGAAAATGAAGTTATTTATTTTAAAAACATTGCCATTTTATTGTTTTGTACAAAAGTAAAAAATGAAAAGACATTGAGCGAAAAAGAGACTTGTTTGCAAAAGATGTCTGATATTCATTGATAATCCATTTGCACAAAATTACAATATGGCCCTATTACAAAATGAGTCCTGACACCTTGGGCAAGATGCAGGACTTGATGCATGTTGAAAAAAAAGCAGGAAATAATAATTACTCTGCAGGAGTAACCCTTATAATTTCCTGGGAAGACAAGTTAAGGACTTGATGACCCGGGATCCTTGGACGTATCCAGCTCTCCAGGTTGAGGTCGATTTCCGCCTCGTCTTCCAGATTGTTAACAGCATCTAGGGTTAGCATCCCCCCACTGATGAACTTGGGCTCTTTAGCAGCCTCTGATTGATCTTGTCGGAATGGTTTGTAACCCAAACTGAATCTTTCCTCCTTCTTCTCCACCGCTAGCAGCTTGCCCCAGCCTTGGGCGTTTCCATCTTCAACAACCTTCTGGGCTTTCTGATAGGATACAATCGAAGTACCCATCCTATCCTCCTGGGATGCAGCAAATACTTCAGTAGTCGCCTCATTAACGTTCAGAGCTTCGAACCCCTGGCTCATAGTTTCATGGATTTCACCATCCATCTCAATATATTTGTATATAGCCAGATGGCTAACAAAGATGTCCTCTTCAACACAGATGGTGATAATCTGTCCTTCCCACTCATATTTCAATTTCTGATGAAGGGTCGACGTAACTGCGCCAGCGGCGTGAATCCATGGTCGACCCAACAAACAGCTGTAGGCCGACTGAATGTCCATCACATAAGAAGTAGTCTGAAAGACCTACGGACCGATTATCACAGGAAGCTCCACCTCTCCAAGAGCAGACCTCTTGGAGCCATCAAAAGCCCTAACCACCAGATTGCTTGGTCGGAGAGCTATACCATCATATTCGAGCTTCACAAGAGCTTTCTTCGGCAAGACATTGAGTGAGGACCCAGTGTCAACAAGAACATGAGAGAGTACAACTCCTTTGCACTCCAGGGTGATGTGCAAAGCCTTGTTGTGGTGACATCCCTCTGTCGTTAAATCAGCATTGGTGAAACCTAGCCCATGGATAGTATTGACGTTAGACACCACTGTTTCAAGCTGATTCACTGTGATCTCCTCTGGCACATAGGCAGCGTGCAGAACTTTCAGTAGTGCATCCCGATGAGCTTTGGAACACAATAGCAGGGATAATATAGAGATCTTAGAAGGAGTCTGGTGGAGCTAATCCATAACTTTGTAGTCACTTCTTTTAATTATCCTCATAAATTCATCCACATCTTGATCAAAGGATGATTTATGGGTCTCTTTTGGTACAGAATCTTCAGGTATCACACTCTTCCCTTTGGCTTTGGCAACAGCCTCTGCCTCAGTATTAGTCTTTGGAGCTTATGACGCAAAGAGGCATCCGCTTCGGGTGAAGCCTCCGCCTCCCCCGACATTATCCACTTGGGGAGTAGGAACTGAAGAATCAAGAAGGACTTTCTCTCCGTTGCAGTAAAGGTCTGCACCATAATGCCATGGTACATCATTGTCTTTGTCATATGGAATAGGCCCTGGCACCGTGATGGTGATTAGGCTCACTACAGCAGAGGTTGGAACCGTTATTGTATGTGGATCATAGAAGATGGTGATAGGACTTCTTGTGGATGTTGGAGGTGATGAATTGAAGCTTGTTTGTTGTTGAAACTGTTGCTAAGACTGTTGTTGAAAGTTGCTGGAATTTGGGACCGTTGTAGGGTCATAATAGATAGTAACTGTGGAGACGTCGTCGTTGGTGATTGCTGAAGTTGTAGAAGGAGATGAAATGGAACTGTTGTTTGCTGAAGTGATGGAAGAAGTGGTTGCTGAAGTTGTAGACGAGTCAGTAGAAACAATTGTTGTTGCAATTGTAGAAGAATCACTTGTTGTTGTAAAAGGAGTTGCTGATGTTGTAGAAGTTGTTGTGGTTATCTGCAGAATTCCTTCTTTAATCAATTCATTGATGCCATTCCTCAAGCTTGCACACCCGTTCTCGGAATGCTTGCAAGATTCACAACAGGCCTCACAACCTGGATACACTTGGCATTTCAAAATCTGAGCTTTAATCTCTGTCAGAGGTGTCTGAATACTTGCAATATCTTCAATCAAACTCATGGGTGAGTCTTCCTCTATAGCATTAATCCTTGGCCCACTGTGGCTTGGCGTAAGATTTTTCATGACATTGGGAGGTGGTGCAAAGTTCAGGGCCTTTGAATCTACCAGATCCTGGACCTTCATATTCAGAGCCCTGCATTTTTCTGTGGAGTGACCAGGTGCATTAGAATGAAAAGCACACCTAGCGTTGACATCGTAATTTCTCGGAAGGTTCTGAGGATCAGGTGGAGCCAATGTCCTCAACTCAACAAGATTGAGCTTTAGGAGTTGTGGCAGCAATGTAGCATACGACATTGGTATAGGGTCAATCACCCTGTTGATCTGGGATGGCCGCTGTTGAAAAGGGCGTTGTTGTTGATTGTTGTTATTGTTGTTGTAAGATCTTTGTTGAGGAAACTGTGGTTGTTGAGGAAAGTGTTGTGGTTGTTGAGTATACTGAGGAGGTGGAGTAGGAATAGTGACGGCAGCAACTGATCTGGGCAGATATTGGGGTCTCCCTCTTCCCATGTACACAGAGTTTGTTTCACCAGATCTACGGGGCCCAGCAAATGGCTTCCTTGCACTGCTTGAACTGGAACAGTTGTCGGAGATCTTTCCCATCTTTAGCAAGCTCTCAATTCTTTCCCCAGCTATCACCACGTCTGCAAAGCTGGTGGAAGAAAATGCAGCCAATCTGTAAATATAGGTACCCTGGAGAGTATTCATGAACATATCTGCCATCTCCCTTTCTGACATCGGGGGTTGAACAGCAGAAGCTAGTTGCCTCCACCTTTGGGAATATTCTCTAAAGAATTCACGGGACGATTGTGACATTCCCATCAGAAGGGTTCTGTTTGGAGCCATGTCCAGATTATACTGATACCGACGAATGAAAGCTTCAGCTAAGTCTTACCAATTCCTAACTGTGGGTCTGGTCAAGTGGGAATACCATTCTCGGGATGCCCCTGTCAAGCTATCCTCGAAGTAAAACATCCACAACTTCTCATCCATGGTGTAGGCTTTCAATCTCCCCAGGAAAGACTGAAGGTGGGTACATGGGCAGGAAGTGCCATTATATCTTTCAAAACAAGGGGGTTTGAACTTGTGAAGAATTCTCACCCCTTCCCCCAATCCCATGTCCATGACATCAAAACCTAGAGAGTTTTGGGATTCAAGAGAACTTAACTTCTCTGCAATTTCATCCAACCGACAGTCGTAAACTTCGTCTCCAGCCCCAACCACAGTAAATTGTTCGTCTTTAGGGTCCTCCTGCAAGGCTCTTCCTCCAGTAGTGTTACCTTGGGTGTTTCTTATGGAATTGATGTCTGGGTTTAGATGAGGTCCAAACTCTGGGGGATCAGTGCGAGGCTGCACGTGATCGTTGTTACTGGTACCCCATGTACCTGGATGGTGTTCCTCAGGAGTTTGTCGCTTAACCAACTCCCTAAATCTTTCCTGGCTCTGAGCTAAACCAATCATCACTGTCATGAATTGATTCATTTGGGCCCTCATCTCTGTCCTCTCATTGGCCATCTGGGCTCTCACTTCAGTCAAGTCTTGTTGAACCTGATCCATTTGTAATCCCGGAAGGTTGTTTCTTGTCGGATACCGGTGCACTCTATTGATAGGGAACACTCTTCTGCGAGCAATGTTTCCTGAAATCACAACAAAGTGTGAAACAACAAAATAAAAACCTACAAAACAAAGAAATGATGTTAGTATGCAATGCAAGATGCCTATTTGTCTTCCAAGGGTATCCGATTTGGTTCTTTGGTTTTGACCTTTCCAGACCTCGAGGAAATGATGATGTTGCAGAGAGATTAAGCCTACAAAAATGATACAAACCATATATTACCAAAATATGAAGATACATAGTTTGATTACAATAACACTCCCACGGTGGGTTAAAATACAACAACAAAATCAAAAGTACAAACAAAAGGAAACACAAGTACAAAGAAATCAAATATCCAGTCCAAAGTCATCCTCTCTGACTTCCTTCAGGAGAGCCTCAGTCACTGGACCATCTGGGTGTTCTGTGATCGTCCTGATGAGAAGGTTTCTGGTGGCAATGGCACTGGTCAACATCTTATGCTTATCCTGGTCTTTTGATCTCTTTAACCCCTCCCGAAGTTTCAACTCAGAGATCTCCTTCTGTGCCACTAACAAATCTGCCTGATTCTTCTTCTCACTAGCCTCCAGCTGCTCTATCCTAGCTTGGGTCCTTTGATCTTCTTGTGCACGAGCCTCAGTGATCCTGATGCACCTAGCCTGACTCTCCTCTAAGTAATGCTCAGCTCTGGCCTTCTGAGTCTTAGCTTCCTTGCAAGCATTCTTCAGCACTAACTCCCCTGCTCTAGCCTTTCTGATGTAGTCATTCGTCTTCTCAATCTTGGTCAAGTGCTCAATCCGGAGCTTCTCTAACCTCTCATTATCCAGACGACTGTCATTCCTCTCCCATAGGGTCTTCTTCAAAGCTTCAGAGAGCTGAGCATTCCTTTCCTTTAACTTCTCAAATTCCTCCAAACTGACAGTAGCTGCAGGCTGCACTGCTGATGGTCCAGGTACATCCTCTAAGGTGAATGGCATCCAGGTGATCTGTCCCCTGACACGAGACCAGTCAAGATACTGTGCTGAGGCTATGTTGTTGTACTCTCCCAGGATAGCTGTCCCCATAGTCTGAATGTTGTCCCAGGCCCAGGCTGCCTGTCTGACAATAACAGAGTTGTGTTGGATGTCACAATAAAGGGTCTCTGTCAAGTCTTGCCTTCTTGGGGGATGTACTAAAGCATACCCTAATTGTCTCTTGAAAAGAAAAGGGTTGTAGTTGATGCAACATTTTACTCCAATCAAAGGCATATTAGGGTATTGCCCATAACTAGTAATGATGTCTTTGCCCTTGGTGCTCTGAGTGCACCATCTGATGTCTTCTGATGTAAGGGCAATCAATCTCTTGGCCCAGTTCCTTGGCTGATGAGGGTTCTGGAAAGTGTCTGACTTCGGCAGATGTCTTAACAACCAACAGTAGAAGAGGGGTGCACAACATCTGACCAATATCCCCCTTTGCTTCTCATTCCTTTGATGCACTGAATAATAGAAGTCTCCAAGCAAGGTAGGAACTAGGTTCCTCAGTAAGAACAGGTGAATAGTACTCTTGCTTACAAACTTTGGCTCGTCTGCAAACAAAATAACTCCATATATGCTGAGGGCTAGGAGAGCACAAACAGTTTCCCACTTCCCTGCTGCAGCCTGTAAGGTGGCCTAGGAGATCAAGAAATCTAAGTGAAGGCCTGGAATTCCAGCCTTGGTGGTCATGCTCTGGTCAATGAGGGTAGGCTCTAAGTATAAAGCCTTAGCTATATCTTCATTCTTGGGAGCAACCATCTCAGGGTTGAAAGGAATCCCCCTCCTGATAGGGACACCTAACAACATGGAGAACTCTTCCATCAATGGTCCTACCTAAAAATCTGGGAAAGTGAAACATCTGAGAGGAGGATCATAAAACTGTAAGGAAGTGTGGATCATGCTCCTCTGGGATGCATCCAGTTCCATGATCATGTTCAATATGCCTCCATAATGTTCCATGAATAATGGGACATGATCGGGGGTGATGAGAGACTGGATCTATCTGATGCCTATCAGAGTGGGCTCAAAGAAATGGTAAGTGATGTTGCTCTTTCTGGAAGTGTCCAAGCTGACAATGGATGCTGGTGAAGAAGACTGAGATAAACCCTGATGAAGGTAACTGTTGAATACTGATGAAGATAACTGGAGAAGGTGCTGAAGAAAGGTCTCTGATGAAGACAGCTGGAGAAGAGTCTCTGATGAAGACAAACTGATGAAGATGCTGGTGCAGATAACTGAGGAAGTCTGAGCAGCAGAACAGGTCAAAACCAAACCAAAGATAATAAGGTGGATACCCTGTAAAACAAATAGGCAAATGTTAAATGATGCAAGATGATGTATGCAGAATGATATGCAAAGGGTTTGTGATCAAGTGCTGGATCTGTTATCTGCCTTGATAGGGTCCATGTGTGTTCATAAGTCCGGATTGAAGCTTAGAAAACCAGTAACCAGGTGGGGGACTCAAATAAAGAGTCACAAGTCCAGGGTTTCACAAGAACTGTCCCAAAAATAATACAACCTTAACAAATCTAGTAATAAGGGTATGATGAGGCCAATGGTTCCTGCAAACTTGTAAATATCCCAACCCCCACACATGTATTGTTCTAGAACAAGGATCCCCAGACTTGGATCAGTTATGAGAAGTGTAAACACTTCTAACCCGGAGGTACAATGTTTACAATAACCATAAAAGATCTTCCTCTAATTCACCTCAGATGCTGAAGGTCTTAAACGGTCATCCAGAATTAGCAGGCTTCCCAGATAGCCCTAGTACTACAGGAAATCCGTAGCACAGAGTTCTCAAGAAGAAACCCATGTCTGAACCGTGTTTCATATTCCCGCACCAGACCAAAATGGAATGGGAAAGAATATGAAGCCACTTTATCCTATGTGTCACTCAGGCTCCCGGTATGGAACCTTAATCACTCAACAATCCCTACCACCAAGGAAACAGCAAGTCCAGCACAAATGATAATGACAGTATGTAATGCATAAAACTGTAAATGACAACAATAAATAAAGTTGTATAGAAAATAAATAAAGCAATAAATAAATAAACACAAGTAGCACATAACACCCCTGTAAAAAAAAATCAAACAAGCGCTAGGAGGAACCCACAAAAAGAACCAAAAGCCCTGGTTGCAATATAAGGGTCCCCAGCAGAGTCACCAAGTTGTCGCTCCCGAAGATTTGCATCCCGGTATAGGCGCGAACGGTCGGCGAAAAGAGAAAATGAAGGTGAAGATGAATAGAGTCGCCAACTAGGCATTTTTATCCCGAAGGAAAGGTAATGCTGCATAAACCTAGAAAGATATGGATAAGACGGTCGCGAACCAGAGAAACTGAGAAAGAGGGTTGGTTACAACCTGGGAAGGTATTAGCACCTAGATTGTACGTCGTACTCGACGGGATCCGCGCTTAAAAGATTGTGTTTAAAGGGGGTAAATGTATGTGTTATCTGTGTGCAAAAGCTGGAAATGGATGTACAGGTGTTAGTGCAAAAAGGGTGAATTGCTCAGGAATTAAGGCTTAGAAAGAATGCTGAAAGAGGGGGATGACACAGAGACTTTTGTTCGATAACAGTTAAGTTATGCCTACGTATCCTCTCGTGCAATGAGGAAGTCAGAACACCGTAGTTCGACTCAAAGAGACTGGAAAATGAATTGACAGTGAACTGCTTACTTGTCTATGCTCAAGTGTATGACTCGTCTGGCTCGAGTGCTAACTGTCTTGCATTAGACAGAAGAAGCAAGTTCTCACTTGTGAGTGAGTATGATGAGAAAAGAGTCCCGGAGGAGACGATTATTGTTTGTTTTTGTGTTTTCAGTTTTGTTATTGTTTTTGGTGTTTTGCATAAGTTAATGAGCTTAAGCCTAAATCAAAGGTTTGTAAGCTCATTATATCCTCCCTGATTAGGGATAATGAACCTACTTAAGTATGAGATAAGCATCTTAACTTAATCACCAAGATGATGTAGGATTAAGATCATTAACCTACTTGTGATTATTTAGATGTTTTTGGGTTTTTGTGTTTAGTGTTAAGTAATGAGTTTAATCTCTAATCACAGATTAGTGAACTCATTACACCATCCTAATAGAAGGATAATAGATGAGAACACTTAAGCTGAGGAAGATACCTCAACTTAATCCATGGTTAGGGACTAAATTCATTATATAACAAGCCTTTATTAAGTGGATTTTAATTAAGGGATGAGATTAAGAAGTGAATTTTATGGTTTGTAAGACAACTTGAGGGGGACTTGTCCATTAAACACTAGGGTTAGTCCTTCATAACCATAAAGGAAGAATTAGAACCCTAATGTAAGGCCCAAGTTACAATATGAAGTCTTAGTGATTATTAAGATGAATTGATTAAGAGGTTTAAACAAATTAAAGGTTTAACACTTAGGTTTAAAGTTATACACTCCATCCTAAGAGAAGGATGCCGACATAACCCTAATTCAAAAGTCCTAACACTTTAAGAGTTTAGTCTCTGATTATGAATATGAGAAGAGAGACACAAAGAAGACTCAAAGAGAAAAAGACTAAAGGGAAACTAATAAGTCCTAGAAAGTTATTATGCTTGGAAGTCCTAGGGTTTGTGAGGCTTAAGAGAAGAAGTCTTCAAGGAAGCCACCAAGGAGAAGCAAGATAGGAAAGAGATGAGATGAGAAGAGAAAGAAAGGAAGAGAAACACAATTGAGCAAGCTCACTCAAGGACAAGTAAAAATGCAGCAAGGATGCAATATGAAGGTATGAGAAGAGGTGGGAGGTGAAGGAAAATCCACCTCCCAAACAACTTACCATTAACCTGAAAAGGTAGCACAAGATGCATAAGGAAAGAAATTAGATGAAATAATGCATATGCAGGGGCAAAGACCAAGACCAGAAGCATACACATGATGTAAATGATGCTATGATATGATGAAAAGACATACAAGATGCATATGTGTGATCATACAAGAGAATGAATGCAAATGAAGCATGTAGGAAACATGTAAACACATGGATGTTTTTGAAATGAAATGGATGCAAAGCATAGCAAATGTATGGATAAATGATCAAGCAATGTCTTAAGATGTCTAAGATGGCATACAAATACTTAGAATGGCATGGCAAGTTCATATGTTCATGAAATGCAATGTAATATGCAAGTAAAGATGCAAAATTAGGGTTACATGTGTCGCCCCCACCGAATGAGGCTAAGTCAAATGGGGTGCAGACGCGAACGGTCGGCGAAAGGAGAGAACACACAAGGGTGAACTGAAAAGAAAAGAGTCGCCAGCTAGGCATTTTTATCCCGAAGGAAAGGTAATGCTGCATAAACCTAGAAAGATATGGATAAGACTGTCGCGAACCAGAGAAACTGAGAAAGGGGGTTGGTTACAACCTGGGAAGGTATTAGCACCCAAATTGTCCTCCGTACTCGACGGGATCCACGCTTGAAAGTTTGTGTTTTAAAAGGGGTAGTGTCAGTTCTATTTTGTGTGCAAAAGCTGGAAAAGAATGCTAGTGTCAGTGTAAAAGAAGTGTGAAGTGAAATAAAAGAGTGTCAGTGTAAGGAAAGAATGAAGCTCAAGATTATGAGGCTTAAAGAATAATGCTGGAAGAGGGGGGATGAGATAGAGACTTTTGTTCGATAACTGTTAAGTTATGCCTACGTATCCTCTCGTGCAATGAGGAAGTCAGAACATCGTAGTTCGACTCAAAGAGACTGAAAATGAATTGACTATGAACCGCTTGCTTGTCTATGCTCAAGTGTATGACTCGTCTGGATCGAGTGCTAACTGTCTTGCATTAGACGGAAGAAGCGAGTTCTCGTTTATGAGTGATGATGATGAGAAAAGAATCCCGGAGGAGACGATTATTGTTTGTTTTTGTGTTTTCAATATTTTATTGCTTTTTGGGTTTGTCATAAGAAAATGAGCTTAAGCCTAAACCAAGGGTTAGTAAACTCATCACATCTTCCCTCTGATTAGGGGTAATGAGAATACCTTAAGTATGAAGTAAGCACCTCACACTTAATCACCATGATGTAGGATTAAGATCATTAACCTACTTTTAATTATTTAGATGTTTTTTGGAGTTTTTGTTTAGTGTTAAGTAATGAGTTTAAGCCATAATCAAGGATTTAATGGGCCCATTACACCATCCTAATAGAAGGATAATAGATGAGAACATTTAAGCTGAGGAAGGCTCCTCAACTTAATCCAAGATTAGGGATTAACCTCATGACAAAACAAAGCCTTTATTAAATGGATTTTAGTTAATGGAAAGATTAAGAAGTGGATTTTATGATTTTGTAAGACAACTTGAGGGGGACTTGTCCATTAACACTAGGGTTATTTCTTCTTAACCAGTTAAGGAAGAATTAAAACCCTAATGCAAGGCCCAAGTTACAAGCTTAATGTCTTGAGGATTATTAAGTGAATTGATTAAAGGATTTAAACACATTAAGGGTTTAACACTTAGGATTAAAGTTATACACTCCATCGTAATAGAAGGATGCAGGCATAAGCTTAATCACAAAGCCTTAAAACCTTTAAGGTTTGGTCCTTGATTATGAGGTGAGAAGAGAAGACTCAAAGATGACATAAAGGTAAAACTAATGGGGGACTAATCAAACCCTAATTATGATCATGCTTGGTTGTTCCTAGGGTTTATGAGGCTTGCAAGAAAATCTTCAAGAAAGAAGCCACCATGGAAGGAGCAAGATGAAGGAAGAGAAGCAGGAAGAAACAAGACAACTTGCTTCACTTAAGAAGACAAGTTGCTTGAAGAAAGAAAGTGAAGAAGGCATGAGTAAGCAAGCTCACTCCAATACAAAGATAAAATGCAGCATTGATGCATAAAAGAGATGAGAAGAGATTATGAGAAGTGAAGGCAAATTCACTTCTCAAACACTTACCACCTGAAAGGTTAGCAAAAGGAAATGAATTGAAATGAAAAATGAGAAAGATGCAATGATGCAAACCAAAACCAGAAGCATGATTAAGATGTAAATGATGCTAAGAGGTGATATGAAAGCATGTCAAATGATCTATATGTTCATACAAGAGATGAGAATGCAAAATGAGACAAGTAAGAAGCATGAAAGTTCATGAATGCACATGACATCAAATGAAAGCAAAAGCATGGTAAATGAATGATGCAATGTTCAAACATGATTCTAATGTGTCTTAGGGTGTCTTATATGTCATTTGGATGCACAAAATGTCATGGCAAGTTCATGTATGCAAGCATATGAAGGATGGATGCAAATGGAGATGCAAATTAGGGTTTATGAACAAGATGCAATGCACAATTCAAAATCAGAAGCAAATGATAAGATAAAAAATTGAAAGTAGGATCAAAGGAACCCTAACCCTATATAAGTTCACTGCCCAAAGGGGAAGACCTAACTCTTAACCTAATGAAAGTTATGATTTTCCTAAATTTGCTAGGGTTTTAAGACACCTCAAAAGGAAAAATGCAAAACAAATTGAAAATGAAAGATAAATTCATGCCAATTTTATCCTAGAAACTACATGATATGTGGAATGCAATGCAAAAAGAACCACTATCAAACTCTTCATTTAAATATTTTAAAAATGCAAATTTTATGCAAAAAATAAAATAAAAATTATTTTCAGAATGAGAAAAATATTTGGAGCCATGGTGCAAAAAATGAAATTTTTTAGAAGTGTTTTGCTATTTTTAATAAAATGAGCAAAGAAATTCAATTAAAATGAAAATAAAACTAATTTAAATGCAAAGTCAACAGATCCATGGGCCCTGGTTTAAAGTTGGGACGCGGGAATTGACCAGCGCGCGCAAATGGACGGCTCACATTCAAATTCACTAATTACGCAATTAAACCCTAATCTGAACCCTAATGACTTTCAGGTGACCGGAACAGTGTTCCGGTCATCTTCTCTGGATAGCCAAACATGCTATCTCACTCCATACGCAGCCCCAAGCCCTCTAACTCTCTAGAAATGATCCTCACATCAACCCCAACAAGAATCACACAACAAAATTCATTTATTCATCATCAAGAACACGAATCGAAGCAAAACGGAAAACATATCAAAATTTTCAGAAGCTTGTGAAATGCTTAAAACTCAACCATTTTCGAAACAAAACACATCATGGTAATCAGGGGAACACATAGAATCATTCTATAACATAAATTGAAGGTTCTGGAAAAATAAATGCCATGGCTACCTGAAGTGGAGCTTTCAACCCAGGAGCTTTCTGACCAGTTCTTTGCCTCAAATCAACTCCAATGACTCCCCTCCAGAGCTTGCAATGTTTGTTTGGAGTTTAAATGGCCTCAAAATGAAGTTGGCAGAAGTTCAGTTCAAGGGATGTGAAAATCGTGTTTTGGATATGGTGTGTTTCAAGGCAAAATGAAGGGTGGGGAATGATCAGGGATGAGTGTGTAGTTGAATGGTGGAAAAAGTTTTGATGTTTATTGGCTGAGTTATGAAATTCAAAGGTTTTTGCAAACTTGAGGGATTTTGTGTATGCTGAGGATTCTCAAGTGTTAGGCTGCAATGTTGTGGGCTTTGGCTTGGTTTTGATCCACATAATAAGCTATGATAGGTCAGAGAGTGGGTGGTGGCCTATGGTGATTGGTATGGGCAAGTTGCCAAAATGTCAAAAGTTTTGTACTTGAGGTATGGGCTGGTTTTGCAGCTGTCTTTTGGCTTGTCCTGGCTCAGCATAGATCAAGGAGAGCCATATATTCGAAATTGAGGTGATTCAGCAAGCTTGTGGAAGGTTATGTGCCCTTTTGCAATTCTCATGAAGTTTGGCCCCTTTTGAATTTCTTGATGTTCAAGGCATGGGATGAAATGATTCTTGGGCCAATTCTGATCCTTAAACAATGTATTATGATGTTAAGACATGTAGAAGTGTGTTTGAGGTCACAAAAATGCTTGGCATAAGAATTTGCAAACTTCCCTCTTTGGTGCAAAAGTGAATTTTAAGTGATTTTTCCCAACTTTGGCAAGTCATATCTTGATTTCTATGATGAATTAGATCAAGTTCTTGTACTTTTTGAAAAGGGAATGATCCAATCTACAAATTTCATGACCAAGAATTTTTCATTTGAAGCATTTTTGAATCAAAAAGAGGAGGTTGAAAAACTTTCCCAAAATGGCAAGTTTGCATTACAAGTCACTTTCCCAAAATGGCAACTTTGCAAATGGCTTGAAATTCTTCAATTTTGTGAACTTATAACTTCTTCTAAGATCAAATAAAGATCATATACATTCAAAATGATGGAGAAGACCCTTTGGTTGTGTCATGGGGGCCTCAGATGCCCTGATTTTACACTGACTTGCTCAAGAAGTCATCTATTGATCAGATGCCTTCCCCATTGAATTTCTTCATGAAAATTGGTATGCATGATCCTCATAACATATAGAGTCCATTAGAAACAAGAATGACCAAAAAATTTGGAGTTATGGCCTCTGAAACCAAAACCCTAATTCTAGGTCATCTGTGCAGTTAAGCTTGGCTCTGCTTCCATGCCTTCCTCAGTTCTTGTGATTTTCTGACTTTCTTGATCTTGGGAGGATATAATATGATGCTTGAACATACATGGACCCTCTTGAGATGATTGAAGACCTTTGGAGTGGCTCAGATGGCTCTTGGATTGCTCAGATCACAAACCCTAGATGCAGGTGACTTTGAACCAATGCAGTGAAGCAAAAATATATTATGAGATGATTTGATTGAACTTATGCAAATGAACAGAATCACATGCATGGTGAAATGAGTGAGGGTAAATTTGGGGTGTTTACAACATGGAAGGATGAGATGCAAATGGTCACACTAGAAGCATATGACATGATAAAAAATTGCAAATGAGCTCAAACAAACCCTAATCCCATATGATATCACACCCCAAAGGAGAAGGTCTAACTCTTAACCTATTGAACATTATGATTTTTCTAAATTTGCTAGGATTTTTGGGTGACCTTCAATGTAAAATGCCAAACAATTTGGAAATGCAAGATAAAAATGAAAAAAAAATGTGTTTGAATGCTAAAAGACATGCATAGTGCAATGCAAAAAGAACCAATCACAAACTCAACTTGGTTTAAAAGTTATGAATTTTTGAAGTTAGGGTTAGAAAATAGGTCATTTTAGGAACTCTAATTCAATGAAAAATCTCAAAGTGTGATCAAAACCAAAAAGAAATTTGTATGGTGAGTTTGTAAATACTTCTAAATGTCTAAGAATGCTCTCTGATATTTTTGGTGATTTTTAAATACTTAAATGTATTTTTAATTAATTAAAATTAATTAATTAATTAAATAAAACATTTAAATGATTTAAAAATACTTTTTAATGCAAAAAAAAAATAAAAATAAAAATATTTTTGGTTTCTGAAAATTAATAAAAGTCATGATAGAAATTTTTCAGATTTTTTAAACCATTTTTACTATTTTTAATAAATTATACAAAAGAAATAGAAAGAAAATAAAATAAAATGAATAAAAATGAAAAGTAAACGCATCCAGTGGCTGAGATTCAAACAAAAATGGTCGGAATTGACTGGCGCGTGATTGAGTGGCTGGGATTCAATATGGGCTAAACTGAATTAATTAAGTTAATTAAATGAAATTAGGGTTAATGGACGAATCTGAACCATTCATTTGCGTGCTAACCCTAAGATCCAAAGGCCCACATTCAAACTTCACTAATTACAGGATTAAACCCTAATCACATTCAGATGACTGGAACAGTGTTCCGGTCATCTTCTCCGGCGAACCAAAACATCAACTCTCTCCCTAGGTCTCTAAAACTCAATCTCTCTGCCCAGAATCAAACCCCAAACATCATACAACAAGAATCATCCATCAAAACAAATTTATTTCACGTATTAAAGCTGAATCGAAGCAAATTAGTTTTAGGTCAAAAAATTTCAGAGAGCTCAAACATGCTTAATACTCAATCATTTTCAAAACTAAACACATCAGGATCATCAGCACATCATGAAGATTCATCTAAGAACTTAAAAATGCATTTCTGGAAAAAATGTTCTTGAGGTTACCTGAGTTGAACCTTTCGAAACTGGAACTTTCTGGGCCCTTCTTTGGTGCTAAACCACTCCCCTTTATCCCCTTATGCTTCTGGAATGCGTGAAAGGAGTTTATGTAGGCTGCTTTGAAGGTTTCAGTTCAGAGCATGTCAAAATCGTGTTTTTGTTTGAGGTGGTTTCAGGCTAATGTGAGGGGTGGGAAATGATCCTGGGGTTTTGTGGAGATGATTGGTGAAAGAATATTGAAGTTTTGATGGTTGAGTTGGGAGATTCGAAGAGATGAAGTTTCGAGGGGATTTTGTGTAATCTAAGCTTGGGTGAGTTTTAGGCCAATGTGTTATGTGAAATGTGTTTGATAATGTTAGCATATGCAGCTGTGATTGGTCAGAGGAGTTGGTGTGGCATAGTGTGATTGGTATGGTTGATTTTGCAAAAAAAGTCAAGAATGTGTACTTGAGGTATGGGCTTGGTGCAGGCCTGAGTTTTTGGGGTGTCTGGCCTTAGCATGGATCAAGGGAGGCCATAGGATTGAAACATTGCAGCTGGATCACTTGATGCTAGGGATTCTATGTCTTTTGCAAATTTTCCCTCTTTGGTGTATCTTGTGATTCAAGGCATGAAATGATCCAATTCTTGGGCCAATTCTGAGTTTTTGAAGTTGTTTTATCATGTCATGAAGTATTTGTACACATTTTAAGTCATTAGAAGCCTTGGCAAGTGGTTTTGCAAAAATCCCTCTTTGGTGCATTCTTGAAAATTATAGGATTTTTGCCAACTTTGAAGGATCATAACTTGAGTTCCATAATGAATCAGAACATGTTCTTGTACTTTTTGAAAAGGGAAAGACCTAATCTACAACATGCATGACCAAGAATTTTTCATTTGAAGCATTTTTGGTTAAGAAAGAGGAGGTTGAAAAACTTTCCCAAAATGGAAAGTTTCCATTACAAGTCATTTCCATTTTTGGCAACTTTTCAAATGGCTCAAAATTCTTCAATATTGTGAACTTCCAACCTCTTCTAAGATCAAATAAAGATCATAGAACTTCAATTTGATAAAAATACCCCTTTGGTTCCATTGTTGGGGGCCTCAGATGCCCTGATTTTGACTTAACTTGCTCAAGAAGTTACCTAGTGAACAGATGACTTCCACAATGCATTTCTTAATCAAACTTGGTACACATGATCCTTAAAACATCTTAAGAACATTAGAAAAAAGAATGGCCCAAAAATTTGGAGTTGAAGCCTCTGAAACCAAAACCCTAATTTTGGTCATTTGTGTAGTGAAAAACCCTAGCTCTGCTTCCATGCTTTTCCAGGTCTTGTGATTTCTTGACTTCCTTGAACTTTGAGAGGCACAATATGATGATAGAACACACATGGACCCTCTTGGAACACTTTGAGGCCTTTGGGATGGCTCAGATGGAATCTTTGGATTGCTCAGATCACAAACCCTAGATGCAGATGAACTTGAACTATGCAGATGAAACAAATATGCAATGTGAGATAGTATGCCTATGCAAATGCAAAAATGAAAGATCACAAGTCATGGTGTGATATGAGTGAGGGCAAATTTGGGGTGTTTACAACCATGATACGGATGAGTATCGGTAGAAACAAACGCTGACACATGTTCAAATATGATGATACAGACGAGTACCAACTGGTTAACAAAGAACACGGACGAGAGTCGAATCTGTTTGAGGAGTGATATATATACAAGATACAGACGAGTATCAGAGACTTTTGTATAAGTATGAGTGATGGTTTGTTGGCGAAGTATTAGCAAGACACAGACGAGTGTTCAACTTGCTGGGGAGTGTATAACACGGACGAGTTTCAAAAGAGACTATATATAAGTTATGAACAAATATTTGTATGTGATAGCATAAAAGGTGTTTTGGCGACCTGTGGAGATAGGATGACACAGACGGGTGCCGAAAAGAGTGTGTTATGAACAAGTGTTTGGTTTGCAACAAGTGTTTTGGCAACCATGCTGTAAACACCCCAAATTTGCCATCACCAAGTTCACACCATGGCTTGTGATCTTTCATATTTGCATTAGTTTAAGCATATCATCTCATATTGCATTTTTGTTTCACTGCATTAGTTCAAGTTCTTCTGCATCTAGGGTTTGTGATCTGAGCAATCCAAGGATCTATCTGAACCACTCCAAAGGTCTCCAATCATTCCAAGAGGGTCCACATGTGTTCTATCATCATAATATATCCCTTAAATATCAAGGAAGTCAAAAAATCACAAGAACTGGCAAAGCATGGAAGCAGAGATAGGGTTTCACTACACAGATGACCTGAAATTAGGGTTTTGGTTTCAGAGGCCATAACTCCAATATTTTTGGTAATTCTTGTTTCTAATAGTCTCAATATGTTATAAAGATAATGTGTACCAAGTTTGATGAAGAAATTCATTGTGGAAGTCATATGTTCATTGGGTAACTTCTTGAGCAAGTCAGAGCAAAATTAGGGCATCTGAGGCCCCTAACAATGGAACCAAAGTGAATTTTTCATCAAATTGAAGTTATATGATCTTTATTTGATCATTGAAGTGCTTGGAAGTTCACAAAATTGAATAAAATTGAGCTAAACCAAAAGTTGCCAAATATGGAAATGACTTGTAATGGAAACTTTCCATTTTGGGAAAGTTTTTCAACCTCCTCTTTCTCAACCAAAAATGCTTCAAATGAAAAATTATTGGTCATGAAAGTTGTAGATTGGATCATTACCTTTTCAAAAATTACAATAACAAGTCCTAATTCATTATGGAACTCAAGTTATGGCTTGGCAAAGTTGGCAAAAATCCTATAATTTTCACTTTCACACCAAAGAGGGAATTTTGCAAAATCACATACCAAGCCATTTTATGACCTCTATTACACTTCTAAGCATCATACAAACATAGTGCATTGCCTAAGAATCAGAATTGGCCCAAAAATCTCAAGTTTCTATGCCTTGCACATCAAGAAATTCAAAAGGGGCCAAACTTCTTCAAAATTTGCAAAAGGGCACAAGACCTCTCATACACTTGCTGAATTACCACAAAACATTTTCTATGGTTCTCCTTGATCTTTGCTGAGCCAAGATATGCCCTAAGCTATCTGCAACATGAGCCCATACCTCAAGTACAAGTTATGTTGACATTTTGGCAACTTGCCCATACCAATCACCATAGGCCATAACAACTCTTCTGACCTATCAAAGCTTGTTATGTGGATCAAAAGCAACTCATAACACATAACACACAAAGCTAAAACCTCAGAATCACCAAGTTCCTCAAAATCACCCCAAAAGCAAAAGCTTTCGAAACTCATAGCACACACACTCAAACTTCAAACTTTTTTCATCAATCAACTCAGCATCACAAAAGGATCATTTCCCACCCTTCATTGCAGCCTAAAAACACCCAAAACTGAAACACGATTTCTGGGAAGTTGAAGAACAACCATTCAAACCAACCATTATAAATTCTCTTCAAGCATCAAAGCATCACCAGGAGGATCATTGGAGTCATTTTGCACCAAAGAGGAGGCCAGATAGCTCAGATTGAGAAAGCTCCACTTCAGGTATCCTCAAGAACAAATTTTCCAGAAATGTAATTTTAGGTTATAGAAATGTTCTTTATGCTTTGCTGATCATCATGATCTATTTTGTTTTGAAAATGAGTGAGAAACAAGCATGTATGAAGCTTCTGAAATTTTTGCGTGTTTTCCGTTTTCCTTTGATTCATGATCTTGAGTGAAAATAAATGAATTTGGCTGGTTGATTCTTGTTTGGAGTGATGTGAGGATCATTTCTGGAGAGCTTGATGAGTTTATTTTACGTTTTGAGTGAGATAGCGCGTTTGGCTGGCCAGAGAAGATGACCGGAGCTTAGCTCCGGTCACCTGAAAGTAATTAGGGTTAATGACGTGTTTAGGGCTAAGTTTGAATAATGGCCGTAGGATTTGTTTTACCCGCGTGCGTGGATGGCTGAGATTGAGTCATTAAACCCTAAACTGAATTAATTAATTTAATTAAGATTTATTAGCCAGGAGTGATCTGGACCACACAATCACGCGCGCAGTTAACCCTTTCCCTGTGAGTTTGAATCTCAGCCCTCAGATGCGTTTACCAGCCCTTTAATTCATTCTTAATTCATTTTATTGTATTTATTTTGTACATTTTATTTAAAATACTTAGAAAATTCCAAAAATATGTTTCTTCTGCATTTTGATTTCAAATATTTTTCTTCACCCAAAAACATTTTTATTTTTATTTTTTGCATTTAAAAATCATTTTAAAAATATTTAAATGTTTATTTTAATTAATTAATGGAAATTAATTAATTAAAATACCATTTAGGTTTCTAAAAATCACAAAAAAAATTTACATTGCATCTTAGGACATTTAGAAACCTTTTTGAAACCATTCATACAAATTTCTTTTTGGTTTTGATTCAACTTTGACATTTATCTTGAATTTAGGGTTCATAAAAATCCTATTTTTGAACCATAACTTCAAGAATTCTTTTCTGCCTAACCATGAAGGGTTTGACATTGGTTCTTGTTGCATTGTTCTTCATATAGCATGTAGTATCTAGCATATTTTTGTCACAAATTTATCTTGCATTTTCCATTTGATTTGCATTTTTCCTCTTAAGGTACCCAAAAAACCTAGTTTACTTAGAAAAATCAAAACTTTCTTTAGGTTAAGAGTTAGACCTTCTCCTTTGGGGTGTGATATTGTTGTACCCCAAAATTTGCCCTCACATATTTGAGACAAATTGATTCACAAGGTTTCCTTACACTTGTCGTACCCCAAATTTTGACCCGCTTCATATGCTTTCTGGTGCTTTTTTATTTCGAATAAATAAAATAGCACAATTGGTAGAAAGATGGGTATAAGGGATATAATTGTGAGAGGTTGTGAGTTCAAATCCCACCTTCCGCTCTTTTTAATTTTTTTTAATTTTTTCCTTTACTAATAACTTTTCCTATTTTTAGTTTTTATGAAAAAATCACAAAAATAGCATTTTTTAATTATTTAATTTTTAATTTTCGTATTTGCATTTAAAGCATTTTTAAAAATATGATTTTTTCATTAAAATCATTATTTTATGAAAAAAATTTCAAAAAAAATCATAATAAATACCAAAAACATTTCTTTTCTTGTATACTCGTTTTCTATTGGTCAGTTTATGTCATTTTTGTGTCATACTTAGTTTCTAACTGGTCTACTTGGTGACCAAGTAAAAATCATATAATTTTGTTCAAATATTTTTTAATCAATAGGGATTAAGACTAATTTTATTTCCTTTTAAACTTTTTAACTTAATTTTCTTAATCTATAAATACATGTTGTTTTACACATAAGAGGCCTCTCTCATTTTCTCATTTTATCACTCCTCTCTCAACCACAATACAAAAAAATTCTTGCCTCAAGGAGAAAAAAACCTCTTTTTTATTCTTTGTACTGTATATGGTCCGTTTGTTTATCATTGGTTCTATCATCATGTTCTTCCTAACACACATGTCTCAAACATATGTATTAATGTGTGTCACTTGTTTCAAACATATGTATGTGTTAACGTGTATTACTGCATTTCAAATTTATGTATATATCACCGTTTTTTTTGTTGCTATATACATATAATAAACTCTTGATTTGTTTTATTGTATATGTTTTTTTGGTGATAAACCATGTTATGGTTTATATAAGTGCGTACATCTCACTTTGTTATTTATATGGTTAAGTTATTCATGTATAGATATATAAATTTATTTTGTAACACCTTTTTTATTATTATGTTCTTAATACGAGTTTTTATATTTATTCTATATATATTTTTTTAGATTATTCGGATCGGATCGTGTCGATACGCTATTTTCACATCTGGGTGTATGATGCGTGACATTTGTGTTGATCTGATATAGTTGCGATGATCGCAATTTTGCATTAGCAACATCTTTGTTCCTTTTTTAATTCATATCATTTTTATGTTATTCATACACATATATTTAGATCTGCACATTTTTTTTCATAACTAACTACCCTGATTTTTTCCTAAACCTTGACAATTTTGCCTCAACCATTTTTTTATACGTTTTGTTTTATTATATAATAACTATTTTCCAGGTACATTCACATGTGCGCGCATGTGCGCGCGTGTCTTAGTGTCAAGAAGACAAAGCTGGTAATTTTGAGGGTATTTTGACAAAGAAACAAGTTTATTATATAATAACTATTTTCCAGGTACATTCACATGTGCGCGCGTGTCTTAGTGTCAAGAAGGCAAGACTGGTAATTTTGAGGGCATTTTGACAAAGAAACCTGGGTTTATCTTCTCTTTCCTAATTTCTCCTAATTTCCTCTATTGTTTTTAATTCTCTAATTTCTTAAATTAACTAACCTTAAATATTTAGATTAATTTTATTTGTTTATTTTCTAAAAAAACTCTTAACTTTTTTTTAATTACTTATCTTCATAATCCATTCATAATGTTAATTAATTATTTATTTTATTAAATTAATAATTCAATATAGTTTTTTTAACAACAAAACTGTTTTTTTTATATATTTTCATAAACCTTAATTTTTCATGTAAACCTTAAAAATTTCTTATAAACTTGAACCGTGTTATTTTCTCTAAATCATAAACTTTTTCTCAAACCTTAACAAACCTGTTATTATTTCTTATTTTCGCTCATGTTTATGTTATTCATACACTGTAATTGCTTCGCCCTTGTAATATTTTAAGTTTTAACTTGTAATATTTTCAGTTTTATTTTTTGCCATGTGTATTATGTAATTGTCCCAAAGCGTTGTAATAGTTAGGATTTTATTTTCTGCCATTTATTTTCTGTCATTTTATTTTTCTGCCATTTATTTTCTGCCATTTTATTTTTCTGCCATTTAAATTTCTGCCATTGATCCTATATTAACTGTGTGGTTTAGTAATGTAGGGCGTGAAAACCTACTAAATTAATTATTTAATATTTTTCTATAATCTTTATATTTTTTTGTAAATAAATGTGAATTATTTTTATAAACTTATTTTACTACTTATTTATAACAATAAATCTTTATTTTGTAAATACTAACTCTTTTATTATTTTGTACATATTAAATTATTATTTTTTTCTCTAAAAAATTTCTGAATAACATTTTGTCAATAATATTTTATATATTAATAGTATTTTATTATAATAGTAATAATCATATATTGTAAATAATTAAAAGTTTTTCTCAATAATCTTTAATTGTTTTTCTCTAAACTTAATTACTTTTTTTTCACTAACTCTAATAACTTCTAAAAAATCTAACTTGACTAACCTAAACTTTTTCTTTTTAACTTTATTATTATTATAATTACTTTATTATTATCATTATTGCTTTATTGTTATTATTGCTTTATTATTTTTGCTTCATTATTATTATTATTATTGCTTATTTATTATTTTATTATATCTATTATTCTTGCTTTATAATTTATTTTTATCCTACTATTATGTATCTGCCAAAGCCTTGTAATAGCTTATAGATTTATTTTTCCGTCTTTATTTTCTTTGTAAATATTTAACAGCGTGTTTAGTAATTTAGGGAGTGCAAAACTAACTGTAAATAATTGAACTTAGAAAATTAAATACAAGACAAATATCTGAAAAATAACACTCACACACGTAAGTCGATCTTTGATCACCATCTCACTTTCTAAGGTTATCCCTCATGTTGCCTAACTATAAGGTCAAGTAAGGTGTCTAAAAGCAAGGTCCCTTCTCATGAATAAATCATCTAGTCCCTCCAATATTATAAGATCAAGTCCCTTCGATGTTGCCTACGTAAATGATCTTGTCCCTTTCGAATAAAAGATGATAAGTCCCTTCGTATTGCTAAGACACCTTACAGTTGCCTAAACACAGATGACCCTTCACATGTCCCTTATAACATCCAAGGTAATGACTACATATTCCTTAATAATAGGGATAGTCTTACCATTGAAAGAACATTTAAGAACAAAAAATATTTAATTTAGGGTAGGTTCATCTTAAGTACTTGCTCACTTTTCATCAAATTACTTCATTACACTTCACATTTTCAAACAAATTTTCAAAACAAAGCCTTTATATATATCCACACAAGGATCATTATAAAGTACTTAGAAATTTTTTAATCACACACTACACTTCTCAAAACAGTTTAAAGTGAGCTAAGTAACTAAGAGCCCATGGATAACCATGGATGTAAAGGGTGCCAACACCTTCCCTTTACATAACCTACCCCCCGAACTCAAAAATCTTTTAAGGTCTTTCCTGTTCTTTTATGCCCTTTCCTTTGGATAAAATAAAAGTCGGTGGCGACTCTTGCTATCCGCAACATTTAACTAAAGTCAGTTCTCCCACCGTGTTACAGATATCATATGGGGTTAAGGTTCCTTTGAGTTCATTTGAAATTTTTATCATGTGATTTGCTTCTGTTTTGACCTTATGCATCTCATGTTGCCTTAAAACCCTAATTTTACATGTTCATTTGCATTCATCTTGCATATGCATCCATACATGAACTTGCCATGACATTTCTTGCATTCATATGGCATCTAGGACCTCTTAGGACATATTAGAATCATGCTTGATCATTGCTTCATTCATTTTCCATGATGTGCATTCATTTCATTCCATGAACTTTCATGAATTTTCAAACTTCAAAGCATGCTTCCTTTGCATTCCACCTCTTGTATGAACATTCATAGCACTTGACATGCCTTTGCATCATCTCATAGCACCATTTGCATCATGTGTTTGCTTCTGGTTTTGGTTTTACCATTGCATACATTTCATTTTCATTTCATTCCTTTCTTTATGCTAATATTTTCAGGTGGTAAGTAACTTGAGAAGTGAATTTGCCTTCACTTCTCATTTCTCTTCTCATTCTTCTTATGCATAATTTCTGCATTTTTCTTTGCTTTAGAGTGAGCTTGCTCATTCATGTTCATCATTCACTTTCTTTCTCCAAGTTACTTATCTTCTTCAGTGAAGTAAGTAACTTGTTTCTTCTGCTCTCCTTCTTTCTTCTGCTTCTTCCATTGGTGGCTTATTTGAAGATCTCTTGCAAGCCTTACAAACCATAGCAACATCCAAGCATGACAATAATTAGGGTTTTGATTAGTCCCCTTTAGATTTTACCTTTGTGCCTTCTTTGTGTCTATCTTCTCATCTCATCATTAGAGACTAAACCTTTAAGGATTTAAGACTTTGTGATTAGGGTTATGCCTGCATCCTTCTCTTAGGATGGAGTGTATAACTTTAAACCTAAGTGTTAAACCCTTAATTTGTTTAAACCTCTTAATTAATCCATCTTAATAATCACTAAGACAATAGCTTGCAACTTGGGCCTTACATTAGGGTTCTAATTCTTCCATTATTGGTTAAGAAGGACTAACCCTATTGTTAATGGACAAGTCCCCCTCAAGTTGTCTTACAAATCATAAAACTCACTTCTTAATCTCACCCTTAATTAAAATCCATTTAATAAAGGTTTGTTTTGTCATGAGGTTAATCCCTAATCATGGATTAAGTTGAGGTATCTTCCTCAGCTTAAGTGTGCTCATCTATTATCCTTCTATTAGGATGGTGTAATGGGTTCACTAATCCTTGATTATGGCCTATGTCGTGATATTTAGCAGCCGTCCCCTGCTAGGTGATCGTCCTTCACCTTTTTGATGATCGTCCTTCATCATTTTATCCAATGGCCGTCCCCATTGTTGATTTTGGTTATCTGACATTCGTCCTATGTCATGACAAACCTTGAGAGCAGCCGTCCCCTGCTAGGTGGTCGTCCTCCACCTCTTGATGGTCGTCCTCCATCATGCTCATCCGATGGCCGTCCCCATCGTTGACCTTTTATCCGGCATTCGTCCTATGTCGCGATACTTTTGGCAGCCGTACCCTGCCGGGTGATCGTCCTTCACCTTGGATGACCGTCCCTCATCTTATCCCCAACAGAGCAGCCGTCCCCTGCTAGGTGATCGTCCTTCACCTTTGATGACCGTACCTCATCATCTGTTCATTTCATTTATTCTTTAACCCGATGGCCGTCCCCGTCGTGGTCCCTTTTCTTTTTAGCCCGATGGCCGTCCCCATCGTTGGTTACTTTATTTTATGAACTTGATGGCCGTCCCCGTCATGTTTCATTAATCCCCGGAGAATCTTACATCTTTACTTGATGGCCGCCCCCATCATAATTCTTTTTATCCCCAGCATGCCGGCCGTCCCCGTCATCGCTTTATTTCCCGCATTTTTCCCAGCATGTCGGCCGTCCCCGTCATTGCTCTTTGCCCAGCAGTCGTCCTCTGCTCGACGGTCGTCCTCCGTCGCCTATACTTTACAATATACTTTATTTTCCTTTACAATCTATATCCCTTTTCTTCTTCATTCTGTGAGTGCAAATTTTGGACTGTCTTTGGTATTCAACCACAAGTTATCTTGTATGCCTGATAAGCCGTTGCTTACATCCTACACAGCTAACTCATGTTTGAATAGGGGCAGCTGTAAACACCCCAAATTTGCCCTCACCCATTCACACCATGGCTTGTGATCATTTTCATATGCATAAACTCAATCATGGCATCTCATATTACATTTTTTGATTCACTGCATTGATTCTAAGTCATCTGCATCTAGGGTTTGTGATCTGAGCAATCCAAGAGCTTCTTGAGCCACTCCAAAGGTCATCAATCACTTCAAAGAGGTCCATGTGTGTTCAAGTATCATACTATATCCTCTCAAAGTCAAGAGTGCCAAAGAATCACAAGAACTGGGATTGGTATGGAAGCAGAGCCAGGCTTGACTGCACAGATGACCTAAAATTAGGGTTTTGGTTTCAGAGGCCATAACTCCAAAATTTTTGGTCATTCTTGCTTCTATTGGTCTCTATATGGTATAGGGAGTATGCATATCAATTTTCATGAAGAAATTCCATGGGGAAGTCATCTGATTAAGAGTTGACTTTTCAAGCAAGTCAGTGCAAAATCAGGGCATCTGAGGCCCCCAATGACCCAACCAAGGGGTGTTCTTCATCATTTTGATTGTATATGATCTTTATTTGATCATGGAAGATGTTGGAAGTTCACAAAATTCAAGAATTTCAAGTCTTTTGCAAAGTTGACTTTTTGGGCAAGTTTGACTTTTAATGAAATTGTCATTTTAGGCAACTTTTTCAACCTTTACTTTTTGATTCAAAAAAGCTTCAAATGAAAAAACTTTGGTCATGAAAGTTGTAGAATAGATCTTTCCCTTTTCAAAAAGTACAAGAACATGACCTAATTCATTTTGGATCAAAAGTTATGGCTCATCAATGTTGGCAAAAATCACTAAATTTCAAGTTATGCACCAAATGGAAAACTTGCAATTTCTCATGGCAAGCCTTTATGTGACTTCAAATTGATCTCTAATCATCATACCAATGCTACACATGACCTAAAATCAGAATTGGCCCAAGAGGTTTCTCATTCATTTGCCTTGATTTTCACATTTTCATAAGTCATTTTTCATAAAAGTGCAAAGAGGGATTCTTGGCAAAATCATTCTCCAAGGAGTTATGTGATCACTAGTTGCTTTCTATGCATTGCCATGATCAAATGAGACATCATGCACCAAAATTCAGCAAGAAGTATCTCATGTACATAAGCAAAAATCATAAGAAAACACAAGTGGGCAAGTTGCAAAATCTATCATAGCTCATGATCCACATGCTGCAGACATTCACAAGCAATCTAAGGGTCATCCTTGACTCAAGCTGAAGCAAGACAAGCCCTTAGACAGTTGCTGCCATAGCCCATGCTGCAAGTACAAGACAACTTGACTTTTTGGCCAAAACCCCCATACTCTTGGAACAGTGAGCAGCCACCTCTACTGACCTGCTCCACAGGCTACTCATACACCTTGGGAGTGTTATAGCAATACATTGGCCCTTTAAACAAGACACAACACAGCCCTCACAAAAATCTGTCAAGAACTCCTCTTCTTCGAATCTCCCCCTCCAGCCATCAAACACCCAATTTCTCTTCACCAATAAATCATACACACTCAAGAGAACCAGAATCCACCATTGAAGTAACTTGAAACCCTACAAATCCTGACTGTGAAATCTGCTACATCAGATCTCTTCTTCTCAAATCATCCATCCACAAGAGCTTTGAGGCATTCCATTGAGTTCAGAAGGGTCAAGAGGGTTCATTTGCACAAGTGGGAGACTCTAGAAGCTCACCATTGAAGCTTTCCAGCTCAGGTATGGCCAAGAACACTTTTTCACAGAGCTTGCTTTTCTTGTTATAAAATGGAAGTGTGTGTTTTGCTGATCATAATGATGTCCTTAGAATTGAAAATAGTGAAGGAATGATCATTTTATGCTTCTCTGAAATTTTGCCCGTGTTTGGGTTTGAGCTTGTTCTTCTTTGTTCATGGTGGATAAATGTTTTTTAAGAATGGATTTAGGTTTAGTTTGGGGAAGGGAAGGTTTCTGGGCATTTAATTTGACTTGGGGTAGCCTATAGAAGAAGCTAGGGTTTTGACCCTGCCGGAGAAGACGACCGGAGCTCATCTCCGGTCGCCTGAATGTGATTAGGGTTAAGCCTGATTAATTACGCAACTTTAAATCTTGTCCCTTAGATGCTGCTTCCCGCGCGCTTGTGAACGGCCCAGATGAGTCATTATGCCCTAATCATGTTTAATTAAATAAATCTTAATTAATTAAACCAACTTCAAACCTCAGCCATCAGATTGCGCGCGTTTAAGAACTTTGAACCTGGGCCTTAGATCTTGATTACTCCCAGTCTTGTTGACTTGCACGCACAGCCTCTGGATCTTCCAACTTTCAATCTAAGCCACTCATAATGCATACTTTGTATTTTTATTTCATTTTCTTTATATTTTATTTCTCATATTTATTAAAAATAGCAAAATACATTTAAAAATTATGAAATTTCTTATCAAGGTTTTCATTAATTTTTAAAACACAAAAACATTTTTATTTTTATTTTTTGCATTAAAAAATATTTTTAAATCATTTAAAAGTTTATTTTTAATTAATTAATGAGAATTAATTAATTAAAAATACTTTTAGGTATTTAAAAATCACCAAAAAATTCATGAAACATTTAAAACCATTTAGAAACATTGTCCAACCCTCAAACCAAATTTATTTTTTGATCTTGATGCATTTTGATAATTTTCTATGGATTTAATTCATTTTCAAAGCATTATTTTGATCCAAACTTCCAAAAATCATTTCTGCCTAACCATTGAGGGTTGGACTTTGATTCTTTTTGCATTGTGTTGTGCATATCATGTAGTTTGTGAGATTAAATTGGCATGATTTGATCTTTCATTTTCCATTTGTTTGACATTTTTCTTGTTAAGGAACCCTAAAACCCTAGAAATTTTAGGAAATTCATAACTTTTATTAGGTTAAGAGTTGGAACTTCTCCTTTGGGCAGTGAGTTAGTATAGGTTTAGGGATCCTTTGAGTGAATTTTCAATTTTTTATCTTGATGTTTGCTTCTGATTTTGGTTTTTGTTTGATGCATTGATCATAAACCCTAATTTGGGCTTCCATTTGCATACATTTTGCACTTGCTTGCATACCTTGACTTGCCATAGCATTTTGTGCATCCATTTGATTCATTTGACATCTTAAGATATGTTGAAAGCATGTTTGATCATTGCATCATGTATTTGCCATGTTGTATGTCATTTGCATTGCATAACTTTTCATGTATGTTCATGGTTCTTAACTTGTTTCATCTGCATCCATTGGTTCACATGATCATCCTCATACCTTGTTTCATGTTTGTATCATCTCATAGTATCATTATCATCTCATATGTGCTTCTGGTTTTGATTTACTTCATGCCATTTCATTTCATTTTGCATTGCATTGCATTCCTTTCACTAACTTTTCAGGTGGTAAGTAGTTCTGAGAAGTGAATTTGCCTTCACTTCTCACATTTTCTTTTCATCTCTTTTATGCATCCTTGCTGCATTTTTGTATGTGTTTGAGATTGAGCTTGCTCTTTCTTTTTCATCTTACTTTCTTTCTTCAAGTGACTTGTCTTCTTAATTGAAGCAAGTTGCTTTGCTTCTCCTGATCCCTTCATCTGCTTCCTGGTGGTTCCATTGAAGATCTCCTCTTGTAGACTTCACAAACCTTAGGAACAACCAAGCATGACAATGATTAGGGTTTTGATTAGTCTCCCCACTTAGTTTTTACCTTTGTGTCTCCTTGAGTCTTCTCTTCTCATCTCATAATCAGGGACTAAACCTTAAAGGCTTTAAGGCTTTGTGATTAAGCTTGTGCCTGCATCCTTCTATTAGGATGGAGTGTATAACTTTAATCCTAAGTGTTAAACCCTTAATGTGTTTAAATCCTTTAATCAATTCATCTAATAATCATCAAGACATCAAGCTTGTAACTTGGGCCTTGCATTAGGGTTCTAATTCTTCCTTGATTGGTTAAGAAGGACTAACCCTAGTGTTAATGGACAAGTCCCCCTCAAGTTGTCTTACAAATCATAAAAATCACTTAATCATCATATCATTAAGTAAAATCCACTTAATAAAGGCTTTGTTTTGTCATGAGTTTAATCCCTAATCATGGATTAAGTTGAGGAGTCTTCCTCAGCTTAAACATTCTCATCTATTATCCTTCTATTAGGATGGTGTAATGAGTATGTTTAATCCCTGATTATGGCTTAATCTCATTACTTAACACTAAACAAAAACACCAAAAACATCTAATTAATCACAAGTAGGTTAATGATCTTAATCCTGCATCAAAGGTGATTAAGTGTGAGAAGCTGACTTCACACTTAAGGTATTCTCATTACCCCTAATCAGAGGGAAGATGTGATGAGTTTACTAAATCCATTGGTTTAGTCTTAAGCTCATTAACTTATGACAAACATCAAAAAGCAATAAAAGACTGAAAACACAAAAACAAACAATAATTGTCTCCTTCGGGATTCTTTTCTCATCTCATTCACTCATAAACGAGAACTTGCTTCTTCCGTCCAATGCAAGACAGTTTGCACCTGAGCCAGACAGGTCTTACACTTGAGCATAGACAAGTAAGCAGTTCACAAGTCAATTCATCTTTCAGTCTCTTTGGGTCGAACTACGGTGTTCTGACTTCCTCATTGCACGAGAGGATACGTAGGCATAACTTAACAGTTATCGAACAAAAGTCTCTGTATATTCCCCCTCCTCCCAGCATTATTCTCTTAGCCTCATTATCATGAGCTTTTCATCCTTGTCCTTACACTGACACTATGCATATCACACTTCATACTTTTCTTACACTGACACTTGTACATCTTTTCCAGCTATTTTATACATAAATTGAACTGACACTACCCCTTTTAAAACACAAATCTTCTAAGCGTGGATCCCGTCGAGTACGACGGACAATCTGGGTGCTAATACCTTCCCAGGTTGTAACCAACCCCCTTTCTCAGTCTCTCTGGTTCGCAACCGTCTTATCCATATCTTTCTAGGTCTATGCAGCATTACCTTTCCTCCGGGATAAAAAATGCCTAGCTGGCGACTCTTTCATTCCCTGTGAGTTCACTCCTGTGTGTTCTCGCATCCTCTTTTCGCCAACCGTTCGCGTCTATACCCCAGCTGACCCGGCTTCATTTGGTGGGAGCGACAGCTTGGAGACTCTGCTGGGGAACCTTATACTGCAACCAGGGCTTCTGGTTCTTTTTGTGGGTTCCTCCTAGCGCTTGTTTGATTTGTGGGGTGTTATGTGCTATTTGTGTTTGTATTTGTATTTATTTTTGCTTTATGTACAGTTGCTTTACTGCTTTCTTTATAGCTTTGCATATATCATACTGTCATAATGTGCTGGCTGGATCTGTTTTGTTGCTTTGGTGGGTGGGTGTTCTATTGAGAGTTGAGGTCCTACACCTGGGACCTGAGTGACACCTAGGCTAGAGTGGTTCATGTTCTTTCCCATTCTATTTCTGTCTGGTGCGGGAATATGAAACACGGTTCAGATATGGGTTTCTTCTTGAGAACTCTGTGCTGCAGATTTCCTGTAGTACTAGGGCTATCTGGGAAGCCTGCTAAGTCTGGATGACCTTTAGTATTGACCTTCAGAAACTGAGGTGAATTAGAGGAGGAACTTTTATGGTTATTGTAAACACTGTACCTCCTGGTTAGAAGTGTTTACACTTCTCATAACTGATCCAAGTCTGAGGATCCTTGTTTTAGAACACCACCTGTGAGGGGGTTGGGCTGTTTACAGGTTTGCAAGTACCCTTGACCTCAGCATACCCTGTTACTTTGTTTTGATTAAGAGTACTCCATTTTGGAACAGTTCTTGTGATTTTTAACCCTGGACATGTGACTCTTTATTTGAGTCCCCCACCTTGGTTACTGGACTTATGAACCTCCATCTGGATTTCTTGAACATACCTGGACTTATATCAGAGCACTTGATCAGATCCAGCTCAGTCACAAACCCTTGCATATCATTTGCATACATCATCATTGCATCATTTTAATATTTGCTTATTTTTTTTTCAGGGTATCCCCATCACATATTTTGGCTTGGTTTTGACCCCTTTATCAGCATAGACCTATCTTCATCAGTATCTACTTCAGCTATCAGCTACCTGCTTCAGTCACCTGCATCACCAGTCTCAGCCTGTCAGTGGCCCATCTTCAGTTTTATTCTCCATCATCAGCACCTGTCTCAGCTCTTCTTCAGCAATATGGCCCCCAAGAAGAGTAATATCTCCTACCATTTCTTTGAGCCTGAGTTGGCTAGCATCAGGAAGATCCAGACCCTGATTACTCCAGACCATATACCACTATTCAGAGAACACTATGGAGGCATACTTGATGTGGTTATGGATTTGGACCCTTCACAGAGGAGCTTGATTCATACTTGCTTGCAGTTCTATGATCCCCCTCTGAGGTGCTTCACCTTCCAGGATTTTCAGTTAGGGCCTTTGTTGGAGGAGTATTCATCATTGATTGGTATACCTATCAGAGGTGGAGTCCCCTTCAACCCTGAGATGGCTTTTCCAAGTAATGAAGAAGTGGCAAGAGCTTTGTATCTGGAACCTTGTCTGATTGGGCAAAATATGACTACCAAGGCTGGAATCTCTGGTCTACATCTGGATTTCTTGATCTCTTAGGCTACCCTGAAGGCTTCTTTGGGAGAATGGAAGACAGTCTGTGCTTTATTGGCCCTTAGCATATATGGGATCATATTATTTGCAGATGAGCCTAAGTTCATTAGCAAAAGTGCCATTCACCTTTTCATCCTAAGGAACCCAGTGCCCACCTTACTGGGAGATTTCTACTACTCTGTTCATCAAAGGAATGAAAAGCAGAGGGGAAGATTAGTGAGGTGTTGTGCTCCTTTGTTCCATACTTGGCTGCTCAAACATTTGCCAAAAACTGATGCATTTCTGAATCCTCATCAACAGAGGAACTGGGCTAGGTGACTCACTGCTTTGACCTCAGCTGATATCAGGTGGTGCACTCAAAGCACAAAAGGTAGGGACTTCATTACAAGTTGTGGGCAGTTTCCCAATGTACCCCTGATAGGAGTGAAGGGTTGCATCAACTACAACCCTCTGCTGTTCAAAAGACAACTGGGCTATGCATTGGTCCACACTCCTAAAGCATAAGACTTGGCTAAGACTCTTTACTGTGAGAATAAGCCTAATCTGGCTATTGTCAGGCAAGCAGCCTGGGCCTAGGACAATGTCCAAACCAAGGGAATGGCCATTCTGGGAATATGCAACAATGTGGCTTCAACACAGTACTATGAGTGGTCCAATGCCAGGGCTCAGTTCTCTGGGATGCCCTTCACCATGGAAGATATACCTGGACCATCCTCAGCACCACCTCCTGTCACTGTCAGTCTAGAGGAGTTTGAGAAACTAAAAGAGAGAAATGAGAAGCTGACTCAGGCTCTACAGAAGACCCTCTAGGAGAGGAGTGATGGACAGCTGGACATTGAAAGGTTGGAAAAGCTAAAGGTGGAGCATCTAGCTAGGATTGAGAAGTCAGAGGATTACATCAAAAAGTCTAGGGTTGGAGAGCAGATCTTGAAGAATGCCTGCAAGGAGGCTCAGTTCCAGAAGGCCAGGACTGATCTGTATCTGAAAGAAAGTCAAGCTAGGTGGGTCAGGATCACCGAAGCTCGTACTCTGGAAGATAAGAGGACTCAGGACAAGATTGAGCAGTTGGAGGCTAGTGCAAAGGAGCAGCAGAAGGTCCTGCTAGCAGCCCAAAGAGAGATCTCAGAGTTGAAGATTAGAGCTGGTGTGAAAAGATCAAAGGACCAGAGTCAACACAAGAAGCTAACTGCAGCTGTTACTACCAGGAATCTCCTTATCAGGAATCTCACAGAGCGTCCAGCTGATCTTGTGACTGAAGCACTTCTAAAGGAAGTTCAGGAGGATGAGTTTGGTCTTGGTGTCTGACTTTTGCTCGTCGTTGCTTTCATTTCATGTACTTTTATTTTCTTGTGTTGTATTTTGACCCCTCAGAGGGCATGATTTGTAAAAAAACAAACTATGTATCATTTACTTTTTGTAATATATGTATCAGTTTGTTCCATCTGAGTTTCTTTCAAGCAACATCACAAGCATCTCCCTCAAGGGTCTGGAAAGGTCAAAACCAAGTGCCAAGCCGGATACCTTGGAAACAAATAAGCATACTGCATTGCATGCTAACCTTTGTTTGTTTTGTAGGTCTTTGTTTTATTGTTACTAACTCTGTTGTGATCTCAGGAACTATTGCTCGACGTCGGGTGTTTCCACTCAACCGTCCACACAGATATCCAACCCGTAACAACCTTCCGGGTATACAGATGGACCAGGTACAACAGGACCTTACGGAGGTCAGGAACCAAATGGCCAATGAGAGATTGGAAATGAGGGCTCAGATGACACAATTTATGGAGGTGATGAACAATATGGCTCAAAGCCAAGAGAGATTAAGAGCAATGGTAGAGAGGCAGAATCAGGAAGACCCCCACCTAGGGACTGCTGGGACAAGCAACAATGAGAGGGTACAATCTCATGTCAACCCCCCTGTATTTGGACCTCACCTTCATCCAGAGATCAACATCCCTGCTAATGTTCAAGGGAATGCTACCACAGGCAGAGTGCTGCAAGAAGACCCCCAGGAAGATCAGTTCACAGTGATGGGAGCTGGGGATGAGGCCTATGACAGAAGGCTGGATGAAATTGCTGAAAAACTAAGGTCCTTGGAGTCTCAAAACTCTTTGGGCTTTGATGTTATGGACATGGGCTTAGTGGACGGGGTCAGGATTCCCCACAAATTTAAACCACTGTGCTTTGAGAAGTACAACGGGACTTCCTGTCCCCGGACCCATTTACAATCCTTTCTGGGGAGGCTGAAGGCATATACCATGGACGAAAAGTTATGGATGTTTTATTTTGAGGATAGCTTAACGGGAGCTTCAAGGGAATGGTACTCTCATCTGACCAGAGCAACCATCAGATGTGGGAAGGACTTGGCAGAGGCCTTCATTAGACAATACCAGTATAATTTGGATATGGCACCCAACAGGACCCTCTTGATGGGAATGTCCCAGTCATCCAGGGAAAGCTTCCGGGAGTACGCCCAGAG
Source organism: Lathyrus aphaca (assembly GCA_963966055.1). Lineage (NCBI taxonomy): Eukaryota > Viridiplantae > Streptophyta > Magnoliopsida > Fabales > Fabaceae > Lathyrus > Lathyrus aphaca. The sequence goes on along the minus strand of OZ014524.1, from coordinate 239,288,631 downwards.
GTGGAGACAGCTTGCTGCTGCTGTCCAGCCTCCCATGTCAGAAAGGGAGATGGCTGATATGTTTATGAACACCCTCCAAGGAACATACATTGACAGGCTAGCTGCCTTTTCTTCTACCAGCTTTGCAGATGTAGTCATAGCTGGGGAAAGAATTGAGAGCCTGTTAAAAATGGGCAAAATTACTGACAACGGTGCTAGCTCATCCAGCAACCCAAGAAAGCCTTTTGTGGGCCCAAGAAGAACTGGCGAGACCAATGCTATCCATACCGGCAGGGGCAGACCCTAATATGTTCATAGGTCTGTGGCAGCAGTCACCATTCCCGCTCCAGTTCATCCTCAACCAGCTTATCAACCACAGCAGCAAAATTATCAGCAACAAACTCAGTATCCTCCTCAGAGAAACTACAACAACACCAACAACAACAATCAGCAAAGACCATTCCAACAGAGACCCTCTCAGGCCAATAGGGTGATCGATCCGATCCCTATGCCTTATGCCACATTACTGCCACAACTCCTAAAACTCAACCTGGTTGAGCTAAGGACGTTGGCACCTCCGGATCCTGCTAGTCTACCCAGAAATTACGACGCCAGCGCCAGATGTGCTTTTCATTCGAATGCACCTGGCCACAGTACAGAGAAGTGCATAGCCTTGCACATGAAAGTGCAGGATCTAGTGGATTCCAAAGCTCTAAACTTTGCACCACCACCAAATGTTAACAAAAACCCTATGCCACACCACGGAGGTCCCAGAATCAATGCCATTGAAGAAGACAAGCCGTCTTATTTGATAACCAGTGTGGGTCAGATTCGGACACCCTTGGTGGAGATTAAAGCTCAACTCCTTGAATGTCAAATATTCCCAGGATGTGAGCTAGGGTGTGCTTATTGCAACATTTCAGTGAATGGTTGTGATAACTTGAGAGATGGCATAGATGGCCTCATCCGGAGTGGCCTGCTTCAAATCACAACATCAATTCCTACCAATCCAGCAATATCCTTAACAACAGTCCCTGAGTCTTCTACAACTGCAACAACCATTGTTCCAAACAACTCTTCAGTTTCATCAACAAATGCTTCATCCGTTACTTCAACGGACCAAATATCAGCAAACATCCCTTCTACAACTTCAGCACCCCTTCATTCAGATTCTCTTACAACAACAACACCCATCCTTCCAACAATGTCTCCTACAACTTCAACAGCAAATGTCTCAACGGTTACAATTTATTATGATCCTGAAAATGATTTTGCCTACAACTCACAAAATGCCACTCCTATCAGAGCACCGGTCACAATATACTATGATCCACATACTATCATGGTCCCTTCTGCAGCTGCCATCAGTCCAGTCACTATCACAGTGCCCGGGCCAGTGCCTTATGAAAGCAGTAATGCCATCCCTTGGCATTACGGCTCTGATCGGTACTGCGAAGGACAGAAAATCACTCTTGATTCATCAACTTCTGCACCACAAATAGACAATGTGGGGGGAGGCAGAGGCTTCACTCGAAGCGGACGTCTCTTTGCCCCACAAATTCAAAGACCCAGTGCCGAAGCAGAAGCTGCTGCCAAGGCAAAAGGGAAGAGCACGGTGCAAGAAGAGCAAACTGTTACGGAAGCTTTGAAAACACCTTTTGATCAAGAAGTTGATGAGTTCATGAGAATCATCAAGAAAAGTGATTACAAGATAGTGGACCAGCTTCACCAGACGCCTTCCAAGATCTCCATTCTATCATTGCTTATGTGCTCCGAGGCTCATCGGAATGCACTACTAAAAGTCTTGCACGCAGCTTATGTGCCAGAAGAGATCACCGTCAATCAGTTGGAAACTGTGGTTGGAAATGTTAATGCTAGTAATGGACTAGGGTTCACCAACACTGATTTGACTACGGAAGGCCGCAATCATAACAAGGCTTTGCACATTACCATGGAATGTAAAGGTGCAGTTCTTTCCCATGTGCTGGTAGACACAGGATCATCCCTCAATGTCTTACCTAAAAAGGCCCTTGTGAAGCTGGAATATGAAGGATTGGCGTTACGTCCCAGTAACTTGGTAGTAAGAGCATTTGACGGCTCTAAGAGATCAGTTCTGGGAGAAATTGAGTTGCCTGTAACGATTGGCCCACAAACTTTCAAAACGACCTTCTACGTGATGGACATTCAGCCTGCCTACAGCTGTTTGTTGGGTAGACCATGGATTCATGCCGCTGGCGCAGTTACGTCTACCCTTCACCAGAAGTTAAAATTCGAGTGGGAGGGCCAAGTCGTTACAATTTGTGGAGAGGAAGATATTTTTGTTAGCCATCTGGCTACCTACAAATATATTGAGATGGATGGGGAGATCCATGAAACGATGAGTCAGGGGTTTGAGGCCTTGAACATAAATGAAACATCTGTTGTACCTGGAACCTCAATGACATCTTATCAACAAGCCCGGAAGGTTGTTGAAGAAGGAACCGCTCAAGGCTGGGGCAAACTATTGCCTGTGGAGAAGAAAGAGGATAGATTTGGGTTGGGTTACAAACCAACTCAACAAGATCAAGTAGAGGCTGCCAAGGAGCCCAACTTTGTTAGTGGGGGATGCTCACCCCTGATGCTGTCAACAACTTGGAAGATGAGTCGGAAGATGACCGCAACCTGGAGAGTTGGATACGTCCAAAGATCCCGGGGAGCAGTATCTCAAACTGGTCTTCCCAGGAAATTATAAGAGTTACTCCTGCAGAGTAATTATTATTTCCTATATTTTTATAGCATGCATCAAGTCTTGCATCTTGCCCAAGATGACAAGACTCATTTTGTAATCGAGCCATCTGTACTTTTTGTGCAACAAGATTAATCAATGAAATATCAGACATCTTTTGCAAATGAGTCTTTTTTTTTCCTTTTCCGCTCACTGTTTTTCCATTTTTCTTTTTGTACAAAAAAATAAATGGCAATGTTTTCAAAATGACAACTTTATTTCACTTTTCTAAACAAGATTAAAATCAATCACTAAAATAAACAAACTGAACCCTTGCAGAGAGTGCCTTCCAGACCGCACCGACAACATCACGACTATGACTTCGTATGACTCTGACAATCCGATCAATCAAGCCGATGAAGGGGTTGAAGAAGATTACGAGCTTCCTGAAGAGCTAGCCAGATTGTTGAGACAAGAGGAGAAGGTTATCACTCCTCATCAGGAGGAGGTCGAAACAATTAATCTTGGTACAAATGAGGACGTGAAAGAAGTTAAAATCGGGGCCTGCTTACAAGACTCAGTGAAGAAACAACTGATTGACCTGCTTCAGGAATATGTGGATGTGTTTGCTTGGTCTTATCAAGATATGTCAGGGTTGGACACCGACATTGTTATGCGCAAGCTGCCTTTAAGAGAAGAATTCCCGCCGGTTAAATAGAAACTGCGCCGTACTCGCCCAGACATGGCAATGAAAATCAAAGAAGAGGTACAAAAGCAGTGGGACGCCGGGTTCCTTGCTGTGACTAGCTATCCACCGTGGGTTGCTAATATAGTACTTGTGCCTAAGAAAGACGGCAAAGTAAGAATGTGTGTTGACTACCGGGATCTGAACAGAGCCAGCCCGAAAGATGACTTCCCATTACCTCACATCGATGTATTGATGGATAATACAGCTCAGTTCTCGGTATTCTCCTTCATGGACGGATTTTCAGGATACAATCAGATCAAGATGTCACCTGAAGACATGGAGAAGACAACTTTCATCACACCCTGGGGCACGTTCTGTTACAAGGTAATGCCGTTCGGATTAAAGAATGCTGGTGCAACATATCAACGGGCTATGGTGACATTATTCCATGATATGATCCATAAAGAAATCGAATGTTATGTGGATGACATGATTGCCAAGTCCCTTACTGAAGAAGACCATCTGGTAAATTTGCTAAAGCTATTCAAGCGTCTGAGGAAGTACCAACTGAAGTTGAACCCCAACAAGTGCACATTCGGGGTACGATCTGGTAAGCTGCTGGGCTTTATTGTGAGCGAGAAAGGGATTGAAGTTGACCCTGATAAAGTCAAAGCCATTCAAGAAATGCCTGCACCAAAAACTGAGAAAGAAGTTCGGGGGTTTCTAGGTAGATTGAACTACATTTCACGGTTCATATCTCACCTTACAGCAACCTGTGAACCCTTGTTCAAGCTGTTAAGAAAATAACAAACGGTCAGGTGGAACGAAGACTGCCAGAAGGCTTTTGACAAGATCAAAGAGTACTTACAAGAGCCTCCAATCCTTATGCCTCCAGTTGAAGGAAGACCTCTGATAATGTACTTGACAGTATTAGAAGAGTCGATGGGGTGTGTGCTGGGCCAGCATGACGAGTCTGGTCGAAAAGAGTATGCAATATACTACCTAAGCAAAAATTTTACCGACTGTGAACAGCGTTATTCACTGCTCGAGAAAACTTGCTGTGCTTTAGCGTGGGCTGCTCGCTGACTGAGACAGTATATGTTGACCCACACTACTTTGTTGATCTCAAAAATGGACCCAGTTAAGTACATATTCGAGAAGCCAGCGCTTACCGGACGGGTTGCAAGATGGCAAATGATCCTCACAGAATACGACATTCAATACACATCTCAGAAAGCCATCAAGGGCAGTGTATTGTCTGAATATCTTGCTGATTAACCCATTGATGATTACCAGCCTATGAGATTTGACTTCCCTGATGAAGACATCATGTTCATAAAAGCAAAAGATCACGAAGAGCCTGTTCACACTGAAGGGCCTGACCCGGAAGAAGAATGGACTATGATGTTTGATGGGGCTATTAATATGAATGGTCGTGGTGTTGGTGCAGTACTCATTACACCTAAGGGAGTTCACATACCTTTCTCGGCGAAGCTCACCTTCAACTGCACTAACAACGAAGCTGAAAACGAAGCTTGCATTATGGGTCTTGAGGAAGCCATTGACCTTAGGATCAAAACATTGACTGTATTCGGAGATTCAGCTCTGGTAGTTAATCAAACCAACGGCAAATGGTACACACACCAGGATCATCTGATACCTTACAGGGATTATACCAGGAGGTTATTAACTTCCTTCACAACGGTCAAGCTTGAGTATATCCCTCGGGACGAGAATCAGTTTGCAGACGCGCTGGCTACCATTTCATCTATGATCAAAGTTCAAGCTGCCAACTTTGTACCGCAGATTTCAGTGTCCAGACTTGACAGACCAGCATATGTATTTGCAGCAGATATTGTCAAAGATGATAAGCCTTGATTCCATGACATTAAGTGCTTCTTGGAGGATCAAACATACCCACCTGGGACATCTTCCAATGATAAGAAGACATTGAGAAGGCTCGCTGGAAGTTTCTTTCTGAACACTGATGGTTCCCTGTACAAGAGAAACTTTGATATGGTACTCCTCAGATGCGTCGACAAGACAGAAGCGGATTTGTTAATGCATGAAGTGCACGAAGGATCCTTTGGTACCCATGCTGGAGGGCATGCCATGGCTAAAAAGTTGCTAAGATCAGGTTATTACTGGATCACAATGGATGCCGACTGTTGTGCTTACGCCAGAAAATGCCATAAATGCCAGATTTATGCGGATAAGGTGCATGTGCCTCCCAATCCTTTGAATGTGATGTCTTCACCCTGGCCCTTTGCTATGTGGGGCATTGACATGATTGGCAAGATTGAACCAACTGCTTCGAATGGTCACAGATTCATCCTGGTTGCCATTGACTATTTCACCAAGTGGGTCAAAGCAGCTTCCTACGCAAATGTTACCAGGCAAGTGGTAGCCAGATTTCTGAAGAGAGATATCATTTGTCGATACGGAGTTCCCGAGCGAATCATTACTGACAATGGTTCCAACTTGAATAACAAAATGATGACAGAGCTATGCCGGGACTTCAAGATCCAACACCACAATTCTTCTCCTTACAGGCCAAAGATGAATGGCGTTGTTGAGGCAGCTAATAAGAATATCAAGAAGATTGTGTAGAAGATGGTAGTCACCTACAAAGACTGGCATGAGATGCTACCATTTGCCTTGCATGGGTACCGCACGTCAATCAGAACGTCCACTGGGGCAACACCGTATCAGCTTGTGTATGGTATGGAAGCAGTCCTACCAGTTGAAGTTGAATTACCCTCCCTGCGGGTACTGATGGATGTTAAACTGAACGAAGCAGAATGGGTCCGATCCCGATACGAACAACTGAGTCTGATTGAAGAGAAAAGATTGGCTGCAATCTGTCATGGGCAGCTGTATCAGAAGAGAATGAAGAAAGCCTTCGATCATAAAGTCAGGCACCGAGAGTACCAAGTAGGAGATCTTGTGCTGAAAAGGATCCTCCCTCCTCATACAGACCACAGGGGCAAATGGACTCCGAACTATGAAGGACCATTCGTGGTAAAGAAAGTTTTCTCTGGTGGAGCACTGATGCTCAGCACCATGGATGGTGAAGACTTCCCGTCCCCCGTGAATTCAGATGCAGTTAAAAAATACTTCGCATAAAAATGACCCGCTGGACATAAAAACAGAATGTAAGTCCAGGCAAAAATAGGGCATCCCGGCGAGTTAAAAACAGAATAAAAGACTCGGGCAAAAGTAAGGGAAAATAAACAAAATGTACACCCGCTGAGTTGAAAAGCCACATCGGACAACTCAGGCAAAAAAGGGTATCCCGATGGATTGAAAACCCGAAAGGGCGATCCATGCAAAATAAGGGAACAAGCGAACAACTGCACTCTGAATTCGTCTGTATCACTTACAACTTGGTAAGCTTCGAAAGGATCAAGCTTTTATCAGAATCAGCCATCTTCAGAAAGCAAGACGAGAAGAACGTCAAAGTCATACGAGTCATAGCAAAGAGGAAGCTCCTTAAAGCGTCGTCAACGTTGCCAGCATTTTGTTTCTCAATTTGTAACAATCTCCTCATTTCAGGGGATATGTTTCTTTTACTGTATCTTGCCAATTCAGGGCGCATGAATTAATAAAATCAGATTTTTCAGTCATGTTTCGTCTTGTACATTTTTATTTGCAAAAAAAATGTCTGATGTCTTAAGAAAAAAACTGATTGCATGAATATAGATACTTACCTTCAAAAATAAAAGTTACATGCTTGCAGGAAATATACTTACTCTCAGAAGTGTCTAATTCCTATGACGGAATCCGGTAAAGGATACCTCGGGATTACTTGTGCGTTTCGCTATCTTTGCAGGATTGCAGGTATCCAAGATGCAACATGGGGCATGTAAGCTTCACCCCAGCAAGCTGGCAAATCAGTATTCATTCTTAGCACTCAAAGTGCTTTCTCCCCAGCTGAGTTACCACTTATTGCTGCTCCCAGCCGAGTTGCCAATCATTCTTCCTCAGCCAAGTACAAAAGCCAGGGAACCACTTCCCCACAGAGCGTCAGTCTCTACTCAGAAGAGCAACGCATGAAGGAATCACAACAGAGTGACGAAAGCTTCTACAAACCCCAGCTGGGTCCCCTCATTACCGAAGATGGGTCTATCAATGACTTATCTCCCCAAGCAAATACATCTCATCAGATCAACCAATGATCTCCTCCCCAGCTGGGATGTTCGTTTCAAGCAGATCAACCAGATATCTTCACAGCAACGGGATCCGAATCCCGGATTGGTATCCTTGCATAATCATAGCATTCGCATCATAGTCACACCACAAAGCGTAGCATTCCGTCTAAAACGGAGCATTACGGCAAAAATCAAACATATTGCATAATCATAAGCCATGTTCTGAATCAAACACTTATGAATAATAACAACCCATTAGCAATATACAGAACTCCCCCCAGATTCCCTAGCAAATACAGTTGCCTTACATTCCCGAACACCAGTATATACTCCTTATGGCACCCGTCCGTGTCATATCCCCCAGCAGAAAGCCAAAGACATTCTCTTTGCACTCACATATACTCATACAATTTCTTTGACATCCGTCCGTGTCATTTTTCCCAGCACAGTAACATAAACACTTCGTATATCAGATACTTGTTTATACTATACTCTTCTCCTTTCGACACTCGTCCGTGTCGCTTTCCCCAGCAGGTTGAACATTTAAATATACACCACTCTTACTTATATAGATACTCGTCCGTATCTTGTATACACCATTTGTATCCCCGCAGATTCAGCACTAGTCCTTGCTCTTTGTTAACCAGTTGGTACTCGTCCGTACCATCATCTCAGAACATGTGTCAGGCGTTTGTTTCTACTTGATACTCGTCCGTATCAAAGTCTTAAGGATGCTCGTCCGCATCTTTAATCCATACACTGTGTCAAACACTTACGTCTTCTTGAGTATAGACACTCGTCTATGTCTACTATTCCCCCAGAAGAGTCCCCTCAGATTCAACACTCGTCCTTGTTCTCTGTTAACCAGTTGATACTCGTCCGTATCATCATCTCTGAACACGTGTCAGTATTTGTTTCTACCCGATACTCGTCCGTATCGTAATCTTAAGGATGCTCGTCCGCATCTTTAATCTATACACAACATCTAAACACTTATACCTTTTGTTTCTTGGATGTAAACACTCGTCCGTGTTTACTATTCCCCAGTAGATCGTCAACAAAGCAAATTTCTTTTTATCTGACATTCATCCTGTGTCTTGATAAACCTTAAGAGCAGCCGTCCCCTGCTAGGTGGTCGTCCTCCACCTCTTGATGGTCGTCCTCCATCATGCTCATCCGATGGCCGTCCCCATCGTTGATTTTCTATCCGACATTCGTCCTATGTCGTGATATTTAGCAGCCGTCCCCTGCTAGGTGATCGTCCTTCACCTTTTTGATGATCGTCCTTCATCATTTTATCCAATGGCCGTCCCCATTGTTGATTTTGGTTATCTGACATTCGTCCTATGTCATGACAAACCTTGAGAGCAGCCGTCCCCTGCTAGGTGGTCGTCCTCCACCTCTTGATGGTCGTCCTCCATCATGCTCATCCGATGGCCGTCCCCATCGTTGACCTTTTATCCGGCATTCGTCCTATGTCGCGATACTTTTGGTAGCCGTACCCTGCCGGGTGATCGTCCTTCACCTTGGATGACCGTCCCTCATCTTATCCCCAACAGAGCAGCCGTCCCCTGCTAGGTGATCGTCCTTCACCTTTGATGACCGTACCTCATCATCTGTTCATTTCATTTATTCTTTAACCCGATGGCCGTCCCCGTCGTGGTCCCTTTTCTTTTTAGCCCGATGGCCGTCCCCATCGTTGGTTACTTTATTTTATGAACTTGATGGCCGTCCCCGTCATGTTTCATTAATCCCAGGAGAATCTTACAGCTTTACTTGATGGCCGCCCCCATCATAATTCTTTTTATCCCCAGCATGCCGGCCGTCCCCGTCATCGCTTTATTTCCCGCATTTTTCCCAGCATGTCGGCCGTCCCCGTCATTGCTCTTTGCCCAGCAGTCGTCCTCTGCTCGACGGTCGTCCTCCGTCGCCTATACTTTACAATATACTTTATTTTCCTTTACAATCTATATCCCTTTTCTTCTTCATTCTGTGAGTGCAAATTTTGGACTGTCTTTGGTATTCAACCACAAGTTATCTTGTTTGCCTGATAAGCCGTTGCTTACATCCTACACAGCTAACTCATGTTTGAATAGGGGCAGCTGTAAACACCCCAAATTTGCCCTCACCTATTCACACCATGGCCTGTGATCATTTTCATATGCATAAACTCAATCATGGCATCTCATATTACATTTTTTGATTCACTGCATTGATTCTAAGTCATCTGCATCTAGGGTTTGTGATCTGAGCAATCCAAGAGCTTCTTGAGCCACTCCAAAGGTCATCAATAACTTCAAAGAGGTCCATGTGTGTTCAAGTATCATATTATATCCTCTCAAAGTCAAGAGTGCCAAAGAATCACAAGAACTGGGATTGGTATGGAAGCAGAGCCAGGCTTGACTGCACAGATGACCTAAAATTAGGGTTTTGGTTTCAGAGGCCATAACTCCAAAAATTTTGGTCATTCTTGCTTCTATTGGTCTCTATATGGTATAGGGAGTATGCATATCAATTTTCATGAAGAAATTCCATGGGGAAGTCATCTGATCAAGAGTTGACTTTTCAAGCAAGTCAGTGCAAAATCAGGGCATCTGAGGCCCCCAATGACCCAACCAAGGGGTGTTCTTCATCATTTTGATTGTATATGATCTTTATTTGATCATGGAAGATGTTGGAAGTTCACAAAATTCAAGAATTTCAAGTCTTTTGCAAAGTTGACTTTTTGGGCAAGTTTGACTTTTAATGAAATTGTCATTTTAGGCAACTTTTTCAACCTTTACTTTTTGATTCAAAAAAGCTTCAAATGAAAATACTTTGGTCATGAAAGTTGTAGAATACATCTTTCCCTTTTCAAAAAGTACAAGAACATGACCTAATTCATTTTGGATCAAAAGTTATGGCTCATCAAAGTTGGCAAAAATCACTAAATTTAAAGTTATGCACCAAATGGAAAACTTGCAATTTCTCATGGCAAGCCTTTATGTGACTTCAAATTGATCTCTAATCATCATACCAATGCTACACATGACCTAAAATCAGAATTGGCCCAAGAGGTTTCTCATTCATTTGCCTTGATTTTCACATTTTCATAAGTCATTTTTCATAAAAGTGCAAAGAGGGATTCTTGGCAAAATCATTCTCCAAGGAGTTATGTGATCACTAGTTGCTTTCTATGCATTGCCATGATCAAATGAGACATCATGCACCAAAATTTAGCAAGAAGTATCTCATGTACATAAGCAAAAATCATAAGAAAACACAAGTGGGCAAGTTGCAAAATCTATCATAGCTCATGATCCACATGCTGCAGACATTCACAAGCAATCTAAGGGTCATCCTTGACTCAAGCTGAAGCAAGACAAGCCCTTAGACAGTTGCTGCCATAGCCCATGCTGCAAGTACAAGACAACTTGACTTTTTGGCCAAAACCCCCATACTCTTGGAACAGTGAGCAGCCACCTCTACTGACCTGCTCCACAGGCTACTCATACACCTTGGGAGTGTTATAGCAATACATTGGCCCTTGAAACAAGACACAACACAGCCCTCACAAAAATCTGTCAAGAACTCCTCTTCTTCGAATCTCCCCCTCCAGCCATCAAACACCCAATTTCTCTTCACCAATAAATCATATACACTCAAGAGAACCAGAATCCACCATTGAAGTAGCTTGAAACCCTACAAATCCTGATTGTGAAATCTGCTACATCAGAACTCTTCTTCTCAAATCAGCCATTCACAAGAGCTTTGAGGCATTCCATTGAGTTCAGAAGGGTCAAGAGGGTTCATTTGCACAAGTGGGAGACTCTGGAAGCTCACCATTGAAGCTTTCCAGCTCAGGTATGGCCAAGAACACTTTTTCACAGAGCTTGCTTTTCTTGTTATAAAATGGAAGTGTGTGTTTTGCTGATCATAATGATGTCCTTAGAATTGAAAATAGTGAAGGAATGATCATTTTATGCTTCTCTGAAATTTTTCCCATGTTTGAGTTTGAGCTTGTTCTTCTTTGTTCATGGTGGATAAATGTTTTTTAAGAATGGATTTAGGTTTAGTTTGGGGAGGGGAAGGTTTTTGGGCATTTAATTTGACTTGGGGTAGCCTATAGAAGAAGCTAGGGTTTTGACCCTGCCGGAGAAGACGACCGGAGCTCATCTCCGGTCGCCTGAATGTGATTAGGGTTAAGCCTGATTAATTACGCAACTTTAAATCTTGTCCCTTAGACGCTGCTTCCCGCGCGCTTGTGAAGGGCCTTGATGAGTCATTATGCCCTAATCCTGTTTAATTAAATAAATCTTAATTAATTAAACCAACTTCAAACCTCAGCCATCAGATTGCGCGCGTTTAAGAACTTTGAACCTGGGCCTTAGATCTTGATTACTCCCAGTCTTGTTGACTTGCACGCACAGCCTCTGGATCTTCCAACTTTCAATCTAAGCCACTCATACTGCATACTTTGTATTTTTATTTCATTTTCTTTATATTTTATTTCTCATATTTATTAAAAATAGCAAAATACATTTAAAAATTATGAAATTTCTTATCAAGGTTTTCATTAATTTTTAAAACACAAAAACATTTTTATTTTTATTTTTTGCATTAAAAAATATTTTTAAATCATTTAAAAGTTTATTTTTAATTAATTAATGAGAATTAATTAATTAAAAATACATTTAGGTATTTAAAAATCACCAAAAAATTCATGAAACATTTAAAACCATTTAGAAACATTGTCCAACCCTAAAACCAAATTTATTTTTTGATCTTGATGCATTTTGATAATTTTCTATGGATTTAATTCATTTTCAAAGCATTATTTTGATCCAAACTTCCAAAAATCATTTCTGCCTAACCATTGAGGGTTGGACTTTGATTCTTTTTGCATTGTGTTGTGCATATCATGTAGTTTGTGAGATTAAATTGGCATGATTTGATCTTTCATTTTCCATTTGTTTGACATTTTTCTTGTTAAGGAACCCTAAAACCCTAGAAATTTTAGGAAATTCATAACTTTTATTAGTTTAAGAGTTGGAACTTCTCCTTTGGGCAGTGAGTTAGTATAGGTTTAGGGATCCTTTGAGTGCATTTTCAATTTTTTATCTTGATGTTTGCTTCTGATTTTGGTTTTTGTTTGATGCATTGATCATAAACCCTAATTTGGGCTTCCATTTGCATACATTTTGCACTTGCTTGCATACCTTGACTTGCCATAGCATTTTGTGCATCCATTTGATTCATTTGACATCTTAAGATATGTTGAAAGCATGTTTGATCATTGCATCATGTATTTGCCATGTTGTATGTCATTTGCATTCCATAACTTTTCATGTATGTTCATGGTTCTTAACTTGTTTCATCTGCATCCATTGGTTCACATGATCATCCTCATACCTTGTTTCATGTTTGTATCATCTCATAGTATCATTATCATCTCATATGTGCTTCTGGTTTTGATTTACTTCATGCCATTTCATTTCATTTTGCATTGCATTGCATTCCTTTCACTAACTTTTCAGGTGGTAAGTAGTTCTGAGAAGTGAATTTGCCTTCACTTCTCACATTTTCTTTTCATCTCTTTTATGCATCCTTGCTGCATTTTTGTATGTGTTTGAGATTGAGCTTGCTCTTTCTTTTTCATCTTACTTTCTTTCTTCAAGTGACTTGTCTTCTTAATTGAAGCAAGTTGCTTTGCTTCTCCTGATCCCTTCATCTGCTTCCTGGTGGTTCCATTGAAGATCTCCTCTTGTAGACTTCACAAACCTTAGGAACAACCAAGCATGACAATGATTAGGGTTTTGATTAGTCTCCCCACTTAGTTTTTACCTTTGTGTCTCCTTGAGTCTTCTCTTCTCATCTCATAATCAGGGACTAAACCTTAAAGGCTTTAAGGCTTTGTGATTAAGCTTGTGCCTGCATCCTTCTATTAGGATGGAGTGTATAACTTTAATCCTAAGTGTTAAACCCTTAATGTGTTTAAATCCTTTAATCAATTCATCTAATAATCATCAAGACATCAAGCTTGTAACTTGGGCCTTGCATTAGGGTTCTAATTCTTCCTTGATTGGTTAAGAAGGACTAACCCTAGTGTTAATGGACAAGTCCCCCTCAAGTTGTCTTACAAATCATAAAAATCACTTCATCATCATATCATTAAGTAAAATCCACTTAATAAAGGCTTTGTTTTGTCATGAGTTTAATCCCTAATCATGGATTAAGTTGAGGAGTCTTCCTCAGCTTAAACATTCTCATCTATTATCCTTCTATTAGGATGGTGTAATGAGTCTGTTTAATCCCTGATTATGGCTTAATCTCATTACTTAACACTAAACAAAAACACCAAAAACATCTAATTAATCACAAGTAGGTTAATGATCTTAATCCTGCATCAAAGGTGATTAAGTGTGAGAAGCTGACTTCACACTTAAGGTATTCTCATTACCCCTAATCAGAGGGAAGATGTGATGAGTTTACTAAATCCATTGGTTTAGTCTTAAGCTCATTAACTTATGACAAACATCAAAAAGCAATAAAAGACTGAAAACACAAAAACAAACAATAATCGTCTCCTTCGGGATTCTTTTCTCATCTCATTCACTCATAAACGAGAACTTGCTTCTTCCGTCCAATGCAAGACAGTTTGCACCTGAGCCAGATAGGTCTTACACTTGAGCATAGACAAGTAAGCAGTTCACAAGTCAATTCATCTTTCAGTCTCTTTGGGTCGAACTACGGTGTTCTGACTTCCTCATTGCACGAGAGGATACGTAGGCATAACTTAACAGTTATCGAACAAAAGTCTCTGTATATTCCCCCTCCTCCCAGCATTATTCTCTTAGCCTCATTATCATGAGCTTTTCATCCTTGTCCTTACACTGACACTATGCATATCACACTTCATACTTTTCTTACACTGACACTTGTACATCTTTTCCAGCTATTTTATACATAAATTGCACTGACACTACCCCTTTTAAAACACAAATCTTCTAAGCGTGGATCCCGTCGAGTACGACGGACAATCTGGGTGCTAATACCTTCCCAGGTTGTAACCAACCCCCTTTCTCAGTCTCTCTGGTTCGCAACCGTCTTATCCATATCTTTCTAGGTCTATGCAGCATTACCTTTCCTCCGGGATAAAAAATGCCTAGCTGGCGACTCTTTCATTCCCTGTGAGTTCACTCCTGTGTGTTCTCGCATCCTCTTTTCGCCAACCGTTCGCGTCTGTACCCTATCTGACCCGGCTTCATTTGGTGGGAGCGACACTCCTGACCATGTACCACTATTCAGAGAGCATTATGGGGGCATATTAGACATGGTCATGAATTTAGATGCATCTCAGAGGAGCATGATCCATACTTTCTTGCAGTTCTATGATCCTCCACTCAGATGTTTCACATTCCCTGATTTCTAGATGGGACCATTGCTAGAGGAGTTTTCCTTGTTGTTAGGAGTTCCTATCAAGAGGGGGATTCCTTTCAACCCTGAGATGACTGCTCCTTTAAATGAAGACATAGCCAGGGCATTGCATTTGGAGCCTGCCATCATTAATCAGAACATGACAACCAAGGCTGGAGTTCCAGGCCTTCACCTAGACTTCTTGATCTCCCAGGCTACCCTGCATGCTGCAATAGGGGAATGGAAGGCTATTTGTGCACTTCTAGCCCTCAGTATATATGGGGTTATCTTGTTTGCAGATGAGCCAAAGTTTGTGAGCAAGAATGCCATTCACCTGTTCTTGTTAAGGAACCCAGTTCCTACCTTGCTTGGAGACTTCTACTACTCAGTACATCAGAGGAATGAGAAGCAAAAAGGAAGACTAGTCAGATGTTGTGCTCCTCTTTATTACTCTTGGCTACTAAGACACTTGCCAAAGTCAGATGCCTTCTTGAACCTTCATCAGCAGAAGAATTGGGCTAAGATATTTATTACTTTGACATCAAAAGACATTAGATGGTGCACTCAGAGCACCAAAGGCAAGGACATCATTACTAGCTGTGGGCAGAATCCTAATGTGCCTTTGATAGGAGTGAAAGGTTGCATCAATTAAAACCCTTTACTATTTAAGAGACAATTAGGATATGCTTTGGTTCACCCTGCCAGAGGACAAGATTTGTCTGAGACCCTCTACTGTGAAATTCAACCCAACTCTGCTATTGTCAGGCAAGCTGCCTGGGCTTGGGACAACATCCAGACTAAAGGGACAACCACCATTGGCAAGTGCAACAACATTGCTTCAGCACAATATTCTGATTGGTCTCGTACCAGAGCTCAGATCACCCGGATGCCATTTACTCTATAAGATGTACCTAGACCTTCTACAGTACAGCCTGCAACTACTGTCAGTTTGGAAGAGTTTGAAAAGCTGAAGGAAAGGAATAATCAGCTATCTGAAGCCTTTAAGAAGACTCTCTGGGAGAGAAATGACAGCCGTCTAGATAATGAGAGGTTGGAAAGGCTCAGAATTGAGCACTTGACCAAGATTGAGAAGACGAATGACTACATCAGGAAGGCTAGAGCAGGGGAGTTAGTACTGAAGAATGCTTGCAAGGAAGCAAAGACTCAGAAGGCTAGGGCAGAGCATTATCTAGAGGAGAGCCAGGCTAGGTGGATCAGGATCACTGAAGCCCATGCACAGGAAGATCAAAGGACTCAGGCTAAGATAGAGCAGTTGGAGGCTAGTGAGAAGAAGCATCAGGAGGCTTTGTTGGCAGCTCAGAGGGAGATATCTGAATTGAAACTCCGGGCGGGGTTGAAGAGGTCAAAGGATCAGGACAAGCATAAGAAGTTAACCAGTGCCATTGCTACTAGGAACCTCCTCATCAGGACTATCACAGAACACCCAGTGGGTCCAGTGACTGAGGCCCTCCTGAAGGAAGTCAGAGAGGATGACTTTGGATTAGATGTTTGACTCTTTTGCTTGTACTTTTCTTTTATTGTACTTTTGTTTTTGTTGTTGTATTTTGACCTACCATGGGATGTTATTGTAATCAAACTATGTATTTTCACTCTTTACAATATATCAGTTTGTATTATTTTCTGGTGGGCTGTATCTATCTCTACAACATCATCAGCATTTCCTCGAGGTCTGGAAAGGTCAAAACCAAAGAACCAAACCAGATACCCTTGGAAGACAAATAGGCATATTGCATTGCATACTAACATTTTCTTTGTTTTGTAGGTTTTTGTTTTATTGTTGTTTCTCATTTTGTTGTGGTTTCAGGAAACATTGCTCGCAGAAGAGTGTTCCCTGTCAACAGAATACACAGGTACCCGACAAGAAGCAACCTTTTGGGACTCCAGATGGATAAAGTTCAGCAAGACTTGAATGAAGTAAGGACCCAAATGGCAAATGAGAGGGTTGAGATGAGGAATCAGATGACCCAATTCATGACTGTAATGACTGGCTTAGCTCAGAGCCAGGAAAGACTGAGGGAGTTGGTTGAAAGGCAGACTCCCGAAGAACACCATCCAGGTACAGGAGGTACCAATAACAACGATCATGTGCAGTCTCGCACTGATCCACCAGAGTTTGGGCCTCATCTAAACCTAGAAATCAATGCCATAAGGAATACTCAGGGTAACACTGCTGGAGGAAGGGTCTTGCCAGAGGATCCTCAAGAAGAGCAGTTTACAGTTGTTGGGGTTGGGGACGAAGTTTACGACCGTAGGCTGCATGAAATTGCAGAGAAGCTGAGGTCTCTTGAATCCCAGAATTCCTTAGGTTTTGATGTAATGGACATGGGACTGGTGGAAGGGGTGAGAATTCCTCACAAGTTCAAACCCCCGTGTTTTGAAAGGTATAATGGCACATCCTTACCACGCACCCACCTTCAATCATTCTTCTGAAGATTAAAAGCATACACCATGGACGAAAATCTGTGGATGTTTTACTTCGAGGATAGTCTAACAGGGGCATCCCAAGAATGGTATTCTCACCTAACTAGAGCCACAGTGAGGAACTGGAAAGACTTGGCTGAAGCTTTTGTAAACACCCCAAATTTGCCCTCACTCATTCACACCATGGCTTGTGATCTTTCTCATATGCATAAACACAATCATAACATCTCATATCCCACTTTTGATTCACTGCATAGTTTCTAAGGCATCTGCACCTAGGGTTTGTGATCTGAGCAATCCCAAAGCATCTTGAGCCATCTCCTCAAAGTCAAAAATGCAAAGGAACCACAAGAACTAGGGTTTGAGTGGATGCAGAGCCAGGTTAAACTGCACAGTTGACTGAAAATTAGGGTTTTGGTTTCAGAGGCCATAACCCCAAATTTTTTGGTCATTCTTGTTTCCATTGATCTCTATATGGTATAGGGAGTATACATATCAATTTTCATGAAGAAATTCCATGGGGAAGTCATCTGATCAAGGGTTGACTTTCTGGACAAGTCAGTGTAAAATCAGGGCATCTGAGGCCCCCAATGACCCAACCAATGGGTGATCTTCATCATTTTGAGTGTATATGATCTTTATTTGATCATGGAAGAAGGTTGAAGTTCATAGAAATCAAGAATTTAGGGTTTTTGCAAATGTTGACTTTTTGGGCATAGTTGACTTTTCAAGAATGCATCATTTTAGGTCATTTTTCAAGCCTTGATTCTTGATCCAAAAAGGCTTCAAATGGAAAAACTTTGGTCATGAAAGTTGTAGATCTCATCTTTCCCTTTTCAAAAAGTACAAGAACATGATCAAACTCTTCTTGGATCAAAAGTTATGGTGTGACAAAGTTGGCCAAAATCATTGATTTACAAGGCATGCCTCAAATGTGAATTTTGCAAAATCATGGACCAAAGCTAATTGTGACCTCTAGTTCACTTCAAACCAGAACACAAACATTCTCTAAGTCATAAAAATCAGAATTGAACCAAGAATGCCCATGGTTATGGTTCATGTAACAAGACTTTTCTCATGTGAACCAAAAAGCCACAAGTTGCAAAACTCATGATCACTTCCTACAACTTGCTGCATTGGTTACTACACTTTGCTAGCCTCTCACTTCACCATGCTGCACCAGAACCAGCCTTGTACTGGCCTAGAAGCTGCCCATACTTTCTCTTACAAAGAAGTTGACATTTTGCAAAAGGTGACTTACCTATCATAGCAGGCCATGTCACATCATCCAGCCAATCAGATTTGTTTATACTTTCCATTTGCAAGCTAGACATAACACTAAGCAAGCCTGAAACACTACACACCAACACATTCACAAAAACACTCCCATTTTGCATTTTGTTTCGAATCTCTCTGCCCAGCCACCAAACACTAAAGCCAACTTCACTAATCATCTCACCTTGCCTCATTGAGTAGAAAGCACCAAGAGCCAGGCTTGATTTGAGCAAGAACACCCCATTGCCATTCTTCACCTCAGCCTGCATTTTCCATCGAATCTCTCTCCACAAGCCATGAACACTCAAACAAACTCCACACACCAACTCACCTTGCTTCACTGACCAGAAACCACCCACTACTTTGGCCTGAAACACCCCATATCTCAAAAACGATTTTCACACTCCCTTGGTCAAAGCTTCTGCAAACTCCCTCAAGAGGTTGTTTAAACTCCAACTAAGCATCCAAAGCTTCAAAGGGAGATCATTGGGACCTGTTTGAGCCAAAGGACCATCCAGAAAGCTCCTGAATCAGAAGTTCAACCTCAGGTGACTCCATGAACTTTTTTTCCAGAACTCCATTTTTTCGTTAGAATCTTGTTTAGCATGTTGCACTGATCATTGGGATCTATTTACTTTTGAAAATGAGCAAGTAATGAGCATGTTATGTTGTTCTGAAAGTTTGACCTAGAAATTTCATTGCTTCGATTCTTGTTTTTGTGTGAGTTTAAATGTGATTTGATGCTGGATTCGTGTTTAGGGTGAGTGGAAGATGATTTCTGGAGAGTTAGAGCTCTTAAAATGGCCTAGGGAGAGAGATTGATTTTGGGGATGGCCGGAGAAGACGACCGGAACACTGTTCCGGTCGCCTGAATGTCATTAGGGCACAATTAGGGTTTAATCAGTGTAATTAGCAAGTTTGAATGCTGACCCTTGGATAAGGCGCCAAGTCAATGCGCGCGCTGGCCAGTTTAAATCTCCACCATAGGATCTGTTGACTTCCAATTAATTCAGATTTAATTCATTTATTTTCTTTTCTTTTTCTTTTGTTTTGCATAATTATTTAAAAATAGTAAAAAAGGTTTAAAAATTATGAAACTTTTTCCTCTGAGTTTTATTAATTTTGTAAACACAAAAATATTTTTATTTTATTTTTTATCATTAAAAAAGTATTTTTAAATATTTAAAGGATTATTTTTAATTGATTAATGGAAATTAATTAATTAAAAATACTTTTAGGTATTTAAAAATCACCAAAAAAATTCATGAAATGTTCTAAGACATTTAGAAACATTGTCCAACCTTCAAACCAAATTTCTTTTTTGATTTTGATGCATTTTGAGAATTTTCCATTGAATTAAATCATTTTTTATGCATTAATTTGATCCTAAATTCAAAAATTCATTTCTGCCTATCTAAGAAGGTTTGGACATTGATTCTTTTTGCTTTGTCTTGTGTTTAGCATGTAGATTCTAGGATAAAATGGCCATGATTTGTTTCCTCACTTTCCAATTGTTTGGCATTTCTTTTGTTAAGAATCCTAAAAAACCCTAATAACTTGCAAAAATCATAACTTGAGTTTGGATGAGGGTTGAGAGTTCTCCTTTGGGCAGTGGTTTATTATAGGTTTAGGGTTTCTTTGGGTACCATTTTCCATTTTTTATCTTAGGGTTTTGTTTCTGTTTTGGGTTTTTGTTTGATGTTTGATCCATGAACCCTAATTTGGGCTTTCATTTGCATCCCCCTTGCATTCTCTTGCATAACATGACTTGTCTTTGCATTCTATGCATTCTTGTGATTCATTTGACATCTTAAGACACATAGAAAGCATGTTTGATCATTGCATCACATGTTTTCCATGTCATTTGTCCTGTATGCTTCATAACTTTTCATGCTTGTTCATGCTCCTTGGCTTGCATCATTTGCACCCATAATCTTGTATGAGCATCTCCATATGCTGCCTCATGTTCATAGCACCTCATAGCATCATTTTCATCATCAACATGCTTCTGGTTTGGTCTAGCATCATGTCATTTCATCTCATATAGCATTGCATTGCATTTCTTTCTAACATTTCAGGTGGTAAGTAAACTTGAGAAGTGAATTTGCCTTCACTTCTCATAACTTTTCTTTTCATCTCTCTTGCATCCATTGCTGCATTTCTATTTGTGTTTGAGATTGAGCTTGCTCATTCTTCTTCCTCCCACTTTCTTTCTTCAAGTGACTTGACTTCTTGAATGAAGCAAGTCACTTTGCTTCTCTTGATCTTGTTCATCTGCTTCCTGGTGGCTCCTTTGAAGATTGTTCTTGAAAACCTCACAAACCTTAGGATCAACCAAGCATGACAATGAATTAGGGTTTTGATTAGTCTCCCCTTTTAGTTTTACCTTTGTGTCTCTTTTGAGTCATCTCTTCTTATCTCATAATCAGGGACTAAACCCTAAAGGCTTTAAGGTTTTGTGATTAAGCTTATGCCTGCATCCTTCTATTAGGATGGAGTGTATAACTTTAATCCTAAGTGTTAAACCCTTAATGTGTTTACATCTCTTAATCAATTCATCTAACAATCACCAAGGCATCATACTTGTAACTTGGGCCTTGCATTAGGGTTCTAATTCTTCCTTAAGTGGTTAAGAAGGACTAACCCTAGTGTTAATGGACAAGTCCCCCTCAAGTTGTCTTACAAATCATAAAAAACACTTCATCATCATACCATTAAATAAAATTCACTTAATCAAAGGCTTGTTTTGTCATGAGTTTAATCCCTAATCATGGATTAAGTTGAGGAGTTTTCCTCAGCTTAAACATTCTCATCTATTATCCTTCTATTAGGATGGTGTAATGAGTCTGTTTAATCCTTGATTATGGCTTAACCTCATTACTCAACACTAAACAAAAACACCAAAAACATCTAAATAATCACAAGTAGGTTAATGATCTTAATCCTATATCAAAGGTGATTAAGTGTGAGAATCTGACTTCACACTTAAGGTACTCTCATTACCCCTAATCAGAGGGAAGATGTGATGAGTTTACTAAATCCACTGGTTTAGGCTTAAAGCTCATTAACTTATGACAAATTCTCAAAAGCAATAAAAGACTGAAAACTCAAAAACAAACAATAACCGTCTCCTTCGGGATTCTTTTCTCATCACCTTCACTCATGAACGAGAACTTGCTTCTTCCGTCTAATGCAAGACAGTTTGCATCTGTGCCAGACAGATCATACACTTGAGCATAGACAAGTAAGCAGTTCATCAGTCAATTCATCTTTCAGTCTCTTTGGGTCGAACTACGGTGTTCTGACTTCCTCATTGCACGAGAGGATACGTAGGCATAACTTAACAGTTATCGAACAAAAGTCTCTGTACATTCCCCCTCTTTCTAGCTTTAAGCCTCATGGTCATGAGCATTTCATTCCTGGTCTCACACTGACACTGTACATTTATACACATCACATTTCTTTACACTGACACCTGTACATTCTTCCCAGCTATTTTATACATAGATTGCACTGACACTACCCCCTTTAAAACACAAATCTTTTAAGCGTGGATCCCGTCGAGTACGACGGACAATCTGGGTGCTAATACCTTCCCAGGTTGTAACCAACCCCCTTTCTCAGTCTCTCTGGTTCGCAACCGTCTTATCCATCTCTTTCTAGGTCTATGCAGCATTACCTTTCCTCCGGGATAAAAATGCCTAGCTGGCGACTCTATTCATCTCCAGTGAGTTCACGGCTGTGTGTTCTCACTGTTCCCTTCGCCGACCGTTCGCGTCTGTACCCTTATCTGACCGGGGTGTCATTTATCGGGAGCGACAGCTTGGCGACTCTGCTGGGGAACCTTATACTGCAACCAGGGCTTCTGGTTCTTTTTGTGGGTTCCTCCTAGCGCTTGACTGATTTGTGTTTACTGGGGTGTTATGTGCTTGTTTGTGCTTGTATTTATTTTTGTTTATTTCTTTATGAACAGTTACTTTACTGCTTTCTTTATTGCATTTGTATATATCATACTGTCATTGTTGCTGGCTGGATCTGTTGTTTGCTTTGGTGGGTGGGTGATTCATTGAGAGTTAAGGTCCTATACCTGGGACCTGAGTGACACCTAGGCTAGAGTGAATCATATTCTTTCCCATTCCATTTCGGTCTGGTGCGGGAATATGAAACACGGTTCAGATATAGGTTTCTTCTTGAGAACTCTGTGTTGCAGATTTCCTGCAATGCTAGGGCTATCTGGGAAGCCTGCTAAGTCTGGATGACCTTTTAGTATTGACCTTCAGAAACTGAGGTGAATTAGAGGAGGAATTGTTATGGTTATTGTAAACACTGTACCTCCGGGTTAGAAGTGTTTACACTTCTCATAACTGATCCAAATCTGAGGATCCTTGTTCTAGATCACCACCTGTGAGGGGGTTGGGCTGTTTACAGGTTTGCAGGTACCTTGACCTCAGAATACCCTGTTACTTTGACTTTGTTAAGAATACTCCATGTTGGAAAGTTCTTGTGATTCTAAAACCCTGGACATGTGGCTCTTTATTTGAGTCCCCCACCTTGGTTACTAGATTTATGAACCTCCATCTGGATTTCTTGAACACACATGGGTCTATATCAAGGCAGTTAATCAGATCCAGCTCAGTCACAAACCCTTTGCATATCATTTGCATACATAACCATTGCATCATATTAACATTTGCTTATTTGTGTTTCAGGGTATCCATTTTCATCTGGTTTTGGTTTTGACCCCATCCGCAGTATTGACCTGTCACCACCAGCACTTGCTTCAGCTTGTCAGCCATATACTTCAAATACTTGCACTAGCCAGCCAGTGGCCCACTCCTCAGCATCTTCATCAGCACTCTACTCAGTCTTCAGCATCATGGCTCCAAAGAAAAGCAACATCACTTATCATTTCTTCCAACCAGACTTATCTGATATCAGGAGGATTCAAACCCTGATCACTCCAGATCACATACCTTTGTTCAGGGAGCATTATGGAGATATACTTGACTTGGTCATGGATCTGGACCCATCTCAGAGGAGCTTGATCCACACCTGCATTCAGTTTTATGACCCCCCATTGAGATGTTTCACCTTTCAAGACTTTCAGTTGGGGCCTCTATTGGAAGAATACTCATCATTGGTTGGTCTACCTATCAGGAGAGAAATCCCTTTCAATCCTGAGATGGTTTTCCCAAGCAATGGGGAGGTAGCAAAAGCTTTGCACCTGGAACCTGTTCTGATTGAGCAACATATGACCTCTAAAGCTGGGATCCCTGGTTTTCATCTGGACTTCTTAATTTCTCAAGCTAGTCTGAAGGCCTCCCTGGGGGAGTGGAAAGCTGTTTGTGCTCTGTTGGCCTTAAGTGTATATGGAATTGTGTTGTTTGCAGATGAGCCTCGATTCATTAGCAAGAATGCAATCCATTTGTTCATCCTGAAGAACCCAGTGCCAACTTTGCTGGGTGATCTCTATTACTCAGTACATCAGAGGAATGAGAAGCAGAGGGGAAGGCTAGTGAGGTGTTGTGCTCCATTATTCCATGCTTGGCTTCTCAAGCATCTACCCAGGACAGATGCATTTCTAAATCCTCATCAGCAAAGCAACTGGGCTAAGAGACTCACTGTCTTAACTTCAGCAGATATCAGATGGTGTACTCAAAGCACCAAGGGCAGAGATATCCTCACCAGCTGTGGGCACTTTCCCAATGTGCCCTTAATAGGAGTTAAGGGAAGTATCAATTACAACCCTCTGCTGTTCAGGAGGCAATTGGGCTATGCACTGGTCCATGCTCCTAGGGTACAGGACTTGGTGGAGACCCTCTATTGTGAGAACAAGATTAGTCTGGCAACTGTTAGGCAGGCTGCCTGGGCCTGGGATCATGTTCAAACCAAGGGAGTCACCATTCTGGGGAAGTGCAATAATGTGGCATCAGCACAATATTATGAGTGGTCCCATGCCAGGGCCCAATTCTCTGGAATGCCCTTCACCATAGAAGACATGCCTGAGTCATCTTCAGCACCACCCCCTGCCACCATCAGTCTGGAGGAGTTTGAAAGCTTGAAGGAAAGAAATGAGAAGCTAACCCAGGCCTTGCAGAAGACCCTCCGGGAGAGGAATGAAGGTGTGAGGGAGATTGAGGGATTGGAGAAGTTGAGAGTGGAACACTTGACTAAGATTGAGAAGTCTGGAGATTATATCAAAAAGTCTAAGGCTGGTGAACAGATTCTGAAGAATGCTTGTAAAGAAGCCCAGTTCCAAAGAGCAAGAACAGACTTGTACCTGAAAGAGAGTCAGGCCAGGTGGGTCCGGATCACTGAGGCCCGTACTCTAGAAGACAAGAGAGTTCAAGACAAGATGGAGCTGATGGAAGAAGCCCTGGCAGCAGCCCAGCAGGAAATATCAGAGCTAAAAATCAGAACTGGAGTGAAGAGGTCTAAAGATCAAAGCCAGAACAAGAAATTGACTGCAGCTGTTGCAACAAGAAACCTTCTCATCAGAAATCTCACGGAGCGTCCGGCCGATCCTGTGACCGAAGCACTTCTCAAGGAAGTTCGTGAGGATGAGTTTGGCCTTGGAGTTTGATCATTTGCTTGTTGTTATTCCTATTCCATGTACTTTTGCTTTTTTGTGATGTATTTTGACCCCTTTAAGGGCTTGTGTTGTAAAGTGAACAAGTTGTATTATTTCACCTTTTGTAATATATTTGTGTTAGTTTCCATCTGGGTTACTTCGAAAGCAACTTCAACAGCAGCATCTTCAAGGGTCTGGAAGGGTCAAAACTGAAGGCCAAACCGGATACCTTGAGAGCAAATAAGCATAACTGCATTGCATACTAACCCTTTTGTTTGTTTTGTAGGTTTTGTTTTATTGTTACTAACCTCTGTTGTGATATTCAGGAATTATTGCTCGCCGCCGGGTATTTCCTCTCAACAGGCCACACAGGTACCCAACTAGAAACAACCTTCCGGGAATCCAGATGGACCAGATGCAACAAGACCTTACGGAGGTCAGAAACCAGATGGCAAACGAAAGATTGGAGATGAGAACCCAGATAACACAATTCATGGAAGTGATGAACAATTTAGCTCAAAGCCAGGAGAGGCTCAGAGCTTTGGTAGAAGGAAGGAACCCAGAGGAGCCCCATGTGGGAACTGCCGGCACAAGTAACAATGAACGGGTACAACCTCATGTTAACCCCCCTGTGTTTGGCCCACATCTACATCCCGAGATTAACATTCCTGCAAATGTTCAAGGGACGGCCACTGCAGCCAGAGTACTTCAAGAAGATCCTCAGGAGGACCAATTCACAGTAATGGGTGCTGGAGAGGAAACTTATGATAGACGGTTGGAAGAGATAGCTGAGAAGTTGAGGTCCTTAGAATCTCAAAATTCTTTGGGTTTCGACGTCATGGACATGGGTTTGGTAGACGGGGTCAGGATCCCCCATAAGTTCAAGCCTCCTTGTTTCGAAAAGTATAATGGGACTTCATGCCCCCGGACTCATTTGCAATCATTTCTAGGAAGGCTGAAGGCCTATACAATGGATGAGAAACTCTGGATGTTCTACTTCGAAGACAGCTTGACTGGAGCATCAAGGGAATGGTATTCCCATTTGACAAGGGCAACTGTAAGATGCTGGAAGGACCTGGCAGAGGCCTTCATTAGACAGTATCAATACAACTTAGACATGGCACCCAACAGGACTCTCCTAATGGGAATGTCACAGTCTTCAAGGGAAAGTTTTCGAGAATATGCCCAGAGATGGAGGCAATTGGCTGCTGCCGTTCAACCACCAATGTTTGAGAGAGAAATGGCAGACATGTTTATGAACACTCTCCAGGGAACGTATATTGACAGGTTGGTTGCTTTCTCTTCCACTAGCTTCGCAGATGTTGTTATAGCTGGGGAGAGAATTGAAAGCCTGTTAAAAATGGGTAAGATCTCTGATAATGGTGCCAGCTCGTCCAGTAGTACAAGAAAGCCTTTTGCAGGCCCGAGAAGAACTGGCGAGACCAATGCCGTTCACACCAACAGGGGTAGGCCCCAGTATGTTCAAAGGTCGATAGCAGCAGTCACTATCCCTGCTCCAGCTCATCCTCAGCCAGTCTATCAACCTCCGCAACAAAACTTCCAACAACAACCTCAGTATCAGCAGAATCAATATCCTCCAAGAAACTACAACAGCAACAACACCAACAACAACAATCAAGAGAGGCCATTCCAGCAAAGGCCATCCCAAGCTAACAGAGTGATCGACCCGATCCCAATGCCGTATGCTGCCTTGCTGCCACAACTTCTGAAACTCAACCTAGTTGAGCTAAGAACGTTGGCACCCCCGGATCCCAACAGTCTACCAAGAAACTATGACTCCAATGCTAGGTGTGCTTTTCATTCGAACGCACCTGGTCACAGTACAGAAAAATGCAGGGCTCTGCATATGAAGGTACAGGACTTGGTAGATTCCAAGGCTCTGAATTTTGCACCTCCGCCCAATGTCAATAAAAACCCAATGCCAAACCATGGTGGTCCTCGAATTAACGCTATTGAAGAAGACAGACCGTCTTATTTAATAACCAGTGTGGATCAGATCAGGACACCATTGGTGGAAATCAAAGCTCAACTCCGTGAAAACCAAATATTTCCGGGGTGTGAACTAGGGTGTCCCTATTGCAATATTTCATGGAATGGGTGTGAGGACCTGAGGAATGGCATTGACAGCCTTATTCAGAGTGGCCTGCTCCAGATCACTACATCATTTCCGACAAATCCGACAACTTCATCAACAACGGTTCCAGAACCTCCTACAACTGCAGCAACTATTGTTCCCGACAATTCATCAGCAACATCAACAAGTACTTCACCTGTCCTTTCAAATGATCAGTTTTCAACAGTTTCTCCTGCTACAACTTCAGCTTCATTCCATTTCGAATCTCCATCAACAACAACATCAGTCCTTCCAACAATACCTCCTACAACACCAGCAATCAATCATGAAGATGTCTCTACTGTTACCATATTCTACGATCCTGAAAATAACTCCGCCTACCATTCAGAAGGTGCTGCTCCCGTTAGAGCACCAGTTACAATCTTTTATGATCCACAAACAATAACGGTCCCTTCAGCAGCAGCAATCAGTCCAGTCACTGTCACGGTACCTGGACCAGTACCATATGAAAGCAATAGGGCCATCCCTTGGCACTATGGCTCTGACGTGTACTGTGAAGGGAAAAGAATCACTCTTGAAACATCAGCACCTGCACCACAAGTAGATAATGTGGGGGGAGGCGGAGGCTTCACTCGAAGCGGACGTCTCTTTGCTTCACAAGTCCAAAGACCTACTGCCGAAGCAGAAGCTGCTGCCAAGGCAAAAGGAAAAGGCTCGGTGCAGGAAGATCCAGCTGCCAAAGAAACCCTGAAGACTCCATTCGATCAGGAAGTTGATGAGTTTATGCGAATCATCAAAAAGAGTGATTATAAGGTTGTGGATCAGCTTCACCAGACGCCATCCAAAATCTCTATCCTCTCACTGCTTATGTGCTCCGAAGCCCATCGGAATGCACTACTTAAAGTCTTGCACGCAGCTTACGTGCCTGAGGAGATTACTGTCAACCAATTGGAAACCGTGGTTGGAAATGTTACTGCTAGCAATGGGCTAGGGTTTACCAATTCTGACCTGACAGTGGATGGCCGCAATCACAACAAAGCCTTGCACATAACCATGGAATGCAAAGGAGCTGTCCTTTCTCATGTGCTGGTGGACACAGGTTCTTCCTTGAATGTCTTACCAAAGAAGGCTCTGGTGAAGTTAGAATATGATGGATTGGCATTGAGACCCAGCAACCTGGTGGTAAGAGCCTTTGATGGTTCGAAGAGATCGGTTCTGGGAGAGATTGAGTTGCCCGTGACAATTGGCCCGCAGACCTTTAAAACTATCTTTTATGTGATGGACATTCAGCCCGCCTACAGCTGTTTGTTGGGTAGACCCTGGATTCACGCCGCCGGCGCAATAACGTCTACCCTTCACCAAAAGTTAAAATTTGAGTGGGAAGGCCAAGTTGTCACGATATGTGGAGAAGAGGATATATTCGTTAGCCATCTGGCTACTTATAAATACATTGAGATGGATGGGGAGATCCATGAAACAATGAGCCAAGGTTTTGAAGCCTTGAATGTCAATGAAGCATCTGCTGTATCAGGGATCTCCATGTCGTCTTACCAGCAAGCCCGGAAGGTTGTTGAGGAAGGAACTGCCCTAGGCTGGGGCAAGGTCTTAGCTGTGGAGGAGAAGAAGGACAAATTTGGGTTGGGTTACAGACCAACTCAACATCAAGCAAAGGCTGCTGCAGAGCCTGGTTTTGTCAGTGGGGGGATGCTTACCCCCGATGCTATCAACTGTCTGGAAGACGAGCTGGAAGAGGAGCGCAATCTGGAGAATTGGATTCGTCCAAAGATCCCGGGGAGCAGTGTCTCGAACTGGTCTTCCCAGGAAATTATAAGAGTTACTCATGCAGAGTAATTATTATTTCCTGTATTTTTTATAAGCATGCATCAAAGTCTTGCATCTTGCCCAAGATGACAAGACTCATTTTGTAATCAGGGCCATCTGTACTTTTGTGCAAACAAGATTAAATTAATGAAATATCAGACATCTTTTTGCAAACGAGTCTTTTTTCTTTTCTGCTCACTGTTTTTTTCCTTTTTTTCTTTTTGTACAAAAATAAATGGCGGTGTTTTCAAAATGATAACTTCACTTCACTTTTTCTAAAGCAAGATTAAAATCAATCACTAAAATGAACAAACTTAACCCTTGCAGAGAGTGCCTTCCAGACAGCACCGACAACAGCACGGCTATGACATCGTATGACTTTGACAATCCAATCAATCAAGCTGATGAAGGGGTTGATGAAGAATATGAGCTTCCTGAAGAGCTAGCCAGGTTGTTGAGACAGGAGGAAAAGGTTATTACTCCTCACCAGGAGGAGATTGAAGTGATT
Source organism: Lathyrus aphaca (assembly GCA_963966055.1). Lineage (NCBI taxonomy): Eukaryota > Viridiplantae > Streptophyta > Magnoliopsida > Fabales > Fabaceae > Lathyrus > Lathyrus aphaca. Next base: position 239,259,002 of record OZ014524.1, on the reverse strand, counting down.
AATCTTGGTACAGACGAAGACGTGAAAGAAGTTAAAATCGGGGCCTGCCTGCAAGACTCAGTGAAGAGACAACTGATAGATCTGCTTCAAGAGTATGTTGATGTGTTTGCTTGGTCGTATCAAGATATGCCAGGATTGGATACCGATATAGTTGTGCACAAGCTGCCTTTGAGAGAAGAGTGCCCGCCGGTCAAACAGAAGCTGCGCCGAACTCGCCCAGACATGGCTATGAAAATCAAGGAAGAGGTACAAAAGCAATGGGACGCCGGGTTCCTTGCTGTGACTAGCTACCCGCCGTGGGTTGCTAATATAGTGCCTGTGCCTAAGAAAGATGGCAAAGTAAGAATGTGTGTTGACTACCGGGATCTGAACAGAGCCAGCCCGAAGGATGATTTCCCATTACCTCACATTGATGTATTGGTGGATAACACGGCTCAGTTCTCGGTATTCTCCTTCATGGATGGTTTTTCAGGATATAATCAGATCAAGATGTCACCTGAAGACATGGAGAAGACAACATTTATCACACCTTGGGGTACGTTCTGTTACAAGGTGATGCCATTCGGACTGAAGAATGCTGGTGCAACATATCAACGGGCTATGGTGACATTGTTCCACGATATGATCCATAAGGAAATCGAGTGTTATGTGGATGATATGATCGCCAAGTCCCTTACAGAGGAAGATCACCTGGTAAATCTGCTGAAGTTATTCAAGCGTCTGAGGAAATACCAACTAAAGCTGAACCCCAACAAGTGCACATTCGGGGTGCGATCCGGTAAGCTGCTGGGTTTTATTGTAAGCGAGAAAGGGATTGAAGTTGACCCTGATAAAGTCAAGGCTATTCAAGAAATGCCTGCACCGAAAACTGAGAAAGAAGTTCGAGGGTTCTTAGGTCGATTGAACTACATTTCACGGTTCATATCTCACCTTACAGCTGTTGCACCCCAAAATTTGCCCTCACAATGCAAGACTTTGTGTTCTAAGAAGGTTCACAAGGTTCACAAGTTTCCCAATGTTTATGTAACCTTTCATGAGGTTCATGAAGTCTACAAGTCACTTCTTGAAGGTTCACAAGGTTCACAAGTTTCTCAACATTTCTATAACCTTTCATGAGGTTCATAAAGTCCACAAGTTACTTTATGAAGGTTCACAAGGTTCACAAGTTCCACAATGCTTTCAATACCTTTCATGAGGTTCATGAAGTCTATAAGTCACTTCTTGAAGGTTCACAAGGTTCACAAGCTTCCCAATACTTCCCATGAGTATCACAAGACACTTTATGAAGGTTCACAAGGTTCACAAAGTTCACAATTGGTCAAAGAAGTTGACAATTCCCTCAGACAATGCACCTCCTAAGCAGTGCATCCAAAACTAGGGTTTTGACTTTAATCAGGCTAAATGGACTCCCAATACCTCAAGTGAGTTTCATAACATCCTATATGTGTGTAAGAACCCCCATGACAAGTTTCAAGACTTTTCTCAAAAGTTTGCTCAGTCAGATGATCAGATAAGTCAAAATCAGTCAATGCAGTTAAAAAGTCAAACTGAGGTCAACTGTGGTCAAACCAAAGTCAAACTTCATGATTTTTTGCCAACATCAAGTATGGGAAGTAAAATTCATCATTTGATCAAGGGTTGATCATGATTCATCAAGGAGATTCCAAATCATCAATAATCAGGAGTTTCTAAATTAGGGTTTCCTTAGTAAAAGTCAACTGAACTTTGACCAGCCATACCTTTCACATACTTCATCACCAAGTCTCCATCCAAAGCTCATTTTGAAGGAAATTGAATTCCCTACAACTTTGATGTTGAAAGTTAAGCCCAAAAATGCTTCATTTGAAAGATATGATCTAAGACATTATAGGTCATTTCAAAAGTCAACAAAAAGTCAACAACTTCAAAAGGGCATAACTTGAGATTGGTAAATGATATGGACCTGAAACCAATGGGGTTGTTTAGAGGACTCTTCAAGCTTTCCAAAAAGTCCAAGAACACCCTCATACCTTTAAAATTGAGGGAGATGTGTCCTTGCAAAGTTGGGCAATTTTGTGAGGGTTTATATTGAAAAAGGGGGCCTAAAAGCAATTTTCTCCAAATGGGCTGGCCAAATTATGACCCAACCCATACAATAATAACATGCACGAAATTTCCATGATATTTTCATATTTTTTATTTTATTTAATTAATTTATTATGATTTATTACATTTAAAATCATTTTAAATTTAAATAAAATATTAAACATGAAGATATATTCTTGTGATTGAATCTAGAAAGTCTTAAAGGGTGATTGGAGTCAAAGAGGAATGAAATCATGTGAATTATCCCAAAATAGCAAGCACTCATGATCAAATATTTGAATTTTACACTATGATCTTTTTGAATATTTTTTGGATCAAATATCCACACAACCCATCCATGTTTCTGACCTAAATCACTCCCACATATATACTAAGCATAACCCTAGTCCTCATTCACGAATTTCCAGCAGCCAAAGGTGAGTTCATAGTTCAAAAAATCATAAGAAAAGTGACATTCGGATTTTGAGAATCAGAGCATTAGAAGGTAATTTGAGGACACCACAATGATCCTTGGACATCATTGAGTCAAAACCAATACCTACTTGCATCCAAAGCTCTTCATATAGCATATCCCGAATGCATCTTCTCACTCTTGTTTGATTTTTCGATTTCATTTATTTAACCATTGTAAATCATTTTTGTGTATTGAATCTTGTTTATCATGATGCTTAGATGGATTCTGGACGAAAACATTGAAGAAACATGCCCTAAACCGAGAGACACCATTGTTAGGGTTTGAGTTCTCAAATTGGGAATTCGCGTTTTAGTGAATATAAATGACTTTTAAAAACATGATTATGTTGTATAAACCTTGTATGTTTGATCTGGGCTATCAATTTGTATTGATTTTGCTGTTTACATGATGATCCAAAAACCTAGGTTTCGGGTTTATGAACTTGCAGGAAGAATCGCAGGAAATTTCAAAAGAAAATTCGCAGCAAATTTGAATGAAGAAGATGAAGTTTGCCGCGCTCAGGAATTCAAAATTATATTAATATATTTTACGTTATTTTGTTGTTTCATTAACACACACATGCGTGTGTCCTGGTGGTAAGCGCTGCTTGTGTATGTTGAAAGGTGCTTGGTTCGATTCCTGGCCAAGTGCATTTGTTTTGTTTTATTTTTCAGGGTAAAAGGAAGCTTAATATATTATGATTTAAGGCCCTTCAGCTAACAGATTGGCTCTTCCAGCCGGGTGGTAGCGCGCGCATTCTTGTATACATAAGGTCCTGGGTTCAATCCTCCCCCAGGCCTTTTTGTTCTTTTATTTTTCTGGAATTTTCAAGATCAAGGCACAAAACAAAATGAAGTTGTTTCCTTATCACCTGCGTTTGGCTGGCCCAGTGGTTCTTGTTGCTGCCTGCAAGTAAGAGGTCTTGGGATCAAATCCCACCAGGTTCCTTTTTCTTTCTTTCTTTTTTTTATTTTTCTTCTTTTAATTTAATTAGTTTAAAATAATCAAATTCTATTATTATATTATGATATTATGTATATATTATATATTCCAATCCTTGAAATTATTTTCTAAAAAATATAAAACTCATGATTTTTCAATGTAAATTTTATAATATATATATTAGTTAAGATAATTCTATATATTAGTTAAAATTATTTTGTATATTCTAAACCCTAATTTTTCAACCCTAAAACTATTTTCAAAAATAAAACCTAATCCTATTTTTTTTCTAAAATATTTTTATTCTCTAAATTGTTAACATAATTATAATGTAAATTCATCTATTTTCATATTGTAAATATAATTATAAATTATTTTTCTCATCTAAGATAGAAATATATTTCATGTTATTAGAATTCTAATCTTGTAAATAAAAATAATTGTTTGTCCATATTTCTTTTTTTTTTTTTTTAAATATAATTGTTCATATGAAAATTTACTAATCTCTTATAATATTTTGATTAATTTTGTTTATTATTATTATTACTACTAACCTAATTATTTACTTTGCTTTATTAACTTTTATTATTAATTCATTAATTATTATTTTTATGCTTACTATTTTCACTAATTTTATAATTTTTATTATTTACTAGCTTTTCTTATTTTTATTACTAACTATTTTTATTGCTTATTATTATCACTAACCCCTTTATTATTTATATTTTATTATTTATTGCTTATTTATATTTATTTTGCTATTTTGCTTAGTATTTATTTATTATAATTTTGTAATTGCTTCTTGGATGTAAGTTTGAAATTATTTAATTCTTTTTGTCATGGTTAGTAATTAGGGAGTGTAAAACATGTTTGTTATTTAAAAAATAAATTTAGATAATTTTTAATATAAGATAATTAAATTAAACACGTCACACACGTAAGTCGATTTTAATCGCCGTCTCACTTCCTAAGGTTACCCCTTCAAGTTTCCTACGAATAATGGTCAAGTGGGGTGTATAAAGCAAGTCCCTTAAAATAGAAAATCATCAAAGTCCCTTATGGTTGCCTTTACGAATCGAGTCCCTTTCGAAAAATGATGATAGTCCCTCATATGTGCTTATTACACCCCACAGTTGCCTTCATGAATAAATTGTCCCTCACATGTCCCTTAACATCCAAGGTAATGACTACCTACTCCTTAATAGTAGGGATAGTCTTACCAAGGAAAGGATAAAGAATAAGAAAGACCTTAAACATTAGGGTAGGTTACTCCTAGGTACTTGCTCACTTCAAAACTTTTTTTCACACTTAAACAAATTTCAAACAAATTTTCAAACAAGTTTTTAACACATCCTTACATGGATTATTTATTAACTATTCTGGAAATTTTCTATTCACACACTACACTTTCAAAAGCAATTTAAAGTGAGCTTAAGTACCTAAGAGCCCATGGATAACCATGGATGAAAAGGGTCTAAGAGCCCTTTTCATAACCTACCCCCCGGACCCAAAATATTCTCTAAGGTCTTTCCTGTTCTTTTATAACCTTTCCTTATGGATAAAATAAAAGTCGGTGGCGACTCTTGCTATCCGCAACATTGCTTAAAGTCAGTTCTCCCACCGTGTTACAGAACTGGCGACTCTGCTGGGGATCTATTTAAGAGGGGTACCCTTAGGAATTAAGATCACTTTGAATTGTTTGCCTTGTTTGTTTTATATTACTTGTTGGGGTGCTCTTATGTGTGAAAGGTCCTAACCCGGATCTAGTGTACCTTAGGTAAATGGCAATAGACCAAGGAAACTGTACGACGTATATCGATACGGTTGATCTGGTGGCCATAGTTAGTGCGACTTCTTGGTTGGTGCTTAAATTCCTTAAGTCAAGTTGAGGATAATATTGAGGCTGCCATATGTTGTCAATGCACTAACTAACTTTTAGAACCCTAGTTAACTCATCTTGGCCTTTAGAAGGTAGTGAGGTAACCGGCTTTGGTGCAGACTGAAGTTGGTTGACACTCGATACTACACTCATTGAGATCTTAAACTTGGAGGGTTTTGGTTGGCAAGTAAGTTGCCTTCTGATCAACCACCCTTGTGAAGGATCAATGATATTGAGATCCCTTAGAACCTGGTTACTTTTGTAGGACAGGATGAACCATCTAACTTCAGGGGAGGGTACTTACCTTTGAACCTCATGCAAGCCTTTAAACCTAGGGCTATGGTGTGACTTGTTTGTGTGTGCCACATGTTTGTGATTGAACATAACATCATGACATCATCATGCATCATGAGCATATCATTTTCCCTAACCATTTCAAGGACCAAGGGATTTATCTTTGTTCTTTGTTGCAGGTCATGGCTTCAGCTCGTAGAAACACCATCAGGATCAACTTTGTGGGGATACCTTCCAAGCTTAAAGAGTTGGTTTCTCAAGTGTCTGATCATTCCCGGTTCAACAAGAGACATGGTCACCTATTGGATCTAGTTACTTCAGGGTTCAGTGAAGACATGATGAGTGTCCTGTTTCAGTTCTTTGACCCTAAGCACCACTGCTTTACATTCCCTGACTATCAGCTGGTTCCAACCATGGAGGAGTTCTCTAAACTTCTGGGCATACCTGTTCTTGATCAAAGACCCTTCACAGGTATGGAGAAGGAGCTTAAACCAGAGGTTATTGCTGCAGCTCTACATCTGAAGAAGTCTGACATTGTTCTAGAAACCAGAAGTGGAGTCAAGGGTATTCTTGCCAAGGTATTAGTGGATAAAGCTCAAATGTTCTTGAAGGCCATGAGCTATGATGCTTTTGAGGAGATCTTAGCCTTGCTGATTTATGGCTTAGTATTGTTCCCCAATCCAGATCAGTTCATAGATGTGCATGCCATCAACATTTTCCTGAGTCACAATCCAGTGCCTACATTGCTTGGAGACATCCTACATTCTCTTCACACCCGTACTACAAGGGCAAGAGGAACTTTGATGTGCTGCATACCTTTGCTTTCTAGGTGGTTTATTTCTCACCTTCCTCGCTCAGTAATGAAGAATGAGCAAGGGTTCAGATGGTCCAAGAGGATCATGTCACTATCTCACTCATATATCCATTGGTGCTCCAGATCTATGGAGAATGTCACCATCATTGACCGTTGTGGGGAGTTTCCTAATGTGCCACTTCTAGGCATAAGAGGAGGCATCACCTACAACCCCTCTCTAGCTTTACGACAGTTTGGTTATGCTCGAAGCGATGGTCCACATGACATGTTGATTCAGGGCATTGTGTTTGATTACGACAACGATCTTCAGGGTTACCGTCAGAGGTTCATACGAGCTTGGGGAAAGGTAAACAGGGTTGACAGCAAGACACTGGAGCCTAAGTACACTATTCCTATGGAAGCTTATCTCAGATGGGTACGATCTCGTGCTCAGACACTCATGATGCCATATCCTGCCATCCTACCAGTTACCATGGAACTTGTTGCTGAAGGAGACACTGCTTATACCATCCTTCACCCAGACATGCCTACTGATAAGGAAGACTTGCAGAGATCATGGATCCAACTGAAGGAGCAAAGGGATACTTTCGAGGCTCATTACAAAGCAAGCCAAGCAAGAATCCTAGAGCTAACAAAGCAACTTCACGAGGAACGAAACCTCAACTCATACCTCAACACAAAGAGGAAACGTCCATGGGAGACTTAAAACCCCATCTTTTGTACTTATTTCATTTCCATTTTTGTAAGCCTAAAAGGCAAAACAAGTTATTACTAATAAAAAGTTACTTTCTTGTTTGTTTAAGCAAATTTAAATTCTGCGGTCCTTGAAAACATTGCATATGCATTCCCATATCATTGCATTGCATCACAGGTTTATAATTGTGCACAGGTTTCTCATCTTCTCGCTGTTTATTTCAGCAATGGCTCTTGAACAATCAGTTAAGGATCTTCAGGCACAGAATGCACAGTTCCAAGAGCTGATCTTGAACCTGTCCAAGGGGCAAGATGATTTGAAGGCACTGCTGGCCAAGAAGACTAAGAAGACTAGAAGGTCTGCTGGGTTGCTCAACATGGGAAGAAGGTTCAAGGGTCCTGTCAAGACCAAGGAACAGATTGATGACTATGAATCTGAGGAATCTGAGAAAGAGGGAGGCAGTCTCCACAACACTATGGGGGACTCTGATTCTGAGGCTAATTACTATCATGAGCCTAATGAAGACAAATTCAAGATGCTGGTGGATAGGATGGATGCTATGGAATTGCAGAAATCATCTGGGCTGGATTTTGAAGATTTGAGTCTGATATCTGGGGTTGTAATACCCATTGGTTTCAAAGTTCCCACCTTTGTGGTTTATGATGGGGTCTCTTGTCCCAAGCTGCATTTGAGGTCTTATGTCAGAAGGATCCAACCCCACACTGCTGACAAGAAGTTGTGGATCCACTTTTTTCAAGAGAGCTTATCCGGAGCTCAGTTAGAGTGGTATTATCAGTTGGAGAGTGTTAACATCAGAGATTGGAATGATCTTGCTGAAGCTTTCTATAAGCAGTACCAGTATAATGCTGACTTAGCTCCCACTCGCATGCAGCTGCAAAGCATGTCTATGGGTGCCAAAGAAAGTTTTAAGGAGTATGCTCAGAAGTGGAGAGATTTAGCTGGAAGAGTTCAACCCCCTTTGACTGACAGGGAATTAGTTGATATGTTCATGTGTACGCTGAATGGTCCGTTTTACAGTCATCTCATTGGAAGCTCATCATCTGGCTTCACTGAGTTGATCATGACAGGAGAGCGGGTAGAGAATGGTATCAAGAATGGTAAGATCCAAGTGGGCACTTCTTCATCAGGTGCTGCAAAGAAGCCTCCCACTGGGAAGAAAGAATCCAATGCTGTGTATGGCTAACCTGATCGTAACAGAAGGCATCAGTCCGTTAGTGCAGTTCATATTTCAAATCCAACTCCTGCAACAACAGAGCAGCCTCAAGGCAACCAACAGAGGGCTAGAAGACAGTTCACGAAGATCAACATGTCAATGGCTCAGGCATTGCAACACTTGTTGAAGGCTGAACTTATTACCCTGAGGGAGGCTCCTCAGAATCCCAATGTTACCTCTCCAAAGTACAATCCTAATGCACGATGTGCATATCATTCAAATTGTCCAGGACATGATACTAATAACTGCTGGGTCTTGAAGAACAAAATTCAAGATATGATTGATGCTGGAGAAATTGAGTTTGATCCACCAAATGTGATTACAGCACCACTGCCAAATCACGAGAAGACTGTCAATGCCATTGATGAAGACATTGATGAAGACCTGCATGTCTATTCAGTTATGGAGTTGAGCACACCATTGTCTGTTATCAAAAAGAGGTTAGTACAAGCTGGGATCTTTCCAGGTTGTCGTGAAGATTGTCTGTATTGTACCTATAAACCGGATAGTTGCTTCATTTTGAGAGATGGCATTCAACGTCTCATGGATAAGTATACTATAGTGTTTGAAAGAAGACCAGCATCTGTAGAAAGTATGGTGGATCATCTGACTCGGGGTAAGAAGATTGAAGAGGTTGATATGGTTGACAAAGTACTGGTAAGAATTACTTCAAAGAAGCCCATTAAAATCTCTCATCAGGGTCCAATCAAGATTACTGCTGAAGGTCCCGTGAAAGTTGTTGCTGAAGCCAGAGTAGCTCCTCTGATCATCACTACTCCTGGTCCTATTCCCTATACATCTGATAAAGTTGTGCCTTGGCACTATGGGTCTGATGTTTACATCCATGGTGTCAAACAGGAGCCTTTACCTGATGTGCCTGCTGACATTGATAATATTGCTGGATCTAGCAAGATCACTCGTAGTGGAAGAGTCTTCTCTCCTCCAGTTGTTTCTAAGAGTGCAGTTACTCCTGCTGCCACTACCACCACTGATGCTCGGGGCAAAGGTCCTGTTATTGAGCCTGTATCTACTGATGTGCCAGCTGCTGATGATCTCTCTAAGCAGATGGAAGAAGTATTGAAAATCATTCGCAAGAGTGATTATGACATTGTGGATCAGTTGGGGCATACTCCCTCAAAGATTTCTATGCTGTCCTTGTTGTTATGTTCTGAGGCTCATGCCAAGTCCTTGATCAAGTTTCTGAAGTCTGCTCATGTGCCCAGTGCAATTTCTGTTGACCAATTTTAGAATTGTGTTGCTCATCTGACCTACGACAATGGGTTAGGATTTTCTGATGCTGATTTGACCCCTGCCAAGAGGGACCATAACAGGGCCTTGCATATTTCAATTGAATGCAGGGGCACTACCCTATCTCATGTACTGATAGACAATGGTTCTTCTCTGAATGTGTTGCCCAAAGAAGTCCTTAACAAGCTGAGTCCTGAAGATACTGTGTTGAAGCCCAGTAATATTGTGGTAAAGGCTTTTGATGGTTCTAGAAGAGTAGTGCATGGAGAAATCGATCTTCCAATCAAGGTTGGCTCTCAGGTGTTTACTGCTACATTCTATGTGATGGATATTCGTCCTTCGTACTCTTGTCTACTTGGACGACCCTGGATCCATGGGGCAGGTGCTGTGACCTCTACATTGCACCAAAAGTTGAGATATCCGGTGAATGGAAAGGTTGTTACTGTCTTTGGAGAGGAAGAATACCTTGTCAGCCATGTAAACACTTTCAAGTATCTGGAAGTAGAAGGTGAATACATTGAGACTCCATGTCAGTCATTTGAAGTGGTTCCTTGGGTTGGTAATGATTGTGTGACTCCTCCTGCTGTGAAGAAGGTTCCTGTGGTCATCAGAAAATCTCCAACAATGGCAATGGCCTCCCTCAATGATGCTAGAGCTGTGGTGGATGAAGGTGGTTGTACTATTTGGGGTCAGCTTCCTGATATTCCGTACAAGTCTGACAAGTTTGGTTTGGGTTTCACTGCAGAGTCCCAGAAGGCTGTTCGTCGTACTCGTGCTGCTCGTATCACCAATCAAGGGGTGATTAATGCTGTGGGAGATCAAGGTGAAGAATACAATTTGGATGCATGGATTTTTCCTACTGTGGGTGCTGGACTCAATAATTGGAAAGCTGAAGATGTTATCCCTATCTCCTTTAGTCAGGAGTAAATACTATTACTGTGTTGTGTTTTTTACATTTGTAATTTCTGAACAATAAAACTTTCAAGCCATGTGCTTTACCCGGGGCACAATGGTGTGCTTGTTACGGGCTGTCATTTCATTTGCATACTTCATTCAATAAAATCAGTGGACGTTTCGTTTTCGTAAATATTGTGTTCCTTGTCTTTTCTTTTATTTTTGCTTTATCAGCTATGTGTTCTTACACACACCCACATCACTAAAATGCAGATCCTCATCCACTCTGGATCCTGTTGATAACAGTTCTACTATTGCCAATTACAATTTCGAGAATCCGATCTATCAAACTGAAGACGGAAATGAGGACGATTGTGAAATACCTGTAGAGCTTGCTAGGTTGTTACAACAAGAAGAGAAAGCTATACAGCCACATGAAGAGCCAGTCGAAGTTGTGAATCTGGGAACTGAGGAAGACAGAAAAGAGGTCAAGGTAGGGGCTGATTTAGGGGACAGTGTCAAGAGCAGGTTGATTCAGATGTTACGTGATTATGTGGAGATCTTTGCTTGGTCTTATGAAGATATGCCAGGGTTGGATACAGACATTGTGGTTCACCGTTTGCCAGTGAAAGAAGATTGTCGTCCAAAGAAGCAGAAGGTTCGTCGTATGCGTCCTGAAATGTCAGAAAAGATCAAAGCAGAGGTAATGAAACAGTTCAATGCAGGGTTCTTGGCAGTGACTTCTTATCCTCAGTGGGTTGCAAACGTGGTACCGGTTCCAAAGAAAGATGGTAAGGTACGTATGTGTGTAGACTACAGAGATTTGAACAAGGCTAGCCCCAAAGATGACTTTCCACTTCCTCATATTGATATTCTGGTAGACAACACTGCTCAGCATAAGGTATTCTCTTTTATGGATGGTTTCTCTGGTTATAATCAAATCAAGATGGCACCTGAAGATATGGAGAAGACAACATTTGTGACACAGTGGGGCACTTTCTGCTATAAGGTAATGCCATTTGGTTTGAAGAATGCAGGGGCAACATATCAGCGTGCTATGGTGGCTTTGTTTCATGATATGATTCATCATGAAATAGAGGTATATGTGGATGATATGATAGCCAGATCCCAGAATGAAGAGCAACATCTTGATCATCTGCACAAGTTGTTTGAGAGGTTGAAGAAATACAAGTTGAGATTAAATCCAAACAAGTGTACTTTTGGAGTTAGATCTGGAAAGCTCCTGGGTTTCATTGTCAGTGGGAAAGGTATTGAAGTGGATCCTGCAAAAGTGAAAGCTATACGAGAGATGCCAGCTCCCCGCACTGAGAAGGAGGTTAGAGGTTTCTTGGGACGATTGAACTACATTGCAAGATTTATTTCCCAGTTAACTACCATCTGTGAGCCAATCTTCAAGTTGTTGAAGAAAGATCAGGTGATGGAATGGAATGATGAGTGCCAGACTGCCTTTGATGAGATTAAGAGATATCTGCTAGAGCCACCAATTTTGATGCCACCAGTTGATGGAAGACCCTTGATTATGTACTTAACAGTGCTAGACAACTCAATGGGGTGTGTGTTGGGGCAACATGACGAGTCTGGTCGAAAAGAGCAGGCAATATACTACCTTAGCAAAAAGTTTACCGACTGTGAAACAAGATACTCACTGCTCGAGAAAACTTGCTGCGCTTTGGCATGGGCTGCTCGCCGACTAAGACAGTATATGTTGACCCATACTACCTTATTGATTTCAAAGATGGATCCAATCAAGTACATATTTGAGAAACCTGCTCTCTCCGGAAGAATTGCAAGATGGCAAATGATCTTGACAGAATATGACATACAGTACACTACTCAGAAGGCCATTAAGGGAAGTGTTGTTGCTGATCATTTGGCTCATCAAGCAGTGGATGATTATCAGTCAATGAGTTTTGAGTTCCCTGATGAAGACATTATGACTGTTACCAAAGAACCTGGACAATATGACGGACCTGAACAAGGATCCCGATGGACTATGGTTTTTGATGGCGCCTCTAATGCACATGGTAATGGTGTTGGTGTTGTAATTAGTTCCCCTGAAGGTTGTCATACCCCGATTACTGCCAGACTTTGTTTCTATTGTACCAATAACATAGCTGAGTATGAGGCATGTATCATGGGTATTAAAGTTGCTATTGATATGAAGATTCAGTTCCTTGATGTGTATGGAGATTCAGCCCTGGTAGTCAGTCAGATCAAAGGAGATTGGGATACCAAGCATGATAATCTCATTCCTTACAGAGAGCATGTGTTGTCTTTGACCCCATATTTCAAAGAGATTACCTTTGGACATATTCCACGAAGAGAGAATCAGTTGGCAGATGCATTGGCCACCATGGCATCTATGTTTGAGATCAGCTGGGATGATGAAGCTCCCAAGATTACCATTAATAGATTTGAGAAGCCTGCATACTGCAATGAGATTGACACTGAAGGGGCAGAGGAGAAGCCTTGGTTCTATGAAGTAAAAAGATATCTTGAAGCTCAGGAATTCCCTGAAGGGGCATCTGTCAAAGATAGGAAGTTCCTGAGAAGGTTTTCTGCCAAGTTCTTTTTGAGTAATGGGATTCTGTACAAGCGCAATCATGATTCAACTATGCTTCGTTGTGTGGATAAGAAGGAAGCTACAGAAATTATGGAAGAGATGCATGATGGGACCTTTGGCACTCATTCTAGTGGTCATACTATGGCAAAGAAGATATTGAGAGCAGGTTACTATTGGTCTACCATGGAAGCTGATTGCTATCAACACTCCAGAACTTGTCACAAATGTCAAATCTATGCTGATAAGGTTCATGTACCTCCATCACCATTGAATGTGTTGACTGCTCCTTGGCCCTTTGCCATGTGGGGCATTGATATGATTGGTGAGATCAAGCCTACTGCTTCTAATGGGCATCGTTTCATCCTGGTTGCTATTGATTATTTCACGAAGTGGGTGGAGGCAGCTTCATTTGCATCTGTTACCAAGAATGTTGTGGCCCGGTTCATTAAGAATAATCTCATATGTAGGTATGGCATCCCTGAAAGGATTATCACTGACAATGGCTCTAATCTGAATAACACTATGATTACTGATCTCTGCACGCAGTTCAAAATTAAGCATCACAACTCTTCTCCGTATCGTCCAAAGATGAATGGGGCAGTTGAAGCTGCTAATAAGAACATTAAGAAGATTGTACAGAAGATGACTGTTACTTACAAGGATTGGCATGAGATGTTACCATTTGCTCTTCATGGTTATCGTACTACAATACGTACTTCAACAGGGGCAACCCCATTCTCCTTAGTCTATGGTATGGAAGCAGTTCTGCCCATTGAAGTTCAGATCCCCTCCTTGAGAATTATGAAGGATGCATGCTTGGATGAAGATGAGTGGATTCAGACTCGACTGGACCAGATAAATTTGATTGATGAGAAGAGGTTAGCAGCAGTTTGTCATGGCCAGATGTACCAAAAGCGAATGATCAAAGCTTTTAACAAGAAAGTCAAGCCAAAGGTATATCAGGCTGGTGACTTGGTAATCAAGCGTATCATATTACCACAAGGTGATCCTAGGGGCAAGTGGACTCCAACATATGAAGGACCATTTGTAGTCAAGACAGTGTTCTCAGGAGGTGCCATGATACTGACTACAATGGATGGAGAGGACTTCCCACAGCCTGTAAACGCAGACATAGTTAAAAAATACTACGCATAAAAAGAGACCCGCTAGGTTGACAGGCCTAGGCAAAAATAAGGGCATCCCGGCAAACCAAAAGGGTTTGGGCAAAAATTAGGGATATATATAAAAAGATGTACACCCGGCAAGTCGAAAACCTGAAAAGGCGGCTTGGGCAAAAAAGGGTATCCCGGTGGATTGAAAACCTGAAAGGGCAATCCAGGCAAAAGTTAGGGATTAAAGCGTATGACTATGTCTCGTTTGGATCATCCATGAAACTGCAACCAGTTGTACTACTTATTCAAGCTCGAACAGATAAAGCTCAATTCAATCGTTTCCGTCTCAACAGCAAGAAGATGAGATACTTGAGTGGCAATAGTAGAATTGAAACTCAATAGGATTGTTTTCCCACATAGCTGATTTTCTTTTGTAAAACTGTATGACAAAATCCTCTTACTAGGGTTTATGTCTCCTTGTACGAACTTACCCGTGTATGGGTCACTTTTTGATATAAATAAATTCCATTCTTTAAATCCAGATTTACTTTTACCCTATTTACATAAGCGAAACGTCCATTGGTTGTGTTTGAATGTATGTATGCTTTTGAATATGATTGATGTTTACCAAAAATGCATGTATGCTTTTAATATGATTAATGTTTACCAGAAATGCATGAAAATGCAGTAATAGTATTTACTAAGGACGAACGAGGGAAGGAATTTCAACGAAGCTTCGCTGGTTCATCTCTAACAAGACAGTCACAAAACTCTCAGTAGGACTAATCCATCTTCATAAAGTCTAATCTCCCCTGGAATTTATATCCATCTCTTTTATCCTCATACGGATATACGGGAAATTACTTTCCAATAAGGGTACGACGAACGAAGACGGGATGTTATACTTATCCTACTATCAAACGAAGACGAAGGTTATATATACCCTACTATCCCCAACGACGGGAGGTTATATATACCTTACCATCCCCAACAACGGGAGGTTATATCTATACCTTACCATCCCCAACAACGGGAGGTTATCCATACCCTGCCATCCCCAGCAGACGGGAGGTTATATATTCTTCAACAATGAATCGGGATTTATTTTCCCTGGCCAGCAGTTGTTATATGAAGATATCCAGACACTTCCGGAAGTATCATATCATACATACATCATTTACATCATACCATAGCATATATATCCGTAGACATACAGTACATTACCTAAGTGCATCATATCATACATGCATGCATAAAGCATAAACTAACATTATTATACAAAAGCTACCTTGTTTCAGGTTAATTATCCAACAAACAAGCTTATAATCTTTGGGACTGCTTTATTGTAACCTCAGGGTTACTTTACCCTCCTGATGAGCTTCTTTGGGACTGCTTTATTGTCACCTCAGGGTTACTTTATCCTCCTGATAAGCTTCTTATGACTTCAAGACTGCTTTAGAGCTATCCATTGCTCTATCCTCCTGAAATCACATTATTACTTCAAGACTGCTTTAGAGCTATCCATTGCTCTATCCTCCTGGAGTCATATCATTACTTCAAGACTGCTTTAGAGCTATCCATTGCTCTATCCTCCTGAAGACATATCACATTATTACTTCAAGACTGCTTTAGAGCTATCCATTGCTCTATCCTCCTGAAGACATATCACATTATTACTTCAAGACTGCTTTAGAGCTATCCATTGCTCTATCCTCCTGAAGACATATCACATTATTATTTCAAGACTGCTTTAGAGCTATCCATTGCTCTATCCTCCTGAAGACATATCACATTATTATTTCAAGATTGCTTTGGAGTTGTCATTATTGATTGTTCTATCCTCCTGAAATCATATTATTTCTTCAAGACTGCTTTAGGGTTATCATTATTGATTGCTCTATCCTCATGAATACATGCTGTTACATCAGTATTACTCCAGACTCCTAACAGCTCTCATTATACTGCTGAAGAACCTTCCCCTAGTGGCATCTTTAAGCCCACTCAATCATGTTCAACCAACCAATATCACTCTATGCACTGGTGAGTGCAAATTTTTGGGCTTTTGTGTTCAATCCCCTTCAACCTTCCAGGTTACGACTGGAAAATATACCAATCTAACCCCTCAGGTTTCAGAAAATTGAACAGGGGCAGCTATTGCACCCCAAAATTTTCCCTCACAATGCAAGACTTTGTGTTCTAAGAAGGTTCACAAGGTTCACAAGTTTCCCAATGTTTATGTAACCTTTCATGAGGTTCATGAAGTCTACAAGTCACTTCTTGAAGGTTCACAAGGTTCACAAGTTTCTCAACATTTCTATAACCTTTCATGAGGTTCATAAAGTCCACAAGTTACTTTATGAAGGTTCACAAGGTTCACAAGTTCCACAATGCTTTCAATACCTTTCATGAGGTTCATGAAGTCTATAAGTCACTTCTTGAAGGTTAACAAGGTTCACAAGCTTCCCAATACTTCCCATGAGTATCACAAGACACTTTATGAAGGTTCACAAGGTTCACAAAGTTCACAATTGGTCAAAGAAGTTGACAATTCCCTCAGACAATGCACCTCCTAAGCAGTGCATCCAAAACTAGGGTTTTGACTTTAATCAGGCTAAATGGACTCCCAATACCTCAAGTGAGTTTCATAACATCCTATATGTGTGTAAGAACCCCCATGACAAGTTTCAAGACTTTTCTCAAAAGTTTGCTCAGTCAGATGATCAGATAAGTCAAAATCAGTCAATGCAGTTAAAAAGTCAAACTGAGGTCAACTGTGGTCAAACCAAAGTCAAACTTCATGATTTTTTGCCAACATCAAGTATGGGAAGTAAAATTCATCATTTTATCAAGGGTTGATCATGATTCATCAAGGAGATTCCAAATCATCAATAATCAGGAGTTTCTAAATTAGGGTTTCCTCAGTAAAAGTCAACTGAACTTTGACCAGCCATAACTTTCACATACTTCATCACCAAGTCTCCATCCAAAGCTCATTTTGAAGGAAATTGAATTCCCTACAACTTTGATGTTGAAAGTTAAGCCCAAAAATGCTTCATTTGAAAGATATGATCTAAGACATTATAGGTCATTTCAAAAGTCAACAAAAAGTCAACAACTTCAAAAGGGCATAACTTGAGATTGGTAAATGATATGGACCTGAAACCAATGGGGTTGTTTAGAGGACTCTTCAAGCTTTCCAAAAAGTCCAAGAACACCCTCATAACTTTAAAATTGAGGGAGATGTGTCCTTGCAAAGTTGGGCAATTTTGTGAGGGTTTATATTGAAAAAGGGGGCCTAAAAGCAATTTTCTCCAAATGGGCTGGCCAAATTATGACCCAACCCATACAATAATAACATGCACGAAATTTCCATGATATTTTCATATTTTTTATTTTATTTAATTAATTTATTATGATTTATTACATTTAAAATCATTTTAAATTTAAATAAAATATTAAACATGAAGATATATTCTTGTGATTGAATCTAGAAAGTCTTAAAGGGTGATTGGAGTCAAAGAGGAATGAAATCATGTGAATTATCCCAAAATAGCAAGCACTCATGATCAAATATTTGAATTTTACACTATGATCTTTTTGAATATTTTTTGGATCAAATATCCACACAACCCATCCATGTTTCTGACCTAAATCACTCCCACATATATACTAAGCATAACCCTAGTCCTCATTCACGAATTTCCAGCAGCCAAAGGTGAGTTCATAGTTCAAAAAATCATAAGAAAAGTGACATTCGGATTTTGAGAATCAGAGCATTAGAAGGTAATTTGAGGACACCACAATGATCCTTGGACATCATTGAGTCAAAACCAATACCTACTTGCATCCAAAGCTCTTCATATAGCATATCCCGAATGCATCTTCTCACTCTTGTTTGATTTTTCGATTTCATTTATTTAACCATTGTAAATCATTTTTGTGTATTGAATCTTGTTTATCATGATGCTTAGATGGATTCTGGACGAAAACATTGAAGAAACATGCCCTAAACCGAGAGACACCATTGTTAGGGTTTGAGTTCTCAAATTGGGAATTCGCGTTTTAGTGAATATAAATGACTTTTAAAAACATGATTATGTTGTATAAACCTTGTATGTTTGATCTGGGCTATCAATTTGTATTGATTTTGCTGTTTACATGATGATCCAAAAACCTAGGTTTCGGGTTTATGAACTTGCAGGAAGAATCGCAGGAAATTTCAAAAGAAAATTCGCAGCAAATTTGAATGAAGAAGATGAAGTTTGCCGCGCTCAGGAATTCAAAATTATATTAATATATTTTACGTTATTTTGTTGTTTCATTAACACACACATGCGTGTGTCCTGGTGGTAAGCGCTGCTTGTGTATGTTGAAAGGTGCTTGGTTCGATTCCTGGCCAAGTGCATTTGTTTTGTTTTATTTTTCAGGGTAAAAGGAAGCTTAATATATTATGATTTAAGGCCCTTCAGCTAACAGATTGGCTCTTCCAGCCGGGTGGTAGCGCGCGCATTCTTGTATACATAAGGTCCTGGGTTCAATCCTCCCCCAGGCCTTTTTGTTCTTTTATTTTTCTGGAATTTTCAAGATCAAGGCACAAAACAAAATGAAGTTGTTTCCTTATCACCTGCGTTTGGCTGGCCCAATGGTTCTTGTTGCTGCCTGCAAGTAAGAGGTCTTGGGATCAAATCCCACCAGGTTCCTTTTTCTTTCTTTCTTTTTTTTATTTTTCTTCTTTTAATTTAATTAGTTTAAAATAATCAAATTCTATTATTATATTATGATATTATGTATATATTATATATTCCAATCCTTGAAATTATTTTCTAAAAAATATAAAACTCATGATTTTTCAATGTAAATTTTATAATATATATATTAGTTAAGATAATTCTATATATTAGTTAAAATTATTTTGTATATTCTAAACCCTAATTTTTCAACCCTAAAACTATTTTCAAAAATAAAACCTAATCCTATTTTTTTTCTAAAATATTTTTATTCTCTAAATTGTTAACATAATTATAATGTAAATTCATCTATTTTCATATTGTAAATATAATTATAAATTATTTTTCTCATCTAAGATAGAAATATATTTCATGTTATTAGAATTCTAATCTTGTAAATAAAAATAATTGTTTGTCCATATTTCTTTTCTTTTTTTTTTTTAAATATAATTGTTCATATGAAAATTTACTAATCTCTTATAATATTTTGATTAATTTTGTTTATTATTATTATTACTACTAACCTAATTATTTACTTTGCTTTATTAACTTTTATTATTAATTCATTAATTATTATTTTTATGCTTACTATTTTCACTAATTTTATAATTTTTATTATTTACTAGCTTTTCTTATTTTTATTACTAACTATTTTTATTGCTTATTATTATCACTAACCCCTTTATTATTTATATTTTATTATTTATTGCTTATTTATATTTATTTTGCTATTTTGCTTAGTATTTATTTATTATAATTTTGTAATTGCTTCTTGGATGTAAGTTTGAAATTATTTAATTCTTTTTGTCATGGTTAGTAATTAGGGAGTGTAAAACATGTTTGTTATTTAAAAAATAAATTTAGATAATTTTTAATATAAGATAATTAAATTAAACACGTCACACACGTAAGTCGATTTTAATCGCCGTCTCACTTCCTAAGGTTACCCCTTCAAGTTGCCTACGAATAATGGTCAAGTGGGGTGTATAAAGCAAGTCCCTTAAAATAGAAAATCATCAAAGTCCCTTATGGTTGCCTTTACGAATCGAGTCCCTTTCGAAAAATGATGATAGTCCCTCATATGTGCTTATTACACCCCACAGTTGCCTTCATGAATAAATTGTCCCTCACATGTCCCTTAACATCCAAGGTAATGACTACCTACTCCTTAATAGTAGGGATAGTCTTACCAAGGAAAGGATAAAGAATAAGAAAGACCTTAAACATTAGGGTAGGTTACTCCTAGGTACTTGCTCACTTCAAAACTTTTTTTCACACTTAAACAAATTTCAAACAAATTTTCAAACAAGTTTTTAACACATCCTTACATGGATTATTTATTAACTATTCTGGAAATTTTCTATTCACACACTACACTTTCAAAAGCAATTTAAAGTGAGCTTAAGTACCTAAGAGCCCATGGATAACCATGGATGAAAAGGGTCTAAGAGCCCTTTTCATAACCTACCCCCCGGACCCAAAATATTCTCTAAGGTCTTTCCTGTTCTTTTATAACCTTTCCTTATGGATAAAATAAAAGTCGGTGGCGACTCTTGCTATCCGCAACATTGCTTAAAGTCAGTTCTCCCACCGTGTTACAGAACTGGCGACTCTGCTGGGGATCTATTTAAGAGGGGTACCCTTAGGAATTAAGATCACTTTGAATTGTTTGCCTTGTTTGTTTTATATTACTTGTTGGGGTGCTCTTATGTGTGAAAGGTCCTAACCCGGATCTAGTGTACCTTAGGTAAATGGCAATAGACCAAGGAAACTGTACGACGTATATCGATACGGTTGATCTGGTGGCCATAGTTAGTGCGACTTCTTGGTTGGTGCTTAAATTCCTTAAGTCAAGTTGAGGATAATATTGAGGCTGCCATATGTTGTCAATGCACTAACTAACTTTTAGAACCCTAGTTAACTCATCTTGGCCTTTAGAAGGTAGTGAGGTAACCGGCTTTGGTGCAGACTGAAGTTGGTTGACACTCGATACTACACTCATTGAGATCTTAAACTTGGAGGGTTTTGGTTGGCAAGTAAGTTGCCTTCTGATCAACCACCCTTGTGAAGGATCAATGATATTGAGATCCCTTAGAACCTGGTTACTTTTGTAGGACAGGATGAACCATCTAACTTCAGGGGAGGGTACTTACCTTTGAACCTCATGCAAGCCTTTAAACCTAGGGCTATGGTGTGACTTGTTTGTGTGTGCCACATGTTTGTGATTGAACATAACATCATGACATCATCATGCATCATGAGCATATCATTTTCCCTAACCATTTCAAGGACCAAGGGATTTATCTTTGTTCTTTGTTGCAGGTCATGGCTTCAGCTCGTAGAAACACCATCAGGATCAACTTTGTGGGGATACCTTCCAAGCTTAAAGAGTTGGTTTCTCAAGTGTCTGATCATTCCCGGTTCAACAAGAGACATGGTCACCTATTGGATCTAGTTACTTCAGGGTTCAGTGAAGACATGATGAGTGTCCTGTTTCAGTTCTTTAACCCTAAGCACCACTGCTTTACATTCCCTGACTATCAGCTGGTTCCAACCATGGAGGAGTTCTCTAAACTTATGGGCATACCTGTTCTTGATCAAAGACCCTTCACAGGTATGGAGAAGGAGCTTAAACCAGAGGTTATTGCTGCAGCTCTACATCTGAAGAAGTCTGACATTGTTCTAGAAACCAGAAGTGGAGTCAAGGGTATTCTTGCCAAGGTATTAGTGGATAAAGCTCAAATGTTCTTGAAGGCCATGAGCTATGATGCTTTTGAGGAGATCTTAGCCTTGCTGATTTATGGCTTAGTATTGTTCCCTAATCCAGATCAGTTCATAGATGTGCATGCCATCAACATTTTCCTGAGTCACAATCCAGTGCCTACATTGCTTGGAGACATCCTACATTCTCTTCACACCCGTACTACAAGGGCAAGAGGAACTTTGATGTGCTGCATACCTTTGCTTTCTAGGTGGTTTATTTCTCACCTTCCTCGCTCAGTAATGAAGAATGAGCAAGGGTTCAGATGGTCCAAGAGGATCATGTCACTATCTCACTCAGATATCCATTGGTGCTCCAGATCTATGGAGAATGTCACCATCATTGACCGTTGTGGGGAGTTTCCTAATGTGCCACTTCTAGGCATAAGAGGAGGCATCACCTACAACCCCTCTCTAGCTTTACGACAGTTTGGTTATGCTCAAAGAGATGGTCCACATGACATGTTGATTCAGGGCATTGTGTTTGATTACGACAACGATCTTCAGGGTTACCGTCAGAGGTTCATACGAGCTTGGGGAAAGGTAAACAGGGTTGACAGCAAGACACTGGAGCCTAAGTACACTATTCCTATGGAAGCTTATCTCAGATGGGTACGATCTCGTGCTCAGACACTCATGATGCCATATCCTGCCATCCTACCAGTTACCATGGAACTTGTTGCTGAAGGAGACACTGCTTATACCATCCTTCACCCAGACATGCCTACTGATAAGGAAGACTTGCAGAGATCATGGATCCAACTGAAGGAGCAAAGGGATACTTTCGAGGCTCATTACAAAGCAAGCCAAGCAAGAATCCTAGAGCTAACAAAGCAACTTCACGAGGAACGAAACCTCAACTCATACCTCAACACAAAGAGGAAACGTCCATGGGAGACTTAAAACCCCATCTTTTGTACTTATTTCATTTCCATTTTTGTAAGCCTAAAAGGCAAAACAAGTTATTACTAATAAAAAGTTACTTTCTTGTTTGTTTAAGCAAATTTAAATTCTGCGGTCCTTGAAAACATTGCATATGCATTCCCATATCATTGCATTGCATCACAGGTTTATAATTGTGCACAGGTTTCTCATCTTCTCGCTGTTTATTTCAGCAATGGCTCTTGAACAATCAGTTAAGGATCTTCAGGCACAGAATGCACAGTTCCAAGAGCTGATCTTGAACCTGTCCAAGGGGCAAGATGATTTGAAGGCACTGCTGGCCAAGAAGACTAAGAAGACTAGAAGGTCTGCTGGGTTGCTCAACATGGGAAGAAGGTTCAAGGGTCCTGTCAAGACCAAGGAACAGATTGATGACTATGAATCTGAGGAATCTGAGAAAGAGGGAGGCAGTCTCCACAACACTATGGGGGACTCTGATTCTGAGGCTAATTACTATCATGAGCCTAATGAAGACAAATTCAAGATGCTGGTGGATAGGATGGATGCTATGGAATTGCAGAAATCATCTGGGCTGGATTTTGAAGATTTGAGTCTGATATCTGGGGTTGTAATACCCATTGGTTTCAAAGTTCCCACCTTTGTGGTTTATGATGGGGTCTCTTGTCCCAAGCTGCATTTGAGGTCTTATGTCAGAAGGATCCAACCCCACACTGCTGACAAGAAGTTGTGGATCCACTTTTTTCAAGAGAGCTTATCCGGAGCTCAGTTAGAGTGGTATTATCAGTTGGAGAGTGTTAACATCAGAGATTGGAATGATCTTGCTGAAGCTTTCTATAAGCAGTACCAGTATAATGCTGACTTAGCTCCCACTCGCATGCAGCTGCAAAGCATGTCTATGGGTGCCAAAGAAAGTTTTAAGGAGTATGCTCAGAAGTGGAGAGATTTAGCTGGAAGAGTTCAACCCCCTTTGACTGACAGGGAATTAGTTGATATGTTCATGTGTACGCTGAATGGTCCGTTTTACAGTCATCTCATTGGAAGCTCATCATCTGGCTTCACTGAGTTGATCATGACAGGAGAGCGGGTAGAGAATGGTATCAAGAATGGTAAGATCCAAGTGGGCACTTCTTCATCAGGTGCTGCAAAGAAGCCTCCCACTGGGAAGAAAGAATCCAATGCTGTGTATGGCTAACCTGATCGTAACAGAAGGCATCAGTCCGTTAGTGCAGTTCATATTTCAAATCCAACTCCTGCAACAACAGAGCAGCCTCAAGGCAACCAACAGAGGGCTAGAAGACAGTTCACGAAGATCAACATGTCAATGGCTCAGGCATTGCAACACTTGTTGAAGGCTGAACTTATTACCCTGAGGGAGGCTCCTCAGAATCCCAATGTTACCTCTCCAAAGTACAATCCTAATGCACGATGTGCATATCATTCAAATTGTCCAGGACATGATACTAATAACTGCTGGGTCTTGAAGAACAAAATTCAAGATATGATTGATGCTGGAGAAATTGAGTTTGATCCACCAAATGTGATTACAGCACCACTGCCAAATCACGAGAAGACTGTCAATGCCATTGATGAAGACATTGATGAAGACCTGCATGTCTATTCAGTTATGGAGTTGAGCACACCATTGTCTGTTATCAAAAAGAGGTTAGTACAAGCTGGGATCTTTCCAGGTTGTCGTGAAGATTGTCTGTATTGTACCTATAAACCGGATAGTTGCTTCATTTTGAGAGATGGCATTCAACGTCTCATGGATAAGTATACTATAGTGTTTGAAAGAAGACCAGCATCTGTAGAAAGTATGGTGGATCATCTGACTCGGGGTAAGAAGATTGAAGAGGTTGATATGGTTGACAAAGTACTGGTAAGAATTACTTCAAAGAAGCCCATTAAAATCTCTCATCAGGGTCCAATCAAGATTACTGCTGAAGGTCCCGTGAAAGTTGTTGCTGAAGCCAGAGTAGCTCCTCTGATCATCACTACTCCTGGTCCTATTCCCTATACATCTGATAAAGCTGTGCCTTGGCACTATGGGTCTGATGTTTACATCCATGGTGTCAAACAGGAGCCTTTACCTGATGTGCTTGCTGACATTGATAATATTGCTGGATCTAGCAAGATCACTCGTAGTGGAAGAGTCTTCTCTCCTCCAGTTGTTTCTAAGAGTGCAGTTACTCCTGCTGCCACTACCACCACTGATGCTCGGGGCAAAGGTCCTGTTATTGAGCCTGTATCTACTGATGTGCCAGCTGCTGATGATCTCTCTAAGCAGATGGAAGAAGTATTGAAAATCATTCGCAAGAGTGATTATGACATTGTGGATCAGTTGGGGCATACTCCCTCAAAGATTTCTATGCTGTCCTTGTTGTTATGTTCTGAGGCTCATGCCAAGTCCTTGATCAAGTTTCTGAAGTCTGCTCATGTGCCCAGTGCAATTTCTGTTGACCAATTTTAGAATTGTGTTGCTCATCTGACCTACGACAATGGGTTAGGATTTTCTGATGCTGATTTGACCCCTGCCAAGAGGGACCATAACAGGGCCTTGCATATTTCAATTGAATGCAGGGGCACTACCCTATCTCATGTACTGATAGACAATGGTTCTTCTCTGAATGTGTTGCCCAAAGAAGTCCTTAACAAGCTGAGTCCTGAAGATACTGTGTTGAAGCCCAGTAATATTGTGGTAAAGGCTTTTGATGGTTCTAGAAGAGTAGTGCATGGAGAAATCGATCTTCCAATCAAGGTTGGCTCTCAGGTGTTTACTGCTACATTCTATGTGATGGATATTCGTCCTTCGTACTCTTGTCTACTTGGACGACCCTGGATCCATGGGGCAGGTGCTGTGACCTCTACATTGCACCAAAAGTTGAGATATCCGGTGAATGGAAAGGTTGTTACTGTCTTTGGAGAGGAAGAATACCTTGTCAGCCATGTAAACACTTTCAAGTATCTGGAAGTAGAAGGTGAATACATTGAGACTCCATGTCAGTCATTTGAAGTGGTTCCTTGGGTTGGTAATGATTGTGTGACTCCTCCTGCTGTGAAGAAGGTTCCTGTGGTCATCAGAAAATCTCCAACAATGGCAATGGCCTCCCTCAATGATGCTAGAGCTGTGGTGGATGAAGGTGGTTGTACTATTTGGGGTCAGCTTCCTGATATTCCGTACAAGTCTGACAAGTTTGGTTTGGGTTTCACTGCAGAGTCCCAGAAGGCTGTTCGTCGTACTCGTGCTGCTCGTATCACCAATCAAGGGGTGATTAATGCTGTGGGAGATCAAGGTGAAGAATACAATTTGGATGCATGGATTTTTCCTACTGTGGGTGCTGGACTCAATAATTGGAAAGCTGAAGATGTTATCCCTATCTCCTTTAGTCAGGAGTAAATACTATTACTGTGTTGTGTTTTTTACATTTGTAATTTCTGAACAATAAAACTTTCAAGCCATGTGCTTTACCCGGGGCACAATGGTGTGCTTGTTACGGGCTGTCATTTCATTTGCATACTTCATTCAATAAAATCAGTGGACGTTTCGTTTTCGTAAATATTGTGTTCCTTGTCTTTTCTTTTATTTTTGCTTTATCAGCTATGTGTTCTTACACACACCCACATCACTAAAATGCAGATCCTCATCCACTCTGGATCCTGTTGATAACAGTTCTACTATTGCCAATTACAATTTCGAGAATCCGATCTATCAAACTGAAGACGGAAATGAGGACGATTGTGAAATACCTGTAGAGCTTGCTAGGTTGTTACAACAAGAAGAGAAAGCTATACAGCCACATGAAGAGCCAGTCGAAGTTGTGAATCTGGGAACTGAGGAAGACAGAAAAGAGGTCAAGGTAGGGGCTGATTTAGGGGACAGTGTCAAGAGCAGGTTGATTCAGATGTTACGTGATTATGTGGAGATCTTTGCTTGGTCTTATGAAGATATGCCAGGGTTGGATACAGACATTGTGGTTCACCGTTTGCCAGTGAAAGAAGATTGTCGTCCAAAGAAGCAGAAGGTTCGTCGTATGCGTCCTGAAATGTCAGAAAAGATCAAAGCAGAGGTAATGAAACAGTTCAATGCAGGGTTCTTGGCAGTGACTTCTTATCCTCAGTGGGTTGCAAACGTGGTACCGGTTCCAAAGAAAGATGGTAAGGTACGTATGTGTGTAGACTACAGAGATTTGAACAAGGCTAGCCCCAAAGATGACTTTCCACTTCCTCATATTGATATTCTGGTAGACAACACTGCTCAGCATAAGGTATTCTCTTTTATGGATGGTTTCTCTGGTTATAATCAAATCAAGATGGCACCTGAAGATATGGAGAAGACAACATTTGTGACACAGTGGGGCACTTTCTGCTATAAGGTAATGCCATTTGGTTTGAAGAATGCAGGGGCAACATATCAGCGTGCTATGGTGGCTTTGTTTCATGATATGATTCATCATGAAATAAAGGTATATGTGGATGATATGATTGCCAGATCCCAGAATGAAGAGCAACATCTTGATCATCTGCACAAGTTGTTTGATAGGTTGAAGAAATACAAGTTGAGATTAAATCCAAACAAGTGTACTTTTGGAGTTAGATCTGGAAAGCTCCTGGGTTTCATTGTCAGTGGGAAAGGTATTGAAGTGGATCCTGCAAAAGTGAAAGCTATACAAGAGATGCCAGCTCCCCGCACTGAGAAGGAGGTTAGAGGTTTCTTGGGACGATTGAACTACATTGCAAGATTTATTTCCCAGTTAACTACCATCTGTGAGCCAATCTTCAAGTTGTTGAAGAAAGATCAGGTGATGGAATGGAATGATGAGTGCCAGACTGCCTTTGATGAGATTAAGAGATATCTGCTAGAGCCACCAATTTTGATGCCACCAGTTGATGGAAGACCCTTGATTATGTACTTAACAGTTCTAGAATCCTCAATGGGGTGTGTGTTGGGGCAACATGACGAGTCTGGTCGAAAAGAGCAGGCAATATACTACCTTAGCAAAAAGTTTACCGACTGTGAAACAAGATACTCACTGCTCGAGAAAACTTGCTGCGCTTTGGCATGGGCTGCTCGCCGACTAAGACAATATATGTTGACCCATACTACCTTATTGATTTCAAAGATGGATCCAATCAAGTACATATTTGAGAAACCTGCTCTCTCCGGAAGAATTGCAAGATGGCAAATGATCTTGACAGAATATGACATACAGTACACTACTCAGAAGGCCATTAAGGGAAGTGTTGTTGCTGATCATTTGGCTCATCAAGCAGTGGATGATTATCAGTCAATGAGTTTTGAGTTCCCTGATGAAGACATTATGACTGTTACCAAAGAACCTGGACAATATGACGGACCTGAACAAGGATCCCGATGGACTATGGTTTTTGATGGCGCCTCTAATGCACATGGTAATGGTGTTGGTGTTGTAATTAGTTCCCCTGAAGGTTGTCATACCCCGATTACTGCCAGACTTTGTTTCTATTGTACCAATAACATAGCTGAGTATGAGGCATGTATCATGGGTATTAAAGTTGCTATTGATATGAAGATTCAGTTCCTTGATGTGTATGGAGATTCAGCCCTGGTAGTCAGTCAGATCAAAGGAGATTGGGATACCAAGCATGATAATCTCATTCCTTACAGAGAGCATGTGTTGTCTTTGACCCCATATTTCAAAGAGATTACCTTTGGACATATTCCACGAAGAGAGAATCAGTTGGCAGATGCATTGGCCACCATGGCATCTATGTTTGAGATCAGCTGGGATGATGAAGCTCCCAAGATTACCATTAATAGATTTGAGAAGCCTGCATACTGCAATGAGATTGACACTGAAGGGGCAGAGGAGAAGCCTTGGTTCTATGAAGTAAAAAGATATCTTGAAGCTCAGGAATTCCCTGAAGGGGCATCTGTCAAAGATAGGAAGTTCCTGAGAAGGTTTTCTGCCAAGTTCTTTTTGAGTAATGGGATTCTGTACAAGCGCAATCATGATTCAACTATGCTTCGTTGTGTGGATAAGAAGGAAGCTACAGAAATTATGGAAGAGATGCATGATGGGACCTTTGGCACTCATTCTAGTGGTCATACTATGGCAAAGAAGATATTGAGAGCAGGTTACTATTGGTCTACCATGGAAGCTGATTGCTATCAACACTCCAGAACTTGTCACAAATGTCAAATCTATGCTGATAAGGTTCATGTACCTCCATCACCATTGAATGTGTTGATTGCTCCTTGGCCCTTTGCCATGTGGGGCATTGATATGATTGGTGAGATCAAGCCTACTGCTTCTAATGGGCATCGTTTCATCCTGGTTGCTATTGATTATTTCACGAAGTGGGTGGAGGCAGCTTCATTTGCATCTGTTACCAAGAATGTTGTGGCCCGGTTCATTAAGAATAATCTCATATGTAGGTATGGCATCCCTGAAAGGATTATCACTGACAATGGCTCTAATCTGAACAACACTATGATTACTGATCTCTGCACGCAGTTCAAAATTAAGCATCACAACTCTTCTCCGTATCGTCCAAAGATGAATGGGGCAGTTGAAGCTGCTAATAAGAACATTAAGAAGATTGTACAGAAGATGACTGTTACTTACAAGGATTGGCATGAGATGTTACCATTTGCTCTTCATGGTTATCGTACTACAATACGTACTTCAACAGGGGCAACCCCATTCTCCTTAGTCTATGGTATGGAAGCAGTTCTGCCCATTGAAGTTCAGATCCCCTCCTTGAGAATTATGAAGGATGCAGGCTTGGATGAAGATGAGTGGATTCAGACTCGACTGGACCAGATAAATTTGATTGATGAGAAGAGGTTAGCAGCAGTTTGTCATGGCCAGATGTACCAAAAGCGAATGATCAAAGCTTTTAACAAGAAAGTCAAGCCAAAGGTATATCAGGCTGGTGACTTGGTAATCAAGCGTATCATATTACCACAAGGTGATCCTAGGGGCAAGTGGACTCCAACATATGAAGGACCATTTGTAGTCAAGACAGTGTTCTCAGGAGGTGCCATGATACTGACTACAATGGATGGAGAGGACTTCCCACAGCCTGTAAACGCAGACATAGTTAAAAAATACTACGCATAAAAAGAGACCCGCTAGGTTGACAGGCCTAGGCAAAAATAAGGGCATCCCGGCAAACCAAAAGGGTTTGGGCAAAAATTAGGGATATATATAAAAAGATGTACACCCGGCAAGTCGAAAACCTGAAAAGGCGGCTTGGGCAAAAAAGGGTATCCCGGTGGATTGAAAACCTGAAAGGGCAATCCAGGCAAAAGTTAGGGATTAAAGCGTATGACTATGTCTCGTTTGGATCATCCATGAAACTGCAACCAGTTGTACTACTTATTCAAGCTCGAACAGATAAAGCTCAATTCAATCGTTTCCGTCTCAACAGCAAGAAGATGAGATACTTGAGTGGCAATAGTAGAATTGAAACTCAATAGGATTGTTTTCCCACATAGCTGATTTTCTTTTGTAAAACTGTATGACAAAATCCTCTTACTAGGGTTTATGTCTCCTTGTACGAACTTACCCGTGTATGGGTCACTTTTTGATATAAATAAATTCCATTCTTTAAATCCAGATTTACTTTTACCCTATTTACATAAGCGAAACGTCCATTGGTTGTGTTTGAATGTATGTATGCTTTTGAATATGATTGATGTTTACCAAAAATGCATGTATGCTTTTAATATGATTAATGTTTACCAGAAATGCATGAAAATGCAGTAATAGTATTTACTAAGGATGAACGAGGGAAGGAATTTCAACGAAGCTTCGCTGGTTCATCTCTAACAAGACAGTCACAAAACTCTCAGTAGGACTAATCCATCTTCATAAAGTCTAATCTCCCCTGGAATTTATATCCATCTCTTTTATCCTCATACGGATATACGGGAAATTACTTTCCAATAAGGGTACGACGAACGAAGACGGGATGTTATACTTATCCTACTATCAAACGAAGACGAAGGTTATATATACCCTACTATCCCCAACGACGGGAGGTTATATATACCTTACCATCCCCAACAACGGGAGGTTATATCTATACCTTACCATCCCCAACAACGGGAGGTTATCCATACCCTGCCATCCCCAGCAGACGGGAGGTTATATATTCTTCAACAATGAATCGGGATTTATTTTCCCTGGCCAGCAGTTGTTATATGAAGATATCCAGACACTTCCGGAAGTATCATATCATACATACATCATTTACATCATACCATAGCATATATATCCGTAGACATACAATACATTACCTAAGTGCATCATATCATACATGCATGCATAAAGCATAAACTAACATTATTATACAAAAGCTACCTTGTTTCAGGTTAATTATCCAACAAACAAGCTTATAATCTTTGGGACTGCTTTATTGTAACCTCAGGGTTACTTTACCCTCCTGATGAGCTTCTTTGGGACTGCTTTATTGTCACCTCAGGGTTACTTTATCCTCCTGATAAGCTTCTTATGACTTCAAGACTGCTTTAGAGCTATCCATTGCTCTATCCTCCTGAAATCACATTATTACTTCAAGACTGCTTTAGAGCTATCCATTGCTCTATCCTCCTGGAGTCATATCATTACTTCAAGACTGCTTTAGAGATATCCATTGCTCTATCCTCCTGAAGACATATCACATTATTACTTCAAGACTGCTTTAGAGCTATCCATTGCTCTATCCTCCTGAAGACATATCACATTATTACTTCAAGACTGCTTTAGAGCTATCCATTGCTCTATCCTCCTGAAGACATATCACATTATTATTTCAAGACTGCTTTAGAGCTATCCATTGCTCTATCCTCCTGAAGACATATCACATTATTATTTCAAGACTGCTTTGGAGTTGTCATTATTGATTGCTCTATCCTCCTGAAATCATATTATTTCTTCAAGACTGCTTTAGGGTTATCATTATTGATTGCTCTATCCTCATGAATACATGCTGTTACATCAGTATTACTCCAGACTCCTAACAGCTCTCATTATACTGCTGAAGAACCTTCCCCTAGTGGCATCTTTAAGCCCACTCAATCATGTTCAACCAACCAATATCACTCTATGCACTGGTGAGTGCAAATTTTTGGGCTTTTGTGTTCAATCCCCTTCAACCTTCCAGGTTACGACTGGCAAATATACCAATCTAACCCCTCAGGTTTCAGAAAATTGAACAGGGGCAGCTTTTGCACCCCAAAATTTGCCCTCACAATGCAAGACTTTGTGTTCTAAGAAGGTTCACAAGGTTCACAAGTTTCCCAATGTTTATGTAACCTTTCATGAGGTTCATGAAGTCTACAAGTCACTTCTCGAAGGTTCACAAGGTTCACAAGTTTCTCAACATTTCTATAACCTTTCATGAGGTTCATAAAGTCCACAAGTTACTTTATGAAGGTTCACAAGGTTCACAAGTTCCACAATGCTTTCAATACCTTTCATGAGGTTCATGAAGTCTATAAGTCACTTCTTGAAGGTTCACAAGGTTCACAAGCTTCCCAATACTTCCCATGAGTATCACAAGACACTTTATGAAGGTTCACAAGGTTCACAAAGTTCACAATTGGTCAAAGAAGTTGACAATTCCCTCAGACAATGCACCTCCTAAGTAGTGCATCCAAAACTAGGGTTTTGACTTTAATCAGGCTAAATGGACTCCCAATACCTCAAGTGAGTTTCATAACATCCTATATGTGTGTAAGAACCCCCATGACAAGTTTCAAGACTTTTCTCAAAAGTTTGCTCAGTCAGATGATCAGATAAGTCAAAATCAGTCAATGCAGTTAAAAAGTCAAACTGAGGTCAACTGTGGTCAAACCAAAGTCAAACTTCATGATTTTTTGCCAACATCAAGTATGGGAAGTAAAATTCATCATTTGATCAAGGGTTGATCATGATTCATCAAGGAGATTCCAAATCATCAATAATCAGGAGTTTCTAAATTAGGGTTTCCTCAGTAAAAGTCAACTGAACTTTGACCAGCCATAACTTTCACATACTTCATCACCAAGTCTCCATCCAAAGCTCATTTTGAAGGAAATTGAATTCCCTACAACTTTGATGTTGAAAGTTAAGCCCAAAAATGCTTCATTTGAAAGATATGATCTAAGACATTATAGGTCATTTCAAAAGTCAACAAAAAGTCAACAACTTCAAAAGGGCATAACTTGAGATTGGTAAATGATATGGACCTGAAACCAATGGGGTTGTTTAGAGGACTCTTCAAGCTTTCCAAAAAGTCCAAGAACACCCTCATAACTTTAAAATTGAGGGAGATGTGTCCTTGCAAAGTTGGGCAATTTTGTGAGGGTTTATATTGAAAAAGGGGGCCTAAAAGCAATTTTCTCCAAATGGGCTGGCCAAATTATGACCCAACCCATACAATAATAACATGCACGAAATTTCCATGATATTTTCATATTTTTTATTTTATTTAATTAATTTATTATGATTTATTACATTTAAAATCATTTTAAATTTAAATAAAATATTAAACATGAAGATATATTCTTGTGATTGAATCTAGAAAGTCTTAAAGGGTGATTGGAGTCAAAGAGGAATGAAATCATGTGAATTATCCCAAAATAGCAAGCACTCATGATCAAATATTTGAATTTTACACTATGATCTTTTTGAATATTTTTTGGATCAAATATCCACACAACCCATCCATGTTTCTGACCTAAATCACTCCCACATATATACTAAGCATAACCCTAGTCCTCATTCACGAATTTCCAGCAGCCAAAGGTGAGTTCATAGTTCAAAAAATCATAAGAAAAGTGACATTCGGATTTTGAGAATCAGAGCATTAGAAGGTAATTTGAGGACACCACAATGATCCTTGGACATCATTGAGTCAAAACCAATACCTACTTGCATCCAAAGCTCTTCATATAGCATATCCCGAATGCATCTTCTCACTCTTGTTTGATTTTTCGATTTCATTTATTTAACCATTGTAAATCATTTTTGTGTATTGAATCTTGTTTATCATGATGCTTAGATGGATTCTGGACGAAAACATTGAAGAAACATGCCCTAAACCGAGAGACACCATTGTTAGGGTTTGAGTTCTCAAATTGGGAATTCGCGTTTTAGTGAATATAAATGACTTTTAAAAACATGATTATGTTGTATAAACCTTGTATGTTTGATCTGGGCTATCAATTTGTATTGATTTTGCTGTTTACATGATGATCCAAAAACCTAGGTTTCGGGTTTATGAACTTGCAGGAAGAATCGCAGGAAATTTCAAAAGAAAATTCGCAGCAAATTTGAATGAAGAAGATGAAGTTTGCCGCGCTCAGGAATTCAAAATTATATTAATATATTTTACGTTATTTTGTTGTTTCATTAACACACACATGCGTGTGTCCTGGTGGTAAGCGCTGCTTGTGTATGTTGAAAGGTGCTTGGTTCGATTCCTGGCCAAGTGCATTTGTTTTGTTTTATTTTTCAGGGTAAAAGGAAGCTTAATATATTATGATTTAAGGCCCTTCAGCTAACAGATTGGCTCTTCCAGCCGGGTGGTAGCGCGCGCATTCTTGTATACATAAGGTCCTGGGTTCAATCCTCCCCCAGGCCTTTTTGTTCTTTTATTTTTCTGGAATTTTCAAGATCAAGGCACAAAACAAAATGAAGTTGTTTCCTTATCACCTGCGTTTGGCTGGCCCAGTGGTTCTTGTTGCTGCCTGCAAGTAAGAGGTCTTGGGATCAAATCCCACCAGGTTCCTTTTTCTTTCTTTCTTTTTTTTATTTTTCTTCTTTTAATTTAATTAGTTTAAAATAATCAAATTCTATTATTATATTATGATATTATGTATATATTATATATTCCAATCCTTGAAATTATTTTCTAAAAAATATAAAACTCATGATTTTTCAATGTAAATTTTATAATATATATATTAGTTAAGATAATTCTATATATTAGTTAAAATTATTTTGTATATTCTAAACCCTAATTTTTCAACCCTAAAACTATTTTCAAAAATAAAACCTAATCCTATTTTTTTTCTAAAATATTTTTATTCTCTAAATTGTTAACATAATTATAATGTAAATTCATCTATTTTCATATTGTAAATATAATTATAAATTATTTTTCTCATCTAAGATAGAAATATATTTCATGTTATTAGAATTCTAATCTTGTAAATAAAAATAATTGTTTGTCCATATTTCTTTTTTTTTTTTTTTTTAAATATAATTGTTCATATGAAAATTTACTAATCTCTTATAATATTTTGATTAATTTTGTTTATTATTATTATTACTACTAACCTAATTATTTACTTTGCTTTATTAACTTTTATTATTAATTCATTAATTATTATTTTTATGCTTACTATTTTCACTAATTTTATAATTTTTATTATTTACTAGCTTTTCTTATTTTTATTACTAACTATTTTTATTGCTTATTATTATCACTAACCCCTTTATTATTTATATTTTATTATTTATTGCTTATTTATATTTATTTTGCTATTTTGCTTAGTATTTATTTATTATAATTTTGTAATTGCTTCTTGGATGTAAGTTTGAAATTATTTAATTCTTTTTGTCATGGTTAGTAATTAGGGAGTGTAAAACATGTTTGTTATTTAAAAAATAAATTTAGATAATTTTTAATATAAGATAATTAAATTAAACACGTCACACACGTAAGTCGATTTTAATCGCCGTCTCACTTCCTAAGGTTACCCCTTCAAGTTGCCTACGAATAATGGTCAAGTGGGGTGTATAAAGCAAGTCCCTTAAAATAGAAAATCATCAAAGTCCCTTATGGTTGCCTTTACGAATCGAGTCCCTTTCGAAAAATGATGATAGTCCCTCATATGTGCTTATTACACCCCACAGTTGCCTTCATGAATAAATTGTCCCTCACATGTCCCTTAACATCCAAGGTAATGACTACCTACTCCTTAATAGTAGGGATAGTCTTACCAAGGAAAGGATAAAGAATAAGAAAGACCTTAAACATTAGGGTAGGTTACTCCTAGGTACTTGCTCACTTCAAAACTTTTTTTCACACTTAAACAAATTTCAAACAAATTTTCAAACAAGTTTTTAACACATCCTTACATGGATTATTTATTAACTATTCTGGAAATTTTCTATTCACACACTACACTTTCAAAAGCAATTTAAAGTGAGCTTAAGTACCTAAGAGCCCATGGATAACCATGGATGAAAAGGGTGCTAGCACCTTCCCTTTTCATAACCTACCCCCCGGACCCAAAATATTCTCTAAGGTCTTTCCTGTTCTTTTATAACCTTTCCTTATGGATAAAATAAAAGTCGGTGGCGACTCTTGCTATCCGCAACATTGCTTAAAGTCAGTTCTCCCACCGTGTTACAACAGCAACTTGTGAACCCCTGTTCAAGCTGTTAAGAAAGGAACAAACGGTCAGGTGGAACGAAGACTGCCAGAAGGCTTTTGACAAGATCAAAGAATATCTGCAAGAACCTCCAATCCTCATGCCGCCAGTTGAAGGAAGACCTCTGATTATGTACTTGACAGTATTAGAAGAGTCAATGGGGTGTGTGCTGGGCCAGCATGACGAGTCTGGTCGAAAAGAGTATGCAATATACTACCTAAGCAAAAAGTTTACCGACTGTGAACAACGTTATTCACTGCTCGAGAAAACTTGCTGTGCTTTAGCGTGGGCTGCTCGCCGACTGAGACAGTATATGTTGACCCACACTACCTTGTTAATCTCAAAAATGGACCCAGTCAAGTACATTTTCGAGAAGCCAGCTCTTACCGGACGGGTTGCAAGATGGCAGATGATTCTTACAGAATACGACATACAGTACACATCTCAGAAAGCCATCAAGGGCAGTGTACTATCTGAATATCTTGCTGAGCAACCCATTGATGACTACCAGCCTATGAGGTTTGACTTCCCTGATGAGGACATCATGTTCATTAAAGCAAAAGATCACGAAGAGCCTATTCACACTGAAGGGCCTGACCCAGAAGAAGAGTGGACTATGATGTTTGACGGGGCTGTTAACATGAATGGTCGTGGTGTTGGTGCAGTACTCATTACACCCAAAGGAGTTCACATGCCTTTCTCGGCAAAACTCACTTTCAACTGCACTAACAACGAAGCTGAATATGAAGCTTGCATTATGGGTCTTGAGGAAGCCATTGACCTCAGGATTAAGACATTGACCGTATTCGGAGATTCAGCTTTGGTAGTCAATCAAACCAACGGAAAATGGTACACTCACCAGGATCATCTGATACCTTACAGGGATTATACAAGAAGGTTATTGACTTTCTTCACAAAAGTCAAGCTTGAGTATATTCCTCGGGACGAGAATCAGTTTGCAGATGCTCTTGCTACCATTTCATCCATGATCAAAGTTCAAGCTGCTAACTTCGCACCTCAGATTTCAGTGTCTAGACTTGATAGACCAGCATATGTATTTGCAGCGGATGTTGTAAAAGATGATAAGCCTTGGTTCCATGACATTAAGTGCTTCTTAGAGGATCAGACATACCCACCTGGGGCATCTTCCAATGATAAGAAGACTTTAAGAAGGCTTGCTGGAAGTTTCTTTCTGAACACTGATGGGTCTTTATACAAAAGGAACTTTGACATGGTACTCCTCAGATGTGTTGACAAGACGGAAGCAGATTTGTTGATGCATGAAGTGCACGAAGGATCTTTTGGTACCCATGCCGGAGGGCATGCCATGGCTAAGAAGTTGCTAAGATCAGGTTATTATTGGATCACAATGGATGCAGACTGTTGTGCTTACGCCAGAAAGTGCCATAAATGCCAGATCTACGCAGATAAGGTGCATGTGCCTCCCAATCCTTTGAACATCATGTCTTCACCATGGCCCTTTGCCATGTGGGGCATTGATATGATTGGCAAGATTGAGCCAACTGCTTCAAATGGCCACATATTCATCCTGGTCGCCATCGACTATTTCACCAAGTGGGTTGAAGCAGCCTCATATGCAAACGTTACAAGACAAGTGGTAGCCAGATTTCTGAAAAGAGATATCATCTGTCGATATGGAGTTCCCGAGCGAATCATTACTGATAATGGTTCCAACTTGAACAACAAAATGATGGCAGAGTTATGCCGAGACTTCAAGATCCAACATCACAATTCTTCTCCTTACAGGCCAAAGATGAATGGCGCTGTTGAGGCAGCCAATAAGAATATTAAGAAGATTGTGCAGAAGATGGTAGTCACCTACAAAGATTGGCACGAAATGCTACCGTTTGCCTTGCATGGATACCGCACATCAATCAGAACATCCACTGGGGCAACACCGTATCAGCTTGTGTATGGTATGGAAGCAGTCCTACCTGTTGAGGTTGAATTACCCTCCTTACGGGTATTGATGGATGTTAAACTGAGTGAAGCAGAATGGGTTCGGGCCCGATACGAACAACTGAGTCTGATCGAAGAGAAGAGATTGGCTACAATTTGCCACGGGCAGTTATATCAGAAGAGAATGAAGAAGGCCTTCGATCAGAAAGTCAGGCACCGAGAGTACCAAGTAGGGGATCTTGTGTTGAAAAGAATCCTCCCTCCTCATACAGACCACAGGGGTAAATGGACTCCAAATTACGAAGGACCATTCGTTGTAAAGAAAGTTTTCTCTGGTGGAGCACTGATGCTCAGCACCATGGATGGTGAAGATTTCCCGTCCCCTGTGAATTCAGATGCAGTTAAAAAATACTTCGCATGAAAAATGACCCGCTGGACATAAAAACAGAGTAAAAGTCCAGGCAAAATAGGGCATCCCGGCGAGTCAAAAACAGAATAAAAGACTCGGGCAAAAATAAGGGAAATAACTGAAAAATGTACACCCGCTGAGTTGAAAAGCCGCATTGGACAACTCAGGCAAAAATGGGTATCCCGATGGATTGAAAACCCGAATGGGCGATCCATGCAAAATAAGGGAATAAGCGAACAACTGCATTCTGAATTCGTCTGTATTATCTACAACTTGGAAGGCTCCAAAAGGATCAAGCTTCGATCAGAATTAGTCTCCTTCAGAAAGCAAGACGAGAAGAACGTCATTGTCATACGAGTCATAGCAGAAGAGGAAGCTCTTTGAAAGCGTCGTCAACATCGCCAGCACTTTGTTTCTCAATTTGTAACAGTCTCTTCACTTCAGGAGATATGTTTCCTTGACTGTATCTTGCCAATTCAGGGCACATGAGTTAATAAAATCAGATTTTTCAGTCATGTTTCGTTTTTACGTTCATTATTTTGCAAAGAATTGTCTGATATCTCTAAAATACAATTGCATAAGTACAGATGCCTTTCTCTAAAAATAAAAGCACATGCTTGCAGGGAATATGATTACTCTCGAAAGTACTTAAACTCCTATGATGGAATCCGGTAGAGGATACCTCGGGACCTTTTGTGCGTTTCCTTATCTTTGCAGGATTGCAGGTATCCAGAACGCAACTTGGGGCATGCAAGATGCATCCCAGCAAGCTGGCAAAACAACAAAAGATATCAGCATCCGAAATGCTCTATCCCCAGCTGAGTTGCCTCCCATTACTCTCCCCAGCTGAGTGACCAACAACCTCCCCCAGCCTCTATTCAAAAGAGCAACGCATGAAGAAGTCACAACAGAGTACAGAAGGTTTCCACAAACCCCAGTTGGGTCCTATATTATAAGGATATGTCAATCAGCGACCTATATCCCCAAGCAGATACATCATTAGATCTACCAATGATCTCATCCCCAGCTGGGAGGCCCATTTCAAGCAGATCAGCCTGAGATCTTCGCAGCAGCGGGATCCGAATCCCAGTTTGATACCTTTGCATAATCATAGCATTCGCATCATATTATCCCCTCAGAGCGTAGCATTCCGTCTAATACGGAGCATTACGGCAAAAATCAAACGCATAGCATAATCATAAGCCATGTTCTGAAGTAACACTTGTGAATAATAAACAGTTCTTCATCATTGTACAGAAATCCCCACCAGGGTCCCAGCAAAAGCAGTTGCCCCATAAATCACAAACACCAGATACTACCTGACACCCGTCCGTGTCAAAACACCAGCAGAAAGCCAAGGACATCCTCTTTGCACTCACATATACCTATATATACACTTTTCTTGACACCCGTCCGTGTCATATCCCCAGCGCAGTCGCTTACACTTTTACAACCCATATACTTGTTGATATCATACTTTTCTCTCTTGACACTCGTCCGTGTCGCTCTCCCCAGCAGATAAACACTTATATATATATATACTCACTACTCTTTGGTACACTTATACAGATACTCGTCCGTATCTTGTATACATCATTTATATCCCCACAGATTCGACAATAGCCCTTTTTCTTTGTTAACCAGTTGGTACTCGTCCGTACCATCATCTCAGAACATTGCGTCTAATGTTTATTTCTACATGATACTCGTCCGTATCATAGTCTTAAGGATGCTCGTCCGCATCTTTAATCCATACACTGTGTCAAACCCTTATGGCTTCTTGAATATAGATACTCGTCTGTGCCTACTATTCCCCAGAAGGATTCTTTCAGATGCAACACTCGTCCGTGTTCTTTGTTAACCAGTTGATACTCGTCCGTATCATCATCTCTGAACATGTGTCAGTTTGTTTCTACATGATACTTGTCCGTATCATAGTCTTAAGGATGCTCGTCCGCATCTTTAATCTATACACAATACCAAACACTTATACCTTTTGTTTCTTGGATGTAAACGCTCGTCCATGTTTACTATATCCCCAGTAGATCGCCAACAAATTTTCTCCTTATCTAACACTCGTCCTGTGTTATGATAACCCTGAGAGCAGCCGTACCCTGCTGAGTGGTCGTCCTCCACTTCTTGATGGTCGTCCTCCATCATGCTCATCCGATGGCCGTCCCCATCGTTGATATTTTAGCAGCCGTCCCCTGCTAGGTGGTCGTCCTCCACCTCTTGATGATCGTCCTTCATCACTTTATCCAATGGCCGTCCCCATTGTTGATTTTGGTTATCTGGCATTCGTCCTATGTCATGATAAACCTTGAGAGCAGCCGTACCCTGCTGAGTGGTCGTCCTCCACTTCTTGATGGTCGTCCTCCATCACGCTCGTCCGATGGCCGTCCCCATCGTTGACCTTTTCTATCCGATGGTCGTCCCCATCGTTGATATTTCGGCAGCCGTACCCTGCCAGGTGGTCGTCCTCCACCTTTGATGGCCGTCCCCATCATACTTCTTTATCCCCAACAGAGCAGCCGTCCCCTGCTAGGTGATCGTCCTTCACCTTTGGTGGCCGTACCCCATCATCTGTTTATTTCATTTATACTTTAACCTGATGGCCGTCCCCGTCATGGTCCCTTCTTCTTTTTAGCCCGATGGCCGTCCCCATCGTTGTTTACTTTACTCTATGAACTTGATGGTCGTCCCCGTCATGTTTCATTAATTCCCAGAGAATCTTACAACTTTATCTTGATGGCCGTCCCCATCATAATCTCTTTTTCCCAGCTAGTCGGCCGTCCCCGTCTTAGCTCTACCTTTTATCCCCAGCATGTCGGCCGTCCCCGTCATCGCCTTACTTCACATTTATCCCAGCATGTCGGTCGTCCCCGTCATTGCTATTTACCCAGCAGTCGTCCTCTGCTCGACGGTCGTCCTCCGTCGCCCGTACTTTACAATATACTTTATTTGCTTTTACAATCTATATCCCTTTTCTTCTTCATTTCTGTGAGTGCAAATTTTGGACTGTCTTTGGTATTCAACCACAAGTTATCTTGTTTGGCCTGTTAAGCCGTTGCTTACAACCTGCACAGCTAACTCATGTTTGAATAGGGGCAGCTGTAAACACCCCAAATTTGCCCTCACTCATTCACACCATGGCTTGTGATCTTTCTCATATGCATAAACACAATCATAACATCTCATATCCCACTTTTGATTCACTGCATAGTTTCTAAGGCATCTGCACCTAGGGTTTGTGATCTGAGCAATCCCAAAGCATCTTGAGCCATTCCAAAGGCCACCAATCAACTCAAAGGGGTCCATGTGTGTTCTTATATCATATTCCATCTCCTCAAAGTCAAAAATGCAAAGGAACCACAAGAACTAGGGTTTGAGTGGATGCAGAGCCAGGTTAAACTGCACAGTTGACTGAAAATTAGGGTTTTGGTTTCAGAGGCCATAACCCCAAATTTTTTGGTCATTCTTGTTTCCATTGATCTCTATATGGTATAGGGAGTATACATATCAATTTTCATGAAGAAATTCCATGGGGAAGTCATCTGATCAAGGGTTGACTTTCTGGACAAGTCAGTGTAAAATCAGGGCATCTGAGGCCCCCAATGACCCAACCAATGGGTGATCTTCATCATTTTGAGTGTATATGATATTTATTTGATCATGGAAGAAGGTTGAAGTTCATAGAAATCAAGAATTTAGGGTTTTTGCAAATGTTGACTTTTTGGGCATAGTTGACTTTTCAAGAATGCATCATTTTAGGTCATTTTTCAAGCCTTGATTCTTTATCCAAAAAGGCTTCAAATGGAAAAACTTTGGTCATGAAAGTTGTAGATCTCATCTTTCCCTTTTCAAAAAGTACAAGAACATGATCAAACTCTTCTTGGATCAAAAGTTATGGTGTGACAAAGTTGGCCAAAATCATTGATTTACAAGGCATGCCTCAAATGTGAATTTTGCAAAATCATGGACCAAAGCTAATTGTGACCTCTAGTTCACTTCAAACCAGCACACAAACATTCTCTAAGTCATAAAAATCAGAATTGAACCAAGAATGCCCATGGTTATGGTTCATGTAACAAGACTTTTCTCATGTGAACCAAAAAGCCACAAGTTGCAAAACTCATGATCACTTCCTACAACTTGCTGCATTGGTTACTACACTTTGCTAGCCTCTCACTTCACCATGCTGCACCAGAACCAGCCTTGTACTGGCCTAGAAGCTGCCCATACTTTCTCTTACAAAGAAGTTGACATTTTGCAAAAGGTGACTTACCTATCATAGCAGGCCATGTCACATCATCCAGCCAATCAGATTTGTTTATACTTTCCATTTGCAAGCTAGACATAACACTAAGCAAGCCTGAAACACTACACACCAACACATTCACAAAAACACTCCCATTTTGCATTTTGTTTCGAATCTCTCTGCCCAGCCACCAAACACTAAAGCCAACTTCACTAATCATCTCACCTTGCCTCATTGAGTAGAAAGCACCAAGAGCCAGGCTTGATTTGAGCAAGAACACCCCATTGCCATTCTTCACCTCAGCCTGCATTTTCCATCGAATCTCTCTCCACAAGCCATGAACACTCAAACAAACTCCACACACCAACTCACCTTGCTTCACTGACCAGAAACCACCCACTACTTTGGCCTGAAACACCCCATATCTCAAAAACGATTTTCACACTCCCTTGGTCAGAGCTTCTGCAAACTCCCTCAAGAGGTTGTTTAAACTCCAACTAAGCATCCAAAGCTTCAAAGGGAGATCATTGGGACCTGTTTGAGCCAAAGGACCATCCAGAAAGCTCCTGAATCAGAAGTTCAACCTCAGGTGACTCCATGAACTTTTTTTCCAGAACTCCATTTTTTCGTTAGAATCTTGTTTAGCATGTTGCACTGATCATTGGGATCTATTTACTTTTGAAAATGAGCAAGTAATGAGCATGTTATGTTGTTCTGAAAGTTTGACCTAGAAATTTCATTGCTTCGATTCTTGTTTGTGTGTGAGTTTAAATGTGATTTGATGCTGGATTCGTGTTTAGGGTGAGTGGAA
Organism: Lathyrus aphaca; assembly: GCA_963966055.1. NCBI lineage: Eukaryota > Viridiplantae > Streptophyta > Magnoliopsida > Fabales > Fabaceae > Lathyrus > Lathyrus aphaca. The sequence goes on along the minus strand of OZ014524.1, from coordinate 239,215,569 downwards.
GATGATTTCTGGAGAGTTAGAGCTCTTAAAATGGCCTAGGGAGAGAGATTGATTTTGGGGATGGCCGGAGAAGACGACCGGAACACTGTTCCGGTCGCCTGAATGTCATTAGGGCACAATTAGGGTTTAATCAGTGTAATTAGCAAGTTTGAATGCTGACCCTTGGATAAGGCGCCAAGTCAATGCGCGCGCTGGCCAGTTTAAATCTCCACCATAGGATCTGTTGACTTCCAATTAATTCAGATTTAATTCATTTATTTTCTTTTCTTTTTCTTTTGTTTTGCATAATTATTTAAAAATAGTAAAAAAGGTTTAAAAATTATGAAACTTTTTCCTCTGAGTTTTATTAATTTTGTAAACACAAAAATATTTTTATTTTATTTTTTATCATTAAAAAAGTATTTTTAAATATTTAAAGGATTATTTTTAATTGATTAATGGAAATTAATTAATTAAAAATACTTTTAGGTATTTAAAAATCACCAAAAAAATTCATGAAATGTTCTAAGACATTTAGAAACATTGTCCAACCTTCAAACCAAATTTCTTTTTTGATTTTGATGCATTTTGAGAATTTTCCATTGAATTAAATCATTTTTTATGCATTAATTTGATCCTAAATTCAAAAATTCATTTCTGCCTATCTAAGAAGGTTTGGACATTGATTCTTTTTGCTTTGTCTTGTGTTTAGCATGTAGATTCTAGGATAAAATGGCCATGATTTGTTTCCTCACTTTCCAATTGTTTGGCATTTCTTTTGTTAAGAATCCTAAAAAACCCTAATAACTTGCAAAAATCATAACTTGAGTTTGGATGAGGGTTGAGAGTTCTCCTTTGGGCAGTGGTTTATTATAGGTTTAGGGTTTCTTTGGGTACCATTTTCCATTTTTTATCTTAGGGTTTTGTTTCTGTTTTGGGTTTTTGTTTGATGTTTGATCCATGAACCCTAATTTGGGCTTTCATTTGCATCCCCCTTGCATTCTCTTGCATAACATGACTTGTCTTTGCATTCTATGCATTCTTGTGATTCATTTGACATCTTAAGACACATAGAAAGCATGTTTGATCATTGCATCACATGTTTGCCATGTCATTTGTCCTGTATGCTTCATAACTTTTCATGCTTGTTCATGCTCCTTAGCTTGCATCATTTGCACCCATAATCTTGTATGAGCATCTCCATATGCTGCCTCATGTTCATAGCACCTCATAGCATCATTTTCATCATCAACATGCTTCTGGTTTGGTCTAGCATCATGTCATTTCATCTCATATAGCATTGCATTGCATTTCTTTCTAACATTTCAGGTGGTAAGTAAACTTGAGAAGTGAATTTGCCTTCACTTCTCATAACTTTTCTTTTCATCTCTCTTGCATCCATTGCTGCATTTCTATTTGTGTTTGAGATTGAGCTTGCTCATTCTTCTTCCTCCCACTTTCTTTCTTCAAGTGACTTGACTTCTTGAATGAAGCAAGTCACTTTGCTTCTCTTGATCTTGTTCATCTGCTTCCCGGTGGCTCCTTTGAAGATTGTTCTTGAAAACCTCACAAACCTTAGGATCAACCAAGCATGACAATGAATTAGGGTTTTGATTAGTCTCCCCTTTTAGTTTTACCTTTGTGTCTCTTTTGAGTCATCTCTTCTTATCTCATAATCAGGGACTAAACCCTAAAGGCTTTAAGGTTTTGTGATTAAGCTTATGCCTGCATCCTTCTATTAGGATGGAGTGTATAACTTTAATCCTAAGTGTTAAACCCTTAATGTGTTTACATCTCTTAATCAATTCATCTAACAATCACCAAGGCATCATACTTGTAACTTGGGCCTTGCATTAGGGTTCTAATTCTTCCTTAAGTGGTTAAGAAGGACTAACCCTAGTGTTAATGGACAAGTCCCCCTCAAGTTGTCTTACAAATCATAAAAAACACTTCATCATCATACCATTAAATAAAATTCACTTAATCAAAGGCTTGTTTTGTCATGAGTTTAATCCCTAATCATGGATTAAGTTGAGGAGTTTTCCTCAGCTTAAACATTCTCATCTATTATCCTTCTATTAGGATGGTGTAATGAGTCTGTTTAATCCTTGATTATGGGTTAACCTCATTACTCAACACTAAACAAAAACACCAAAAACATCTAAATAATCACAAGTAGGTTAATGATCTTAATCCTATATCAAAGGTGATTAAGTGTGAGAATCTGACTTCACACTTAAGGTACTCTCATTACCCCTAATCAGAGGGAAGATGTGATGAGTTTACTAAATCCACTGGTTTAGGCTTAAAGCTCATTAACTTATGACAAATTCTCAAAAGCAATAAAAGACTGAAAACTCAAAAACAAACAATAACCGTCTCCTTCGGGATTCTTTTCTCATCACCTTCACTCATGAACGAGAACTTGCTTCTTCCGTCTAATGCAAGACAGTTTGCATCTGTGCCAGAAAGATCATACACTTGAGCATAGACAAGTAAGCAGTTCATCAGTCAATTCATCTTTCAGTCTCTTTGGGTCGAACTACGGTGTTCTGACTTCCTCATTGCACGAGAGGATACGTAGGCATAACTTAACAGTTATCGAACAAAAGTCTCTGTACATTCCCCCTCTTTCTAGCTTTAAGCCTCATGGTCATGAGCATTTCATTCCTGGTCTCACACTGACACTGTACATTTATACACATCACATTTCTTTACACTGACACCTGTACATTCTTCCCAGCTATTTTATACACAGATTGCACTGACACTACCCCCTTTAAAACACAAATCTTTTAAGCGTGGATCCCGTCGAGTACGACGGACAATCTGGGTGCTAATACCTTCCCAGGTTGTAACCAACCCCCTTTCTCAGTCTCTCTGGTTCGCAACCGTCTTATCCATCTCTTTCTAGGTCTATGCAGCATTACCTTTCCTCCGGGATAAAAATGCCTAGCTGGCGACTCTATTCATCTCCAGTGAGTTCACGGCTGTGTGTTCTCACTGTTCCCTTCGCCGACCGTTCGCGTCTGTACCCTTATCTGACCGGGGTGTCATTTATCGGGAGCGACAGCTTTCATCCGACAGTATCAGTATAACTTGGACATGGCTCCAAACAGGACCCTTCTAATGGGAATGTCTTAGTCTTCCCGAGAAAGCTTCAGGGAATATGCCCAAAGGTGGAGGCAACTTGCTGCTGCAGTTCAACCACCCATGTCTGAAAGGGAGATGGCAGACATGTTCATGAATACTCTTCAAGGAACCTACATTGACCGACTAGCTGCATTTTCTTCTACCAGCTTTGCAGATGTGGTGATAGCTGGAGAAAGAATATAGAGCCTATTAAAGATGGGAAAGATCTCTGATAACGGTGCCAGTTCAAGCAGTGCAAGGAAACCATTTGCTGGGCCCCGTAGATCTGGTGAGACAAACTCTGTGCACATGTGAAGAGGGAGACCCCAATACTTTCCCAGGACAGTTGCTGATGTTACTATCCCTACTCCACCTCCTCAGTATTCTCAACAACCACAACACTTTTCGCAACAACAACAGTTTCCTCAACAGAGATCTTACAACAATAACAACACCAATCAACAACAACGGCCGTTTCAACAACGGCCATCTCAGGTCAACCGAGTAATTAACCCCATTCCTATAGTGTATGCTACACTGCTTCCACAACTCCTAAAGCTCAATCTGGTTGAGTTGAGGACATTGGCTCCACCTGATCCTCAAAACCTTCCTAGGAACTATGATGTCAATGCTTGGTGTGCTTTTCACTCTAACGCACCTGGTCATTCTACGGAAAAATGCAGAGCTCTGCATATGAAGGTTCAGGATCTGGTAGATTCAAAAGCCCTGAACTTTGCACCTCCTCCCAATGTAATGAAGAATCCTATGCCAAGCCACAGTGGGCCAAGGATTAATGCTGTAGAGGATGGTTCACCCATGAGTTTAATAGAAGAAATTGCATGTATTCAAACACCTCTGGTCGAGGTTAAAGCCCAACTTTAAAAGTGCCAAGTGTTTCCAAGTTGTGAGGCCTGTTGCGAATTATGCAAACTTTCTGAGAATGGGTGTGCTAGCTTGAGGAAAGGCATCAATAACTTGATTAGCGAAGGCATTCTGCAAATTACAACCACATCTTCTACAACACCAACAACTCTTTTGTCAACAACAAGTGAATCTTCTACAAATGCAACAACCATCTTTCCAAGTGTTTCTTCTACAACTGCAATAACCATTGTTCCAACTGATTCAGCTACAACTTCAGCAACCATTCCATCTGTCACTTCAACACACAACAGTTCATTTGCACCAGCTACTACAACTTCAACAACCAATAATGATGTCTCCACTGTCACAATTTATTATGACCCGACAACGGTCCCGAATTCCAACAACTTCCAACAGTCTCAACACAACTTCAATTCACCTCCACCAACATCCACCAGAGGTCCTGTTACTATTTTTTATGATCCACAAACTATTTTAGTCCTAACAACAGCTGCAGTAAGCCCAGTCACTATCACGGTGCCCGGAACGATCCCATATGATAAGGACAATGCTATACCATGGCATTATGGTGCTGATCTATACTGCAATGGAGAGAAAGTCCTTCTTGATTCTCCAGTTCTCACTCCCCGAGTGGACAATGTTGGGGGAGGCGAAGGCTTCGCCCGAAGCGGACGTCTATTTGCATCAAGAGTCCCTAGAACCAACACTGAGACAGAGGCTGCTGCTAGAGCCAAAGGGAAGAGTGTGATACCAGAAGAATCTGCGTCGAAAGAAACTCATAAATCATCCTTCGATCAAGATGTGGATGAATTTATGAGAATCATCAAAAGAAGCGACTATAAAGTTATGGACCAGCTCCACCAAACTCCTTCAAAGATCTCAATTCTATCACTGCTGTTGTGTTCCGAAGCCCATCGGGATGCACTACTCAAAGTTCTGCACGCTGCCTACGTGCCAGAAGAGATCACTGTAAATCAGCTTGAGACAGTGGTGTCTAATGTCAATACTAGCCATGGGCTAGGTTTCACTGATGCTGATTTGACAACAGAAGAACGTCTCCACAACAAAGCTTTGCACATAACCCTGGAGTGCAAAGGAGCTGTACTATCTCATGTTCTTGTAGACACTGGGTCCTCACTCAATGTCTTACCCAAGAAAGCCCTTGTCAAGCTAGAATATGACGGGATAGCTCTCCGGCCAAGTAACCTTGTGGTCAGGGCTTTTGATGGCTCCAAGAGATCTATTCTTGGAGAGGTGGAGTTGCCAGTGATAATTGGTCCACAAGTCTTTAAGACCATTTTCTATGTGATGGACATACAGCCTGCTTACAGCTGTTTGCTAGGTCGACCCTGGATTCACGCCGCAGGCGCAGTAACGGCGACCCTTCACCAGAAACTGAAGTACGAATGGGAAGGACAGATTATCACCATCTGTGGTGAGGTAGACATATTTTTTAGCCATCTGGCTACATACAAATATATTGATATGGATGGTGAAATCCATGAGACAATGAGCCAAGGGTTTGAGGCCCTAAATGTTAATGAGGCTACTAGAGTATTGGCTGCATCCCAGGAAGACAGGATGATGTAAACACCCCAAATTTGCCCTCACTAAGTTCACACCATAGCTTGTGATCTTTCATATTTGCATTAGCATAAGCATACCGTCTCATATTGCATTTTGTTTCACTGCATCAGTTCAAATTCATTTGCATCTAGGGTTTGTGACCTGAGCAATCCAAGGACCTACCTGAGCCACTCCAAAAGCTTCCAATCATTCCAAGAGGGTCCATGTGTGTTCCATCATCATATTATATCCCTCAAAGATCAAGGAAGTCAAAAAATCACAAGAACTGGCAAAGCATGGAAGCAGAGCTAGGGTTTCACTACACAGATGACCTGAAATTAGGGTTTTGGTTTCAGAGGCCTCAACACATAATTTTTGGGCCATTCATGTTTCTAATGTTCTTAAAATGTTATAAGGATCATGTGTACCAAGTTTGATGAAGAAATTCAATGTGGAAGTCATCTGTTCACTGGGTAACTTCTTGAGCAAGTCAGAGCAAAATCAGGGCATCTGAGGCCCCCAACATGGGAACCAAAGTGGATTTTTCATCAAATTGAAGTCATATGATCTTTATTTGATCATTGAAGTGCTTGGAAGTTCACAAAATTGAATAAAATTAAGCTAAACCAAAAGTTGCCAAAAATAGAAATGACTTGTAATGGAAACTTTCCATTTTGGGAAAGTTTTTCAACTTCCTCTTTCTCAACCAAAAATGCTTCAAATGAAAAATTGTTGGTCATGAAAGTTGTAGACTGGATCATTCCCTTTTCAAAAAGTACAAGAACAAGTTCTAATTCATTATTGAACTCAAGTTATGATCTTTCAAAGTTGGCAAAAATTCTATAATTTTCAAGAATACACCAAAGAGGGATTTTTGCAAAACCACTTGCCAAGCCATTTTGTGACCTCTAATACACTTCTATGCATCATACAAACGTAGTACATTGCCTAAAAATCAGAATTGCCCAAAGAACCATCTCATTTCATGCCTTGAACTTCAAGAAATTCAAAAGGGGCCAAACTTCCTCAAATTTGCAAAAGGGCACAAAACCTCTCATAAACTTGCTGAATCACCACAAAACCAATTCCATGGTTCTCCTTGATCTTTGCTGAGCCAGGACAGGCCAAAAGCAGGCTGCAACATGAGCCCATACCTCAAGTACAAGTCATGTTGACATTTTGGCAACTTTCCCATACCAATCACCACAGTCCACAACAACTCCTCTGACCTATCAAACATTGTTATGTGGACAAAATGCAGCTCATAACACAACACACACAAGCCTAACACTTCAGAATCATCAAGTTCCCAAAAATCACCCCAAGAGCAAAAGCTTTCGAAACTCATAGCACACACACTCAAACTTCAAACTCTTTTCATCAATCACCTCAGCTTCACCAAAGGATCATTTCCCACCCTTCATTACAGCCAAAACACACCCAAAACCAAAACACGATTCTGGTGCAGCAAGAGTGCAAGCTCTCATTTCAGCCATTACAAACTCCTTCCAAGCATCAAAGCTTCATCAGAGGGATCATTGGAGTTAGTTTGCACAAGAGAAGAGGTCCAAAAGCTTCAAACTGAGAAAGCTCAAGCTCAGGTAACCTCAAGAACAAATTTTCCAGAAATGTAATTTTAGGTTATAGAAATGTTCCTTATGCTTTGCTGATCATAATGATGTATTTACTTTTGAAAATGAGTGAGAAATAAGCTTGTATTGAACCTCTGAAACTCTGCCCGTGAAATATGTTTTTGTTTGATTCACATGATTGATGAAGAATAAATTTGTTTTGAGGGTAGATTTAGGTTTAGGAAGATGTGGGGAATTGATCTGGAGCTTTAGAGCGTTTGAAACAACCTAGGGAAGAAGTTTGATTTTGAGTTCATCGGAGAGGATGACCGGAACACTGCTCCGGTCACTTGAAAGTGTTTAGGGTTCAGATTAGGGTTAAACTGCGTAATTAGGGAACTTTGAATCTCAGCCCTTTGATCAGTGGTTCCCGCGTGTAATGAAAGGCTCAGATGCATCCACTTAGGTTTAATTATGATTAATTAATTAATTAAGATTAAGTCAGTTTGAATTGTGACCCTTAGATTGCGCGCGTGGTCTTCCCTCCAACCCCAGGTTTGAATCTGATCCATTGGATCAGTTGACCAGCCATTAATTCATATTTTTATTCATTTAAATCCATTTATTTTGTACCATTTATTTAAAATACTTAAAAAATTCCAAAAATATTTTCCTTCTGCATTTTTAATTCAAATATTTTTCTCCACCCAAAAACATTTTTATTTTTATTTTTATTTTTTGCATTAAAAAACCATTTTAAAAATATTTAAATGTTTACTTTAATTAATTAATGGAAATTAATTAATTAAAATACCATTTAGGTTTCTAAAAATCCCAAAAAAATTCACATTGCATCTTAGGACATTTAGAAACATTTTCAAACCATTCATACAAATTTCTTTTTGGTTTTGATTCAACTTTGACATTTTTCTTGAATTTAGGGTTCATAAAAATCCCATTTTTGAACCCTAACTTCATGAATTCTTTTCTGCCTAACCATGAAAGGTTTGACATTGTTTCTTTTTGCATTGTTCTTCATATGACATATAGTATCTAGCATATTTTTGTCATAAATTTATCTTGCATTTTCCATTTGATTTGCATTTTCCCTCTTAAGGTACCTTAAAACCCTAGATAACTTGAAAAATCACAACTTTCTTTAGGTTAAGAGTTAGGCCTCCTCCTTTGGGGTGTGATATCATATGGGGTTAGGGTTCCTTTGAGTTCATTTTCAATTTTTTATCTTATGTTTTGCTTCTGTTTTTTACTTTTGCATCTCATGTTGCCTTAAAACCCTAATTTCTCATGTTCATTTGCATACATCTTGCATATGCATCCATTCATGAACTTGCCATGACATTTCATGCATTCATATGTCATCTTAGACATCTTAGGACATTTAGGATCATGCTTGATCATTTCTTCATTCATTTTCCATGATGTGCATTCATTTCATTCCATGAACTTTCATGAACTTTCAAACTCCAAAGCATGCATCCTTTGCATTCCATCTCTTGTATGAACATTCATAACACTTGTCATGCTTTTGCATCATCTCATAGCATCATTTTCATCATGTATTTGCTTCTGGATTTGGTTTTACTTTTGCATATGCTTCATTTTCATTTCATTCCTTTCCTTTATGCTAATCTTTTCAGGTGGTAAGTAATATGAGAAGTGAATTTGCCTTCACTTCTCATTTCTATTCTCATCCCTCTTATGCATCATTGCTGCATTTTTCTTTGCTTTAGAGTGAGCTTGCTCATTCAATTTCATCATTCACTTTCTTTCTCCAAGTTACTTATCTTCTTCAGTGAAGTAAGTAACTTGCTTATTCTGCTTCTCCTCCTTTCATCTGCTTCTTCCATTGGTGGCTTCTTTGGAGATCTCTTGCAAGCCTTACAAACCATAAGAACATCCAAGCATGAAAATAATTAGGGTTTTTATTAGTCCCCCTTTAGTTTTTACCTTTGTGTCTTCTTTGTGTCTCTCTTCTCATCTCATAATCAGAGACTAAACCTTTAAGGTTTTAAGACTTTGTGATTAGGGTTATGCCTGCATCCTTCTCTTAGGATGGAGTGTATAACTTTAATCCTAAGTGTTAAACCCTTAATTTGTTTAAACCTCTTAATCAATCCATCTTAATAATCACTAAGACAATAGCTTGTAACTCGGGCCTTGCATTAGGGTTCTAATTCTTCCTTTATTGGTTAAGAAGGACTAACCCTAGTGTTAATGGACAAGTCCTCCTCAAGTTGTCTTACAAACCATAACATTCACTTCTTAATCTTACCCTTAATTAAAATCCACTTTAATAAAGGCTTTATTTTGTCATGAGGTTAATCCCTAATCATGGATTAAGTTGAGGTATCTTCCTCAACTTAAGTGTGCTCATCTATTATCCTTCTATTAGGATGGTGTAATGGGTTCATTAATCCTTGATTATGGCTTAAACTCATTACTTAACACTAAACAAAAACTCAAAAATATCTAAATAATCACAAGTAGGTTAATGATCTTAATCCTACATCATCATGGTACTTAAGTGTGAGGTGTTTATCTCATACTTAAAGTATTCTCATTATCCCTAATCAAAGGGAGGATATGATGAGTTTATTAACCCTTGGTTTAGGCTTATGCTCATTAACTTATGACAAACACAAAAAGAAATAAAAGACTGAAAACAACAAACAAACAATAATCGTCTCCTCTGGGTATCTTTTCTCATCATCTTCACTCACAAACGAGAACTTGCTTCTCCCGTCTAATGCAAGACAGTTAGCACTCGAGCCAGACAAGTCATACACTTGAGCATATGCAAGCAAGCAGTTCACCAGTCAATTTATCTTTCAGTCTCTTTGAGTCGAACAACGGTGTTCTGACTTCCTCATTGCATGAGAGGATACGTAGGCATAACTTAACTGTTATCGAACAAAAGTCTATGTGTCTTCCCCTTTTTTCAGCATTCTTTAAAAGCCTCATTCCTGAGCACCTCACTTCATTTTCCTGCACTGACACTTGTATATTCTTTTCCAGCCTTTGCACACAGATAGCACAAACACTACCCCTTTAAACAAAAGTCTTTTAAGCGTGGATCCCGTCGAGTACTACGGACAATCTGGGTGATAATACCTTCCCAGGTTGTAACCAACCCCTTTTCTCAGTTCCTCTAGTTCGCGACCATCTTATCCATTTCTTTCTAGGCTTATGAAGCATTACCTTTCCTTCTGGATAAAAATGCCTAGCTGGCGACTCTTTTCACCTTCATCTTCTCTTTTCGTCGACCGTTCGCGTCTGTACCCTATCTGACCCGGTGTCTTTTAGTGGGAGCGACAACTTGGCGACTCTGCTGGGGACCCTTATATTGCAACTAGGGCTTCTGGTTCTTTTTGTGGGTTCCTCCTAGCGCTTGTTTGATTTGAGTTTACGGGGGTGTTATATGCTACTTGTGCTTATTTATTTTCTTTATTTATTGCTTTCTGTACAACTTTATTTATTGCTTTCATTTATAGTTTTTTTACTTCATACTGTCATTATCATGTGTTGGATCTGTTTTCTTCCTTGGTGGGTGGGGTTCCATTGAGTAATTAAGGTCCTATACTTGGGACCTGAGTGACACATAGGCTAGAGTGGCTTCATATTCTTTCCCATTCCATTTCGGTCTGGTGCGGGAATATGAAACACGGTTCAGACATAGGTTTCTTCTTGAGAACTTTGTGCTATGGATTTCCTGTAGTACTAGGGCTATCTGGGAAGCCTGCTAAGTCTGGATGACCTTTTTATGACCTTCAGCATCTGAGGTGAATTAGAGGAGGATCTTTTATGGTTATTGTAAACATTGTACCTCCGGGTTAGAAGTGTTTACACTTCTCATAACTGATCCAAGTCTGAAGATCCTTGTTCTAGAACATTACATGTGAGGGGGTTGGGATGTTTACAGGTTTGCAGGAACCCTTGGCCACATCATACCATGTTACTATTTTTGTTTTAAGAATGCATCACTTTGGACAATTCTTGTGATTACCCTAGACTTGTGACTCTTTATTTGAGTCCCCCACCTGGTTACTGGATTTCTAAGCCTCCATCCGGACTTATGAACGTACATGGATCTTTACCAAGGCAGATAAACAGATCCAGCACTTGATCACACACCCTTTGCATATCATTTGCATACATCATCTTTGCATCATTTAACATTTGCTTATTTGTCTTACAGGGTATCCATCATATTGTCTTTGGTTTGGTTTTGACCCCTTCTGCTGCTCAGACTCCTTCAGTTATCTTCTTCAGCATCTCCATCAGTTTGTCAGTGATTCTCCTCCAGCTATCCTCATAAGAGACTCATCTCCAGCATATTATTCAGTGACCTTCATCAGCAGTTGCTCTCAGCTTCTTCACCAGCATCCATGGACACTTCAAGAAAGAGCAACATCACTTACCACTTCTTTGAGCCCACCCTGACTGGCATCAGGCAGGTCCAGTCCCTCATTACTCCTGATCATGTCCTACTATTCAGAGAGCATTATGAAGGCATATTGGACATGGTCATGGACTTAGATGCATCTCAGAGGAGCATGATCCATACTTGCTTGCATTTTTATGATCCTCCACTCAGATGTTTCACTTTCCCTGATTTCTAGTTGAGACCTCTGTTAGAAGAATTTTCCATGTTGTTAGGAGTTCCTATCAGGAGAGGGATTCCTTTCAACCCTGAGATGGTAGCTCCCAGAAATGAAGACATAGCCAGGGCATTGCATTTGGAGCCTACCCTTATTGATCAGAACATGACAACCAAGGATGGGGTTCCAGGCCTTCACCTAGACTTCTTAATCTCCCAGGCTACTCTGCATGCTGCAATATGGGAATGGAAGGCTGTCTGTGCACTTCTAGCCCTCAGTATATATGGGGTTATCTTGTTTGCAGATGAGCCCAAGTTTGTAAGCAAGAATGACATTCACCTGTTCTTATTGAGGAACCCAGTTCCTACCTTGCTTGGAGACTTCTACAACTCAGTGCACCAGAGGAATGAAAAGCAAAGAGGAAGACTGGTCAGATGTTGTGCTCCCTTTTATTACTCCTGGCTGCTAAGACACTTGCCAACATCAGATACCTTCTTGAACCCTCATCAGTAAAAGAACTGGGCTAAAAGGTTCATTGCCTTGACATCAGATGGTGCACTCAGAGCACTAAAGGCAAGGACATCATTACTAGTTGTGGGCAATATCCTAATGTGCCTTTGATAGGAGTGAAAGGTTGCATCAACTACAACCCTTTACTGTTTAAAAGACAATTAGGGTATGCTTTGGTTCACCCTCCAAGAGGACAAGATTTGGCTGAGACCCTCTACTGTGAAATCCAACCTAACTCTACTGTTGTCAGACAAGCTGCCTTGGCAAATGCAACAACATTGCTTCAGCACAGTATTCTGATTAGTCCTGTACCAGAGCTCGGATCACCCGGATGCCATTTACTTTAGAAGATGTACTTGGACCTTCTACAGTACAACCTGCAGCTACTGTCAGTTTGGAAGAGTTTGAAAAGTTGAAAGAGAGGAATACTCAACTGTCTGAAGCTTTGAAGAAGACCCTCTAGGAGAGGAATTACAGCCATCTAGATAATGAGAGGTTAGAGAAGCTCCGGATTGAGCACTTGACCAAGATTGAGAAGACGGATGACTACAAAAGGAAGGAAAGGGCAGGGGAGTTAGTACTGAAGAATTCTTGCAAGGAAGCAAAGACTCAGAAGGCTAGGGAAGAGCATTATCTTGAGGAGAGCCAGGCCAGGTGGATCAGGATCACTGAAGCCCATGCACTGGAAGATCAAAGGACTCAAGCTAAGATAGAGCAGCTGAAGGCTAGTGAGAAGAAGCACCAGGAGGCTTTATTAGCAGCTCAGAAGGAGATATCTAAATTGAAACTCCGGGCGGGGTTGAAGAGGTCAAAGGATTAGGACAAGCATAAGAGGTTTACCAGTGCCATTGCTACCAGGAACCTCCTCATCAGGACTATTACAGAGCACCCAGTAGGGCCAGTGACTGAGGCCCTCCTGAAGGAAGTAAGGGAGGATGACTTTGGATTGGACGTTTGAGGCCCTCCTTGTTGTTGTATTTTGACCCACCACGGGGATGTATTGTAATCAAAATATGTATTTTTATCCTTTGTAATATATCAGTTTGTATTATTTATGGTGGGCTTTATCTATCAACATCATCAGCATTTCCTCGAGGTCTGGAAAGGTCAAAACCAAAGAACCAAACCAGATACCCTTGGAAGACAAATAAGCATATTGCATTGCATACTAACATTTTCTTTGTTTTGTAGGTTTTTGTTTATTGTTGTTTCTCACTTTGTTGTGGTTTCAGGAAACATTGCTCGTAGAAGAGTGTTCCATGTCAACAGAATACACCGGTACCCGACGAGAAACAACCTTCCGGGAATTCAGATGGATCAAGTTCAGCAAGACTTGAATGAAGTGAGGACCCAAATGGAAAATGAGAGGGTTGAGATGAGGAATCAAATGACCCAAATCATGACTGTAATGAGCGGCTTAGCTTAGAGCCAGGAAAGACTGAGGGAGTTGGTGGAGAGGCAGACTCCTGAAGAACACCATCCAGGTACAGGAGGTACCAGTAACAACGATCACGTGAAACCTCGCACTGATCCACCAGAGTTTGGGCCTCATCTAAACCCAGAAATCAATGCCATAAGGAACACTCAGGGTAACACTGCTGGAGGTAGGATTTTGCAGGAGGATCCTCAAGAAGAGCAGTTTATAGTTGTTGGGGCTGGGGATAAAGTTTACGACCATAGGCTGGATGAAATTGCAGAGAAGCTGAGGTCTCTTGAATCCCAGAATTCCCTAGGGTTTGATGTAATGGACATGGGACTGGTGGAAGGGTTGAGAATTCCTCACAAGTTCAAACCCTCGTGTTTTGAAAAGTATAATGGCACATCCTTCCCACGCACCCACCTTCAATCATTCTTGGGAAGGTTAAAAGCATACACCATGGACGAAAAGCTGTGGATGTTTTACTTCGAGGATAGTCTAACAGGGGCATCCCGAGAATGGTATTCCCACATGACTAGAGCCACAGTAAGGAACTGGAAAGACTTGGCTGAAGCTTTCATCCGTCAGTATCAGTATAACTTGGACATGGCCCCAAACAGGACCCTCCTTATGGGAATGTCTCAATCTTCCCATGAAAGCTTCAGGGAATATACCCAAAGGTGGAGGCAACTTGCTGCTGCAGTTCAACCTCCCATGTCTGAGAGAGAAATGGCAGACATGTTCATGAATACTCTTCAAGGAACATACATTGACAGATTGGCTGCATTTTTTTCTACCAGCTTCGTATATGTGGTGATAGCTGGGGAAGAATAGAGAGCCTATTGAAGATGGGACAGATCTCCGATAACGGTGCCAGTTCAAGCAGTACAAGAAAACCATTTGCTGGGGCCCGTAGATCTGGTGAGACAAACTCTGTGCAAATGGGAAGAGGGAGACCCCAATACTTGCCCAGAACAGTTGTTGTTGTTACTATCCCTGCTCCACCTCCTCAGTATACTCAACAACCACCTTTCCGCAACAACAACAGTTTCTGCAACAGAGATCATACAACAACAATAACAACAATCAACAACAACGCCCGTTTCAACAACGACCCTCTCAGGTCAACCGGGTAATTGACCCCATTCCTATGTGTCGCTCCCCAGATTTCCATCCTGGTACAAACGCGAAAGTGGCGCGGAAAAAGAATAGAGTCGCCAGCCAGACATTTTTATCTCGAAGGAACGGGAATGGTAATGCTGCACAAACCAGAAGAAAAGAAAAGGAAGGACACGGGTCCTGCGAACCAAAGATACTGAGCTCGGGAGTCGGTTACGACCTGGGAAGGTATTAGCACCCAGATCGTCCGCCGTACCCGACGGGATCCACGCTTGCAAAGAAAATGTTTCAAAGGGTGAGGGTATGAAAGCTGCTGCTAAAAGAAAAGAGAATGAACTGGAAAAGAGAATTGAGAAAGAAAATGAATGAGAAAACAAAGAGGAAAAATGTAGGGAAAATAAAGATTGCGCTCGAACGGGCCCTACCCCGGCGCCTACGTACCTCATCAGGACAATGAGGATCAGAGACGCCGTAGTTCCCCTAACTAGGGGTGGCAAGGAGATTGCTTGTGAATTAAGGCTTGAACTGCCTATGCCATTGCTCAGGTGTTGCAGACTCGGACGACGAGGGCGTAACCGTCTTGCAAAGTGACAAGTAGTAGCAAGTTCACGTACGGAGCGAAGGAGATGAGAAAAGAATTCCCGAAGGAAAGACGCTTATTGTTTGTTTGTGTTTTTTATGAAGCTTTTATGAGTGTGTCACAAGGAAGTGAACTCAAGCTCTTTTCCATGGAATGTGCACTTGTCACTACATTCCAAGATGGAATAATAGAACAAGCACACTCAAGTAAGGAGAAGATCCCCAAAACTTGAACCCAGAGATTAGGGCCTAAGCTCACTAACTCATTAACTTATTAAGTGTTTTTGGTATTTACAATGAAGAAGTGTTTTTTATGATTTTCTTTGTGAAGAAGATACCTTGATCAGACTTGTGCATCACAAGGTAAACTTGTACTATCCCAAGATGGGAAGACTACAAGCACCTCATGGGATAAGGCTATTGCTCAAGGTATTACTTCAAACTTTATTAAGTGCTTTTCTTTAAGGTTATGAGATAAGAAGAGAAGAAGAACCAAAAGGATCACAAAGGCAAAAGTCTAATGGGGGACTAAATATTCCTATGTTTTGTCATGCATGGATATCCTAAGGTTAGTGTGGTTTTCTATCCTAATGAAGAAGGAAAGAAGAAGAGAAGAAGAAGAGAGAAGAAGAGAGATGAGTAAGTCCTAAGCCCAACAATCAAAGGGTTAGTACAAATAAGAATAAGAAGAGAAGAGATGAGATTTGGAGATGTGGGAAACACTTCCACACCTCTCACTTACCATAGACCCTGAAAAGGTTAGCAACACAAGCATACAAGCAAAGAAAAATGAAACAAATGACATGCCAACATCATACAAACATAAATGAAGTCATATATACAAATGCTCAATGGATATGCAAGTCACAAGAATGAGGGAAGAAGCATGCAAGCAAATTATGAGGCAATATGAATCATATGGCAAACAAATGCAAACTTAATGAGATGCAAAGCAAAAATGCACAAACATGGACTCAAGGCATACAACCAGAACCAAAACAAGTCAAAGAAAAGCTTTAGAAGAAAAAGAGATGAAGAGAAGAGAGGCACAAGACCAAACAATAACATTATGAGAGGAAAGGAGCAAAGAAGTGAGGTGGTTACACAAAAGGAAGAAATAACTTAAAAGGTAAGCCCAACACAAAATTTCAAAGACACAAATCCTAAAAAAATATTAGTATGGAACCCATATCCCAAAGAGACCCCAAATGAGAAGAAGAAGTTGGCACAAGTGCCCTTCTAGGCTAATGAGAGACCTTATGATCACAAAGAAGCAAAATGGGACAAGGTAAGAACAAAAAATTCAAATTAAATCAACAATGCATCTAAAAATTCCACAACTTAGGAAAAATGATCCTCAAACATGATATAACAATGAGCCAAAAGTATTGGAAGAAATTCAGAAGCTAAGTAGGTCAAAAGAAGGCTTAAACATGAACTAGGGTTAAGAAACTTCCAACACAAGGCAAGGACCAAAACCCAATGAACAAATTTCTACAAATCAGGGGAAAAATCACACATGAACTACATCCTCTTAGGAATCCAGAGCAAAAAGAATCAATAAGAAACTCAAAATAATGAACACTATGGAAATTGAACAAGACAGGGTGCTCAAAAAGGGATTTAAAATGAATTAATTAAGATGCACAATTAATTGACACGTGGATAATGAAAATAAATGGAAAAGAAAAATATGAAAAAAATAAAGAAAACTCAATTGGACTACCATGAATTAATTTTGAATTTTTTGATGATTGGAAGTAATTTTAATAATTGAAAACCAAAATGGAATAAAAAAGATAAAAGAAAAGAAAATTAAAATAAGAAATAAGGCTGGGAGGTGTGGATAGTCAGGAATTTAGTTGAAATGATTTGGGCTTATGGCTGCAGGGGGGTGCGATAATCACTCTGGGCCTATTGGCCTACGCAAGATCACAATTCATAAGGTGGAAATTCAGAGGAAATAAATGGAAAATAAGCTGGCCTTGAGATGAATCCAACGCACACTGAAAAGAGTCTCACTAAATGACGTGACGTGTTTATTGGTTATGAGGCTGAGGAGAACATGAGTTATGGTGTGGTGAGTTACATGAGAAATTATTCAGAAAGAAATAAAATGGATAGGGCACGTGAGAGGGACGCTGCCTCATTAAATGAGGTGTCCAGATCTGGGGCGTGGATGAGAAATGATCCAAGGGCAGAGGACCCTTCTTCAACCTTGCGAAACCCTAAAAACCAGTTTCTAGATTCCGGTGACCGGAGCTAGGGCTCCGGCACCGGAAACAACAACACATGAACAAACAACAATTAGAATGAACAAAGACCTCCAGATTGGGTAATTGAGGTGCTCTGATTTCAAAAATGGCATTGAAATTTTCATTGGATCAAAGGATCTCACAGATCGAGCAAAAACAGTTATGACCATGAAAGTTCAAATTCAAAATATAAGCTCTACAATGCACCAAATTCAAAACCAAAACCAGCAGAGTGATCAGTGAACATCAAAGATCATAAAACACACAACCAATTTCATTTTCAAATCTGAAGATTCAGAAGCTTACCTGAACTTGCAGATCTTGAAAATGCTTGCTAGAAGTCCAGATGAGGAAGCCAAATCACTCCAAATTCACTCTAGTTGAAAAATAAATGCAACTAGAGCCTTGAATCTTGCTGGATCTTGAGCTTTGCAAGCAACTGCCCTGAAATGGCAAGGTTGTTCATCTGGAGAGATAGCTTGAATAATGGTGATATTAATGATCCTAAGCTTCCAAGGATCAAGGATCTACAATTTGTTTTTGGAGAGAGCTAGTGTATGAGGAGATTTGAGAGAAAATGCAAGTTATGCAAAAACTTTGAAGCTGAAGAATGAGAGAGAACTGAGGCAAGCTGAAACCCTAATTTGTTTTGTGTCATGCCATGACCTAATGTTGAAAAGATGAGATGATTTGCACGTGTAGATCACAAGTTTTGGTGATTTTGCAATTTGAGCAAGTTTGGTGTGATATCATGTAATCCTCATGCACTCCCTTTCCTTCAGCCCATGTGCACTCTAAATGCAACCCTTAATCTCAAACAAACACAATCCTGGCCATTAGATTAAGTTGTCACACTTTTCTCATGAATATGCAAAATTTGCACTTTTTGAATGAAATTCTTATTGTGCACGAATTTGATGAATTCTATTGAGCAAAGTATGCCAAATACATTGTATTTTAATATTGAAACAATATTTGGTATGTACCAATACACAAAAATGAGATTCAAGCCTTCTTGCTCTTGGTGCATGCATGAAAATCAACATTTGCCCTAATTTTAGCCAAATTTTCGAGGGGCTTAGATTCCAAACCACACATGCTATGAAAAAGTACTTGTAATTTTTGAAAATGGGAGGTCTTAATCTCCAACTTTGATGTTTGACTTTGGTCCATTTGAAGATTTTTTTATTAAGTTAAGGTCACTTGAATTTTAGGGCAAAAGTTGCCAAAAATGGAATTTTCTCAAAACCAACTTTGCACCATTTTTGCAAAATCCCTCAAAACTTCATGATTCTTGATCTTTGAACTTGCCAAACCTCTTATAACATTGTAAGAACATCCCTTGGCTAGAAAAAATGGATTGGACCCCTTGAAATCACATAGTTGACTTTTTAAAGGCACAGTTGACCAATTACTTCATCTGCAAGCAACTGAGGAAATTCTTGACTTCCACAAGGAATTTTCTCATGAAAATGGGTACCTAGGATCCTCTTGACATATAAGAGACTTTGCCCAAATAAAATGGCCAAAGTTGTGAAGTTTTCATGCTTGAATCTCAAACCCTAGTTTAGGACCAATGTGTAGGAGCTTTGCCTTAGCCTGGATTCTCAGATGATCTTCCAACCTTCTGAACTTTTGCAAATGGACTTGAACTTGTAAATTCAATGTAGACTCCTCATAGGACTTGTAAAAATACATTGGGCCCATTGTCATGACTTGTGATGCTTCAAGAACCTCCACAGATGATCATATGCCTAATGTTAGGTCATGAGAAATGTTATGCCTCATCTTTCCATGCTAGGATGCTAAAAATATGATATATTCATGATGAATATGATGTGATATGATGCTTAAAATGAAGAGGGCAAATTTGGGGTGTTACAGCTGCCCCTATTCAAACAACTGTTGATCTGAAAAGGACGGTAGCACGGGCTATTGACCATTCAAGATAAACTGTGGTTGAATACCAAGAAGACCTGAAATTTGCACTCTAACGAAGAATGCAAAACTGGGAAATAAACCCAACCAAATGACGCTTTGGTGACTGAAGGGGAGAAAAAGCAGACGAGCTTTTTCCAAGTTGAAATTGTTATCCGGAATAAGAATACTTTGACAGACGAGTCTTCTTCGAACAATCCTGTTACGCCAGGAACTGGACATACGAGTCCTCACATACTTTGCAAATAACCTGAGACGGACGAATCTCCTTCGGATATACCTGTTACGCCAGGACCGGGATGCACTAAAGTCTGTGGGATAGACATGCATAATCAAGGTAGACGAACCTTCTTCATATATTATCCGCGGATATATGGTATAAGACAGACGAGTCTTCTTCGAGCAAACCTGTTACGCCAGGTGCAACAATAATAATTGGTGCTTGAGACAGACGAGCCTCCTTCGGGTATACCTGCTACGCCAGGACCGGTAACTATTTTGACATTTATTCCCACAGTCAGGATTTTAAACCTCTTCAATACAGACGAGTATTGGATGATCATCAAGATAACATAGACGAGTGCCAAAAGTCACTAATACAAACGAGTATCAGACGATGATGTAAGAAACACAGACGAGTGCTTCAGGCAATGATACAGACGAGTATCAGCCACTAGTATAGACGAATACCAGAAATTCAAATACATACGAGCATTTGGAGTAGCAATACAGACGAGTACCAAGATAATCAGCAAATCCACACATACAGATATAAGCTAACACAGACGAGTGTTAGGGATGATACAGACGAGTATCCAAACAAAGCAGACGAGCTTCAAATAGATAATACACAAACGAGTGCTGGGGATGCAGACGAGCAATCAAGCCAATATTAGATATCAAACACAGATAAGTGTTGGGGACTTGCAGACGAGCAATTAAACTTCAAACCTCAAACACAGACGAGTGTTGGAGGAGTGCAGAAGAGCAACAACCAAAATCAAATATCAAACACAGACGAGTGTTGAGAATTGCAGACGAGCAACAGAAAATTGATAACACAGACGAGTGTTAGAAATAGCAGACGAGCAACAAGAAATATAAAATATCAAACACAGAGGAGTGCTGAGGAGTGCAGACGAGCAACAACAAACACCAAGCACAAACGAGTGTTGGAAATTGCAGACGATCAAACAACAGAGATTACATATCAAACACAAACGAGTGCTGGGAAGTGCGGACGAGCAACATCAAATGTCAAACACAGACGAGCAATATCAAGGTAACCATAGACCACTGCTGGGGAGAGCAAACGAGCAATACCAAAGTTACAACACAGACGAGTGTTGAGAGATGCAGACGAGAAGCAATAAAGATCAAACACAGACGAGTGCTGGAAAGGTGCAGACGAGCAACCATAAGGCATGAACACAGACGAGTGTTGGAGATTGCAGACGAGCAATAATAAGGCATGAACACGGACGAGTGTTGGAGATTGCAGACGAGCAATAACAAACGCCTGATTAGCCACAAGAGTTACAACTCTGCAGGGGAAGACAAGTCGAGAGGCCTTGACACCTAACTCTGATTGGGGTGATGAATACCTGATTGTATCATCATATTGACCAAAAGAATGGCAACTTTGCTGGGGAATATTTCACTGATGGGAGTGAAAATCAAATATGAACTTTGTGGGGAAGGATCATCTTCAGACTTGGCTGGGAAAGATGCTTCAACAATGTTCTAGCTGGGGAGAGAATTTGCTAATTCTCAGCTCTGTGGGGACATCAGGCATTCAGCTTCCTACTGGGCATACTTCACTGGGGAATAATAAACTGCTTAGACTGTCTGCCAAGGCTTAGCTGGGGAAGAATTCTGCTTGGGAGAATGTGACGCCATCCTGCAACCTACAACAACAGAAAACACAAGTGTGCCCAAGGGACCTGCATGGTATGATTTGTTCATCCATTGTCACCCGACACTCAAAGAGGGTTTCAAATGTTTCCCTGCAATGTCAATTTTCTTTCAAATTATCACCATGTTTAAATGCAATGCTATTTTTGCCAAAAATTCAGGACATTTTGCAAACAAAAATAAACACAACACAACTTTTTGACTGAATATTCTTTTTATTGAAAGGCCTCTGAATAGGCAAAGATTTACATCAGGAAGCAACCACCTAGAAAGAGGCAGCCACCATAAAATTGAGAAAAGAAATTATCCTAATGGCAATGGGCACGACATCCCAATGAGTTCCATTTCTGCTATGACCAGCATGTCTTCGAGACTCTCCATTCTTGCCTTTGCTTTCTGAGAAGATGAGGGGATTGTTTCCTACCCTTCTGATATTGTTAGGTTGTACGAAACGATGATATGGTTCAGATTACTCGGATCGCAGTTGTTCGCTTATTCCCTTGTTTTGCGTGGATCGCCCTTTCGGGTTTTCAATCCACCGGGATACCTTTTTTTGCTTGAGCTGTCCAATGTGGCTTTTCAACTCAGCGGGTGTACATTTATTTATTTATTTTCCCTAACTTTTGCCCGAGCTTTTTATTCTGTTTTTAGCTCGTCGGGATGCCCTTTTTTTGCCTGGACTTTAATTCTGTTTTTGTGTCCAGTGGGTCTTTTTACGCGAAGTATTTTTTAACTGCGTCCGAGTTAACAGGGGATTGGAAATCATCTCCATCCATAGTGGTGAGCATCAGTGCTCCTCCTGAAAAGACTTTCTTCACTATGAATGGTCCTTCGTAGTTTGGGTTCCACTTGCCCCTGTGATCTGAACCTCGAGGAACAATCCTCTTCAGCAAAAGCTCTCCTATCTGATACTCTTGAGTACGTACTCGTTGGTTGAATGCTTGCTTCATTCTCCTCTGATAAAGCTGACCATGATAGATAGCTGCTAATCTCTTTTCCTCAATTAGACATAGCTGATTGTAACGAGCACACACCCATTCAGCCTCATCGAGCTTTACATCCATCATCACACGCAATGAAGGAATATCTACTTCAACAAGCAAGACTGCTTCCATACCATATACCAGAGAGAAGGGAGTTGCCCCAGTTGACGTCCTGACTGACGTTCGGTACCCATGCAGAGCAAATGGTAACATCTCATGCCAATCTTTGTAAGTGACAACCATTTTTTGCATAATATTCTTGATATTCTTGTTTGCCGCCTCTACCCCAACATTCATCTTTGGTCGGTAAGGAGAAGAATTGTGATGCTGAATCTTGAAGTCCCGACACAACTCTGCCATCATCTTGTTGTTGAGATTAGAACCATTATCAGTAATGATCCTTTCGGGCACTCCGTATCTACATATGATATCTCTTTTCAAAAATCTAGCCACCACTTGACGAGTGACGTTGGCATAAGATGCTGCTTCAACCCACTTTGTGAAGTAATCAATCGCGACCAAGATGAAGCGATGACCATTTGAAGCAGTATGCTCTATCTTCCCGATCATGTCAATGCCTCACATAGAAAAGGGCCAAGGAGATGACATGACGTTGAGCGGGCTAGGAGGAATATGCACTTTGTCTGCATAAATCTGGCACTTGTGGCATTTACGAGCGAATGAACAACAGTCTGCATCCATTGTCATCCAGTAATACCCCGATCTCAGCAATTTCTTTGCCATAACATGCCCTCCTGCATGGGTACCGAAATATCCCTCGTGGACTTCCTGCATTAACATGCTTACTTCGTGTCTATCCACGCATCTGAGCAAGACCATGTCAAAGTTTCTCTTGTACAAAATCCCGTCTGTATTCAAGAAGAAGCTAGCAGCAAGTCGCCTCAATGTCTTCTTGTCATTGGAAGATGCC
The DNA here is from genome assembly GCA_963966055.1 of Lathyrus aphaca. Lineage (NCBI taxonomy): Eukaryota > Viridiplantae > Streptophyta > Magnoliopsida > Fabales > Fabaceae > Lathyrus > Lathyrus aphaca. The sequence goes on along the minus strand of OZ014524.1, from coordinate 239,192,171 downwards.
CCAACTGGGTATGCTTGCTTTTCCAGGAATAACTTGATATCAAAATACCAAGGTTTCTCGTCAGACACAGCGTCTACAGAGAAGGCATGAGTTGGAGCGTCAAGCCTGGAGATGTCAATTCTAGGCACATAGTTCCAACACAAGACTTTGATAGACGAAGAAAGAGTGGCCAATGCGTCGGCAAACTGATTTTCATCACGTGGTATGTATTGAAGCTTAACTGTTGTGAAGAACGTCAACAGTTTTCTAGCATAATCCCTGTAAGGAATTAAATGCTCTTGATGCGTATACCACTTGTCGGGTACCTGGTTAATGACGAGGGATGAATCTCCGAATATATCGAGGTTCTTAATCCGAAGATTAATAGCCTCCTCTATTCCCATTATGCATGCCTCGTATTCCGCTTCATTGTTGGTGCAGCCAAAAGTAATTCTGGCAGCGAAGGGAAAGTGAACACCTTCGGGAGTGATAAGAACAACACCAACTCCACGTCCATTGATATTGACTGCCCCATCAAACCTCAACTTCCATTTGGATTCAGGGTCTGGCCCCTCCTCCGAAAGTGGTTCCTCGTAATCGTTTGCTTTGAGGTACATGATGTCCTCATTAGGGAAATCAAACTTCATTGGCTGATAATCATCTTCAAGAGGTTGTTGTGCAAGGTAATCTGACAATACACTTCCCTTGATGGCTTTCTGAGACGTATACTGGATGTCATATTCTGTTAAAATCATTTGCCACCAAGCAACCCTTCCGGTTAACGCTGGTTTCTCAAAGATGTACTTGACATGATCCATCTTGGAAATTAGCAGTATGGTATGAGTCAACATGTACTGTCTCAGTCGACGAGCAGCCCATACCAAAGCGCAACAAGTTTTCTCGAGCAGTGAGTAACGGGATTCACAGTCGGTAAACTTTTTGCTAAGGTAATAAATAGCGTACTCTTTTAGACCAGACTCGTCATGTTGGCCTAGAACACACCCCATTGATCCTTCTAGCACAGTCAAGTACATAATTAAAGGTCTTCCTTCAACTGGAGGCATTAGAATTGGAGGCTCCTGCAAATATTCGTTTATCTTGTCGAAAGCTCTTTGGCAGTCTTCGTTCCACCTGACCGTTTGCTCTTTTCTTAGCAATTTGAATACTGGTTCGCACGTGGCAGTTAGATGAGATATGAACCGAGAAATGTAGTTCAACCTCCCTAAAAACCCGCGCACTTCTTTTTCTGTTCTCGGTGCAGGCATATCTTGAATTGCTTTTACTTTGGCAGGATCTACCTCAATTCCTTTCTGACTAACAATGAAACCCAGCAGTTTCCCGGAACGCACTCCGAAAGTGCACTTGTTTGGATTCAACCTCAACCTGTATTTTATCAGTCTATTAAACAGCTTCTTAAGGTTGACCAGATGCTCTTCTTCGTCTCGAGACTTAGCAATCATATCATCCACATAACACTCAATCTCCTTGTGTATCATGTCGTGGAACAATGTGACCATAGCCCGTTGATAAGTTTCCCCGGCGTTCTTCAAACCAAAGGGCATGACCTTATAGCAGAATGTACCCCACGGGGTAATGAATGTTGTTTTCTCCATGTCTTCCGGCGCCATCTTAATCTGATTATATCCGGAGAAGCCATCCATGAAGGAAAATACCGAGAATTGAGCAGTATTGTCTACCAACACGTCAATGTGTGGCAACGGAAAGTCATCTTTTGGGCTCGCTCTATTCAGATCCCGGTAATCAACGCACATCCGGACCCTGCCGTCCTTCTTTGGTACAGGTACAATGTTAGCTACCCAAGGTGGGTAACTAGTTACGGCAAGGAACCTGACATCCCATTGCTTCTGAACCTCCTTTTTGATCTTCATCGCCATGTCAGGACGAGTTCTTCTCAATTTCTGTTTCACAGGAGGACAGTCTTCTCTCAAAGGTAGCTTATGCACAACGATGTCGGTATCTAACCCTGGCATATCTTGTTATGACCAAGCAAAGATATCCACATACTCACGCAGCATACTGATCAACTCTTTCTTTACTTCGGCCTGCAGACTGGCCCCAATTTTGATCTCTTTCTTCACATCTTCAGTGCCAATGTTGATGATCTCAATTTCTTCTTGATGAGGCTGAATAACCCGCTCCTCCTATTTCAACAATCTGACCAATTCTTCAGGGAGTTCACAGTCTTCCTCAACCCTTTCATCAGCTTGGTAGACAGGATTGTCAAAGTCATGCGTGGTCATAGCAGGAATGTTATCAATGGAATCCGGATGATCAACACTGCACAAATGATGTGCTTATTTCAGGATATGCTTATTTTGAAAAGAGACGCAAACACAAACAAAAAGGAAAAACACATTGCCATTTTTATATTTTTTGTGAAAAAATTTAAAAGCAAAAGAAAGGGAACACAATTTGTTTGAAAATGTCCTTTATTTCTTGGTAAAATAAGATGCATACAAAACACAGTGGCCCAATACAATGGATCCTAGCATCTTGGGCAGAATGCTGGATTTGACAATGCAGTATGATAAGAAAAAGGAAACAAATAAATTACTCTGAGTGCCAGGTAACTTGGACAATGTCTTCAGCAGACCAATTCTTCAGCTCTTCTCCGGGCGCACACGGGGGAATCCAGTTGTCCCAGTCACCATCATTGTCTCCCTCTTGGCTTGTCACACAGATTTGGTTGTGGTCGAGCATCCCAGCGCTTGTAAAGGTAATGGCTTTACCACTTGGAGTAGATCCACCAGGCTGATAACCCAAACCAAACTTGTCGTCTTTCTTTTCCAACTCCAGCAATTTGCCCCAGCCTTGGGCACTTCCTGACTGAACCACCTCCTTTGCCTGCTTGTAGGAATGGATGGAGGTACCTTCTTTCTCACTGCTCTTCTCTACAGGAGTCAAGATGCTGACGTTAACCGCTTCGAAGGCTTGACAAAGAGTCTCATGGATCTCTCCATCCATCTCTACATATTTGAACGTTGATAAGTGGCTTACAAAGATGTCTTCCTCTCCGCACACTGTGATCACTTGGACATCCACCACATATTTGAGCTTCTGATGCAGAGTGGAAGTTACAGCTCCAGCAGCATGAATCCATGGGCGTCCCAACAAACAGCTGTACGCGGGCTGAATGTTCATGACATAGAAGATACTTTTGAATACTTGAGAACCTATTTTCATGGGTAACTCAACTTCTCCAAACACTGATCTTCTGGACCCATCAAAAGCTTTGACAATCAAATCACTGGACCTTAGGACTATACCATCAACATTGAGCTTCATTAATGCCTTCTTCGGAAGTACATTAAGAGAAGAGCCCGTGTCAACAAGGACATGTGACAACAAAGCACCCTTACACTCCATACTAATGTGTAGTGCTTTGTTATGGTTTCGGCCCTCTGACGTAAGGTCTCGATCTGTAAAGCCCAGCCCGTGGCTTGCGTTCACACTGCCCACTACAGCTTCAAGTTGATTGACAGTGATTTCTTGAGGAACACAAGCCATCTGCAGCACTTTCAACAAGGTCTCTCTATGTGCAGGAGAACACATCAGCAAAGATAGAATGGATATTTTGGAAGGTGTCTGGTTCAACTGCTCGATCACCTTATAATCACTCTTTTTAATGATCCGCATAAATTCCTCGACCTCTTTCTCAAATGTACCCTGCCCAGCAACAGGAGTTGTTGATTCTTCAGTCACAACTTGCTTTCCTTTAGCCTTTGCCGAAGCCTCAGCCTCAGGATCCCCCCTCAGAACTGGGGGAGCAAATAGATGACCACTTCTTGTGAAACCTCCAACTCCTCCGACGTTCACTATAGTCGGGTCAATAGCAACATACTTGCTCTCCACTTTCTGTCCAGCCACGTACACATCTGAGTCGTAATGCCATGGAATGGATTTATCATCTGTATAAGGAACAGGCCCAGGCACGGCGATAGTCACAGGACTAACTTCAGGAGCATAAATAGTTACAGGCTCTCTTCTAGCAGGCATCTCAGCTTCACCAAAGAATCATTTCCCACCCTTCATTGCAGCCAAAACACACCCAAAACCAAAACACGATTCTGGTGCAGCAAGAGTGCAAGCTCTCTTTTCAGCCATTACAAACTTCTTCCAAGCATCAAAGCTTCATCAGAGCGATCATTGGAGTGAGTTTGCACAAGAGAAGAGGTCCAAAAGCTTCAAACTGAGAAAGCTCAAGCTCAGGTAACCTCAAGAACAAATTTTCCAGAAATTTAATTTTAGGTTATAGAAATGTTCCTTATGTTTTGCTAATCATCATGATGTATTTACTTTTGAAAATGAGTGAGAAATAAGCTTGTATTGAACCTCTGAAACTCTGCCCGTGAAATATGTTTTTGTTTGATTCACATGATTGATGAAGAATAAATTTGTTTTGAGGGTAGATTTAGGTTTAGGAAGATGTGGGGAATTGATCTGGAGCTTTAGAGCGTTTGAAACAACCTAGGGAAGAAGTTTGATTTTGAGTTCACCGGAGAAGATGACCGGAACACTATTCCGGTCACCTGAAAGTGTTTAGGGTTCAGATTAGGGTTAAGCTGCATAATTAGAGAACTTTGAATCTCAGCCCTTTGATCAGTGTTTCCCACATGTAATGAAAGGCTCAGATGCATCCACTTAGGTTTAATTATGATTAATTAATTAATTAATTAAGATTAAGTCAGTTTGAATTGTGACCCTTAGATTGCGTGCGTGGTCTTCCCTCCAACCCCAGGTTTGAATCTGATCCATTGGATCAGTTGACCAGCCATTAATTCATATTTTTATTCATTTAAATCCATTTATTTTGTACCATTTATTTAAAATACTTAAAAAATTACAAAAATATTTTCCTTCTGCATTTTTAATTCAAATATTTTTCTCCACCCAAAAACATTTTTATTTTTATTTTTTGCATTATAAAACCATTTTAAAAATATTTAAATGTTTATTTTAATTAATTAATGGAAATTAATTAATTAAAATACCATTTAGGTTTCTAAAAATCCCAAAAAAATTCACATTGCATCTTAGGACATTTAGAAACATTGTCAAACCATTCATACAAATTTATTTTTTGTTTTGATTCAACTTTGACATTTTTCTTGAATTTAGGGTTCAGAAAAATCACATTTTTGAACCCTAACTTCAAGAATTCTTTTCTTCCTAACCATGAAGGGTTGACATTGGTTCTTTTTGCATTGTTCTTAATATGACATATAGTATCTACCATATTTTTGTCATAAATTTATCTTGCATTTTCCATTTGATTTGCATTTTCCCTCTTAAGGTACCTTAAAACCCTAGATAACTTAGAAAAACCACAACTTTCTTTAGGTTAAGAATTAGGACTCCTCCTTTGGGGTGTGATATCATATGGGTTTAGGGTTCCTTTGAGTACATTTGCAATTTTTTATCTTTTGTTTTGCTTCTGTTTTTTACTTTTTCATCTCATGTTGCCTTAAAACCCTAATTTCTCATGTTCACATGTCATATTAGACATCTTAGGACATATTAGAATGATACTTGATCATTTCTTCATTCATTTTCCATGATGTGCATTCATTTCATTCCATGAACTTTCATGAACTTTCAAACTCCAAAGCATGCATCCTTTGTATTCCATCTCTTGTATGAACATTCATAACACTTGTCATGCTTTTGCATCATCTCTTAGGATGGAGTGTATAACTTTAATCCTAAGTGTTAAACCTTTAATTTGTTTAAACCTCTTAATCAATCCATCTTAATAATCACTAAGACAATAGCTTGTAACTTGGGCCTTGCATTAGGGTTCTAATTCTTCCTTTATTGGTTAAGAAGGACTAACCCTAGTGTTAATGGACAAGTCCTCCTCAAGTTGTCTTACAAACCATAAAATTCACTTCTTAATCTTACCCTTAATTAAAATCCACTTTAATAAAGGCTTGTTTTGTCATGAGGTTAATCCCTAATCATGGATTAAGTTGAGGTATCTTCCTCAGCTTAAGTGTGCTCATCTATTATCCTTCTATTAGGATGGTTTAATGGGTTCATTAATCCTTGATTATGGCTTAAACTCATTACTTAACAATAAACAAAAACTCAAAAACATCTAAATAATCACAAGTAGGTTAATGATCTTAATCCTACATCATCATGGTAATTACGTGTGAGGTGTTTATCTCATACTCAAGGTATTCTCATTATCCCTAATCAAAGGGAGGATATGATGAGTTTATTAACCCTTGGTTTAGGCTTAAGCTCATTAACTTATGACAAACACAAAAAGCAATAAAAGACTGAAAACAACAAACAAACAATAATCGTCTCCTCCTGGATTCTTTTCTCATCATCTTCACTCACAAACGAGAACTTGCTTCTCCCGTCTAATGCAAGACAGTTAGCACTCGAGCCAGACGAGTCATGCACTTGAGCATAGGCAAGTAAGCAGTTCACCAGTCAATTTATCTTTCAGTCTCTTTGAGTCGAACTACGGTGTTCTGACTTCCTCATTGCACGAGAGGATACGTAGGCATAACTTAACTGTTATCGAACAAAAGTCTTTGTGTCTTCCTGTAACACCCCAAATTTTACCTCTTCATTTTAAGCATCATATCACATCATATTCATCATGAACATATCATATTCTTAGCATCCTAGCATGGAAAGATGAGGCATAACATTTCTCATGACCTAACATTAGGCATATGATCATCTGGGGAGGTTTTATTTGAAGCATCACAAGCCATGACAAGGGGCCCAATGGTTTTATACAAGTCCTATGAGGAGTCTACATTGCATTTACAAGTTCAAGTTCATTTACAAGAACTCAGAAGGTTGGAAGATCATCAGGGAATCCAGGCTAGGGCAAAGCTCCTACACAATGGTCCTAAACTAGGGTTTGAGATTCAAGCAAGAAAACCTCAAGACTTTGGCCATTTCATTTGGGCAAAGTCTTTCACATGTTAAGAGGATCCTAGGTACCAAATTTGGTGAGAAAATTCCTTGTGGAAGTCAAGCATTTCTTCAGTTGCTTGCAGATGAAGAAAATGGTCAACTATGCCTTAAAAAAGTCAACTGTGAGATTTCAAGGGGTCCAATCCATTTTTTCTAGCCAAGGTATGTTCTTATAATGTTAAAATAGGTTTGGAAAGTTCAATGATCTAGAATCATGAGGTTTTGAGGTGTTTTGCAAAATTGGTGAAAAGTTGGTTATGGAAAATGCCATTTTTGGCAAGTTTTTGCCCTAAAATTCAAGTGAGCATAACTTAATGAAAAATTCTTCAAATGGACCAAAGTCAAACATGAAAGTTGGAGATTAAGGCCTCCCATTTTCAAAAAGTACAAGTACTTTTTCATAGCCTTCATGGTTGAAGAGATGTGCCCCTCGAAAATTCCATCAAAACTAAGGCAAAACTTAAATTTTCATGTATGCACCAAAGCCAAAAGGTTTGAAACTTAATTTTGAGTGTTGGTATGGACCAAATAATGTTCCACTGTTAAAATGCAATGCATTTGGCTCACTTTGCTCAAAGAAATACCTCAATTTCGTGCACAATGAGAATTTCACTTCAAAAATGCAAAAAGTGCATGAACATGAAAAAAGTGTGATGCTCTAATCCAAGGGCCAAGATTTGTTTGGATTGGGATTAAGGGTCAGATATGAAGTGCACATGGGCAAGAGGCAAAGCAATGCATGAAGTTTTCATGATATCACACCAAACTTTCCAAAATTGCAAAATCACTCACACTTTTCATTCTCACGTGCAAATCATCTCATTCTCTCAGCATTTCTTCATGACATCATATAAAAGAGAATTAAGGTTTTAGAAGGGTTCAGTTCTCTCTCAATTCTCAGCTTCCAAGATTTTGCTACATTTGCATTTTCTCTCGAATCTCTTCACACACTTGCTCTCTCCAAAAACAAATCACAGATCCTTCATCCTTGAGAGCTCAGGATCACAAATCTCTCCCTTGTGCAAGCTATTTCTCAAGAATCATAACCTTGCCATTTCAGGGTAGTTGGCTGCAAAATCCAAGATCCAACAAGATTCAAGACTCTAGTTGCATTTATTTTGCAACTAGAGTGCATTTGGAGTGGATTGGCTTCATTATCTTGGCTTATTACAAGCTATTTCAAGAACTGCAATCTCAGGTAAGCCTCTGAATCTTCAGATCTAGAAATGTTTTTTGAGGTGTGCATTCTGATCCTTGATGTTTGCTGATCATTCTGCTAGTCTTAGTTTCGAAATTGGTGCACTATTGAGCTTGATATTTGAATTTGAAGTTTCTTGGTACCAACTGTTTTCCTTCGATCCTGTAAATCCTTTGATCTTTTGAAAATTTCATCACCATGTTTGAGTTCAGCGTAGTCCAATTACCCAATCTGGAGGTTTTTATCCATTTTCATTAGGTTTTGTTCTTGGTGTGAGTTTTCCGGTGCTGGAGCCCTAGCTCCGGTCACCGGAATCTGGGAAAGTTTGTTTTAGGGTTTCAGAGGTTGAAGAAAGTCTCCCCACCCTTGGATCTTCCATCTCTACGTTCAGGAGTGTGCCACCTCATTTAATGAGGCCACCTCCCATTCACGTGCCCTTCTTTTTATAATTTGTTTCTGATTAATCCAAATGCTTCGCACCACAGAATAACTCACATGCTCCCTCAGCTCTCATCCAATACCACTGCCACGTCATTTAATGAAGCTAGTCACATGATGCGTCCATTCCATCTGATGGTCATTGTTTTTCCTCATTTTCCCTCTGAATATCCACCCAATATTTTGTGAACCAGCGCAACCCAGTGGGCTTAGACTGCTCTTCGCACCCCTTGCATTTGGCCCAATTGTTTTCAACTGATTTCCCTGCTTTCCACACCCCCAGTCCTCTTTTCTTATTTTATTTTCTTTTCTTTTATTTCTTTTCATTTCATTTTGCTTTTTGATTTTTAAAAATACTTCCAAGTGTCTAAAAATTCTCAATTAATTCATGAAAGATCAGTTGAGTTTTCTTTAATTTTCCATAATTTTCTTTTCCATTTATTTTTAATATCCACGTGTCAATTAATTCCCTCTTGTAATTAATTCTTTTTATTTCCTTTTTGGTGCATGCTGCTTTGTCTAATTTCCATAGTGATCATCATTTTGAATTTCTTGTTGGTTCTTTTTGCTCTGGATTCATAAGAGGATGTAGTTCATGTGTGATTTTTGTTCTGATTCTTAGAAATTTGTTCATTTGGTTTTGGCCTTTGACTTGTCATTGAAGTTTCTTAACCCTAGTTCATGTTTAAGCCCTCATTTGACCTACTTGGCTTTTGAATATCTTCCAACCCTTTTGGCATATTTTTATATCATGTTTGAAGATCATTTGTCCTAAGTTGTGGAATTTTTGGGTGCATTGTTGATTTGATTTGAATTTTGTTCCTTAGCTTGTCCCATTTTGCTTCTTTTTTATCACAAGTTCTCTTATTAGCTTAGAAGGGCACTTGTGCCAACTTCTTCATCTCATTTGGGGTCTCTTTGGGGTATGGATACCTTTCTGATCTTGGTTTAGAGTTTGTGTCTTTGAATTTTTGTGATTTGCTTACCTTTTAAGTTCTTTCTTTATTATGTGCATTCACCTCACTCCTTTGCTTATTTCTTCCCATAAGTTGTTTGTATAGCCTTGTGCTTCTCTTCTCTTTATCTCTCTTGCTTCTTGAGCATTTCTTTAACTTGATTTGGTTCTGGTCTTGTGCCTTGATTTCATGTTTTGTGCATTTTTGCTTTGCATCTTCTTAAGTTTGTTTTGCTTTGCCATGTGATCCATGTTACTTCATATTGACTTGTATGCTTCTTATCTCATTGTTGTGACTTGCATTTCCATTGAGAATTTGCATGTATGACTTCACTTCTATTTGTATGATGCTGGCATGTCATTTTGTTCATTTTGTGTTGCCTTTGTGCTTATGTTGCTAACCATTTCAGGGGCTATGGTAAGTGAGAGGTGTGGAAGTGATTCCCACATCTCCAAATCTCATCTCTTCTCTTCTTATTCTTACTGGTGCTAACCTTTGATTGTTGGGCTTAGGCCTTACTCATCCCTTTTCTTCTTTCTTCTTCTTCTTCTTATCTTCTTCTTTCTTTCTTCTTTAGGATAGAAAACCACACTAACCTTAGGATATCCATGCATGACAACACTTAGGATTCTTTAGTCCCCCCATTAGACTTTTACCTTTGTGATCCTTTTGGTGCTTTCTTTTCTTTTCTCATCTTCAAATTTAATTTTAATTCACTTTAATAAATGTTGAGTACTTTCATGTGACATGAGACTTTGCTATGAGATACTTGCACGCGTTCCGTTTCGGGGTGAGGTGTAGGTTATCCCTCGTGGTGGATAGGTCTTAGCATGAGATTACTTCATAAAGAAAAGCTAAAAAACACTTCTTAATCAAAAAATCACAAAACACTTAATAAATGTTAATAGGTTAGTGTGTCTGAGCCTTCACTTGTGGGACTAGATTTGGGGATTTCCTCCATAGATAGGTGTGCCTCTTGCGCATTCCATTTCGGGATGATGTAAGACGTACACATCCCAGTGAGTAAGACTTAGGTACACTTACCTATGCAAATTTCAATCATAAAAGCTTCATAAAAAACACAAACAAACAATAAGCGTCTCTCCTTCGGGAATTTTCTTCTCATCTCCTTCGCTACGTCCGCGAACTTGCTCCTACTTGTCATTTTGCAAGACGGATACGCACTCGTCGTCCGAGTCTGTAAAACCTGAGCATTGGCATAGGCAGTTCAAGCCTTAATTCACAAACAATTTTCTTTTCTACCCCTAGTTAGGGGAACTACGGCGTCTCTGATCCTCATTGTCCTGATGAGGTACGTAGGCAGCGGGGTAGGGCCCGTTCGAGCACAATCTTTATTTTCCCTACATTTTTCCTTTTCATTTCTTCTTATTCAGTCCTTTTCTCAGTTTTCTTTTCCAGTTCATTTTCTTTTCTCTGTAGCAGATTTCATACCTTCACCCTTTGAAACAGTTTCTTTGCAAGCGTGGATCCCGTCGGGTACGGCGGACGATCTGGGTGCTAATACCTTCCCAGGTCGTAACCGACTCCCGAACTCAGTATCTTTGGTTCGCAGGACCCGTGTTCTTCCTTTTCTTTTCTTCTGGTTTGTGCAGCATTACCATTCCCGTTCCTTGGGGATAAAAATGCCTGGCTGGCGACTCTATTCTTTTCCGCGCCACTTTCGCGTTTGTACCAGGATGGAAATCCGGGGAGCGACACTTCCCCTTCTTTCAGCATTCTTTAAAAGCCTCATTTATGAGCACCTCACTTCATTTTCCTGCACTGACACTTGTACATTCTTTTCCAGCTTTTGCACACAGATAGCACAAACACTACCCCTTTAAACACAAATCTTTTAAGCGTGGATCCCGTCGAGTACGACGGACAATCTGGGTGCTAATACCTTCCCAGGTTGTAACCAACCCCCTTTCTCAGTTCCTCTAGTTCGCGACCGTCTTATCCATTTCTTTCTAGGTTTATGCAGCATTACCTTTCCTTCGGGATAAAAATGCCTAGCTGGCGACTCTTTTCACCTTCATCTTCTCTTTTCACCGACCGTTCGCGTCTGTACCCTATATGACCCGGTGTCTTTTAGTGGGAGCGACAGATGGGTACTTCAATCATCTCTTATCAGCAAGCCCGGAAGGTTGTTGAAGACGGTAATGCTCAAGGCTGGGGCAAGCTGCTGCCAGTGGAAAAGAAGGAAGATAGATTCAGTTTGGGTTATAGACCATTCCGACAAGATCAATCAGAGGCTGCAAAAGAGCCCAAATTCATCAGTGGGGGGATTCTTACCCCAGATGCTGTTAACAATCTGGAAGACGAGGTGGAAAGCGACCACAACCTGGAGATCTGGATACGTCGAAGGATCCCGGGGAACCATGTCCTTAACTGGTCTTCCTAGGAAATTATAAGGGTTACTCCTGCAGAGTAATTATTATTTCCTGTCTTTTTTAGCATGCATCAAGTCCTACATCTTTCCCAAGGTGTCAGGACTCATTTTGTAATAGGGCCATATTGTAATTTTGTGCAAATGATTAATCAATGAATATCGGACATATTTTGCAAACAAGTCTCTTTTTCGCTCACTGTCTTTTCATTTTTCACTTTTTTTACAAAACAATAAAATGGCAATGTTTTCAAAATAAATAACTTCATTTTCACTTTTTCTAAACAAGATTAAAACTGATCACTAAAACGAACCAATCTCAACCCTTGCAGAGATTATCCTCCAGATTGCACCGACAACAGCACTGCTATGACCTTGTATGACTTCGACAATCCAATTAATCAAGCCGATGAAGGGGTTGAAGAAGACTATGAGTTACCTGAAGAGTTAGCCAGGTTGTTGAGGCAAGAAGAGAAAATGATTACTCCTCATCAGGAGGAAGTTGAAACAGTTAATCTTGGTACCGAAGAAGACTTGAAAGAAGTGAAGATCGGGGCTAGTCTGCAAGATTCAGTGAAATAATAGCTCATCGACATGCTTCGAGAATACGTCTACGTCTTTGCTTGGACCTATCAAGATATGCCAGGTCTTGACACTGATATTGTTATGCACAAGCTGCCTTTGAAAGAAGATTGTCCTCCAGTAAAGCAGAAGCTATGCCGTACTCGTCCAGATATGGCCATGAAGATTAAAGAAGAAGTACAAAAACAGTGGGACGTCGGTTTCCTTGCTGTAACTAGTTACCCGCCGTGGATTGCTAACATTGTACCAGTGCTTAAGAAGGATGGCAAAGTACAGATGTGTGTGGATTACCGGGATCTGAACAGAGCTAGCCCGAAGGATGACTTCCCTTTACCTCACATTGATGTATTGGTCGACAACACAACTCAGCTCTCGGTATTTTCCTTCATGGATGGTTTTTCAGGGTATAATCAGATCAAAATGTCACCCGAAGATATGGAGAAGAGTACCTTCATCACACCCTGGGGCACATTTTGTTACAAGGTAATGCCTTTTGGATTGAAGAATGTCGGTGCTACTTATCAACGAGCTATGGTGACATTATTCCACGACATGATCCACCAAGAAATCGAATGCTACATGGATGACATGATTGCCAAGTCCCTCACTGAAGAAGACCATCTGGTAAATCTGCTGAAGTTGTTCAAGCGTCTGAGAAAGTATCAGCTGAAGTTAAACCCCAACAAATGCACATTCGGGGTACGATCCGGTAAGCTGCTGGGATTCATTGTAAGTGAAAAAGGAATTGAAGTTGACCCTGACAAAGTCAAAGCCATTCAGGAAATGCCTGCACCTAGGACTGAAAAAGAAGTTCGGGAGTTCCTGGGTAGATTGAACTACATATCAAGGTTCATATCTCATCTTACTGCAACTTGTGAGCCCCTATTCAAATTGTTAAGAAAGGAGAAAACAATCAGGTGGAATGAAGATTGTCAGAAGGCTTTTGAAAAAATCAAGGAATACTTACAAGAACCTCCAATAATGTATCTGATAGTATTAGAAGGATCAATGGGTGTGTGTTGGGCCAGCATGACGAGTCTGGTCGAAAAGAGTATGCAATATACTACCTAAGCAAAAAGGTTACCGACTGTGAACAACGTTATTCACTGCTCGAGAAAACATGTTGTGCTTTAGCGTGGGCTGCTCGCCGACTAAGACAATATATGTTGACCCAGTCAAGTACATATTTGAGAAGCCATCACTTACCGGAAGGGTTGCAAGATGGAAAATGATTCTGACAGAATATGACATTCAGTACACCTCTCAAAAAGCCATCAAAGGCAGTGTACTGTCTGACTATCTAGCTGAGCAACCCATTGATGATTACCAACCAATGAGATTTGACTTCCCTGATGAAGACATCATGTTCTTGAAAGCAAAAGATCATGAAGAGCCTGTTCATATTGAAGGGCCTGACCCGGAAGAAGAGTGGACAATGATGTTTGATGGGGCTGTTAACATGAATGTTCGTGGAGTTGGTGCAGTGCTCCTTACACCTAAGGGAGTTCATATGCCTTTCTCGGAAAAACTTACCTTTGCATACACTAACAACGAAGCTGAATACGAAGCCTGTATGATGGGTCTTGAGGAAGCCATTGACCTCAGGTTCAAGACATTAACTGTATTCGGAGATTCAGCATTGGTAATCAATCAGACCAACGGCAAATGGTACACTCACCAAGAGCATATGATTCCATACCGAGACTACACGAGGAGATTATTGACTTTCTTCACAACAGTCAAACTTGAGTACATCCCTCGAGACAAAAATCAGTTCGCAGATGCTCTAGCTACCATTTCCTCCATGATCAAGGTTCAAACTGCCAATTTTGTGCCTCGGATTTCGGTATCTAGACTAGACCGACCAGCATACGTATTCTCCGTGGACATTGCTAAAGATGACAGGCCTTGGTTCCATGATATCAAAAGCTTCTTAGAAGATCAAACATACCCACCTGGGGCATCATCCAATGATAAGAAGACATTAAGAAGGTTGGCTGGTAGTTTCTTCCTCAATGTTGACGGGTCACTATACAAGCGAAACTTTGATATGGTTCTTCTCAGATGTGTTGATAAGAAAGAGGCAGACTTGCTGATGCACGAGGTGCATGCAGGATCTTTCGGTACTCATGCTGGAGGACATGCAATGGCAAAGAAATTGTTAAGATCGGGTTACTACTGGATGAAAATGGATGCAGACTGTTGTGCCTATGCCAGAAAGTGCCACAAATGCCAGATTTATGCTGATAAAGTGCATGTGCCTCCGAATCCTTTGAACGTGATATCTTCACCTTGGCCCTTTGCCATGTGGGGCATTGACATGATCGGAAATATTGAACCAACTGCTTCAAATGTCCACATATTCATCCTGGTACCCATTGATTACTTCACCAAGTGGGTTGAAGCAGCTTCATATGCAAACGTCACCAGACAAGTGGTAGCCAGATTCCTAAAAAGAGACATCATCTATCGATACGGAGTACCCGAGCGAATCATTACTGATAATGGTTCCAATTTGAATAACAAAATGATGGCAGAAGTGTGTCGGGACTTCAAAATTCAACATCACAACTCTTCTCCTTACAGGCCAAAGATGAATGGCGCTGTTGAGGCGGCTAACAAAAACATCAAGATGATTGTGCAAAAGATGGTGGTAACATATAAAGACTGGCATGAAATGCTACCATTTTCCTTGCATGGGTATCGTACCTCAATCAGAACATCCACTGGGGCAATACCATATCAGCTTGTGTATGGTATGGAGGCAGTCCTGTCTGTTGAAGTTGAATTACCTTCCTTACGGGTACTGATGGATGTCAAGCTGAATGAAGTAGAATGGGTCTGATCTCGGTACAATCAACTAAATCTGATCGAAGAAAATAGATTAGCTGCAATCTGTCATGGGCAGCTATATCAGAAAAGAATGAAGAAAGCCTTCGATCAGAAAGTCAGGCTTCAGGAATACCAAGTAGGAGATCTTGTGCTGAAAAGACTTCTTCCTCCCCATACAGACCACAGGGGCAAGTGGACTCCGAATTATGATGGTCCATTCATAGTAAAGAAGGTTTTCTCTGGTGGAGCATTGATGCTCACTACTATGGATGGTGAAGATTTCTTGTCCCATGTGAATTTAGATGCAGTTAAAAAATACTTCGCATAAAATGACCCGCTGGACATAAAAACAGAATGTAAGTCCAGGCAAAAATAGGGCATCCCGGCAAGTCAAAAACTGAATAAAAGACTCGGGCAAAAATAAGGGAAAAAATTAAAAAGAATGTACACCCGCTGAGTTGAAAAGCCGCATTGGACAGCTCAGGCAAAAATGGGTATCCCGGTGGATTGAAAACCCGAAAGGGCGATCCATGCAAAATAAGGGAATAATTGAACAAATGCATTCTGAATTCGTCTGTATCTCTTACAACATGGCAAGCCTCGAAAGGATAAAGCATCGGTCAGAATCAACCTTCTTCGGAAAGCAAGATGAGAAGAACGTCAAGGTCATACGGGTCATAGCAAAGGAAGCTCGCCGGAGCGTCGTCAACATTGCCAGTACTTTTACTTTTTCAATTTGAAACAATCTCCTCATTTCAGGGGATCTATTTCTTCGACTGTATTTGCCAATTCAGGGCACCCAGATTAATAAAATCAGAATTTTCAGTCACACCTCGTTCCTTACATTTTTGTTTCGTTTGCAAAATGTCCAGTATCCATGATATAATATTTTCATAAAACAAATGAGTCGTTATTAATAAATGCTTGCAGGAAGTGTGTTTACTCTCAGGAATATCTAACTCCCTCGGGATGCTGGTACGTTTCTTTGTCTTAACAGGATTGCAGATATTCAAATACGTAGCATGGGGCATGTCGGGCACTACTCCCCAGCACATCTTCTCCAAGCAGCATCTGAAAAGCTTTTTCCCCAGCGGAGTTTTCAAAGCCTCCTCATCCCTAGCCAGGATCCCCACAGAGTTCTCTAGGAAGATCTTTCAGTGATCTTTTCTTTCCCCAACAGAGTGCCAGATATCTCATCCCCAACAAAGTTAAAAAGGGAACCATTTCCCTGCAGAGTTCCAGCCTCTACCCAGAAGAGCAATGCCTGAGATTCTTGCACGACAAAGTGACAGAAGCTTTCTCATCCCCAACTGGGGTTTCTCCTTACCAGGAAGATCGTTCAGTGATCTATTTCCCCAAGCAAAGCCATATATCTTATCAGATCTACCAATGATCTTATCCCCAGCTGGGAATATCCTGCCAAGCAGATCAGCTAGAGATCTCCACAACAGCGGGATCCGAATCTCGGATCGGTTTCTTTTGCATAATCATAGCATTCGCATCATCTTTCCCCATAAAGCGTAGCATTACATTTAATACGGAGCATTACGGCAAAAATCAAACATTTGCATGATCACAAGTCAGGTTCGAACCAGTCACCTGTAAATATCACCAATATTCCACCAACACTGTATATAAAAATTCGCATTCCTTGCAAATAAAAGCCAAAGCATCCCCTTTGCACTCCCCAACTCAGATACATGTTCACATACACCTTTCTGACACTCGTCCGTGTCATTTTATTCCCCTGTAGATATAAGCCAAACATCTTCACAAATACAGATACTTATATATACTCTTTTGACACCCGTCCGTGTAACACCTTCCCCAGCATGGTTGCCAAAACACTTGTTACAAACCAAGTACTTGTTTATAATATACTCCTTGCGACACTCGTCCATGTCATCCTATCCCCGCAGGTCGCCGGAACATCTTTTACACTCATAAGTTCATAAATTATACATGTTTGACACTCGTCCGTGTCATACATTCCCTAGCAAGTTGAACACTCGACTGTGTCTTGCTCATACTTCACAAACACTCATACTTATACAGATACTCGTCCGTATCTTGTATATACACTCCTTCCCCACAAATTCGACACTCGTCCGTGTTCTTTGTTAACCAGTTGGTACTCGTCCGTACCATCATCTCTGAACATGCGTCAGCGTTTATTTCTACCGATACTCGTCCGTATCATGGTCTTAAGGATGCTCGTTCGCATCTTTAATCTATACACAATGTCAAACAATTATACCTTTTTATTCTGGAAAGCGTAAGCACTCGTCCGTGTTTACCATTCCCCAGGAAAGTAACTTTCCTTCTATCCGACATTCGTCCTATGTCGTGATACTTTCGGCAGCCGTACCCTGCCAGGTGATCGTCATTCACCTTTGGATGACCGTCCCTCATCCCTTTCCCCGGCGGAGTCTCCATTATTGGAACCCTTTTCTATCCGGCATTCGTCCTATGTCGTGATATTTAGCAGCCATCCCCTGCTAGGTGATCGTCCTTCACCTCTTGATGATCGTCCCTCATCACTTTTATATGATGGTCGTCCCCATCATTGATCTTGTTATCTGACATTCGTCCTATGTCATGATAAACCCGAGAGCAGCCGTACCCTACTAGGTGACCGTCCTTCACCTCTTGATGATCGTCCTTCATCATGCTTAACCGATGGCCTTCCCCATCGTCAACTTTTTCTATCCGACATTCGTCCTATGTTGCGATAAAGAGCAGCCGTCCCCTGCTAGGTGATCGTCCTTCACCTTTGATGACCGTCCCTCATCACTTATTTCATTCATTCTTTGAATCGATGGTCGTCCTCATCGTTGTTTACCTTACTTTGCAAACTTTATGGCCGTCCCCCATCATTGCCTTTACTTTAATCCCCAGAGAACCTTGTTACTTTGCTTGATGGTCTTCCCCATCATGAGCTCTTTATTTCCTCAGCATGTCGGCCGTCCCCGTCATTGCTTTACGCCCAACAGTCGTCCTCTTCTCGATGGTCGTCCTCTATCGCCGACATTTTATAATCATACTATACTTCCTTTTACAATTTATATCCCTTTTCTTCTTCTACCCAGTGAGTGCAAATTTCGGACTGTCTTTGGTATTCAACCACAAGTTATCTTGCTTGTCTGTTAAGCCAGGCGCTTACATCCTGCACAGCTAACTCATGTTTGAATAGGGGCAGCTGTAAACACCCCAAATTTTCCCTCACCAAGTTCACACCATGGCTTGTGATCTTTCATATTTGCATTAGTTTAAGCATATCATCTCATATTGCATTTTTGTTTAACTACATTAGTTAAAGTTCATCTGCATCTAAGGTTTGTGATCTGAGCAATCCAAGGATCCATCTGAGCCACTCCAAAGGTCTCCAATCATTCCAAGAGGGTCCATGTGTGCTCTATCATCATAATATATCCCTCAAAGATCAAGGAAGTCAAGAAATCACAAGAACTGGCAAAGCATGGAAGCGGAGCTAGGGTTTCACTACACAGATGACCTGAAATTAGGGTTTTGGTTTCAGAGGCCATAACTCCAATGTTTTTGGTCATTCTTGTTTCTAATGGTCTCAATATGTTATAAGGATCATGTGTACCAAGTTTGATGAAGAAATTCATTGTGGAAGTCATATGTTCATTGGGTAACTTCTTGAGCAAGTTAGAGCAAAATCAGGGCATCTGAGGCCCCCAACAATGGAACCAAAGTGGATTTTTCATCAAATTGAAGTTATATGATCTTTATTTGATCATTGAAGTGCTCGGAAGTTCACAAAATTGAAGAAAATTGAGTTAAACCAAAAGTTGCCAAAAATGGAAATGACTTGTTATGTGGATCAAAAGCAACTCATAAAACACAACACACAAGGCTAAAACCTCAGAATCACCCCAAAAGAAAAAGATTTCGAAACTCATAGCACACACACTCAAACTTCAAACTTTTTTCATCAATTAACTCAGCATCACAAGAGGATCATTTCCCACCCTTCATTGCATCCTAAAAACACCCAAAACTGAAACACGATTTCTGGGAAGTTGAAGAACAACCATTCAAACCAACCATTATATGTAAGATCAGAATGCGCCTAAGAGGGGGGGGGGGTGAATTAGGTGTATATAATTTTTCTCGATTCTTTTTCTTTGATGGATAGAATTTTTCTTTTAAGTTTGTATGGAAGGAAAGCAGTAAGGCAGAAAATAAAAACGACACAGAAAGTTATCCTGGTTCCCTTCACAGTCCGAAGGTACATCCAGTCCCCTTTCAACTTGAAAGAGATTTCCACTAGTTTTTAGAAATAGTACAACCTATCACACCTTCAATGGTGAGGCCTACTTTCTAACAAACTATCATACAAGTGTGCAAGAACAATCCTCTTGCCACACTTACCCTTATGTCCAAACAAACCTTGGAACACAAGTCACACAATAGAAATACCTTTCTATATTTTTAATTTTGAGTGAGTAATACAAAGATTTTAATATCAGTAATGATCTTCTCCTATGTACACAATTCTCTTTTCAAAAATCAATACAAGTGTTCAAACATGAAGTATGAAAGATGAATATCTTATGAACACTTTTGAAAAGTATGAAAATTATTTGAAAAATTGATCAATTTGATTCAAGTGATTTTTTATAAAAATTGTAGGAGGTATATTTTTGAATTTGAAAAATTCAGATTTTATATAATACATGACACCCTTTTGAAAAGGTGTGAAAATTATGAATCAAAAAGTTTCTTGAAGAGATATAATCAAAAGGTGCAATTTGAATTTCAAAGGAAAAATATTTTTGAAAATATTACAGTGTTAACCGGTTAACCAAATGGTTAACCGGTTAACGCCTATGAAAGTTAACAGGTCTTTTGAAAATTTGAACCCGTTAACCGGTTAACCAAATGGTTAACCGGTTAACACTGTTAAAACCAGAAACAGAAGGTTTTTTTTAAAGAGTGTTAATCGGTTTGAAAAATATGTTAAATTATTTTATGCAATATGCTAGTATATGATTGAATGCATGAACACTTGTACATCAATTTAAAAAGGGATTGATATACCTAACCAAAAGCATCCAAGCATGAAGTTGAATGATGATGCAATCGAAGCTTGATAGCGAAGCCGGTTGCTTGAAGCTTGATCAGTTGGAGCTCTTGACTTTTTGCAGGTCTGAAATATATGCGCCGTGTTGTCTTCATCAAAATCTCCGAGATTGAAGGCGTGCTTCTACATTCTCCCCCTTTTTGATGATGACAACCGAAAATTCTGCGAGAGCTTTGATCAATGTTTCTCTAAGCGGATTCTCCCCCTATGGGCAGCAACTCCCCCTAACTGATAGCAGCAGTAGCAAGAAAAAAATTCTGCATAGAGAGTCATTAGAGAAACAAAGGTCTTCTCCCCCTTTGGCATTAGCAAAAAGGAAGGGACCAACAAGCATGAACATGAAAGATAGCATCATACAAGCAATCATACAAGCTGACACTGGAGCTTTTCCCTTTCTTGAAGCCATGAAGATGAAGCTTAGGTTGAGGGTGAGTGAGAGTATTTTCGGATTAGGGTTTGGTGTAGAGAAGAGTGAGGTGAATGAGATGGAGTTTTTGTGAGAGTTACAATGTAGTGGGTTTTAATGGAGGAGATGAAAGGTTTGGAGAAAGAGAGTAAGTGGAGTTTAATGGTAGGTCAAAGAAAGAGGAATAGATTTATGAGGTGTCTTGAGAAACCATGCATCAAAAAGACATAACACATACAACACAACATAAAAAAAATTTAAAAGTTAAAAAAAATGACAGAACCTGTCACGCAGGCAGGGACTGCTGTTTTGAAGCTGTTAACCGGTTAACCGATCCGTTAACCGGTTAACGGACAAAAATTTCAAAAATTTAAAAAATCCAGCAGCTTTGGTGGGGAAAAATGGGAGGGATTTTTCAAAAAAAATTTCCATAAAGTGTTAGCACTTGTCATTCCGCAACTTTCAATCAAAAAATATTTTGAAACCGATTAATTTCGGGTATACGAAAGTGAGAAAAAACGAAAACGGTGAAATGTGAGTGCTAGCATTTTATGACTTTAAAGTGAGCAAAAACACACATAATGCAATAAAAACATATAACAACCAATTTTTAGGTTAAGATTAGATGTCACCTTCATTGAGAATCCCAAGTTCTCGTCGAATCTTGAAGAATTGTTCCTTAGCCAATGGTTTTGTGAATATGTCGGCTAGTTGATTGTGTGTATCCACGAATGTAACATCAACATCTCCATTTAGAACATGATCTCGAAGGAAGTGGTGTCGGATATCAATGTGATTTGTTCTTGAATGCATGACCGGGTTCTTCGTGATATTGATGGCACTTGTGTTGTCACACCGGAGAGAGATACAACCGAGATCTATACCGAAATCGAGAAGTTGTTGTTTGAGCCACAAGATTTGAGCACAACAACTTCCTGCTGCAATGTACTCCGCTTCGGCCGTGCTAAGTGCAACGCATGCTTGCTTCTTGCATGCCCACGACACTAGTGCATTCCCGAGAATGTGACAAGTACCACTTGTACTCTTTCTATCGGTCTTACATCCTGCATAATCAGCGTCAGAATAACCAATTAAAGAACAAGTACTACCTTTAGGATACCATAGCCCGACGTGCATTGTTCCTTTGAGATACTTCATGATCCTCTTCACGGCAGTGAGATGTGATTCCTTCGGATTAGCTTGAAAGCGGGCACACAAACAAACACTAAACATAATGTCAGGACGGCTCGCCGTCAAATATAAGAGTGAACCGATCATACCTCGATACTTTGTAATATCTATTGAAGTGCCGGAAATATCTTGATCAACATACGTTCCGGATCCCATTGGAGTAGACATCTCTTTGCAATTGTCCATATCAAATCTTTTCAATAATTCCTTGCAATACTTGGATTGACTGATGAAGATGCCATCTTTTGTTTGCTTGATTTGTAAACCAAGAAAGTAGTTCATCTTTCCCATCATGGACATCTCGAATTCGCCTTGCATCATAAGAGAGAATTCTTCGCAAAGATCTTTGTTTGTTGAACCGAATATGATGTCGTCGACATAGACTTGAACAAGTAAGGTGTTACCCTTAAGATTCTTGATGAACAAAGTCTTGTCAACCTTTCCTTTAGTAAAACCTTTCTCACATAAGAAGTTGCTAAGGCGATCATACCAAGCCCTTGGTGCTTGCTTTAAGCCATAAAGAGCCTTCTTCAACTTGTAGACATGAGATGGGTTCTTGAAGTCTTCAAAACCGGGAGGTTGTTTGACGTAGACTTCTTCATTGATGTAACCGTTTAGGAAAGCGCTTTTGACATCCATCTGGTACAACTGAAAATTCATAGAGCAAGCGTAAGCAAGTAATAATCTAATTGCTTCTAACCTTGCTACCGGAGCGAATGTTTCATCAAAGTCGATTCCTTCTTCTTGGTTGTAGCCTTGTGTGACCAATCTTGCTTTGTTACGAACTATGATTCCATTCTCGTCAAGTTTGTTCTTGAACACCCATCTTGAGCCAATGATATGCTTGTTGTCCGGTCTTGGTACAAGAGTCCAAACTTGGTTCCTTTCGAATTGATTGAGTTCTTCTTGCATAGCTATTATCCATTGTTCGTCGCCTAAGGCTTCATCGATTTTTGCTGGTTCAATTTGAGACACGAACGTCATGTTGAGGCAAGCATCCTTGAGATTGAGTCGAGTTGCAACGCCTTGGCTAATATCACCAATCACTTTATCTATCGGGTGATCTCTATGAGTTCTCCATTCTTTTGGAAGATCTTGATGTTCTTCAATGGTTGGTGACTTATCTTCTTGTGATATTGTTTGTTCTTTTGATATCTCCCTTTGTTGTTGTGATAGATCTACTACATCATCATCATCATCCACAATAATATTATCCTCTTTCAAGGGGTTAGTCTCATCAAACGAAACATGTATGGATTCTTCAATGGTAAGAGTACGTTTATTGAAAATTCTAAAAGCTTTACTTGATAGAGAATATCCAAGAAAAATACCTTCATCGGATTTCTCATCAAACTTACCAAGGTTATCCTTACCGTTGTTGAGAACGAAGCATTTGCATCCGAATATGTGGAAGAAAGATATGTTAGGTTTCCTTCCCTTGAACAACTCATATGGGGTCTTCTTGAGAATAGGTCGAATATTGACACGGTTACTTACAAAACAAGCCGTGCTAACCGCATCCGCCCAAAAATATTTAGGAAGATTCGAGTCACTAAGCATTGTCCTTGCAAGTTCTACTAGTGCCCTATTCTTCCTTTCTACGACACTGTTTTGTTGAGGAGTCCTTGGTGCGGAGAAGTTGTGAGAGATTCCATGCTCTTCACAAAAATCTTCAAATGATGAATTTTGAAACTCCCCACCATGGTCGCTTCTAATGGAAACAATTGAGAGTGACTTCTCATTTTGAATTTGCTTGGCATACTTCTTGAATGCTTTAAAGGCATCGCTTTTCTGCACTAAAAACAAAGTCCAAGTGTATCTAGAGAAATCATCAACAATAACTAGTTTAAAAAACGTTACCTCCGAAGCTTTTTGTTCTTGATGGACCGAAAAGATCCATATGTAATAATTGGAGTGGTCTTGTGGTAGATATCACTTTCTTGGTTTTGAAGGATGTTTTGGTTTGCTTCCCCTTTTGACATGCGTCACAAAGCTTATCCTTGATAAACTTCATCTTTGGAAGACCAACAACTAGATCATGCTTTAATAATTTATTCAAATGTTCCATGTGAATGTGAGCAATCCTTTTATGCCAAAGCCATGCATCGTTGTTGTTTGCCATTAAGCACTTCACCTTCAAGAGAGAGTCATCAAAAGAAATCATAAAAATGTTATTAAACCGTTTACCTTTTAGCAAGAGTTCATGAGTGACTTTGTGTTCTATCAAACATTCCTCCTTCGTGAAGTTGATTCGGAACCCTTTGTCACACAATTGACTTATGCTAAGAAGGTTGTGTTTAAGGCCTTCCACATAAAGGACGTCTTCGATGATTGTATGAGGAGATGCACCAATGGTTCCAACTCCAAGAATTCTTCCTTTATTATCATCACCGTAAGTAACGTATCCTTTGGCCTTAAGTGTTAGACTTGAAAATTTGTTGATGTCGCCCGTCATATGCTTTGAACAACCGCTATCGAGATACCATTGCGTAGAAGTTGTTTTCAAGCATACCTACAAAACAAAATCAGGTTTTTTTAGGTACCCAAATTGCTTTGGGTCCTTGATAGTTAGTACCCTTTTCAACCCACACATAATGCCCTTTAGCAACACCAATGTTGCGCATATAGCAAGCATTAGGTGTATGACCTTTTATTCCACAATAGAAACACATAGGTTGAAATTAACTTTTGAATTTAGGAACATAATTTTGTTTCTTAAGACTCCTTTTCTTTTTATGACTTTGATGCATAGGTTTAGCATTGTTAGTCTTTTCCTTAACAATTTGTTCACTAGCTTTTACGAAAACGGTTTCACTTGTGCTTGGTTTGGAAAACTTAGAATATCCTAGGCCACTTTTATCATTTGGATATCTTTGGTGCCTAAGAATTTCCTCCAAACCAATTTGACCTTTTTCATATCTTTCTAAAACTCTTTTGAGTTGAACAATTTGAAAGGACAATGACTCACAATTTTTACATGTAAGACTTTGTTCTTCATCCATTATCTTTTGTTTTTCATTTTCAATGTATTTTTCAAAAGATGCATTTTGTTCTTCTAAAGATAATATTTTCTTCTTTTGGGATGAGATAGTTTTGTACAATGTCTTACATTCCTTAAGAAGTTCATCTATGACTTCTTGTGCATCATTTTCATAAATTGAAAAATTACTACTAACCTCGTCATTTTCTTCATCGGAGTGATGTGACGCCATTAACGCTATATTTGCACATTCGTCGCTTTCCGATTCCGATGAGGAACTAACTTCATTGTCATCCCATGCGACATAAGCCTTTTTATTCTTGAAGTCCTTCTTGCCTTTGAATCCTCATTTCTTCGCAAGTCTTGGACAATCCGGTTTTATGTGACCTTGCTTTCCACATTCATAGCATGTAACTTCTTGGTTCGATGTGGATGCATCCTTCTTCCTGAAATGTTTATTCTTTTTAGGAAAAGAAGAATTATTATTTTTGTTAAAAAACTTACCAAGCTTCTTAACAAGAAGCATGAAGTTCTCATCTTCGGAGATCTCGTCATCTTTGTCATCCTTTGTGTCAATCTTCAAGGAAATTCCTTTGGACTTTTTCTCTTGACTTTCATGTTTTTCGAGCCTTCCAAGTTCCAACTCGTGCTCTTGAATTTTGCCGAATAGAGATGCGGATGTCATTGTTGAGAGACTCTTCTTCTCCGAGATTGCGGTCACTTTCGGTTGCCATTCCCTTGTCAAAGACCTTAGAACTTTCAAATTGAGATCATCGTTGGTGAAGGTCTTTCCGAGTGCAATCAAATGGTTGGTTAGATGAACAAATCTTTTTTGTAAAGCCACAATAGATTCTCCGGGCTGCATGCGAAACATTTCGTATTCTTGACTTAACGTGTTAAGCCTTGATCTTTTAACTTCTTTTGTTCCTTCATGTGTTTCTACCAAAGTATCCCAAATCTCCTTTGCCGATTTGCATTGTGATACACGAAAAAATTCGTCCATACTAAGAGCACTTTGAAGTATGTTGATTGCTTTCTTCTCATTTAGGATCTTTCTTTTATCATCTTCATCATACATATTCTTCAACTTCGCCGTTCCAACACCGTTGATTACATTGACGGGATTATGCGGACCTTCTTCGATTGCTTCCCATATGCCTTCTCCTTGGGCTTCAAGATGTGCCCTCATTCTGATTTTCCAGAAATCGAAGTATTCGCCGGAGAAGAGCGGAGGCTTGTTGCTACTTCCACCATCTTTTAAAACGGGATTCGAGTTTGCGGAAGCCATAGGATCTTATAGGAACGGGTTACCTAAACCTGCTCTGATGCCAATTGTAAGATCAGAATGCGCCTAAGAGGGGGGGTGAATTAGGTGTATATAATTTTTCTCGATTCTTTTTCTTTGATGGATAGAATTTTTCTTTTAAGTTTGTATGGAAGGAAAGCAGTAAGGCAGAAAATAAAAAAGACACAGAAAGTTATCCTGGTTCCCTTCACAGTCCGAAGGTACATCCAGTCCCCTTTCAACTTGAAAGAGATTTCCACTAGTTTTTAGAAATAGTACAACCTATCACACCTTCAATGGTGAGGCCTACTTTCTAACAAACTATCATACAAGTGTGCAAGAACAATCCTCTTGCCACACTTACCCTTATGTCCAAACAAACCTTGGAACACAAGTCACACAATAGAAATACCTTTCTATATTTTTAATTTTGAGTGAGTAATACAAAGATTTTAATATCAGTAATGATCTTCTCCTATGTACACAATTCTCTTTTCAAAAATCAATACAAGTGTTCAAACATGAAGTATGAAAGATGAATATCTTATGAACACTTTTGAAAAGTATGAAAATTATTTGAAAAATTGATCAATTTGATTCAAGTGATTTTTTATAAAAATTGTAGGAGGTATATTTTTGAATTTGAAAAATTCAGATTTTATATAATACATGACACCCTTTTGAAAAGGTGTGAAAATTATGAATCAAAAAGTTTCTTGAAGAGATATAATCAAAAGGTGCAATTTGAATTTCAAAGGAAAAATATTTTTGAAAATATTACAGTGTTAACCGGTTAACCAAATGGTTAACCGGTTAACGCCTATGAACGTTAACAGGTCTTTTGAAAATTTGAACCCGTTAACCGGTTAACCAAATGGTTAACCGGTTAACACTGTTAAAACCAGAAACAGAAGGTTTTTTTTTAAAGAGTGTTAATCGGTTTGAAAAATATGTTAAATTATTTTATGCAATATGCTAGTATATGATTGAATGCATGAACACTTGTACATCAATTTAAAAAGGGATTGATATACCTAACCAAAAGCATCCAAGCATGAAGTTGAATGATGATGCAATCGAAGCTTGATAGCGAAGCCGGTTGCTTGAAGCTTGATCAGTTGGAGCTCTTGACTTTTTGCAGGTCTAAAATATATGCGCCGTGTTGTCTTCATCAAAATCTCCGAGATTGAAGGCGTGCTTCTACATTATAAACTCTCTTCAAGCATCAAAGCATCACCAGGAGGATCATTGGAGTCATTTTGCACCAAAGAGGAGGCCAGATAGCTCAAATTGAGAAAGATCCACTTCAGGTATCCTCAAGAACAAATTTTCCAGAAATGTAATTTTAGGTTATAGAAATGTTCTTTATGCTTTGCTGATCATCATGATCTATTTTGTTTTGAAAATGAGTGAGAAACAAGCATGTATGAAGCTTCTGAAATTTTTGCGTGTTTTCCGTTTGCCTTTGATTCATGATCTTGAGTAAAAATAAAAGAATTTGGCTGGTTGATTCTTGTTTGGAGTGATGTGAGGATCATTTCTGGAGAGTTTGATGAGTTTATTTTACGTTTTGAGTGAGATAGCGCGTTTGGCTGGCCGGAGAAGATGACCGGAGCTTAGCTCCGGTCACCTGAAAGTAATTAGGGTTAATGACGTGTTTAGGGCTAAGTTTGAATAATGGCCGTAGGATTTGTTTTACCCGCGTGCGTGGATGGCTGAGATTGAGTCATTAAACCCTAAACTGAATTAATTAATTTAATTAGGATTTATTAGCCAGGAGTGATCTGGACCACACAATCAAGCGCGTAGTCAACCCTTTCCTTGTGAGTTTGAATCTCAGCCCTCAGATGCGTTTACCAGCCCTTTAATTCATTTTTAATTCATTTTATTGAATTTATTTTGTACATTTTATTTAAAATACTTAGAAAATTCCAAAAATATTTTTCTTCTGCATTTTGATTTCAAATATTTTTTTTCACCCAAAAACATTTTTATTTTTATTTTTTGCATTTAAAATTCATTTTAAAAATATTTAAATGTTTATTTTAATTAATTAATGGAAATTAATTAATTAAAATTACATTTAGGTTTCTAAAAATCACAAAAAAATTCACATTGCATCTTAGGACATTTAGAAACATTTTCAAACCATTCATACAAATTTCTTTTTGGTTTTGATTCAACTTTGACATTTTTCTTGAATTTAGGGTTCATAAAAATCCCTTTTTTGAACCCTAACTTCAAAAATTCTTTTCTTCCTAACCATGAAGGGTTTGACATTGGTTCTTTTTGAATTGTTCTTCATATAGCATGTAGTATCTAGAATATTTTTGTCACAAATTTATCTTTCATTTTCCATTTGATTTTCATTTTTCCTCTTAAGGTACCCAAAAAACCTAGTTTACTTAGAAAAATCACAACTTTCTTTAGGTTAAGATTTAGACCTTCTAATTTGGGGTGTGATATCATATGGGGTTAGGGTTCCTTTGAGTTCATTTGAAATTTTTTATCATGTGATTTGTTTCTGTTTTGACCTTATGCATCTCATGTTGCCTTAAAACCCTAATTTTACATGTTCATTTGCATTCATCTTGCATATGCATCCATACATGAACTTGCCATGACATTTCTTGAATTCATATGGCATCTAAGACATCTTAGGACATATTAGAATCATGCTTGATCATTTCTTCATTCATTTTCCATGATGTGCATTCATTGCATTCCATGAACTTTCATGAATTTTCAAACTTCAAAGCATGCTTCCTTTGCATTCCATCTCTTGTATGAACATTCATAGCACTTGACATGCCTTTGCATCATCTCATAGCACCATTTTCATCATTTGTTTGCTTCTGGTTTTGGTTTTACATTTGCATACATTTCATTTTCATTTCATTCCTTTCTTTATGCTAATATTTTCAGGTGGTTAGTAACTTGAGAAGTGAATTTGCCTTCACTTATCATTTCTCTTCTCATTCTTGTTATGCATCATTACTGCATTTTTCTTTGCTTTAGAGTGAGCTTGCTCATTCATGTTCATCATTCACTTTCTTTCTCCAAGTTACTTATCTTCTTCAGTGAAGTAAGTAACTTGTTTCGTCTGCTTCTCCTTCTTTCTTCTGCTTCTTCCATTGGTGGCTTATTTGAAGATCTCTTGCAAGCCTTACAAACCATAGGAACATACAAGCATGACAATAATTAGGGTTTTGATTAGTCCCATTTAGCTTTTACCTTTGTGTCTCTCTTCTCATCTCATCATTAGAGACTAAACCTTTAAGGTTTTAAGACTTTGTGATTAGGGTTATGCTTGCATCCTTCTCTTATGATGGAGTGTATAACTTTAATCCTAAGTGTTAAACCCTTAATTTGTTTAAACCTCTTACTTAATCCATCTTAATAATCACTAAGACAATAGCTTGTAACTTGGGCCTTACATTAGGGTTCTAATTCTTCCATTATTGGTTAAGAAGGACTAACCCTAGTGTTAATGGACAAGTCCCCCTCAAGTTGTCTTACAAATCATAAAACTCACTTCTTAATCTCACCCTTAATTAAAATCCATTTAATAAAGGTTTGTTTTGTCATGAGGTTAATCCCTAATCATGGATTAAGTTGAGGTATCTTCCTCAGCTTAAGTGTGCTCATCTATTATCCTTCTATTAGGATGGTGTAATGGGTTCACTAATCCTTGATTATGACTTAAACTCATTACTTAACACTAAACAAAAAGAAAACTCAAAAACATCTAAATAATCACAAGTAGGTTAATAATCTTAATCCTACATCATCATGGCAATTAAGTTGAGATGCTTATCTCATACTTAAGGTATTCTCATTATCCCTAATCAAAGGGAGGATATGATGAGTTTACTAACCATTGGTTTAGGATTAAGCTCATTAACTTATGACAAACACCAAAAAGCAATAAAAGATTGAAAAAATAATAATAATCGTCTCCTTCGGGATTCTTTTCTCATCTCATTCACTCACAAACGAGAACTTTCTTCTTCCGTCTAATGCAAGACAGTTAGCACTCGAGCCAGACAAGTCATACACTTGAACATAGGCAAGCAAGCAGTTCACCAGTCAATTTATCTTTCAGTCTCTTTGAGTCGAACTACGGTGTTCTGACTTCCTCATTGCATGAGAGGATACGTAGGCATAACTTAACTGTTATCGAACAAAAGTCTCTGTGTCTCCCCCCTCTTCCAGCATTCTTTTTAAGCCATATTCCTGAGCACCTCACTTCATTTTCCTGCACTGACACTTGTACATTCTTTTCCAGCTTTTGCACACAGATAGCACAGACACTACCCCTTTAAACACAAATCTTTTACGCGTGGATCCCATTGAGTACGACGGACAATCTGGGTGCTAATACCTTCCCAGGTTGTAACCAACCCCCTTTCTCAGTTCCTCTGGTTCGCGACCGTCTTATCCATTTCTTTCTAGGTTTATGCAGCATTACCTTTCCTTCGGGATAAAAATGCCTAGCTGGCGACTCTTTTCAGTTTCATCTTCATCTTCTCCTTTTGCCGACCGTTCGCGTCTGTACCCTATCTGACCGGGTGTCTTTTAGCGGGAGTGACACATGCTGGGGGAATATGGAACGAACAAGTATCAAAAGGAGTCTGTATAGGTATCTGCATTTGAGAGTGCAAAGGGGACGCTTTGGCTTATATCTGTGGGGAATAAGTTTTTATATACATTGCCGATGAAATACTAATGGTAATTACAGGTGATTGGTTCAATTCTAACTTGTGATCATGTAAATGTTTGATTTTTGTTGTAATGCTCCGTATTAGACGGAATGCTACGCTTATTTCGGTGATTCATGATGGGAATGCTATGATTATGCAAAAGAGAAACCGATCCGGGATTTGGATCCTACTGAAGAAAAGATCTCTGGATGATCTACTTGGAGGGATATCCCAGCTGAGGAAGAGATCATTGGTAGATCTGTTAGGAGATATAGCTCTGCTTGGGGAAATAGATCATAAATCTATCCGCAAGGGGAACTCAGCTGGGGAGAAGGAAACTTTCGTTACTTTGTTGTGCAAGAGTTTCAAGCATTGCTCTTCTGGGGAGAGACTGGAAATTCTGTGGGGAGCTTGGCTGGGGAGACTCCTATTGAATAGACCTGTGCTAGGGATGAAGAGGCTTTGACAACTCCGCTGGGGAAAAGCATTCCAAATATTTCTTGGGAGGAGGTATGCTGGGGAAGTGTGCTTGACATGCCCCATGCTGCGTATTGAATACCTGCAATCTGTTAAGATAAGAGAAATGCCCAAGTATCCCGAGGTATCCCTTACCGGATTCCGTCATAGGAATTAGATATTCCTGAAAGTAAATATATTTCCCGCAAGCATTTATTAAAACTGGCTCATTTGTTTTATGCAAGTACTTATTATGAATATTGGACATTTTGCAAACGAAACAAAAATGTACAAAAAGAGATGTGACTGAAAATTCTGATTTTATTAATATGGGTGCCCTGAATTGGAAAATACAGTAAAAGAAACAAATCCCCTGGAATGAGGAGATTGCAATAAATTGAGAAAAGTAAAAGTGCTGGCAATGTTGACGATGCTCCGGTGAACTTCCTTTGCTATGACCTGTAGGACCTTGACGTTCTTCTCATCTTGCTTTCTAAAGAAGGTTGATTCTGACTGATGCTTTATCCTTTCGAAGCTTGTCGTGTTGTTCGCTTATTCCCTGATTTTGCGTGGATCGCCCTTTCGGGTTTTCAATCCACTAGGATACCCATTTTTGCCTGAGCTGTCCAATGCGGCTTTTCAACTCAGCGGGTGTACATTTTTTTTCAATTTTCCCTTATTTTTGCCCAAGTCTTTTATTCTGTTTTTGACTCGCCGGGATGCCCTATTTTTGCCTGGACTTACATTCTGTTTTTATGTCCAACATGTCATTTTATGCGAAGTATATTTTAACTGCATCTGAATTCACAAGGGATAAGAAATCTTCACCATCCATAATAGTGAGCATCAGTGCTCCACCAGAGAAAACTTTCTTTACTATGAATGGACCATCGTAATTTGGAGTCCATTTGCCCCTGTGGTCTTTATGAGGAGGAAGGAGTCTTTTCAACACAAGATCTCCTACTTGGTATTCCCGAAGCCTGACTTTCTGATCAAAGGCTTTCTTCACTCTCTTCTGATATAACTGCCCATGACAGATTGCCGCTAATCTCTTTTCTTCGATCAGATTCAGTTGATTGTATCGAGATCGGACCCATTCTGCTTCATTCAACTTTACATCCATCATTACCCGTAAGGAGGGTAGTTCAACTTCAACAGGTAGGACTGCTTCCATACCGTACACAAGCTGATAAGGTGTTGCCCCAGTAGACGTTCTGATTGAGGTTCTATATCCATGTAAAGCAAACGGTAGCATTTCATGCCAGTCTTTGTTAGTAACCACCATCTTCTACACAATCTTCTTGATGTTTTTGTTAGCTGCCTCAACAGCGCCATTCATCTTTGGCCTGTAAGGAGAAGAGTTGTGAAGTTGGATTTTGAAGTCCCGGCATAGTTCTGCCATCATTTTGTTGTTCAAATTGGAACCATTATCAGTAATGATTCGCTCAGGTACTCCATATCGACAGATGATTTCTCTTTATCAGAAATCTGGCTACCACTTGTCTAGTGACGTTTGCATACGAAGCTGCTTCAACCCATTTGGTGAAGTAATCAATGGCTACCAGGATGAATCTATGGCCATTTGAAGCAGTCGGTTCGATCTTTCCAATCATGTCAATGCCCCACTAGGCAAAGGGCCAAGGTGAAGACATTACGTTCAAAGGATTTGGAGGCACATGCACTTTGTCTGCATAAATCTGGCACTTGTGGCATTTTCTGGCATAGGCACAACAGTCTGCATCCATTGTGATCCAGTAATAACCTGACCTTAATAATTTCTTAGCCATTGTATGTCCTCCAGCATGGGTACCTGTCGATCCCAAAAGATGAGACTGAGCTCAAATGAGGTACAGACGCGAATGGTCGGCGAAAGGATGATGTGAGAACACACAGGAATGAACTCACAGGAAAAGAAAAGAGTCGCCAGCTAGGCATTTTTATCCCGGAGGAAAGGCAATGCTGCATAGACCTAGAAAAAGATGGATAAGACGGTTGCGAACCAGAGAGACTGAGAAAGGGGGTTGGTTACAACCTGGGAAGGTATTAGCACCCAGATTGTCCTCCGTACTCGACGGGATCCACGCTTAAAAGATTTGTGTTTTAAAGGGGTAGTGTCAGTGCAATTTGTGTATAAAAGAGCTGGAAAAAGAAGTACAGGTGTCTGTGTAAAAGAAGTGTAAAGTGTATAAGTGATGTGTCAGTGTAAGAACAGGAATAAGATGCTCAAGATCATGAGGCTAAAAGAATAATGCTGGAAAGAAGGGGAATATACAGAGACTTTTGTTCGATAACTGTTAAGTTATGCCTACGTATCCTCTCGTGCAATGAGGAAGTCAGAACACCGTAGTTCGACCCAAAGAGACTGAATATAAATTGACTGTGAACTGCTTGCTTGCCTATGCTCAAGTGTATGATCTGTCTGGCACAGATGCAAACTGTCTTGCATTAGACGGAAGAAGCAAGTTCTCGTTTATGAGTGAATGAGGTGAGAAAAGAATCCCGAAGGAGACGATTATTGTTTGTTTTTTGTGTTTTCAATCTTTTATTGCTTTTGGAAATTTGTCATAAGTTAATGAGCTTAAGCCTAAACCAATGGGTTAGTAGACTCATCACATCCTCCCTCTGATTAGGAGTAATGAGAATACCTTAAGTGTGAAGTCAGCATCTCACACTTAATCACCTTGGATGTAGGATTAAGATCATTAACCTACTTGTGATTATTTAGATGTTTTTGGGATTTTTGTTTAGTGTTGAGTAATGAGATTAAGAAATAATCAGGGATTAAACAGACTCATTACACCATCCTAATAGAAGGATAATAGATGAGAATGTTTAAGCTGAGGAAAACTCCTCAACTTAATCCATGATTAGGGATTAAACTCATGACAAAACAAAGCCTTTATTAAGTGGATTTTAGTTAATGGTATGATGAAGAAGTGGTTTTTTATGATTTGTAAGACAACTTGAGGGGGACTTGTCCATTAACAATAGGGTTAGTCCTTCTTAACCAATCAAGGAAGAATTAGAACCCTAATGCAAGGCCCAAGTTACAAGCTTGATGTCTTGATGATTATTAAGTGAATTGATTAAAGGAGTTAAACACATTAAGGGTTTAACACTTAGGATTAAAGTTATACACTCCATCCTAATAGAAGGATGCAGGCATAAGCTTAATCACAAAGCCTTAAAACCTTTAGGGTTTAGTCCCTGATTGTGAGGTGAGAAGAGAAGACTCAATGAGACACAAAGGTAAAATCTAAATGGGGGGACTAATCAAAACCCTAATTATTGTCATGCTTGGTTGTTCCTAAGGTTTGTGAGGCTTAAGAAAGAAAGAGATCTTCAAAGGCCACCAAGGAGGAATCAGATGAAAGGAGCAAAGAGAAGCAAAGTAACTTGCTTCATTTAAGAAGTCAAGTTACTTGAAGAAAGAAAGTAAGGAGAAGAAGAATGAGCAAGCTAAATCTCAAACACAAAACAAAATGCAGCAATGATGCATAAAAGAGATGAAAAGAAATTGTGAGAAGTGAAGGCAAATTCACTTCTCAAAGTGACTTACCACCCGAAAAGTTAATGAAAGAAATGTAATGCAATGCAAGATGAGATGAAATGACATGATGCAAACCAAAACCAGAAGCATGAGTATGATGTTAATGATGCTATGAGATGATGCAAACAAGAAACAAGGCATGGGGATGATCATACAAACATATGGATGCAAATGAAGCATGCTTAGAACCATGAACATACATGAAAAGTTATGGAATGCAAATGACATACAACATGGCAAATGAAAGATGCAATGATCAAACATGATTCTAATATGTCCTAATATGTGTTATGAATCAAATGGATGCATAAAATGTCATGGCAAGTCATGGTATGCAAGCAAATGCAAGATGAATGCAAAAGGAAGCCCAAATTAGGGTTTATGATCAATGTACAAAACAAAAATCAAAACCAGAAGCAATCATCATGATAAAAAATTGAAAATGCATTCAAGGGAACCCTAAACCTATACAAACTCACTGCCCAAAGGAGGGGATCCAATTCTTAACCTAGTGAAAGTCATGAATTTCCTAAGATTGCTAGGGTTTTAAGGTACCTTGTCAAGAAAAATGTCAAACAAATTGAAAATGCAAGATCAAATATTGCCAATTTAATCCTATAAACTATATTCTAAACAAGATGCAATGCAAAAAGAATCAAAGTCCAACTCTTAAAGACTAGACTGAAATGAATTTTCAAATATTGGATCAAAAGAATGCCTTGAAATGAAATTAATTCCATGAAAAATTATCAAAAGACATCAAAATCAAAAAAGAAATTTGGTTTGAAGGTTGGACAATGCTTCTAAATGATTTTAAAGGTTTCATGAATTTTTTTGTGATTTTTAAATACCTAAAAGTATTTTTAATTAATTAATTCTCATTAATTAATTAAAAATAATCTTTTAAATGATTTAAAAATATTTTTAAATGCAAAAAATAAAAATAAAAATGTTTTTGGTTTCTGAAAATTAATAAAAGGTTGCATAAAAATTTTCAGAATTTTTAAAAATGTTTTGCTATTTTTAATTAAATGAAGAAAACAAATGAATTTAAATGCAAATAAAATGAAATTAAACTGAAAAAAAGAAAAGTCAACACAATCAATGGCCAGCATTCAAACTCACACGCGCGGGAGTGGACTTGGCGCGCATCTGGACGGACAAGATTCAAAATT
Organism: Lathyrus aphaca; assembly: GCA_963966055.1. Taxonomy (NCBI): domain Eukaryota; kingdom Viridiplantae; phylum Streptophyta; class Magnoliopsida; order Fabales; family Fabaceae; genus Lathyrus; species Lathyrus aphaca. Next base: position 239,155,978 of record OZ014524.1, on the reverse strand, counting down.
CGCTAATTATGATTAGTGCCCTAATCTGAACCCTAAACAAAATCAGGTGACCGGAACAGTGTTCCGGTCATCTTCTCCGATCAACCAAAAACTCAATCTCACTCTCCAGGCCATTTCAAAAGCTCTAAATCTCCAGAATCAATCTATGAACAACCCTAAGCATAAACCCTAACTCAAACAACATTTATTTTCACTGAATCAAGAGAAACAAGCAAGAACATTTTTTCGGGCAAACTTTCAGATCAAGCATACAACCTCAAAACTCAATCATTTTCAAAAGTAAAATGCTCAGTGAACTCAGGGAAGCATGTAGATCAATTTAGAAACAAGAGAAAGGAGTTCTGGAAAAATGAATTTCCATGGCTACCTGAATCGAAGCTTTGATTTCTGGCACTTTCTGGCTGGTTTCTTGCTCCCAATCACCTCCAATGGACCTCCTGAGAAGCTTTCAATGTTTGTTTGAAGTTTACAATGGTTGGTTTGAAAGATAGCTGAAGTTCTGCTCAAAGGGGGGGAGAGAAATCGTATCTTGGTTTCTGGGAGTTTCAGGCTATGGTGATGGGTGGTTTCTGATCAGTGAAGTATGCTGAGTTGATTTGTGAAGTTGGTTTGTGTGTTTGCAGCTTGTGGAGAGTGTTTCGAAAGCTTTTGCAAAAATGGGGTGAAAATGAGAGAGCTGTGTTCTTGGTGCTTTCAGGCTTGTGTATTATGTGAAATGTCTTGCTTTTGGTTTGTATAAACAAATGGGATTGGTCAGATTAGTTGATGTGTGCTGTTGTGATTGGTATGGCTCAAGTTGCCAAAATGTCAAGTTTGTGTAAGAGAGGCATGGGCTACTAGCTAGCCAAGGACAGATGGGGTGTCCTGTGCAGCAAGAAGTGTGGAGAGCCCTAGGATTGGTTATGAAGTCATCAAGCAAGTGGATTCATACTTGAGTGAGTTTTTGCAACTTGCTTCACTTTTGTTTCCTTTGAGAATTCTTGCTCCATAAGTCATGAAGGTGAGTGATCCCTTGGCCCATTATGAATTTTAGATGTCACATGATCATGTTGTGAAGAAATGATACACATTTGAGTCCTTTAGAACACTTGATCAAACCATTTTGCAAAATGTCTCTTTGGTGGAAAACTTCAAATTTTGTGATTTTAGCCAACTTTGACAAGCCATAACTTTTGATCCAAAATGAATTAGGTCATGTTCTTGTACTTTTTGAAAAGTGAATGATCCATTCTACAACTTTCATGACCAAAGTTTTTCCATTTGAAGCATTTTTGAATCAAAGAGCAAGGGTTGAAAAAGTTTCCCAAAATGGCAATTTTCAACATAAGTCAACTTTCCCAAAAAGTCAACTTTGCAAATGGCTTGAAATTCTTCAATTTTGTGAACTTATAACACCTTCTATGATCAAATAACGATCATACACAATACAAATGATGAAGAACACCCTTTGGTTGGGTCATTGGGGGCCTCAGATGCCCTGATTTTGTACTGACTTGCTTAGAAAGTCAACCCTTGATCAGATGACTTCCCCATTGAATTTCTTCATGAAAATTGATATGCATGATGCCTATACCATATAGAGACCAATAGAAACAAGAATGACCAAAAAATTTGGAGTTGTGGCCTTTGAAGCCAAAACCCTAATTCTAGGTCATCTGTGCAGTCAAACCTGGCTCTGCTTCCATGCCATTTTCAGTTCTTGTGATTCTTTGACATTCTTGACTTTGAGAGGATATAATATGATGTTTGAACATACATGGACCCCTTTGAAGTGATTGATGAACTTTGGAGTGGCTCAAATAGCTCTTGGATTGCTCAGATCACAAACCCTAGATGCAGATGACTTTGAACCAATGCAATGAATCAAAAATGTAATATGAGATGATATGATTGAGCTTATGCATATGAGGAGATCATAAGCCATGGTGTGAATGGGTGAGGGAAAATTTGGGGTGTTTACAGCTGCCCCTATTCAAACATGAGTTAGCTATGCAGGATGTAAGCAACGGCTTAACAGGCAAACAAGATAACTTGTGGTTGAATACCAAAGACAGTCCAAAATTTGCACTCACAGAATGAAGAAGAAAAGGGATATAGATTGTAAAAGAAAATAAAGTATATTGTAAAGTGGGGGCGACGGAGGACGACCGTCGAGCAGAGGACGACTGCTGGGGAAAGAGCAATGACGGGGACGACCGACACGCTGGAAAAGTGCGGGAAATAAAGCAATGACGGGGATGACCGACATGCTGGGGATAAAAGGGATTATGATGGGTACGACCATCAAGTAAAGCTATAAGATTTTCTGGGGATTAATGAAAAATGATGGGGACGGCCATCAAGTTCATAAAGTAATGTAAACAATGATGGGGACGGCCATCGGGCTAAACTGATGAAGGACGATCATCAGGAAAAGGAAAAGGGACCACGACGGGGACGGCCATCGGGTTAAAGAATAAATGAAATAATAATGAGGGACGGTCATCAAAGGTGAAGGACGATCACCTGGAAGGGGACGGCTGCGAAAATATCGCGACATAGGACGAATGCCGGATAAAAGGTCAACGATGGGGACGGCCATCGGATGAGCATGATGAAGGACGATCATCAAGAGGTGAAGGACGATCACCTAGCAGGGGACGGCTGCTCTCAAGGTTTATCATGACATAGGACGAATGTCAGATAACAAGATCAACGATGGGGACGGCCATCGGATAAAATGATGAAGGACGATCATCAAGAGGTGAAGGACGATCACCTAGCAGGGGACGGCTGCTAAAAATCAAGACATAGGACGAATGTCGGATAAAAGGTCAACGATGGGGACGGCCATCGGATGAGCATGATGAAGGACGATCATCAAGAGGTGAAGGACGATCACCTAGCAGGGGACGGCTGCTCTCAAGGTTTATCATGACATAGGACGAATGTCAGATAACAAAAGAAATTTTGCTTTGCTGGCGATCTACTGGGGAATAGTAAACACGGACGAGTGTTTATATCCAGGAAATAAAAGGTATAAGTGTTTTGACGTTGTGCATAGATTAAAGATGCGGACGAGCATCCTTAAGACTATGATACGGACGAGTATCGGGTAGAAACAAATACTGACACGTGTTCAGAGATGATGATTCGGACGAGTATCAACTGGTTAACAAGGAACAAGGACGAGTGTTGAATCTGAGGGGACTCTTCCGGGGAATAGTAGACACAGACGAGTGTCTATATTTACGAAGACAAGAGTATTTGACACAGTGTATGGATTAAAGATGCGGACGAGCATCCTTAAGACTATGATACAGACGAGTATCCGGTAGAAACAAACGCTTGACGCATGTTCTGAGATGATGGTACGGACGAGTACCAACAAGTTAACAAAGAACACGGACGAGTGTTGAATCTGATATGATATAAGTGGTGTATACAAGATACGGACGAGTATCTGTATGAGTGAAATATGAGTAGTGTATAGACGGGTATTTTAACCTGCTGGGGAGAGTGACACGGACGAGTGTCAAAAAAAAGGAGAAAAGTATAATATAAACAAATAATCTGATATACAAAGTGTTCAAGGAAGTTGTATAAGTATGTATTTGTGAATGCAAAGAGGATGCTTTGGTCTTTTATATATGACACGGACGGGTGCCACAAGGAGTATATACTGATGTTTGTGAATGCGAGGAAGCTGCTTTAGCTTTAACTCTCCGTTGGGGAATCTGGGGAGCATTCTGTATATTGTTGGTGAATTGTCAATATTCACAAGTGTTTGATTCAGAACATGGCTTATGATTATGCAATATGTTGGATTTTTGCCGTAATGCTCCGTATTTAGACGGAATGCTACGCTTTGTGGGGTGAATATGATGCAAATGCCATGATTACGCAAGGATACCAATCTGGGATTCGGATCCCGTTGCTGTGAAGACTTCTGGTCGATCTGTTTGAAGCGGACATCCCAGCTGGGGATGAGATCATTGGTAGATCAGATGAGATGTATCTGCTTGGGGAAATGGGTCAATGATAGACCTATTCCAGTAAATGAGAGACCCAGCTGGGGTTTGTAGAAGCTTTCGTCACTCTGTTGTGATTCCTTCATGCGTTGCTCTCCTGATTAGAGGCTGAAACTCTGTGGGGAGACGATTCCCTGGCTTTTGTACTTGGTTGAGGAGGAGGAATGATTGGTACCTCGGCTGGGGGAAGTAACAAGTGGCAACTCAGCTGGGGAGAAAAAAAAACTTTGAGTGAGTGTTGATTTGCCAGCTTGCTGGGATGAAGCTTACATGCCCCATGTTGCGCTTTTGAATACCTGCAATCCTGCAAAGACAGAAGGACGCGCAAGTAATCCCGAGGTATACTTTACTGGATCCCATCATGAGAGTTCAGACACTCCCGGGAGTAAGTATATTTCCTGCAAGCACGCATTATTTAGAAAGGAAACATATGTATTTATGCAATCAGTATCTCTAAAGACATCAGACATTTTGCAAATGAAAATAAAATGTACGAGACGAGACATGACTGAAAATCTGTTTTTATTAATTCATATGCCCTGAATTGGCAAGATACAGTCAAAGAAACATATCCCCTAAAATGAGGAGATTGTTACAAATTGAGAAACAAAATGCTGGCAATGTTGACGACGCTTCAAGGAGCTTCGCTTTTGCTATGACTCGTATGACATTTGACGTTCTTCTCGTCTTGCTTTCTGAAGAAGGCTGATTCTGAGAGAAGCTTGATCTTTTCGGGGCTTACAAGTTGTAGGTGATACAGACGAATTCAGCGTGCAGTTGTTCGCTTATTCCCTTATTTTGCATGGATCGCCCTTTCGGGTTTTCAATCCATCGGGATACCCATTTTTGCCTGAGTTGTCCGATGCGGCTTTTCAACTCAGGGGTGTACATTTTTTGTTTATTTTCCCTTATTTTTGCCCGAGTCTTTTATTCTGTTTTTGACTCGCCGGGATGCCCTATTTTTGCCTGGACTTACATTCTGTTTTTATGTCCAGCGGGTCATTTTATGCGAAGTATTTTTTAACTGCGTCTGAATTCACAGGGGACGGGAAGTCTTCGCCATCCATGGTGCTGAGCATCAGAGCTCCACCCGAGAAAACTTTCTTTACTACAAATGGTCCTTCATAATTCGGAGTCCACTTGCCCCTGTGGTCTGTATGAGGAGGGAGGATTCTTTTCAGCACAAGATCTCCTACTTGGTATTCTTGGTGCCTGACTTTCTGATCGAAGGCTCTCTTCATTCTTTTTTGATACAACTGCCCATGACAGATTGCAGCCAATCTTTTCTCTTCGATCAGGCTCAGTTGTTCATATCGGGATCGGACCCACTCTGCTTCGTTCAGCTTAACATCCATTAATACCCGTAAGGATGGTAATTCAACTTCAACTGGTAGGACTGCTTCCATACCATACACAAGCTGATACGGTGTTGCCCCAGTGGATGTTCTGATTGACGTGCAGTACCCATGCAAGGCAAACGGTAGCATCTCATGCCAGTCTTTGTAGGTGACTACCATCTTCTGCACAATCTTCTTGATATTCTTATTAGCTGCCTCAACAGCGCCATTCATCTTTGGCCTGTAAGGAGAAGAATTGTGGTGTTGGATCTTGAAGTCCCGGCACAGCTCTGCCATCATTTTATTGTTCAAGTTGGAACCATTGTCAGTAATGATTCGCTCGGGAACTCCGTATCGACAGATGATATCTCTCTTCAGAAATCTGGCTACCACTTGCCTTGTAACGTTTGCATAGGAAGCTGCTTCGACCCACTTGGGGAAATAGTCAATGGCAACCAAGATGAATCTGTGGCCATTCGAAGCAGTTGGCTCAATCTTGCCAATCATGTCAATGCCCCACATAGCAAAGGGCCAAGGTGAAGACATCACATTCAAAGGATTGGGAGGCACATGCACCTTATCCGCATAAATCTGGCATTTATGGTATTTTCTGGCATAAACACAACAGTCGGCATCCATTGTGATCCAGTAATAACCTGATCTTAACAATTTCTTGGCCATTGCATGCCCTCCTGCATGGGTACCAAAGGATCCTTCGTGTACTTCATGCATCAACAAGTCTGCTTCTGTTCTATCAACACATCTGAGGAGCACCATATCAAAGTTTCTCTTGTACAGGGAACCATCGGTGTTCAGAAAGAAACTACCAGCAAGCCTTCTCAAAGTATTCTTATCATTGGAAGATGCCCCAGGTGGGTATGTTTGATCCTCCAAGAAGCACTTAATGTCATGGAACCAAGGCTTATCATCTTTGACAACATCTGCTGCAAACACATATGCTGGTCTGTCAAGTCTGGACACTGAAATTTGAGGTACAAAGTTGGCAGCTTGAACTTTGATCATGGATGAAATGGTAGCCAGAGCATCTACAAACTGATTCTCGTCCCGAGGGATATACTCAAGCTTGACTATTGTGAAGAATGTGAGTAATCTCCTCGTATAATCCCAGTAAGGAATCAGATGCTCCTGGTGAGTGTACCATTTGTCGTTGGTTTGATTAACTACCAAAGCTGAATCTCTGAATACAGTCAATGTCTTGATCCTGAGGTCAATGGCTTCCTCAAGACCCATAATGCAAGCTTCGTATTCAGCTTCGTTGTTAGTGCAGTTGAAGGTGAGTTTTGCCGAGAAAGGCATGTGAACCCCCTTAGGTGTAATGAGTACTGCACCAACACCACGACCGTTCATGTTAACAGCCCCATCAAACATCATAGTCCATTCTTCCTCCGGGTCAGGCCCTTTGGTGTGAACAGGCTCTTCATGATCTTTTGCTTTTATGAACACGATGTCTTCATCAGGGAAGTCAAATCTCATAGGCTGGTAATCATCGATGGGTTGCTCAGCAAGATAATCAGACAATACACTGCCCTTGATGGCTTTCTGAGATGTGTACTGGATGTCATATTCTGTGAGGATCATTTTCCATCTTGCAACCCGTCCGGTAAGTGCTGGCTTCTCAAAAATGTACTTAACTGGGTCCATCTTGGAGATCAATAGAGTAGTGTGGGTCAACATATACTGCCTTAGTCGGCGAGCAGCCCACGCTAAAGCACAGCAAGTTTTCTCGAGCAGTGAATAACGTTGTTCACAGTCGCTAAACTTTTTGCTTAGGTAGTATATTGCATACTCTTTTCGACCAGACTCGTCATGCTGGCCCAGCACACACCCCATTGACTCTTCTAATACTGTCAAGTACATGATCAGAGGTCTTCCTTCAACTGGAGGCATAAGGATTGGAGGTTCTTGCAAGTACTCCTTGATTTTGTCAAAAGCCTTCTGGCAATCTTCGTTCCATCTGACCGTTTGTTCTTTTCTTAGTAGTTTGAACAAGGGTTCGCAGGTTGCTGTAAGGTGAGATATGAACCGTGAAATGTAGTTCAATCGGCCTAAGAACCCTCGAACTTCTTTTTCTAACTTTGGTGCAGGCATCTCTTGAATGGCTTTGACTTTGTCAGGGTCAACTTCAATCCCTTTCTCGCTTACAATGAATCCCAGCAGCTTACCGGATCGCACCCCGAATGTGCATTTGTTGGGGTTTAACTTCAGTTGGTACTTCCTAAGACGCTTGAATAGCTTCAGCAGATTTACCAAGTGGTCTTCCTCTGTGAGGGACTTGGCAATCATGTCATCCACATAACACTCGATTTCTTTATGGATCATATCGTGGAATAATGTTACCATAGCCCGTTGATATGTTGCACCAGCATTCTTCAGTCCGAATGGCATCACCTTGTAACAGAACGTGCCCCAGGGTGTGATGAAGGTTGTCTTCTCCATGTCTTCAGGTGACATTTTAATCTGATTGTATCCTGAAAATCCGTCCATGAAGGAGAATACCGAGAACTGAGCCGTATTATCCAACAATACATCAATGTGAGGTAATGGGAAGTCATCTTTCGGGCTAGCTCTGTTCAGATCCCGGTAGTCAACACACATTCTTACTTTGCCGTCTTTCTTAGGCACAGGTACTATATTAGCAACCCACGGCGGATAGCTAGTCACAGCGAGGAACCCGGCGTCCCACTGTTTTTGTACCTCTTCTTTGATTTTCATTGCCATGTCTGGGCGAGTACGGCGCAATTTCTGTTTAACTGGCGGGCAATCTTCTCTTAAAGGCAGCTTGTGCATCACAATGTCAGTGTCTAACCCTGGCATATCCTGATAAGACCAAGCAAACACATCCACATACTCCTGAAGCAGGTCAATCAGTTGTCTCTTCACTGAGTATTGTAAGCAGGCCCCGATTTTAACTTCTTTCGCATCTTCATCTGTACCAAGATTAATCGTTTCGACCTCCTCCTGATGAGGAGTGATAACCTTTTCCTCTTGTCTCAACAACCTGGCTAGCTCTTCAGGAAGCTCATACTCTTCTTCAACCCCTTCATCAGCTTGATTGATTGGATTGTCAAAGTCATACGAAGTCATAGCCGTGCTGTTATCGGTGCGGTCTGAAAGGCACTCTCTGCAAGGGTTCAGTTTGTTCATTTTAGTGATTGATTTTAATTTTGTTTAGAAAGAGTGAAATGAAGTTATCATTTTGAAAACATTGCCACTTATTTTTTGTACAAAAAGAAAAATGGAAAAACAGTGAGCGGAAAAGAAAAAAAGACTCATTTGCAAAAGATGTCCGATTATCATTGATTGATCTATTTGCACAAAATTACAGATGGCCTGATTACAAAATGAGTCTTGTCATCTTGGGCAAGATGCAAGACTTGATGCATGCTTAAAAATACAGGAAATAATAATTACTCTGCAGGAGTAACTCTTATAATTTCCTGGGAAGACCAGTTTGAGATACTGCTCCCCGGGATCCTTGGATGTATCCAGCTCTCCAGGTTGCGGTCGCTTTCATCCTCGTCTTCCAAGTTGTTCACAGCATCTGGGGCGAGCATCCCCCACTGACAAAACTGGGCTTTTTAGCAGCCTCTGCTTGATCTTGTTGAGTTGGTTTGTAACCCAACCCAAATCTATCCTCCTTCTTCTCTACGGGCAGCAACTTGCCCCAGCCTTGGGCAGTCCCCTCTTCAACAACCTTCTGGGCTTGTTGATAATATGTCATTGAGGTTCCAGGCACAGCGGATGCTTCATTTATGTTCAAGGCCTCAAACCCTTGACTCATAGTTTCGTGGATCTCCCCATCCATCTCAATGTATTTGTATGTAGCCAGATGGCTAACAAAGATATCTTCCTCTCCACAAATAGTAACGACTTAGCCCTCCCACTCGAATTTTAACTTCTGGTGAAGGGTCGACGTCACGGTGCCAGCGGCGTGTATCCATGGTCTACCCAATAGACAGCTGTAGACAGGCTGTATATCCATCACGAAGAAGGTCGTTTTGAAAGTCTGTGGGCCAATCATTAAAGGCAACTCAATCTCTCCCAGAACTGATCTCTTAGAACCGTCAAAGGCTCTCACTACTAAGTTACTGGGGCGTAATGCCAATCCTTCATCCTCCAGCTTCACCAGGGCTTTCTTAGGTAGGACATTGAGGGATGACCCTGTGTCCACCAATACATGAGAAAGAACTGCACCCTTACACTCCAAGGTAATGTGCAAAGCCTTGTTGTGATTGCGACCTTCCGTCGTCAAATCAGTGTTGGTAAATCCTAGTCCATGACTAGCGTTGACATTTCCAACCACTGCCTCTAACTGATTGACGGTAATCTCCTCTAGCACATAAGCTGCGTGCAAGACTTTTAGTAGTGCGTTCCGATGAGCCTCGGAGCACATTAGCAATGATAAAATGGAGATTTTGGAAGGTGTCTGGTGAAGCTGGTCCACTATCTTGTAATCACTTTTCTTGATGATTCTCATGAATTCATCAACCTCCTGATCAAAAGGGGTCTTTAAAGCTTCTTTAGCAACTTGTTCTTCTTGCACCATACTCTTCCCTTTTGCTTTGGCAGCAGCTTCTGCTTCAGCAATGGGTCTTGGAATTTGCGGGGCAAAGAGACGTCCGCTTCGAGTGAAGCCTCCCCCCACATTGTCTATCTGTGGTGAAGAAGTTGATGATTCCAAAGTGATTTTTTGTCCTTCGCAGTATAGATCTGAGCCGTAATGCCAAGGGATGGCATTATTGCTTTCGTAAGGAACCGGCCCAGGCACTATGATAGTGACTGGACTGATAGCAGCTGCAGAAGGGACCATGATAGTGTGTGGATCATAGTATATTGTAACTGGTGCTCTGATAGGAGTGGCATTTTGTGAGTTGTAGGCAGAATCATTTGCAGGATCATAATATATTGTAACCGTTGAGACACTTTCATTAATTGTTGTTGATGTTGTAGGAGACACTGTTGACTGGATGGATGTTGAAGTTGTAGAAGAGATGGTTGTTGATATTTGGTCCGTTGAAGTGACAGACGAAGCATTTGTTGATGAGATTGAAGAGTTGTTTGGAATAATTGTTGTTGCAGTTGTAGAAGACTCGGGAATTGTTGTTAAGGAGATTGCTGGATTTGGAGGTGTTGATGTTGTGATTTGAAGTAGACCACTCTAGATGAGACCATTTATGCCATTTCTCAAGTTATCACAGCCATTTACCGAAATGTTGCAATAACCGCACCCAAGCTCACACCCGGGGAATATTTGACATTCAAGGAGTTGAGCTTTAATCTCTACCAGGGGTGTCCGAATCTGCCCCACACTGGTTATCAAGAAAGACGGCTTATCTTCCTCAATAGCATTAATTCTGGGTCCTCCGTGGTTGGGCATAGGGTTCTTACTGACATTTGGCGGGGGTGAAAAGTTTAGAGCTTTAGAATCACCTAAATCCTGTACTTTCATGTGCAAAGCTCTGCACTTCTCTGTACTGTGACCAGGTGCGTTGGAGTGAAAAGCACATCTAGCACTGGCGTCATAATTTCTGGGCAGGCTGGCAGGATCTGGAGGTGCCAATTTCCTTAGCTCAACCAGGTTGAGTTTCAGGAGTTGTGGCAATAATGCGGCATAAGGCATAGGGATCAGATCAATCACCCTATTGGCCTGAGATGGTCTCTGTTGAAAAGGTCTTTGCTGATTGTTGTTGCTGGTGTTGTTGTTGTTATAATTTCTCTGAGGTGGATACTGAGCTTGTTGCTGGTAGTGGGGTTGTTGCTGTGGTTGGTATGCTTGTTGTTGATGAATTGGAGCGGGAATAGTGACAGCTGCCACTGACCCATGAACATACTGGGGTCTGCCCCTGCTGGTATGGATAGCATTAGTCTCCCCAGTTCTTCTTGGGCCCACAAAAGGCTTTCTTGGGTTGCTGGACGAGCTCGCACCATTGTCGGAAATCTTACCCATTTTTAGAAGGCTCTCAATTCTTTCTCCAGCTATGACTACATCCGCGAAGCTGGTGGAAGAAAAGGCAGCTAGCCTATCAATGTATGTCCCTTGGAGGGTGTTCATAAACATGTCGGCCATCTCCCTTTCCGACATGGGTGGCTGGACAGCAGCAGCAAGCTTTCTCCACCTCTGGTCGTACTCCCGGAAGCTTTCTCTGGATGACTGGGACATTCCCATCAGGAGGGTCCTGTTGGGAGCCATATCCAAGTTGTACTGGTATTGTCTAATGAAGGCCTCTACCAGGTCTTTCCAGCATCTGATGGTTGCTCTGGTCAAATGAGAGTACCATTCCCTTGAAGCTCCTGTTAAATTGTCTTCGAAATAAAACATCCACAGTTTTTCATCCATGGTGTATGCCTTCAGTCTCCCCAGAAAGGATTGTAAGTGGGTCCGCGGACAGGAGGTTCCGTTGTACTTCTCAAAGCACGGAGGTTTAAACTTGTGAGGTATTCTTACCCCGTCCACCAAGCCCATGTCCATAACATCAAAACCCAAGGAGTTTTGAGACTCCAAGGATCTTAATTCCTCAGCAATTTCATCTAGCCTTCTGTCATAGGCTTCATCCCCAGCTCCCATCACAGTGAACTGATCTTCTTGGGGGTCTTCTTGTAGTACTCTTCCTGTAGTAGCATTCCCTTGTACATTAGCAGGGATGTTGATCTCTGGGTGAAGGTGGGGCCCATACACAGGTGGGTTGACATGTGGTTGAACCCTCTCATTATTGCTTGTTCCACCAGTCCCTAGATGGGGGTCTTCCTGAGTCTGCCTTTCTACTAATGCCCTTAATCTTTCTTGGCTCTGTACCAATCCATTCATCACCTCCATGAACTGAGTCATCTGGTTTCTCATTTCCAACCTCTCATTGGCCATTTGAGTCCTGACTTCTGTAAGATCCTGTTGTACCTGGTCCATTTGTATACCCGGAAGGTTGTTGCGGGTAGGATATCTGTGCGGACGATTGAGTGGGAACACCCGACGGCGAGCAATAGTTCCTGAACCACAACAGAGTTAGTAACAAACAAAACAAAAACCTACAAAATAAAACAAAAGGTTAGTATGTAGTGCAGTATGCTTATTTGTTTCCAAGGTATCCGGCTTGGCACTTGGTTTTGACCTTTCCAGACCCCTGAGGAAGATATTTTGATGTTGCTTAGGAGAAAGAGATTCGAATGAAACAAACTAATGGATACATTACAAAAAGTGAATGGTACATAGTTTGTTTTTTACAATACATGCCCCTGAGGGGTCAAAATACAACATAAAAGGAAAAGTACATGAAATGAAAGCAACAACAAGCAAAAGTCAGACACCAAGACCAAACTCATCCTCCTGAACTTCCTTTAGAAGTGCTTCAGTTACCGGATCAGCTGGATGCTCTGTGAGGTTCCTGATGAGAAGATTCCTTGTGGCAATAGCAGCAGTTAGCTTCTTGTGTCTGCCCTGGTCCTTTGACCTCTTCACACCAGCCCTAATCTTCAACTCTGAGATCTCTTTCTGGACTGCTAGCAGGGCTTCCTGTTGCTCCTTTGCATTAGCCTCCAACTGCTCAATCTTGTCCTGAGTCCTTTTATCTTCCTGAGTACGAGCTTCGGTGATCCTGACCCACCTAGCTTGATTCTCTTTCAGATATAAATCAGTCCTGGCCTTCTGAAACTGAGCCTCCTTGCAGGCATTCTTCAAAAACTGCTCTCCAGCCCTTGACTTCTTGATGTAGTCTTCTGACTTCTCAATCCTGGCTAGATGCTCCACCCTAAGCTTTTCCAACCTTTCAATGTCCAGACGACCATCACTCCTCTCCCAGAGGGTCCTCTGTAGAGCCTGAGTCAGATTCTCATTTCTCTCTTTTAGTTTCTCAAACTCCTCTAAGCTGACAGTGGCTGGAGGTGGTGCTGTGGATGGTCCAGGTGCATCCTCAATGGTGAAGGGCATCCCAGAAATTTGAGCCCTGGCATGAGACCACTCATAATACTGAGCTGAGGCTATATTGTTGCATCTCCCGAGAATGGCCATCCCCTTGGTCTGGACATTGTCCCAAGCCCAGGATGCTTGCCTGACAACAACCAGATTAGGCTTAATCTCACAGTAAAGGGTTTCAGCCAAGTCTTGTGTTCTAGGAGGATGGACCAATGCATAGCCCAATTGTCTTTTGAACAGCAGAGGGTTGTAGTTGATGCAACCCTTCACTCCTATCAGAGGTACATTGGGGAACTTCCCACAACTAGTAATGATGCCCCTGCCTTTGGTGCTCTGGGTGCACCACCTGATGTCATCTGAGGTCAAAGCAATGACTCTTCTAGCCCAATTCTTCTGTTGATGAGGATTCAAGAATGCATCAGTCTTGGGCAAGTGTTTGAGCAGCCAGGTATGGAACAGGGGAGCACAACATCTCACCAATCTTCCTCTTTGCTTTTCATTCCTTTGGTGAACAGAGTAATAGAAATCTCCCAGTAAGGTGGGTACTGGGTTCCTCAGAATGAAAAGGTGAATGGCATTCTTGCTAATAAACTTAGGCTCATCTACAAAAAGTATAACCCCATATATGCTGAGGGCTAACAAAGCACAGACTGCCTTCCATTCTCCCAAGGAGGCCCCCAGGATAGCCTGAGAAGTCAAGAAATCCAAGTGTAGACCAGAGATTCCAGCCTTTGCTGTCATGTTTTGCTCAATCAGAACAGGTTCTAAATATAGTTTTGCCACCTCCTCATTGCTGGGAAAAGCCATCTCAGGGTTGAAGGGGACACCACCCCTGACAGGTACACCAATCAGTGATGAATACTCTTCCAACAAGGGTCCCAACTGAAAATTCTGGAAGGTGAAGCACCTCAGAGGAGGATCATAGAACTGTAGACAAGTGTGAATCAAGCTCCTCTGGGAAGGGTCCAAATCCATAACCACATCAAGGATGCCTCCATAATGTTCTCTAAATAGTGGTATATGGTCTGGAGTAATAAGGGCCTGGATCTTCCTGATGCCAGTCAGTTCAGGCTCAAAGAAATGATATGAGATGTTGCTTTTCTTGGGTGCCATGCTGCTGAAGAAGAGCTGAAACAGATGCTGATGATGATGACTGATACTAGAAGATGGGCCACTGGTAGGCTGATGCAGGTGACTGAAGCAGGTAGCTGATGAATGCAGCTGTAGCAGATAGCTGGTGAACAGGGGTCTATGCTGATGAAGGGGTCAAAACCAAGCCAAAATATATGATGGATACCCTGAAAAACAAATAAGCAAATGTTAAATGATGCAATGATGTAGTATGCAAATGATATGCAAGGGTTTGTGATCAAGCTGGATCTGATTAACTGCCTTGATATAAGTCCATGTATGTTCAAGAAATCCAGATGGAGGTTCATAAGTCCAGTAACCAAGGTGGGGGACTCAAATAAAGAGTCACATGTTCAGGGTTAAAATCACAAGAACTGTCCCAAAATGGAGTACTCTTAATCAAAACAAAGTAGCAGGGTATGCTGAGGTCAAGGGTACCTGCAAACCTGTAAACATCCCAATCCCCTCACAGGTGGTGTTCTAAAACAAGGATCCTCAGACTTGGTCAGTTATGAGAAGTGTAAACACTTCCAACCTGGAGGTACAGTGTTTACAATAACCATAAAAGATCCTCCTCTAATTCACCTCAGTTTCTGGAGGTCATAATAAAGGTTATCCAGACTTAGCAGGCTTCCCAGATAGCCCTAGCACTACAGGAAATCTGTAGCACAGAGTTCTCAAGAAGAAACCCATATCTGAACCGTGTTTCATATTCCCGCACCAGACCGAAATGGAATGGGAAAGAACATGAACCACTCTAGCCTAGGTGTCACTCAGGTCCCAGGTGTAGGACCTTAACTCTCAATAGAACCCCACCCACCAAAGCAAAACCAGATCCAGCCAAAACAATATGACAGTATGATGTATATATAATGCTATAAAGAAAGCAGTAAACAATTGTACATAAAGCAATGAGCAAAATAACTATACAAACACAAATAGCACATAACACCCCAGTAAACACAAACCAATCAAGCGCTAGGAGGAACCCACAAAAAAGAACCAGAAGCCCTGGTTACAGTATAAGGTTCCCCAGCAGAGTCGCCAAGCTGTCGCTCCCAAAAGATGAGACTGAGCTCAAATGAGGTACAGACGCGAACGGTCGGCGAAAGGATGATGTGAGAACACACAGGAATGAACTCACAGGAAAAGAAAAGAGTCGCCAGCTAGGCATTTTTATCCCGGAGGAAAGGCAATGCTGCACAGACCTAGAAAAAGATGGATAAGACAGTTGCGAACCAGAGAGACTGAGAAAGGGGGTTGGTTACAACCTGGGAAGGTATTAGCACCCAGATTGTCCGCCGTACTCGACGGGATCCACGCTTAAAAGATTTGTGTTTTAAAGGGGTAGTGTCAGTGCAATTTGTGTATAAAAGAGCTGGAAAAAGAAGTACAGGTGTCAGTGTAAAAGAAGTGTAAAGTGTATAAGTGATGTGTCAGTGTAAGAACAGGAATAAGATGCTCAAGATCATGAGGCTAAAAGAATAATGCTAGAAAGAGGGGGAATATACATAGACTTTTGTTCGATAACTGTTAAGTTATGCCTACGTATCCTCTCGTGCAATGAGGAAGTCAGAACACCGTAGTTCGACCCAAAGAGACTGAATATAAATTGACTGTGAACTGCTTGCTTGCCTATGCTCAAGTGTATGATCTGTCTGGCACAGATGCAAACTGTCTTGCATTAGACGGAAGAAGCAACTTCTCGTTTATGAGTGAATGAGGTGAGAAAAGAATCCCGAAGGAGACGATTATTGTTTGTTTTTTGTGTTTTCAATCTTTTATTGCTTTTGGAAATTTTTCATAAGTTAATGAGCTTAAGCCTAAACCAATGGGTTAGTAGACTCATCACATCCTCCCTCTAATTAGGAGTAATGAGAATACCTTATGTGTGAAGTCAGCATCTCACACTTAATCACCTTGGATGTAGGATTAAGAGCATTAACCTACTTGTGATTATTTAGATGTTTTTGGGATTTTTGTTTAGTGTTGAGTAATGAGATTAAGTAATAATCAGGGATTAAATAGACTCATTACACCATCCTAATAGAAGGATAATAGATGAGAATGTTTAAGCTGAGGAAAACTCATCAACTTAATCCATGATTAGGGATTAAACTCATGACAAAACAAAGCCTTTATTAAGTGGATTTTAGTTAATGGTATGATGAAGAAGTGGTTTTTTATGATTTGTAAGATAACTTGAGGGGGACTTGTCCATTAACACTAGGGTTAGTCCTTCTTAACCAATCAAGGAAGAATTAGAACCCTAATGCAAGGCCCAAGTTACAAGCTTGATGTCCTGATGATTATTAAGTGAATTGATTAAAGGAGTTAAACACATTAAGGGTTTAACACTTAGGATTAAAGTTATACACTCCATCCTAATAGAAGGATGCAGGCATAAGCTTAATCACAAAGCCTTAAAACCTTTAGGGTTTAGTCCCTGATTGTGAGGTGAGAAGAGAAGACTCAATGAGACACAAAGGTAAAATCTAAATGGGGGGACTAATCAAAACCCTAATTATTGTCATGCTTGGTTGTTCCTAAGGTTTGTGAGGCTTAAGAAAGAAAGAGATCTTCAAAGGCCACCAAGGAGGAATCAGATGAAAGGAGCAAAGAGAAGCAAAGTAACTTGCTTCATTTAAGAAGTCAAGTTACTTGAAGAAAGAAAGTAAGGAGAAGAATGAAGGTGGCAAAACACAAGGAAGGGGGGTTGGAATTGGGTTTTCTGTATAATTAAAATTAACTTCTAAAGACACGTTTTACTTTATCCTGGTTCGTTTGAACTCAAACTACATCCAGTCCACCCGCCAAGGTGATTTTGCCTCTACTGAGGTCTTAATCCACTATTCAATAAGAATACACACAAAGACCTAGAGTCAATGTCTTCTTGAGTCTTCTGACTAAACTTAGTCACTCAAGGAAAAAGATAATTGTTACAAGAATGATAAAGACGTAACTTAAAATGCTTCTAGGTAAGCAGGTATCACTAAGTGATAGTTACAGCAATAAGAACAAGATAAAATGATTTGCTTGAGTATATGTTATACGTTGTAATGCGTTGCGTTCTCACTTTATTTCTTCAAATGATGTCCTTTATATAGTTCTTGATAAAGTAGCCGTTGGAGACATCTTGAACCAAATTAGGATATACTTTAATACCTTAATTTCTTTCCATAAGAAGAGATACTTGTCTTTGCATATTAAAGACCATATTCTTTAATTAAAGCCTTTTAAAAAGGATACCAGCATCTTCTAAGCGGAAATCAGAGATAATGAATAATATATGCGCAGCCAATAAATGTCATTTAATGCTGGATTCTTCTTTGAGCGTATCTTCTATAAAGGTTCTCCTTAGCTTGTATGGATTACTCAAACAATATTATCTTCTACACGAGAGTAAGTATATTAATTAGAACTTTTAATATAAAAGACTTTGTTATCATCAAAACACTTAAAGGATCAGAACCACATTTGTTCTAACAATCTCCCCCTTTTTGATGATGACAAAACATTTTAATTTAACAAGAAGAGAGTTTAATGAGTTTAAATGTACTCCCTTTGATTTGAAGAAAAATTTCTTTCAGATGTTCTATGATCCTTAGCTCCCCCTGAGTTGATTACTTGACCTGTTTCTTTTTAAGCTATCAACTCAAATACTTTTATCAGAATATGTAAAAGGCAGATTATGGTAAACTGCTATGGATCAGAATCATTTTCGTTTCTCCCCCTTTTTGTCATAATCAAAAAGATAAAAGGAGAAAGAACACGAGAGAAAAAAAAAAATTATAAACCAAAACCAGTAGAGTTAAAGTACTTAGAAGCAAACGCAAACAACCAGTAGAAGTTCAAATAGTTATGCAGAACCAGAAATTTAAAATAGTAAAAAATAAAGCATGAGAGAAGAAAATCAGGTGTTCATCTTAGTGACTAAAGTCTCCAGCAAAGATTTAATGTCTGATGAAGATTCCACTTGCTTGGTGAGTAGAGTCTTCATTTCAGCAGTTGTTTCTTCTTGCTTGTCTAGACGTTCCTTCACTAGTTGATTTTCTTTCTTCAATTCTTGCAGAGATTGTAACACAAAATTTGTTTCCAGAGGTTCTTCAGTTTGTGGAGCAGCTTGATTTTCAGGACTATTAGCAGTTTCTTCAACAGAGGATACTAAAATCATCTGAAGTGCTGAGAGCTTATCCAGAGGTTCTGGTTCTTTCCAGGGCTTGCTGTCCAGCAGAAGTGGTTTAGTTTGTGCAACATTTGAGACTACTGCTTGAAGGTACTCACAGAAGTTCTGATGAGCAACATCATAGCAGATGTCCTTGAGTCTTTTGGACTCAGCAGTAAACCATTTTCTGAGGTCAGCCCATAGAAAATCAGATGCAGCAGGATCAGTAAGCTCTGCACAAGCAGTCTTCAGATCTTCTAATTTTAATTTCAGAACTGTTTCAAAAGCCAGTAGTAAAGTAGAAATGTCTGATTTGGATGGTTTGGGTTTTGGAACAGGAATAGCTCTTTTGTTGGACATAGAGGACAGTTTTTGAAGTGCTTCAAAGTCAATTGTGGTTCTAAGGGGATTGTCATTTTCAGTCAGAGTTTCTTCGGGTGAATCAGGAATGTTTATGATAGAAGGTGAATTTTGGGATGTTGAAATGTTATGGGAAATTGAGGCAGCATCTGAGTCTTGGTAGTGTTCAAGATCAAGGTCAAGTACAGCTTTCAAGGCAGATTGTGGTTCATTTGTAAGGGAGCAGTCAATATCAGATGGTGGAGTGTCATCAATTGGTATGTCAAAAACAGCAATAGTTTGGGGTTGATGATTTTCTGTTTCTGTTTCTGGTGGATTTAAAGAGGATAGGATGGATGCAACAGCAGAAGTTGTGAGAACTTCAGTTTGAATGGGACTAATATTTTGGGTTGGTTCAGAATCATGCATTTGTTCAGAGTTGGTATCAGAAGATGGTTGGCTAGAGTGTAAGGTGTTAGAAGGTTGTTCAGACACTTCTACAGTTACAGCTTCTACAACAGTAATGGAATCAGGATTAGAAGCAGAAGACTTACCTGTTGTCTTAGATGATTTTTGCATCTTCTGAGAGGGGTCTTCAGCAGTCTTCCTTTTCTTTAATCTGAGAGAGGCAACATCTGGAATTTGTTGATGGAGTTCTTTTGGGTTGAAGTCAGGTACCGTACCTTGACGCTTGCAGATATCCATATAGTTGAGAACAACATCTGCTGGTGTATCAGAAGAAAAGAGAGGAAAGCCTTCCAGAGGTATCCTTCTGGTGCTAATAACTTCTCTAGAGTGAAGAATGGGTTCTTGCTGAATGGATGTGATGAATCTCATTTTCTTCAGATTTTTGGCATTCAAGGGTTTTCCAACGTCTGTTTCCAAAAGTTCAGATTGGTTTATTTCTGCTAGGAAGTCCACTAGCTTGTTCTGACACAGAATATCAGAAATTAATCGTCCAAAAGGTATCCAGTCCCTTTTGGTCTTCTCACCGTCCCTTGTTTCTTTCACAGCGATGCGAAGATTTTGAAAGAGTGTGTGTGCAAGATTGATTTTCTTTTGCTTGGAAATGAAGTAAAGGAGGAATTGTTGATCCAGATTGATGTAGTCTGGAGAATTTGTAGGTTTCCTGTGACAGATTGTCCCAAGAATTATTTTTGCCCAAATACGCAGAGGAGTCTTTAGGTCTTTGATCTTGTTTGATGGTTTTCCAGCGGTGAAAATTTCTTTAGCAATCACGACAGCATCAGATACTCTATCCATATCACTACATTTGATACCATTGCCATCAGTTTCAAAGAGTTTGGCAATGTGATCTTCAGAGATGATAATCTGTTTACCAAGCACATAGGAGGTAACTTGTGCATCATTTTGGTATGCGTACATCCAAAATTCTTTAACCAGTTTAGGGAAAACTGGTCCCATTAGCCTGTCAAAGTATTTTTCCCAGCCTTGAGCTTCAACCTGAGGGAGGAGGTCAAAACCATTATCCTTCAAGCTTGCGAAATCAACGAACAACTCACATAGTACTTCCAGTTTCTCAGGAGTAGTGGAAAGAGTCTTTGATGGTTCAACGTAGTAATCATCAGAGAAATCTTTGCGTGAAGATGATGAAGCCATTTAGTGACTAAGATGAACTTTTGGGGTTTAGGGTTTTTAGAGAAAAATGAGGAAGCACAAGAGACTGAGAGAAAAAAAACTTTAGAGAGAGTAAGATGCGGGTAAAATTTGAAAAAGAGGAATACACTGATATTTATAAAAAATTAAAGCAATTTATTAATTGAGAAATTAGTGGGAAACAATTAAGTTTGAAAACATAATCATTAACAACATTAAATGCGCTGACATGGGGTAAAGCGTAAATGATTCTGGAACAGTTACCCAAGAGATTTTCTTGCCTTTTTGGTGTCAAACCTAGCCGTATCAGATTCCAGAATCTCAACAGTTATCCTTCTGAGCGAACAGTTGCTAAGGCACGTTCTGTCACTCTTCAGAATTTTGAACACGTGTTGTGATTCTGATGGAAGTCCTTAGAGCTTTGTTGACAAGTGTTTGATATGAAGATCTACAAATTAATCTTTTGAACAGAAGTTCTAAGAGTAAACGATAGAGCATAGAATCTTCTGAGACAATCAGATAGAATATAAATAGTAGAACTTCTAGAGATAAGACATATGATTAAAGCATTTTCATTCTGGACATAACTTCATGCTAAGGTTAGTTAGAATGAAATTAAATCTATCTTCAGAAAGGGGTTTAGTAAAAATATCAGCCCATTGGTGATTTGTGTCTATAAATTTTAACATTAAAATTCCCTTCTGAGTATAGTCCCTAATGAAGTGATGTTTAACTTCTATGTGTTTGGCTCTAGAATGTAAAATAGGATTTTTAGAGAGACAAATAGCAGAAGTATTGTCACAGAGGATTGGAATGTTACTCTCATAGATATTGAAATCTTCTAGCTGATTTTTCATCCAGAGCATCTGAGTACTGCATCCAGCTGCTGCAATGTATTCAGCTTCTGCAGTTGATAATGCTATGGTTGGTTGTCTTTTGCTAGACCAAGCGATTAGGTTGTCTCCTAGAAATTGACAACTTCCAGAAGTACTTTTTCTTTCTGTTCTATCTCCAGCAAAGTCAGCGTCACAATATCCTACAAGTTTATACTTTTCTGATCTTCTGTAATACAGACCAAGATTAGTAGTACCTTTCAGATATCTAAAGATTCTCTTAACTGCTGTTAAGTGAGTTTCTCTAGGATCTGATTGGAATCTAGCACATAAACATACACTATATAGAATATCTGGTCTAGAAGCAGTAAGATAGAGAAGTGATCCAATCATACCTCTGTAGAGCTTCTGATCTACTTTCTTACTTACCTCTTCTTTCTCCAAGATACACGTAGGATGCATAGGAGTTTTGGATATTGAACTTTCTGATAAATCAAATTTCTTCAGAAGTTCTTTTACATATTTGCTTTGGTGGATATATGTTCCTTCTGATGTTTGATTTATTTGAATTCCCAGAAAGAACTTTAATTCTCCCATCATGCTCATTTCAAATTCTGCCTGCATAGATTTAGCAAATTCCTTTCCCAAGGCACTTTTAGTAGAACCAAAAATTATATCATCTACATAAATTTGGCATATCAGGAGATCATTTTTAATGTTTTTACTGAAAAGAGTTGTGTCCACTTTCCCTCTGATGAATTTATTTTCCAGTAGAAAATTACTTAATCTTTCATACCAAGCTCTGGGAGCTTGTTTTAAACCATATAATGATTTTTTGAGTTTGTAAACATGTTCTGGAAATTTTGTATTTTCAAAACCAGGGGGTTGGTGTACATATACTTCTTCATCAATATAACCATTTAAAAATGCACTTTTGACATCCATTTGATACAGAATGATATTATGATTTACAGCAAATGATATTAGAAGTCTTATTGATTCTAACCTGGCGACTGGTGCATAGGTTTCTGTATAGTCAATTCCTTCTTGTTGGCTATACCCTTGTGCAACCAGTCTTGCTTTGTTTCTGACAACTTCTCCTTTCTCATTGAGTTTGTTTCTGAATACCCATTTGGTGCCAATGATGTTGAATCCTCTGGGTCTAGGAACTAGATCCCACACATCATTTCTGGTGAATTGATTAAGTTCTTCTTGCATAGCCAGAATCCAATCATTTTCTGATAGAGCTTCTTCTACAGAAGATGGTTCAATCAGAGAGACAAGTCCTAGTAGTGTCTCTTCAGAGTTTTTGAATGAGGATCTTGTTCTGATTGGTTCATCTTTCTTTCCCAAGATTTTATCCTCTGGATGATTAATATTGCTTCTGGAGAGCTTCTTCTGGATGGGTTCTTCAGGTGTTGATGGAGCAGTTTTATTGTTTTGAACTTTAGAAGATTGATCTTTAGAAGTTCTGTTTGTAGAGATTTCTACTTCTATATCTGCAGTAAATTCTTTTTGCTTTGGTTTTTCAGAACCAAGCTTATCATCAAATCTGACGTGAATTGATTCTATCACAATACGTGTTTCTGTATTGTATACTCTGTATCCCTTAGAACGTTCAGAGTATCCTAACATATAACACTTTTGTGCCTTAGAATCAAATTTATTCAGAGTATCAAGAGTGTTTAGCATAAAACAAATACATCCAAAAGGATGAAAGTAAGAAATGTTGGGCTTTCTGTTCTTCCACAATTCATAAGGAGTCTTTTCAAGAATAGGTCTTATAGAGATTCTATTCTGAATGTAACATGCTGTATTTACTGCTTCTGCCCAAAAATGTTTAGCCATATTGGTCTCATTGATCATGGTTCTGGCCATCTCTTGTAAAGTTCTATTTTTACGTTCTACAACCCCATTTTGTTGTGGAGTTCTAGGACAAGAAAAATCATGAGAGATGCCATTTTCATTAAAAAATGATTCTAATTGTTTATTTTCAAATTCTCCACCATGATCACTTCTGACTTTTATGATCTTTGATTCTTTTTCATTTTGAACTTGTTTACAGAAGTTAGAAAATACAGCAATTGACTCATCCTTGTGTCTAAGAAACTTTACCCATGTCCATCTGCTGAAGTCATCTACGATCACCAATCCATACTTCTTGCCATTGACAGAAGCAGTTTTCACTGGTCCAAATAAGTCAATGTGCAGAAGTTCTAATGGTCTAGAGGAAGATACAATATTTTTAGCTTTGAATCCAGTTTTTGAAAATTTGCCTTTCTGACATGCTTCACATAGAGCTTCTGAGTTGAACTTCAAATTTGGAAGTCCTCTGACTAGATTGAGTTTGTTAAGTTGAGATATTCTTCTCATATTAACATGTCCCAATCTTCTGTGCCAGACCCATTGCTCAGTTTCCACAGACATTAGACATTTTACATTTTGAATTTTTAATTCAGAAAGCTTTATTTTATAAATGTTGTTCTTTCTCTTTCCACTAAAGAGGATTGTTCCATCTTTCTGACTAACAGCTTTACAGAACTTTTGATTAAAGATTATGTCATAGCCATTATCACTTAATTGACTTATGGATAATAAATTATGCATTAATCCTTCTACAAGCAGAACATTAGATATAGAAGGAAGATTTCCGTTACCAATAGTTCCGGAGCCAATAATTCTTCCTTTTTGATTGCCTCCAAAACCTACATGGCCTCCATCTTTTAATTCAAGACTTTGGAACATATGCTTTCTTCCCGTCATGTGACGTGAGCATCCAGAGTCCAGGTACCATGATTGGTGTTTCAGTTTTGCTGTTAAAGACATCTGCAACATACACAATTTTATCCTTGGGTACCCATATTCTTCTGGGTCCTTGTTTGTTAGATTTTACAAACTTCTGATTTATTTTGGGTTTTAAATCAGAACTTGTAGAGCAGGATGACTCACTAGTGTATATAAGATCATGATTATGACCGTAGGTGAAATGAGAACTTAGAGGAGTATTGGTATTTATGACAATGTCATCAATATTTTTTAATTTCAGAGTTTCATTATTTTTCACATAGCCAATGCCTCTTCTTTCATTTCTGCTAACACCATAGATCATAGAAGCAATCTTACTTCTATCTAAACTTTTAGTAAGAAATTGTTGAAAACTATAATCATATTGTTTTATGATATTATCAGAATTGATTAGATCTTCTAATTCAGATTTCTTCTGAGCTTTGAGCTTTTCAAAAGAGTTTTTACATTCAAAGAGATTTTCTTTCAGCTCAGAGTTTTCTGTTTTCAGTTTTCTAATATCTTCTAATTCAGATACAAGATTTTGTTTGACGTCTTTGTATTTGAATTGAAGCTTCTGATATTTTTCAAGAATTTCTGAAAGACTAGCTTCTAACTCAGATCTAGATAATTTAGAAAATACCTCTTCTGAGTCTGATTCTAACTCTGATTCTGATGAGTGATCATCTTCTGGTATATTTGCCATTAATGCAATATTAGCTTGTTCATCTTCAGAATCTGACTCTGCTTCAGATGATTCAGAATCATCCCATGTTGCCATGAGACTCTTTTTCTTTTCTCTGCTGAATCTGTTTCTAGGTTTGTCTTTCTGAAGTTTTGGACATTCACTTTTGTAGTGTCCTGGTTCTTTGCATTCGTAGCACACAACTTCTTTGCTTCTGGGTTTCTTGTGACTGGATGTTGATTCAGAATAATTGTTTGATCTTCTGGTATTTCTGAACTTCTTCTGACGATGCTTCCAGAGTTGTTGAACTCTTCTTGACAAGAGAGATAATTCATCTTCTTCTGATGAGCATCCAGAGCTTTCTTCTTCTTCTGCCTGTAAAGCTTTAGAAACATGTTTGTTAGATTTAAGAGCTACAGACTTACCTTTCTTCTGGGGCTCATCTTCTTCTAATTCAATCTCATGACTTCTCAAGGAGCTGATCAGTTCTTCTAAGGAAATTTCATTCAGATTTTTTGATAACTTTAAAGCAGTGACCATGGGTCTCCAGGCTTTAGGTAAACTTCTGATGATTTTCTTCACGTGATCTGCTGTTGAGTAGCCTTTGTCCAGAACTTTTAGTCCAGCGACCAGAATTTGAAACCTTGAAAACATTTTTTCAATGGTTTCATCTTCTTCCATCTTGAAGGCTTCATACTTCTGGATGAGAGCTAGAGCTTTGGTCTCCTTGACTTGAGAGTTGCCTTCATGTGTCATCCTTAGAGAATCAAACATGTGTTTGGCTGAATCCCTGTTTGTGATCTTCTCATATTCTGTGTACGAGATGGCACTTAGAAGTATGGTCCTAGCTTTGTGATGATTTCTGAATTCCTTCTTCTGTTGAACTGTCATATTTTTCCTTTCAATCTTCTGACCATCTTCTCCAACAGGATGAATATATCCATCTGTCACCATGTCCCAGAGATCTCCATCTAGAGCTAGAAAGAAACTCTCTAGAACATCCTTCCAGTAGTCGAAATTGTCGCCATTGAACATTGGTGGTTTAGCATTGATCTTGTCATTCTGATAGTCATTGTTAATTCCAGTTTCTGCCATGTGTTTATCTTCTGGATCTTTTACTGACACGGTAAAGTGTAATACTCAGAACCTAGCGCTCTGATACCAATTGAAGGTGGCAAAACACAAGGAAGGGGGGTTGGAATTGGGTTTTCTGTATAATTAAAATTAACTTCTAAAGACACGTTTTACTTTATCCTGGTTCGTTTGAACTCAAACTACATCCAGTCCACCCGCCAAGGTGATTTTGCCTCTACTGAGGTCTTAATCCACTATTCAATAAGAATACACACAAAGACCTAGAGTCAATGTCTTCTTGAGTCTTCTGACTAAACTTAGTCACTCAAGGAAAAAGATAATTGTTACAAGAATGATAAAGACGTAACTTAAAATGCTTCTAGGTAAGCAGGTATCACTAAGTGATAGTTACAGCAATAAGAACAAGATAAAATGATTTGCTTGAGTATATGTTATACGTTGTAATGCGTTGCGTTCTCACTTTATTTCTTCAAATGATGTCCTTTATATAGTTCTTGATAAAGTAGCCGTTGGAGACATCTTGAACCAAATTAGGATATACTTTAATACCTTAATTTCTTTCCATAAGAAGAGATACTTGTCTTTGCATATTAAAGACCATATTCTTTAATTAAAGCCTTTTAAAAAGGATACCAGCATCTTCTAAGCGGAAATCAGAGATAATGAATAATATATGCGCAGCCAATAAATGTCATTTAATGCTGGATTCTTCTTTGAGCGTATCTTCTATAAAGGTTCTCCTTAGCTTGTATGGATTACTCAAACAATATTATCTTCTACACGAGAGTAAGTATATTAATTAGAACTTTTAATATAAAAGACTTTGTTATCATCAAAACACTTAAAGGATCAGAACCACATTTGTTCTAACAAAGAAGAATGAGCAAGCTCAATCTCAAACACACAAAAAAATGCAGCAATGATGCATAAAAGAGATGAAAAGAAATTGTGAGAAGTGAAGGCAAATTCACTTCTCAAAGTGACTTACCACCCGAAAAGTTAATGAAAGAAATGTAATGCAATGCAAGATGAGATGAAATGACATGATGCAAACCAAAACCAGAAGAATGAGTATGATGTTAATGATGCTATGAGATGATGCAAACAAGAAACAAGGCATGGGGATGATCATACAAACATATGGATGCAAATGAAGCATGCATAGAACCATGAACATCATGAAAAGTTATGGAATGCAAATGACATACAACATGGCAAATGAAAGATGCAATGATCAAATATGATTCTAATATGTCCTAAGATGTGTTATGAATCAAATGGATGCATAAAATGTCATGGCAAGTCATGGTATGCAAGCAAATGCAAGATGAATGCAAAAGGAAGCCCAAATTAGGGTTTATGATCAATGTACAAAACAAAAATCAAAACCAGAAGCAATCATCATGATAAAAAATTGAAAATGCATTCAAGGGAACCCTAAACCTATACAAACTCACTGCCCAAAGGAGGGGATCCAATTCTTAACCTAGTGAAAGTCATGAATTTCCTAAGATTGCTAGGGTTTTAAGGTACCTTGTCAAGAAAAATGTCAAACAAATTGAAAATGCAAGATCAAATCATTCCAATTTAATCCTATAAACTATATTCTAAACAAGATGCAATGCAAAAAGAATCAAAGTCCAACTCTTAAACACTAGGCAAAAATGAATTTTCAAAGATTGGATCAAAAGAATGCCTTGAAATGAAATTAATTCCATGAAAAATTATCAAAAGACATCAAGATTAAAAAAGAAATTTGGTTTGAAGGTTGGACAATGTTTCTAAATGATTTTAAAGGTTTCATGAATTTTTTTGTGATTTTTAAATACCTAAAAGTATTTTTAATTAATTAATTCTCATTAATTAATTAAAAATAATCTCTTAAATGATTTAAAAATATTTTTCAATGCAAAAAATAAAAATAAAAATGTTTTTGGTTTCTGAAAATTAATAAAAGGTTGCATAAAAATTTTCAGAATTTTTAAAAATGTTTTGCTATTTTTAATTAAATGAAGAAAACAAATGAATTTAAATGCAAATAAAATGAAATTAAACTGAAAAAAAGAAAAGTCAACACAATCAATGGCCAGCATTCAAACTCACACGCGCGGGAGTGGACTTGGCGCGCATCTGGACGGCCAAGATTCAAAATTCGCTAATTATGATTAGTGCCCTAATCTGAACCCTAAACAAAATCAGGTGACCGGAACAGTGTTCCGGTCATCTTCTCCGATCAACCAAAAACTCAATCTCACTCTCTAGGCCATTTCAAAAGCTCTAAATCTCCAGAATCAATCTATGAACAACCCTAAGCATAAACCCTAACTCAAACAACATTTATTTTCACTGAATCAAGAGAAACAAGCAAGAACATTTTTTCGGGCAAACTTTCAGATCAAGCATACAACCTCAAAACTCAATAATTTTCAAAAGTAAAATGCTCAGTGAACTCAGGGAAGCATGTAGATCAATTTAGAAACAAGAGAAAGGAGTTCTGGAAAAATGAATTTCCATGGCTACCTGAATCGAAGCTTTGATTTCTGGCACTTTCTGGCTGGTTTCTTGCTCCCAATCACCTCCAATGGACCTCCTGAGAAGCTTTCAATGCTTGTTTGAAGTTTAAAATGGTTGGTTTGAAAGATAGCTGAAGTTCTGCTCAAAGGGGGGAGAGAAATCGTATCTTGGTTTCTGGGAGTTTCAGGCTATGGTGATGGGTGGTTTCTGATCAGTGAAGTATGCTGAGTTGATTTGTGAAGTTGGTTTGTGTGTTTGCAGCTTGTGGAGAGTGTTTCGAAAGCTTTTGAAAAAATGGGGTGAAAATGAGAGAGTTGTGTTCTTCGTGCTTTCAGGCTTGTGTATTATGTGAAATGTCTTGCTTTTGGTTTGTATAAACAAATGGGATTGGTCAAATGAGTTGATGTGTGCTGTTGTGATTGGTATGGCTCAAGTTGCCAAAATGTCAAGTTTGTGTAAGAGAGGCATGGGCTACTAGCTAGCCAAGGACAGATGGGGTGTCCTGCGCAGCAAGAAGTGTGGAGAGCCCTAGGATTGGTTATGAAGTCAGCAAGCAAGTGGATTCATACTTGAGTGAGTTTTTGCAACTTGCTTCACTTTTGTTTCCTTTGAGAATTCTTGCTCCATAAGTCATGAAGGTGAGTGATACCTTGGCCCATTCTGAATTTTAGATGTCACATGATCATGTTGTGAAGAAATGATACACATTTGAGGCCTTTAGAACACTTGATCAAACCATTTTGCAAAATGTCTCTTTGGTGGAAAACTTCAAATTTTGTGATTTTAGCCAACTTTGACAAGCCATAACTTTTGATCCAAAATGAATTAGGTCATGTTCTTGTACTTTTTGAAAAGGGAATGATCCATTCTACAACTTTCATGACCAAAGTTTTTCCATTTGAAGCATTTTTGAATCAAAAAGCAAGGGTTGAAAAAGTTTCCCAAAATGGCAATTTTCAACATAAGTCAACTTTCCCAAAAAGTCAACTTTGCAAATGGCTTGAAATTCTTCAATTTTGTGAACTTATAACACCTTCTATGATCAAATAAAGATCATACACAATCAAAATGATGAAGAACACCCTTTGGTTGGGTCATTGGGGGCCTCAGATGCCCTGATTTTGTACTGACTTGCTTAGAAAGTCAACCCTTGATCAGATGACTTCCCCATTGAATTTCTTCATGAAAATTGATATGCATGATCCCTATACCATATAGAGACCAATAGAAACAAGAATGACCAAAAAATTTGGAGTTATAGCCTTTGAAGCCAAAACCCTAATTCTAGGTCATCTGTGCAGTCAAACCTGGCTCTGCTTCCATGCCATTTTCAGTTCTTGTGATTCTTTGACATTTTTGACTTTGAGAGGATATAATATGATGTTTGAACATACATGTACCCCTTTGAAGTGATTGATGACCTTTGGAGTGGCTCAAATAGCTCTTGGATTGCTCAGATCACAAACCCTAGATGCAGATGACTTTGAACCAATGCAATGAATCAAAAATGTGATATGAGATGATATGATTGAGCTTATGCATATGAGGAGATCATAAGCCATGGTGTGAATGGGTGAGGGCAAATTTGGGGTGTTTACAGTACCGAAAGAGCCTTCATGCACCTCGTGCATCAGCAAGTCTGCTTCTTTCTTATCAACACATCTGAGTAGCACCATGTCAAAGTTTCGCTTGTATAGTGAACCATCAGCATTAAGGAAGAAACTACCGGCCAGCCTTCTTAATGTCTTCTTATCATTGGATGATGCCCCAGGTGGGTATGTCTGATCCTCTAAGAAGCATTTGATGTCATGGAACCAAGGCTTGTCATCTTTGGCAATGTCTACGGAGAATACATATGTTGGTCGGTCTAGTCTGGATATCGAAATCCGAGGTACATAATTTGCAGTTTGAACCTTGATCATAGAGGAAATGGTAGCTAGAGCATCTACGAACTGATTCTCGTCTCTAGGGATGTACTCAAGTTTGACTGTTGTGAAGAAAGTCAATAATCTCCTCGTGTAGTCACGGTACGGAATCAGATGCTCTTGGTGAGTGTACCATTTGTCGTTGGTCTGATTGATTACCAAAGTTGAATCTCCAAATACAGTTAATGTCTTGATCCTGAGGTCAATGGCTTCTTCAAGACCCATGATACAGGCTTCATATTCAGCTTTGTTGTTAGTGCAGTCAAAGGTGAGTTTTGCCGAGAAAGGCATATGAATTCCTTTAGGTGTAATGAGCACTGCACCAACTCCCCGACCATTCATATTGACAGCCCCATCAAACATCATTGTCCATTCTTCTTCTGGGTCAGGCCCTTCAGTGTGAATAGGCTCTTCATGATCTTTTGCTTTTAAATACATGATGTCTTCATCAGGGAAGTCAAATCTCATGGGCTGGTAATCATCAATGGGTTGCTCAGCTAGATAGTCAGACAGTACACTGCCCTTGATGGCCTTTTGAGATGTGTACTGAATGTCATACTCTATCAGAATCATTTGCCATCTTGCAACCCTTCCGGTAAGCGCTGGCTTCTCAAATATGTACTTGACGGGGTCCATTTTTGAGATCAACAAAGTAGAGTGACTCAACATATAATGCCTTAGTCGGTGAGCAGCCAACGCTAAAGCACATCAAGTTTTCTCGACCAGACTCTTCATTCTCTTAGGTAGTATATTGCTTAGGTAGTATATTGTGTCGCTC
Organism: Lathyrus aphaca; assembly: GCA_963966055.1. Lineage (NCBI taxonomy): Eukaryota > Viridiplantae > Streptophyta > Magnoliopsida > Fabales > Fabaceae > Lathyrus > Lathyrus aphaca. Next base: position 239,124,841 of record OZ014524.1, on the reverse strand, counting down.
CCACCAAATGAAGCCGGGTCAAGAGGGGTACAAACGCGAACGGTCGGCAAAAGGAGGATGTGAGGACACACAGGAGTGAACTCACAGGGAATGAATAGAGTCGCCAGCTATGCATTTTTATCCCGGAGGAAAGGTAATGCTGCATAGACCTAGAAAAATATGTATAAGACGGTTGCGAACCAGAGAGACTGAGAAAGGGGGTTGGTTACAACCTGGGAAGGTATTAGCACCCAGATTGTCCGCCGTACTCGACGGGATCCACGCTTAAAAGATTTGTGTTTTAAAGGGGTAGTGTCAGTGCAATTTGTGTATAAAATAGCTGGAAAAGGATGTACAGGTGTCAGTATAAGAAAAGTGAAGTGTAATAAGTGAAGTGTCAGTGTAGGAATGAGAATGAGTTGCTCAAGATCATGAGGCTAAAAGAATAATGCTGGAAGGAGGGGGAATATACAGAGACTTTTGTTCGATAACTGTTAAGTTATGCCTACGTATCCTCTCGTGCAATGAGGAAGTCAGAACACCGTAGTTCGACTCAAAGAGACTGAAAGGTAAATTGACTTGTGAACTGCTTGCTTGTCTATGCTCATGTGTATGACCTGTCTGGCTCAGGTGCTAACTGTCTTGCATTAGACGGAAGAAGCAAGTTCTCGTTTATGAGTGAATGAGATGAGAAAAGAATCCCGAAGGAGACGATTATTGTTTGTTTTTGAGTTTTCAGCCTTTTATTCCTTTTGAAAGTTTGTCATAAGTTAATGAGCTTAATCCTAAACCAATGGATTTAGTAAACTCATCACATCTTCCCTCTGATTAGGGGTAATGAGAATACCTTAAGTGTGAAGTCAGCTTCTCACACTTAATCACCTTTGATGTAGGATTAAGATCATTAACCTACTTGTGATTATTTAGATGATTTTTTTTTTGGTTTTTGTTTAGTGTTAAGTAATGAGGTTAAGCCATAATCAGGGATTAAACAGACTCATTACACCATCCTAATAGAAGGATAATAGATGAGAATGTTTAAGCTGAGGAATGCTCCTCAACTTAATCCATGATTAAGGATTAAACTCATGACAAAACAAAGCCTTTATTAGATGGATTTAGTTAATGATATGATGATGAAGTGAGTTTTAGGGTTTGTAAGACAGCTTGAGGGGGACTTGTCCATTAACACTAGGGTTAGTCCTTCTTAACCAATTAAGGAAGAATTAGAACCCTAATGCAAGGCCCAAGTTACAAGCTTGATGTCTTGATGATTATTAGATGGATTGATTAAAGGATTTAAACACATTAAGGGTTTAACACTTAGGATTAAAGTTATACACTCCATCCTAATAGAAGGATGCAGGCATAAGCTTAATCACAAAGCCTTAAAGCCTTTAGGGTTTAGTTCCTGATTATGAGATGAGAAGAGAAGACTCAAAGAGACACAAAGGTAAAACTATGTGGGGAACTAATCAAAACCCTAATCATTGTCATGCTTGGTTGTTCCTAAGGTTTGTGAAGTTTACAAGAAATTCTTCAGAGGAACCACCAGGAAGCAGATGAAAGGAGCAAAGGAAAGCAAAGTAACTTGCTTCATTTAAGAAGACAAGTCACTTGAAGAAAGAAAGTGAGATAAAAAATGAGCAAGCTCAAACTCAAACACATAACAAAATGCAGCAAGGATGCATAAAAGAGATGAAAAGAAATTGTGATAAGTGAAGGCAAATTCACTTCTCAAAGTAACTTACCACCTGAAAAGTTAGTGAAAGAAATGCAATGCAATACAAAATGAGATGAGATGGCATGATGCATATCAAGACCAGAAGCATATGTGTGATGATAATGATGTTATGAGATGATGCAAACATGAAACAAGGCATGGGGATGATCATATGAACATATGGATGCAAGTGAAGCATGCTTAGAACCATGATCATACATGAAAAGTTATGGAATGCAAATGACATACAACATGGCAAATACATGATGCAATGATCAAACATGCTTCTAATATGTCTTAAGATGTCTAATGAATCAAATGGATGCACAAAATGCTATGGCAAGTCATGTTATGCAAGCAAATGCAAGATGAATGCAAAAGGAAGCCCAAATTAGGGTTTATGATCAATGCAACAAACAAAAACCAAAAACAGAAGCAAACCTCAAGATAAAAAATTGAAAATGCACTCAAAGGAACCCTAAACTTATACAAGCTCACTGCCCAAAGGAGGGGATCCAATTCTTAACCTAGTGAAAGTTATGAATTTCCTAAGATTTCTAGGGTTTTAGGGTACCGTAACAAGAAAAATGTCAAACAAATGGAAAATGCAAGATCAATTCATGCCAATTTAATCCTACAAACTACATGCTAAACAAAATGCAATGCAAAAGGAATCAAAGTCCAACTCTCAATGGTTAGGCAGAAATGATTTTTTGAAGGTTGGATCAAAATAATGCTTTGAAATTGAATTTAATTCCATGAAAAATTATCAAAATGCATCAAGATCAAAAAAGAAATTTGGTTTGAGAGTTGGACAATGTTTCTAAATGATTTTAAAGGTTTCATGAATTTTTTGGTGATTTTTAAATACCTAAAAGTATTTTTAATTAATTAATTCTCATTAATTAATTAAAAATAAACTTTTAAATGATTTAAAAATTATTTTTTAATGCAAAAAATAAAAATAAAAATGTTTTTGGTTTCTGAAAAATGTAAAATAAAAATGGATTTAATCTGAAAATGGGAAAGTATGCGCATTTAAGGGCCCAGACTCAAATTCACACGCGCGGGAGTGGACCTGGCGCGCATCTGGACGGCCTATATTCAAATTTCGCTAATTAAAGATTAAACCCTAATACAGCCCTAATTACTTTCAGATGACCGGAACAGTGGTTCCGGTCATCTTCTCCGGCAAGGTGAAATTGCTATCTCCCTCTACACGCAATTAAAACAAAATCTAACTGCCCAGAACTCATCCCCATCCAAAAACGAATCAAACCCCTCAATCAAACATCATTTTTCATTCATAAATCAGCCAAATCGAATCAAAACATTCCTAGGGCAAAAAATTTCAGACAGTTCATACATGCTGGTTTCTCAACCATTTTCAAAAGTAAACACATATTCATGATCAGGGGAGTGCATAGAAGCTTTTAAGAACTTAAAAACATGTTTCTGGAAAAAAGTTTTGAGATGACTACCTGAACTGAAGCTTTCGATTCAGGAGCTTTCTGGTTGTTCCTTTGGCTCAAATCCACTCCAATGATCCTCCTAAGAAGCTTGCAATGATTGGTTGGAATTTAAAATGGATGGTTTGGGAGATGGCAGAAGTTCTGTTCAATGGCAGGTGGTGATCGTGTTTTTGATTCTTTGAGTTTCAGGCCATGGTGATGGGTGCTTTGTGACCAGGAAAGTGTGTTGAGTTGGTTTATGAAGTTTGTTTGTGTGTTTGTGGCTTGTGCTGAGAGTTTCGAAGTCTCTTGCAAGATGAGGTGAAAATGAGAATGCTGTGATGGAGAGTGTTTCAGGCTTGTGTTGTAGTTGCTTTGGCTTGCTTTTTGCTTGTATAAACAATTGGGATTGGTCAGAAGAAGTGATGTGTGCTTTTGTGATAGGTATGGCTCAAGTTGCCAAAATGTCAAAGTTGTGTAAGAGAAGCATGGGCTACTTTCTAGCCAAGGACAAAAGGCATGTCCTGCGCGGCATGATGTGGGGAGAACCCTAGGATTGATCAGCAAGCTAGCAAGCAAGTGGGTTGTGACTTATGATGAGTTTTGCAACTTGCCTTGCTTTTGCTTCTTATGAGATATCTTGCTCCATAAGCCACAAAAATGAGAGACTTCTTGGCCCATTCTGAATTTTAGGTCTTGTTTGATCATGTTGTTAGGTTTAGAAGTCCATTTGATAACTTAATTTGCCTTGAGAAGTGAATTTGCAACTTTGCCTCTTTGGTGGAAAACTTCAAATTTTGTGATTTTTGCCAACTTTGACAAGCCATAACTTTTGATCCAAAATGAATTAGGTCATGTTCTTGTACTTTTTGAAAAGGGAATGATCCATTCTACAACTTTCATGACCAAAGTTTTTCCATTTGAAGCATTTTTGGATCAAAAAGCAAGGGTTGAAAAAGTTTCCCAAAATGGCAATTTCATTAAAAGTCAAACTTTCCCAAAAAGTCAACTTTGCAAAAGACTTGAAATTATTCAATTTTGTGAACTTCCAACATCTTCCATGATCAAATAAAGATCATATACAATCAAAATGCTGAACAACACTCTTTGGTTGGGTCATTGGGGGCCTCAGATGCCCTGATTTTGCACTGACTTGCTTGAAAAGTCAACTCTTGATCAGATGACTTCCCCATGGAATTTCTTCATGAAAATTGATATGCATACTCCCTATATCATATAGAGACCGATAGAAACAAGAATGACCAAAAAATTTGGAGTTATGGCCTTTGAAACCAAAACCCTAATTCTAGGTCATCTGTGCAGTTAAGCCTGGCTCTGCTTCCATGCCATTCTCAGTTCTTGTGATTCTTTGACATTCTTGACTTTGAGAGGATATAATATGATGCTTGAACATACATGGACCCCTTTGAAGTGATTGATGACCTTTGGAGTGGCTCAAGAAGCTCTTGATTTGCTCAGATCACAAACCCTAGATGCAGATGACTTTGAATTTATGCAGTGAATCAAAAATGTGATATGAGATGCTATGATTGAGTTTATGCTTATGAAATGATTACAAGCCATGGTGTGAATGGGTGAGGGCAAATTTGGGGTGTTTACAGCTGCCCCTATTCAAACATGAGTTAGCTGTGCAGGTTGTAAGCGACGGCTTAACAGGCAAACAAGATAACTTGTGGTTGAATACCAAAGACAGTCCAAAATTTGCACTCACAGAATGAAGAAGAAAAAGGATATAGATTGTAAAAGAAAATAAAGTATATTGTAAAGTGTGGGCGAAGGAGGACGACCGTCGAGCAGAGGACGACTGCTGGGTAAAGAGCAATGACGGGGACAGCCGACATGCTGGATAAAGTGCGGGAAATAAAGCAATGACGGGGACGACCGACATGCTGGGATAAAGTGCGAAAAATAAAGCAATGACGGGGACGGCCGACATGCTGGGGATAAAAGGAATTATGATGGGGACGACCATCAAGTAAAGTTATAAGATTCTCTGGGTATCTAATGAAAAATGACGGGGACGGCCATCAAGTTCATAAAGTAAGGTAACCAACGATAGGGACGGCCATCGGGCTAAACTGATGAAGAACGATCATCAGGAAAAGGAAAAGGGACCACGACGGGGACGGCCATCGGGTTAAAGAATAAATGAAATAATGATGAGGGACGGTCATCAAAGGTGAAGGACGATCACCTAGCAGGGGACGGCTGCTCTGAAAGGGGTAAGATGAGGGACGGTCATCTAAGGTGAAGGACGATCACCTGGCAGGGTACGGCTGCTGAAAATATTGTGACATAGGACGAATGTCGGATAAAAGGTCAACGATGGGGACGGCCATCGGACGAGCATGATGGAGTACGACCATCAAGAGGTGAAGGACGATCACCTAGCAGGGGACGGCTGCTCTCAAAGTTTATCATGACGTAGGACGAATGTCAGATAACAAGATCAACGACGGGGACGGCCATCGGATAAAATGATGAGGGACGGTCATTAAAAGGTGAAGGACGATCACCTTAGCAGGGGACGACTGCTAAAAATCACGACATAGGACGAATGTCGGATAAAAGGTCAACGATGGGGACGGCCATCGGATGAACATGATGGAGGACAACCATCAAGAGGTGAAGGACGATCACCTAGCAGGGGACGACTGCTCTCAAAGTTTATCATGACACAGGACGAGTGTCAGATAGAAAAGAAAATTTACTTTGTTGGCGATCTACTGGGGAATAGTAAACACGGACGAGTGTTTATATCCAAGAAATAAAAAGTATAAGTGTTTTGACGTTGTGTATAGATTAAAGATGCGGACGAGAATCCTTAAGACTACGATACGGACGAGTATCGGGTAGAAACAAATACTGACACGTGTTCAAAGATGATGATACGGACGAGTATCAACTGGTTAACAGAGAACACGGATGAGTGTTGAATCTGAGGGGACTCTTCTGGGGAATAGTAGACACAGACGAGTGTCTACATTCAAGAAGACAAAGGTGTTTGACATGGTGTATGGATTAAAGATGCGGACGAGCATCCTTAAGACTATGATACGGACGAGTATCAGGTAGAAACAAACGCTTGACGCATGTTCTGAGATGATGGTACGGACGAATACCAACTGGTTAACAAAGAACAAGGACTAGTGTTGAATCTGTGGGGATTTAAGTAGTATATACAAGATACGGACGAATATCTGTATAAGGGCAATAAGTGTGAGTGATGTATAGATGAGTGTTTAACCTGCTGGGGAGAGTGACACGGACGAGTGCCACGAGGAGTATATACTTGTGAATGTCAGGCAACTGTTTTAGCTTTAGTTCTCCGCTGGGGAATTTGGTGAGCATTCTGTATGTTTTTGATGGATTATCATTATTCACAAGTGTTTGATTCAAAACATGGCTTATGATTATGCTATATGTTTGATTTTTGCTGTAATGCTCCGCGTTGGACGGAATGCTACGCTTTGTGGGGAAAATATGATGCGAATGCTATGATTATGCGAGGATACCAATCCGGGATTCGGGTCCCGTTGCTGTGAAGATCTCTGGTCGATCTGCTTGAAGTGGACATCCCAGCTGGGGATGAGATCATTGGTAGATCTGATGCGATGTATCTGCTTGGGGGAATGGGTCAATGATAGACCTATTCCCATAAATGAGAGACCCAGCTGGGGTTTGTAGAAGCTTTCGTCACTCTGTTGTGATTCCTTCATGCGTTGCTCTTCTGGATAGAGGTTGAAACTCTGTGGGGAGACGATTCCCTGGCTATTGTACTTAGTTGAGGAGAAAGAATGATTGGCGCCTCGACCGGGAGAAGCAACAAGTGGCAACTCAGCTGAGGAGAAAACACTTTGAGTGCTAAAACTGAGTGAGTGCTGACTTGCCAGCTTGCTGAGATGAAGCTTACATGCCCCATGTTGCGCTTTGAGTACCTGCAATCCTGAAAAGACAGAGAAACACACAAGTAATCCCGAGGTATCTTTTACTGGATCCTGTTATGAGAGTTTAGACACTCCTGGGAGTAAATACATTTCCTGCAAGCACGTGTTCTTTAGAAGAGAATCATATGTATTTATGCAATCAGTATCTTTTAGACATCATACATTTTGCAAATGAAAATAAAATGTACGAGACAAGACGCGACTGAAAATCTGATTTTATTAATTCATGTGCCCTGAATTGGCAAGATACAGTCAAAGAAACATATCCCCTGAAATGAGGAGATTATTACAAATTGAGAAACAAAAAGGTGGCAATGTTGGCGACGCTTCGAGGAGCTTCCCCTTCGCTATGACTCGTATGACATTTTGACGTTCTTCTCGTCTTGCTTTCTGAAGAAGGCTGATTCTGACAGAAGCTTAATCCTTTCGAGGTTTACTAAGTTGTAGGTGATACAGATGAATTCAGCATGCAGTTGTTCGCTTATTCCCTTATTTTGTATGGACCGCCCTTTCGGGTTTTCAATCCATCGGGATACCCATTTTTGCCTGAGTCGTCCAATGCGGCTTTTCAACTCAGCGGGTGTACATTTTTTTGTTTATTTTCCCTTATTTTTGCCCGAGTCTTTTATTCTGTTTCTGACTCGCCGGGATGCCCTATTTTTGCCTGGACTTACATTCTGTTTTTGTGTCCAGCGGGTCATTTTTATGCGAAGTATTTTTTAACTGCATCTGAATTCACAGGGGACGGGAAGTCTTCACCATCCATAGTACTGAGCATGAGTGCTCCACCAGAGAAAACTTTCTTTACTACGAATGGCCCTTCATAGTTCAGAGTCCATTTGCCCTTGTGGTCTGTATGAGGAGGGAGGATTCTTTTCAGCACAAGATCTCCTACTTGGTACTCTCGGTGCCTGATTTTATGATCGAAGGCTCTCTTCATTCTTTTCTGATACAACTGCCCATGACAGATTGCAGCCAATCTTTTCTCTTCAATCAGACTCAATTGTTCGTATCGGGACCGGACCCATTCTGCTTCGTTCAGCTTAACATCCATCAGTACCCGTAGGGAGGGTAATTCAACTTCAACTAGTAGGACTGCTTCCATACCATACACAAGCTGATACGGTGTTGCCCCAGTGGATGTTTTGATCAACGTGCGGTACCCATGCAAGGCAAACGGTAGCATTTCATGCCAGTCCTTAAAGGTGACTACCATCTTCTGCACAATCTTCTTGATATTCTTATTAGCTGCCTCAACAGCGCCATTCATCTTTGGCCTGTAAGGAGAAGAATTGTGGTGTTGGATCTTGAAGCCCCGGCACAGCTCTGCCATCATTTTGTTGTTCAAGTTGGAACCATTATCAGTAATGATTCGCTCGGGTACTCCGTATCGACAGATGATATCTCTCTTCAGAAATCGGGCTACCACTTGTCTTGTAACATTTGCATAGGAAGCTGCTTCAACCCACTTGGTGAAATAGTCAATGGCAACCAGGATGAATCTGTGGCCATTCGAAGCAGTCGGTTCAATCTTGCCAATCATGTCAATGCCCCACATAGCAAAGGGCCAGGGTGAAGACATCACATTCAAAGGATTGGGAGGCACATGCACCTTATCCGCATAAATCTGGCATTTATGGCATTTTCTGGCGTAGGCACAACAGTCGGCATCCATTGTGATCCAGTAATAACCTGATCTTAGCAACTTCTTGGCCATTGCATGCCCTCCTGCATGGGTACCAAAGGATCCTTCGTGCACCTCGTGCATCAACAAGTCTGCTTCTGTTCTATCAACGCATCTGAGGAGTACCATATCAAAGTTTCTCTTGTATAGGGAACCATCAGTATTCAGGAAGAAGCTACCAGCAAGCCTTCTCAAAGTCTTCTTATCATTGGAAGATGCCCCAGGTGGGTATGTTTGATCCTCCAAGAAGCACTTAATATCATGGAACCAAGGCTTATCGTCTTTGACAACATCTGCTGCGAACACATATGCTGGTCTGTCAAGTCTGGATACTGAAATTTGAGGTACAAAGTTGGCAGCTTGAACTTTGATCATGGATGAAATGGTAGCCAGAGCATCTGCAAACTGATTCTCGTCCCGAGGGATATACTCAAGCTTGACTGTTGTAAAGAAAGTCAATAACCTCCTTGTATAATCCCTGTAAGGTATCAGATGATCTTGGTGGGTGTACCATTTGCCGTTGGTCTGATTAACTACCAGAGCTGAATCTCCGAATACAGTCAATGTCTTGATCCTGAGGTTAATGGCTTCCTCAAGACCCATAATGCAAGCTTCGTATTCAGCTTCGTTGTTAGTGCAGTTAAAGGTGAGTTTCGCCGAGAAAGGCATGTGAACTCCTTTAGGTGTAATGAGTACTGCACCAACACCGCGACCATTCATATTAACAGCCCCATCAAACATCATAGTCCATTCTTCTTCCGGGTCAGGCCCTTCAGTGTGAATAGGCTCTTCATGATCTTTTGCTTTTATGAACATGATGTCTTCATCAGGGAAGTCAAATCTCATAGGCTGGTAATCATCAATAGGTTGCTCAGCAAGATATTCAGACAATACACTGCCCTTGATGGCTTTCTGAGAGGTGTACTGGATGTCATATTCTGTGAGGATCATTTTCCATCTTGCAACCCGTCCGGTAAGTGCTGGCTTCTCAAAAATATACTTGACTGGGTCCATCTTTGAGATCAATAAAGTGGTGTGGGTCAACATATACTGCCTTAGTCGGCGAGCAGCCCACGCTAAAGCACAACAAGTTTTCTCGAGCAGTGAATAACGTTGTTCATAGTCGGTAAACTTTTTGCTTAGGTAGTATATTGCATACTATTTTCGACCAGACTCGTCATGTTGGCCTAGCACACACCCCATTGACTCTTCTAATACTGTCAAGTACATGATTAAAGGTCTTCCTTCAACTGGAGGCATAAGGATTGGAGGCTCTTGTAAGTATTCCTTGATCTTGTCAAAAGCCTTCTGGCAGTCTTCGTTCCACCTGACCGTTTGTTCCTTTCTCAGCAGTTTGAACAAAGGTTCACAGGTTGCTGTAAGGTGAGATATGAACCGTGAAATGTAGTTCAATCGACCTAAGAAACCTCGAACTTCTTTTTCTGATTTTGGTGCAGGCATCTCTTGAATAACTTTGACTTTATCAGGGTCAACTTCAATCCCCTTCTCGCTTACAATAAATCCCAGCAGCTTACCAGATCGCACCCCGAATGTGCATTTGTTGGGGTTCAGCTTCAGTTGGTACTTCCTCAGGCGTTTGAATAGCTTCAGCAGATTTACCAGGTGATCTTCTTCAGTAAGGGACTTGGCAATCATGTCATCCACATAACATTCGATTTCCTTATGGATCATATCGTGAAATAATGTCACCATAGCCCGTTGATATGTTGCACCAGCGTTCTTCAATCTGAACGGCATCACCTTGTAACAGAATGTGCCCCAGGGTGTGATGAAGGTTGTCTTCTCCATGTCTTCAGGGGACATTTTAATCTGATTGTATCCTAAAAATCCGTCCATGAAGGAGAATACTGAGAATTGAGCCGTGTTATCCACCAATACATCGATGTGAGGTAATGGGAAATCATCTTTCGGGCTGGCTCTGTTCAGGTCCCGGTAGTCAACACACATTCTTACTTTGCCGTCCTTCTTAGGCACTGGTACTATATTAGCAACCCATGGTGGATAGCTAGTTAAAGCAAGGAACCCGACGTCCCACTGCTTTTGTACCTCTTCTTTGATTTTCATTGCCATGTCCGGACGAGTACGGCGCAGTTTCTGTTTAACCGGTGGGCAATCTTCTCTCAAAGGCAGCTTGTGCATAACAATGTCGGTGTCCAACCCTGGCATATCTTGATAAGACCAAGCGAACACGTCCACATATTCTTGAAGCAGGTCAATCAGTTGTCTCTTCACTGAGTCTTGTAAGCAGGCCCCGATTTTAACTTCTTTCACATCTTCATCTGTACCAAGATTAATCGTTTCGACCTCCTCCTGGTGAGGAGTGATAACCCTTTCCTCTTGTCTCAACAACCTGGCTAGCTCTTCAGGAAGCTCATACTCTTCTTCGACCCTTTCATCAGCTTGATTGATTGGATTGTCAAAGTCATACGAAGTCATAGCCGTGCTGTTGTCAGTGCGGTCTGGAAGGCACTCTCTACAAGGGTTCAGTTTGTTCATTTTAGTGATTTGATTTTAATCTTGTTTAGAAAAGTGAAATAAAGTTGTCATTTTGAAAACATTGCCATTTATTTTTTGTACAAAAAGAAAAATGGAAAAACAGTGAGCGGAAAAGAAAAAGACTCATTTGCAAAAGATGTCTGATATTTCATTGATTAATCTTGTTGCACAAAATTACAGATGGCCCGATTACAAAATGAGTCTTGTCATCTTGGGCAAGATGCAAGACTTGATGCATGCTTAAAAACACAGGAAATAATAATTACTCTGCAGGAGTAACTCTTATAATTTTCTGGGAAGACCAGTTTGAGATACTGCTCCCCGAGATCTTTGGACGGATCCAACTCTCCAGGTTGCGGTCGCTTTCATCCTCGTCTTCCAAGTTATTCACAGCATCGGGGGTGAGCATCCCCCCACTGACAAAATTGGGCTCCTTAGTAGCCTCTGCTTGATCTTGTTGAGTTGGTTTGTAACCCAACCCAAATCTATCCTCCTTCTTCTCCACGGGCAGCAACTTGCCCCAGCCTTGGGCAGTCCCTTCTTCAACAACCTTCCGGGCTTGTTGGTAAGATGTCATTGAGGTTCCAGGTACAGCGGATGCTTCATTTATGTTTAAGGCCTCAAACCCTTGACTCATAGTTTCGTGGATCTCCCCATCCATCTCAATGTATTTGTATGTAGCCAGATGGCTAACAAAAATATCTTCCTCTCCACAAATAGTAACGACTTGGCCCTCCCACTCGAATTTTAACTTCTGGTGAAAGGTAGACGTAACTGCGCCAGCGGCATGAATCCAAGGTCTACCCAACAAACAGCTGTAGGCAGGCTGAATGTCCATCACGTAGAAGGTCGTTTTGAAAGTTTGTGGGCCAATCGTTATAGGCAACTCAATTTCTCCCAGAACGGATCTCTTAGAACCGTCAAAGGCTCTCACTACTAAGTTGCTGGGACGTAATGCCAATCCTTCATACTCCAGCTTCACAAGGGCTTTTTTAGGTAAGATATTGAGGGATGACCCTGTGTCTACCAGTACATGGGAAAGAACTGCACCCTTACACTCCATGGTAATGTGCAAAGCCTTGTTGTGATTGCGGCCTTCCGTAGTCAAATCAGTGTTGGTAAATCCTAGTCCATGACTAGCGTTTACATTTCCAACCACAGCTTCCAACTGATTGACTGTAATCTCCTCTGGCACATAAGCTGCGTGCAAGACTTTTAGTAGTGCATTCCGGTGAGCCTCGGAGCACATTAACAATGATAAAATGGAGATCTTGGAAGGTGTCTGGTGAAGCTGGTCCACTATCTTGTAATCACTTTTCTTGATGATTCTCATAAATTCATCAACCTCCTGATCAAAAGGTGTTTTCGAAACTTCTTTAACAATTTGTTCTTCCTGCACCGTGCTCTTCCCTTTTGCCTTGGCAGCAGCTTCTGCTTCGGCATTGGTTTTTTGAATTTGCGGGGCAAAGAGACGTTCGCTTCGAGTGAAGCCTCCGCCTCCCCCCACATTGTCTATTTGTGGTGAAGAAATTGATGATTCAAGAGTGATTTTCTGTCCTTCGCAGTATAGATCGGAGCCGTAATGCCAGGGGATGGCATTACTGCTTTCATAAGGTACTGGCCCAGGCACTGTGATAGTGACTGGACTGATAGCAGCTGCAGAAGGAACCATGATAGTATGTGGATCATAGTATATTGTCACCGGTGCTCTGACAGGAGTGGCATTTTGTGAGTTGTAGGCAGAATCATTTGCAGGATCATAATAAATGGTAACCGTTGAAACACTTTCATTGTCTGCTGTTGATGTTGTAGGAGACATTGCTGACTGGATGGGTGTTGCTGTTGTAGGAGGTTCTGAATGAAGGGGTGCTGAAGTTGTAGAAGGGATGTTTGTTGATATCTGGTCAGTTGAAGTGACAGATGAAGCATTTGTTGATGAGATCGAAGAGTTGTTTGGAACAATTGTTGTTGCAGTTGTAGAAGACTCGGGAATTGTTGCTAATGAGATTGTTGGGTTTGTAGGAATTGATGTTGTGATTTGAAACAGGCCACTCCGGATGAGACCATTTATGCCATCTCTCATGTTATCACACCCATTTACTGAAATGTTGCAATAAGCACATCCTAGCTCGCATCCAGGGAACATCTGACATTCAAGGAGTTGAGCTTTGATCTCTACCAAGGGTGTCCGGATCTGCCCCACACTGGTTATCAAGTAAGAAGGCCTATCCTCCTCAATAGCATTGATTCTGGGTCCACCGTGGTTTGGCATAGGATTTTTACTGACATTTGGTGGAGGTGCAAAGTTTAGAGCTTTGGAATCCACTAGATCCTGTACTTTCATGTGCAAAGCTCTACACTTCTCTGTACTGTGGCCAGGTGCATTTGAGTGAAAAGCACATCTGACGCTGGCGTAGTAATTTCTGGGCAGACTGGCAGGATCTGGAGGTGCCAATGTCCTTAGCTCAACCAGGTTGAGTTTCAGGAGTTGTGGCAGTAATGTGGCATAGGGCATATGGATTGGATCAATCACCCTATTGGCCTGAGATGGTCTCTGTTGAAATGGTCTTTGCTGATTGTTGTTGCTGGTGTTGTTGTTGTTATAATTTCTTTGAGGTGGATATGGAGCTTGTTGCTGGTAGTGAGATTGTTGTTGTGGTTGGTATGCCGGTTGTGGATGAATTGGAGCAGGAATGGTGACAGCTGCCACAGACCTATGAACATATTGGGGTCTGCCCCTGCTGGTATGGATAGCATTAGTCTCACCAGTTCTTCTTGGGCCCACAAAAGGCTTTATTGAGTTGTTGGAAGAGCTTGCACCGTTGTCAGAAATTTTGCCCATCTTCAATAGGCTCTCAATTCTTTCTCCGGCTATAACTACATCAGCAAAGCTGGAAGAAGAAAAGGCAGCTAGCTTGTCAATGTATGTCCCTTGGAGGGTGTTCATAAACATGTCGACCATCTCCCTCTCCGACATAGGTGGCTGGACAGCAGCAGCAAGCTGTCTCCACCTTTGGGCGTACTCCCGGAAGCTTTCTCTGGATGATTGTGACATTCCTATCGGGAGGGTCCTGTTGGGAGCCATATCCAAGTTATACTGGTATTGTCTAGTGAAGGCCTCAGCCAAGTCCTTCCAGCACCTGATGGTTGCTCTAGTCAAGTGAGAGTACCATTCCCTTGAAGCTCCTGTTAAGCTATCCTCAAAATAAAACATCCATAGCTTTTCATCCATGGTATATGCCTTCAACCTCCCCAGAAAGGATTGCAAGTGGGTCCGTGGACAGGAAGTCCCGTTGTACTTCTCAAAGCACGGTGGTCTAAATTTGTGGGGAATCCTGACCCCGTCCACTAAGCCCATGTCCATGACATCAAAACCCAAAGAGTTTTGAGACTCCAAGGACCTTAATTTTTCAGCAATCTCATATAGCCTTCTGTCATAGGCCTCATCCCCAGCTCCCATCACTGTGAACTGATCTTCCTGGGGGTCTTCTTGCAACAGTCTACCTGTGGTAGCATTCCCTTATGCATTAGCAGGGATATTGATCTCTGGATGAAGGTGGGGTCCAAATATAGGTGGGTTGACATGAGGCTGAACCCTCTCATTGTTACTTGTCCCACCAGTCCCTAGATGGGGGTCTTCCTGAGTCTGCCTCTCTACTAAAGCCCTCAATCTCTCTTGGCTCTGAGCTAAACCATTCATCACCTCCATAAATTATGTCATCTGATTCCTCATTTCCAGTCTCTCATTGGCCATTTGAGCCCTGACCTCTGTAAGGTCCTGTTGTACCTGGTCCATCTGTATACCCGGAAGGTTGTTGCGGGTTGGATATCTGTGTGGACGGTTGAGTGGGAACACCCGACGTCGAGCAATAGTTCCTGAACCACAACAGAGTTAGTAACAAAAACAAAACAAAACCTACAAAACAAAACAAAAGGTTAGTATGCAATGCAGTTATGCTTATTTGTTTCCAAGGTATCCGGCTTGGCACTTGGTTTTGACCTTTCCAGACCCCTGAGGAAGATGCTTTTGATGTTGCTTGAAGAATTCAGATAAAACAAACCAACACATATATTACAAAAAGTAAATGATACATAGTTTGCTTTTTACAATACATGCCCTCTGAGGGGTCAAAATACAACACAAAAAAGGAAAAGTACAATGAAATGAAAGCAACAACAAGCAAAAGTCAGACACCAAGACCAAACTCATCCTCCTGAACTTCCTTGAGAAGTGCTTCAGTCACAGGATCAGCTGGACGCTCTGTAAGGTTCCTGATAAGGAGATTCCTGGTAGTAACAGCTGCAGTTAGCTTCTTATGTCGACTCTGGTCTTTTGACCTCTTCACACCAGCTCTGATCTTCAACTCTGAGATCTCTTTCTGGGCTGCTAGCAGGGCTTCCTGTTGCTCTTTTGCATTAGCCTCCAACTGCTCAATCTTGTCCTGAGTCCTTTTATCCTCCTGAGTACGAGCTTCGGTGATCCTGACCCACCTAGCTTGACTCTCCTTCAGATACAAATCAGTCCTGGCCTTTTGGAACTGAGCCTCCTTGCAGGCATTCTTCAAAATCTGTTCCCCAGCCCTTGACTTCTTGATGTAATCCTCTGACTTCTTAATCCTGGCTAGATGCTCCACCTTTAGCTTTTCTAACCTTTCAATGTCCAAGCGACCATCACTCCTCTCCCAGAGGGTCTTCTGTAAGGCCTGAGTCAGATTCTCATTTCTCTCTTTCAATTTCTCAAACTCCTCTAAGTTGACAGTGGCAGGAGGTGGTGTTGTGGATGGCCCTGGTGCATCCTCAATGGTAAAGGGCATCCCAGAAATTTGTGCCCTGGCATGAGACCACTCATAGTACTGAGCTGAGGCCACATTGTTGCACCTCCCCAGAATGGTTATCCCTTTGGTCTGGACATTGTCCCAAGCCCAGGATGTTTGCCTGACAATGGCCAGATTAGGCTTAATCTCACAATAAAGGGTTTCAGCGAAATCTTGTGCTCTAGGGGGATGGACCAATGCATAGCCCAATTGTCTTTAGAATAGCAGAGGGTTGTAATTGATGCAACCCTTCACTCCTATCAGGGGTACATTGGGGAACTGCCCACAACTAGTAATGATGTCCCTGCCCTTGGTGCTCTGAGTGCACCACCTGATGTCAGCTGAGGTCAAAGCAATGAGTCTTCTAGCCCAATTCTTTGGCTGGTGAGGATTCAAGAATGCATCAGTCTTGGGCAAGTGCTTGAGCATCCAGGTATGGAACAGGGGAGCACAACACCTCACCAATCTTCCTCTTTGCTTTTCATTCCTTTGGTGAACAGAGTAGTAGAAATCTCCCAGTAAGGTGGGCACTGGGTTCCTCAGAATGAAAAGGTGAATGGCACTCTTGCTAACAAACTTAGGCTCATCTGCAAAAAGTATGACCCCATATATGCTGAGGGCTAACAATGCACAGACTTCCTTCCATTCTCCTGAGGAGGCCTTCAGGATGGCCTGAGAAGTCAAGAAATCCAAATGTAGGCCAGAGATTCCAGCCTTAGTAGTCATGTTTTGTCCAATCAGAGAGGGTTTCAAATGTAGTGCCTTTGCCATTTCTTCAATACTAGGAAAAGCCATCTCAGGGTTGAAGGGGATTCCACCCCTGACAGGTACAACAACCAATGATGAATACTCCTCTAATAAAGGCCCCAACTGAAAATCCTGAAAAGTGAAGCACCTCATAGGGGGATCATAGAACTGCAGGCAAGTATGAATCAAGCTCCTCTGGGAAGGGTCCAAATCCATAACCACATCAAGGATGCCTCCATAATGTTCTCTGAATAGTGGTATATGGTCTGGAGTAATCAGGGCCTGGATCTTCCTGATGCCAACTAGCTCAGGCTGAAAGAAATGATATGAGATATTGCTCTTCTTGGGTGCCATGTTGCTGAAGAAGAGCTGAGACAGATGCTGACGATGGATAGTAACACTGAAGATGGGCCACTGACAGGCAGATGCTGGTGACAACAGTAGCTGAAGCAGGTAGGTGATGAGGATAGCTGAAGCAGATAGGTCTATGCAGATGAAGGGGTCAAAACCAAGCCAAAATATAGTATGGATACCCTGAAAAACAAATAAGCAAATGTTAAATGATACAATGATGATGTATGCAAATGATATGCAAGGGTTTGTGATCAAGCTGGATCTGATTGCTGCTTTGATATAAGTCCATGTATGTTCAAGAAATCCAGATGGAGGTTCATAAGTCCAGTAACCAAGGTGGGGGACTCAAATAAAGAGCCACATGTCCAGGGTTAAAATCACAAGAACTGTCCCAAAATGGAGTACTCTTAAACAAAACAAAGTAACAGGGTATGCTGAGGTCAAGGGTACCTGCAAACCTGTAAACAGCCCAACCCCCTCACAGGTGGTGTTCTAAAACAAGGATCCTCAGACTTGGATCAGTTATGAGAAGTGTAAACACTTCCAACCCGGAGGTACAGTGTTTACAATAACCATAAAAGATCCTCCTCTAATTCACCTCAGTTTCTGAAGGTCATAATAAAGGTCATCCAGACTTAGCAGGCTTCCTAGATAGCCCTAGCACTACAGGAAATCTGTAGCACAGAGTTCTCAAGAAGAAACCCATATCTGAATCGTGTTTCATATTCCCGCACCAGACCGAAATGGAATGGGAAAGAACATGAACCACTCTAGCCTAGGTTTCACTCAGGTCCCAGGTATAGGACCTCAACTCTCAATAGAACACCCACCCACCAAAGCAACAAAACCAGATCCAGCCAGCACAGCATGACAGTATGATATATGTAAAGCTATAAAGAAAGCAATAAACAAACTGTACATAAAGCAATAAACAAAATAAATACAAACACAAGTAGCACATAACACCCCAGTAAACACAAATCAATCAAGCGCTAGGAGGAACCCACAAAAAGAACCAGAAGCCCTGGTTACAGTATAAGGCTCCCCAGCAGAGTCGCCAAGCTGTCGCTCCCACCAAATGAAGCCGGGTCAAGAGGGGTACAGACGCGAACGGTCGGCGAAAGGAGGATGTGAGGACACACAGGAGTGAACTCACAGGGAATGAATAGAGTCGCCAGCTATGCATTTTTATCCCGGAGGAAAGGTAATGCTGCATAGACCTAGAAAAAGATGGATAAGACGGTTGCGAACCAAAGAGACTGAGAAAGGGGGTTGGTTACAACCTGGGAAGGTATTAGCACCCAGATTGTCCGTCGTACTCGACGGGATCCACGCTTAAAAGATTTGTGTTTTAAAGGGGTAGTGTCAGTGCAATTTGTGTATAAAATAGCTGGAAAAGGATGTACAGGTGTCAGTATAAGAAAAGTGAAGTGTAATAAGTGAAGTGTCAGTGTAGGAATGAGAATGAGTTGCTCAAGATCATGAGGCTAAAAGAATAATGCTGGAAGGAGGGGGAATATACAGAGACTTTTGTTCAATAACTGTTAAGTTATGCCTACGTATCCTCTCGTGCAATGAGGAACTCAGAACACCGTAGTTCGACTCAAAGAGAGTGAAAGGTAAATTGACTTGTGAACTGCTTGCTTGTCTATGCTCAAGTGTATGACCTGTCTGGCTCAGGTGCTAACTGTCTTGCATTAGACGGAAGAAGCAAGTTCTCGTTTATGAGTGAATGAGATGAGAAAAGAATCCCGAAGGAGACGATTATTGTTTGTTTTTGAGTTTTCAGCCTTTTATTCCTTTTGAAAGTTTGTCATAAGTTAATGAGCTTAAGCCTAAACCAATGGATTTAGTAAACTCATCACATCTTCCCTCTGATTAGGGGTAATGAGAATACCTTAAGTGTGAAGTCAGCTTCTCACACTTAATCACCTTTGATGTATGATTAAGATCATTAACCTACTTGTGATTATTTAGATGTTTTTTTTTTGGTTTTTGTTTAGTGTTAAGTAATGAGGTTAAGCCATAATCAGGGATTAAACAGACTCATTACACCATCCTAATAGAAGGATAATAGATGAGAATGTTTAAGCTGAGGAATGCTCCTCAACTTAATCCATGATTAGGGATTAAACTCATGACAAAACAAAGCCTTTATTATTTGGATTTAGTTAATGATATGATGATGAAGTGAGTTTTAGGGTTTGTAAGACAGCTTGAGGGGGACTTGTCCATTAACACTAGGGTTAGTCCTTCTTAACCAATTAAGGAAGAATTAGAACCCTAATGCAAGGCCCAAGTTACAAGCTTGATGTCTTGATGATTATTAGATGGATTGATTAAAGGATTTAAACACATTAAGGGTTTAACACTTAGGATTAAAGTTATACACTCCATCCTAATAGAAGGATGCAGGCATAAGCTTAATCACAAAGCCTTAAAGCCTTTAGGGTTTAGTTCCTGATTATGAGATGAGAAGAGAAGACTCAAAGAGACACAAAGGTAAAACTAAGTGGGGAACTAATCAAAACCCTAATCATTGTCATGCTTGGTTGTTCCTAAGGTTTGTGAGGTTTACAAGAAATTCTTCAGAGGAACCACCAGGAAGCAGATGAAAGGAGCAAAGGAAAGCAAAGTAACTTGCTTCATTTAAGAAGACAAGTCACTTGAAGAAAGAAAGTGAGATAAAAAATGAGCAAGCTCAAACTCAAACACATAACAAAATGCAGCAAGGATGCATAAAATAGATGAAAATAAATTGTGAGAAGTGAAGGCAAATTCACTTCTCAAAGTAACTTACCACCTGAAAAGTTAGTGAAAGAAATGCAATGCAATACAAAATGAGATGAGATGGCATGATGCATATCAAGACCAGAAGCATATGTGTGATGATAATGATGTTATGAGATGATGCAAACATGAAACAAGGCATGGGGATGATCATATGAACATATGGATGCAAGTGAAGCATGCTTAGAACCATGATCATACATGAAAAGTTATGGAATGCAAATGACATACAACATGACAAATACATGATGCAATGATCAAACATGCTTCTAATATGTCTTAAGATGTCTAATGAATCAAATGGATGCACAAAATGCTATGGCAAGTCATGTTATGCAAGCAAATGCAAGATGAATGCAAAAGGAAGCCCAAATTAGGGTTTATGATCAATGCAACAAACAAAAACCAAAAACAGAAGCAAACCTCAAGATAAAAAATTTAAAATGCACTCAAAGGAACCCTAAACTTATATAAGCTCACTGCCCAAAGGAGGTGATCCAATTCTTAACCTAGTGAAAGTTATGAATTTCCTAAGATTTCTAGGGTTTTAGGGTACCTTAACAAGAAAAATGTCAAACAAATGGAAAATGCAAGATCAATTCATGCCAATTTAATCCTACAAACTACATGCTAAACAAAATGCAATGCAAAAGGAATCAAAGTCCAACTCTCAATGGTTAGGCAGAAATGATTTTTTGAAGGTTGGATCAAAATAATGCTTTGAAATTGAATTTAATTCCATGAAAAATTATCAAAATGCATCAAGATCAAAAAATAAATTTGGTTTGAGAGTTGGACAATGTTTCTAAATGATTTTAAAGGTTTCATGAATTTTTTGGTGATTTTTAAATACCTAAAAGTATTTTTAATTAATTAATTCTCATTAATTAATTAAAAATAAACTTTTAAATGATTTAAAAAATATTTTTTAATGCAAAAAATAAAAATAAAAATGTTTTTGGTTTCTGAAATTTAATAGAAGTTTGTACAAAAAATTTCAGAATTTTAAAAATTGTTTTGCTATTTTTAATAAATATGAGAAAACAAATGAAATAAAATGTAAAATAAAAATGGATTTAATCTGAAAATGGGAAAGTATGCGCATATAAGGGCCCAGATTCAAATTCACACGCGCGGGAGTGGACCTGGCGCGCATCTGGACGGCCTATATTCAAATTTCGCTAATTAAAGATTAAACCCTAATCCAGCCCTAATTACTTTCAGATGACCGGAACAGTGGTTCCGGTCATCTTCTCCGGCAAGGTGAAATTGCTATCTCCCTCTACATGCAATGAAAACAAAATCTAACTGCCCGAAACTCATCCCCATCCAAAAACGAATCAAACCCCTCAATCAAACATCATTTTTCATTCATAAATCAGCCAAATCGAATCAAAACATTCCTAGGGCAAAAAATTTCAGACAGTTCATACATGCTGGTTTCTCAACCATTTTCAAAAGTAAACACATATTCATGATCAGGGGAGTGCATAGAAGCTTTTAAGAACTTAAAAACATGTTTCTGGAAAAAAGTTTTGAGATGACTACCTGAACTGAAGCTTTCGATTCAGGAGCTTTCTGGTTGTTCCTTTGGCTCAAATCCACTCCAATGATCCTCCTAAGAAGCTTGCAATGATTGGTTGGAATTTAAAATGGATGGTTTGGGAGATGGCAGAAGTTCTGTTCAATGGCAGGTGGTGATCGTGTTTTTGATTCTTTGAGTTTCAGGCCATGGTGATGGGTGCTTTGTGACCAGGAAAGTGTGTTGAGTTGGTTTATGAAGTTTGTTTGTGTGTTTGTGGCTTGTGCTGAGAGTTTCGAAGTCTCTTGCAAGATGAGGTGAAAATGAGAATGCTGTGATGGAGAGTGTTTCAGACCTGTGTTGTAGTTGCTTTGGCTTGCTTTTTGCTTGTATAAACAATTGGGATGGGTCAGAAGAAGTGATGTGTGCTTTTGTGATAGGTATGGCTCAAGTTGCCAAAATGTCAAAGTTGTGTAAGAGAAGCATGGGCTACTTTCTAGCCAAGGACAAAAGGCATGTCCTGCGCAGCATGATGTGGGGAGAACCCTAGGATTGATCAGCAAGCTAGCAAGCAAGTGGGTTGTGACTTATGATGAGTTTTGCAACTTGCCTTGCTTTTGCTTCTTATGAGATATCTTGCTCCATAAGCCACAAAAATGAGAGACTTCTTGGCCCATTCTGAATTTTAGGTCTTGTATGATCATGTTGTGAGGTTTAGAAGTCCATTTGATAACTTAATTTTCCTTGAGAAATGAATTTGCAACTTTGCCTCTTTGGTGGAAAACTTCAAATTTTGTGATTTTTGCCAACTTTGACAAGCCATAACTTTTGATCCAAAATGAATTAGGTCATGTTCTTGTACTTTTTGAAAAGGGAATGATCCATTCTACAACTTTCATGACCAAAGTTTTTCCATTTGAAGCATTTTTGGATCAAAAAGCAAGGGTTGAAAAAGTTTCCCAAAATGGCAATTTCATTAAAAGTCAAACTTTCCCAAAAAGTCAACTTTGCAAAAGACTTGAAATTCTTCAATTTTGTGAACTTCCAAAATCTTCCATGATCAAATAAAGATCATATACAATCAAAATGCTGAAGAACACTCTTTGGTTGGGTCATTGGGGGCCTCAGATGCCCTGATTTTGCACTGACTTGCTTGAAAAGTCAACTCTTGATCAGATGACTTCCCCATGGAATTTCTTCATGAAAATTGATATGCATACTCCCTATACCATATAGAGACCAATAGAAACAAGAATGACCAAAAAATTTGGAGTTATGGCCTTTGAAACCAAAACCCTAATTCTAGGTCATCTGTGCAGTTAAGCCTGGCTCTGCTTCCATGCCATTCTCAGTTCTTGTGATTCTTTGACATTCTTGATTTTGAGAGGATATAATATGATGCTTGAACATACATGGACCCCTTTGAAGTGATTGATGACCTTTGGAGTGGCTCAAGAAGCTCTTGATTTGCTCAGATCACAAACCCTAGATGCAGATGACTTTGAATCTATGCAGTGAATAAAAAATGTGATATGAGATGCTATGATTGAGTTTATGCTTATGAAATGATCACAAGCCATGGTGTGAATGGGTGAGGGAAAATTTGGGGTGTTTACATATTGCATACTCTTTTCGACCAGACTCGTCATTCTGGCCCAACACACACCCCATTAATACTTCTAATATTGTCAGGTACATTATCAGAGGTCTTCCTTCAATTGGAGGCATAAGAATTGGAGGTTCTTGTAGATACTCCTTGATTTTGTCAAAAGCCTTCTGATAATCTTCGTTCCACCTGACCGTTTGTTCCTTTCTTAACAATTTGAGCAGGGGCTCACAAGTTGCAGTTAGATGAGATATGAATCTTGAAATGTAGTTCAATCTACCTAGGAACCCCCGAACTTCTTTTTCAATCCTAGGTGCAGGCATCTCTTGAGTGGCTTTGACTTTGTCAAGATCAACTTCAATTCCCTTCTCACTTATGATAAATCCCAGCAACTTACCAGAACGTACCCCGGATGTGCATTTGGTGGGGTTTAACTTCAATTAATACTTTCTCAGACGCTTGAACAACTTTAGCAGATTTACCAGATGGTCTTCTTCAGTAAGGGACTTGGTAATCATGTCATCCACGTAGCATTCAATTTCCTTGTGGATCATATCGTGGAATAACGTTACCATAGCCCGTTGATAAGTCGCACCAGCATTCTTCAGTCCAAAAGGCATTACCTTGTAACAAAATATGCCCCAAGGTGTAATGAAGGTTGTTTTCTCCATGTATTCGGGTGACATCTTGATCTGATTATACCCAAAAAATCCACCCATGAAAGAAAATACCGAAAACTGAGTTGTGTTGTCCACCAATACATCAATGTGAGGTAAAGGGAAGTCATCCTTCGGGCTAGCTCTGTTCAGATCCGGGTAATCCACACACATACGTACTTTGCCATCCTTCTTAGGCACTGGTACAATGTTAGCAACCCACGGTGCGTAACTAGTTACAGCAAGGAAACCGGCGTCCCACTTTTTTTGTACTTCTTCCTTAATCTTCATGGCCATATCAGGCCGAGTATGGCGTAGCTTTTGCTTCACTGGAGGGAAATCTTCTTTCAATGGTAGCTTGTGCATGACAATATCCGTATCTTGACCTGGCATGTCTTGATAGGACCAAGCAAAGACGTCGACGTATTCTCGAAGCATGTCAATAAGCTGTTCTTTTACCGAAGCTTGCAGACTGGCCCCAATCTTCACTTCTTTCAAATCCTCCTCGGTACCAAGATTAACTGTTTCAACCTCCTCTTGATGAGGAGTAATCACTTTCTCTTCTTGCCTCAACATCCTGGCTAACTCTTCAGGTAGCTCATAGTCTTCTTCAACCCCTTCATCGACTTGATTAATTGGATTGTCGAAGTCATACAAGGTCATAGCAGTGCTGTTGTTGGTGCAATCTGGAGGATAATCTCTGCAAGGTGTCGCTCCCACTAAATGAAGCCGGGTCAAATAGGGTACAGACGCGAACGGTCGGCGAGAGGAGGGTGTGAGAACACACAGGAGTGAACTCACAGGGAATGAAAAGAGTCGCCAGCTAGGCATTTTTATCCCGGAGGAAAGGCAATGCTGCATAGACCTAGAAAGATACGGATAAGATGGTTGCGAACCAGAGAGACTGAGAAAGGGGGTTGGTTACAACCTGGGAAGGTATTAGCACCCAGATTGTCCGCCGTACTCGACGGGATCCACGCTTAAAAGATTTTTGTTTTAAAGGGGTAGTGTCAGTGCAATTTGTGTATAAAAGAGCTGGAAAAAGATGTACAGGTGTCAGTGTAAAAGAAGTGCAAAGTGTGATATATACAGTGTCAGTGTAAGAACAGAGTGAAATGCTCAAGACCATGAGGCTAAAAGAATGATGCTAGAAGGAGGGGGAATATACAGAGACTTTTGTTCGATAACTGTTAAGCTATGCCTATGTATCCTCTCGTGCAATGAGGAAGTCAGAACACCGTAGTTCGACATAAAGAGACTGAAAGATGAATTGACTGATGAACTGCTTGCTTGTCTATGCTCAAGTGTAAGACCTGTCTGGCTCAGGTGCAAACTGTCTTGCATTAGACGGAAGAAGCAAGTTCTCGTTTGTGAGTGAATGAGATGAGAAAAGAATCCCAGAGGAGACGATTATTGTTTGTTTTTGTGTTTTCAGTCTTTTATTGCTTTTTGGTGTTTGTCATAAGTTAATGAGCTTAAGCCTAAACCAATGGGTTAGTACACTCATCACATCTTCCCTCTGATTAGGGGTAATGAGAATACCTTAAGTGTGAAGTCAGCTTCTCACACTTAATCACCATGATGTAGGATTAAGATCATTAACCTACTTGTGATTATTTAGATGTTTTTGGTGTTTTTGTTTAGTGTTAAGTAATGAGGTTAAGCCATAATCAGGGATTAAACAGACTCATTACACCATCCTAATAGAAGGATAATAGATGAGAATGTTTAAGCTGAGGAAAACTCCTCAACTTAATCCATGATTAGGGATTAAACTCATGACAAAACAAGCCTTTGGTTAAGTGGATTTTAGTTAATGATAAGATGATGAAGTGAATTTTATGATTTGTAGGACAACTTGAGGAGGACTTGTCCATTAACACTAGGGTTAGTCCTTCTTAACCAATTAAGGAAGAATTAGAACCCTAATGCAAGGCCCAAGTTACAAGCTTGATGTCTTGATACTTATTAAGTGAATTGATTAAAGGATTTAAACACATTAAGGGTTTAACACTTAGGATTAAAGTTATACACTCCATCCTAATAGAAGGATGCAGGCATAAGCTTAATCACAAAGCCTTAAAGCCTTTAGGGTTTAGTCCCTGATTATGAGATGAGAAGAGAAGACTCAAAGAGACACAAAGGTGAAATCTAAATGGGGAACTAATCAAAACCCTAATCATTGTCATACTTGGTTGTTCCTAAGTTTTGTGAGGTTTTCAAAAGACATCTTCAATGGAACCACCAGGAAGCAGATGAAAGGATCAGGAGAAGCAAAGTGACTTGCTTCATTTAAGAAGACAAGTCACTTGAAGAAATAAAGTGAGAAGAAGAATAATGAGCAAGCTCAATCTCAAACACATAACAAAATGCAGCAAGGATGCATGAAAGAGATGAAAAGAAATTGTGAGAAGTGAAGGCAAATTCACTTCTCAAAGTTACTTACCACCTGAAAAAAGTCAGTGAGAAAAATGCAATGCAATGCAAAATGAGATGAAATGGCATGATATAAACCAAAACCAGAAGCATATATGTAATGATAGTGATGTTATGAGATGATGCAAACATGAAACAAGGCATGGGGATGATCATACAAACTTATGGATGCAAATGAAACAAGATAAGAGCTATGAACATACATGAAAAGTTATGAAATGCAAATGGCATACAACATGGAAAATGCAAGATGTAATGATCAAACATGCTTTCAATATGTCTTAATATGTCTAATGAATCAAATGGATGCACAAAATGTCATGGAAAGTCATGGTATGAATGCAAATACAAGATGAATGCAAAAGGAAGTCCAAATTAGGGTTTATAATCAATGCATCAAACAAAAACCAAAATCAGAAGCAAACATCAAGATAAAAAATTGAAAATGCATTCAAAGAAACCCTAATCCTATACAAACTCACTGCCCAAAGGAGGGGTTCTAACTCTTAACCTAATGTAAGCTATGAATTTCCTAAGTTTTCTAGGGTTTTAGGGTACCTTAACAAGAAAAAAATGTCAAACAAAATGAAAATGAAAGATCAAATCATGCCAATTTAATCTCACAAACTACATGATAAACAAAATGCAATGCAAAAAGAATCAAAGTCCAACTCTCAATGGTTAGGCAGAAATGATTTTTTGAAGTTTGGATCAAAATAATGCCTTGAAATGATTTTAATTCCATGAAAAATTCTCAAAAGACATCAAGATCAAAAAAGAAATTTGGTTTGAGGGTTGGACAATGTTTCTAAATGATTATGAAGGTTTCATGAATTTTTGGTGATTTTTAAATACCTAAAAGTATTTTTAATTAATTAATTCTCATTAATTAAATAAAAATAAACTTTTAAATGACTTAAAAATATTTTTTAATGCAAAAAATAAAAATAAAAATGTATTTGGTTTCTGAAAATTAATAAAAGTTTGTACAAAAATTTTCAGAATTTTTAAAATTGTTTTGCTATTTTAAATTAAATGGACAAATTAAATGAATAAAAATGAAAATAAAACTAATTAAATGAGAAGTATGCAGGATGGAAGGCTCAGATTGAAACTGGGAAAGGGTAGTTTGACTTGGCGCGTAATCCAATGGTCACAATTCAAATCTGGATAAATTAAGTTTATGAATTAATTAATTGGATTTAATTAAGTTAATGGTGATTAGGGTTTCTGAGGACACATCCTGGCCACTCAAACGCGCGCCAGTCAGCCTAAGTCAACGCATCTAACGCACTAGATTCAAACATCAATTAATGACACTGATTAGGGTTAATGGTTCTCAGGTGGCCGGAGAAGACTTCCGATCGTCTTCTCCGGCGAACCAAAACCCTAGGTTTCACTACAAGCCATCCCACTTCAAATTAAACACGGGGAAATGATCCTCTAACATCCTAGAACACAAATCAACCATCAAACAACATTTAAACTACATGAATCAGGCAAATCGAAGCAAACATTTTTCACGGGAGAAATTTCAGAACATCAATACATCCTCATTTTTCACTCATTTTCAATTTCAAACACATCATTATGATCAGCACAACATACACTTTCATTTTATAACAAGAAAAACAAGTTCTGTGAGAAAGTGTTCTTGGCCATACCTGAGCTGGAAAGCTTCAATGGTGAGCTTCCAGAACCTCCCACTTGTGCAAATGAACTCCCTTGGCCCTTCCGAACTCAATGGAATGCCTCAAAGCTCTTGTGGATGGCTGATTTGTGAAGGTGAGTTCTGGTGTAGCAGATGTCAAAGTTATGTTCTAGAGGGTTTCAAGCTGTGTTCATGGTGGATTTTGGTTCTTTGGAGTATGTATGATTTGTTGGTGAAGAGAAAATGAGTGTTTGATGGCTGTAGAGAGTGATTCGAAGAAGAGGAGTTTTTTGACAGATTTTTGTGAGGGCTGTGTTGTGTCTTGTTTCAATGGCCAATGAGTTGTTATAACACTCCCATGATGTATGAGTAGCCTGTGGAGCAGGTCAGTAGAGGTGGCTGATCACTGTTCCAAGAGTATGGGGGTTTTGGCCAAAAAGTCAAGTTGATTTGTACTTGCAGCATGGGCTATGGCAGCAGCAGTCTAAGGGCTTGTCTTGCTTCAGTTTGAGTCAAGGATGACCCTTGGATTGCTTGTGAAAGTCTGCAGCATTTGGATCATGAGTTGTGCGAGATTTTGCAACTTGCCCACTTGTGTTATTTCATGATTTTGGTTATGTACATGAGATGATCCTTGCTGAATTTTGGTGTATGATACTTCATTTAGTCATGGCAATGCATAGAAACCAATTAGTGATCACATAACTCCTTTGAGGATGATTTTGCCAAAAATTCCTCTTTGCATCTTTATGAAAATGACTTATGGATTCTTGAAAATCAAGTCACACAAATGGGAAATTCCTTGGGCCAAATTCTGATTTTATGTCATGTGTAGTATTGGTATGATGATTATAGGTCATGTTGAAGTCACATAAAGGCTTGCCATGAGAAATTGCAAGTTTTCCATTTGGTGCAAAAGTGAATTTTTAATGATTTTGCTCAACTTTGCAAGGCCATAACTTTTGATCCAAAATGAATTAGGTCATGTTCTTGTACTTTTTGAAAAGGGAATGATCCATTCTACAACTTTCATGACCAAAGTTTTTCCATTTGAAGCTTTTTTGAATCAAAAAGTAAAGGTTGAAAAAGTTGCCTAAAATGACAATTTCATTAAAAGTCAAACTTGCCCAAAAAGTCAACTTTGCAAAAGACTTGAAATTCTTCAATTTGGTGAACTTCTAACATCTTCCATGATCAAATAAAGATCATATACACTCAAAATGATGAAGAACACCCTTTGGTTGGGTCATTGAGGGCCTCAGATGCCCTGATTTTGCACTGACTTGCTTGAAAAGTCAACTCTTGATCAGATGACTTCCCCATGGAATTTCTTCATGAAAATTGATATGCATACTCCCTATACCACATAGAGACCAATAGAAACAAGAATGACCAAAAAATTTGGAGTTATGGCCTCTGAAACCAAAACCCTAATTCTAGGTCATCTGTGTAGTCAAACCTGGCTCTGCTTCCATGCCATTTTCAGTTCTTGTGATTCTTTGACATTCTTGACTTTGAGAGGATATAATATGATGTTTGAACATACATGGACCCCTTTGAAGTGATTTATGACCTTTGGAGTGGCTCAAGAAGCCCTTGGATTGCTCAGATCACAAACCCTAAATGCAGATGACTTTGAACCAATGCAATGAATCAAAAATGTGGTATGAGATGCTATGATTGAGTTTATGCTTATGAAATGATCACAAGCCATGGTGTGAATGGGTGAGGGAAAATGTGGGGTGTTTACAGCTGCCCCTATTCAAACATGAGTTAGTTGTGCAGGATGTAAGCAACGACTTAACAGGCAAACAAGATAACTTGTGGTTGAATACCAAAGACAGTCCAAAATTTGCACTCACAGAATGAAGAAGAAAAGGGATATAGATTGTAAAAGAAAATAAATTATATTGTAAAGTATGGGAGACGGAGGACGACCGTCGAGCAGAGGACGACTGCTGGGTAAAGAGCAATGACGGGGACGACCGACATGCTGGGAAAAGTGCGGAAAATAAAGCAATGACGGGGACGGCCGACATGCTGGGGATAAAAGGGGTTATGATGGGGACGGCCATCAGGTAAAGCTATAAGATTCTCTGGGAATTAATGAAAAATGATGGGCACGGCCATCAAGTTCATAAAGTAATGCAACCAACGATGGGGACAACCATCGGGCTAAACTGAAAGGAAAAGGGACCACGACGGGGACGGCCATCGGGTTAAAGAATAAATGAAATAAACAGATGATGAGGTACGGTCATCAAAGGTGAAGGACGATCACCTAGCAGGGGACGGCTGCTCTGTTGGGGATAAGATGAGGGACGGTCATCTAATGGTGGAGGACGACCACCTGGCAGGGTACGACTGCCAAAAATATCGCGACATACGTCGGATGCCGGATAAAAGGTCAACGATGGGGACGGCCATCGGACGAGCATGATGAAGGACGATCATCAAGAGGTGGAGGACGACCACCTAGCAGGGGACGGCTGCTCTCAAGGTTTGTCATGACATAGGACGAATGTCAGATAACCAAAATCAACAATGGGGACGGCCATTGGATAAAATGATGAAGGACGATCATCAAAAGGTGAAGGACGATCACCTAGCAGGGGACGGCTGCTAAATATCACGACATAGGACGGATGTCGGATAAAAAGGATCAACGATGAGGACGGCCATCGGATGAGCATGATGAAGGACGATCATCAAGAGGTGGAGGACGACCACCTAGCAGGGTACGGCTGCTCTCAGGTTTTATCATGACATAGGACGAATGTCAGATAAAAAGGAAATTTGCTTTGTTGGCGATTTACTGGGGAATAGTAAACACGGACGAGTGTTTACATCCAAGAAATAAAAGGTATAAGTGTTTAGATGTTTGTATAGATTAAAGATGCGGACGAGCATCCTTAAGACTACGATACGGACGAGTATCGAGTAGAAACAAAAACTGACACGTGTTCAGGGATGATGATACGGACGAGTATCAACTGGTTAACAAAGAACACGGACGAGCGTTGAATCTGAAGGGACTCTTCTGGGAAATAGTAGACACAGACGAGTGTCTAAATTCCAGAAGACAAAAGTGTTTGACGCAGTGTATGGATTAAAGATGCGGACAAGCATCCTTAAGACTATGATACGGACGAGTATCAGGTAGAAACAAACGCTTGACGCATGTTCTGAGATGATGATACGGACGAGTACCAACTGGTTAACAAAGAACAAGGGCTAGTGTTGAATCCGCGGGGATTTAAGTGGTATATACAAGATACGGACGAGTATCTGTATAAGTAATAAGTATGAGTGGTGTATAGATGAGTGTTTAACTGTTGGGGAGAGTGACATGGACGAGTGTCAAAAAGAAGAAAAGTATAGTATAAACAAGTATCTGATATACAAAGTGTTTATGTTACTGTGCTGGGGAAGGTGACACGGACGAGTGTCAAGGGATTGTGTATATATGTATAAGTATTTGTGAGTGCAACGAGGACGCTTTGGTCTTTTATTGGGGATATGACACGGACGGGTGCCACAAGGAGTATATACTGGTGTTTGTGAATGCAAGGCAACTGCTTTAGCTTCAGCTCTCTGTTGGGGAATCCGGGGAGCTCTCTGTATATTGTTGGATTGTTATCTTTCACAAGTGTTTGGTTCAGAACATGACTTATGATTATGCAACATGTTTGATTTTTGCCGTAATGCTCCGTATTAAACGGAATGCTACGCTTCGTGGGTGAATATGATGCGAATGCTATGGTTATGCAAAGATACCAATCCGGGATTCGGATCCCGTTGCTGCGAAGATCTCTGATCGATTTGTTTGAAGTGGAAATCCCAGCTGGGGATGAGATCATTGATAGATCTGATGAGATGCATTTGCTTGGGGATATAGGTCACTGATAGACATATCCTTGTAATGAGGGACCCAGTTGGGGTTTGTAGAAGCTTTCTTCACTCTGTTGTGATTCTCCCATGCGTTGCTCTTTTGAATAGAGGCTGAAACTCTTGTGGGGAAGTGGTTCCCTGGCCTTTGTACTTGGCTGAGGAAGAATGATTGGCAACTCGGCTGGGAAAAGCAACAAGTGGCAACTCAGCTGGGGAGAAAACACTTTGAGTGCTAAGACTGAGTAAGTGTTGATTTGCCAGCTTGCTGGGATGAAGCTTACGTGCCCCATGTCGTGCTCTTGAGTACCTGCCATCCTGCAAAGACAGAGAAACGCACAAGTGACCCCGTGATATCCCTTACCGGATTCCGTCATAGGAGTTAGACACTCCCGAGAGTAAGTATATTTCCTGCAAGCACGTAGTTTTTAGAAGAGAAACATATGTATTTATGAAATCAATATTTTAAAGACATCAGACATTCTTTGCAAATAAAAATGTACGAGACATCGTGTGACTGAAAAATCTGTTTTTATTAATTCATGTGCCCTGAATTGGCAAGATACAGTCAAAGAAACAAATCCCCTGAAATGAGGAGATTGTTACAAAATGAGAAACAAAATGTTGGCAATGTTGTCGACGCTTCAAGGAGCTTCCCTTCTGCTATGACTCGTATGACATTTGACGTTCTTCTCGTCTTGCTTTCTGAAAAAGGCTGATTCTGATAGAAGCTTGATCCTTTCGAGGTTTACCAAGTTGTAGGCGATACAGACGAATTCAGAATGCAGTTGTTCGCTTATTCCCTTATTTTGAATGGATCGCCCTTTCGAGTTTTCAATCCATCGGGATACCCATTTTTGCCTGAGTTGTCCAATGCGGCTTTTCAACTCAGCGGGTGTACATTTTTTGTTTATTTTCCCTTATTTTTGCCCGAGTCTTTTATTCTGTTTTTGACTCGCCGGGATGCCCTGTTTTTTCCTGGACTTACATTCTGTTTTTGTGTCCAGCGGGTCATTTTTATGCGAAGTATTTTTTAACTGCATCTGAATTCACAGGGGACGGGAAGTCTTCACCATCCATGGTGCTGAGCATCAGTGCTCCACCCGAGAAAACTTTCTTTACTACGAATGGTCCTTCATAGTTCGGAGTCCACTTGCCCCTGTGGTCTGTATGCGGAGGAAGGATTCTTTTTAGCACAAGATCTCCTACTTGGTACTCTCGGTGCCTGACTTTCTGATCGAAGGCTTTCTTCATTCTTTTCTGATATAACTGCCCATGACAGATTGCTGCCAATCTTTTCTCTTCAATCAGACTCAGCTGTTCATATCGGGACCGGACCCACTCTGCTTCGTTCAGCTTAACATCCATCAGTACCCGTAGGGAGGGTAATTCAACTTCAACAGGTAGGACTGCCTCCATACCATACACAAGTTGATACGGTGTTGCCCCAGTGGATGTCCTGATTGACGTGCGGTACCCATGCAAGGCGAATGGTAGCATTTCATGCCAGTCTTTGTAAGTGATTACCATCTTCTGCACAATCTTCTTTATATTCTTGTTAGCTGCCTTAACAGCACCATTCATCTTTGGTCTGTAAGGAGAAGAATTGTGATGTTGGATTTTGAAGTCCTGGCACAGCTCCGCCATCATTTTGTTGTTTAAGTTGGAACCATTATCAGTAATGATTCGCTCGGGAACTCCGTACCGACAGATGATATCTCTCTTCAGAAATCTGGCTACCACTTGTCTTGTAACGTTTGCGTAGGAAGCTGCTTCGACCCACTTGGTGAAATAGTCAATGGCGACCAGGATGAATCTGTGGCCATTTGAAGCAGTCGGTTCAATCTTACCAATCATATCAATGCCCCACATAGCAAAGGGCCAGGGTGAAGACATCACATTTAAAGGATTGGGAGGCACATGCACCTTATCCGCATAGATCTGGCATTTATGGCATTTTCTGGCATAGGCACAACAATCTGCATCCATTGTGATCCAGTAATAACCTGATCTTAGCAATTTCTTAGCCATGGCATGCCCTCCAGCATGGGTACCAAAGGATCCTTCGTGCACTTCATGCATCAACAAGTCTGCTTCCGTTCTATCAACGCATCTGAGGAGTATCATATCAAAGTTTCTTTTGTACAGGGAACCATCAGCGTTCAGAAAGAAACTACCAGCAAGCCTTCTCAATGTCTTCTTATCATTGGAAGATGCCCCAGGTGGGTATGTTTGATCCTCCAAGAAGCACTTAATGTCATGGAACCAAGGCTTATCATCTTTGACAACGTCTGCTGCAAACACATATGCTGGTCTGTCAA
This sequence comes from Lathyrus aphaca, assembly GCA_963966055.1. Classification (NCBI taxonomy): domain Eukaryota; kingdom Viridiplantae; phylum Streptophyta; class Magnoliopsida; order Fabales; family Fabaceae; genus Lathyrus; species Lathyrus aphaca. The sequence continues at coordinate 239,090,734 of OZ014524.1, read as the reverse complement.
GTCTGGACACTGAGATTTGAGGTACAAAGTTGGCAGCTTGAACTTTGATCATAGATGAAATGGTAGCAAGGGCATCTGCAAACTGATTCTCGTCCCGAGGGATATACTCAAGCTTGACTGTTGTAAATAAAGTCAATAACCTCCTTGTATAATCCCTGTAAGGTATCAGATGATCCTGGTGTGTATACCATTTGCCGTTGGTTTGATTGACTACCAAAGCTGAATCTCCGAATACAGTCAACGTCTTGATCCTGAGGTCAATGGCTTCCTCAAGACCCATAATGCAAGCTTCGTATTCAGCTTCGTTGTTAGTGCAGTTAAAGGTGAGTTTTGCCGAGAAAGGCATGTGAACTCCCTTAGGTGTAATGAGTACTGCACCAACACCACGGCCATTCATATTAACAGCCCCATCAAACATCATAGTCCATTCCTCTTCCGGGTCAGGCCCTTCAGTGTGAATAGGCTCTTCATGATCTTTTGCTTTTATGAACATGATGTCTTCATCAGGGAAGTCAAATCTCATAGGCTGGTAATCATCAATAGGTTGCTCAGCAAGATATTCAGACAATACACTGCCTTTGATGGCTTTCTGAGATGTGTACTGGATGTCATATTCTGTGAGGATCATTTGCCATCTTGCAACCCGTCCGGTAAGTGTTGGCTTCTCAAAAATATACTTGACTGGGTCCATCTTTGAGATCAATAGGGTAGTGTGGGTCAACATATACTGTCTCAGCCGGCGAGCAGCCCACGCTAAAGCACAGCAAGTTTTCTCGAGCAGTGAATATCGTTGTTCATAGTCGGTAAACTTTTTGCTTAGGTAGTATATTGCATACTCTTTTCGACCAGACTCGTCATGCTGGCCCAGCACACACCCATTGACTCTTCTAATACGGTCAAGTACATTATCAGAGGTCTTCCTTCAACTGGAGGCATAAGGATTGGAGGTTGTTGTAAGTACTCTTTGATCTTGTCAAAAGCCTTATGGCAGTCTTCGTTCCACCTGATCGTCTGTTCTTTTCTCAACAATTTGAACAAGGGCTCACAGGTTGCTGTAAGGTGAGATATGAACCTTGAGATGTAGTTCAATCTACCTAGAAACCCTCGAACTTCTTTTTCAGACTTCGGTGCAGGCATTTCTTGAATGGCTTTGACTTTATCGGGGTCAACTTCAATCCCTTTCTCGCTCACAATAAAACCCAGCAGCTTACCCGATCGCACCCCGAATGTGCACTTGTTGGGGTTCAACTTCAGTTGGTACTTCCTCAGACGCTTGAACAGCTTCAGCAGATTTACCGGGTGGTCTTCTTCCATAAGGGACTTGGCAATCATGTCATCCACATAACATTCGATTTCTTTATGGATCGTACGTGGAATAATGTCACCATAGCCCGTTGATATGTTGCACCAGCATTCTTCAATCCAAATGGCATCACCTTGTAACAGAATGTGCCCCAGGGTGTGATGAAGGTTGTCTTCTCCATGTCTTCAGGTGACATTTTAATCTGATTGTATCCTGGAAATCCGTCCATAAAGGAGAATATCGAGAACTGAGTCGTGTTATCCACCAGTACATCAATGTGAGGTAATGGGAAATCATCTTTCGGGCTGGCTCTGTTCAGATCCCGGTAGTCAACACACATTCTTACTTTGCCGTCTTTCTTAGGCACAGGTACTATATTAGCAACCCACGGTGGATAGCTAGTCACAGCAAGGAACCCGGCGTCCCACTGCTTTTGTACCTCTTCTTTGATTTTCATTGCCATGTCTGGGCGAGTACGGCGCAATTTCTGTTTAACTGGCGGGCAGTCTTCTTTTAAAGGCAGCTTGTGCATGACAATATCGGTGTCCAACCCTGGCATATCCTGATAAGACCAAGCAAACACATCCACATATTCCTGAAGCAAGTCAATCAGTTGTTTCTTCACTGAGTCTTGTAAACAGGCCCCGATTTTAACTTCTTTCACGTCTTCATCTGTACCAAGATTGATCGTTTCGACCTCCTCCTGATGAGGAGTGATAACCTTCTCCTCTTGTCTCAACAACCTGGCTAGCTCTTCAGGAAGCTCGTAATCTTCTTCAACCCCTTCATCAGCTTGATTGATTGGATTGTCAAAGACATACGAAGTCATAGCCGTGCTGTTGTCGGTGCGGTCTGGAAGGCACTCTCTGCAAGGGTTCAGTTCGTTCATTTTAGTGATTGATTTTAATCTTGTTTAGAAAAGTGAAATAAAGTTGTCATTTTGAAAACATTGCCATTTATTTTTTGTACAAAAAGAAAAATGGAAAAATAGTGAGCGGAAAGGAAAAGACTCATTTGCAAAAGATGTCTGATATTTCATTGATTAATCTTGTTGCACAAAAATTACAGATGGCCCGATTACAAAATGAGTCTTGTCATCTTGGGCAAGATGCAAGACTTGATGCATGCTTAAAATATACAGGAAATAATAATTACTCTGCAGGAGTAACTCTTGTAATTTCCTGGGAAGACCAGTTTGAGATACTGCTTCCCGGGATCTTTGGATGTATCCAACTCTCCAGGTTGCGGTCGCCTTCATCCTCATCTTCCAAGTTGTTGACAGCATCAGGGGTGAGCATCCCCCCACTAACAAAGTTGGGCTTCTTAGCAGCCTCTGCTTGATCTTGTTGAGTTGGTTTGTAACCCAACCCAAATCTATCCTCTTTCTTCTCTACGGGCAGCAACTTGCCCCAGCCTTGGGCAGTCCCTTCTTCAACAACCTTCCGGGCTTGTTGATAAGATGTCATTGAGGTTCCAAGTACAGCAGATGCTTCATTTATGTTCAAGGCCTCAAACCCTTGACTCATAGTTTTGTGGATCTCCCCATCCATCTCAATGTATTTGTATGTAGCCAGATGGCTAACAAAAATATCTTCCTCTCCACAAATAGTAACGACTTGGCCCTCCCACTCGAATTTTAACTTCTGGTGAAGGGTAGACGTAACTGCGCCAGCGGCATGAATCCATGGTCTACCCAACAAACAGCTGTAGGCAGGCTGAATGTCCATCACGTAGAAGGTCGTTTTGAAAGTTTGTGGGCCAATCGTTATAGGCAACTCAATTTCTCCCAGAACTGATCTCTTAGAACCGTCAAAGGCTCTTACTACCAAGTTACTGGGGCGTAATGCCAATCCTTCATACTCTAGCTTCACAAGGGCTTTTTTAGGTAAGACATTGAGGGATGATCCTGTGTCTACCAGCACATGGGAAAGAACTGCACCCTTACACTCCATGGTAATGTGCAAAGCCTTGTTATGATTGCGGCCTTCCGTAGTCAAATCAGTGTTGGTAAATCCTAGTCCATTACTAGCATTAACATTTCCAACCACAGCTTCCAACTGATTGACGGTGATCTCTTCTGGCACATAAGCTGTGTGCAAGACTTTTAGTAGTGCGTTCCGATGAGCTTCGGAGCACATAAGCAATGATAGAATAGAGATCTTGGAAGGCGTCTGGTGAAGTTGGTCCACTATCTTGTAATCACTTTTCTTGATGATTCTCATGAATTCATCAACTTCTTGATCAAAAGGTGTTTTCAAAGCTTCTTTAACAATTTGCTCTCCTTGCACCATGCTCTTCCCTTTTGCCTTGGCAGCAGCTTCTGCTTCAGCAGTGGGTCTCTGAATTTGTGGGGCAAAGAGACGTCCGCTTCGAGTGAAGCCTCCGCCTCCTCCCACATTGTCTATTTGTGGTGAAGAAGTTGATGATTCGAGAGTGATTTTATGTCATTCGCAGTATAGATCAGAGCCGTAATGCCAAGGGATGGCATTACTGCTTTCATAAGGTACTGGTCCAGGTACTGTGATAGTGACTGGACTGACGGCAGCTGCAGAAGGGACCATGATAGTATGTGGATCATAGTATATTGTGACTGGTGCTCTGATAGGAGTGGCATTTTGTGAGTTGTAGGCAGAATCATTGGCAGGATCATAATAAATTGTAACCGTTGAGACATTTTCATTATTTGCTGTTGATGTTGTAGGAGACACTGTTGGATGGATGAGTGTTGTTGTTGTAGGAGATTCTGAATGGAGGGGTGCTGAAGTTGTAGAAGGGATGTTCGTTGATATCTGGTTCGTTGAAGTAACAGATGAAACATTTGTTGATGAAACTGAAGAGTTGTTTGGAACAATGGTTGTTGCAGTTGTAGAAGACTCGGGAACTGTTGTTAAGGAGATTGTTGGATTGGTAGGTATCGATGTTGTGATTTGAAGCAAGCCACTTTGGATGAGACCATCTATGCCATCTCTCAAGTTATCACAACCATTCACTGAAATGTTGCAGTAAGCACACCCTAGCTCACATCCTGGGAACATTTGACATTCAAGGAGTTGAGCTTTAATCTCCACCAAGGGTGTCCGAATCTGACCCACACTGGTTATTAAGTAAGACAACTTACCTTCCTCAATAGCGTTGATTCTGGGTCCTCCGTGGTTTGGCATAAGGTTCTTGTTAACATTTGGTGGTGGTGCAAAGTTTAGAGCCTTAGAATCTACCAAGTCCTGTACCTTCATGTGCAAAGCTCTGCACTTCTCTGTACTATGGCCAGGTGCATTCGAATGAAAAGCACATCTGGCGCTGGCGTCATAATTTCTGGGTAGACTGGCAGGATCTGGAGGTGCCAATGTCCTTAGCTCAACCAGGTTGAGTTTCAGGAGTTGTGGCAATAATGTGGCATAGGGCATAGGGATCGGATCGATCACCCTGTTGGCCTAAGATGGTCTCTGTTGATACGGTCTTTGCTGATTGTTGTTGTTGGTGTTGTTGTAGTTTCTCTGAGGAGGATACTGAGTTTGTTGCTGATAATTTTGTTGCTGTGGTTGATAAGCTGGTTGTGGATGAATTGGAGCGGGAATGGTGACTGCTGCCACAGACCTATGAACATATTGGGGTCTGCCTCTGCTGGCATGGATAGCATTGGTCTCACCAGTTCTTCTTGGGCCCACAAAAGGCTTTCTTGTGTTGCTGGATGAGCTGGCACCGTTGTCAGAAATTTTGCCCATCTTCAATAGGCTCTCGATTCTTTCTCCAGCTATGACGACATCTGCAAAGCTGGTAGAAGAAAAGGCAGCTAGCCTATCAATGTATGTCCCTTGGAGGGTGTTCATAAACATATCAGCCATCTCCCTCTCTGACATAGGCGGCTGGACAGCAGCAGCAAGCTGTCTCCACCTCTGGGCGTACTCCCGGAAGCTTTCTCTGGATGATTGTGACATTCCCATCAGGAGGGTCCTGTTGGGAGCCATATCCAAATTATACTGGTATTGTCTAATGAAGGCCTCAGTCAGGTCCTTCCAGCACCTGATGGTTGCTCTAGTCAAATGGGAGTACCATTCCCTTGAAGCTCCAGTTAAGTTGTCTTCGAAATAAAACATCCACAGCTTTTCGTCCATGGTGTATGCCTTCAGCCTCCCTAGAAAGGATTGTAAGTGGGTCCGTGGACAGGAAGTCCCGTTGTACTTCTCAAAGCACGGTGGTTTAAATTTGTGGGGAATCCTGACCCCGTCCACTAAGCCCATGTCCATAACATCAAAACCCAAGGAGTTTTGAGACTCCAAGGACCTTAATTTTTCAGCAATTTCATCTAGTCTTCTGTCATAGGCCTCATCCCCAGCACCCATTACTGTGAACTGATCTTCCTGGGGGTCTTCTTGCAGTACTCTGCCTGTAGTAGCATTCCCTTGCACATTGGCGGGGATGTTGATCTCTGGATGAAGGTGGGGTCCAAATACAGGTGGGTTGATATGAGGCTGAACCCTCTCATTGTTGCTTGTCCCAGCAGTCCCTAGACGGGGGTCTTCCTGATTCTGTCTCTCTACCATTGCTCTTAATCTCTCTTGGCTTTGAGCCATATTATTCATCACCTCCATAAATTGTGTCATCTGATTCCTCATTTCCAATCTCTCATTGGCCATTTGGTTCCTGACCTCTGTAAGGTCCTGTTGTACCTGGTCCATCTGTATACCCGGAAGGTTGTTGCGGGTTGGATATCTGTGTGGACGGTTGAGTGGGAACACCCGACGTCGAGCAATAGTTCCTGAGATCACAACAGAGTTAGTAACAAAACAAAACAAACCTACAAAACAAACAAAGGTTAGTATGCAATGCAGTATGCTTATTTGTTTCCAAGGTATCCGGCTTGGCACTTGGTTTTGACCTTTCCAGACCCTTGAAGATGCTGTTGATGTTGCTTGAAGAATTCAGATAAATCAAACCAACACATATATTACAAAAAAGTAACGGATACATAGTTTGTTTCTTTTTTACAATACATGCCCTCTGAGGGGTCAAAACACAACATAAGAAAATAAAAGTACATGGAATGAAAGCAACAACAAGCAAAAGTCAGACACCAAGACCAAACTCATCCTCCTGAACTTCCTTTAGAAGTGCTTCAGTCACAGGATCAGCTGGACGCTCTGTGAGGTTCCTGATGAGGAGATTCCTGGTAGTAACAGTTGCAGCTAGCTTCTTGTGTTGACTCTGGTCCTTTGACCTCTTCACACCGGCTCTAATCTTCAACTCTGAGATCTCTCTTTGGGCTGCTAGCAGGGCTTCCTGTTGCTCCTTGGCACTAGCCTCCAGCTGCTCAATCTTGTCCTGAGTCCTCTTATCTTCCAGAGTACGAGCTTCGGTGATCCTGACCCACCTAGCTTGACTCTCCTTCAGATACAAATCAGTCCTGGTCTTCTGGAACTGAGCCTCTTTGCAGGCATTCTTCAAGATCTGTTCTCCAGCCCTAGACTTCTTAATGTAGTCCTCTGACTTCTCAATCCTAGCTAGATGCTCCACCTTTAGCTTTTCCAACCTTTCAATGTCCAGCCGACCATCACTCCTTTCCTAGAGGGTCTTCTGTAGAGCCTGAGTCAGCTTCTCATTTCTCTCTTTTAGTTTCTCAAACTCCTCTAAACTGATAGTGACAGGAGGTGGTGCTGAAGATGGTCCAGGTATATCTTCCATGGCGAAGGGCATCCCAGAAAATTGAGCCCTGGCATGGGACCACTCATAGTACTGTGTTGAGGCCACATTGTTGCATCTCCCAAGAATGGTTACTCCTTTAGTCTGGACATTGTCCCAAGCCCAGGATGCTTGCCTGACAATAGCCAGATTAGGCTTATTCTCACATTAAAGAGTCTCAGCCAAGTCTTGTGTCTTAGGAGTGTGGACCAATGCATAGCCCAGTTGTCTTTTGAATAGCAGAGGGTTGTAGTTGATGCAACCCTTTACTCCTATCAGGGGTACATTGGGAAACTGCCCACAACTGGTAATGATGTCCCTGCCTTTTGTGCTTTGAGTACACCACCTGATATCAGCTGAAGTTAAAGTAGTGAGTCTTCTAGCCCAGTTCTTTTGCTGATGAGGATTCAGAAATGCATCAGTCTTAGGCAAATGTCTGAGCAGCCAGGTATGGAACAGGGGAGCACAGCATCTCACCAATCTTCCTCTTTGCTTTTCATTCCTTTGGTGAACAGAGTAGTAGAGATCTCCCAGTAAGGTGGGCACTGGGTTCCTCAGGATAAAAAGATGGATGGCATTCTTGCTAATGAACCTAGGCTCATCTACAAATAATATGATCCCATATATGCTAAGGGCCAATAAAGCACAGACTGCCTTCCATTCTCCTGAGGAGGCCTTCAGGGTAGCCTGAGAGATCAAGAAATCCAGATGTAGACCAGAGATTCCAGCCTTAGTAGTCATATTCTTCCCAATCAGACAAGGTTCCAGATACAATGCCTTTGCCACTTCTTCATTACTTGGAAAAGCCATCTCAGGGTTGAAGGGGACTCCACCCTTGATAGGTACACCAACCAATGATGAATACTCCTCTAATAAAGGCCCCGACTGAAAGTCCTGGAAGGTGAAGCACCTCAGAGGGGGATCATAGAACTGCAGGCAAGTATGAATCAAGCTCCTCTGTGAAGGGTCCAAATCCATAACCACATCAAGTATGCCTCTATAGTGTTCTCTGAATAGTGGTATATGGTCTGGAGTAATCAGGGTCTGAATCTTCCTGATGTTAGCCAACTCAGGCTCAAAGAAATGGTAGGAGATATTACTCTTCTTAGGTGCCATGTTGCTGAAGAAAAGTTGAGACAAATGCTGATGATGGAGAATAATGCTGAAGATGGGCTACTGACAGGCTGATGCAGGTGACTGAAGCAGGTAGCTGATAGCTGAAGTAGATACTGATGAAGATAAGTCTATGCTGATGATGGGGTCAAAACCAAGCCAAAATAAAGTATGGATACCCTGAAAAGCAAATAAGCAAATGTTAAAATGATGCAATGATGATGTATGCAAATGATATGCAAGGGTTTGTGACTGAGCTGGATCTGATCAAGTGCTCTGATATAAGTCCAGGTATGTTCAAGAAATCCAGATGGAGGTCCATAAGTCCAGTAACCAAGGTGGGGGACTCAAATAAAGAGTCACATGTCCAGGGTTAAAAATCACAAGAACTGTTCCAACATGGAGTACTCTTAATCAAAACAAAGTAACAGGGTATGCATGAGGCCAGGGGTACCTGCAAACCTGTAAACAGCCCAACCCCCTCACAGGTGATGTTCTAAAACAAGGATCCTCAGACTTGGATCAGTTATGAGAAGTGTAAACACTTCCAACCCGGAGGTACAGTGTTTACAATAACCATAAAAGATCCTCCTCTAATTCACCTCAGTTTCTGAAGGTCAATACTAAAGGTCATCCAAACTTAGCAGGCTTCCCAGATAGCCCTAGCACTACAGGAAATCTGTAGCACAGAGTTCTCAAGAAGAAACCCATATCTGAACCATGTTTCATATTCCCGCACCAGACCGAAATGGAATGGGAAAGAACATGAACCACTCTAGCCTAAGTGTCACTCAGGTCCCAGGTATAGGACCTTAACTCTCAATAGAACACCCACCCATCAAAGCAACAAAACAAATCCAGCCAGCACAGCATGACAGTATGATATATGTAAAGCTATAAAGAAAGCAGTAAACAAACTGTACCAAAAGCAAAAATAAAATAACTATACAAACACAGATAACACATAACACCCCAGTAAACACAAATCAATCAAGCGCTAGGAGGAACCCACAAAAAAAAGAACCAGAAGCCCTGGTTACAGTATAAGGGTCCCCAGCAGAGTCGCCAAGCTGTCGCTCCCACTAAATGAAGCTGGGTCAAATAGGGTACAGACGCGAACGGTCGGCGAGAGGAGGGTGTGAGAACACACAGGAGTGAACTCACAGGGAATGAAAAGAGTCGCCAGCTAGGCATTTTTATCCCAGAGGAAAGGCAATGCTGCATAGACCTAGAAAGATACGGATAAGATGGTTGCGAACCAGAGAGACTGAGAAAGGGGGTTGGTTACAACCTGGGAAGGTATTAGCACCCAGATTGTCCGCCGTACTCGACGGGATCCACGCTTAAAAGATTTGTGTTTTAAAGGGGTAGTGTCAGTGCAATTTGTGTATAAAAGAGCTGGAAAAAGATGTACAGGTGTCAGTGTAAAAGAAGTGCAAAGTGTGATATATACAGTGTCAGTGTAAGAACAGAGTGAAATGCTCAAGACCATGAGGCTAAAAGAATGATGCTAGAAGGAGGGGGAATATACAGAGACTTTTGTTCGATAACTATTAAGTTATGCCTACGTATCCTCTCGTGCAATGAGGAAGTCAGAACACCGTAGTTCGACCCAAAGAGACTGAAAGATGAATTGACTGATGAACTGCTTGCTTGTCTATGCTCAAGTGTAAGACCTGTCTGGCTCAGGTGCAAACTGTCTTGCATTAGACGGAAGAAGCAAGTTCTCATTTGTGAGTGAATGAGATGAGAAAAGAATCCCGGAGGAGACGATTATTGTTTGTTTTTGTGTTTTCAGTCTTTTATTGCTTTTTGGTGTTTGTCATAAGTTAATGAGCTTAAGCCTAAACCAATGGGTTAGTACACTCATCACATCTTCCCTCTGATTAGGGGTAATGAGAATACCTTAAGTGTGAAGTCAGCTTCTCACACTTAATCACCATGATGTAGGATTAAGATCATTAACCTACTTGTGATTATTTAAATGTTTTTGGTGTTTTTGTTTAGTGTTAAGTAATGAGGTTAAGCCATAATCAGGGATTAAACATACTCATTACACCATCCTAATAGAAGGATAATAGATGAGAATGTTTAAGCTGAGGAAAACTCCTCAACTTAATCCATGATTAGGGATTAAACTCATGACAAAACAAGCCTTTGGTTAAGTGGATTTTAGTTAATGATAAAATGATGAAGTGAATTTTATGATTTGTAGGACAACTTGAGGAGGACTTGTCCATTAACACTAGGGTTAGTCCTTCTTAACCAATTAAGGAAGAATTAGAACCCTAATGCAAGGCCCAAGTTACAAGCTTGATGTATTGATACTTATTAAGTGAATTGATTAAAGGATTTAAACACATTAAGGGTTTAACACTTAGGATTAAAGTTATACACTCCATCCTAATAGAAGGATGCAGGCATAAGCTTAATCACAAAGCCTTAAAGCCTTTAGGGTTTAGTCCCTGATTATGAGATGAGAAGAGAAGACTCAAAGAGACACAAAGGTGAAATCTAAATGGGGAACTAATCAAAACCCTAATCATTGTCATACTTGGTTGTTCCTAAGTTTTGTGAGGTTTTCAAAAGACATCTTCAATGGAACCACCAGGAAGCAGATGAAAGGATCAGGAGAAGCAAAGTGACTTGCTTCATTTAAGAAGACAAGTCACTTGAAGAAAGAAAGTGAGAAGAAGAATAATGAGCAAGCTCAATCTCAAACACATAACAAAATGCAGCAAGGATGCATGAAAGAGATGAAAAGAAATTGTGAGAAGTGAAGGCAAATTCACTTCTCAAAGTTACTTACCACCTGAAAAAGTCAGTGAGAAAAATGAAATGCAATGCAAAATGAGATGAAATGGCATGATATAAACCAAAACCAGAAGCATATATGTAATGATAGTGATGTTATGAGATGATGCAAACATGAAACAAGGCATGGGGATGATCATACAAACTTATGGATGCAAATGAAACAAGATAAGAGCTATGAACATACATGAAAAGTTATGAAATGCAAATGGCATACAACATGGCAAATGCAAGATGTAATGATCAAACATGCTTTCAATATGTCTTAAGATGTCTAATGAATCAAATGGATGCACAAAATGTCATGGCAAGTCATGGTATGAATGCAAATACAAGATGAATGCAAAAGGAAGTCCAAATTAGGGTTTATAATCAATGCATCAAACAAAAACCAAAATCAGAAGCAAACATCAAGATAAAAAATTGAAAATGCATTCAAAGAAACCCTAATCCTATACAAACTCACTGCCCAAAGGAGGGGTTTTAACTCTTAACCTAATGTAAGCTATGAATTTCCTAAGTTTTCTAGGGTTTTAGGGTACCTTAACAAGAAAAAATGTCAAACAAAATGAAAATGAAAGATTAAATAATGCCAATTTAATCTCACAAACTACATGCTAAACAAAATGCAATGCAAAAAGAATCAAAGTCCAACTCTCAATGGTTAGGTAGAAATGATTTTTTGATGTTTGGATCAAAATAATGCCTTGAAATGATTTTAATTCCATGAAAAATTCTCAAAAGACATCAAGATCAAAAAAGAAATTTGGTTTGAGGGTTGGACAATGTTTCTAAATGATTATGAAGGTTTCATGAATTTTTTGGTGATTTTTAAATACCTAAAAGTATTTTTAATTAATTAATTCTCATTAATTAAATAAAAATAAACTTCTAAATGATTTAAAAATATTTTTTAATGCAAAAAATAAAAATAAAAATGTTTTTGGTTTCTGAAAATTAATAAAAGTTTGTACAAAAATTTTCAGAATTTTTAAAATTGTTTTGCTATTTTAAATTAAATGGACAAATTAAATGAATAAAAATGAAAATAAAACTAATTAAATGAGAAGTATGCAGGATGGAAGGCTCAGATTGAAACTGGGAAATGGTAGTTTGACTTGGCGCGTAATCCAATGGTCACAATTCAAATCTGGATAAATTAAGTTTATGAATTAATTAATTGGATTTAATTAAGTTAATGGTGATTAGGGTTTCTGAGGACACATCCTGGCCACTCAAACGCGCGCCAGTCAGCCTAAGTCAACGCATCTAACGCACTAGATTCAAACATCAATTAATGACACTGATTAGGGTTAATGGTTCTCAGGTGGCCGGAGAAGACTTCCGGTCGTCTTCTCCGGCGAACCAAAACCCTAGGTTTCACTACAAGCCATCCCACTTCAAATTAAACACGGGGAAATGATCCTCTAACATCCTAGAACACAAATCAACCATCAAACAACATTTAAACTACATGAATCAGGCAAATCGAAGCAAACATTTTTCACGGGAGAAATTTCAGAACATCAATACATCCTCATTTTTCACTCATTTTCAATTTCAAACACATCATTATGATCAGCACAACATACACTTTCATTTTATAACAAGAAAAACAAGTTCTGTTAGAAAGTGTTCTTGGCCATACCTGAGCTGGAAAGCTTCAATGGTGAGCTTCCAGAACCTCCCACTTGTGCAAATGAACTCCGTTGGCCCTTCTGAACTCAATGGAATGCCTCAAAGCTCTTGTGGATGGCTGATTTGTGAAGGTGAGTTCTGGTGTAGCAGATGTCACAGTTATGTTCTAGAGGGTTTCAAGTTGTGTTCATGGTGGATTTTGGTTCTTTGGAGTATGTATGATTTGTTGGTGAAGAGAAAATGAGTGTTTGATGGCTGTAGAGAGTGATTCGAAGAAGAGGAGTTTTTTGACAGATTTTTGTGAGGGCTGTGTTGTGTCTTGTTTCAATGGCCAATGAGTTGCTATAACACTCCCATGATGTGTGAGTAGCATGTGGAGCAGGTCAGTAGAGGTGGCTGATCACTGTTCCAAGAGTATGGGGGTTTTGGCCAAAAAGTCAAGTTGATTTGTACTTGCAGCATGGGCTATGGCAGCAGCAGTCTAAGGGCTTGTCTTGCTTTAGTTTGAGTCAAGGATGACCCTTGGATTGCTTGTGAAAGTCTGCAGCATTTGGATCATGAGTTGTGAGAGATTTTGCAACTTGTCCACTTGTGTTATTTCATGATTTTGGTTATGTACATGAGATGATCCTTGCTGAATTTTGGTGTATGATACTTCATTTAGTCATGGCAATGCATAGAAACCAATTAGTGATCACATAACTCCTTTGAGGATGATTTTGCCAAAAATTCCTCTTTGCATCTTTATGAAAATGACTTATGGATTCTTGAAAATCAAGTCACACAAATGGGAAATTCCTTGGGCCAAATTCTGATTTTATGTCATGTGTAGCATTGGTATGATGATTAGAGGTCATGTTGAAGTCACATAAAGGCTTGCCATGAGAAATTGCAAGTTTTCCATTTGGTGCAAAAGTGAATTTTTAATGATTTTGCTCAACTTTGCAAGGCCATAACTTTTGATCCAAAATGAATTAGGTCATGTTCTTGTACTTTTTGAAAAGGGAATGATCCATTCTACAACTTTCATGGCCAAAGTTTTTCCATTTGAAGCATTTTTGAATCAAAAAGTAAGGGTTGAAAAAGTTTCCCAAAATGGCAATTTCATTAAAAGTCAAACTTTCCCAAAAAGTCAACTTTGCAAAAGACTTGAAATTCTTCAATTTTGTGAACTTCCAACTTCTTCTATGATCAAATAAAGATCATATACAATCAAAATGATGAAGAACACCCTTTGGTTGGGTCATTGGGGGCCTCAGATGCCCTGATTTTGCACTGACTTGCCCAGAAAGTCAACTCTTGATCAGATGACTTCCCCATGGAATTTCTTCATGAAAATTGATATGCATACTCCCTATACCATATAGAGACCAATAGAAACAAGAATGACCAAAAAATTTGGAGTTATGGCCTCTGAAACCAAAACCCTAATTTTAGGTCATCTGTGCAGTCAAGCCTGACTCTGCTTCCATGCCATTCTCAGTTCTTGTGATTCTTTGACATTCTTGACTTTGAGGGGATATAATATGATGTTTGAACATACATGGACCCCTTTGAAGTGATTGATGACCTTTGGAGTGGCTCAAGAAGCCCTTGGATTGCTCAGATCACAAACCCTAGATGCAGATGACTTTGAACCAATGCAATGAATAAAAAATGTGGTATGAGATGCTATGATTGAGTTTATGCTTATGAAATGATCACAAGCCATGGTGTGAATGGGTGAGGGAAAATTTGGGGTGTTTACACAAGGGTTGAGATTTGTTTGTTTTAGTGATCAATTTTAATCTTGTTTAGAAAAAGTGTAAATGAAATTAGTATTTTGAAAACATTTCCATTTTATTGTTTTGTACAAAAGTGAACAAATGAAAAGACAGTGAGCGAAAGAGAGAATTGTTTGAAAAAGATGTCCGATATTCATCGATATTTCATTTGCACAAAATTACAAATATGGCCCTATTTCAAAATGAGTCCTGACACCTTGGGCAAGATGCAGGACTTGATGCATGCTGAAAAAAGAAGGAAATAATAATTACTCTGCAGGAGTAACCCTTATAATTTCCTGGGAAGACCAGTTAAGGACTTGGTGGCCCGGGATCCTTGGACGTATCCAGCTCTCCAGGTTGAGGTCGCTTTCCACCTCGTCTTCCACGTTATTGACAGCATCTGGGGTGAGCATCCCCCCACTGATGAACTTGGGCTCTTTAGAAGCCTCTGATTGATCTTGTCGGAATGGTTTGTAACCCAAACCGAATATGTCCTCCTTCTTCTCCACCGGTAGCAGCTTGCCCCAGCCTTGGGCATTTCCATCTTCAACAACCTTTCGGGCTTTCCAATAGGAGACAATTGAAGTACCCATCCTATCTTCCTGGGATGCAGCAAATACTTCAGTCGTCGCCTCATTAACATTCAGTGCTTCGAACCCTTGGCTCATGGTTTCATGGATTTCACCATCCATCTCAATGTATTTGTACGTAGCCAGATGGCTAACAAAGATGTCCTCTTCACCACAGATGGTGATAATCTGTCCTTCCCACTCATATTTCAATTTTTGGTGAAGGGTCGACGTTACTGCGCCAACGGCATGAATCCAAGGTCGACCCAACAAACAGCTGTAGGCCGGCTGAATTTCCATCACATAGAAAGAAGTCTGAAAGACCTGTGGACCGATTATCACAGGAAGCTCCACCTCTCCAAGAACAGACCTCTTGGAGCCATCAAAAACCCTGACCACCATATTTCTTGGTCGGAGAGCTATACCATCATATTCGAGCTTGACAAGAGCTTTCTTTGGAAAGACATTGAGTGAGCACCCAGTGTCAACAAGAACATGAGAGAGCACAGCTCCTTTACACTCCAGAGTTATGTGCAAAGCCTTGCTGTGGTGACGTCCTTCTGTAGTTAAATCAGCATTGGTGAAACCTAGCCCATGGCTAGTATTGACATTAGACACCACTATTTCAAGATGATTCACTATGATCTCTTCTGGCACGTAGGCAGCGTGCAGAACTTTGAGTAGTGCATCCCGATGAGCTTTGGAACACAACAACAGGGATAAGATGGAGATCTTAGAAGGAGTCTGGTGGAACTGGTCCACAACTTTGTAGTCACTTCTCTTAATTATCCTCATAAATTCATCCACATCCTGATCAAAGGATGATTTTTGAGTCTCTTTTGGTGCAGATTCTTCAGGTATCACACTTTTTCCTTTAGCTTTGGCAACAGCCTCTGCCTCAGTGTTAGTCTTTGGAGCTTGTGATGCAAAGAGGCGCCCGCTTCGGGTGAAGCCTCCGCCTCCCCCGAAATTATCCACTTGTGATGTTGGAACTGAAGAATCAAGAAGGACTTTTTCTCCATTGCAGTAAAGATCTGCACCATAATGCCATGGTACAACACTATCTTTATCATATGGAATTGGCCCTGGCACCGTGATGGTGACTGGGCTTACTGCAGCAGAGGTTGGAATCATTATTGTCTGTGGATCATAGAAGATAGTGACAGGACTTCTTGTGGATGTTGGTGGTGATTGATTGAAGCTTGGTTGTTGCTGAAACTGTTGCTGAGATTGTTATTGAAAGTTGTTGGAGTTTGGGACCGTTGTAGGGTCATAATAAATAGTAACTGTGGAGACGTCGTTGTTGGTGGTTGCTGAAGTTGTAGAAGTGGATGACATGGAACTGTGGTTTGTTAAAGTGATGGAAGAAGTGGTTGCTGATTTTGTAGACGAATCGGTAGGAACAATTATTGTTGCAGTTGTAGAAGAATCACTTGTTGTTGTAAAAGGAATTGCTGGTGTTGTAAAAGTTGTTGTTATTATTTGTAGAATGCCTTCTTTAATCAAGCCATTGATGCCATTCCTCAAGCTTGCACACCCATTCTCGGAAACCTTGCAAGATTCACAACAGGCCTCACAGCCTGGAAACATTGGCATTTCAAAAGCTTAGCTTTAACCTCTGCCAGAGGTGTCTGAATACTTGCAATATCTTCAATCAAACTCATGGGTGAGCCTTCCTCTATAGCATTAATCCTTGGCCCACTGTGGCTTGGCATAGGATTTTTCATGACATTGGGAGGTGGTGCAAAGTTCAGGGCCTTTGAATCTACCAGATCCTGGACCTTCATATGCAGAGCCCTACATTTTTCCGTGGAGTGACCAGGTGCGTTAAAATGAAAAGCACATCTAGCGTTTGTAAACACCCCAAATTTGCCCTCACCCATTCACACCATGGCTTGTGATCATTTCATAAGCATAAACTCAATCATAGCATCTCATATCACATTTTTGATTCACTGCATAGATTCAAAGTCATCTGCATCTAGGGTTTGTGATCTGAGCAAATCAAGAGCTTCTTGAGCCACTCCAAAGGTCATCAATCACTTCAAAGGGGTCCATGTAAGTTCAAGCATCATATTATATCCCCTCAAAGTCAAGAATGTCAAAGAATCACAAGAACTGAGAATGGCATGGAAGCAGAGCCAGGCTTGACTGCACAGATGACCTAAAATTAGGGTTTTGGTTTTAGAGGCCATAACTCCAAATTTTTTGGTCATTCTTGTTTCTATTGGTCTCTATATGGTATAGGGAGTATGCATATCAATTTTCATGAAGAAACTCCATGGGGAAGTCATCTGATTAAGAGTTGACTTTCTGGGCAAGTCAGTGCAAAATCAGGGCATCTGAGGCCCCCAATGACCCAACCAAAGGGTGTTCTTCATCATTTTGATTGTATATGATCTTTATTTGATCATAGAAGAAGTTGGAAGTTCACAAAATTGAAGAATTTCAAGTCTTTTGCAAAGTTGACTTTTTGGGAAAGTTTGACTTTTAATGAAATTGCCATTTTGGGAAACTTTTTCAACCCTTACTTTTTGATTCAAAAATGCTTCAAATGGAAAAACTTTGGCCATGAAAGTTGTAGAATGGATCATTCCCTTTTCAAAAAGTACAAGAACATGACCTAATTCATTTTGGATCAAAAGTTATGGTTTGTCAAAGTTGGCAAAAATCACAAAATTTCAAAGTTTCTACCAAAGAGGCAAAATTGCAAATTCACATGCCAAGCATTCTATTGACTTCAAAATGACTTCTAATCTTCATACAAGCATGTATCATGACTTAAAATCAGAATTGGCCCAAAGGATTTCTCATTTTTGTGCCTTGATTTTCAAGTATCCATAAGTCATTTTTCATGAAAGTACAAAGAGGGATTTTTGGCAAAACCATTCTCAAATGAATTGTATGATCACTAGTTGGTTCTAACACATTGCCATGACCAAATGAAGCATCCCACATCAAAAATCCAGCAAGAGTTCTCACATTCACATAGCCAAAATCATGTGATAACACAAGTGGGCAAGTTGCAAAATCTCTCTCAACTCATGATCCAAATGCAGCAGACTTTCACAAGCCATCCAAGGGCCATCCTTGACTCAAGCTGAGGCAAGACAAGCCTCTAGACTGCTGCTGCCATAGCCCATGCTGCAAGTACAAATCAACTTGACTTTTTGGCCAATCCTCCCATACCAATCCCACAGTGCACACCTGTCCTCCTAGATTGTTGGGATTGTTTATGAGTTGCCTAAGGGTCATAAAACAAGAGGGAAGCAAGCCTGAAACACATACAACACAGCACACTCCAAAAACTGTCAAAAACTCCTCTTCTTCGAATCTCTCTATACAGCCATCAAACCTTCATTTTTCCTTCACCAACAAATCATACATCCTCCAAAGAACCAGAATCCACCATTAAAACAGCTTGAAACCCTCTAGAACACAACTGTGAAATCTGCTACACCAGAACTCACCTTCACAAATCAGCCATCAACAAGAGTTTTGAGGCATTCCATTGAGTTCAGAGGGGCCAAAGGAGTTCATTTGCACAAGTGGGAGGTTCTGGAAGCTCACCATTGAAGCTTTCCAGCTCAGGTATGGCCAAGAACACTTTCTCACAGAACTTGTTTTTATTGTTATAAAATGAAAGTGTATGTTGTGCTGATCATAATGATGTCCTTGGAATTGAAAATAGTGATGAAATGATCATTTCATGGCTCTCTGAAACTTCACCCGTGAAACTTGTTTGATTCGATTCTCTCTGTTTTTGGATGATAAATGTTGTTTGAAGGGTGATTTGAATGGGGTTTGGGTAGAGGATCATTTCCCTGGTTTCAATTTGATTAATGGTGGCCTGTAGCATGTTCTAGGGTTTTTGACCCGCCGGAGAAGACGACCGGAACCACTGTTCCGGCCGCCTGAGGTTAGTTTTCCCTAATTAGGGTTTAGCTGAGTAATTAGTGTGTTTTGAATCTGGACCCTAGGATTATGTTTCCCGCGTGTGGACCAATGGCTTAGATCACATCATTAATTCATAATTTCCATTTAACTTAATTAATTAGGTTTAATTAGTTAATTAACTAGATTTGAATTGTGACCATTGGATTACGCGCCAAGTCAACAGGCCCTTCCCCAGTTTCAATCTGAGCCTTCCATCCTGCATACTTCTCATTTAATTAGTTTTATTTTCATTTTTATTCATTTAATTTGTCCATTTAATTTAAAATAGCAAAACAATTTTAAAAATTCTGAAAATTTTTGTACAAACTTTTATTAATTTTCAGAAACCAAAAACATTTTTATTTATATTTTTTGCATTAAAAAAATATTTTTAAATCATTTAAAAGTTTATTTTTAATTAATTAATGAGAATTAATTAATTAAAAATACTTTTAGGTATTTAAAAATCACCAAAAAATTCATGAAACCTTTAAAATCATTTAGAAACATTGTCCAACCCTCAAACCAAATTTATTTTTTGATCTTGATGCATTTTGATAATTTTTCATGGGATTAAAATCATTTCAAAGCATTATTTTGATCCAATGTTCAAAAATTCATTTCTGCCTAACCATTGAGAGTTGGACTTTGATTCTTTTTGCATTGTGTCTTGCATATCATGTAGTTTGTGAGATTAAATTGGCATGATTTGATCTTTCATTTTCATTTTGTTTGACATTTTCCTTGTCAAGGTACCCTAAAACCCTAGAAAACTTAGGAAATTCATAACTTTCATTAGGTTAAGAGTTAGAACCCCTCCTTTGGGCAGTGAGTTTGTATAGGTTTAGGGTTCCCTTGAATGCATTTTCAATTTTTTATCTTGATGTTTGCTTCTGGTTTTGATTTTTGTTTTGTGCATTGATCATAAACCCTAATTTGGGCTTCCTTTTGCATTCATCTTGCATTTGCTTACATACCATGACTTTCCATGACATTCTATGCATCCATTTGATTCATAACACATCTTAGGACATATTAGAATCATGTTTGATCATTGCATCTTTCATTTGCCATGTTGTATGTCATTTTCATTTCATAACTTTTCATGTATGTTCATGGTTCTAAGCATGCTTCTCTTGCATCCATATGTTTGTATGATCATCCCCATGCCTTGTTTCATGTTTGCATCATCTCATAGCATCATTATCATCACACACATGCTTCTGGTTTTGGTTTGCATCATCACATTGCATTCCATTTGCATTGCATTTCATTCCTTTTGCTAACTTTTCAGGTGGTAAGTTACTTTGAGAAGTGAATTTGCCTTCACTTCTCACATTTTCTTTTCATCTCCTTTATGCATCCTTGCTGCATTTTGTTATGTGTTTGAGATTGATCTTGCTCATTCTTGTCCTTCCTACTTTCTTTCCTCAAGTGACTTGCCTTCTTAAGTGAAGCAAGTTACTTTGCTTCTCTCTGCACCTTTCATCTGCTTCCTGGTGGTTCCATTGAAGATTTCTTTCTTAAACCTCATAAACCTTAGGAACAACCAAGCATGACAATAATTAGGGTTTTGATTAGTCCCCCACTTAATTTTACCTTTGTGTCTCTTTTGAGTCTTCTCTTCTCATCTCATAATCAGGGACTAAACCCTAAAGGCTTTAAGGCTTTGTGATTAAGCTTATGCCCGCATCCTTCTATTAGGATGGAGTGTATAACTTTAATCCTAAGTGTTAAACCCTTAATGTGTTTAAATCCTTTAATCAATCCATCTAATAATCATCAAGACATAAAGCTTGTAACTTGGGCCTTGCATTAGGGTTCTAATTCTTCCTTAATTGGTTAAGAAGGACTAACCCTAGTGTTAATGGACAAGTCCCCCTCAAGTTGTCTTACAAACCCTAAAAAATCACTTCTTCATCATATCATTAACTAAAATCCATCTAATAAAGGTTTTGTTTTGTCATGAGTTTAATCCCTAATCATGGATTAAGTTGAGGAGCTTTCCTCAGCTTAAACATCCTCATCTATTATCCTTCTATTAGGAAGGTGTAATGAGTCTGTTTAATCCCTGATTATGGCTTAACCTCATTACTCAACACTAAACAAAAACACCAAAAACATCTAAATAATCACAAGTAGGTTAATGATCTTAATCCTACATCACGGTGATTAAGTGTGAGATGCTGACTTCACACTTAAGGTATTCTCATTACCCCTAATCAGAGGGAAGATGTGATGAGTTTGCTAACCCATTGGTTTAGGCTTAAGCTCATTAACTTATGACAAACTTTCAAAAGCAATAAAAGACTGAAAACACAAAAACAAACAATAATCGTCTCCTTCGGGATTCTTTTCTCATCTCATTCACTCGTAAATGAGAACTTGCTTCTTCCGTCTAATGCAAGACAGTTTGCACATGAGCCAGACAGGTCATACACTTGAGCATAGACAAGCAAGCAGTTCATAAGTCAATTTATCTTTCAGTCTTTTTGGGTCGAACTACGGTGTTCTGACTTCCTCATTGCACGAGAGGTTACGTAGGCATAACTTAACAGTTATCGAACAAAAGTCTCTGTATATTCCCCCTCTTTCCAGCCTCATTATTTAAGCCTCATTATCATGAGCATTTCACCTCTTTCTCTTTTACACTGACACTTCATTTATACACTTCACTTCTCTTACACTGACACCTGTACATCCTTTTCCAGCTCTTTTATACACAAATTGCACTGACATTACCCCTTTAAAACAAAAATCTTTTAAGCGTGGATCCCGTCGAGTACGGCGGACAATCGGGGTACTAATACCTTCCCAGGTTGTAACCAACCCCCTTTCTCAGTCTCTCTGGTTCGCAACCGTCTTATCCGTATCTTTCTAGGTCTATGCAGCATTGCCTTTCCTCCGGGATAAAAATGCCTAGCTGGCGACTTTTTTCATTCCTTGTGAGTTCACTCCTGTGTGTTCTCACACCTCCTTTCGCCGACCGTTCGCGTCTGTACCATATTTGAGCCCGGTCTCATCTTTTGGGAGCGACAGCGTTGACATCGTAATTTCTCGGAAGGTTCTGAGGATCAGGTGGAGCCAATGTCCTCAACTCAACAATATTGAGCTTTAGGAGTTGTGGCAGCAATGCGACATATGGCATAGGAATGGGGTCAACACCCTGTTGATCTGAGATGGCCGCTGTTGGAAAGGGCGTTGTTGTTGATTGTTGTTATTGTTGTTGTAGGATCTCTGTTGAGGAAACTGTGGTTGTTGAGGAAAGTGTTTTGGTTGTTGAGTATACTGAGGAGGTGGAGTAGGAATAGTGACGGCAGCAACTGATCTGGGCAGATATTGGGGTCTTCCTCTTCCCACATGTACAAAATTTGTTTCACCAGATCTACGGGCCCCAGCAAATGGCTTCCTTGCACTGCTTGAACTGGAACCGTTGTCGGAAATCTTTCCCATCTTTAGTAAGCTTTCAATTCTTTCTCCGGCTATAACCACGTCTGCAAAGCTGGTGGAAGAAAATGCAGCCAATCTGTCAATATAGGTACCTTGGAGAGTATTCATGAACATGTCTTCCATCTCCCTTTCTGACATCGGGGGTTGAACAACAGCAACTAGCTGCCTCTACCTCTGGGCATACTCTCTAAAGCTTTCACGGGAGGACTGTGATATTCCCATCAGAAGGGTTCTATTTGGAGACATATCCAGATTATATTGATATTGACGGATGAAAGCATCAGCCAAGTCTTTCCAATTTCTCACTGTGGCTCTGGTTAAATGGGAGTACCATTCCCGTGATGCCCCTGTCAAGCTATCCTCAAAGTAAAACATCCATAACTTCTCATCCATGGTGTATGCTTTCAATCTCCCTAGGAAAGACTGAAGGTGGGTACGTGGGCAGGATGTGCCATTGTATCTTTCAAAACAAGGGGGTTTGAATTTGTGAGGAATTCTAACCCCTTCCACCAATCCCATGTCCATGACATCAAAACCCAGAGAGTTTTGGGATTCAAGAGACCTTAGCTTCTCTGCAATTTCATCCAACCGACGATCGTAAACTTCGTCTCCAGCCCCAACCATAGTAAACTGTTCTTCCTGAGGGTCTTCCTGCAAGGCCCTCCCTCCAGTGTTACCTTGGGTGTTTCTTATAGCATTGATATCTGAGTTCATATGAGGTCCAAACTTTGGTGGATTGGTACGAGGCTGTACGTGATCGTTGTTACTGGTACCCCCTGTACCTGGATGGTTTTCCTCAGGAGTTTGCCACTCGACTAACTCTCTCAGTCTTTCCTGGCTCTGAGCCAAACCAGTCATAACTGCCATGAATTGATTCATTTCGGCCCTCATCTCTGTCCTTTCATTGGCCATTTGGGTGCTCACATCAGTCAAGTCTTGTTGAACCTGATCCATTTGTAATCCCAGAAGGTTGTTTCTTGTCGGATACCGGTGCACTCTATTGACAGGGAACACTCTTCTGCGAGCAATGTTTCCTGAAACCACAACAAAGTGAGAAACAACAACAAACAAAAACTTACAAAACAAAGAGAAAATGTTAGTATGCAATGCAGGATGCCTATTTGTCTTCCAAGGGTATCCGATTTTGTTCTTTGGTTTTGACCTTTCCAGACCTCGAGGAAATGTTGATGTTGAAGAGAGATTAAGCCCACAAAAATAATACAAGCCATATATTACAAAAATGTGAAGATACATAGTTTGATTACAACAAAGTCCCCATGATGGGTCAAAATACATCAACAAAATCAAAAGTACAAACAAAAGGAAATACAATTACAAAGAAATCAAACATCTAGTCCAAAGTCGGCCTCCCTGACTTCCTTCAGGAGAGCCTCAGTCACTGGACCTACTGGGTGCTCTGTAATGGTCCTGATGAGGAGGTTCCTGGTGGCAATGGCACTGGTCAACCTCTTGTGCTTATCCTGATCCTTTGATCTCTTCAATCCCGCCCGGAGTTTCAACTCATAGATCTCCTTCTGTATTGCTAACAGAGTTGTCTGATGCTTCTTCTCATTAGCCTCCATCTGCTCTATCTTAGCTTGAGATCTTTGATCTTCCTGTGCACGAGCCTCAGTGATCCTGATCCATCTAGCCTGGCTCTCCTCTAAGTAATGCTCAGTTCTGGCCTTCTGAGTCTTAGCTTCCTTGCAGGAATTCTTCAGTACTAACTCCCCTGCTCTAGCCTTTCTGATGTAGTCATCCGTCTTCTCAATCTTGGTCAAGTGCTCAACCCGGAGCTTCTCTAACCTCTCATTATCTAGACGACTGTCATTCCTCTCCCAGAGAGTCTTCTTCAAAGCTTTAGAGAGATGAGCATTCCTTTCCTTCAGTTTCTCAAACTCCTCTAAACTGACAGTGGCTGCAGGCTGCACTACGGATGGTCCAGGTGCATCCCCTAAGGTAAATGGCATCCGGGTGATCTGTGCCCTGGTACGAGACCAATCAAGATACTGTGTTGAAGCTATGTTGTTGCACTTGCCAAGAATAGATGTCCCCTTAGTCTGAATGTTGTCCCAGGCCCAGGCTACCTGTCTGACAATGGCAAGGTTGTGTTGGATGTCACAATAGAGGGTCTCTGTCAAATCCTTTCCTCTTGGGGGATGTACCAAAGCATACCCTAACAGCCTCTTGAAAAGAAAAGGGTTGTAGTTGATGCAACCTTTTACTCCAATCAAAGGCACATTGGGATACTACCCACAGCTGGTGATGATGTCTTATCCCTTGGTACTCTGAGTGCACCATCCGATGTCTTCTGATGTAAGGGTAATCAATCTCTTAGCCCAATTCCTTGGCTGATGAGGGTTCAGGAAAGTGTCTGACTTTGGCAAGTGTCTTAACAACCAACAGTAGAAGAGGGGTGCACAACATATGACCCATCTCCCCCTTTACTTTTCATTCCTTTGATGCATTGAATAGTAAAAGTCTCCAAGCAGGGTAGGAACTGGATTCCTCAATAAGAACAGGTGGATAGCACTCTTGCTTACAAACTTCGGCTCGTCTGCAAACAAGATAACTCCATATACACTGAGGGCTAGAAGTGCACAAACAACATCCCATTTTCCTGCTGCAGCATGCAGGGTGGCCTGGGAGATCAAGAAATCCAAGTGAAGGCCTGGAACCCCAGCCTTGGTGGTCATGCTCTGATCAATGAGGGTAAGCTCCAAGTGCAAGGCCTTAGCTATATCTTCATTCTTGGGAGCAACCATCTCAGGGTTGAAAGGAATCCCTCTCCTGATAGGGACACCTAACAACATGGAGAACTCTTCCATCAATGGTCCTAGTTGAAAATCAGGGAATGTGAAGCATTTGAGAGGAGGATCATAAAACTGCAAGCATGTGTGGATCACGCTCCTCTGGGATGCATCCAGGTCCATGATCATGTCCAATATGCCTCCATAATGTTCCCTGAATAATGGGACATGATCAGGAGTGATGAGAGACTGGATCTGTCTGATGCCTGTCAAAGAAGTGGTATGTGATGTTGCTCTTCCTGGAAGTGTCCATGCTGATAATGGATGCAGGTGAAGAAAACTGAGGAGAAGCCCTGATGAAGACCACTGAAAAAGATGCTGAAGACAACTGATGGAGAGAACTGGAAAGAATCTCTAGTGAAAATGCTGGTGAAGAGTCTCTGATGAAGACAAACTAATGGAGGTGTTGGAGAAGGAACTATGATGGAGATAACTGGAGGAATCTGAGCAGTAGAACAGGTCAAAGCCAAACCAAATATACAATGTGGATACCCTGTAAAACAAATAGACAAATGTTAAATGATGCAAAATGATGTATGCAGAATGGTATGCAAAAGGGTTTGTGATCAAGTGTTGAATCTGTTATTTGCCTTGATAGGGTCCATGTGTGTTCATAAGTCTGGATGGAAGCTCAGAAAACCAGTAACCAGGTGGGGGACTCAAATAAAGAGTCACAAATCCAGGGTTTCACAAGAACTGTCCAAAATGATGCATTCTTAAAACAAAACTTGTAACAGGGTATGATGAAGCCAAGGGTTCCTGCAAACCTGTAAACATTCCAACCCCCTCACATGTATTGTTCTAGAACAAGGATCCTCAGACTTGGATCAGTTATGAGAAGTGTAAACACTTCTAACCCGGAGGTACAGTGTTTACAATAACCATAAAAGATCCTCCTCTAATTCACCTCAGATGCTGAAGGTCATATAAAGGTCATCCAGACTTAGCAGGCTTCCCAGATAGCCCTAGTACTACAGGAAATCCGTAGCACAGAGTTCTCAAGAAGAAACCCATGTCTGAACCGTGTTTCATATTCCCGCACCAGACCGAAATGGAATGGGAAAGAATATGAAGCCACTCTATCCTATGTGTCACTCAGGTCCCTGGTATGGAACCTTAATCACTCAAAAATCCCTCCCACCAAGGTAAACACAGATCCAGCACCAATGATATGATAATAACAGTATGAAATGCATAAAACTGTAAAAGAAAGCAATAAATAAAGCTATATAGAAAGCAATAAATAAAGAAATAAATAATAAGCACAAGTAGCACATAACACCCCTGTAAACACAAATCAAACAAGCGCTAGGAGGAACCCACAAAAAGAACCAGAAGCCATGGTTGCAATATAAGGGTCCCCAGCAGAGTCGCCAAGTTTTCGCACCCGAAGATTTGCATCCCAGTACAAGCGCGAACGTTCGGTGAAAAGAGAGAAATGAAGGTGAAATGAATAGAGTCGCCAGCTAGGCATTTTTATCCCGAAGGAAAGGTAATGCTGCATAAACCTAGAAAAAAGATGGATAAGACGGTTGCGAACCAGAGAAACTGAGAAAGGGGGTTGGTTACAACCTGGGAAGGTGTTAGCACCCAGATTGTCCGTCGTACTCGACGGGATCCACGCTTACAAGATTGTGTTTAAAGGGGTAGGTGTATGTGTTATCTGTGTGCAAAAAGCTGGAAAAGAAATATACAAGTGTCAGTGCAAAAGGGTGAATGCTCAAGAATTGAGGCTTAAAGAGAATGCTGAAAGAGGGGGAAGACACAGAGACTTTTGTTCGATAACAGTTAAGTTATACCTATGTATCCTCTCGTGCAATGAGGAAGTCAGAACACCGTAGTTCGACTCAAAGAGACTGAAAGATAAATTGACTGTGAACTGCTTACTTGTCTATGCTAAAGTGTATGACTCGTCTGGCTCGAGTGCTAACTGTATTGCATTAGACGGAAGAAGCAAGTTCTCGTTTATGAATGAGTGTGATGAGAAAAGAATCCCGGAGGAAACAATTATTGTTTGTTTTTGTGTTTTCAGTCTTTTATTGTTTTTGGGGTTTTTCATAAGTTAACGAGCTTATGCCTAAATCAAGGGCTTGTAAACTCATTATATCCTCCCTGATTAGGGATAATGAGCCCACATAAGTATGAGATAAGTATCTCAACTTAATTGCCATGATGATGTAGGATTAAGATCATTAATCTACTTGTGATTAATTAGATGTTTTTGTTTTTGTGTTTAGTGTTAAGTAATGAGTTTATTCTCTAATCACATATTAGTGAACTCATTACACCATCCTAATAGAAGGATAATAGATGAGAACACCTAAGCTGAGGAAGATACCTCAACTTAATCCATGGTTAGGGATTAAAGTCATTAGATGACAAAGCCTTTATTAAGTGGATTTTAATTAAGGGATGAAATTAAGAAATGAGTTTTATGATTTGTAATACAACTTGAGGTGGACTTGTCCATTAAACACTAGGGTTAGTCCCTCTTAACCTTAAGGAAGAGTTAGAACCCTAATGTAAGGCCCAAGTTACAAGCTTATGTCTTGATGGTTATTAAGTGTTTTTATTAAGAGATGTAAACAAATTAAAGGTTTAACACTTAGGATTAAAGTTATACACTCCATCCTAATAGAAGGATACAGGCATAACCCTAATTCCAAAGTCCTAAAACCTTAAGAGTTTAGTCTCTGATTATGAAGATGAGAAGAGAGACTCAAGGAGACTCAAAGGTAAAAAGCTAGGGGGGACTAATCACAACCCTAATTATTATCATGCTTGGATGTCCTATGGTTTGTGAGGCTCAAGAGAAGTCTTCAAGATGGCCACCAAGGAAGAAGCAGATGAAAAGAGAAGAAAGGGGGATTAGGTTACTTACTTCATTTAAGAAGATAAGTAAACCTAAGATAAAGAAAAGAAAGGAAGAGGCACAAGTGAATGAAATTCACTTCAAACACAAGTATAATGTACAAAAATAAGAGAGAAAGAGAAGTTAGATGTGGATGCATATCCACACCTTAAACAACTTACCATAAGCCCCTGAAATGTTAGTTGAACACTTAAAGGGAGAAAAGAAATGCAAATGCAACAAACAAAGGGGCTATGATCAAAGTCAGAAGTGCATATGCAAGGAAAATGAGTTATGAGATGATGCAAAGTCACACATGATGCATATGTATGATCATACAAGAGATGGATGCAAATGAAGGCAAGTTAGAAACTTGAAAACACATGTATGTTCATGAAATGTTATGAATGCAAAGCATACCAAATGGATGAATAAATGATCAAGCTATGTTCTAACATGTCCTAGGGTGTCTAAGGTGACATACAAATGCTTGAGATGTCATGGCAAGTTCATGTATTGGTGCTTATGCAAAGATGAATGCAAGTAGACATGAGAGAATTAGGGTTTTATGAATGTATGAGATGCACATGACCAAAACAGAAGCAATGCACAAGATAAAAATATTGAAAATGCACTCAAAGGAACCCTAAACCTATACTAGGTTACAATCCAAAGGGGGAGGTCAGAAGCTAAACCTAGGAGAAGTCATGAATTTTCTAAGTTTGCTAGGTTTTTTGGGTGATCCTCAATGTAAAATGCCAAATAATTTGAAAATGCAAGATAAAAATGAAACAAAAATGTTTTTAGATGCTAGAGGGCATGTACAAAGCAAGGAAAAAAGAATCATTCACAAACTCAACTTGGTTCTAGGGTTATGAACTTTTGAAGTTAGGGTTAGAAAATGAACATTTTTAAGAACCCTAATTCATTGAAAAATCTCAAAGTATGATCAAAACCAAAAAGAAATTTGTAAAGTGAGTTTGTAAATGTTTCTAAATGTCTAATATGCTCTCTGATTTTTTTGATGATTTTTAAATACCTAAATGTATTTTTAATTAATTAAAATGAATTAATTAATTAATTAAATAAAACATTTAGATGATTTAAAAATACTTTTTTAATGCAAAAAATAAAATAAAAATCTTTTTTGGGTTAAGAAAAATATTTGAAGTGAAAATCCAGAAAATGGCATTTTTAAAATTGTTTTTGCTATTTTTAATAGATAAAGAAAAGAAAAAGAAATAAAATGTAAATAATAATTAAAAGAAAATAAAAGTAATCTAAAGGAGTGGTCCAGATGCGCTGAGGGAAGATCCACAGGCCAGGATACATAGTCAAGCTGACTCAGGGTATTTAGATCATGAGGCTGAGGTTCAAACTTAAATCTAGCGCGTGATCAAATGGTTGGGATTCAAACTCAGCTAATTCAATTTAATTAAATTAATTAATCAGGTTTAGGGTTAATTGGGCGCATCTGGACCCTCCAAACACGCGCGCGAACTCACATCCAAAGGCTGAGATTCAAACTTCCCTTAATCACACAATTAGGGCTAACAACATTCAGATGACCAGAACAATGGTTCCGGTCATCTTCTCCGGCGAGCTAAAATGCTATCTCTCTCCCTAAGCCTCTAAAACTAAATCTCTCTGCCTAGAATCAACCCCCAAACATCATACAACAAGAATCATCCAACAAAACACATTTATAACACGTGAAAAGAGAGAATCGAATCAAAACAGTTCTAGGTCAGAAAATTCCAGAGCAAGCATACATACTCATTTCTCAATCATTTTCAAAACTAGACACATTAGCGTGATCAGTGAAGCACAAAGAATCATTTAGGAACTTAAAAATGCAGTTCTGGAAAAAATGTTCTTGAGGTTACCTGAGTTGAAGCTTTTCCGTTAGCTGCTTTCTAACCCCTCCTTTAGTGCAAAACAACTCCCTTGAGTCCCTTGATGCTGTTGGGAAGCTTAGAGCAAGTTTGTATGGACTGTTTTGAAGGTTTCAGTTCAGAGCATGTCAAAATCGTGTTTATGTTTGAGAGTGTTTCAGGCTTATGTAAGGGGTGGGAAATGATCCTGGGGTTATGTGGAGATGATTGGTGAAAGAATTTTGGATTTTGGTTGGCTGAGTTGAGAGATTCGAAGAGATGAAGTTTTGAGGGGATTTTGTGTAATCTGAGCTATGGAGAGTTTCAGGCTTATGTGTTATGATCTTTGTGTTCTTTAAGGTTAGTATAAGCAAGTATGATTGGTCAGAGGAGTTGGTGTGGCTCAGTTTGATTGGTATGGTGTAAAATGCAAAAAGTCAACATTGGTTATACCTCAAGCATGGGCACGAGTCAGAGTTGTATTTGCGCATGTATGGCCTCAGCTGAGTTCATGGAGAGCCCTTGGATTGAAAGATTGCAGCTGGAACACTTGATGCTAGGGTTTACAAGGTTTTTGCATATTTTCCCTCTTTGATGTTTCTTGTGCTTCAAGGCATGAAATGACCTAATTCTTGGGCCAATTCTGAGTCTTTGATGTTGTTTGATCATGTAATGGCATATTTGTACACATTTGAAGTCATTAGAATGTTGGAACATGCCATTTTGCAAAATCCCTCTTTGACATGAAAATTAAAGTTTTAGGATTTTTGCCAAATTTGAAAGGCCATATCTTGAGTTCTAGGATGAATCAAGACATGTTCTTGTACTTTTTGAAAAGGGAAAGACCTAATCTACAACTTTCATGACCAAGAATTTTTCATTTGAAGCATTTTTGGTTGAGAAAGAGGAGGTTGAAAAACTTTCCCAAAATGGAAAGTTTCCATTACAAGTCATTTCCATTTTTGGCAAGTTTGCAAATGGCTCAAAACTCTTCAATCTGGTGAACTTCTAACCACTTCTAAGATCAAATAAAGATCATTGAACTTCAATTTGATGAAAATACCCCTTTGGTTCCATTGTTGGGGGCCTCAGATGCCTTGATTTTGACTTAACTTACTCAAGAAGTTACCCAGTGAACAAATGACTTCCACAATGAGTTTCTTCATCAAACATGGTACACATGATCCTTATGACATATTAAGAACATTAGAAATAATAATGGCCCAAATATTTGGAGTTAAGGCCTCTGAAACCAAAACCCTAATTTTGGTCATCTGTGCAGTAAAAACCCTAGCTCTGCTTCCATGCCTTGCCAGTTCTTGTGATTTCTTGACTTCCATGAACTTTGAGGAACATAATATGATGGTAGAACAAATATGGACCCTCTTGGAATGATTTAAGACCTTTGGGATGGCTCAGATGGATCCTTGGATTGCTCAGATCACAAACCCTAGATGCAGATGAACTTGAACTATGCAGATGAAACAAATATGCAATGTGAGATAGTATGCCTATGTAAATGCAAAAATGAAAGATCACAAGCCATGGTGTGATATTAGTGAGGGAAAATTTGGGGTGTTTACAGTATGATGTATGCTGAATGATATGCAAGGGTTTGTGATCAGGTGTTGGATTGTCAATTGCTCTTGGTAGGGTCCATAACTGTTCAGAATTCCGGATGAAGGTCTGAGAACCAGTAACCAGGTGGGGGATTCAAATAAAGAGTCACAAGTTCAGGATTTCATAAGAATCAGTCCAAAATAGTGTAACCTTAAAACAATTCCAGTAACAGGGTATGTTTAGGCCAAGAGTTCCTGCAAACCTGTAAACAACCCCACCCACTCATATGTATTGTTCTAGAACAAGGATCCTCAGGTTCGGATCTATTATGAGAAGTGTAACCACTTTTAACCCGGAGGTATAGTGTTTACCCTAATCATAAAGGATCCTTATCTAATTCACCTCAGATGCTGAAGGTCATCTAAAAAGGTCATCCAGACTTAGCAGGCTTCCCAGATAGCCCTAGCACTACAGGAAATCCGTAGCACAGAGTTCTCAAGAAGAAACCCATGTTTGAGACGTGTTTTCATATTCCCGTACCAGACCGAAATGGAATGGGAAAGAATATGAATCCACTCTAATCCTATGTCTGTCACTCAGGCCTTTGTGTTGGACCTTTCTCACTGGAATACTCCTCCCACCAAGGCAAACCAACAAATCCAACACAAATATGATATGACAATGATAAATGAAATGCATAAAGCAGTACATGAAAGCGATTAAGTAAATGCAGTAAATAAAGTTGTACATAAAGCAATAAATAAAGCAGAAAAATAAAAGCACACATAGCACATAACACCCCCATAAACACAAATAAAACAAGCGCTAGGAGAAACCCACAAAAAGAACCAGAAGCCCTGGTTGCAAAGTTTCCCCAGCAGATCGCAACGTTGTCGCTCCCGAAAAGAATTATGTCCCAGTGCAGACGCGAACTGTCGGTGATGTTGGAGGTTGAAATTGAACAGAGTCGCCAGCTAGGCATTTTTATCCCGAAGGAAAGGTAATGCTGCACAAACCTGGAAGGGTATGGATAAGACGGTTGTGAACCAAAGAAACTGAGAAAGGGGGTTGGTTACGACCTGGGAAGGTATTAGCACCCATATTGTCCGTCGTACTCGAAGGGATCCATGCTTACAAGATTGTGTTTAAAAGGGGGAGTGTATGTGCTGACTGTGTATAAAAAGCTAGGAAAGAAGGTACAGTGTGTCAGTGCAAAAGAAAAGGTGAGTGCTTAAAGACTGAGGCTTAGAAAAGAAAGTAGAAAGAGGGGGATGACAAAGAAACTTTTGTTCGATAACCGTTAAGTTATGCCTATGTATCCTCTCGTGCAATGAGGAAGTCAGAACACCGTAGTTCGACTTAAAGAGACTGGATGATTTTGATGTGAACTGCTTGCTTGTCTATGCTCAAGTGTATGACTCGTCTGGCTCGAGTGCTAACTGTCTTGCATTAGACGGAAGAAGCGAGTTCTCGTTTTCAGAGTGAGGGTGATGAGAAAAGAATCCCAGAGGAGACGATTATTGTTTGTTTTTGTGTTTTCAGTTTTTTATTGCTTTTGGGGTTTTGCATAGGATAATGAGCTTAAGCCTAAATCAAGGGTGTGTAAACTCATAATATCCTCCCTGATTAGGGATAATGAGCCTACTTAAGTATGAGATAAGCATCCCAACTTAATTACCAAGATGATGTAGGATTAAGATCATTAACCTACTTGTGATTATTAAAATGTTTTTGGGTTTTTGTTTAGTGTTAAGTAATGAGTTTAATCTCTAATCAGGGATTAGTGAACTCATTACACCATCCTAAGAGAAGGATGATAGATGAGAACACTTAAGCTAAGGAAGATACCTCAACTTAATCCATGGTTAGGGATTAAATTAATTATATAATAAGCCTTTATTAAGTGGATTTTAATTAATGGGTGAGATTAAGAAGTGGATTTTATGTTTGTAAGACAACTTGTGGGGGACTTGTCCATTAAACACTAGGGTTAGTCCCTCTTAAGCAAAATGAAGAGATGGACCCTAATGTAAGGCCCAAGTTACAAGCTTAAGTCTTAATAGTTATTAGTTGTTTTGATTAAGAGGTGTAAACAAATTAAAGTTTTAATACTAAGGATTAAAGTTATACACTCCATCCTAAGATAAGGATGCAGACATAACCCTAATTCAAAGTCATAAAGCTTTAAGTGTTTAGCCTCTGATTATGAGATGAGAAGAGAGACTCAAGGAGATTCAAAGGTAAAAAGCTATGGGGGACTATATACAACCCTAAAAATTATAATTCTTGGATATCCTATGGTTTATGAGGCTTAAAGAAATGTCTTTAGGAGGCCACCAAGGAAGAAGAAGCAGATGAAAAGAGAAGGAGAGAAAGAACAAGTTACTTACTTCCTGAAGAAGATAAGTAACCTAAATGAAAGAAAGTAAGAATGAGAGAGCATAAGTGAAGCAAGTTCACTTCAAAGACAAGTAAATATGCAAATGGAGAGAAGAGAAGAGGTGGGATGTGAAGGCAAATTCACATCCCAATCAACTTATCATAAGCCCCTGAAATGTTAGTATGAATGCATAAGATGCAAAGCAAAAGGAAATGAGATGGATAAAGATGCAAAGACCACAACCAGAAGTGAATATACAATGCAAATGTGTTATGAGATGATGCAAAGTCATACATAATGCATATGAATGTTAACACAAGGATGAGATGCAAAGGAAGTATGAAAGAAGCTTGAAAACACATGAATGTTCATGGAATGTAATGAATGCCAAGCATAGAAAATGAATGAAGAAATGGTCAATAAATGTTCAAGCATGTCTTAAGATGTCTAAGATGTCATACAAATGAATGAAATGTCATGGCAAGTTCATATGATTGAGCTATGCAAAGATGAATGCAAATGAACATGAGAAACTAGGGTTTTAAGACAACATGAGATGCATATGACCAAAACAGAAGCATACATCATGATAAAATTTTAAATTGAACTCAAACAAACCCTAAACATATACAAGATCACTCACCAAAGGAGAAGGTCAGAAGCTAAACCTAGTGAAAGTTATGGATTTCCTAAGTTAACTAGGGTTTTTGGATACTTATAAGGGAAAAATGAAAATCAAATCGAAAATGCAATGCAAAATTATGAAATAACTAACCTAGATACTAGATGCAACATTTGAAACAATGCAAAATGAACCAAGTTCAAACTCATCATGGTTAGGCAGAAATGATTTTTTTAAGTTAGGGTTAGAAAATGTGATTTTTAAGAACCCTAATTCAAAGATAAATGTGAAAATGTGATCAAACCTAAAAATAAATTTGTATGGTGAGTTTGAAAATGTATCTAAATGTATAAGAATGCTTCATGAATGTTTTGGTGATTTTTAGAAACCTAAATGCATTTTTAATTAATTAAAATCAATTACTTAATTAAATAAAACATTTAAATATTTTAAAAATACTTTTTTAATGCAAAAATAAAAATAAAAAATGTTTTTAAGTTAAGAAAAATATTTAAAGTGAAAATGTAAATTTTCATGATTTTAGAAAATGTTTTGATATTTTAAATAAATAGAACAAAAGAAATGCAAATAAAAATAAAGAAAATGCAAAGTAATCAGGATCTAAGGTTGAGATTTGAACTGGGGTTAACTGGCGCGCAGATGGAGGGTCAGGATTCGTTCTGATTAAATTAAATTAATTAAAACTAATTAAACTAATTAAAATGGATTAGGGTTTAATGAGGCAATCTGAGCCATCCAACACACGTGGGAAACACCCATCCTACGACCCACATTCAAACTGGCATTAATTATGGATTAAACCCTAATCTTCTTCAGGCGACCGGAACAGTGTTCCGGTCGTCTTCTCTGGCAACACCAAATCCCTAAATCTCCGTACAAGCTACCCCAAGCCCCTAAAATCTCCAGAATCAATCCCCAAACAACTTTAAATAAGAATCAAGCCACAAAATTCATTTATATTGCATCAATCAAGGGAATCAAACAAAAATATTTTTCACGGGCAAAGTTCTAAAAGATCAATACATGCTTAATACTCAACCATTTTCAAAACCAAACACATCATGATGATCAGAGGAGCATGTAGATTGATATTGTAACTTAAAAAACAACTTCTGGAAAATTTGTTCTTGGATGATACCTGAGATGAAGCTTTCCAAGTTTTAGATTTCTGGACCTCTCCTTGATGCTAATCCACTCCAATGACCACCTTGATGCTTTTGGAGAGCTTAGAACAAGCTTATGATGGCTGGTTTGAGTGTTTCAGTTCTGCTAAGGCAGAAATCGTGTTTTAGTTTTGGGAGATTTTAGGCCATGGTGAAGGGTGGTTTATGATCATTGAGTGATGTTGAGATGATTGGTGAAGAAATAACTAAGTTTTGATGGTTGTGTGTGGAGTTTTGAAGGAATGAATATTTTGGGGATTTTTGGTGATTCTGAGTCTTAGCTTGTTTCATGCTTGTGTGTCTTGTGAAATGAGGTCCTTAGGGTTAGTATAAGCCAATGGGATTGATCAGAAAGTTGTTGTGGCATAGGCTGATTGGTATGAGAGGTTTTTTGCAAAAAGTCAAAAGTTATGGTACCATAAGCATGGAACGAGTCAGAGTTGGCTTGGGGGCTTGTCTTTCCTCAGCTTGCATCAAGGATGGCCCTAGGATTGGATTTGAGGATCTGGATGGCATGATACAAGAGTTATCACATGTTTTGCAAATTTCCCTCTTTGAAATTTCTTGGATCACAAGTCATGAAAACATTAGGTCCAATGCCCAATTCTTATCAAGGCAAGTTGTGTTATCATGTAATGAAGTTTAGAAGTGTATTAGAGGTCATTAGAAGTCTTGAAACTTGATTTTGCAAAAATCCCTCTTTGGCATGAACTTGAAAATTATAGGATTTTTCCTAACTTTGAAAGATCATATCTTGAGTTCTATGATGAATCAAGAGGAGTTCTTGTACTTTTTGAAAATGGGAAGATCCAATCTACAACTTTTATGTTTAAGGGTGTTTCATTTGAAGCATTTTTGATCAAGAAAGAGGAGGTTGAAAATCTTTCCTAAAATGGAAAGTTTCCATTACAAGTCATGTCCAAAAATAGCAATTTTGCAAATGGCTTGAAATTCTTCAATCTTGTGTACTTCTAACTACTTCTAAGATCAAATAAAGATCATAGAACCTCAAATTGATGAAAATGACCCTTTGGTTCCATTGATGGGGGCCTCAGGTGTCCTGATTCTGATGTTTCTTGCACAACAAGTTACCAGTTGATCAGATGACTTCCACAATGAATTTCTTCATCAAATTTGTTACAAATGCTCCTTATAACATATTGAGACCATTAGAAACAAGAATGACCAAAAAATTTGAGATTAAGGGCCTCAAACCCAAAACCCTAATTTTAGGTCATTTGTGCAGGAAATCTTCAGTCTACCTCTATGCCTTTGCCATGCTTTGTGATCTCTTGACTTTTATGAACTTTGGGGAGCATATTATGATCATAGAACATTCATGGACCCTATTGGAATGCTTCAATACCATTGAGATGGCTCAGATCACTTCTTGGATTCATCTGATCACAAACCCCTGCTGCAGCTTATGTAGATAAAATGAACTATGCACTGAGATGATATGCTTATGCAATGCAATATGAAAGGATCACAAGTCATGGTGTGAGAAAAAGTGAGGGAAAATTTGGGGTGTTTACAACCATGTGATAAAGTTTGTCTCCCTGAACATTTTGAGCTTTGAATCATTGAAAATGGTTGAGTATGTAGGATGTATTTAGCTTCTGAAATTTTCGTATGTTTTCCGTTTTGGTTCGTTTCTCATGATTCATGTAAAATAAATGTTGTTTGTTGGTGGATTCGTGTTCAGTGATGTATAGGGATTGATTCTGGGCAGTTTTTAGGGCTTGTGGTGGCCTATGGAGGAAGTTGGGGTTTTGGGGTGACCGGAGAAGATGACCGGAGCTTCCTCCGGTCACTTGAGAGAGATTAGGGCTTAATTAGGGTTTATTTTCCAGATGCGTTATGGGCCCTTGGATCTTGTTTTAATTAGCGAGTGGACGGATCAGATTAAGCCATTAACCATAATCCTGATTAATTAATTTAATTAATTTTAATTAGCCAGAAACAATCCCAGCCATCCAAAAACGCGCGCAGTCACCCCAAGTTTGAATCTGAGCCTTAGATTTTGCATACTTCTCATTTTTCTTTTTCTTTTTTTGTATTTTCTTTCATATATTTATTTAAAATAGCAAAAACATTTCAAAAAATCACATTTTCTATATTTTCATTTCAAATATTTTTCTAAACTCAAAAACATTTTTATTTTTAATTTTTGCATTAAAAATGTATTTTTAAATCATTTAAATGTTTTATTTAATTAATTAATTGATTTTAATTAATTAAAAATACATTTAGGTATCTAAATATCACAAGAAAATTCATGAAGCATTATCATACATTTAGAAACATTTACAAACTCATCACACAAATTTCTTTTTGGATTTGAACAGGTTTTCACAATTACCTTTGAATTAGGGTTCATAAAATTCCTATTTTCTAACCCTAACTTGAAAAAATCATTTCTGATCAACCATGATGAGTTTGAACTTGATTCTTTTTGCATTGTTTCATATATTTCATCTAGTATCTAGGTTATTTAACTCATAATTTTGCATTTCATTTTCAAATTGATTTTGATATTTCCTTTAGAATCACCCAAAAACCCTAGTTAACTTAGGAAATTCATAACTTTCACTAGGTTTAGCTTCTGACCTCCACCTTTAGGGATTGTTCTTGTGTGTGTTTAGGGTTTGTTTGAGTTCATTTTCAATTTTTTATCATGATGTATGCTTCTGTTTTGATCATGTGCATCTCATACATTCATAAAACCCTAGTTTCTCATGTTCATTTGCATTCATCTTTGCATATCATCAATCATATGAACTTGCCATAGCATTTCATTCACTTGTATGCCATCTTAGACATCTTAACACATGCTTGAACATTTCTTGATCATTTCTTCATTCATTTGGTATGCTTTGCATTCATTACATCTCATATGCATCCATGTGTTTTTAAGCTTCTAACATGCCATCCTTGCATCTCATCCTTTGTATGATCATTCATATGCATCATATATGACTTTGCATCATTTCATAACAAATTTACATTGCATGATTGCTTATAGTCTTGGTCATTGCATCATTACTTGTTGTATTTCATTTCATTTCTTTCCTAATGCATTTCATACTAACCTTTCAGGGGCTTATGGTAAGTTGTTTGGGATGTGGATTTGCCTTCACATCCCACCTCTTCTCATCTTTTCATTTGCATCTTTTATATGTCTTTGAAGTGAACTTGTTTCATTTGTGATCTCTCATTCTTACTTTCTTTCTTTTAGGTTACTTATCTTCTTCAGGAAGTAAGTAACTTATTCTCCTCTCTCTTCTCTTTTCATCTGCTTCTTCTTCCATGGTGGCTTCCTGAAGATCTTCTCTTATGCTTCACAAACCATAGGATATCCAAGCATGATAAATTTAGGGTTGTATATAGTCTCCCCTTAGTTTTTACCTTTGAGTCACCTTAAGTCTCTCTTCTCATCTCATAATCAGAGGCTAAACACTTAAAGCTTTAGGACTTTGAATTAGGGTT
Organism: Lathyrus aphaca; assembly: GCA_963966055.1. Taxonomy (NCBI): domain Eukaryota; kingdom Viridiplantae; phylum Streptophyta; class Magnoliopsida; order Fabales; family Fabaceae; genus Lathyrus; species Lathyrus aphaca. Next base: position 239,051,699 of record OZ014524.1, on the reverse strand, counting down.
ATGCCTGCATCCTTATCTTAGGATGGAGTGTATAACTTTAATCCTTAGTGTTAAACCTTTAATTTGTTTAAACCTCTTAATCAAAACACCTAATAATGATTAAGACTTAAGATTGTAACTTGGGCCTTATATTAGGGTTACATCTCTTCCTTTTGGTTAAGAGGAACTAACCCTAGTGTTTAATGGACAAGTCCCCCTCGAGCTAGTATTAAAAACATAAAAAACACTTATTAATCTCACCCTTTAATTAAAATCCAATTAATAAAGGCTTGTTATATAATTAATTTAGTCCTTAACCATGGATTAAGTTGAGGTATCTTCCTTAGCTTAAGTGTTCTCATCTATCATCCTTCTCTTAGGATGGTGTAATGAGTTCACTAATCCTGGTTAGAGATTAAACTCATTACTTAACACTAAACAAAAAACCAAAAACATCTTAATAATCACAAGTAGGTTGATGATCTTAATCCTATATCATCATGGTAATTAAGTTGAGATGCTTATCTCACACTTAAGTAGGCTTATTATCCCTAATCAGGGAGGATTTAATGAGTTTACAACCCTTGATTTAGGCTTAAGCTCATTATCCTATGCAAAATACCAAAAACAATAAAAAACTGAAAACACAAAAAAAACAATAATCGTCTCCTCCGGGATTCTTTTCTCATCACACTCATTCTATAAACGAGAACTCGCTTCTTCCGTCTAATGCAAGACAGTTAGCACTCGAGCCAGACGAGTCATACACTTGAGCATAAACAAGCAAGCAGTTCACAGTCAAATCATCCAGTCTCTTTGAGTCGAACTACGGTGTACTGACTTCCTCATTGCACGAGAGGAAACGTAGGCATAACTTAAAAGTTATCGAACAAAAGTCTCTTTGTCTTCCCCCTCTCTTCCTACCAATTTCTCTTTTCTAAGCCTCATTCTTGAGCACTCACCCTCTCTTTTGCACTGACACACTGTATTTTCCTTCCTTAGCTTTTATACACAATCAGCACATACACTACCCCCTTTTAATACACAATCATGTAAGCATGGATCCCGTCGAGTACGATGGACGATCTGGGTGCTAATACCTTCCCAGGTCGTAACCAACCCCCTTTCTCAGTTTCTTTGGTTCGCAATCGTCTTATCCATATCTTTTCCTTGTTTATGTAGCATTACCTTTCCTTCGGGATAAAAATGCCTAGCTGACGACTCTATTCAACCTCAACCTCCAACATCACTGACCGTTCGCGTCTGCACCGGGATGAAAATACGGGGAGCAACAATAGAGGTTGAAAGCTACCTTATAGTTTAATTCTGGTCGAACATATGAAAGCAGTTTTAACTTATCCATCTTTTCTATGAACTTATGTTTTAAAGTCACTGCTGCTTCGCTTATGGTTCGACTAAGTTCGTTTGGCCTATAGATGGTTTCAAAGTAATTTTGAAATTTTGTATTTCTTTGATATGTTGTGCTTTACCTTTCTTCGTTTTATCCTGCACAAGAGGAAAGACATTAGTCAGATGTGTTGTGAATGCTGCTACGTCATAGGATTTTTTAAGATAGTAATTCTTCCACCAAGTATCAAATTCAGGGGTGCAAAGGAAAGGGGGTCGAAAGACCTTTTGATGAATTTCTAAGGAATCATCGATCAGTTGTTTCATTAGTTCTTGACTTTCTTCTTCATTATGCAAATAATTGTACCAGATAATGGAGATTTTCTTAGAAAAAATGGGTTTTGGTTTCAACTGAATCAACCCAAACTGTCTAGCAACTAAATTAGGTTGATACACAAGAAGGGCTATTTTTTTTAGTCGAATTCTGATGAGAAGCAAGGAGTTTGGGTGTCAGAAAGGATTCCCAAATGTCAAGGAATTAATCTTCATCCTCTTGCATTTCCAAAGGTGGTTGTTTGGTAAACCATTCGGGGCCAATGTTCCTGTTGGCGAAAGGTGCCATAGTAGGAGTGAAATTGTATCTTTTGGCAAACATCATGACAAAATTGGTAAAGGAGTGACGAAGACTAAGTCCTTCCTCAAATGGGGTCAATTGTATCAAGAGAGGCCATTCGACAGATCTGTCTTTCACCTTGTCTTCATTTATGTCAGCTTTGATTGGGAGAAATGCTTCAAATGTAGCATTAAGCCATAGTTGTAGGAGCCAAATTGGCCCTGATACGCTCATATTTCCTTTGTCCTTTACGGTTTTCAGGAAACCGACGTTGTTGCTTAAGGATTTGTAAAGACTTGCCAAGATCATTTCACTTAGGCGTAGCTTTGTTCCTTGGTGAAATTGGTTGGATATGGTAATGAAATGCTTAGCTACTTGGAGCGATCGAGAACAGAAGACAAATCTTGACAGCCATAAGGTCAAGAAAGCTATATGTTCCTTGTCGGAGACATTTTTGGTTTTTTTTGTCATGGTATTCTTCTATAAACCCATAGTAATAAGCTTTGCTGGTGTCGAAACCTATGGTATCTTGGTTCATGATATTTGAGTAAAAAGCTACCCCTAAAGGACTTAGCCCAGCAATGGCAGCTATGTCGAAGAGGGTAGGGGTGACCATTCCACATGGAAGGTGAAAAGTGTTGTAGGTGTTATCCCAGAAGTAGAAAGAAGATAGCAGCATGTGTTGGGAAAATGTTAAGTCCCACCTTCGACATTTGAATTAAGTCGAAGATGCCTAAATCTTTCCAAAATGGGGCCTTAATTTTTTTAACTTTGTTTACCCAGGCAAGGTATTCTGAAATTTCTTTCGACTTGGGAGAGGCTCTAAATATCCTAGTGTTTTGAAAGTACCCTAAGTTTATGGTTGCTTCAACATTTGCCTCTACGTCTTTAGGCTCTTCGACAGAGGTTTTTGGCTTAGCCCCAACACCTATGGGTTTAAGGCGTTGGTAAGAGGGGAAGTATTATTTAAGTTTGTCTGGGTTTGTGTTTGGATTAGGAAGAGGGCCTAATATTGCATGACATGTACCAGAAACAAGAATATGGATTAATACCTGAGATTTGTAGATACTGGCCTTCTCCTTCTCATTAGGAGGTTCTGGAATATATTGTTGATTTCCAACCACCTCCGGTCCAGCCAATCGGTGAGCATAGGCGAGAGGAGTCAAATGTTTGTTCTTCTTACTAGTAGTGGCTTTTGATGAAGAAATTGTTGCTTAGAGTTGAAGTTCTGGGAAGTTTTTCAGAGAGGATAGGTTTTTTGTTGTTTTGAGAGTTATGAAGAAGAGAGTGACTAAAAGATTTTGAAGCTGATATTCAGTGGGTATTTATAGGGAGAAAGTGATGTTTTGAAATTGTTTAATTTTTAAATTCGTGGACCACGTGGCAGAAAAGTTCCTAGAGGCAGTTAGAAAGCCTATGATCCCCTAGTTTTTAGGAAATGATGGGGTAATGTCTGGACGTGGGATGAGAGTTGACGTTTTTTAAAAATTCTAATGATGAGTTTTTGGGATTTACAAAATCAAATCTTGGAAATGACAAAGTAATAAAGACAATGAGGCGTCGAAAATGCTCATCGACAACAAATGATTTTTCTTCAAGAATTAGTCGAATTTTTTTTGCTGGGGGACAATTTGTAGACAGGTATTTTCGGCAATGTGAAATTGAAAGGGAAAGATATATGATTTGACATAAGAAAAATAGTTGGAAAATACATTTGAAATGAGGATTTCGACACAGACAGTGAGAAGTGATTTTTCTGTACTTTCGACAAGAGACAGGGAAGAAGACGTTGTTTTGGTAATTTGACCAGTCAGTCGAAGGTGGTCATCTTTGATGATTTCGATGTATGTCGAACAAAGGTATCGGTTCAGTAGAAAAAAAGAAATTCAAAATTTAAGATTGAAACATTTGGCAGAAGTACGCGTGGAAGCATCTAATGGAATGAATGCATGCCGAAAGGCCAAGTGTCTGAATATTAGGATTTGCCCGTTAGTGGCAGTTATTTTAGTTTCTTATATATAGGGTAGTTCTTATCAGATTTGTGGTGTGAAATTCATTTGTAGAAATTCCTGTAAGAAAACTCAAAGTACCCGTGTGAGAGAAAAGAGTGTAATTCTGGAAAAATGTACGTGTGACACCATCTTTATTTCTTCAATTTTAATAAATTCCAAGTTTATTTAACATCTTTGTACTTTTACAATCCAAGCAATTTACCAGTTTTGTTTTAGTTCGACATTTTGCATTTGTTCTTATTCATTACTTTATGCATTTTCAAGAATTATTTCCTTTAAGTTTGCCAAGTTATTTTACTCTTGTTCTTAGTTCTATGAATCATACAAACATACGAGAAAAACTCAACAGAAGGTGAAACCATCAATATTGCTAAAAAATCATCACTTTCGACCAAATCAATTCGCACATATGTCCTAGGATTTGTATGGTTGATCCTGCAAGTAAACTAGTTTAACGTTAAATTAGAAACTAGAGGTTGTTCATCGGAAAACACCAGCGAACACGGTCCAACAAACAAAATCGTTGTTAATGATTTGGGCCTTTACATCGGGCCTCATAACCCGATGGTTAAAGGTATATGAAATTCCTAAAACACTATTCCTCTTCATCGGTTGATAATCCCTAAAACGCTACTATACGTTACTTTCTCCATAAAAGTTTCTCACGCTACTGTTACTTTCTCCATAAAATTATTCCTCTTCATCGGTTGGTATCCCTTCATCCGCACTGTCAGCTGCCACCTTCTGTCCGCCCCGTCAACTGCAGTCGAGCCGCCCTCTGTCCATCCCGTCAACTGCAGCCGAGCCGCCCTCCGTCCTGCGCCGACCTCTGTCCGCCCGTCAACCGCAACTGAGCCTTCAACCGCAACGTCAACTGCCCGCAGTCGTCCGTCTCCACCCTCTGCAGCCTCAACCGCCCGCAGTCGTCCGCCACCATCCTCTGCGGCCTCTACCATGCACGGTGTCTCGATATTTTTTCTGATTCAATTTCTCAGTATTTTTTGTTTTGGCTGCTTACTTGACATTCATTATAATTCTGCATTTTAGTATATATTTATGTATTTAGAGTTTTCATTTGTGTGTTTGTTTTGATTCAGAAGAGATATGGTAAGTTGATTATGTTATGTTTAAAGTTCCTGTATTTAAATGCAAATGGGTTGATATTAACAGTGGTGTAAGAATCGATGAATTTGGAGTTACACTGGTTGATCTTAGCAAGTTAGCTTATGCGGACGAACCTTTCATCATGGTGTCTCAAGCAAAACAAGTGTTTTATGTCACAGATCCTTCTAATAAAAAGTGGTCAGTGGTTTTACAAGGAAAGGTGCATGATAGTGATGAAAATCAAGATGCGAACCTTGATATTTCTGAAACTCCTCCTTTCTAAACAAATGTGCCTACCTTCGTTGAAGAAAATGAAGAGGATGATGTGCACGTTATTCCTATAGATCATGAAGAAGGGATATGGGAGGACTAGTAAGGTTTTTTTTTAATTTTGTGCTTAATTTGATGTCTAATTGTTTATATTTTGTGCTTAATTTAATTTCTAATTATTTTTATTTTGTGTAAACAGATACATGGTTGACTCAACCGAAAACCATTCTTCATCTAGTGACCCTAAAATAATAAGAGTCAGAGGTCCCACTTTGATGGCACAAACTGACAAAGTTCATCAAACAGGTGAAAAGATAAAAGTCGAGTTTGATCCAAGAACACATGAATGTACTTGTTTTGGTAAAAATGCTTCAAATTTTAGGAGTTACATAGCGTCTCTTGCTCGACAAAAATGTAGTATTTTGAAAGCTGAGTGGAAAGAAGTAGATAAAAACATAAAAGAGGCTATTTGGACTGATGTTCAGGTATTTTTAATTCTTACACTTTATTATATTTTATAATCATATTATAATAACATATAATCATATACTAACAACATATGCTATATACTATATGTGTAGGCTCATTTCACTATTCCAGAACCTCATAACCCAAATAAGGATCCGTTTAATAATGGATTAAATATGCAGGCGAGCGATGGAGAGGTTTTAAGACACAACTCACAAGCGAATATATTAGAAAGCCCAAAGAAGGTTTCGCTCCTGCACATATCAGATATAATTATATTAAAAAAGAAGTATGGAAATAATTTATGAAGTCTCAAGATACCTCTGAATTTAAGGTTAGTAGGAGTTATAATTTGGTTTTGGTGCATAACAGTTTTATTATGTTTAGTGTGATTAATAACTTTTTGAGTTTATAATAGGAAAAAAGTCAAAAGGGTGCAGAAAATATGGCTAAGAATGTATATCCACATGTATTATCTCGTGGAGGATATCACTTGCTTGGGGAGAAAATGATAAATGAAAAGAGATCGAGAGATGATTCTACATTAGATGATACAGGTAGCTCATCTCCACTGTCACACCATGAGTTACGGAAGAGAGCACGGAAAAAGAAAGGTGGAGAATACACATCAAAGGCTACACAAGTTGTTGCTGAGAAAATCGTAAGTAAAATTAAGAAAATTCTCCAAGTATCATTATAGTTGTGATTGATAAAAACTATTGAAAAAATTGTGTTTTTTGCATTTTGTAGGATTCTTTAGTTGAAGAAGCTGAAAAGGGTGCATTTGTTCCGGATGGCCATCACGATATCTTAACAGCAGCCATTGGAACATCTGAGAAAGGTGGTCGTGTTCGTGGTGTTGGCAAACACCATAAACAAAGCACTTTCTTTGGAAGTTCGTTTTCACGTCAAAGACAAGATATAGATGTATCAGAACAATTTTCATAGTTGTCATCTGAATTGGAAGCAAAACTTAGAGCTGATTTTGCGCAACAGTTGGATGAAGAGCGCAAAGCGATGCAACAATATTTCATCGAGACACTTAGATTTATGGGTATCTCCCAAAGCACAGAAAATATTAAATGCATTGAAGAAAAGGAAGTTGTGGATGGAAGAGGAAAAGGAATTTGTTCAATTGTAAAAGTAAGCACAAAGGAAGGGGAAGACAATGTTGAGAGATTAGTAAAAAAGGGTTTGAAAATGGGTGACACACACTTGGAAATTCCATTAAGTCATTGTGTGAGTATCGTTAATTTTTATATGTCAGCTAAGTGTATTAGAGAGTTGTTGATGGGTTATCATTGGCTTGACGTGTCTACTCTGCAAGTATGGTGCACGTAAGTACATTTTCTTTTTTTACTACTGCCAATATCTATTAATATATTATACCTCTCATCACTTTAATTCTAGTGGTTATTTTAAAATAATTCAGGTATATTCATCGTATATGTATTGATACATCAAAATCAGATGTATATGGATTTATGGACCCTGTTGATTGTTCTTATGTTGATAAAGTTCAAAAAACTGAAGAAAAAGTTAAAAAAATACTTACAAGACAAGTTACGTGATAACAAAGAGAAAGTGTGTCACTTCCTACCATTTATTCATGGGTAAGTTTGTATGAAATTGTGTTTTCTATTTTTTAACTTTGGTAACATGGATATTTCAATTTTGATAATATGAAATTGTGAGTTTTGTGTTTCCACACACTCGTACAGAAATCATTGGCAATTAATAGTCATTTGTCCAAAAGACAATACAGTGGTCGTCTTTTGTTCACTTCATCAGCACCTTAATCAAACCATGACAAAACTTGTTACACTGTAAGTTTATCTTTTATGTTCACTACATTTTATATATATAATTTCTTACAAAAATAATTGCATATTTTATGTGGCTTTATATGAATTTTTTCTTTTAAAATAGTGCTTTAGGGTTACATCAAGTGGCACGTGGCAATAGAAAAACAGTTACATGTCTTCGACCCAATGTAAGTGTTGTGTAAATTATAATTATATATATTCATTTTATCATATAAGTATTCACTAATAATATCATTCATTTGTAGACAAGGAAATAAAATAACTCTAATGATTGTGGGTACTATGTGATGAAAAATATGTTTGATATTATCTCTGCCAAGATAACAAAGGATTGGTTGAAGGTAATATAAATAATTTTACTTTGTTATTTACTTTGCATTTTGCAATTTGATATGAATTTACAAAGGATAACTCTATATTATTATTTACGTATTGTAGGTATTTAATGACCCAAAAGAATTAACAGAAAATGATTTGTATGATTTGCGACTCCGTTGGGCAACATGTTTCTTTGAGTTAAATAAAGATTAAACTTTATCTTTAAGTTGGTAATTCAAGTGTGGAAAATGACTTATAAATTGTTGGATATTTTGTTGTTTTTTGTTGTTGTAGTAGTCCATCTTGTAAACCTCATAATTTAGTTCATTTGTGTGTAATCAATTGTTAATTTTGAAGAATATATATATATATATATATATATATATATATATATATATATATATATATATATATATATATGCTAGATATATGGTGCAATGAAATTAGATTGGTTAGAAAAATATGAAAATAGCGACCTAATTGTGGTCTATGTGATATTGAAAATAGCGACCTAAATATGGTCTGCGTGATGTTGGAAAAATATGAAATATTAGGTACCAAAAAAATTACAGGGAATCCACCTCGGATCTGCTAAAAAAATAGTCAAATAATTTAGAAATATAACAGTACTTTTTACATCGGGCCATTAGAAAAACCGATGTAATAAATGACTTTTCACATCGGGTTAGCTGAAAACCAATGTAATAACCTACATTGGCGCGTTTTTTTGAAACCTACCCTTTTCACATCGGGTTACAGTCAAAACCCGATGTAAAATGTTCCAATGACGCATTCTTTTTACATCGGGTTACCTGAAAAACCGATGTAATAACCTACATTGGTGCATTTTGAAACCTACCCTTTTCACATCGGGTTACTTGAAAAACCGATGTAATAACATACACTGACGCACCCTTTTAAATCGGGTATAGTTAAAAACCGATGTAAGAACCCTCCTGCGCGCGTTTTGTTAATGATTTGAAACCTACACTTTTACATCAGATTAATATTAAAATTGATGTAAAAACATACCCTTTTACATCGGGTTTAGACTAAAACCGATGTAAAATTCACCATTTATTTATAAATTTACAATTATATTTTTTTTTCACATCAGACTTAAAAGTTAATCGATGTGGCAGGTGTATTTTTTACATCGGGCCATAATCCGAAGTAAAATGTTATTGATTTACTACATCGTCTGACTTTACATCGGACCTGAACCCGAAGTAAAAAGTTATTTTCGCCCGATGTAAAAAGTCATTTATGTACTGGTGAATGGGGATATAAGACTATTGAGTTTTGTCGCTCCCGCTAAAAGACAACCAGGTCATATAGGGTACAGACGCGAACGGTCGGCGAAAGGAGAAAATGAAATGAAGTGAAAAGAGTCGCCAGCTAGGCATTTTTATCGCGAAGGAAAGGTAATGCTGCATAAACCTAGAAAGATATGGACAAGACGGTTGCTAACCAGAGAAACTGAGAAAGGGGGTTGGTTACAACCTGGGAAGGTATTAGCACCCAGATTGTCCGTCGTACTCGACGGGATCCACGCTTACAAGATTTGTGTTTAAAGGGGTAGTGTCAGTGCTATTCTATGTGCAAAAGCTGGAAAAGAATACAAGTGTCAGTGCAGAAGAAGTGTGAAGTGAATTGCTCAGGAATGAGGCTTAAAGAATAATGCTGGAAGAGGGGGAATATACATAGACTTTTGTTCGATAACAGTTAAGTTATGCCTATGTATCCTCTCGTGCAATAAGGAAGTCAGAACACCGTAGTTCGACTCAAAGAGACTGAAAGATGAACTTGACTGTGAACTGCCTGCTTGTCTATGCTCAAGTGTATGACTCGTCTGGTTCGAGTGCTAACTGTCTTGCATTAGACGGAAGAAGCGAGTTCTCGTTTATGAGTGAATGAGGTGAGAAAGGAATCCCGAAGGAGACGATTATTGTATGTTTTTGATATTTTCAATCTTTTATTGCTTTTTGGAGTTTGTCATAAGTTAATGAGCTTAAGCCTAAACCAAGGGTTAGTAAACTCATCACATCCTCCCTCTGATTAGGGGTAATGAGAATACCTTAAGTATGAAGTAAGCACCTCACACTTAATCACCATGATGTAGGATTAAGATCATTAACCCACTTGTTATTATTTAGATGTTTTTGGAGTTTTTGTTTAGTGTTAAGTAATGAGTTTAAGCCATAATCAAGGATTTAATGGACTCATTACACCATCCTAATAGAAGGATAATAGATGAGAACATTTAAGCTGAGGAAGATACCTCAACTTAATCCATGATTAGGGATTAACCTCATGACAAAACAAAACCTTTATTAAAGTGGATTTTAGTTAATGGTGAGATTAAGAAGTGAATTTTATGATTGGTAAGACAACTTGAGGGGGACTTGTCCATTAACACTAGGGTTAGTCCTTCTTAACCAATTAAGGAAGAATTAGAACCCTAATGCAAGGCCCAAGTTACAAGCTATTTGTATTAGTGATTATTAAGGTGGATTGATTAAGAGATTTAAACACATTAAGGGTTTAACACTCCATCCTAAGAGAAGGAAGCAGGCATAATCTTAATCACAAAGCCTTAAAACCTTGAAGGTTTAGTCCCTGATTATGAGATGAGAGGAGAGACACAAAAGATGACACAAAGGTAAAAATAATGGGGGAATAATCAAACCCTAATTGTTATCATGCTTGGGTGTTCTTAGGGTTTATGAGGCTTGCAAGATATCTTGAGAGAAGCCACCAAGGAGAAAGAAAGATGGAAGGAGGAGAAGCAGAAGAAGCAAGTCAACTTACTTCACTTAAGAAGATAAGTTGCTTGAAGAAAGAAAGTGAAGGAGGAACATGAATGAGCAAGCTCACTCTTAAACAAAAGAAAAATGCAGCAATGAATGCATAAGAGAGATGAGAAGAGAATGTGAGAAGTGAAGGCAAATTCACCTCTCAAAGCACTTACCACCTGAAAAGTTAGCAAAAGAAGAAAGAAATGAAATGGAAATGAAATGTATGCAAGGGTGCAAACCAAAACCAGAAGCACAATCATGATTCAAATGATTCTAAGAGATGATGCAAATGTATGTCAAGAGTTGTGAATGATCATACAAGGGATGAGAATGCAAATGAAGCATGAAAGAAGCATGAAAGTTCATGAATGTTCATGGAATGTAATGGATGCATAACATGGCAAATGGATGAAGAAATGATCAAGCATGATTCTATTGTGTCCTAAGATGTCTTATATGTCATGTGAATGCATAAAATGTCATGGCAACTTCATGAATGCAAGCATATGCAAGATGTATGCAAAGGAAGATGAGAAATTAGGGTTTTCATGCAACATGAGATGCAAAACTCAAAAACAGAAGCAAATGACAAGATAAAAAATTGAAAATGCAATCAAAAGAACCCTAACCCCATGTGATATCACACCCCAAAGGAGAAGACCTAAATCTTAACCTAATGAAAGTTATGATTTTTCTAAGTTATCTAGGGTTTTAAGGTACCTAAAGGGAAAAAATGCAAATCAATTCAAAAAGGAAGAAGAAATTTGTGACAAAATTATGCTAGAAACTACATGTCAAATGAAGATCAATGCAAAAAGAACCATTGTCATACCATTCTTGGTTAGGCAGAAAATAATTCTTGAAGTTAGGGTTCTAAAAGAGGAATTTTATGAACCCTAAATTCAAGAAAATCATCAAAGATGGTTCAAAACCAAAAAGAAATTTGTGTGGATGGTATGACAATGTCTCTAAATGCTTAAAGATGCAATGTGAATTTTTATGGGATTTTTAGAAACCTAAATGATATTTTAATTAATTAATTCTCGTTAATTAATTAAAATAAACATTTAAATGTTTTAAAAATGATTTTTTAATGCAAAAAATAAAAATAAAAATATTTTTGTGTTGAGAAAATTATTTGAAGTAAAAATGCAGAATAAAAATATTTTTTGGAATTTTCTTGCTATTTTAAATAAAATGTGCAAAATTAAATGAGAAAAATGAAATTAAAATTAAATAAAACAGAAGTATGATGATCCAATGGTTCACAATGATTCTGGGGAAATCTAGGTTGACTTGGCACGTGATCCTACGGCTTGAATTCAAATTTCATTAATCCTAATTAATTAATTATTAAACCCTAATTAAAATTAATGAAGTGATCTCAGTCACACAAACACGCGCGGGAAGCTTAAATCAACGGCCTACATTCAAATGAAACCCTAAACCTAATTAAAACATTAATGACTTTCAGGTCACCGGAGAAGAGCTCTGGTCGTCTTCTCCGGCGACACCCTCACCTGAAAATTTCCAACTTCCTCCCTAGGCTATTTCTGGAGCTCTAAAGCTCCAGATTAACTCCCCTCACTCCCCTAAACTCAAATCCACCCTCAAATCACATTTATTCCTCATCAAACTCATGATTCGAAGAAAAGATCAAAAATGGTGAAACTTTCAGAACATGCATACAGGCTCATTTCTCAACCATTCTTAAAAATAAACACATCATGGTGATTAGAAAAGCATGAAGATCAATCTAAACAATTAAAATAACACTTCTGGAAAAATGTTTGAAGAAGCTACCTGAGCTTGAGATTCCTCAGTTCGGAGCTTTCAGGCTGCTTCTCTTGTGCAAGCTGACTCCAATGACCTTCCTGAAGAAGCTTTGATGCTTGGAAGACCTTGAGAGTGGCTGGCTTATGAGATTGCACCTCAACTGGCTGAGAATCGTGTTTTGTGTATGGTGTGTTTCTGGCTTGTTTGAAGGGTGGGAAAGGGTCCTTTTGTGATGCTGAGTTGATTGGTGAAGATAGTTTTGAGTTTGAGTCAGTGAGCTATGAGTTTCGAAGGAAAATGCAAGAGGGAGAGATTTTGGTAACTTGATCAATCTTAGGTTTCAGCTTGCAATGTTGTGTGTTATGATCGGCCTTTGGTCCACATATCAAGTTATGATAGGTCAGAGAATTGGTTGTGGCCTATGGTGATTAGTATGGGATTTTTGCAAAAAGTCACCAACTTGTGTACTTGAGGTATGGGAAATAGTGCAGCTGGCCTTTTGGCATGTCCATGTGCAACTGAGATCAAGGATGTCCATAGAATCCATTTGGAGGCAATTCAGCAAGTTGAAGCAAAGTTATGGGACCTTTTGCAAATATGTGAAGTTTTGACCCCTTTGAGAAATCTTGATGTTCAAGGCATGTAATCTTGCAATTCTTTGGGCAATTCTGATCTAAAGGCAATGCACTATGATGTTATGATACATTGAAGTGTGTTTGAAGTCATAAAATGCCTTGGCAAGTGGTTTTACAAAGAATCCCTTTTGGTGCATTCTTGAAAATTATGGGATTTTTGCCAACTTTGACAAGCCATATCTTGAGTTCCAAAATGAATTAGATCTTGTTCTTGTACTTTTTGAATAGGTAATGATCCAATATACAACTTTCATGACCAACAATTTTTCATTTGAAGCATTTTTGGTTGAAAAAGAGGAGGTTGAAAAACTTTCCCACAATGGAAAGTTTACATTACAAGTCATTTCCATTTTTGGCAACTTTTGGTTTAGCTCACTTTTCTTCAATTTTGTGAACTTCTAAGCTTTTCAATGATCAAATTAAGATCATATAACCTCAATTTGATGAAAAATCCATTTTGGTTCCATGGATGGGGGCCTCAGATGCCCTGATTTTGCTCTGACTTGCTCAAGAAGTTACCCAGTGAACATATGACTTCCATAATGAATTTCTTCATCAAACTTGGTATACAAGATCCTTATAACATATTGAGACCCTTAGAAACAAGAATGAACAAAAAAAATTGGAGTTATGGCCTCTGAAACCAAAATCCTAATTTCAGGTCATCTGTGCAGTTAAACCCTAGCTCTACTTCCATGCTTTGCCAGTTCTTGTGATTCTTTGACTTCCTTGATCTTTGGAGGATAAAATATGATGATTGAACATACATGGACCCTCTTGGGATGATTGAAGACCTTTGTAGTGGCTCAGATTAATCTTGGATTGCTCAGATCACAAACCCTGGATGCAAATGAACTTGAACTAATGCAGTGAAACAAAAATGCAACATGATATGATATGCTTAAATTTATGCAAAGATGAAAGGTCAAAAGCCATGGTGTGAACTTAGTGAGGGCAAATTTGGGGTGTTTACAGCTGCCCCTATTCAAGCATGCATTAGCTGTGTAGGATGTAAGCGCTCGGTTTAACAGACAAACAAGATAACTTGTGGTTGAATACCAAAGACAGTACAAAATTTGCACTAACTGGGGAGAAGAAGAAAAGGGATATAAATTGTAAAAGAAAGTATAGTATGTTTGTAAAGTGCGGGCGATGGAGGACGACCATCGAGCAGAGGACAACTGCTGGGGATAAACGGTAAATCATGCAATGACGGGGACGACCGACATGCTGGGGAAATAAAGAGATCATGATGGGGACGACCATCAAGTAAAGAAACAAGGTTTTCTGGGGATTATAGATAAAGTTAATGATGGGGACGGCCATCAGGTTTGAAAGGTAATGTAAACAACGATGGGGACGACCATCAGGCTAAACTGATGAAGGGCGATCATCAGAACAAGGAAAAGGGACCAAGACGGGGACGGCCATCGGGTTAAAGAATAAATGAAATATTGATGAGGGACGGTCATCAAAGGTGAAGGACGATCACCTAGCAGGGGACGACTGCTCTTTATCACGACATAGGATGAATGTCAGATAGAAAAAAGGTCGACGATGGGGACGGCCATCGGATAAGCATGATGAAGGACGATCATCAAGAGGTGAAGGATGATCACCTAGCAGGGTACGGCTGCTCTCAGGGTTTATCATGACATAGGAAGAATGTCAGATAACAAGATCAACAATGAGGACGGCCATCGGATAAAATGATGAAGGACGATCATCAAGAGGTGAAGGACGATCACCTAGCAGGGGACGGCTGCTAAATATCACGACATAGGACGAATGCCGGATAGAAAAGGGATTCCAATAATGGAGACTCCGTTGGGGAAAGGATGAGGGACGATCATCCAAAGGTGAAGGACGATCACCTGGCAGGGTACGGCTGCCGAAAGTATCATGACATAGGACGAATGTCAGATAGAAGAAAAGTTGTCCTACTGGGGAATGGTAGACACGGACGAGTGCTTACGCTTAAGGAATAAAAGGTATAAGTGTTTGAAAATATGTATAGATTAAAGATGCGGATGAGCATCCTTAAGACTATGATACGGACGAGTATCGGTAGAAACAAACGCTGACGCATGTTCAGAGATGATGGTACGGACGAGTACCAACTGGTTAACAAAGAACACAGACGAGTGTCGAATCTGTGGGGAACAAGTGTATACAAGATACGGGCGAGTATCTGTATGAGTAAAAACAAGCATTGTGAAGTATGAGCAAGACACAAACGAGTATTCAACTTGCTGGAAAGGTGACACGGACGAATGTCAGAAGAGAAAGTGTATAAGTTATGAACTTATGAGTGTATAAGGTATTCAGGCAACCTGTGGGGATAGGATGACATAGCCGGGTGTCAATAAGAGAATATTATGACGAGTGTTTGGTTTGCAGTAAGTGTTTGGGTAACCATGCTGGGGAATGGTGACACGGACGGGTGTCAAAAGAGTATGTAAGTTTCTTTATTCAAAAAAGGATATTTGTGGCTTATATCTGTAGGGGGATGATATGACACAGACGAGTGTCGAATGAGTATACATAAACATGTATTTGTGTTGGAGAGTGCAAAGGGGACGCTTTGGCTTTCTGTTGGGGAAATAGAGAGGTATTTGTATATTGCTGATGTGGTATTGTCGGTATTTACAGGTGACTGGTTCGATTCTGACTTGTGATCATGCAATATGTTTGATTTTTTTCCGTAATGCTCCGTATTAGAAGGAATGCTACGCTCTGAGGGGAAATATGATGTAAATTCTATGTTTATGCAAAAGATACCGATCCGGGACTCGGATCCCGCTACCGTGAAGATCTTTGGCTGATCTGCTTGAAAGGATATCCCAGCTAGGGATGAGATCATTGGTAGATTTGATAAGATATATGATTCTTCTCGGGGAAGTAGATTACTGATAGATCTATCTGATAATAAGATAACCCAGCTAGGGATGAGGGAGCTTTCGTCACTTTGTTGTGTGGGAAATTCAGACATTTCTCTTCTGGGGAGAGGCTAGAGCTCTGTGGGGAGATGGTTCCCTGTCTTTGCTGATGATGAGAGATCCGGCGCTCTGTTGGGAGGGAAAATCATTGAACAATCTTCCTAGATATTTCTGTGGGGATCCTGCTGAGGATAAGGAGACTTGATAACTTAGCTGGGGATGTGAGCATTTTCTGATGCTGCTTGAAGATATGCTGGAGAAGTGATGCCTTGGAAATCTTACTAGGGAAACGTATTCCAGATACTGCAATCCTGTTAAGACAAAGAAATGCACAAGTGTCCCGAGGCATCCCTTACTGGATTCCATCATAGGAGTTTAGATATTCCTTGAAGTAAATACATTTCCTGCAAGCATTTATTAGAAAGGCATATCGGTTTTATGCAAGTATCATATCATGAATATTGGACATTTTGCAAACGAAACAAAAATGTACAAGACGAAATGTGACTGAAAATTCTGGTTTTATTAATTTGTGTCCCCTGAATTGGCAATTACAGTCAAAGAAACAAATCCACTGAAATGAGGAGATTGTTACAAATTGAGAAAACTGAAGGTGCTGGCAACGTTGACGACGCTTCAGTGAGTTTTCCTTTGCTATGGCTCGTATAACTTTGACGTTCTTCATATCCTGATTTCTGAAGAAGGCTGATTCTGACCGATGCTTTAACCTTTCGAAGTTCGCTACGTTGTAAGTGATATAGACGAATTCAGAATACATTTGTTCGCTTATTCACTTATTTTGCGTGGATTGCCCTTTCGGGTTTTCAATCCACCGGGATACCCATTTTTGCCTGAGTTGTCCAATGCGGCTTTTCAACTCAGCGGGTGTACACACATTTTTTTCCCTTATTTTTGCCCGAGTCTTTTATTCTGTTTTTGACTCGCCGGGATGCCCTATTTTTGCCTGGACTTACATTCTGTTTTTATGTCCAGTGGGTTATTTTATGCGAAGTATTTTTTAACTGCATCTGAATTCATAGGGGATAAGAAATCTTCACCATCCATAGTAGTGAGCATCAGTGCTCCACCGGAGAAAACCTTCTTTACTATGAATGGACCATCGTAATTCGGAGTCCACTTGCCCCTATGGTCTGTATGAGGAGGAAGGAGTCTTTTCAGCACGAGATCTCCTACTTGGTATTCCCGAAGCCTGACTTTCTGATCAAAGGCTTTCTTCATTCTCTTCTGATATAGCTGCCCATGATAGATTGCAGCTAATCTCTTTTCTTCGATCAGATTCAATTGATTGTACCGAGAACGGACCCACTCTGCTTCATTCAACTTGACATCCATCAATACCCGTAAAGAGGGTAATTCAACTTCAACAGGTAGGACTGCCTACATGCCGTACACAAGCTGATACGGTGTTGCCCTAGTGGATGTTCTGATTGAGGTACGATACCTATGCAAGGCAAATGGTAGCATTTCATGCCAGTCTTTGTAGGTCACCACCATCTTTTGCACAATCTTCTTGATATTTTTGTTAGCTGCCTCAACAACACCATTCATCTTTGGCCTGTAAGGAGAAGAGTTGTGGTGTTGAATTTTGAAGTCCCGACACAGTTCTGCCATCATTTTATTATTCAAGTTGGAACCATTATCAGTAATGATTCGCTCGGGTACTCCATACCGACATATGATGTCTCTTTTCAGGAATCGGGCTACCACTTTCCTGGTGACATTTGCATACGAAGCTGCTTCAACCCATTTGGTGAAGTAATCAATGGCTACCAGGATGAATCTGTGGCCATTTGAAGTAGTCGGTTCAATCTTTCCAATCATGTCAATGGCCCACATGGCAAAGGACCAAGGTGAAGACATTACGTTCAAAGTATTCGGAGGCACATGCACCTTATCTGCATAAATCTGGCATATATGGCACTTTCTGGCATAGGCACAACAGTCTGCATCCATTGTGATCCAGTAGTAACCTGATCTCAACAATTTCTTGGCCATTGCATGTTCTCCAGCATGGGTACCTAAAGATCCTTCATGCACCTTGTGTATCAGCAAGTTTGCTTCTGTCTTATGAACACATCTGAGAAGCACCATGTCAAAGTTCCTCTTATATAACGAACCATCAGCATTCAAGAAGAAACTACCAGCCAGCCTTCTTAAGGTCTTCTTATCATTGGATGATGCCTCAGGTGGGTATTTTTGATCCTCTAAGAAGCATTTGATGTCATGGAACCAAGGCTTGTCATCTTCAGCAATATCCACAGAGAAAACGTATGCTGGTCTGTCAAGTTTGGATACTGAAATCCGAGGCACAAAGTTGGCAGCTTGAACTTTGATCATGGAGGAAATGGTAACCAGAGCATCTGCAAACTGATTTTCATCTCGAGGGATGTACTCAAGTTTGATTGTTGTGAAGAAGGTCAGTAATCTCCTTGTATAGTCATGGTATGGAATCAGATGATCTTGGTGAGTGTACCATTTGCCGTTGGTTTGATTGATTACCAGAGCTGAATCTCCGAACACAGTTAAAGTCTTGATCCTGAGGTCAATAGCTTCCTCAAGACCCATGATACAGGCTTCATATTCAGCTTCGTTGTTAGTGCAGTTAAAGGTGAGTTTTGCCAAGA
Source organism: Lathyrus aphaca (assembly GCA_963966055.1). Lineage (NCBI taxonomy): Eukaryota > Viridiplantae > Streptophyta > Magnoliopsida > Fabales > Fabaceae > Lathyrus > Lathyrus aphaca. The sequence continues at coordinate 239,032,969 of OZ014524.1, read as the reverse complement.
AAGGCATGTGAACTCCTTTAGGTGTAATAAGCACTGCACCAACTCCACGACCATTCATGTTAACAGCCCCATCGAACATCATTGTCTATTCCTCTTCTGGGTCAGGCCCTTCAGTGTGAACAGGCTCTTCCTGGTCTTTTTCTTTCAAGAACATGATGTCTTCATCAGGGAAGTCAAATCTCATTGGCTGGTAATCATCAATGGGTTGATCAGCCAGATAGTCAGACAATACACTGCCTTTGATGGCTTTTTGAGATGTGTACTGAATGTCATATTCTGTCAGAATCATTTGCCATCTTGCAACCCTTCCGGTAAGTGCTGGCTTCTCAAATATGTACTTGACTGGGTCCATTTTTGAGATCAATAAGGTGGTGTGGGTCAACATATACTGCCTTTGTCGGCGAGCAGCCCACGCTAAAGCATAGCAAGTTTTCTCGAGCAGTGAATAACGCTGTTCACAATCGGTAAACTTTTTGCTTAGGTAGTAAATTGCATACTCTTTTCGACCAAACTCGTTATGCTGGCCCGACACACACCCCATTGATCCTTCTAATATTGTCAAGTACATTATTAGAGGTCTTCCTTCAACTGGAGGCATAAGGATTGGAGGTTCTTGTAAGTACTCCTTGATTTTGTCAAAAGCCTTCTGACAATCTTCGTTCCAACGGACTGTTTGTTCTTTTCTTAACAATTTGAACAGGGGTTCACAGGTTGCAGTGAGTTGAGATATGAACCTTGAAATGTAGTTCAATCTACCTAAGAACCCCCGAACTTCTTTTTATGTTCTAGGTGCAGGCATCTCTTGAATAGCTTTAACTTTGTCAGGATCAACTTCAATTCCCTTTTCACTTACAGTAAATCCCAGCAGCATACCGGACCGTACCCCAAATGTGCACTTGTTGGGGTTTAGCTTCAGTTGATACTTTCTCAGACGCTTGAACAACTTCAACAGATTTACCAGATGGTCTTCTTCTGTGAGGGACTTGGCAATCATGTCATCCACATAACATTCAATTTCTTTGTGGATCATGTCGTGGAATAATGTTACCATAGCCCGTTGATAAGTTGCCCCGACATTCTTCAGTCCAAATGGCATTACCTTATAAAAGAATGTGCCCAAAGGTTGTGATGAAAGTTGTCTTCTCCATGTCTTCAGGTGACATCTTGATCTGATTATATCCTGAAAATCCATCCATGAAGGAGAACACCGAGAACTGAGCTGTATTGTCGACCAATACATCAATGTGAGGTAATGGGAAGTCATCTTTTGGGCTAGCTCTGTTCAGATCCCGGTAATCCACACACATCCGTACTTTGTCATCCTTCTTAGGCACTGGTACAATGTTAGCGACCCACGGCGGGTAACTAGTCACAGCAAGGAAACCGGCATCCCACTGTTTTTGTACCTCTTCTTTTATCTTCATGGCCATATCCGAACGAGTACGGCGTAGCTTCTGTTTTACTGGAGGACAATCTTCCTTCAAAGGCAACTTGTGCATAACAATGTCAGTATCCAGACCTGGCATGTCTTGATAGGACCAAGCAAAGACATCAACGTACTCTCGAAGCATGTCAATAAGTTGTTCCTTCACTGAATCTTGCAGACGGGCCCCGATCTTCACTTCTTTCAAGTCTTCTTCGGTACCAAGATTAACTGTCTCAACTTCCTCCTGATGAAGAGTGATAACCTTCTCCTCTTGCCTTAACAATCTGGCTAGTTCTTCAGGTAGCTCATAATCTTCTTCAACCCTTTCATCGGCTTGATTAATCGGAATGTCGAAGTCATACGAAGTCATAGCAGTGTTGTTATCGGTGCAATCTGGAGGGCACTCTCTGCAAGGGTTTAGATTGGTTCATTTTAGTGATCAGTTATATCTTATTTAAAAAAAAGTGAAAATGAAGTTATTATTTTGAAAACATTGCCATTTTATTATTTTGTACAAAAAATGAAAAATGAAAAACAGTGAGCGGAAAAAAAAAAGACTCGTTTGCAAAAGATGTCCTGATATTCATTAATTGATCGTTTGCACAAAATACAAGATGGCCCGATTACAAAATGAGTCCTGACACCTTGGGCAAGATGCAGGACTTGATGCATGCTTAAAAGACAGGAAATAATAATTACTCTGCAGGAGTAACTCTTATAATTTCCTGGGAATACCAGTTAGAGACTTGGTTCCCCTGGATCCTTGGACGTATCCAGTTTTCCAGGTTGCGTTCGTCTTCTTCCTCGTCTTCCAGACTGTTCATAGCATCCGGGGTAAGCATTCCCCTGTTGACAAATTTGGGCTCTGCTGCAGCCCCTGGTTGATCTTGTCGAGTTGGTCTGTAACCCAACCCGAATCTGTCTTCTTTCTTTTCTACTGGCAGCAGCTTGCCCCAACCTTGAGCGGTACCCTCCTCAACAACCTTCCGGGCTTGTTGATACGAAGTGATGGAAGTTCCAGACACAACAGTTGCTTCATTGATGTTAAGGGCCTCAAACCCCTGACTCATAGTCTCATGGATCTCCCCATCCATCTCTATATACTTGTAAGTAGCCAGTTGGCTAACGAAAATGTCCTCCTCCCCGCAGATTGTGATGATCTGGCCTTCCCACTCAAATTTTAATTTATGGTGAAGGGTAGATGTAACAGCGCCAGCGGCGTGAATCCAGGGTCTACCCAACAAACAGCTGTAGGCTGGCTGTATGTCCATCACGAAGAAAGTAGTTTTAAAGATTTGTGGGCCAATCATCACATGTAAATCAATCTCTCCAAGCACTGATTTCTTAGAGCCATCAAATGCTCTCACCACAAGTTACTTGGACGTAATGCCAAACCATCATACTCCAGCTTCACCAAGGCTTTCTTTGGGAGGACATTGAGCGAAGACCCAGTGTCTACCAGTACATGAGAAAGAATAACACCTTTGCACTCTAAGGTGATGTGTAAAGCCTTGTTATGATTGCGTCCCTCCGTCGTTAAATCAGCATTTGTGAAGCCCAGTCCATGACTGGTGTTAACATTTGTAACCACTGTTTCCAGCTGATTAACCGTAATCTCTTCCGGCACGTAGGTTGCATGCAGGACCCTCAACAGTGCATTCCTATGGGCTTCGGAACACATTAACAATGATAATATAGAGATTTTGGATGGTGTCTGATGAAGCTGGTCCACCACTTTGTAATCACTCTTTTTGATTATTCTCATGAACTCGTCTACTTCTTGTTCAAAAGACGTCTTCGGAGTTTCTTTAATAGTTGGCTCCTCAAGTACCACATTCTTCCCCTTTGCCTTAGCAGCAGCTTCTGCTTCAGCATTGGGTCTTGGTGTTTGTGAGGCAAAAAGGCGTCCGCTTCTGGTGAAGCCTCCGCCTCCCCCAACATTGTCAACTTGTGATGAAGAGGTTGATGAATCTAGAGTGATCTTCTTTCCGTCGCAGTAGAGATCAGAGCTGTAGTGCCAAGGTATGGCATTACTGCTTTCATAATGAACAGGTCCAGGCACCGTAATGGTGACCGGACTGATTGCTGCAGCGGAAGGAACTGTGATGGTATGCGGGTCGTAATAGATCGTGACTGGAGATCTGACAGGAGGTGTTGCAGTTTGTTGTTGGAAATTGTTGTTGGGATGAACATTTGTTGGGTCATAATAGATCGTGACCGTTGAGACATCTTTATTAGTGTTTGCTGGTGTTGTAGGCGTTTCCGTTGATAAGATGGGTGTTGATGTTGTAGAAGTAAATGTTGTTGAACTCTAATCTGTTGAAATAATGGATGGAGTGATTGCTGGAGTTGTGGATGAATCAGTGGGAATGATAGTTGTTGCTGTTGTAGGAGGATCTGTTGTTGCTGAAGAAAGAATTGTTGATGTTGAAGGAGAGTCCATTGTTGCTGAAGAAAGAGGTGTTGATGTTGCAGGAGCCGTTGTGATAATTTGCAAAATTCCATCTCTGATAAGGCCATCTATGCCAAACCTTAGCCTCTCACAACCATTGATAGCAGTTTTACACGATTCGCAGCAGGCCTCACAGCCCGGGAACACTTGGCATCTTAAGAGTTGAGCCTTGACTTCTGCCAGCGGTGTTTGAATCTGTGCAACATTATCAATTAATGCAGATGGTTGATTTTCCTCCTCTATGGCATTAATCCTGGGACCACCATGATTAGGCATAGAATTTCTGTTAACATTCGGAGGAGGTGCGAAATTGAGGGTTTTGGAATCGACCAAATCTTGAACCTTCATTTGCAAAGCTCTACATTTCTCGGTATTGTGACCAGGTGCGTTGGAATGAAAGGCACACCTGGCACTAGCATCATAATTCTTCAGGAGGTTGAGAGGATCTGGTGGAGCTAACGTCCTTAACTCAACCAGGTTGAGCTTTAGGAGTTGTGGCAGTAGAGCGGCGTAAGGCATAGGGATGGGGTCAATCACCCTATTTGCCTGTGATGACCTCTGTTGAAAAGGGCGCTGTTGTTGGTTATTGTTATTATTGTTGTACGTTATTAGTTGCGGAAAATGAGATTGTTGCTGATAGTGATGTTGTTGTTGTTGCTGTTGTTGAGGAAAAAGTGGTTGTTGTGGAACTGGAGGCGGGATAGTAACGGCTGCTATTGATCTGTTAGAATATTGGGGTCTGCCCCTGCCTGCATGGATAGCATTTGTTTCTCCTGTCCTTCGGGATCCTGAAAAAGGTTTTCTGGGGTTGTTGGAGGAACTTGCACCATTATCAGAGATTTTGCCCATTTTCAAAAGACTCTCAATTCTCTTACCAGCTATAACTACATCGACAAAACTAGTGGAAGAGAAAGCAACAAGTCTGTCAATATAAGTTCCCTGCAAGGTGGTCATAAACATGTCAGCCATTTCTCTTTCAGACATGGGTGGCTGGACAGCAGCAGCAAGCTGTCTCCACCTCTGAGCATAATCCCGAAAGCTTTCCCTTGAAGACTGAGACATTCCCATTAGAAGAGTTCTATTGGGAGCCATGTCTAAGTTGTATTGGTATTGCCGGATGAAGGCTTCGGCCAAGTCTTTCCAACATCTTATAGTGGCCCTGGTCAGATGCGAATACCATTCTCTTGATGCACCAGTCAGGCTGTTCTCAAAATAGAACATCCATAACTTCTCGTCCATGGTATAAGCCTTGAGTCTCCCTAAGAAGGATTGCAGATGAGTACGCGGGCAGGAGGTACCATTATATTTTTCAAAGCACGGGGGTTTGAATTCGTGGGGAATCCTCACCCCATCTACCTGCCCCATATCCATTACGTCAAAGCCTAAAGAATTCTGGGATTCCAAAGACCTCAGCTTTTCAGCAATCTCGTCCAACCTTCGGTCATACACCTCATCCCTAGCCCCAATAACTGTGAACTGCTCCTCCTGAGGATCTTCTTGCAAGATCCTGCCTGTAGCCGTGTTTCCTTGAATATTCCTTGGGATATTAACATCTGGGTTCAAATGGGGCCCGAACTCTGGTGGGTCGATGCGAGGCTGCCCGCGTTCATTATTGCTGGTTCCTCTTGTTCCAGGGTGGGGCTCTTCAGGTGTCTGCCTTTCCACCATCTATCTCAGCCTTTCCTGGCGCTGAGCTAAGCCAATCATCACAGCCATAAACTGGGTCATTTGGTTTCTCATCTCAACCCTTTCGTTTTCCATTTGATTTCTTACTTCATTCAAGTCCTGATGCACCTAATCCATTTGAATTCCTGGAAGGTTGTTTCACGTTGGGTACCGGTGTATACGGTTGACAGGGAACACTCTACGACGAGCAATGTTTCCTGAAACCACAACAAAGTGAGAAACAAAATAACAAACAAAAACCTACAAAACAAAATAAAATTTTAGTATGCAATGCAACATGCTTATTTGTCTTCCAAGGTATCCGGTTTGGTTCTTTAGTTTTGACCTTTCCAGACCTCGAGGAAATGCTTGATGATGTTGAGAGAAAGCCCACCAAAATAAAACAAACTGATATATTACAAATTATGAAAATACATAGTCTGTTTACAACACATGCCCATGGTGGGTCAAAAAAATACAACAATCAAAAGAAAAAGTACATCAAAAAGGAAAGAAATACAAGAAAAAGGAATCAGACATCCAATCCAAAGTCATCTTCCCTGACTTCCTTCAGGAGGGCCTCTGTCACTGGACCAGCTGGGTGCTCTGTAATAGTCCTAATGAGGAGGTTCCTGGTAGCAATGGCATTAGTCAGCTTCTTATGCCTGTCCTGATCCTTTGATCTCTTTAACCCTGCCCGGAGTTTCAATTCTGATATCTCCTTCTGAGCTGCCAACAAAGCCTCCTGCTGCTTCTTCTCATTGGCCTCCAGCTGCTCTATCTTGGCCTGAGTCCTCTGGTCTTCTTGTGCACAGGCTTCGGTGATCCTGATCCACCTAGCCTGGCTTTCCTTCAGATAATGCTCAGCCCTAGCCTTCTGAATTTTGGCCTCCTTGCAGGCATTCTTCAAAACCAACACTCCTGCTCTTGCTTTCCTTATGTAGTCATCTGTCCTTTCAATCTTGGTCAGATGCTCAGTTTTGAGTCTTTCCAATCTCTCAATGTCCAGACGACTGTCATTTCTCTCCCAGAGAGTCTTCTTCAGGGCTTCAGATAGCTGATTGTTCCTCTCTTTCAGCTTTTTAAACTCCTCCAGGCTAACAGTTGCTGCAGGCTGTACTGTAAAAGGTCCAGGTGTGTCTTCCAAGGTGAAAGGCATCCTGGTGATCTGAGCTCTAGTACGGGACCAGTCAGAGTACTGGGCTAAAGCAATATTGTTGCACCTTCCAAGGATGGTTGTCCCTTTGGTCTGGATGTTGTCCCAAGCCCAGGCAGCTTGCTTGACAACAGCTGAGTTAGGTTGAACTTCACAGTATAGGGTCTCAGCCAAATCTTGTCCTCTGGGAGGATGAACCAAGGCATATCACAATTGTCTCTTAAACAGTAAAGGGTTGTAATTGATGCAACCTTTTACTCCTATTAGAGGCACATTAGGGTATTGCCAACAGCTGGTAATAATATCCTTGCCTTTGGTGCTCTGAGTGCACCATCTGATATCATTTGATGTTAAGGCAATGAACCTCTTGGCCCAATTCTTCTGCTGATGTGGGTTCAAGAAGGCATCTGATATGGGCAAGTGTCTGAGCAGCCAAGAGTAGAACAGAGGAGCACAACATCTGACTAGCTTCCCTCTTTGCTTTTCATTTCTCTGGTGGACTGAGTAGTAAAAATCCCCTAGCAATGTAGGCATTGGGTTCCTTAGCAAGAACAAGTGGATGGCATTCTTACTCACAAATTTGGGTTCATCTGCAAACAATATAGCCCCATATATGCTGAGGGCTAAAAGTGCACAGACTGCCTTCCATTCTCCCACTGCAGCCTTCAGGGTGGCCTGAGAAATTAAGAAGTCCAGATGTAGACCAGAAATCCCAGCGTTTGTTATTATGTTTTGCTTAATGAGGGCAGGCTCCAAATGCAATTCCCTTGCTACCTCTTCACTTCTAGGAGCAGTCATCTCTGGGTTGAAGGGGACCCCTCCTCTGACAGGCACTCCAATCAACAAGGAAAACTCTTCCAATAGAGGCCCTATCTGAAAGTCAGGAAAGGTGAAGCATCTGAGTGGAGGATCATAAAACTGCAAGCATGTGTGGATCATGCTCCTCTGAGATGAATCAAGATCCATGACCATGTCTAAAATACCCCCATAGTGCTCTCTAAACAGTGGGATATGGTCAGGTGTGATAAGTGACTGGACCTGCCTGATACCAGTCAAGGAGGGCTCAAAGAAGTGATAAGATATGTTGCTTTTCCTTGGAACATCCATGAGTGCTGATGAAGAAGCTGAAGTCAAATGCTGATGAAGACCAGAGACTGAAAAGCTGGAGGTAAGTCTCTGACAGACTGATGCAGGTGAGTCTTTGACAGACTGATGGAGGTGCTGAAGGAGATAGCTGAAGCAAATGCTGAAGAAGATAACTGAAGCAGATGTCTAAGCATTAGAAGGGGTCAAAACCAAACCAAATATGATATGATGGATACCCTGAAAAACAAATAAACAAATGTTAAATGATGCAATGATGATATATGCAAATGATATGCAAGGGTTTATGATCAAGAGTTGGATCTGATTATCTGTCTTAGTATAAGGTCCATGTATGTTCAAAGGTCCGGATGGAGGCTCAGAAATCCAGTAACCAGGGTGGGGGACTCAAATAAAGAGTCACATGTCCAGGGTTAATCACAAGAACTGTCCAAAGTGAAGTATTCTTAAACAATACAGTAACAGGGTATGATGTGGCCAAGGGTTCCTGCAAACCTGTAAACAACCCAACCCCCTCACATGTAATGTTCTAGAACAAAGATCCTCAGACTTGGATCAGTTATGAGAAGTGTAAACACTTATAACCCGGAGGTACAATGTTTACAATAACCATAAAGGATCCTCCTCTAATTCTCCCTAGATTCTGAAGGTCATAAAAAAGGTCATCCAGACTTAGCAGGCTTCCCAGATAGCCCTAGCACTACAAGAAATACGTAGCACAGAGTTCTCAAGAAGAAACCCACATCTGAACCGTGTTTCATATTCCCGCACCAGACCGAAATGGAATGGGAAAGAATATGAACCACTCTAGCCTAGGTGTCACTCAGGTCCCAACAATGATAATGACAGTATGATGTATAAAAAACTGTAAAGAAAGCAGTAAATAAAGTTGTACTTAAAGCAATAAATAAAGCAAATAAATGAACATAATTAGCACATAACACCCCAGTAAACACACATCAAACAAGCGCTAGTAAGAACCCACAAAAAGAACCAGAAGCCCTGGTTGCAGTATAAGGTATCCCCAGCAGAGTCGCCAAGCTGTCGCTCCCGCTAAAAGACAACCAGGTCAAATAGGGTACAGACGCGAACGGTCGGCGAAAGGAGAAAATGAAATGAAGTGAAAAGAGTCGCCAACTAGGAATTATTATCCCGAAGGAAAGGTAATGCTGCATAAACCTAGAAAGATATGGACAAGACGGTTGTGAACCAGATAAACTGAGAAAGGGGGTTGGTTACAACCTGGGAAGGTATTAGCACCCAGGTTGTCCGTCGTACTCGACGGGATCCACGCTTACAAGATTTGTGTTTAAAGGGGTAGTGTCAGTGCTATTCTATGTGCAAAAGCTGGAAAAGAATACAAGTGTCAGTGCAGAAGAAGTGTGAAGTGAATTGCTCAGGAATGAGGCTTAAAGAACAATGCTGGAAGAGGGGGAATATACAGAGACTTTTGTTCGATAACAGTTAAGTTATGCCTATGTATCCTCTCGTGCAATAAGGAAGTCAGAACACCGTAGTTCGACTCAAAGAGACTGAAAGATGAACTTAACTGTGAACTGCCTGCTTGTCTATGCTCAAGTGTATGACTCGTCTGGTTCGAGTGCTAACTGTCTTGCATTAGACGGAAGAAGCGAGTTCTCGTTTATGAGTGAATGAGGTGAGAAAGGAATCCCGAAGGAGACGATTATTGTTTGTTTTTGATATTTTCAATCTTTTATTGCTTTTTGGAGTTTGTCATAAGTTAATGAGCTTAAGCCTAAACCAAGGGTTAGTAAACTCATCACATCCTCCCTCTGATTAGGGGTAATGAGAATACCTTAAGTATGAAGTAAGCACCTCACACTTAATCACCATGATGTAGGATTAAGATCATTAACCCACTTGTGATTATTTAGATGTTTTTGGAGTTTTTGTTTAGTGTTAAGTAATGAGTTTAAGACATAATCAAGGATTTAATGGACTCATTACACCATCCTAATAGAAGGATAATAGATGAGAACATTTAAGCTGAGGAAGATACCTCAACTTAATCCATGATTAGGGATTAACCACATGACAAAATAAAACCTTTATTAAAGTGGATTTTAGTTAATGGTGAGATTAAGAAGTGAATTTTATTATTGGTAAGACAACTTGAGGGGGACTTGTCCATTAACACTAGGGTTAGTCCTTCTTAACCAATTAAGGAAGAATTAGAACCCTAATGCAAGGCCCAAGTTACAAGCTATTTGTCTTAGTGATTATTAAGGTGGATTGATTAAGAGATTTAAACACATTAAGGGTTTAACACTTAGGATTAAAGTTATACACTCCATCCTAAGAGAAGGATGCAGACATAATCTTAATCACAAAGCCTTAAAACCTTGAAGGTTTAGTCCCTGATTATGAGATGAGAGGAGAGACACAAAAGATGACACAAAGGTAAAAATAATGGGGGACTAATCAAACCCTAATTGTTATCATGCTTGGGTGTTCTTAGGGTTTATGAGGCTTGCAAGAGATCTTCATAGAAGCCACCAAGGAGACAGAAAGATGGAAGGAGGAGAAGCAGAAGAAGCAAGTCAACATACTTCACTTAAGAAGATAAGTTGCTTGAAGAAAGAAAGTGAAGGAGGAACATGAATGAGCAAGCTCACTCTTAAACAAAAGCAAAATGCAGCAATGAATGCAAAAGAGAGATGAGAAGATAATGTGAGAAGTGAAGGCAAATTCACCTCCCAAAGCACTTACCACCTGAAAAGTTAGCAAAAGAAGAAAGAAATGAAATGGAAATGAAATGTATGCAAGGGTGCAAACCAAAACCAAAAGCACAATCATGATGCAAATGATGCTAAGAGATGATGCAAATGTATGTCAAGAGTTGTGAATGATCATACAAGGGATGAGAATGCATATGAAGCATGGAAGAAGCATGAAAGTTCATGAATGTTCATGGAATGTAATGGATGAATAACATGGAAAATGGATGAAGAAATGATCAAGCATGATTATAATGTGTCCTAAGATGTCTTATATGTCATGTGAATGCATAAAATATCATGGCAAGTTAATGAATGCAAGCATATGCAAGATGTATGCAAAGGAAGATGAGAAATTAGGGTTTTCATGCAACATGAGATGCAAAACTCAAAAACAGAAGCAAATGGCAAGATAAAAAATTGAAAATGCAATCAAAAGAACCCTAACCCCATGTGATATCACACCCCAAAGGAGAAGACCTAACTCTTAAACTAATGAAAGTTATGATTTTTCGAAGTTATCTAGGGTTTTAAGGTACCTAAAGGGAAAAAATGCAAATCAATTCAAAAAGGCAGAAGAAATTTGTGACAAAATTATGCTAGAAACTACATGTCAAATGAAGATCAATGCAAAAAGAACCATTGTCATACCATTCAGTGTTAGGCAGAAAATAATTCTTGAAGTTAGGGTTCTAAAAGAGGAATTTTATGAACCCTAAATTCAAGAAAATCATCAAAGATGGTTCAAAACCAAAAAGAAATTTGTGTGGATGGTATGACAATGTCTCTAAATGCTTAAAGATGCAATGTGAATTTTTTTGGGATTTTTAGAAACCTAAATGATATTTTAATTAATTAATTCTCATTAATTAATTAAAATAAACATTTAAATGTTTTAAAAATGATTTTTTAATGCAAAAAATAAAAATAAAAATATTTTTGGGTTGAGAAAATTATTTGAAGTAAAAATGCAGAATAAAAATATTTTTTGGAATTTTCTTGCTATTTTAAATAAAATGTGCAAAATTAAATGAGAAAAATGAAATTAAAATTAAATAAAACAGAAGTATGATGATCCAGTGGTTCACAATGATTCTGGGGAAATCTAGGTTGACTTGGCGTGTGATCCTACGGACTGAATTCAAATTTCATTAATCCTAATTAATTAATTGTTAAACACTAATTAAAATTAATGAAGTGATCTCAGCCACACAAACACGCGCGGGAAGCTTAAATCAACGGCCTACATTCAAATGAAACCCTAAACCTAATTAAAACATTAATGACTTTTAGGTCACCGGAGAAGAGCTCTGGTCGTCTTCTCCGGCGACACCCTCACCTGAAATTTTCCAACTTCCTCCCTAGGCTATTTTTGGAGCTCTAAAGCTCTAGATTAACTCCCCTCACTCCCCTAAACTCAAATCCACCCTTAAATCACATTTATTCCTCATCAAACTCATGATTCGAAGAAAAGATCAAAAATGGTGAAACTTTCAGAACATGCATACATGATCATTTCTCAACCATTCTTAAAAATAAACACATCATGGTGATCAGCAAAGCATGAAGATCAATCTAAACACTTAAAATAACACTTCTGGAAAAATGTTTGAAGAAGCTACCTGAGCTTGAGCTTCCTCAGTTTGGAGCTTTCAGGCTGCTTCTCTTGTGCAAGCTGACTCCAATGACCTTCCTGAAGAAGCTTTGATGCTTGGAAGACCTTGAGAGTGGCTGTCTTATGAGATTGCACCTCAACTGGCTGAGAATCGTGTTTTGTGTATGGTGTGTTTCTGGCTTGTTTGAAGGGTGGGAAAGGGTCCTTTTGTGATGCTGATTTGATTGGTGAAGATAGTTTTGAATTTGAGTCAGTGAGTTATGAGTTTCGAAGGAAAATGCAAGAGGGAGAGATTTTGGGAACTTGATCAATCTTAGGTTTCAGCTTGCAATGTTGTGTGTTATGATCTGCCTTTGGTCCACATATCAAGTTGTGATAGGTCAGAGAAGTGGTTGTGGCCTATGGTGATTGGTATGGGCTTTTTGCAAAAAGTCACCAACTTGTGTACTTGAGGTATGGGCAATGGTGCAGCTGGCTTTTTGGCATGTCCATGTGCAGCTGAGATCAAGGATGTCCATAGAATCCATTTGGAGGCAATTTATCAAGTTGAAGCAAAGTTATGGGACCTTTTGCAAATATGTGAAGTTTTGGCCCCTTTGAGAAATCTAGATGTTCAAGGCATGTAATCTTGCAATTCTTTGGGCAATTATGATCTAAAGGCAATGCACTATGATGTTATGATACATTGAAGTGTGTTTGAAGTCACAAAATGCCTTGGCAAGTGGTTTTGCAAAGAATCCCTTTTGGTGCATTCTTGAAAATTATGGGATTTTTGCCAACTTTGACAAGCCATATCTTGAGTTCCAAAATGAATTAGATCTTGTTCTTGTACTTTTTTAAAAGGGAATGATCCAATCTACAACTTCCGTGACCAACAATTTTTCATTTGAAGCATTTTTGGTTGAGAAAGAGGATGTTGAAAAACTTTCCCAAAATGGAAAGTTTACATTACAAGTCATTTCCATTTTTGGAAACTTTTGGTTTAGCTCACTTTTCTTCAATTTTGTGAACTTCTAAGCTTTTCAATGATCAAATAAAGATCATATAACCTCAATTTGATGAAAAATCCACTTTGGTTCCATGGATGGGGGCCTCAGATGCCCTGATTTTGCTCTGACTTGCTCAAGAAGTTACCTAGTGAACAAATGACTTCCATAATGAATTTCTTCATCAAACTTGGTATACATGATCCTTATAACATATTGAGACCCTTAGAAACAAGAATGACCAAAAAATTTGGAGTTATGGCCTCTGAAACCAAAACCCTAATTTCAGGTCATCTGTGTAGTTAAACCCTAGCTCTGCTTCCATGCTTTGCCAGTTCTTGTGATTCTTTGACTTCCTTGATCTTTGGAGGATAAAATATGATGATTGAACATACATGGACCCTCTTGGGATGATTGAAGACCTTTGGAGTGGCTCAGATGAATCTTGGATTGCTCATATCACAAACCCTAGATGCAGATGAACTTGAACTAATGCAGTGAAACAAAAATGCAATATGATATGATATGTTTAAATTTATGCAAAGATGAAAGGTCAAAATCCATGGTGTGAACTTAGTGAGGGAAAATTTGGGGTGTTTACAAGTTTAATATATTAAATATACTAATAAATAGTCACCATGATTCAACAAAATAATTCCTATTTTGTGATGTTCCTTTATTATCCTGATAGGTTATCACACAATAGATTATTTTATTAAAAGAGAATGAAATTTTATGATCGATAAGTTTTTTTATGTGACCTCCTTGAGAAGTGTGCTGAAGGGACAAAGAGAACACATTGATATTCTAAAGAAATATTTAATAATTATTTTTATTTAAAAAAAATGTTCTTTACAACTCCATAAGAGCTATAAACTATTTAATTCATGTAAAGGGAAAATAAACCTCATAAATTATAAATCGATAAACTCTACATTATACAAGAAAAAAGGATAGTATGGTGGAAATTGTCAAATTTGTGTATATTTTAATTATAACAATTTTTCTATTTTCTGTTACAATAAATGTTGATGGTAAGTTATTTCTTTTTTTTTAATTTTCTTATTAACTTTATACATGATTGTTTTTTCTTCATAGTACTAACGATATTTTATTCTCTTTTTTTTTAATTATATAGCTATCAGATGTATTCAAGATTCTGATTGTCCTCATAATTTTTGCCCTACTCCTTATACACCAAAGTGTATTATCGGCCGATGTAATTGTGTTTAATAAAGAATGAATTCTTATGATTGATAAGTTTTTTATATGACCTCCTTACCAAGTGCATTGAAGAGAAAAATATAACACTTTAATGTAATTAAATTTCATTTAATAATTATTCTTATACAGGAAATGATGTTTGCTACTCCATAAAGTTTAACATAACTAGAAAGAAACCCGTGCAATAATTCACATCACATGTTTACCAAACAATCATTTGTAAAGTTTGAATTCATTATTCAATTGATTAACATTGACATAGTTACAAATATATACTAATAATATCCACTAATTTTTAACTACGGCAAGATAAATGTTTAAAAGATAAACATTAAAATGAATCTTCTACGACATAGCCTCTCATAGATACGGGTCACGTTTGAATTCATATTATATATTTCTCAATTTCAATTGCCAACTATAAAATTTATTTTGTAGTCTATAAATATTCACATAGTCTCAAATATATACTAATAATATGCAACAACTTTTTAAACATTAACTCATGCTTATAATAAACCATTTTTCTAATTTTAATTATATAAAACAACAAAAGAAACATTTAACATATACATCTGATATCTCTTAGATATGTCCACGTCTACCCGGGGATTATGTTTGCAATTTCAGTAATTATCATTGAATACAACAAATATAAGATAAATATCTATTTTTTTATTATAAAAATATTTATAACTTATTCTCGTTTATAAAAATAGTTGTAACTTATTCCCATTTATAAAAATAATTGTATCAACGTGTAGACATTTTCCCGTTTATAAGCATATTTAACTCGTGTGACTATTTATAAAATTATAATATTGGTAACTTAATCCCGTTTATAAAAATAATTGTATAAATAGTTGAATTTTCCCGTTTATAAAATTATTTATAACTTATTCTCATTTATAAAAATAATTGTAACTTATTTTCGTTTATAAAAATAATCATATCAACATTTATTCTAGTTTATAAAATAATTGTAACTTATTGTCTGATATAAAAATAATTATATCATATTTATAATATTTATAGACCTACAATATATAAAAGCTCTCCGTCAAATTTCAGTTCTAAATGAATATCTACATTACATGATATCTTGAAATTTCAGTTCTAAATGAATATTTTATCCATCTTTTTATCTAGGAGAATTCCATAATAAAAGTTTAACTTTATAAAATTTAAAAATATTAAATAAATAATAGTTATTGTTAATATATATATATATATATATATATATATATATATATATATAAGAATTAAGAGGAAAAAATGTTTCAATGATAATTGTCATATAAATATTAATTTAATTTATCAAATTGCAAATAGAAGTGAAAACATTTTAAAAGTTATAAATGCATTTATATTTAATTAATCTTATTTATCAATAATCTTAAAACATAAATATTGATCGTACCTGGAGATCAGGATCCGATGTGGTCGGCGTCGAACGTGGATGAAGCACGGTTGATGGTGAGAGAAAAGGGGTTTACCTGCAAGGCACTCCGATGCTAAAGTTAGAGAGCGAGCAACGAGTGAACAAGTACGAGTTTAGGGTAAGAAATTGAATACTTGGCCCTCTCAAATGAGAGG
This sequence comes from Lathyrus aphaca, assembly GCA_963966055.1. Classification (NCBI taxonomy): domain Eukaryota; kingdom Viridiplantae; phylum Streptophyta; class Magnoliopsida; order Fabales; family Fabaceae; genus Lathyrus; species Lathyrus aphaca. The sequence continues at coordinate 239,017,007 of OZ014524.1, read as the reverse complement.
GTTTATATCATACCCCAGCGCATGGCTATTGGTCCCCTTCATTGGTCCTGGATCGTGGATCCCTCAATAATCGGTAACTTCCAGAAACTAGCCATTGGAGTGACACTTGGACTGCTCGGATGAGACCCTAGTCGGATGATGTTGATACCAAGTGAAGTATTGGTCGGGAAAATGTTCCTCGGTTGATCCTGGGGAGTTCGACCATTGTTGGGTGCGAATCATGGTCGGCAGCACTGATGGCCAGTCGGAAGGGACTTCCGGAAGACTGAAGATGTGTCAGGTGTCAAAGAGTTATTGGGCCGTCATGGGCTAGAAGATGGATTGGGCCCAAGTCTGAGAATTGGGCCAGTCCGGAACAGGATCCCCCAAAGTCGTTGCTTCTAGTCGAAGGAGCGATGACTTAAGGGTGGCTAGCTGCTCGGAATTATCTCTTAATGTTGACAAAATATTACTTGATTCGATCAAACGGTCTCCTCTAGGGAAGCAGGAGAAATTTTGAAAATCGAGCAACTCATCGGATGGTCGGTACCGAGGGAGAGGAAATGAAGACGTGACGTGTTTTGGAATTTGTGCCAACTTAATGCTTCTGACGGCTAGTCTAGGGACTAGCGTATAGGTCATGATTGCCTAGGGATAGAAGTAACGCCTATACGCATGTGTTCCTATCTCTATAAATAGAGGCGACCTCTTCATTTTCACCCTTTTCGCTTCTGCTTCATTGCTCGACGTCTCTTCTACTCTCCGGCTGCCGTCTGCAACTGTCGACCACCATAACTTTCCGTCCGACCACCGCATGAGCGTTTCGAACTGATTTTTGTCTCAGTTTTCCACGAATAGACATGCATGCAGTTAGGTTTCGGTTTTAGGAAGTAGATTAGGGTAATCTAAACGATTTTTATGTTGTTTATGGTGACTGTAATGATGCTTGTGTCAAACCCTAGCCTGCATCCAGCGGCGGCTCTGTTTGAAGCTCATCCGAAGTCATGGGTTTAGGGGTCGTTCTGACCGTTTGGTCGTTGAGAAGCTCCCTCGTTGCCATGCTTTTTGTCGAGCGTGGTTCGATGGTTGTTTTGAGTGGGTGTCCCTTTGAGGGCTTTGGCTAGGGACCTTGTCTCTTGGTCGTCGCACGCCCTTTCACTTGATAGGTAGTGGAAGGGTGGATTTGATGTCTTAATCAAATTCACTGACGCCTTTCCACTACTTTTCAGGCGAAAACGTGCTCGTCGATCCGTACGACATCTCCTTTGATGAAGACACGCGGGAGGATTCAGGCTTTTCGGCTACCTCCCTTAGCAATCCTGAGAGGTCTTTCGAGGACTCTGAAGCTACTGAGGAGGATGACACGGCTACAACCTCTGGAGGATCGACTGGCGCTCAAGGGGTTTCAAACGAAGAAGGAAACGTTTCGGCGCCCGAAGAGTGGGTAATGGAAGATTTGTTGGATAAGGTGTCGACTTATGCTCGGCCGCGGATGGAACCGTTGCATGTGGTGGGGAATCCCATGAACTGGGTAGTTACGTGTCCAGGCGACGATGATAGGATCTACTTCGACTTTGGGGGGGAAGAATTTTTCAATGTACGAATATGCTTTTACGACCTTAGGGATCAGATTGCCCTTTAGCGACCTAGTTTTCTTGGTGCTGGGCCATTTGGGGGTGGCGCCCTCGCAGTTGTACCCTAATTCTTATGCCTTCATGAGGGCGTTTGATTTTACATGCACACATCTTGGTGTCGGGGCCACCCTTCCTCTGTTCTTCCGACTCTTCTCTTTACAACGCCAGGTCGGTCGATGGGGTGCTCGGAAGGGCTTAATTTATTTTAATCAGCGGACCAAAATCTTCAAGGCACATTCGGAATCTATCTGGTCATTTAAGGGCGATTATTTCTTGGTCGAACCGGCGACCCAAGCAGCAATCAGGTTGATCAGCTTCCTCGGGGCCGACACTGATGAGAATGACGTACCCAAGCTTGATGCCCAAGGGAAATAAATCCCTCGCCGGATTTGGATGTTCCCCTTTTCTTGGGACTATCTCTACTATGACATGCCGGTGAGCGGGTTTGACCAGATCGGGGAAGTGCTGAACGAAGAGGACGGGGCTAGCTTTGAGGAATTTCGCAAACTAGTGGCGTCTTTTACCCCCGTTCTGATGCTCGACTGGGAGGGCAAGATAATGCTCGAGGCTAACGCGGGAGAAGCCGTGGACCGTCCTCTGATCACCGTAATGGTGCTTCTTGCGTGTGAAAATGGGCAGGAAGTTTCCGAGCTCTTTGGTATTCGTTGTCGCCTCTTTATTTATTTCTGCTCTTGACGTATGATTTGTGTTTGCATTGTTCAGTACTAACCGTATTTCTTTTTGTCTTTTTTCAGCTTCTATGGCCAATCCCCTCGACAAAATCCAAGAAAAGTTACGGAAAACCAACAAAAAGAAAGTTAAGATTGTTCAAACCCGGCTGACGGGAAAGGCCACGAGCGGCTCGGGCTCAGGTCCAACGGGTCAAGGCTCTCCGGGCGTGACTTCGGCTTCTCAACTAAAAAAGCACAAGGGTGGTTCAAATGTGCTGGATCTAACTATCGCTCCCACCAAATGACACCCGGGTCAGAAGGGGTACAGAGGCGAACGGTCGGCGAAAGAGAGAGAAATGAATAGAGTCGCCAGCAAGGCATTTTTATCCCGGGGGAAAGGTAATGCTGCATAGACCTAGAAGGATATGGATAAGACGGTTGCGAACCAGAGAGACTGAGAAAGGGGGTTGGTTACAACCTGGGAAGGTATTAGCACCCAGATTGTCCGCCGTATTCGACGGGATCCATGCTTAAAAGATTTGTGTTTAAAGGGGTAGTGTCAGTGCTATTTGTGTATCAAAGCTGGAAAGAATGCAAGTGTCAGTGTAAAAGAAATGTGAAGTGTATAAGAGAAGTGTCAGTGTAAGAAAAGAATAAAATGCTCAAGATTATGAGGCTTAAAGAATGATGCTGGAAGGAGGGGGAATATATAGAGACTTTTGTTCGATAACTGTTAAGTTATGCCTACGTATCCTCTCGTGCAATGAGGAAGTCAGAACACCGTAGTTCGACCCAAAGAGACTGAAAGATAAATTAACTTGTGAACTGCTTACTTGCCTATGCTCAAGGGTATGACCTGTCTGGCTCAGGTGCAAACTGTCTTGCATTAGACGGAAGAAGCAAGTTCTTGTTTGTGAGTGAATATGATGAGAAGAGAATCTCGAAGGAGACGATTATTGTTTGTTTTTGTGTTTTCAATCTTTTATTGCTTTTTGGAGTTTGTCATAAGAAAATGAGCTTAAGCCTAAACCAATGGGTTAGTAAACTCATCACATCTTCCCTCTGATTAGGGGTAATGAGAATACCTTAAGTATGAGGTAAATACCTCACACTTAATCACCATGATGTAGGATTAAGATCATTAACCTACTTGTATTTATTTAGATGTTTTTTGTGGTTTTTGTTTAGTGTTAAGTAATGAGTTTAAGCCATAATCAGGGATTTAATGAACTCATTACATCATCCTAATAGAAGGATAATAGATGAGAACATTTAAGCTGAGGAAGGCTCCTCAACTTAATCCATGATTAGGGATTAACCTCATGACAAAACAAAGCCTTTATTAAATGGATTTTATTTAATGGTAAGATTAAAAAGTGATTTTTATGGTTTGTAAGACAACTGGAGGGGGACTTGTCCATTAACACTAGGGTTAGTCTTTCTTAACCAATTAAGGAAGAATTAGAACCCTAATGCAAGGCCCAAGTTACAAGTTTGATGTCTTGATGATTATTAAGTGAATTGATTAAAGGATTTAAACACATTAAGGTTTTAACACTTAGGATTAAAGTTATACACTCCATCCTAATAGAAGGATGCAGGCATAAACTTAATCACAAAGTCTTAAAACCTTTAGGGTTTAGTCCTTGATTATGAGGTGAGAAGAGAAGACACAAAGATGACACAAAGGTAAAAGCTAAATGGGGGACTAATCACACCCTAATTATTATCATGCTTGAGTATTCCTAGGGTTAATGAGGTTTGCAAGAAGATCTTCAGAGAAACCACCAGGAAGGAAGCAGATGAAAGGAGGAAGAAACAGAGAGAAGCAATACAACTTGCTTCACTTAAGAAGACAAGTTGCTTGAAGGAAGAAAGGGAGCAAGAGCATGAATGAGCAAGATCACTCTAATACAAAGATAAAATGCAGCAATGATGCAAGAGAGATGAGAAGAGATTGTGAGAAGTGAAGGCAAATTCACTTCTCAAAACAACTTACCACCTGAAAAGTTAGCAAGAAATGAAATGCAATGAAAATGAGATGAAATGTCATGATGCAAACCAAAGTCAGAAGCATAAACATGATGTTAATGATGCTAAGGGATGATGAAAACACAAGACAAGAGATGAGAATTATCATACAAGCATAAGAATGCAAATGAGGCATGCTTTGAACCATAAGGATCCATGAATGTTTATGAAATGAAATGAACATATAACATGGCAAAGGAATGATGCAATGATCAATCATGGTTCTAATATGTCCTAAGATGCTTTATGAATCATGTGGATGCACAAGATGTCATGGCAAGTTATTGAATGCAAGCATGTGAGAGATGGATGCAAAGGAAGGCACAAATTAGGGTTTATGAACAACATTCAACACAAAATTCAAAATCAGAAGCATAAGGCATGATAAAAAACTGAAAATAGGATTAGAGGAACCCTAACCCTACACAAGTTCACTGCCCAAAGGAGGGGACCTAACTCTTAACCTAGTGCAAGTTATGAATTTCTCAAGTCAATTAGGGTTTTGGGATACCTCACAATGAAAAATACAAAACAAATTGAAAATGAAATATGAATTCAAACAAATTTTATCCTATAAACTACATGCTATGAAGGATGCAATGCAAGAAGAACCATCATCAAAATCTCAATGGTTAGGTAAAATGGATTTTTCCAAGTTTGAACAAAAATATTGCCTTTAAATGAATTTAATTCCAATGAAAATTGTCAAAATGCATCAAGAACCAAAAAGAAATTTGTTTTGAGAGTTTGATAATGTTTCTAAATGTTTTGAAATGCAATGTGAATTTTTTTGTGATTTTTAAATACCTAAATGCATTTTTAATTAATTAATTTTCATTAATTAATTAAAAATAAACATTTAAATGATTTAAAAATGATTTTTAATGCAAAAAATATGATTTAAAAATGATTTAAAAAATATGATTTTTAATTTTGGGGTTCTGAAAATTAATGAAATGCTTGACAAAAATTTTCAGAATTTTTAAATATGATTTTCTATTTTTAATTATTCGTGAAAATAAAATGAAAAAGAAATGAAATAAAATAAAAATAAAAGAAAGTAAGCTAAAGGAGAGGCCAGGATTTGATCTGGGTTTGAAGGTGTTGACTTGGCGCCACATCCAATGGCCCAAGTTCAAACCTGGCTAATATTTATTTAATAATTAATTAAACCTAGGTTAAGTTAATTAATTACTGATTAGGGCTTAATGAGCCATCTGGACCATACACATGCGCGCGGGAAAGCCAGATCAAGGGCTGGAATTCAAAGTTGCTAATTAAACAGGTTTTGCCCTAATTAACCTCAGGCGACCGGAATAGTGGTTCCGGTCGTCTTCTCCGATGACTCAAAACCCTAGTTTCTTCCCTAGGTTACCAAACTTCAAATTTCCTCCACCAAAATGATCTTCTCATCAATCTAAACCTAAACCCTCATCCCAAACTCATTTATTTTCACTCACAAGCCTGAATCGAAGCAAAACACAAAACACGGGAAAATGTTCAGAGATGTCATACATGCTGGTTTCTTCATCATTTTCAAAAATAAATACATATTCATGATCAGGAGAACATATAGCATCATAAAAGAACTTAAAAATTAGTTTCTGGGAAAAATGTTCTTCATGTTACCTGAGATGAAGCTTCTCTGTTTTTGAGCTTTCTGGACTTTTCTTTGTGCAATCCTGCTTCTTTGAACCTCCTGATGATGGAATGAAGCTTAGAAAACTTGGGGAGTGGCTGGTTTGAAAGATTCAGCTCTAGTGTAGCAGAAATGGAGGTCTTTGTGGGTGATGTTTCAAGCTATTTAAGGGGGTGGATTTTGTTCTATGAGTGATTTGTGGTTTGCTGGTGAAAGAAAAATGAAGGTTTGGTGGCTGAGGAAGGAGTTTCGAAGAGGAGAAGGTTCAGGCCAGTTTTTGTGAATCTGCTTGTGTGTGTGTTCTTTGCTCATGTCCAGCTTGCTTTATGTCCCATAACATATCCCTAGACTATTGGAAGAGGTCTGAGGAAGTGACATGTACTGTGGGAATGGTATGGGGTGATTGGCCAAAAAGTCAAGGATTGTGTACTATAGGTATGGGCTATGGCAGAGGAAATCTAAAGGGTGTGTCTGCCTCAGCTGAGTTTGAGGATGACCCTTGGATGATTCTTGAAGGACTGCAGCACTTGGATCACAAGATAACATGAGTTTTGCATTTTGCCCTCTTTGAAATTTCTTGTGAAACAAGGCATGCAATCTCATAATTTCTTGGTAAATTTGTAACAAAGTGAGTTGTGTGATGTTGTGATACCAATTGGAGTTCAATTCAAGCATGAGAGGTCCCTTTTGCAAAGTTTCAATTTTGAAGCCTTCATGAAGAATGCCTTATGCAACTTGTAATCCAAGGCATGGAAATGAAAAATTCTTGGCACAAATCTGACTTTTCTAAGTTGTAACATGTTATAATGATGCAAAGAAATCATTTAGAGGTCTTGAAAGTGCTTGGAATTTGAATTTGCAAAAATCCCTCTTTGGTGCCAAAAGTGGAAATTTCATGATTTTTCCTAACTTTGCAAAGCCATAACTTTTGATCCAAAATGAATTAGAAAAAGTTCTTGTACTTTTTGAAAAGGGAATGATCCAATCTACAACTTTCATGACCAAAGTTTTCTCATTTGAGGCATTTTTGAATCAAAAAGAGGGGGTTGAAAAACTTTCCCAAAATAGCAAGTTTACATCACAAGTCACTTTCCCAAAAAGGCAATCTTGCAAATGGCTTGAAATTATTTAATTTTGTGGACTTCTAACATCTTCTATGACCAAATAAGGATCATAAACATTCAAAATGATGGAGAATACCCTTTGGTTGGGTCATTGGGGGCCTCAGATGCCCTGATTTTGCACTGACTTGCTCAAGAAGTCATCCTTTGATCAGATGCCTTCCCCATTGAATTTCTTCATGAAAATTGATATGCATGATCCTCATAACATATAGAGACCAATAGAATCAAGGATGGCCAAAAATTTTGGAGTTATGGCCTCTGAAACCAAAACCCTAATTTTAGGTCATTTGTGCAGTTAAACCTGGCTCTGCTTCCATGCCTTTCTCAGTTCTTGTGATTCTTTGACTTCTTTGATCTTGGGAGGATATAATATGATGATTGAACATACATGGACCCTTTTGAGATGATTGAAAACCTTTCAAGTAGCTCAAGTGGCTCTTGGATTGCTCAGATCACAAACCCTAGATGTAGATGACTTTGAATCAATGCAGTGAATCAAAAATGTGGTATGAGATGCTATGATTGAACTTATGCACATGAAAAGATCACAAGCCATGGTGTTAATGGGTGAGGGCAAATTTGGGGTGTTTACACTAACTACCAACACTTCCCCCAAATCAAAACATGTTCTGCCCCCATGCTTTGCAAAGCGCAATTTCTTCGAGGACACGGCTTTGGAAGTCGAACGGGCGGACACATTGCAGGTCGAGAGGATGGAACACCCTGCTTGAAGGTTTTCGCTGGCTCAGGACGCTAGTGTTGTCATGAGGGTGCTGGCCATGGCCTTGATGTTGGTCGAGTGAAACCCAGGGAATGAATGAGAGGTTAATCGTCTGAAGTCCCTTCTGGCGGCGTCTGAAGAGAACGCGAAGAAGGCTGCTGAAGAAGCGACCAAATCTCTCAAGGAGAACACTGAGGTGATTGCTAAGCTGGAGGTGGATAAGAGGAAGGCCCTCGACCATAACAAGAGGCTGAAAGATGCTTTCATGCCCAAGGAGGATGAGGACGAGGACACCAAGAGCCTGATGACTCGTGCCCACTTCCTTGCTCGGTTGGAGAAAGACTTGGAGGAGCTGAGGGATACGACCAAACTGAGCTTCCAAAATGTTGTTGACCAGGTCAAGGCACTTTATCCCGAGGTGGATCTTGTTATCGATCGGATCAACTATTTGTATAAGGTCGAGGAGGGTCGGATCATTGTTCCTGATGACATGGTCGTGGATGACACCCATCCTGATGAGCCTGCTCAACCAAATATGACCGAGACCCAGCCACCCCAGAGTGAGGGTCAGCCTGACGTCTTCATGGAGGAATGTAATTAACCCGACTTGCGTTCCGTAGTGTTGTAATTTATTTTCTTTTCTTGCTCGGGGACTTGGTCCCCATTTTATGTAATCTTGAACAAGTCGGCCCATTGGGGTCGCGATCTTTTAATTAAAGTTTCCGACCTTGGTGGTCGTTTTATCGCCTTTGTAGTGTTTTTATTATTACAAGTAATCGATCATCCGTCGGAGGACCATTATCTAGAATGTGTGAAATTTCGCTAAGTATTTTATGCTTGATACTTGTTTGGTCGTAACGCTGGTCTTAGCCCATACGATTAGCGTAAGAACCGACCAACCCATTAGGCAACTGCTCGGAAGGCCAGACATGACTGGACGAATTCTAAAATGGTCATTGGAATTATTTGAGTTCGACATTAGATATGAGGGCAGACAAGCTCTAAAGGCCCAAGCCTTGGCCGATTTCATAGCAAAATTCACATTTCCCGAGCAAACGCTGGCACCCACATCCAAGTGGACCATTTTCATTGACGGAGCTTCTAGCTCGGCAGGAAGCGGGGCAGGGGTTATGTTGGAAAATGAAGAAGGAACCATCATTGAGGTTTCCTTAACTCTATCCTTTCCCACCTCTAACAATAAAGCAGAATATGAGGCTTTCCTGACCGGCTTACGCCTAGCAGATGACCTTGGTGCAGAGGATATCATTATATGCACAGACTCCCAAGTGGTTTCCAACTAAGTGTGAGGAGACTTCCAAGCTAAGTGTGAGGAGACTCCCAAATACTAGCTACTTGTCCTTGGTCAAAGAGAAACTAGCTAGTACTAAGAGGAAGGGAGGAAATAAGTCTGTCATACAAGAGATATTTCCCTGACCGAGCATAGGACAAGCTTCAGCCCGGGTAGATGTCAATATCGTGGGCGACGCCAATCATTGGATGACTCCGGTGTTCAATTATTTAACCAAAGAGGAGCTACCGACATACCCAAAGGCAGTAAGTACCGTGCGACGCAGGGCTTGCTCGTACGTCATGGTCGGAAGCAAGATGTACCGCAGAGGTTTCTCCACACCCCTCTTCAGATGCATTGAAGAAGAAAACAAACCCCACGTATTGAGAGAAGTCCACAAAGGAATCAACGCACAACATCCGGGCGGAAGATCATTAGTATGCAAAGGCGTATGAGCAGGATATTATTGGCCAACAATGCAGAGTGACACAAAAGAACATGTCAGGAGATGCGATAAATTCCAACGGCATAGTGACATACACGTAGCACCCCCAACTGAGCTAAAATTGATATCCTCCCCGTGGCCGTTCTCCTGGTGGGGGCTGGATATCCTAGGCCCTTTTGTCGTCGGCTCGGGTCAAATCAAGTACCTCATCGTAGGCATCGACTACTTCACCAAATGGATAGAGACAGAGGCTTTGGCGAAAATCACTGCACTCAACATCTTACGTTTCTTTAAAAGAAACATCCTCGCTCGGTTCGGAGTACCGCTCACCATTGTGACGGACAATGGAACCCAGTTCACTGATAAGCATTTCCAGGAATTCGTAACCTCAATAGGGACCAAACAACACTTCACCACAATTGAACATCCTCAGACTAACGGGAAGGCGGAAGCTGCAAACAGGGTGATCCTGAGGGGATAAAAGCGAAGACTGGACGAGCATAAAAAGCACTGGGTCGAAGAATTTCATAGCATACTTTGGGCATACAGAACCACTCCTCATTCAACGACCGAGGAATCCCCGTTCTGACTAGCATATGGGACCGAAGCAGTCATACCCATTGAAATGCACGTCCTGTCCCGGAGAACAGAATCACCCATGGATTAGGACACTAATTCTGAGATGCTTCGCAAAGAGCTCGACCTGATCGAAGAAATTCGATCGGGAGCTGCTCTTCGAGAGATCACCCTCAAACAAAAAATAGCAGCTCGATATGACGCCAGGGTCATCAGACAAGCGTTCGAGGTTGAAAGTCTCGTCCTGATGAGAAACCACAAAGACTCCCGGGAGGGGAAGCTGGCCCCAAATTGGGAAGGTCCATATCGTGTCCGAGCAAAGATCGAAAATGGAGCCTATTACCTAGAAAATCTACAATGGGAAGAGCTCGCTCGTCTGTGGAATGCCGAGAAACTCAAACAATACTATAGCTAGTACAAATGTCACCCCTGTTCGAATCCAAGATGAGGAGTAGACGGTCTGACCAACCTGCATTCCCAGGTACAAGCATCTCAGTCCAATACCTTTTACCATCAGGACCTCCCTCGCACCCAAGGAAGGTGACTGTCGCACGGACGAATACTTAAACAAGTCTTCCGTCGCCTAAGTACCACGACTAGGCAGAACCCCAACTCACGATGGGACATTCAAGCCACGGAACTCGAGCCATAATCTTGACTTGGGCACCGTATCAGAGCAAGCCTCAGCACGTCTGTTCAGTTCCCCTAACCAACAGACCATACCCTTCAATGAGCATTGTCCCCCTACTCGAGCAAGTCCTCGTATTTATATGATCAGTGTTAGACCAAACAAGTATCGAGCATAAAATATTTAGCAAAATTTCACACATTCCAGATAATGGTCCTCCGACGGAAGAGCGATTACTCGTAACAATAAAAACATTACAAAGGTGATAAAATGACCACCAAGGTCGGAAACTTTAATTAAAAGATCGCGACCCCAAGGGGCCGACTTATTCAAGATTACGTAAAAAAGGGACCAGGTCCAAGAGCAAGAAAAGAAAATAAATTACAACACTACGACATGCATGTCGGGTTAATTCCCTTCCTCCATGCGGACGTCAGGATGACCCTCACTCTGGGATGGCTGGGTCTCGGTCAGATTTGGTTGAGCAGGCTCATCAGGCTGGGTGTCATCCATGACAATGTCATCAGGAACAATGATCTGGCCCTCCCCGACCTTATACAAATAGTTGATCCGATCAATATCAAGATCCACCTCGGGATAAAGTGCCTTAATCTGGTCAACATCATTTTGGAAGCTCAGTTTGGTCGTATCCCTCAGCTCCTCTAAGTCTTGCTCCAACCGAGCAAGGAAGTGGGCACGAGTCATCAGGCTCTTGATTTGAAGGGAACGTTGGTGGTCAGATCCAACACAGTTGAACCACCCTTGTGCTTTTTTAGTTGAGAAGCCGAAGTCACGCCCGGAGAGCCTTGACCCGTTGGACCTGAGCCCGAGCCGCTCGTGGCATTACCCGTCAGCCAGGTTTGAAAAATCTTAACATTCCTTTTGTTGGTCTGCCGTAACTTTTCTTAGATTTTGTCGAGGGGATTGGCCATAGAAGCTACAAAAAGACAAAAAGAAATACGGTTAGTACCAAACAGTGCAAACACAAATCATACGTCAAGAGCATAAATAAATAAATACGCGACGATGAATACCAAAGAGTTTAGACACTTCCTTCCCATTTTCATATACAAGAAGCACCGTTATGTCGATCAGAGGATGATCCACGACTTCTCCCCCATCAGCCTCGAGCATTATCTTGCCCTCCTCGTCGAGCATCAGAACGGGGGTAAAGGACACCACCAATTTGCGAAATTCCTCAAAGCTAGCCCCATCCTCTTCGTTCAACACTTCCCCGATCTGAACAAACCCACTCACCGGCATGTCATAGTGGAGATAGTCCCAAGAAAAGGGGAACATCCAAATCCACCGAGGGATTTCTTTCCCTTGGGCATCAAGCTTGGGTACGTCATTCTCAACAGTGTCGGCACCGAGGAAGCTGATCAACCTGGTTGCTGCTTGGGTCGCCGGTTTGACCAAGAAGTAATCGCTCTTGAATGACTGGATAGATTCTGAATATGCCTTGAAGATTTTGGTCTGCTGCTTAAAAGAAATAAAGCCCTTCTGAGCACCCCCTCGACCGACCTGGAACTGTAAAGAGAAGAGTCGGAATAACAGAGGGAATGTGGCCCTGACACAAAGATGTGTGCACGTCAATTCGAATGCCCTCATGAAGGCTTAAGAATTAGGGTGCAACTGTGATGTCGCTACCCCCAAATGGACCAGCACCGAGCAAACTAGGTCGCTGAAGGCCAATCTGATCCCTAAGGTCGTAAAAGCATATTCGTACATTGAAAACTTCTTCCCCCCAAAGTCGGAGTAGATCCTCTCATCGTCGCTCGGAAACGTAACTACCTAGTGCATGTGATTCCCCACCACGAGCAACGGTTCCGTCCATGACCGAGCATGAGTCGACACCTTATCCAACAAATCTTCCATTACCCACTCTTCGGGCGCCAGAACTTTTCCTTCTTCGTTTGAAACCCCTTGAGCGTCAGTTGCTCCTCCAGAGGTTGTAGCCGTGTCATCCTCCTCAATAGCTTCAGATTCCTCGGAAGAGCTCTTAGGATTGCTTAGGATGGTAGCGAGGAGCCCGAATCCTCCCGCGTGTCTTCATCAGAGGAGATGTCGTACGGATCGACGAACACGTTTTCACCTGAAAAGTAGAGGAAAGGCATCAGTGAATTGGATTAAGACATCAAATCCACCCTTCCACTACGTATCAAGTGAAAGGGCGTGCGACGGCCAAGAGACAAGGTCCCTAGCCAAAGCCCTCAAAGGGACGACTCACTCAAAACAACCATCGACCCACGCTCGACAAAAAGAATGGAGAAGAGGGAGTTTCTCAACGACCAAACGGTCAGAATGAACCCTAAACCCATGACTTCAGATGAGCATCAAACAGAGCCGCTGCTAGACGCAGACTAGGGTTTGACGCAAGCAGCATTACAGTCACCATAAACAACACAAAAAATCATTTAGACTACCATAATCTACTTTCTAAAACCGAAACCTAACCGCATGCATGTCTATTCGTGGAAAATTGAGACAAAAATCATTTAGAAATGCTTAACAGATGGTTGAGACATGATTGAAGTAGTTTTAAGGAACCTCGCGTGGTGGTCGGATGGAAAGTTATGGTGGTAAACAGTTGTAGACGGCAGCCGAAGAGTGGAAGAGATGTCGAGCAATAAAGCAGAAGCGAAAAAGGGTGAAAATGAAGAGGTTGCCTCTATTTATAGAGATAGGAACACGTGCGTATATGCCTGACGCCTATCCCTAGGCAATCATGTCCTATATGCTAGCCCTAGACTAGCCGTAAGAAGCATTAAGTTGGCACAAATTCTAAAACACGTCACCTCTTTGTTTCCTCTCCCTCGGTACCGACCATCCGATGAGTTGCTCGATTTTCAAAATTTCTCCTACTTCCCCAGAGGAGCCCATTTGATCGGATCAAGTAATATTCTGTCAACATTAAGAGATAATTCTGAGTAGCTAGCCACCCTTAAGTCATCACTCCTTCGACCAGAAGCAACGACTTGAGGGGCTCCTGTTCCGGACTGGCCCAATTCTCAGACTTGGTCCCAATCCATCTTCTAGCCCATGACGGTCCAACAACTCTTTGGCACCTGACACATCTTCAGTCTGCCCGGAAGTCCCTTATGATAGGCCATCAGTGCCACCGACCGTGATTCACACCCAGCAAGGGTCGAACTCCCTAGGATCAACCAAGGAACATTTTCCCGAGCAATCGTTCACTCGATATCAACATCACCCGACCAGTCCAAGCGTCACTCCAACGACTAGTTTCTAAAAGTTAGCGATTATTGATGGATCCACGATCCATGCCCAATGAAAGGGACCAATAGCCATGCGCTGGGGGTATTATGTAAACCCTCTCATTTGAGAGGGCCAGGTATTCGATTTCTTACCCTAATTCTCGTACTTACTCACTCGTTGCTCGCTCTCTGACATTAGCATCATAGTGCCTTGTAGGTACACCCCTTTTCTCTCACCATCAACTGTGCTTCATCCATGTTCGACACCGGCCACATCGGATCCTGATCCCCAGGTACGATCACTAAGAAAAAATCCAATTGCCCAAAATTTTGGGTTTTCAAAATAAACCTTAATTTACCTTGGTGCCACTATCAAGAAAAAATCCATTTCCCCAAAAATTAGGATCTTCGAAAATCCATCAGCTTAAGAAGTAGCGTTAAAAGCTCGATTCAATGTAGCAAGTTGACATATCTGAGGAGGATCCATACAACCGATAATGGAAGCGACACAACTCTCCGATAAATTACCAAGAGTAGGACCAAACAAACCTGTTGAGTAAAATATAAAAGAAGAAAATCAAAGGCCCATGAAATCGAAATAGAAAACAATTACAGAGAAACATGCAATGGAAATGAATTGGGTGAAAATCAAAATTAAAATGAAAAACAAAATCAAAAATACCTACCGAGAAAGAAATAATGGAAATGGAGAGGCAAGAAATGGAAGACAAAGCTCAGTGAAAGCTGATGTCTAAAGTCAAATAAATAAATTGGAAAATGAAGGAATGAAGGAAATGAATTGGTAGTCCAGAATTTTATTTAATGTTTTCCAATGCAAGTTTATCGTTAAAAGTTGTGAGAAATATAAAGAGATTAAAGTTGGAAAAATAAATTAGATTGTCAACATTAATTAGTGGGATTTAAAATAAATAAAAATGTAACAAAAATTTGTGGTGTGCCACGTCAGCAATATTAATTTCCAAAAGAATGTGGTGATAGTATGGTACAAAAAGTCTAATCTACCCTTGAAATTAGATTAGTTATTAATTGTAGTTAGAGGGGCAATTAGTGTATTTCCAGGTACTTTAGAATTTATATATTTATATTAGATATTTATAAGAAAACTATGAGATTTATAAATAATAAAAGTGATAGAATTATATTCTACTTTTTCTTGGGAGCTTAGACTTGTATAGTATCCAAACATTATCCCGCCAAAACCCTATTTCCTGCACTTAATAGTTCGTACTAGAACAATGGTTATGTAGGCTTGGATACAAACTTCTTAAAGGATCAAGACCAAGCCATTTATGTTTCAAAAAACCTATGACTTTATTATTGCCTAACTAACAGGAAGGGATGTCAATGGGGCGGGGCGGGGGGGGGGGGGGGGGGGGACACTTCCCCATCTTTGTCCCCGTCACCAAATTCATTCCCTATCCCCGTCCCCGATCCCTGTCATGGGGGAGTTTCTATCTCCATCCCCGTTTCCCGCGGACTCTATATTTATCCATTAACATTTTTGTAAATATTTATATTTTCTATAAAAATAAAAAGTACAAATATTTCACATATTTATTTTTTTATTAAAAATGCTAGTATTTCACATTTATAATTTTTATTAAAATTACTAATGGGAAATAATATAATGATATTTTATAAAATACTATAAAATTCAACAACACAAATTATAATACTTTTTTAAGTAACAATATGCATAAATAACTACAAAATTCAACAACATAAATATGCTTGAAAAATAAAACTTCAAAAAATACATGATAATTTAGTTTTTATAGGTCTCACTATTATCTTACAATTTACCAAATTAGAAATCTTAAAGTTAGTCAAAACAATCTACTTTTTCCTATAAACAATTACATGGACAAATTTATAAGAATCAAGGAGAAATAATCTACATTTTCCTATAAACAATTACATGAACAAATTTGTGAGAATCAAGGAGAAACCAACTACTTTTTTTTTCAATAAACAGTTACATGAATAAATTTATGAGAATCAAACCATATTGATGCAATCGTAAGAGATGTGAATAATGATAGCACACGATACAAAAAAAAAAGACGATGGGAAATGGTGAGGCGCGACAAAGAAGATGGATGAGGAAGCTGAATGGAGGTTTAACGATAGAAGAAAAAATAAATGAGTCTGATAGAAGGAAATGAACGCTTCAACTTTTTTAGGGTTTTAATAACTATATTTATCTCTCTTAATGAATACATTAATATTTATTTATTTTTTAAAATAAACATAAAGGAAATAATAGAAAAAACCTAATGTAAAATATAAAATATATATTAAATTAATTATATTAAAATAATAATCGGGTCGGGGACCCTACGGGGCAGGGGATGTATTCCCTGTCCCCGTCTCCGAAGTGCTCTTGGGTGAATTTTTCTCCCCATCCCCACCCCCGCGAGGTGAAATTTCCCATATATGGGCCCCCGAAAGGGGAAATCCCCGCGGGGATCCCCACTAACAGATACAAGTTGACATCCCTACTAACAGGTAATGCTACTACTGAAAAAAATGATGAACATCTAACTAACACTTCAACTGATCTCATATCTCTCCACCATAGTGAACTCATGCTCCCATACTACAACAAAAAATACATTTTATCTCGATTAAAAAAGAGGTCTTAACTCGATTTCACATGCGAGGTAACGAAGAATGTAACATCTGAGATCGAAGATGACGGACAGTGATTGTAACATCCGGGACCGAAGAGGATGGGAAATGGTTGCCTGAATTCACATCAGAATGAAAGAATCCTGAGACTGTACATGTATGAGACTGCATGATTGATGGAAGGCTTATAACGATTGATTGGTACTACATATACCAACAACATGCATCTTCTTTTCGGTAGTCCAACAAATAAGAACTCCATAGTTAAGTGTACTTGACTCGGAGTAGTATGTGTATAGGTGACCTTCTATGAAG
Organism: Lathyrus aphaca; assembly: GCA_963966055.1. Taxonomy (NCBI): domain Eukaryota; kingdom Viridiplantae; phylum Streptophyta; class Magnoliopsida; order Fabales; family Fabaceae; genus Lathyrus; species Lathyrus aphaca. The sequence goes on along the minus strand of OZ014524.1, from coordinate 239,000,086 downwards.
TTTCCTGGAAACCATATATAAGGACAAAGCAAGCTAAAAAGAGTTGTGTTGGTTTATGGTATTAGTCGATAATCTTGAAAGCAGTCTAGGGCATTACAAATGGTATAAGAGCATACCTATCTTGGAATGATGTGGTTCAGGGACAACCAAGCGGAAGCTGGTGGACATGTAACACCCGAGGCTGAAGAGGGAGGATAGTGGTTGTAACACTCGAGCCCAAAGAGGACGGGGAATGGTCGAGGATCATGAGGTTATGCAATTATCGTTGCAAGTACACGGTTGTGCGGAGTAGTATAATATTATCAAACCACATGGACAAATGGATTGAATATTAAACTTTGTTTTATCGTTTTATATTTAAAGAGATCAAATTGGACTTAGAAAACTAACTTAAATAAAAATCACTTAGAAATTTAATGAAACAAATTGGACTTAGATCACGATTCTTACTCTAACATATTCGTATGATCCAACTCAATTCTATAATGAGAATTTTGACATGACTTGTAGAAATTAGTGTAACACCCTAATTTTTGCCCATAAGATTGTGTTTGACATTTGCATCATTTGCATACAAACAAGACCACACACTAGTTCACCTATCCTTTTTGGTCGCAGGTTTATGCCTCACAGGAGACCACCATTGCTTTTGTGTGCCTTTATTTGTTTATGTTTACTAACATTAATCAAAATCCAAAAATATTTTATTTTCCATCTTTTACTAACTTGGATGCTCATTCATCTCCATCCATTTCTTGTGAAGCAAACTACCATGGTTATGGGTAGATAAACCTCTTATATCGAGGTTAGATGTAATTAATTTTAACTTTTGTGTATTTATTTTGATCTTTTGTATCTGAACAGCTTGAAAATCAATGTAGAAGATAAGCTTTGCTTTTATTGAATATTTTGTGGTTTGAATCATAGTTGAGAAACATCTTTTAAATCTTGATCTAAATTTATCATCTATCAATAACTGAATGCTAGACATATATTTGGAATTGATATACACTTATATCAAAGCTTTAGGTTATTATATTATTTAATGGACTGAGAGATCATCGATAAAATAATACGGTAAAAATCACAATATCCTATCAAGCATGAACGATATAGATGAGTGATACGTGGTTATGCTAATTATAAATGAAGTTCATATGCTTGATTAATAGAATACATATGAAATAGGTTCATGAAATCTAGTCTTGATATGCTTTTTAATCAATAATCTTTCTAAACTTTTATCATTGCTACAAAAACTAGTGAATTACTTTTACCAAACGAAAACCAATTGAAACCCTTACTTAAGACATAGTAAACTATAGAACGACGATAATATAACATCATTCCCCATGGAGACGATAAAATAAATAACCACTGAAAACACTTTCAATAGTTCATATGTTTTTTTATAATGTAGTGAATCAATGGGTTCGTCCCACAATGTACAAATGAAGATTCTGTTGTTGGTGATCAATTGCTTGATACATATGTTGTACGTGGTGCAAGAAAAAAGGCAGTTGATCAGCTTCCCCCACAAGTAACAAGATCTAAAACAGGTTATTGGCTCCCCCTAAAGGAGCATATGCCAAAATATAATGTTACCTTTTGCGCAATGTTGTTTATGCTTGAACTAGTACATGATCCAGAGACACCGGTTTAGAGGAATTCACGATCCTTCATACAAATACAAATGATATGATCGTTGGAAGTTAGTGGCATGGTATAAGATTATACAAGTTTGGTGCACGTAAGTATATCTCATTATGACATTGTTTTGTATAGAACTAATTTCTCACCTTTTTTTGTACTTATTTTGTTTAACCATTTGGGTACCTTCACTGTGTTTATATAGAAGTAAATAAATCAAATACTTATGGATTGTTGGATCTAGTAAGAGTACAATTTACAGGTAATTCTTCAAAAAATATTCTAGAATACATAACATCGCAGATAACGTGCAGGGGGGAAGAGTGATATTTAGCATCATTTCTCAATAAGTGAGTAATTTTAAAAGTATGGTTTCAGTATTATAGTTTAGTTTTCAAGTTTTACCGAATACTAATTAAATATGCTTGTATTTTTCATTCAGAGAACATTTTCAATTGATCATCATTTCTCTTCGAACGAATATGGTCACTACTTTGTGTTCATTACACAAACCACTTGAACCTATGACACAACAAATTATCAATAGGTAACCTTATATTTATGCGACTTTGTGTAATATTTTCTTTGAATTTGTAATTATCTTAGCATGTAATATTTTTAAATCATTTTCAATATACACGATTGTGGAGAGATACTATAGGATGAATAACTCTAGAAAAAAGCTTGCATTTTGTGATCCCAAGATAAGTGTATTAATTATGACATTCACATATACATATTCATGAAATGTGTGGTTGTATATTCATGAAATGCTTAAATAATTAGACGAGGAGACAAGTAAAGGAATACGAGTGTGGGTACTATGTAATGAAACATTTACAATACCATATTAATGTTAATAATTTTCTATTATAATTCAAATCATGTGATATTAAATATTTTTCATTTGTTTATGTAGACATTTAACGACACGACATCTTTCTCTTCTGATGAGTTAGAAGCCGTCTGTAGACGTTGGGCGTTTATTTTCAATGTGTTAGTTGAAAAGATGAGTGGTGTTGTATAACTTCTTCTTTTATGGCTGTAAATATATTTTATTGCTTAATTTGATACAAATTTATGTATAATATATGGAAAAATATACAGGTATATATGTATAAATATATCTCTATTGCTTAATTCAATCATATATAGGTAAAAAAAAGGTATGTAATATATGGAAAAATAAAGTATTTAATCACGATTATTTATACCAATCAATTTTATAGATAGAACGTAAAATATTATATATCATACAATCACTGGATTTTGAACCCATGACCTTTCGCTTTTATATCACAATGGTTGTATATTTTGATCGTTGCGATATATAACGCACTACTTAATTTATCACTACAGTCCAACGCACGTGGTGGAAAGTATCATACATACAAATCACACTTTATCTCACAACGGTTGATCGGACGTGATTGTATTTTTTCCAGCCATTACGATAGATATTTTTCATAATAGTATATAATGATTGCATATAAGAGATTTCTATATACAGTAGAACCTTCTTCACACGAATAAAAATATCAGTTCACAAAAATTTAAAAGACCAAAGACCAAGCTAAGGCCGTTGAGGTTGAGTCTTCCCAAATACGGGCATGAAAAGTGGTTTCAACCAGTTCACATTGGAAACTGTTGGCTGAGAAGGATCAGTTTCGCACACCTCGTAGCACTCGAGGCTGACCAGTATGATCAGTTGAGCAGGAAATAGATGAGGTGGCAGATGAAGAGGCCCATCCAGATGTTGTTGTTATAGATGAGGTGGTTGTTGAGAAGATTTCTAATGAGATGGTTGCTGAGAAGGTCGTTGCTGAGGTGGTCCAGCTAAATGTTACTATTGTTGATTTGGTCCCATATGTTACTGCTGACATAGATGTTACAACTCCTTCGACCGAGTTCTTTGTGCACACTGGTGGAGGATTCCCTACAGAACCCATTGAATGATCGGTGCTTACTGAGAATGTTGACCATGTGACATATCGAATATGGCAGGGAAATGTATATATATTTTATGTTTAACTTTAATTTATTTATTATTGTGCCATGAAAGCTAATTGATAATTCTTTAAAATTTGTTTGTTACAAGACCGTATCCCACTAAAGGTGACATCGCACGGGTCGAAAATTGAGGACTTCCTGAAGATTCTGATGCCTGAGGAGGTGAAACAGATTGTACTTAAGTTCGAGCTCCATGATTTTGCTCATTGATCCCTTACCATGCTCAACCCTTTAATACTTACTACTTTTGTTGAGAGATGGCACAAATAGACATCTTCATTTCATCTTCCATTTGGGGAGATGACTATCACTTTGGATGATGTCTCCTCATTGTTCCATCTCCCCATCAGCCACTGATTTTGGACGGCTCATGTACTTAGTTCACCGCTTGCATGTATGCGTGCTGCACACGATTTGGGAGTTTATAAGGAGGTCATTCGGGAGGAGTTTTCCTTCAACAAGGGTGTTCACCTTCATATGTTTTGGCTTCGTAAGAGGTATGACAAGCTTGTTACGGCTAGGAGTTATAAGGCTTTCGTTAGGGTGTACATGTTACATCTAATAGTATGTACTCTCTTTGCAGATAAGTCAGATGTTTATATTGACGCCCAATATGTGTGCTTGTTTAGTATTCTCGATGTTACCTATTATTGGTCTTGGGTGTGTGTTACATTGACCATTCTGTATACAACACTTGGAATGGAAAAATTATTTGAGACTAGACAACTTGCTGGTTATTTAAGTCTGGTACATGTATACTTGAAATTTGTTGTTGATTTCTTATTTTATTGTTATGAATAACATTTCTTATTTATTTTTTCTTTTGTTTGTGTTTTGAAATCAGTGTTAGAAATACAAGCATTTCCCCACCATCTGTGACAGGAAAGTGCAAGATTCCCCAAAGGGGTCCCCACGGGCGAGGAGATGGAGGGCCAGGCAGTTACAACCCGGAGGGCCAGGCTCAATACACTGACTGTATATGATATCGTCTGGACACTATACACTGATTATAGAATCCATCGTGAGTTCGATGAGTCTTCATTATATTCAGGTTATATGCGGTGGGAGATTATGGTTGCAATACACTGATTATAGATATGCACAAAGGAATTTCAATCCTTACACCCATATCTCAATTATAAATTGCACAGCGGAAAACTTAAATCTTCAACAACTTCAACTTATATATTTATCAAAATATATCTACAGGTTATAAGCGTACAAATATATCATGTTATACAAAACATGTCCACAACAAATACATATACAAATGTATCCCCAAAAAGGCACAAGGCCACCTAACTACCCGGTGCTACATATCAGAACCGACCGACCAAAAGATATGAAGACAAGCTTCACAAAAATGACTCTGGCACACCTAATCTGCAATGCCTCGTAGAGCATCAAAAAACAGCAGAAGGGTGAGAAACATTATCATAATAATATTGCATATAATTATATATCTCAACATATAACATATACATCAACATATTCTCACCACAACATATCATTCATACACAACATAAAGCATACTTATCACCATTTCATTCACATAACATATACATCGCAATGTATCTTCATTTACCAATCAACATGTACAATCATTCACAAATTACCAATACACATAAATCTTATATTATTTATGTCTATTCTTCATTTACTTTCCTTCTGCATAAACATACAACAAGCTATGTTTAATTCACATATACATTCAATGTATAATTTACATACATATACACATATCAAACATGCATATATATATATATATATATATATATATATATATATATATATATATATATATATATATATATATATATATATATATATATATATCCGCAAGTATGTCCTTCACACATACCAATCATTTCACAACATTCCAAATAAACATATGCATAATCATGTTTATTTCAGCATATACATACAATGTATAAAATGCAACTCATAGAGACCGACATACGACTCTATGTAGATGCAATGCGGTACCGACTCAACATTCAACAAGTTCACTCAGGAACCAAATAGGCTCTTGATACCATGTTAGAATTAGAGTTTGACCTAACTCACCCTACAAAACCGGTTGGTAAGGTGATGAGTGTCACTCTATTTAAACCCTTTGTGAGTTATATATTTAGCCAATGTGGGACTTTGAGTTTTTCCCAATACATACAAATCACACTTTATCTCACAACGGTTGATCGGACGTGATTGTATTTTTTCCAACCATTATGATATATATTTTTCATAATAGTATATAATGATTGCATATAAGAGATTTCTATATACAGTAGAACCTTCTTCACACGAATAAAAATATCAATGTCACAACTATTATTTATCTTTTGTAAATTTCATTTTCCTTTCATGAAAGGTTATAAAACAATGGAAATTTGGTAAAAAGAATATCACAAATTATTGTGATTGGTAAAAAAAAAAGTTATATGAAGTCCATACTAAATGTGATGAAAGAGCAAACAACACATTGGTGTACATTAACATCCATTATAATAATTATTATTTTAAAAATTGATTCTTGCAACAAAAGCTAAAAATGATATAATTCACTCAAGGAGAACCCGAACTTTATGCTTTATAAACTATAAAGTGATAACATTATATTCTACTTGATACACTTAAAGAGAAGAAAACATGAATGAATTTACCAAATTAATTTATGTTATGATTATTTTTCTTTCTCCATTTCTTACAACAGGGAATAGAAATTGTAAACATTTTTTATATATCATTTTAAATGATTTTTCTTATTTACTTCATACATAAAATTACATCTCATCAATCATAGTATCATTTTTTTTACAGGGTCGATGACTCAAACTAATTGTCTTAAAGATTCAGATTGTCCACAGAATGTTTGCTCGGAACCTTTTGCAGCGACATGTTATTATGATTGGTGTAAGTGTATGAAAAATCGGAATAAATTTATGTTAAAGAACCATAATAAAAATATTTAAATATCCATGATTGAACAAAAGTTTGAAGTAACATTGTTGTATATTTGTATAACAAAATAAGAGTTGTTTTTATTTTATGTATGTTAATATTTTGAGTTTGATCTTTTTAATATACATTTGTTCTATATCATTACACTTCAAATAAATGCATTAGAATAATTGTATCGACCTCTTTAACTCTATAAGCTATATTTATTAGAAATCTTGCTAGCTGCGTTGCATAAGTACGGGTACGTACCCAGTACCTGATACTGGTACTTACACGGAATATGGCCATTTTAGAAAAATTAAGGTACAGGTACACGTTAGTATAACTTTTTTAAATATTAGTTTTTTTTATGAAAACATTAAAATTAAAAAAATAATTTGTTTGAAAAAAGTTAATATATCTATTACATCTATTATATATATATATATATATATATATATATATATATATATATATATATATATATATATATATATAAAGAGAATACGATTGTTTCGTCATGCATATTTTGTTTCCAAAATTAACCTTTAACTGTGACTATATTTACACCATATCCATTCCACTAACTACCGGATGGTTACATATATTAATAAAACATGATAAATCACTTAAACTTACGGGTAGCAAACGGGCATGCCTGCCCCGTTTAGGCCCTTCCCGTAAAATCCCGTAAAAAATGAGGTGAGGCGTGGCGGTCATAATTGAGGATGTGGGCCTAAAACCTAAGCCCTCCCTGCGAAAAAGTGAGGGCGGGGCGAGGAAAGTCTTCTGGCATTGCACTTTTTAGGCCTAAAAACATAAAAATTTAAGTAAATGTGCATGCTCGCAAAAGCGCGCGACGAAAATGGAACGGGGTAGCGCGGCGCAGACACTTTAGAGGGTGATGGCATAAACCCTTGGTCCACCCCGCACTAAAGTGCGGGCTAAAAGGGCCGAGCCTGTTTTGCCACCCCTACATAAACTCAATTAATGATGAAATTCAAAATTCAAAAAAGAAAAAACTGTCACCCATAAATTGTGGATATTTAATCCAAGTAATTGAGCAGTTTTTTAATGGAGCAATTATATCAATCGATTTTCTATAACAATATATTTCTACTTATGAGTTTTTCTTCCGACCCTTTTATTATTCAAACATTACTACTTATTCATACTTTTCTATTCCACTAAAAATTCATTGCCACTTCTAGTAAAGATATAACTCATGCTTAACAGTTTTTTGTATTTTAGATGGGTTTTAATTCTTCCCTTTTTTCCAGTAAAGAATACACTTTCACTTTTTTAACTAACTGTGTTTTGATAATCTGTATGTGTCTTTTTTCTTTCTCTCTTTCTTCAATATCAGAAATAGACACACAAAAGAGACATAAAATAAGTGAAAATTGGGTGAAAACAATTCTTTGTGTGTTCTCTTAAGAAACTGGGAAAATAGTGAAAATTGGGTGAAAATAATTCTTGGTGTGTTCTCTTAGAGAAATTGGGAGAATAATTATTGGTGTATAATTTTATGGATTCATTAGTTAGAATTGAATATTATGATATTAGTTGTTAAATTTTTCTAGAGAGAACAACACTAAAATTGCTTTTGAGAGAGATGGAGTTTGTAGTGTAAAACCTGAACATATTGATATTGAGAGAAGATGATACCCATATTGTGGCTAAGAATAATGAAATCAATACACACACTATGCGTTCTTTTCTTTCCAATTTCATTCATCTTGCAAGAGAAGACCTAAAGACCCATATTTCATACATAATGACATAAATATCCAGTTATAATTTTTACTTTGAACTTTTATATTCTTTTTCTTTATTATGATTCATATTTAAATTCAAGATATTTAAATTACACAACTGTCGAACATCCCCGTACATATTTTTTTCTTCTTCTTTTGATTTCAATTTAAATGTAATTATCAAATATTTGATGATATATTTATTGAATTATTTGTTATTTTATAGTTAAAGAATTGGACTATAGATACTGATAAATAAATGTATTGATTGGTAGCATTCTGAAACCAGTGTAAAAAAGTTTGAGGCATACTTTCACCAATTTGGCTATTTCTTAACATTGGCCAAATTAATAGGAAAAATATTATTGTCAAGTACTTGTTGCAGTGATCTATGTTTAACAATATTTGAATATATAGCAATCTTGCTAATTACATAGTACAATTTTTTTAATAAATTTTTGAATAAATATCATTAGCCTCATCATCAAAATAGTTAATGTTAAAATCAAACTTATAAAAATTGACACTATTAATATCTTCATGCGGCGCATCTTAAAAAAAGGAACAAACGGGTACCAGAGTACCCGTTTGGACGCTAGTGTGCAATAAAATAAATAAATCGTACTTAAAAAGTATCAATAAATCATGAAATCATGGTTGAATATCAATATTTCTCTCTCCAATATCATCGAGAGAAAGACTAAAAAAAATTTGTTGCTCTTTCATTTTAAACTGTACTATTTCTAGAGAGAAGATGGAGATTTGTATGAACAAAAACTAAAACCTTAGCCCTCTTTGGATTGAGTCTATTCTTTTTCAATGAGTGAATAAATTCATATGTGCTTCAAATTTTCTCGGTAGAAGATGAAGAAATTGGGCACGTGGTACCAAATGTGTACCGGTTGGTGTACTAACTTAAAAAAAACAAAAAAAATTGATACGACTTCGGTGCGTACCATACGTGTACAGTACACGTACCGGTACCCGGTATGTACCCGATACCAGTACTCTTCAAAAAATGGAGTACCCGTGCTTCACAACTTGCTAGTTATGCTAATTTTTATTCTGGTTTTTCATTTTTGTAATGAGGTGTGAACTATGAAGTATGAACATGCTAAGCATGACTCCGACATTAAGACAATGATACCGATAATAATTTAAATAAATGAATAAATTAAGGGAGAAAATCATTTGACACCGGTGTCAAAATAATAACCTTGATACCAAATTCTCTCTCTTTATTCTTATCAATTCAATGGTTAAGATGAATTCATTTAAACTAAGACATGAGTTTTCTTAAGAGAATTTATCTTAGTAATTGAATTGATAAGAATAAATGAATAAAATTTGATGTTAAAGTTAATATTTTAACTCCGGTGTCAAATAATTTTCTCCCATAAATTAAATATTATTATAAATATCGGTGTAGATGTTTGACCTCAACACGGACAGATACATGATATTTTTCAGATGTATGTGTTATATATGTTGTGATCTATCTTATGAGTTAGATTAGCGAGTAGGAAATCTCTTAAACTACAATGCTTTGGTATCATCACTATTGAATCATTAATCCAATAAACATTAAAGTGGTGTGTGTGTGTGTGAATCTAGTGGAAAATATCAAGCCCAACAACAAAACTAGATGAAGGCCATAACTAGTTCATCGCAAGTCCAAGATAAACATTTTTTAATTTAAAACCTTAATTCGTTAATGATACAATATTTAATGAATGATATATTTAGATGTTTAAATAATTGTAAATCTGATTCAATATGGGAATCCTATGAAATTTAAAAGTTCCCTAAAAAATTCAGTTGTTTAGTTAGAGGATGTTTATTGATAAATTTCCAAGGCAAGATCAAGTAGTAAAAAGAGATATTTTGGTTAATGATAGAGACAAGTGTTGTGCATTGTGCTTTAACAAAGATAAAAATTTATATAATTTGCATGGAACTTGTGAAGTGTCTAGAAAAATTTGCTTGATCTAGTTAGCAAGTACAATTTGGAATGTTGTTGATGCACGAGCATGATGTTATTATGTTCCAAGGTAGTGTTTTTAATTTTGAGAATTGTTTCTTGTCTATTAAATTCTCATCTTGGAGGTGGATAGGATTAGGTTGTAAATCCTCTCTTTTATGTTATATCTATGATTGATATATCTTTCATTTGTATTGTCTTAGGAAGAAAAGGTAGCATCTATTATCTTATGATGGGTTTGAATACCCTTCATGTTCTTTTTTAATGGTATGATATCGTTTCTTATTAAAATAAACAATTTGAAAGTAAACATATATCTAATCTAACGGTGCAGATCTTGGTAACTCATATTCTAACTATTGATCTCCTTATATCATCCTGTCATCTATTCGCACAAAGTCAATGTAAGTAACCACAAATGAGCCATAAATAATTTCCAAAAATATAAAAATACACGATTATAATATATTTTAAATGTATAGATCTAACAATTCACCTGATCCAAAAGGTTAAAGACCAAAGACCAAGCTAAGGCTGCTGAGGCTGAGTCTTCCCAAATACGGACAAGACGAGTGATTTCAATCAGTTCACATTGGAAACTGTTAGCTGAGAAGGGTCAGTTTCGCACACCTCGTAGCACTCGAGGCTGGCCAGTCACTACAACAAACAAGACCTTAGACAGCGCTTTTTTTTGCCTTAGACAGCGCTTTAAAGCGCTGTCTAAACCTCCGCTGCTAAAGGTTTAGACAGCGCTTTTTAAAATGTTAAAAGCGCTGTCTAATCCCCCACCTTTAGACAGCGCTTTGGCCAAAAGCGCTTTATAAGACCCTCTTATTTTAAATTTTTTAGGTACACCTTAGACAGCGCTTTTTAAAAGCGTTGTCTAAGCCCCCCCCCCCTTAGACAGCGCTTTGGCCAAAAGCGCTGTCTAAGCCCCTCCTATTTTAATTTTTTTAGGTATACCTTAGACAGCGCTTTTCACAAAGCGCTGTCTAAGCCCCCCCCCCCCCCCCCCTTAGACAGCGCTTTTGCCTAAAGCGCTTTCTAATCCCCCCCCTTAGACAACGCTTTTGGCAAAAGCGTTGTCTAAGGTATACGAAATTTTTTGTAGGATTTGTTTGAAACCACATTTTTTCCAGGTTTATAAACCATAATTTCTACCTGTTTTCAACCAGATTTTGGCAGACAATTATCACATTTTATATATGCCATTTTGGCCTTTTTTTTACCAATTTTTGGCTAACCAATTCAAACCAATTCAAACCAAATTTGCCATAAATGTATCAAAATATATACAAATTTATGTTTACATTTATAAGTCATTACATATACTACTACAAATGTACACATTAATTACACACTTTGAGCTCTATCATGAATTGACACCACTCCTCTTTGATTTCGTCCACTTGATCCTTTGTATAAGATGCACACTTGAATTCATCAAAGTACTACATAATAATATAACATATTTTGAATTAATTCCAACTATTTAATTATATGAGATATGTGTAAATATAAAAATAACTCATAAGTTAGAAATACATACATCGGTGGGAATCTCTAATCGGCCCAACATGAGAGTATCTCGCATAAACCTCAACATGAAATACCCGCAATCTATTTCATTACGTTGACGAGGACACTACATATGAAAAAAAAAATATGAATTATAAATCCTAAGTTTTATCAAGTGTAGTCATCACTAATATAATAAAAAACGCGGTAATTAAAAATATACCGCCACTTTAATCCATGTAATGGAGTTGGCGCCCCTCCTTGAGGTTTGAATAACTCGTTGGGCCCGAAAAGCTTGTAGGACGCTAATAAAATAAAAATGAAGCAATTAGAACAATTCACATAAACTAAGAAAAATTTTGAACATTCTCACTTACGTGTCAATTAGGACCTTCATATCCGGGTATGTTGTCCAATCATTTCCTAACGAGTCAAGATAATACACAATTTCTCGGATAGGATTGATTGCGAGCAACAACCAATGTCCACTGTAATGATTAGGCAAATGTTAGATGGTAACTTGGAAAATAATTATAATAGATGAATTTAGAATGAAATGCTAACCCGGTATTAAACGGTATAAAAAACAACTTCTCCGCATCTTTATTGTCCATGAGGATCCGAAGAACGTACTCCGTCACGGTATCCGGTCTACTTAACATTAAACTATAGTTGACGGTCGCGGGTGCTAAGAATCCGAATGACACGTCCAAACCATTGGGGCGCATCAATTTGTCATACAAAAACCTAATATAAAAACATCATTAACATAAAGTAAACATCACTAACATAAGTTGTTTAATTAATAAAACAAAGTAGTCCGGATTTACCTAACATATGTATTGACAACGTTGACGCCGATTTCTTCACGACCAAAAACTTGCATGAAGTCCTCATTACCAATCATTTGTTCGTAATCAAAGCCGAAAATCCCTACCTCCATAGGTATAGTCCGAACACCTCCGGTCGGTATATCGGTCATCTCTAGAAATGTCCTGAGGCACGACCTATACTTGGTGGTAGGTTTTTTCCTAGCTACGGACTTCTTAGCACCAGAACTTTGTACCAGTGCGGAGGCGTTGCTAACCTCCTTTTTTTGTTGTGCGAAGGCATTGCTAGCCTCCTTTTCTTGAAGCTACATGTCATATAAATAGTTAGATCAAATTAAGAATGTAACAACTTCCATGAATATATGTCATATAATTGTATATTACCTCTTTTCTTGAAACCGTGGACTCGGTATGCCGTGGAATCGCACTATCTTTTGATTTGGATTTTGTGGGAGTCTATTTAACATAGGAAAATATGTAAGTAAAATTTTAAGCATAAATTTTAAACTTTGTATATACCAAAGGAAGTTAACATAAGTTTTAATCATACCTCATATCCTACGCATATGAGGTTTGTCGGCCATGCAACAAACGAACCTACTGCTTCGTGCACCGTTGTTGCATCCGAATCATCGCTAGGATATGGTAATGCTGCATTCGGCTCAACTGCAATATCAACTGATACCTTCAAACATCCAGCAGGGAGCTCTCTAGTGTGGAGTAATACTCCGCTAACATTATGCACTTTTCCCTTGCCAACCATCCGATAATATGGTGACAACAAATACAGCTGACAATGGGAAATGCCCTAAAACCAATAATAACAAGAAATCGTTAATGTGTATATATGTCAAATACATAATTTAAGCAAATAGTTCAATTTAAGACAATTATATGTAATTACCTCTGGAATGTTCGGCTGAAAGGTACAGTTGATATTGTCTTTGTCTGAAGCATCTCTGTATACTGTTGAGGCGCTAGCCTCTCTTTCTCTCCTCAATGCATCAAGCTCAGCTTGCATGGCTTCCATTCTTGCATGAAGCTCCCGATTACTAGGAGCCTTTCCTTTTTTAATACTCATGGAGGTCGGAGTGACTCCAAATCCCTTACCCCTCACCCGACCAGAGTACTCAGAGACATCTAATGCCCGACCAAGTATGCTCCTAGTATCATCGGGAGATAAAGACTGAGATAGCTCCTCCTGAAAAATCAGATGAATACCGTACACTTGTCAAATATTTGTCTATAAAAATGTTATTCAATTAATGAAAAAATGTTATACTTACACATTTCTGGTATACGTGTAAAACTTCTTCTTGAGGAACTCCAGATTTGCCCACACGGGCTTCCTTCCACAAAACATGTGCAGGAAGAGATGTTTCTGAACTTTCCTCCTTCTGCAGCTACACATTAAGTCATACAATTTGATCAGATAAAACTAATATATGATGAACAAATTTGTTATCGCAATTTATAAATACTTACCATGGATTGTTCTAACCGTCCATATCCGACACGTCCTTTTCGGTACGGATATGCGGGACTTGATGCTCTTTCCCGATTTGTAGCACTTATTCTTTGAAAAACCGGGTCTTGTCTTTTGGATTTGAAAGCTTCCCATTCTTCAGCCGATATCAAACTTTCATATTTTTTGGGAAGCTCCGCATCCACAAAATTACCATCCGCATCCTTAAGGAACTTGGATGATAAAAATGTCTGAAACCCTCTTAGAAGCTTTCCGGCCAATTTCATACAAAAGCCTCTTCTTTCTTCTTCGATGTTAAAACATCGCTAAGAAAAACATACAGATTGATAGTTAGTATCGGTAATTGAAAAAACATAATTGATACCGTATAATTAAGGGCCAAATGATTGTACCTTTATCTCACTCCAAATTTTTTCTTTGGACTCATTCAGCTCTTTGTTTCTCCAATCATCACATGTAATGGGAATTTCATTCCTTACTAGTGCACCGATAAAACTAGTTAAGGTATGCCCATTAGGTTCTATAAGCTGTCCCTGGGTGCTCCAATAGACATCTAGTATGATGCCTCGAGATCTTCCTTGGACCACCCTTCTCATTACTGTGATGCCTCTTCGAATTTCTTCTTCCGCGGATACTTTTTTAGGAACTTCCTCAGGTTGGTCATCAGCCATGTCTAACCTGTAATAAACCAAGGAAACCATCAAATATCAAATATAACTTATAATCAAAGCAATTGAAAACAAAAAAATAAAGAAATCATGCATTATCATATATAACTTATAATCAAAGCAATTGAAAACAAAAAAATAAAGAAATCATGCATTATCAGATATAACTTATAATCAAAGCAATTGAAAACAAAAATATAATGAAATCATGCATTATCACATATAACTTATAATCAAAACAATTGAAAAAATAAAATAAAGAAACCATGGATAATTTACCTAAGTCACTAACATCTTTTTCTTTTCTTTGTTGGAATATTAATCACTTGTTTCTTAGCAATGCGTACGGATGAATTGATCCAAATTCCCTCATTATGATCGTTTCTTATATATGACTCATCCGGTATAAGATCCTCAACTTCATCATTTCTATTAAACTCATTCCGTCTAATGCATGACTCATTCTCAACATCAATATCATATTGATCGACACCGCTTTCATCAGTCACTTTGTTAGAGAAAAGCACTATAGACCATTTTGTACTCTTCGGGTCATTCACATAGAACACTTGTTTAGCTTGAGATGCTAGAATAAAAGGTTCATCTTTGTACCCCACCCTAGTAAGATCAACTTGCAAAAATCCAGACTTATCCATTCGTATGCCACTACTATTCACCCACTTGCAACCAAAGATGGGAATCTGAAACTTCTCGTAATCAAACACCCAAATGTGCTCAATAACTCCAAAATATGACAAATTTGCATATTTGGGGTTTAAGTCCTTCATACTTGATATATGCATTGCTTCAGCTAGCACGGTGACACCACTATTTTGCATAGTACTCTTATCATCTTGTTCTTTGGTATAAAATGTGTATCCATTAATTGAATATGCGCTATGAGAAAACACATGCAAACTTGGACCATATGCCAAACATCTCAACCTTTCTGTTACCGAAGAAGGATCTGAAGAGCGCTTCAAATAAATATGATCCTTCAACCATTGTATGAAACTTTGATTGTGCTCTATAACTATCCAATTTTCATTTCTGTTCGGATTTAACCTTCGGAGTACATCCTTGTGCATTTCAACATATGGCTCAACCTCATTATTATTGTGCAGAACATACAAATGAACTTTATCCCGTTCATCCCTTGATATTGTCACAATTTTATTCCCAATTAATTTTTTACCTTCCATTTTGTCGAAAATCTGAGCTCTGGGGAGTCCAATCGATTGAACGTTAGACAAATATTCAGTACAAAACTCAACAGCTTCTTCAACAATGTATCGTTCAACAATACAACCCTCTGGTCAACTTCGGGATTTCACGTACCCTTTTAATATTTTCATATACCGTTCAGCAGGGTACATTCATCTCATATAAGCTGGTCCACACAACTGTGTCTCTTTCACAAGATGAACAACTAAATGAACCATTATGTCAAAAAAAGACGGAGGAAAATACATTTCAAGCTCACACAAGGTAATTACAATCTCTTTTTGTAGTGTTGGTAAGATCTCGGGATCGATCACCTTACTACAAATTGACCTAAAGAAAAAACACAATTTAGTTATGGAACTTCTTACTTTTTCTGGCAAAATAGAACGTATACCGATCGGTAGAAAATGTTCCATTATAACATGACAATCATGTGTCTTCAAATTCTTCAACTTGAGGTCTTTCATAGAAACAAGTCTTCTGATATCAGATGAGTATCCTTCTGGAACCTTAACTTCACTCAGAGACTTACACAAAATTTTTTTCTCCTTTCTAGATAAAGTAAAAGCAGCAGGTGGTAGATATGTTCGTCTTCCTTTCTTCACGGGTGCTAATTCAGTTCTCATTCCCATTTTTAACATGTCCTCCCTTGCTTTAAGGCCATCCTTAGACTTGCCTTTTATATTGAGTAATGTACCGATAACACTTTCAAATACGTTTTTTTCAATATGCATAACATCGAGAAAATGTCTCACGTACAAAGACTTCCAATATGGCAATTCAAAAAATATCGACCTTTTCTTCCACCCACCTTTCACAATCTTATGTGCAAAAGGCTTGCCAAACTCAGTACGCACATCTTTCACCTTTTCAAAAACTTGTTCACCTGACAATGCGGGTGGAGCTCTACGATGTTCGGTGTCTCCATTGAATGCTTTTCTCCACCCACGGTAGTGATGTTTAGAATGTAAGAATCTACGATGACCGAGAAACACATTCTTCTAGCAAAGTTCCAATCGAATCGTATCGGTTCCATCTTCACAAACAGGACACGCACGTTGACCTTTAATGCTATACCCAGATAGATTCCCGTATGCTGGAAAATCATTAATTGTGCCAAACAACATCGCCCTCAAATTGAAACTTTCTTTCCTATATCCATCATAAACCTCCACACCGTTCTCCCACAAAATCTTTAAATCTTCGATCAGAGGTGTCAAGTATACGTCTATGTCATTACCTGGTTGTTTAGGCCCAAAGATTAACATAGATAACATCATGTACTTACGCTTCATACATAGCCACGGAGGTAGGTTATAAATCATAAGAATCACAGGCCATGTGGTATGTGAAATACTTTGAAGACCATGTGGGTTCATTCCATCAGTAGATAATGCCAATCGAAGGTTTCTTGCTTCTGATCCAAACTCAGGATAATCATTATCAATCTTCGACCACTGTGGTGAATCAGCCGGATGCCGATACTTTCCATCAGTAATTCTTTCATCTTCATGCCAAGTAAGATGTCTTGCATCGGTTTCACTACGAAACATGCGCCTAAATCTCGGAATTATCGGAAAATACCATAAGACTTTTGTGGGAGATAATCTTTTCTTATATCGAGACAAACTGCATTTAGGGCACTCAGTTAACGTTGCATATTCGTTACGAAACAAAATGCAATCGTTAGGACAAGCATGTATCTTATCATAGCTCATGCCAATTGTAAATACCCCAAATTTGCCCTCACCCATTCACACCATGGCTTGTGATCATTTCATATGCATAAACACAATCATATCATCTCACATCTCATTTTTGATTCACTGCATAATTTCTAAGTCATCTGCACCTAGGGTTTGTGATCTGAGCAATCCAAGAGCCTCTTGAGCCACTACAAAGGCAACCAATCACTTCAAAGGGATTCATAAGTGTTCTTATATCATATTACATCCTCTCAAAGTCAAGAATTCAAAAGGATCACAAGAACTAGGGTTTGTATGGAAGCAGAGCCAGGCTAGACTGCACAGTTGACCTAAAATTAGGGTTTTGGTTTCAGAGGCCATAACCTCAAATTTTTTGGTCATTCTTGTTTCCATTGGTCTCTATATGGTATAGGGAGTATGCATATCAATTTTCATGAAGAAATTCCATGGGGAAGTCATCTGATCAAGAGTTGACTTTTCAGACAAGTCAGTACAAAATCAGGGCATCTGAGGCCCCCAATGACCCAACCAATGGGTGATCTTCATCATTTTGAGTGTATATGATCTTCATTTGATCATGGAAGAAGGTTGAAGTTCACAAAATTCAAGAATTTGGAGTTTTTGCAAGTGTTGACTTTTTTGGTATAGTTGACTTTTCAAGAATGTGTCATTTTAGGTCATTTTTCAAACCTTGATTCTTGATCAAAGAATGCTTCAAATGGAAAAACCTTGGTCATGAAAGTTGTAGAACACATCTTTCCCTTTTCAAAAAGTACAAGAACATGATCAAATTCTTCTTGGATCAAAAGTTATGGTGTGACAAAGTTGGCAAAAATCATTGATTTTCAAGATGTGCACTAAATGGAAAATTTGTAAAGTCATGTCCCAAGGCTGATTGTAACTTCTAGTTGGCATCAAACCATTACACAAACATTCTATGTGACATAAAAATCATAATTGAACCAAGAGATCACATGTTCATGGTTTGTATGGCAAGACTTTTTCATGAAGTTTCAAAAGTGATCAACTTGCAAAACTCATGATCACACTTCACCAACTAGTTGCCTTGGCTGCTGAACCTTCCTAGCATCACACACACATCATGCTGCGCAGCCCATGCCTCTTGTACCAAGCTATAGCTCAAGCCATGCCTTCCTTACACAAAGTGGACTTTTTTGCAAAAGTGAACTTACCAATCAATAAAGGCCAGGTCACATCATCTGACCTATAGGATTATTTTATACTATCCAAATGCAGGCCATTTCATATATCAAGCCAAGCTGAAACACTCCACAACATCACATACACAAAAACACCTCACTTTGCAAAACTCTTCGAATCTGCCTCCACAAACTTCAAACATCCAAACCATTTTCACCAATCATCTCACCATGTTCCATTGAGTAGAAACCAACAAAGAACCAGGCCTGAAACAAGCTATAACATCACTTCACCATTTTCATTCCAACTTGCAGTTTCTTTCGAAACTCACTCCACAGTTCATAAACATCCAAACAAACTCCACAAACCTTCTTAAAACATCACCCTGATCACAAAGAACCACTCACATTGGCCTGAAACTGCCTGCATCACCATTGCCATTTCCAACTGAGCTTGAGCAGAAGCTGTTCAAACTCTTCATCTAGCCAGCATAAACTTCTCCAAAGCATTCAAGCATCACCAAGAGGTCATAAGGGTTGGATTTCACAAGGAGGGGAGGTCAGAAAGTTGCTGGAGTGAAAGCTTCGAATCTCAGGTAGCTCAAGAAATATTTTTCCAGAAATCATTTTTTATGTTCTAAACTTGTCCTCCATGCTTCATTGAGTATCCTGATGCTTTTAGTTTTGGAAATGGTGATGAAATGAGCATTTAATTGATCTCTGAAACTCTGTGACCTAAAAATTTGTTTTGCTCGATTCATGAGTTTGGGGAAGAATAAATTTGTTTTGATTGGTGGTTGTAAACACCCCAAATTTGCCCTCACCCATTCACACCATGGCTTGTGATCACTCTCATATGCATAAATACAATCATATCATCTCACATCTCATTTTTTGATTCACTGCATAGCTTCTAAGGCATCTGCACCTAGGGTTTGTGATCTGAGCAATCCCAAAAGCATCTTGAGCCATTCCAAAGGCCACCAATCAACTCAAAGGGGTCCATGTGTGTTCTTATGTCATATTCCATCTCCTCAAAGTCAAAATTGCAGAGGAATCACAAGAACTAGGGTTTGAGTGGATGCAGAGCCAGGATGAACTGCACAGTTGACTGAAAATTAGGGTTTTGGTTTCAGAGGCCATAACTCCAAATTTTTTGGTCATTCTTGTTTCCATTGGTCTCTATATGGTATAGGGAGTATGCATATCAATTTTCATGAAGAAATTCCATGGGGAAGTCATCTGATCAAGGGTTGACTTTTCAGACAAGTCAGTGTAAAATCAGGGCATCTGAGGCCCCAATGACCCAACCAATGGGTGATCTTCATCATTTTGAGTGTATATGATCTTTATTTGATCATGGGAGAAGATTGAAGTTCATAGAAATCAAGAGTTTAGGGTTTTTGCAAATGTTGACTTTTTGGGCATAGTTGACTTTTCAAGAATGCATCATTTTAGGTCATTTTTCAAGCCATGATTCTTGATCCAAAAATGCTTCAAATGAAAAAACTTTGGTCATGAAAGTTGTAGATCTCATTTTTCCCTTTTCAAAAAGTACAAGAACATGATCAAACTCTTCTTGGATCAAAAGTTATGGCAATGCAAAGTTGGCTAAAATCATTGATTTTCAAGGCATGCCCTAAGTGAGAATTTTGCAAAGTCATGAACCAATGCATTATGTGACCTCTAATTCATTTCAAACCATTACACAAACATTCTATGAGCCTTAAAAATCAGAATTGGACCAAGTTTCCCCATGGTTTGGTTTGTGTAACAAGACTTTCTCACATGTGAACCAAAGTTACAACAAGTTGCAAAACTCATGATCATGCTCCCTACAACTTGCAGCCTTGGATGCTGAGCTTTGCTAGGCCTCTCCCTCACCCTTGCTGCGCCAGCCCATGCCATGTACTTGCCTAGACCTTGAGCCATGCTTCTCTTACACATTATTTGACTTTTTGCAAAAGGTAACTTGCCAATCAATAAAGGGCATGTCTTGTCAACTGACCAATGAGAGAGAGTTATGTGGACAATTTGCAAGCTAAACATAACACAAGGCAAGGCTGAAACATCCTCATTCATCACATACACAAGTTGCAAGTTGCTTCGGATTCCTCTCCACAGCTTGCAAACACAAAAGCCATCTTCACTATTCAACTCACCTTGCCTCTTTGAGTAGAAAGCACCAAGAACCCAAGCCTGAAACAACCAGAATACTCCATAGCCATTGCTCACCTTCAGCCTGCATTTTCCATCGAATCTCCTTCCATAAACCTCAAACACAAGAACAAACTCCACCAACAATCTCCACTCACCTCACTGACCAGAAACCACCCTTTGTTTTGACCTGAAACACCCTATATCTCAAATACGATTTTCATCCTCCCTTGGTCAGAGCTGCTGCAAACTCACTCAGGAGGTTGTTTAAACTCCAACTAAGCATCCAAAGCTTCAAAGGTGGACCATTGGGACCAGGTTGAGCCAAAGAATCATCCAAAGAGCTCCTGAATCAAGAGCTCCATCTCAGGTGACACCATGAACTTTTTTCCAGAACTCATTTCTCTTGTTAAAATCTTGTTGTGCATGTTACACTGATCATTGGGCTCTCTTTACTTTTGAAAATAAGCCAGAAATGAGCATGTAATGGTCTTCTGAAAGTTTGACCTAGAATTTTATTTGCTTCGATTCTTGTTTGTGTGTGAGTTTAAACATGATTTGATGATGGATTCGTGCTTAGGGTAGTTGGTAGATGGTTTCTGGAGATTTAGGGCTTCTGATTTGGCCTAGGGAGAGAGATTGATTTTGGGGATGGCCGGAGAAGACGACCGGAACACTGTTCCGGTCGCCTGATTGTAATTAACGGCAGGGTTAGGGTTTTAAGCATTAATTAACAAGTTTGAATTTGAGCCGTGAGATGTGGCGGGCAGTCAATTCGCGCGCAGGCAATTTTAAATCTGGACCTTAGGATTAGCTTACTTTTCATTTAATTCAGATTAAATCAATTTTATTTTCATTTCTTTTCAATCAATTTGCATATTTATTTTAAAATAGTTAAAAATTCTTAAAAATTATGAAACTTTTTCTTAAAAGTTTTATTAATTTTTAAGACACAAAAATATTTTTATTTTATTTTTTATCATTAAAAAAGTATTTTTAAATATTTAAAAGATTATTTTTAATTGATTAATGGGAATTAATTAATTAAAAATACTTTTAGGTATTTAAAAATTACAAAAAAATTCATGAAATGTTCTTAGACATTTAGAAACATTGTCCAACCTTCAAACCAAATTTCTTTTTTGATCTTGATGCATTTTAAGAATTTTTCATTGAATTAAATCATTTTTTATGCATTATTTTGATCATGGATTCAAAAATTCATTTCTGCTTATTGGAAAAGGTTTGGACATTGATTCTTTTTGCTTTGTTTTGTGTTTGGCATGTAGTTTCTAGGATAAAATGGCCATGATTTGATCTTGTATTTTCTATTTGTTTGACATTTCCTTTGTTAAGAACCCTAAAAAACCCTAATAACTTAGAAAAATCATATCTTGAGATTGGTTAAGAGTTGAGAGTCCCCCTTTGGGCAGTGGTTCACTATAGGTTTAGGGTTTCTTTGAGTGCCATTTTCCATTTTTATCTTAGGGTTTTGTTTCTGTTTTGGGTTTTTGTTTGATGTTTGATCCATGAACCCTAATTTGGGCTTTCTCTTGCATCCTTCTTGCATTCTCTTGCATAACATGACTTGTCTTTGCATTTTGTGCATTCTTGTGATCCATTTGACATCTTAAGACATGTAGGAAGCATGTTTGATCATTGCATTACATATTTGCCATGTCATTTGTCTTGTATGCTTCATAACATTTCATGTTTGTTCATGCTCCTTAGCTTGCATCATTTGCATCCATGATCTTGTATGAACATCTCCATGTCTTGCCTCATGTTTGCAGCACTTCATAACATCATAATCATCATCAACATGCTTCTGGTTTTTGCTTTGCATCATGCCATTTCATCTCATCTTGCATTGCATTGCATTTCTTTCTAACATTTCAGGTGGTAAGTAAACTTGGGAAGTGAATTTGCCTTCACTTCTCATAACTTTTCTTCTCATCTCTCTTGCATACATTGCTGCATTCCTATATGTGTTTGAGATTGAGCTTGCTCATTCTTGTTCTTCCCACTTTCTTTCTTCAAGTGACTTGACTTCTTGAATGAAGCAAGTTGCTTTGCTTCTCTTGATCTTGTTCATCTGCTTCCTGGTGGTTCCTCTGAAGATTGTTCTTGAAAACCTCACAAACTTTAGGATCAACCAAGCATGACAATGAATTAGGGTTTTGATTAGTCTCCCCTCATAGTTTTACCTTTGTGTCTCTCTTGAGTCTTCTCTTCTCATCTCATAATCAGGGACTAAACCCTAAAGGCTTTAAGACTTTGTGATTAAGCTTATGCCTGCATCCTTCTTTTAGGATGGAGTGTATAACTTTAATCCTAAGTCTTGAACCCTTAATGTGTTTAAATCTCTTAATCAATTCACTTAATAATCATCAAGACATCACACTTGTAACTTGGGCCTTGCATTAGGGTTCTAATTCTTCCTTAAGTGGTTAAGAAGGACTAACCCTAGTGTTAATGGACAAGTCCCCCTCAAGTTGTCTTACAAATCATAAAAATCACTTCATCATCATACCATTAAATAAAATTCACTTAATCAAAGGCTTGTTTTGTCATGGGTTTAATCCCTGATCATGGATTAAGTTGAGGAGCTTTCCTCAGCTTAAACATTCTCATCTATTATCCTTCTTTTAGGATAGTGTAATGGGTCTGTTTAATCCCTGATTATGGCTTAACCTCATTACTCAACACTAAACAAAAAAACCACAAAAACATCTAATTAATCACAAGTAGGTTAATGATCTTAATCCTACACCAAAGGTGATTAAGTGTGAGAATCTGACTTCACACTTAAGGTATTCTCATTACCCCTAATCAGAGGGAAGATGTGATGAGTTTACTAACCCATTGGTTTAGGCTTAAGCTCATTAACTTACGACAAACTTTCAAAAGCAATAAAAGACTGAAAACACAAAAACAAACAATAATCGTCTCCTCCGGGATTCTTTTCTCATCATAATCACTCACAAGCGAGAACTTGCTTCTTCCGTCTAATGCAAGACAGTTAGCACCTGAGCCAGACAGGTCATACACTTGAGCATTGACAAGCAAGCAGTTCACAAGTCAATTCATCTTTCAGTCTCTTTGGGTCGAACTACGGTGTTCTGACTTCCTCATTGCACGAGAGGATACGTAGGCATAACTTAACGGTTATCGAACAAAAGTCTCTGTACATTCCCCCTCTTCTAGCCTTATTCTTTAGCCTCATGATCGTGAGCATCTTATTCCAGTTCTCACACTGACACTGTATATATCACACTTCACTCCTTTTACACTGACACCTGTACATTCTTTTCCAGCTATTTTATACACAAATTGCACTGACACTACCCCTTTAAAACACAAATCTTTTAAGCGTGGATCCCGTCGAGTACGACGGACAATCTGGGTGCTAATACCTTCCCAGGTTGTAACCAACTCCCTTTCTCAGTCTCTCTGGTTCGCAACCGTCTTATCCATCTTTTTCTAGGTCTATGCAGCATTACCTTTCCTCCGGGATAAAAATGCCTAGCTGGCGACTCTATTCATCTCCAGTGAGTTCACGGCTGTGTGTTCTCATTGTCCCTCTCGCCGACCGTTCGCGTCTGTACCTTTATTTGGGCCCAGTCCCATTTTATCGGGAGCGACAGCTTGGCGACTCTGCTGGGGACCCTTATAATGCAACCAGGGCTTCTGGTTCTTTTTGTGGGTTCCTCCTAGCGCTTGATTGATTTGTGTTTACTGGGGTGTTATGTGCTATCTGTGATTGTATATTTGTTTTGTTTATTGCTTATGTACAGTTGCTTTACTGCTTTCTTTATTGCTTTTGTATATATCATACTGTCATGCTGCTGGCTGGATCTGGTTTTGCTTTGGTGGGTGGGTGTTTCATTGAGAGTTAAGGTCCTATACCTGGGACCTGAGTGACACCTAGGCTAGAGTGAATCATATTCTTTCCCATTCCATTTCGGTCTGGTGCGGGAATATGAAACACGGTTCAGATATGGGTTTCTTCTTGAGAACTTTGTGTTGCAGATTTCCTGCAATGCTAGGGCTATCTGGGAAGCCTGCTAAGTCTGGATGACCTTTTAGTATTAACCTTCAGAAACTGAGGTGAATTAGAGGAGGAATTGTTATGGTTATTGTAAACACTGTACCTCCGGGTTAGAAGTGTTTACACTTCTCATAACTGATCCAAGTCTGAGGATCCTTGTTCTAGATCATCACCTGTGAGGGGGTTGGGCTGTTTACAGGTTTGCAGGTACCTTGACCTCAGAATACCCTGTTACTTTGAGTTTGTTAAGAATACTCCATGTTGGACAGTTCTTGTGATCCTAAAACCTTGGACTTGTGGCTCTTTATTTGAGTCCCCCACCCTGGTTACTGGATTTTTAGACCTCCATCTGGGATTCTTGAACACACATGGACTTATATCAGGGCATTTTGATCAGATCCAGCTCAGTCACAAACCCTTGCATTTCATTTGCATACATACCATCGCATCATATTAACATTTGCTTATTTGTGTTTCAGGGTATCCACCTTCATCTGGTTTTGGTTTTGACCCCATTTGCATTACTGACCTATCTCCACCAGCACTAGCTTCAGCTTGTCAGCCATATACTTCAGTTACTTGCACTAGCCAACCAGTGGCCCACTTCTCAGCATCTTCATCAGCACTCTACTCAGTCTTCAGCATCATGGCTCCAAAGAAAAGCAACATCACTTACCATTTCTTCCAACCAGACTTATCAGACATCAGGAGGATCCAGACCCTGATCACCCCAGAGCACATACCTTTGTTCAGGGAGCATTATGGGGATATACTTGACTTGGTTATGGATATGGACCCATCACAGAGAAGCCTGATCCATACCTGTATTCAGTTTTATGACCCCCCATTGAGATGTTTCACCTTTCAAGACTTTCAGTTGGGGCCTCTTTTAGAAGAATACTCATCTTTGATTGGTTTGCCTATCAAGAGAGAAATCCCTTTCAACCCTGAAATGGTCTTTCCCAGCAATGGAGAGGTGGCAAAAGCTCTGCACCTGGAACCTGCTTTGATTGAGCAGCATATGGCCTCTAAGGCTGGGATCCCTGGTTTTCATCTTGACTTCCTGATTTCCCAAGCTAGTCTGAAGGCCTCCCTGGGGGAGTGGAGAGCTGTTTGTGCTCTGTTGGCCTTAAGTGTATATGGAATTGTGTTGTTTGCAGATGAGCCTCGATTCATCAGCAAGAATGCAATCCATTTGTTCATCCTGAAGAACCCAGTGCCAACTTTGCTAGGAGATCTCTATTACTCGGTACATCAGAAGAATGAGAAGCAGAGGGGAAGGCTAGTGAGGTGTTGTGCTCCATTATTCCATGCTTGGCTTCTAAAGCATCTACCCAAGACAGATGCATTTCTCAATCCTCATCAGCAAAGCAACTGGGCTAAGAGGCTCACTACTCTCACTTCAGCAGACATCAGATGGTGTACTCAAAGCACCAAGGGCAGAGATATAATCACAAGCTGTGGGCACTTTCCCAATGTGCCTTTAATAGGGGTCAAGGGAAGTATCAATTACAACCCTCTGCTGTTCAGGAGGCAATTAGGCTATGCACCGGTCCATGCTCCTAAGGCACAAGACTTGGTGGAGACCCTCTACTGTGAGAACAAGATTAGTCTGGCAACTGTTAGGCAGGCTGCCTGGGCCTGGGATCATGTTCAAACCAAGGGAATCACCACTCTGGGGAAGTGCAATAATGTGGCATCAGCACAATATTATGAGTGGTCCCATGCCAGGGCCCAATTCTCTGGAATGCCCTTCACCATAGAAGACACGCCTGAGTCATCTTCAGCACCACCCCCTGCCACTATCAGTCTGAAGGAGTTTGAAAGCTTGAAGGAAAGAAATGAGAAGTTAACCCAGGCTTTGCAGAAGACCCTCCGGGAGAGGAGTGAAGGTGTGAGGGAGATTGAAAGATTGGAGAAGTTGAGGGTGGAACACTTGACTAAAATTGAGAAGTCTGGGGATTATATCAACAAGTCTAAGGCTGGTGAGCAGATTCTGAAGAATGCTTGTAAAGAAGCCCAGTTCCAAAGAGCAAGAACAGACTTGTACTTGAAAGAGAGTCAGGCCAGGTGGGTCCGGATCACTGAGGCCCGTACTCTAGAAGACAAGAGAGTTCAGGACAAGATGGAGCAAATGGAAAAAGCCCTGGCAGCAGCCCAGAAGGAAATATCAGAGCTAGAAATCAGGGCTGGAGTGAAGAGGTCTAAAGACCAAAGTCAGAACAAGAAGTTGACTGCAGCTGTTGCAACTAGAAACCTTCTCATCAGAGGTCTCACGGAGCGTCCGGCTGATCCTGTGACCGAAGCACTTCTCAAGGAAGTTCGTGAGGATGAGTTTGGCCTTGGAGTTTGATCATTTGCTTGTTGTTATTCCTATTCCATGTACTTTTGTTTTTGTGATGTATTTTGACCCCTTAGAGGGCTGATGTTGTAAAAAGAACAAGATGTATTATTTCACCTTCTGTAATATATTTGTGTTAGTTTCCATCTGGGTTTACTTCGAGAGCAACTTCAACAGCATCATCTTCGAGGGTCTGGAAGGGTCAAAACTGAGGGCCAAACCGGATACCTTGAGAGCAAATAAGCATAACTGCATTGCATACTAACCCCTTTGTTTGTTTTGTAGGTTTTTGTTTTGTTGTTGCTAACCTCTGTTGTGATATTCAGGAATTATTGCTCGCCGCCGGGTATTTCCTCTCAACAGGCCACACAGGTACCCAACTAGAAACAACCTTCCGGGAATTCAGATGGATCAGATGCAGCAAGACCTCACGGAGGTCAGAAACCAGATGGCCAACGAAAGGCTGGAGATGAGAACTCAGATAACGCAGTTCATGGAGGTAATGAACAATTTAGCTCAAAGCCAGGAGAGGCTCAGAGCTTTGGTAGAAGGGAGGAATCAAGATGAGCCCCATGTGGGGACTGCCGGCACAAGTAACAATGAACGGGTGCAACCCCATGTTAACCCTCCTGTGTTTGGCCCACATCTACATCCTGAGATTAACATTCCTGCAAATGTTCAAGGGACGGCCACTGCAGCCAGGGTACTTCAAGAAGACCCTCAGGAGGACCAATTTACAGTAATGGGTGTTGGAGAGGAAACTTATGATAGACGGTTGGAAGAGATAGCTGAGAAGTTGAGGTCCTTAGAATCTCAAAATTCTTTGGGCTTCGACGTTATGGACATGGGTTTGGTAGACGGGGTCAGGATTCCCCATAAGTTCAAGCCTCCTTGTTTCGAAAAGTATAATGGGACTTCATGCCCCTGGACTCATCTACAATCATTTCTGGGAAGGCTGAAGGCCTATACAATGGATGAGAAATTGTGGATGTTCTATTTTGAAGATAGCTTGACTGGAGCTTCGAGGGAGTGGTATTCCCATCTGACAAGAGCAACAATTAGATGCTGGAAGGACCTGGCAGAGGCCTTCATCAGACAGTATCAGTATAATCTAGACATGGCACCCAACAGGACTCTCCTGATGGGAATGTCACAGTCTTCGAGGGAAAGTTTCCGAGAATATGCCCAGAGATGGAGGCAATTGGCTGCTGCCGTTCAACCACCAATGTCTGAGAGAGAAATGGCAGACATGTTTATGAACACTCTTCAGGGAACATATATTGACAGGTTGGCTGCTTTCTCTTCTACTAGCTTCGCAGATGTTGTCATAGCTGGGGAGAGAATTGAAAGCCTGTTAAAAATGGGTAAGATCTCTGATAATGGTGCCAGTTCGTCCAGTAGTACAAGAAAGCCTTTTGCAGGCCCGAGAAGAACCGGCGAGACCAATGCCATTCACACCAACAGGGGTAGGCCCCAATATGTTCAAAGGTCAATAGCAGCAGTCACTATCCCTGCTCCAGCTCATCCACAGCCAGTCTATCAACCTCCTCAACAAAGCTTCCAACAACAACCTCAGTATCATCAGAATCAGTATCCTCCAAGAAACTTCAACAACAACACCAACAACAACAATCAACAAAGGCCATTCCAACAAAGGCCATCCCAAGCTAACCGAGTGATCGACCCGATCCCAATGCCGTATGCTGCCTTGCTGCCACAACTTCTGAAACTCAACCTAGTTGAGCTAAGAACGTTGGCACCGCCGGATCCCAACAGTCTACCAAGGAACTATGATTCTAATGCTAGGTGTGCTTTTCATTCAAACGCACCTGGTCACAGTACAGAAAAATGCAGGGCTCTGCATATGAAGGTACAAGACTTGGTAGACTCCAAGGCTCTGAATTTTGCACCTCCGCCCAATGTCAATAAAAACCCTATGCCAAACCATGGTGGTCCTCGAATTAACGCTATTGAAGAAGACCGACCGTCTTATTTAATAACCAGTGTGGATCAGATCAGGACACCATTGGTGGAAATCAAAGCTCAACTCCGCGAAAACCAAATATTTCCGGGGTGTGAACTAGGGTGTCCCTATTGCAATATCTCATGGAATGGGTGTGAGGACCTGAGGAATGGCATTGACAGCCTTATTCAGATTGGCCTGCTACAGATCACTACATCATTCCCGACAAATCCGGCAACTTCATCAGCAACGGTTTCAGACCCTCCTACAACCGCAGCAACTATCGTTCCCGACAATTCATCAGCACCATCAACAAGTACTTCACCTGTCCTTCCAAATGATCAGTTTTCAACAGTTTCTCCTGCTACAACTTCAGCTTCATTCCATTTCGAATCTCCAACAACAACAACAACAGTCCTTCCAACAATACCTCCTACAACACCAGCAATCAATCATGAAGATGTCTCCACTGTTACCATATTCTACGATCCTGAAAATAACTCCGCCTACCATTCAGAAGGTGTTGCTCCCGCCAGAGCACCGGTTACAATCTTTTATGATCCACAAACAATAACAGTCCCTTCAGCCGCAGCAATCAGTCCAGTCACTGTCACGGTGCCTGGACCAGTACCATATGAAAGCAATAGGGCCATCCCTTGGCACTATGGCTCTGACGTGTATTGCGAAGGAAAAAGAATCACTCTTGAAACATCAACACCTGCACCACAAATTGACAATGTGGGGGGAGGCGGAGGCTTCACTCGAAGCGGACGTCTCTTTGCTCCACCAATGCAAAGACCTACTGCCGAAGCAGAAGCTGCTGCCAAGGCAAAAGGAAAAGGCCCGGTGCAGGAAGATCCAGCTGCCAAAGAAACCCTGAAGACTCCATTTGATCAGGAAGTTGATGAGTTTATGCGAATCATCAAAAAGAGTGATTATAAAATTGTGGATCAGCTTCACCAGACGCCATCCAAAATCTCTATCCTCTCACTGCTTATGTGCTCCGAAGCCCATCGGAATGCACTACTTAAAGTCTTGCACGCGGCTTACGTGCCTGAGGAGATTACTGTCAACCAATTGGAAACCGTGGTTGGAAATGTTACTGCTAGCAATGGGCTAGGGTTTACCAATTCGGACTTGACAGCGGATGGCCGCAACCACAACAAAGCCTTGCACATAACCATGGAATGCAAAGGAGCTGTCCTTTCTCATGTGCTGGTGGACACAGGTTCTTCCCTGAATGTCTTACCAAAGAAGGCTCTGGTGAAGTTAGAATATGATGGATTGGCATTGAGGCCCAGCAACCTGGTGGTGAGAGCCTTTGATGGTTCGAAGAGATCGGTTCTGGGAGAGATTGAGCTGCCCGTGACAATTGGCCCGCAAACCTTTAAAACTATCTTTTATGTGATGGACATTCAGCCCGCCTACAGCTGTTTGTTGGGTAGACCCTGGATTCACGCCGCCGGCGCAATAACGTCTACCCTTCACCAAAAGTTAAAATTTGAGTGGGAAGGCCAAGTTGTCACAATCTGTGGAGAGGAGGACATTTTTGTCAGCCACCTGGCAACCTATAAGTACATTGAAATGGATGGGGAGATCCATGAAACAATGAGCCAGGGGTTTGAAGCTTTGAATGTGAATGAAGCATCTGCTGTATCTGGTACTCCCATGTCGTCTTATCAACAAGCCCGGAAGGTTGTTGAGGAAGGAACTGCCCTAGGCTGGGGCAAGGTCTTAGCTGTGGAGGAGAAGAAGGACAAGTTTGGGTTGGGTTACAAACCAACTCAACATCAAATGGAGGCTGCTGGAAAGCCTGTTTTTATCAGTGGGGGGATGCTTACCCCTGATGCTATCAACAATCTGGAAGACGAGCTGGAAGAGGAGCGCAATCTGGAGAATTGGATTCGTCCAAAGATCCCGGGGAGCAGTGTCTCGAACTGGTCTTCCCAGGAAATTATAAGAGTTACTCATGCAGAGTAATTATTATTTCCTGTATTTTTATAGCATGCATCAAAGTCTTGCATCTTGCCCAAGATGACAAGACTCATTTTGTAATCAGGGCCATCTGTACTTTTGTGCAAACAAGATTAAATTAATGAAATATCAGACATCTTTTTGCAAACGAGTCTTTTTCTTTTCACTGTTTTTCCATTTTTCTTTTTGTACAAAAATAAATGGCGGTGTTTTCAAAATGATAACTTCATTTCACCTTTTTCTAAGGCAAGATTAAAATCAATCACTAAAATGAACAACTTAACCCTTGCAGAGAGTGCCTTCCAGACAGCACCGACAACAGCACGGCTATGACATCGTATGACTTTGACAATCCGATCAATCAAGCTGATGAAGGGGTTGAAGAAGAATATGAGCTTCCTGAAGAGCTAGCTAGGTTGTTGAGACAGGAGGAGAAGGTCATTACTCCTCACCAGGAGGAGATTGAAGTGATTAACCTTGGTACGGAGGAAGACGTGAAGGAAGTAAAAATCGGGGCCTGCCTGCAAGACTCAGTGAAGAGACAACTGATAGATCTGCTTCAAGAGTATGTTGATGTGTTTGCTTGGTTGTATCAAGATATGCCAGGGTTGGATACCGACACTGTTGTGCATAAGCTGCCTTTGAGGGAAGAGTGCCCACCAGTTAAACAGAAGCTGCGCCGAACTCGCCCAGACATGGCTATGAAAATTAAAGAAGAGGTACAAAAGCAGTGGGACGCCGGGTTCCTTGCTGTAACTAGCTATCCGCCGTGGGTTGCTAACATAGTACCTGTGCCTAAGAAAGACGGCAAAGTGAGAATGTGTGTTGACTACCGGGATCTGAACAGAGCCAGCCCGAAAGATGACTTCCCATTACCTCACATTGATGTATTGGTGGATAACACGGCTCAGTTCTCGGTATTCTCCTTCATGGACGGATTTTCGGGATATAACCAGATCAAGATGTCACCTGAAGACATGGAGAAGACAACATTCATTACACCTTGGGGCACGTTCTGTTACAAGGTGATGCCATTCGGACTGAAGAATGCTGGTGCCACATATCAACGGGCTATGGTGACATTATTCCACGATATGATCCACAAGGAAATAGAATGTTATGTGGATGATATGATCGCCAAGTCCCTTACAGAGGAAGATCACCTGGTGAATCTGCTGAAGTTGTTCAAGCGTCTGAGGAAGTACCAATTGAAGTTGAACCCCAACAAATGCACATTCGGGGTGCGATCCGGTAAATTGCTGGGCTTTATTGTAAGTGAGAAAGGGATTGAAGTTGACCCTGATAAAGTCAAAGCTATTCAAGAGATGCCTGCACCTAAAACAGAGAAAGAAGTTCGAGGGTTCTTAGGTCGATTGAACTACATCTCACGGTTCATATCTCACCTCACAGCGACCTGTGAACCTTTGTTCAAGCTGTTAAGAAAGGAACAAACGGTCAGGTGGAACGAAGATTGCCAGAAGGCTTTTGACAAGATCAAGGAGTATTTACAAGAACCTCCAATCTTCATGCCGCCAGTTGAAGGAAGACCTCTGATTATGTACTTGACAGTATTAGAAGAGTCAATGGGGTGTGTACTAGGTCAGCATGACGAGTCTGGTCGAAAAGAGTATGCAATATACTACCTAAGCAAAAAGTTTACCGACTGTGAACAACGTTATTCACTGCTCGAGAAAACTTGCTGTGCTTTAGCGTGGGCTGCTCGCCGACTGAGACAGTATATGTTGACCCACACTACTTTACTAATCTCAAAAATGGATCCAGTTAAGTACATTTTCGAGAAGCCAGCTCTTACCGGACGGGTTGCAAGATGGCAGATGATTCTCACAGAATACGACATCCAATACACATCTCAAAAAGCCATCAAGGGCAGTGTACTATCTGAATATCTTGCTGAGCAACCCATTGATGACTACCAACCTATGAGGTTTGACTTCCCTGATGAAGACATCATGTTCATTAAAGCAAAAGATCACGAAGAGCCTATTCACACTGAAGGGCCTGACCCGGAGGAAGAATGGACTATGATGTTTGATGGGGCTGTTAACATGAATGGCCGTGGTGTTGGTGCAGTACTCATCTCACCCAAAGGAGTTCACATGCCTTTCTCGGCAAAACTCACTTTCAACTGCACTAACAACGAAGCTGAATACGAAGCTTGCATTATGGGTCTTGAGGAAGCCATTGACCTCAGGATCAAGACATTGACCGTATTCGGAGATTCGGCACTGGTAGTCAATCAAACCAACGGAAAATGGTACACCCACCAGGATCATCTGATACCTTACAGGGATTATACAAGGAGGTTATTGACTTTCTTCACAACAGTCAAGCTTGAGTATATCCCTCGGGACGAGAATCAGTTTGCAGATGCCCTGGCTACCATTTCATCCATGATCAAAGTTCAGGCTGCCAACTTTGTACCTCAGATTTCAGTGTCTAGACTTGATAGACCAGCATATGTATTTGCAGCGGATGTCGTAAAAGATGATAAGCCTTGGTTCCATGACATTAAGTGCTTCTTGGAGGATCAAACATACCCACCTGGGGCATCTTCCAATGATAAGAAGACTTTGAGAAGGCTTGCTGGTAGTTTCTTCCTGAATACTGATGGATCTTTATACAAAAGAAACTTTGATATGGTACTCCTCAGATGTGTTGACAAGACAGAAGCAGATTTGTTGATGCATGAAGTGCACGAAGGATCTTTTGGTACCCATGCCGGAGGGCATGCCATGGCTAAGAAATTGCTAAGATCAGGCTATTACTGGATCACAATGGATGCAGACTGTTGTGCCTATGCCAGAAGGTGTCACAAATGCCAGATTTACGCAGATAAGGTGCATGTGCCTCCCAATCCTTTGAACATCATGTCTTCACCATGGCCCTTTGCTATGTGGGGCATTGATATGATTGGCAAGATTGAGCCAACTTCTTCAAATGGCCACAGATTCATCCTGGTCGCCATTGACTATTTCACTAAGTGGGTCGAAGCAGCCTCATATGCAAACGTCACAAGACAAGTGGTAGCCCGATTTCTGAAGAGAGATATCATCTGTCGGTATGGAGTGCCCGAGCGAATCATTACTGATAATGGTTCCAATTTAAACAACAAAACGATGGCAGAGCTGTGCCGGGACTTCAAGATCCAACATCACAATTCTTCTCCTTACAGGCCAAAGATGAATGGCGCTGTCGAGGCAGCAAATAAAAATATTAAGAAGATTTTGCAGAAAATGGTAGTCACCTACAAAGACTGGCATGAAATGCTACCGTTTGCCTTGCATGGGTACCGTACGTCAATCAGAACATCCACTGGGGCAACACCGTATCAGCTTGTGTATGGTATGGAGGCAGTCCTACCTGTTGAAGTTGAATTACCCTCTCTACGGGTATTGATGGATGTTAAATTAAGTGAAGCAGAATGGGTTCGGTCCCGATTCGAACAACTGAGTCTGATCGAAGAGAAAAGATTGGCTGCAATTTGTCATGGGCAGTTATATCAGAAGAGAATGAAGAAAGCCTTTGATCAGAAAGTCAGGCACCGAGAGTACCAAGTAGGGGATCTTGTGTTGAAAAGAATCCTCCCTCCTCATACAGACCACAGGGGCAAATGGACTCCAAATTATGAAGGACCATTTGTTGTAAAGAAAGTTTTCTCCGGTGGAGCACTGATGCTCAGCACCATGGATGGTGAAGATTTCCCGTCCCCTGTGAATTCAGATGCAGTTAAAAAATACTTCGCATAAAACGACCCGCTGGACATAAAAACAGAATGTAAGTCCAGGCAAAAATAGGGCATCCCGGCGAGTCAAAAACAGAATAAAAGACTCGGGCAAAAATAAGGGAAATAAATGAAAAGATGTACACCCGCTGAGTTGAAAAGCCGCATTGGACAGCTCAGGCAAAAATGGGTATCCCGATGGATTGAAAACCCGAAAGGGCGATCCATGCAAAATAAGGGAATAAACGAACAACTGCATTCTGAATTCGTCTGCATTATCTACAACTTGGTAAGCTACAAAGGATCAAGCTTCAATCAGAATCAACTCTCTCCAGAAAGCAAGACGAGAAGAACGTCATTGTCATACGAGTCATAGCAGAAGAGGAAGCTCTTTGAAAGCCTCGTCAACATCGCCAGCATTTTGCTTCTCAATTTGTAACAATCTCTTCATTTCAGGAGATATGTTTCCTTGACTGTATCTTGCCAATTCAGGGCACATGAGTTAATAAAATCAGATTTTCAGTCATGTTTCGTTTTTTACATTTGCAAAGAATGTCTGATGTCTCTAAAAAACTAATTGCATAAGTACAGATGTTTTTCACTAAAAAGAAAGAAAATGGAACACATGCTTGCAGGGAATATACTTACTCGTGAGAATGCTTAACTCCTTTGACAGAATCCAGTAAAGGATACCTCGGGACCTTTTGTGCGTTTCCTTATCTTTGCAGGATTGCAGGTATCCAGAACGCAACCTGGGGCATGCAAGTTACGTCTTAGCAAGCAGGCGAATCATTATCAATTCGGTCTATCTTCCACGTGGCACTGGAGAGTGCCCGCTTCCCCAGCAAGGTTGCCAAATCAACACACACTCAATCTCGGCATCCGAAATGCTCTATCCCCAGCCGAGTGGCCTCTTGTTGCCCTCCCCAGCTGAGTGCCTTTCACAATTCCCCAGCCGAGTTGCCATTTCATCCTCAGCTGAGTACGGGAGTCAGGAAATCATCTCCCCACAGAATCTTCGGCCTCTATCCAGAAGAGCAGCGCATAGAAGGTCACAACAGAGTGAAGAAAGCTTCTACAAACCCCAGCTGGGTCCCGTATTATAAGGATGTCAACCAGTGACCTATATCCCCAAGCAAATATCCTCTTATTGGATCTACCAATGATCTCATCCCCAGCTGGGATGTTCACTTCAAGCAGATCGACCAGAGATCTTCGCAGCAACGGGATCCGAATCCCGGATCTGTGCCTCCTTGCATAATCATAGCATTCGCATCATATTATCCCCTCAGAGCGTAGCATTCCGTCTAATACGGAGCATTATGGCAAAAATCAAACGCATAGCATAATCATAAGCCATGTTTTGAAGTAACACTTGTGAATAACAAACCGCTCATCATCATTACACAAAAACCCCCACCAGAGTCCCAGCAAAAGCAGTTGCCTCACAAATCACAAACACCAGTATATACACCTTTTAGCACCCGTCCGTGTCATCACTCCCCAAACAGGTTGCCTGAATACACTTTACAAACAAAATCACCCGTACTACAGGTACTTCCTGACACCCGTGTCAAATCACCAGCAGAAAGCCAAAGACATCCCCTTTGCACTCACATATACTTATATATACACTTTCTTGACACCCGTCCGTGTCATGTCCCCAGCGCAGTCGCTTACACTTTCATCACCCATATACTTGTTATTATTATACTTTTCCCTTTTGACACTCGTCCGTGTCATTCTCCCCAGCAGATAAACACTTATATATATATACTCACTACTCATTGGTACACTTATACAGATACTCATCCGTATCTTGTATACACCACTCATAACCCCACAGATTCGACAGTAGTCCTTGTTCTTTGTTAACCAGTTGGTACTCGTCCGTACCATCATCTCAGAACAGTGCGTCTAGTGTTTGTTTCTACATGATACTCGTCCGTATCATAGTCTTAGGGATGCTCGTCCGCATCTTTAACCCATACACCGTGTCAAACACTTGTGTCTTCTTGAATATAGATACTCGTCTGTGTCTGTTATTCCCCAGAAGAATTCTTTCAGATTCAACACTCGTCCGTGTTCTTTGTTAACCAGTTGATACTCGTCCGTATCATCATCTCTGAACATGTGTCAGTTTGTTTCTACGTGATACTCGTCCGTATCATAGCCTTAAGGATGCTCGTCCGCATCTTTAACCTATACAATACCAAACACTTATACCTTTTGCTTCTTGGATGTAAACGCTCGTCCGTGTTTACTATATCCCCAGTAGATCACCAACAAATTTTCTTTTATCTGACACTCGTCCTGTGTCGTGATAACCCTGAGAGCAGCCGTACCCTGCTGAGTGGTCGTCCTCCACTTCTTGATGGTCGTCCTCCATCATGCTCATCCGATGGTCGTCCCCATCGTCGTTTTTAGCAGCCGTCCCCTGCTAGGTGGTCGTCCTCCACCTTTTGATGATCGTCCTTCATCATTTTATCCAATGGCCGTCCCCATTGTTGATTTTGGTTATCTGGCATTCGTCCTATGTCATGAGAAACCACGAGAGCAGCCGTACCCTGCTGAGTGGTCGTCCTCCACTTCTTGATGGTCGTCCTCCATCATGCTCGTCCGATGGCCGTCCCCATCGTTGACCTTTTCTATCCGATGGCCGTCCCCATCGTTGATATCTTCGGCAGCCGTACCCTGCCAGGTGGTCGTCCTCCACCTTTAATGGTCGTCCCCATCATATTCCTTTTATCCCCAACAGAGCAGCCGTACCCTGCTAGGTGATCGTCCTTCACCTTTGATGGCCGTCCCCCATCATCTGTTTATTTCGTTTATTCTTTAACCCGATGGCCGTCCCCGTCGTGGTCCCTTTTCCTTTTTAGCCCGATGGCCGTCCCCATCGTTGGTTACTTTACCTTTATGAACTTGATGGCCGTCCCCGTCATGTTTCATTAATTTCCAGAGAATGCTTACAGCTTTATCTTGATGGCCGTCCCCATCATGATTTCTTATGTTTCCCCAGCTAGTCGGCCGTCCCCGTCTTAGCTTTACCTTCTATCCCCAGCATGTCGGCCGTCCCCGTCATTGCTTGATCTTCACGCACTTTTCCCAGCATGTCGGCCGTCCCCGTCATTGCTCTTTACCCAGCAGTCGTCCTCTGCTCGACGGTCGTCCTCCGTCGCCTACACTTTACAATATACTTTATTTTCCTTTTGCAATCTATATCCCTTTTCTTCTTCATTCTGTGAGTGCAAATTTTGGACTGTCTTTGGTATTCAACCACAAGTTATCTTGTTTGCCTGTTAAGCCGTCGCTTACAACCTGCACAGCTAACTCATGTTTGAATAGGGGCAGCTGTAAACACCCCAAATTTGCCCTCACCCATTCACACCATGGCTTGTGATCACTCTCATATGCATAAATACAATCATATCATCTCACATCTCATTTTTTGATTCACTGCATAGCTTCTAAGGCATCTGCACCTAGGGTTTGTGATCTGAGCAATCCCAAAAGCATCTTGAGCCATTCCAAAGGCCACCAATCAACTCAAAGGGGTCCATGTGTGTTCTTATGTCATATTCCATCTCCTCAAAGTCAAAATTGCAGAGGAATCACAAGAACTAGGGTTTGAGTGGATGCAGAGCCAGGATGAACTGCACAGTTGACTGAAAATTAGGGTTTTGGTTTCAGAGGCCATAACTCCAAATTTTTTGGTCATTCTTGTTTCCATTGGTCTCTATATGGTATAGGGAGTATGCATATCAATTTTCATGAAGAAATTCCATGGGGAAGTCATCTGATCAAGGGTTGACTTTTCAGACAAGTCAGTGTAAAATCAGGGCATCTGAGGCCCCAATGACCCAACCAATGGGTGATCTTCATCATTTTGAGTGTATATGATCTTTATTTGATCATGGGAGAAGATTGAAGTTCATAGAAATCAAGAGTTTAGGGTTTTTGCAAATGTTGACTTTTTGGGCATAGTTGACTTTTCAAGAATGCATCATTTTAGGTCATTTTTCAAGCCATGATTCTTGATCCAAAAATGCTTCAAATGAAAAAACTTTGGTCATGAAAGTTGTAGATCTCATTTTTCCCTTTTCAAAAAGTACAAGAACATGATCAAACTCTTCTTGGATCAAAAGTTATGGCAATGCAAAGTTGGCTAAAATCATTGATTTTCAAGGCATGCCCTAAGTGAGAATTTTGCAAAGTCATGAACCAATGCATTATGTGACCTCTAATTCATTTCAAACCATTACACAAACATTCTATGAGCCTTAAAAATCAGAATTGGACCAAGTTTCCCCATGGTTTGGTTTGTGTAACAAGACTTTCTCACATGTGAACCAAAGTTACAACAAGTTGCAAAACTCATGATCATGCTCCCTACAACTTGCAGCCTTGGATGCTGAGCTTTGCTAGGCCTCTCCCTCACCCTTGCTGCGCCAGCCCATGCCATGTACTTGCCTAGACCTTGAGCCATGCTTCTCTTACACATTATTTGACTTTTTGCAAAAGGTAACTTGCCAATCAATAAAGGGCATGTCTTGTCAACTGACCAATGAGAGAGAGTTATGTGGACAATTTGCAAGCTAAACATAACACAAGGCAAGGCTGAAACATCCTCATTCATCACATACACAAGTTGCAAGTTGCTTCGGATTCCTCTCCACAGCTTGCAAACACAAAAGCCATCTTCACTATTCAACTCACCTTGCCTCTTTGAGTAGAAAGCACCAAGAACCCAAGCCTGAAACAACCAGAATACTCCATAGCCATTGCTCACCTTCAGCCTGCATTTTCCATCGAATCTCCTTCCATAAACCTCAAACACAAGAACAAACTCCACCAACAATCTCCACTCACCTCACTGACCAGAAACCACCCTTTGTTTTGACCTGAAACACCCTATATCTCAAATACGATTTTCATCCTCCCTTGGTCAGAGCTGCTGCAAACTCACTCAGGAGGTTGTTTAAACTCCAACTAAGCATCCAAAGCTTCAAAGGTGGACCATTGGGACCAGGTTGAGCCAAAGAATCATCCAAAGAGCTCCTGAATCAAGAGCTCCATCTCAGGTGACACCATGAACTTTTTTCCAGAACTCATTTCTCTTGTTAAAATCTTGTTGTGCATGTTACACTGATCATTGGGCTCTCTTTACTTTTGAAAATAAGCCAGAAAT
The DNA here is from genome assembly GCA_963966055.1 of Lathyrus aphaca. Classification (NCBI taxonomy): domain Eukaryota; kingdom Viridiplantae; phylum Streptophyta; class Magnoliopsida; order Fabales; family Fabaceae; genus Lathyrus; species Lathyrus aphaca. The sequence goes on along the minus strand of OZ014524.1, from coordinate 238,959,740 downwards.
GAGCATGTAATGGTCTTCTGAAAGTTTGACCTAGAATTTTATTTGCTTCGATTCTTGTTTGTGTGTGAGTTTAAACATGATTTGATGATGGATTCGTGCTTAGGGTAGTTGGTAGATGGTTTCTGGAGATTTAGGGCTTCTGATTTGGCCTAGGGAGAGAGATTGATTTTGGGGATGGCCGGAGAAGACGACCGGAACACTGTTCCGGTCGCCTGATTGTAATTAACGGCAGGGTTAGGGTTTTAAGCATTAATTAACAAGTTTGAATTTGAGCCGTGAGATGTGGCGGGCAGTCAATTCGCGCGCAGGCAATTTTAAATCTGGACCTTAGGATTAGCTTACTTTTCATTTAATTCAGATTAAATCAATTTTATTTTCATTTCTTTTCAATCAATTTGCATATTTATTTTAAAATAGTTAAAAATTCTTAAAAATTATGAAACTTTTTCTTAAAAGTTTTATTAATTTTTAAGACACAAAAATATTTTTATTTTATTTTTTATCATTAAAAAAGTATTTTTAAATATTTAAAAGATTATTTTTAATTGATTAATGGGAATTAATTAATTAAAAATACTTTTAGGTATTTAAAAATTACAAAAAAATTCATGAAATGTTCTTAGACATTTAGAAACATTGTCCAACCTTCAAACCAAATTTCTTTTTTGATCTTGATGCATTTTAAGAATTTTTCATTGAATTAAATCATTTTTTATGCATTATTTTGATCATGGATTCAAAAATTCATTTCTGCTTATTGGAAAAGGTTTGGACATTGATTCTTTTTGCTTTGTTTTGTGTTTGGCATGTAGTTTCTAGGATAAAATGGCCATGATTTGATCTTGTATTTTCTATTTGTTTGACATTTCCTTTGTTAAGAACCCTAAAAAACCCTAATAACTTAGAAAAATCATATCTTGAGATTGGTTAAGAGTTGAGAGTCCCCCTTTGGGCAGTGGTTCACTATAGGTTTAGGGTTTCTTTGAGTGCCATTTTCCATTTTTATCTTAGGGTTTTGTTTCTGTTTTGGGTTTTTGTTTGATGTTTGATCCATGAACCCTAATTTGGGCTTTCTCTTGCATCCTTCTTGCATTCTCTTGCATAACATGACTTGTCTTTGCATTTTGTGCATTCTTGTGATCCATTTGACATCTTAAGACATGTAGGAAGCATGTTTGATCATTGCATTACATATTTGCCATGTCATTTGTCTTGTATGCTTCATAACATTTCATGTTTGTTCATGCTCCTTAGCTTGCATCATTTGCATCCATGATCTTGTATGAACATCTCCATGTCTTGCCTCATGTTTGCAGCACTTCATAACATCATAATCATCATCAACATGCTTCTGGTTTTTGCTTTGCATCATGCCATTTCATCTCATCTTGCATTGCATTGCATTTCTTTCTAACATTTCAGGTGGTAAGTAAACTTGGGAAGTGAATTTGCCTTCACTTCTCATAACTTTTCTTCTCATCTCTCTTGCATACATTGCTGCATTCCTATATGTGTTTGAGATTGAGCTTGCTCATTCTTGTTCTTCCCACTTTCTTTCTTCAAGTGACTTGACTTCTTGAATGAAGCAAGTTGCTTTGCTTCTCTTGATCTTGTTCATCTGCTTCCTGGTGGTTCCTCTGAAGATTGTTCTTGAAAACCTCACAAACTTTAGGATCAACCAAGCATGACAATGAATTAGGGTTTTGATTAGTCTCCCCTCATAGTTTTACCTTTGTGTCTCTCTTGAGTCTTCTCTTCTCATCTCATAATCAGGGACTAAACCCTAAAGGCTTTAAGACTTTGTGATTAAGCTTATGCCTGCATCCTTCTTTTAGGATGGAGTGTATAACTTTAATCCTAAGTCTTGAACCCTTAATGTGTTTAAATATCTTAATCAATTCACTTAATAATCATCAAGACATCACACTTGTAACTTGGGCCTTGCATTAGGGTTCTAATTCTTCCTTAAGTGGTTAAGAAGGACTAACCCTAGTGTTAATGGACAAGTCCCCCTCAAGTTGTCTTACAAATCATAAAAATCACTTCATCATCATACCATTAAATAAAATTCACTTAATCAAAGGCTTGTTTTGTCATGGGTTTAATCCCTGATCATGGATTAAGTTGAGGAGCTTTCCTCAGCTTAAACATTCTCATCTATTATCCTTCTTTTAGGATAGTGTAATGGGTCTGTTTAATCCCTGATTATGGCTTAACCTCATTACTCAACACTAAACAAAAAAACCACAAAAACATCTAATTAATCACAAGTAGGTTAATGATCTTAATCCTACACCAAAGGTGATTAAGTGTGAGAATCTGACTTCACACTTAAGGTATTCTCATTACCCCTAATCAGAGGGAAGATGTGATGAGTTTACTAACCCATTGGTTTAGGCTTAAGCTCATTAACTTACGACAAACTTTCAAAAGCAATAAAAGACTGAAAACACAAAAACAAACAATAATCGTCTCCTCCGGGATTCTTTTCTCATCATAATCACTCACAAGCGAGAACTTGCTTCTTCCGTCTAATGCAAGACAGTTAGCACCTGAGCCAGACAGGTCATACACTTGAGCATTGACAAGCAAGTAGTTCACAAGTCAATTCATCTTTCAGTCTCTTTGGGTCGAACTACGGTGTTCTGACTTCCTCATTGCACGAGAGGATACGTAGGCATAACTTAACGGTTATCGAACAAAAGTCTCTGTACATTCCCCCTCTTCTAGCCTTATTCTTTAGCCTCATGATCGTGAGCATCTTATTCCAGTTCTCACACTGACACTGTATATATCACACTTCACTCCTTTTACACTGACACCTGTACATTCTTTTCCAGCTATTTTATACACAAATTGCACTGACACTACCCCTTTAAAACACAAATCTTTTAAGCGTGGATCCCGTCGAGTACGACGGACAATCTGGGTGCTAATACCTTCCCAGGTTGTAACCAACCCCCTTTCTCAGTCTCTCTGGTTCGCAACCGTCTTATCCATCTTTTTCTAGGTCTATGCAGCATTACCTTTCCTCCGGGATAAAAATGCCTAGCTGGCGACTCTATTCATCTCCAGTGAGTTCACGGCTGTGTGTTCTCATTGTCCCTCTCGCCGACCGTTCGCGTCTGTACCTTTATTTGGGCCCAGTCCCATTTTATCGGGAGCGACAGTGGTTTTGGTTCGTGAGTGAGTGGGAATCATTTCCATGCTTTTAGATTTCGTTTTAGTTAGGTTTTGAGAGAGTTTGGAGATTTTCAGGTGGGCTTCCCACCGGAGAAGACGACCGGAGGTCTTCTCCGGCCACCTGAAAATGATTAGGGCATAATCCCAGTCATTAAGTGCATTTGAATCTGGGACGTTGGATGCGTTGAAAAGGTTGACTTCGCGCGCGTGTAAACGGCTGAGATGCAATCATTAAACCCTAATCTTCATTATTTATTTAATTAATTGAGATTAACTCAGAATGAACCACAGCCGTCCAGATGCGCGCTGGTCAACCATTTCAAACCTAGGATTAATCTCAGCCTCTCCTTTCGTTTACTTTTCCTTTTTCTTTATTTTTATTTCATTTCTTTTCCTTTTATTTGTTTAATTTATTAAAAATAGTAAAAAATGTCTAAAAATTATGAAACTTTTTCTCATGAGTTTTAATAATTTTTATGACACAAAAATATTTTCATTTCTATTTTTATCATTAAAAAAGCATTTTTAAATATTTAAAAGATTATTTTTAATTGATTAATGAGAATTAATTTATTAAAAATACTTTTAGGTATTTAAAAATCACCAAAAAATTCATGAAATGTTCTAAGACATTTAGAAACATTGTCCAACCTTCAAACCAAATTTCTTTTTTGATCTTGATGCATTTTGAGAATTTTTCTTTGAATTAAAATCATTTTTGTGCATTATTTTGATCCTAAGTTCAAAAAAATCATTTCTGCCCATCCATGAAGAGTTGGACATTGATTCTTTTTGCATTGCATTGTGTTTAGCATGTAGTTTTTGAGATAAAATGGCCATGATTTGTTTCCTCATTTTCAATTTGTTTGGCATTTCTTTTGTTTAGGAACCCTAAAAACCCTAATAACTTGTAAAATTCATATCTTGAGTTAGGTTAAGAGTTGAGACCTCCCCTTTGGGCTTTGGTTTAGTACAGGATTAGGGGTCCTTTGAGTGGCATTTTCCATTTTTTATCTTAGGGTTTGCTTCTGTTTTTGGTTTTTGTTTGGTGTTTGGTTCATAAACCCTAATTTGGGCTTTCATTTGCATCCCTCTTGCATTCTCTTGCATAACATGACTTGCCATGACATTGCAAGCATCCATGTGATTCATTTGACATCATAAGACATATTGAAAGCATGTTTGATCATTGCATCATGAATTTGCCATGTTATATGCCATGTGCACTTCATAACTTTTCATGTATGTCCATGCTTCCTAACTTGCCTCATTTGCATTCATAAACTTGTATGATCATTTCCATGTGCTGCATCATGTTTGTAGCATCTCATAGCATCATTATCATCATCAACATGCTTCTGGTTTGGTTTTGCATCATGTCATTCCATCTCATTTTGCATTGCATTGCATTTCTTTTCTAACCTTTTCAGGTGGTAAGTGAACTTGAGAAGTGAATTTGCCTTCACTTCTCCTAACTTTTCTTTTCATCTCTCTTGCATCCATTGCTGCATTTTTGTATGTGTTTGAGATTGAGCTTGCTCATTCTTGTTTCTCCCACTTTCTTTCTTCAAGTGACTTGACTTCTTGAATGAAGCAAGTCACTTTGCTTCTCTTGATCCTTTCATCTGCTTCCTGGTGATTCCTCTTGTCAAACCTCACAAACCTTAGGAACAACCAAGCATGACAATGATTAGGGTTTTGATTAGTCTCCCCTCTTAGCTTTTACCTTTGTGTCTCTTTTGAGTCTTCTCCTCTCATCTCATAATCAGGGACTAAACCCTAAAGGCTTTAAGGCTTTGTGATTAAGCTTATGCCTGCATCCTTCTATTAGGATGGAGTGTATAACTTTAATCCTAAGTGTTAAACCCTTAATGTGTTTAAATCTCTTAATCAATCCACTTAATAATCACTAAGGCATCACACTTGTAACTTGGGCCTTGCATTAGGGTTCTATTTCTTCCTTAATTGGTTAAGAAGGACTAACCCTAGTGTTAATGGACAAGTCCCCCTCAAGTTGTCTTACAAATCATAAAACTCACTTCACCATCTTACCACTAAATAAAATCCACTTAATCAAAGGCTTGTTTTGTCATGGGTTTAATCCCTAATCATGGATTAAGTTGATGAGCTTTCCTCAGCTTAAACATTCTCATCTATTATCCTTCTATTGGGATGATGTAATGAGTCTGTTTAATCCCTGATTATGGCTTAATCTCATTACTTAACACAAAACAAAATACCAAAAACATCTAAATAATCACAAGTAGGTTAATGATCCTAATCCTACATCAAAGGTGATTAAGTGTGAGAATCTGACTTCACACTTAAAGTACTCTCATTACCCCTAATCAGAGGGAAGATGTGATGAGTTTACTAAATCCATTGGTCTAGGCTTAAGCTCATTAACTTATGACAAACTTTCAAAAGTAATAAAAGACTGAAAACTCAAAAACAAACAATAATCGTCTCCTTCGGGATTCTTTTCTCATCATCTTCATTCATAAACGAGAACTTGCTTCTTCCGTCTAATGCAAGACAGTTTGCACCTGAGCCAGACAGGTCATACACTTGAGCATAGGCCAACAAGCAGTTCACAAGTCAACTCACCTTTTAGTCTCTTTGGGTCGAACTACGGTGTTCTGACTTCCTCATTGCACGAGAGGATACGTAGGCATAACTCAACAGTTATCGAACAAAAGTCTCTGTATATTCCCCCTCCTTCTAGCTTTAATCTTTAGCCTCATGATCTTGAGCATTTCACTCCTGTTCTTACACTGACACATCATTTATACACATCACCTTCTCTTACACTGACACCTGTACATCCTTTTCCAGCTCTTTTATACACACAGATTGCACTGACACTACCCCTTTAAAACACAAATCTTTTAAGCGTGGATCCCGTCGAGTACGACGGACAATCTGGGTGCTAATACCTTCCCAGGTTGTAACCAACCCCCTTTCTCAGTCTCTCTGGTTCGCAACCGTCTTATCCATATCTTTTTAGGTCTATGCAGCATTGCCTTTCCTCCGGGATAAAAATGCCTAGCTGGCGACTCTATTCATCTCCAGTGAGTTCACGGCTGTGTGTTCTCATTGTCCCTCTCGCCGACCGTTCGCGTCTGTACCTTTATCTGGGCCTATTCCCCACTTATCGGGAGCGACAGCTTGGCGACTCTGCTGGGGACCCTTATACTGTAACCAGGGCTTCTGGTTCTTTTTGTGGGTTTCTCCTAGCGCTTGATTGATTTGTGTTTACTGGGGTGTTATGTGCTTATTTGTGTTTGTATATTTGTATTTATTTTTGCTTTATGTACAGTTTGCTTTACTACTTTCTTTATTGCTTTTGCATTATATCATATTGTCATACTGTACTGCTGGCTGGATCTGTTGTTTGCTTTGGTGGGTGGGTGATTCATTGAGAGTTAAGGTCCTATACCTGGGACCTGAGTGACACCTAGGCTAGAGTGAATCATATTCTTTCCCATTCCATTTCGGTCTGGTGCGGGAATATGAAACACGGTTCAGATGTGGGTTTCTTCTTGAGAACTCTGCGTTGCAGATTTCCTACAATGCTAGGGCTATCTGGGAAGCCTGCTAAGTCTGGATGACCTTTTAGTATTGACCTTCAGAAACTGAGGTGAATTAGAGGAGGAATTGTTATGGTTATTGTAAACACTGTACCTCCGGGTTAGAAGTGTTTACACTTCTCATAACTGATCCAAGTCTGAGGATCCTTGTTTTAGAACACCACCTGTGAGGGGGTTGGGCTGTTTACAGGTTTGCAGGTACCTTGGCCTCAGAATACCCTGTTACTTTGATTTGATTAAGAATACTCCATGTTGGGACAGTTCTTGTGATTCTAAACCCTGGATATGTAGCTCTTTATTTGAGTCCCCCACCTTGGTTACTGGACTTATAGACCTCCATCTGGATTTCTTACACACATGGACTTATATCAGAGCATTTGATCAGATCCAGCTCAGTCACAAACCCTTGCATATCATTTGCATACATAATCATTGCATCATATTGACATTTGCCTATTTGTGTTTCAGGGTATCCATCTTCATTTGGTTTTGGTTTTGACCCCATCTTCAGTTTTGACCTGTCTTCATCAGCACTTGCTTCAACAAACAGCTATCTGCACCAGCCAATCAGTGGCCCATTCTTCAGCATCCTCATCAGCACTTGTCTCTATTCAGTCTCAACATTATAGCTCCTAAGAAAAGCAACATCACCTACCACTTCTTCCAACCAGATTTATCTGACATCAGGAGGATTCAGACCCTGATCACTCCAGACCATATACCATTGTTCAGGGAACACCATGGAGATATACTTGATATGGTTATGGATCTGGACCCTTCACAGAGAAGCCTGATCCACACTTGCCTTCAATTTTATGATCCCCCACTAAGATGTTTTACTTTCCAGGATTTTCAGATGGGGCCCTTATTGGAAGAATACTCATCATTGGTTGGTATACCTATCAGGAGAGAAATCCCTTTCAACCCTGAGATGGATTTCCCAAGTAATGAGGAGATAGCCAAAGCATTGCACCTGGAACCAGTCCTGATTGGGCAGCATATGACATCTAAAGCTGGAATCTCTGGTTTTCATCTGGATTTCCTAATTTCTCGAGCTAGTCTGAAGGCCTCCCTGGGGGAATGGAAAGCAGTTTGTACCTTATTGGCCCTGAGTATATATGGGATTGTATTGTTTGCAGATGAGCCTCGATTCATTAGTAAGAATGCAATCCACCTGTTCATTCTGAAGAACCCAGTGCCAACATTATTGGGGGATCTCTACTATTCAGTGCATCAGAGGAATGAAAAGTAGAGGGGAAGACTAGTGAGGTGTTGTGCTCCATTATTCCATACTTGGCTTCTCAGGCATTTACCCAGGACATATGCATTTTTGAATCCTCATCAGCAGAAAAACTGGGCTGGAAGGCTTACTACTCTCACTTCAGCTGATATCAGGTGGTGCACCCAAAGTACAAAAGGCAGGGATATCATCACCAGCTGTGGGCATTTTCCCAATGTGCCCCTAGTAGGAGTTAAGGGGAGTATTAATTACAACCCTCTGCTGTTCAAAAGACAACTGGGCTATGCACTGGTCCACACTCCTAAGGCACAAGACTTGATTGAGACTCTCTATTGTGAGAACAAGATTAGTCTGGCTATTGTTAGGCAGGCAGCCTGGGCCTGGGACAATGTGCAGACTAAGGGGATAACCATCTTGGGGAAGTGTAACAATGTGGCATCAGCACAATACTATGATTGGTCCCATGCCAGGGCCCAATTCTCTGGGATGCCCTTTACTATTGAAGATATTCCTGGGCCTTCCACAACACCACCTCCAGCAACTGTCAGCTTAGAAGAGTTTGAGAAGTTGAAAGAGAGAAATGAGAAGTTAACTCAAGCTTTGCAGAAGACCCTCTATGAGAGGAGTGATGGGAGATTGGATATTGAAAGATTGGAGAAGCTGAAGAAAGAGCATCTGGCTAAGATTGAGAAGTCTGAAGATTACATTAAGAAGTCTAGGGCTGGAGAGCAAATCCTGAAGAATGCTTGCAAGGAAGCCCAATTCCAGAAAGCTAGGACAGACTTGTATCTAAAGGAGAGTCAGGCTAGGTGGGTCAGGATCACCGAGGCTCGTACTCTGGAGGACAAGAGGGTCCAAGACAAGATGGAACAAATGGAAGCCAATGCAAAAGAGCAGCAAGAAGCCCTGGCAGCAGCCCAGAGGGAGATATCAGAGCTGAAGATCAGAGCTGGAGTGAAGAGGTCGAAGGACCAAAGTCAGCACAAGAAGTTGACTACAGCTGTTGCTACCCGGAACCTCCTTATCCGGAATCTTACGGAGCGTCCAGCTGATCCTGTGACCGAAGCACTTCTCAAGGAAGTTCGTGAGGATGAGTTTGGTCTTGGTGTTTGACCATTTGTTTGTTGTTGCTTTCTTTCCATGTACTTTTATTTTCTTGTAATGTATTTTGACCCCTCTGAGGGCTTGTATTTGTAAACAAACTATGTACCATTGCCTTTTGTAATATATGTATTAGTTTGTTCCATCCGAGTTTACTTCAAAAGCAGCATCAACAGCATCATCTTCAAGGGTCTGGAAGGGTCAAAACTGAATGCCAAGCCGGATACCTTGAAAGCAAATAAGCATATTGCATTGCATGCTAACCCTTTGTTTGTTTTGTAGGTTTTTGTTTTGTTGTTGCTAACTCTGTTGTGATGTTCAGGAACTATTGCTCGTCGCCGGGTGTTTCCCCTCAATCGTCCGCACCGATATCCAACCCGAAACAACCTTCCGGGAATTCAGATGGATCAGGTACAGCAGGACCTTGCAGAGGTCAGAAATCAAATGGCAAACGAAAGATTGGAAATGAGAACACAAATGACGCAGTTCATGGAAGTGATGAACAACATGGCTCAGAGCCAGGAAAGATTGAGAGCCATGGTGGAAAGGCAGAATCAAGATGAGCCCCGTGTGGGGACTGCTGGGACAAGTAACAACGAGAGGGTCCAACCTCATGTCAATCCCCCAGTTTTTGGACCCCATCTCCATCCAGAGGCCAACATCCCTGTCAATATACAAGGGACTGCCACAGCCGGAAGGGTACTGCAAGAAGATCCTCAAGAAGACCAGTTCACAGTAATGGGAGCTGGGGAAGAGGCTTATGATAGAAGGTTGGATGAAATAGCTGAGAAGTTAAGGTCCTTAGAGTCTCAAAACTCTTTGGGGTTCGATGTTATGGATATGGGCTTGGTAGACGGGGTCAGGATTCCCCACAAGTTCAAGCCACCATGTTTTGAAAAGTATAATGGGACTTCTTGTCCCCGAACCCATCTACAATCTTTTCTCGGGAGATTAAAAGCTTATACCATGGACGAGAAGCTGTGGATGTTTTACTTTGAGGATAGCTTGACTGGAGCTTCGAGGGAATGGTATTCCCATCTGACAAGAGCAACAATAAGATGCTGGAAGGACCTGGCAGAGGCCTTCATCAGACAGTATCAGTATAATCTGGATATGGCACCCAATAGGACCCTCCTAATGGGAATGTCACAGTCATCTAGGGAGAGCTTCAGAGAATATACTCAAAGATGGAGACAGCTTGCCGCTGCTGTCCAGCCACCTATGTCTGAAAGGGAGATGGCTGATATGTTCATGAACACCCTTCAGGGAACCTATATTGATAGGCTAGCTGCCTTCTCATCTACCAGCTTTGCAGATGTTGTCATAGCAGGGGAGAGAATTGAAAGCCTATTGAAAATGGGGAAGATCTCAGACAATGGTGCAAGCTCATCCAGTAATGCAAGAAAGCCTTTTGCAGGCCCGAGAAGGACTGGTGAGACTAATGCCATCCACACCAACAGGGGTAGGCCCCAATATGTTCACAGATCTGTGGCTGCAGTTACCATCCCTGCTCCAGCTCATCCACCACCAGCCTATCAACCTCCTCAGCAAAACTATCAACAACAACCTCAGTACCACCAACAAAATCAGTATCCTCCGAGAAATTACAACAACAGCAATACCAACAACAATAACCAGCAAAGGCCATTCCAACAGAGGCCATCTCAAGCTAACAGAGTGATCGATCCGATCCCCATGCCATATGCTACATTGCTGCCACAGCTCCTGAAACTCAACCTAGTTGAGCTAAGGACGTTGGCACCTCCAGATCCCAACAGTCTACCCAGGAATTACGACTCCAATGCTAGGTGTGCCTTTCATTCAAACGCACCTGGCCATAGTACGGAAAAGTGCAGAGCCTTGCACATGAAGGTACAAGACCTGGTAGACTCCAAAGCTCTGAATTTTGCACCACCACCCAACGTCAACAAAAATCCTATGCCAAACCATGGTGGTCCCAGAATTAACGCTATTGAAGAAGACAAGCCGTCTTATTTAATAACCAGTGTGGGTCAGATTAGGACACCGTTGGTGGAAATCAAGGCCCAGCTCTTGGAATGCCAGATGTTCCCAGGGTGCAAGTTAGGGTGTGCTTACTGCAATATTTCAGTAAATGGGTGCGATAATCTGAGGAATGGCATAGATGGCCTTATTCAGAGTGGCCAACTCCAGATCACCACATCATTTCCAACAAATCCAGCAATCTCATCAGCAACGGTTTCAGAACCTCCTACAACTGCAGCAACCATTGTTCCTGACAATTCTTCGGCTTCATCAACAAGTACTTCATCTATCATCTCAACTGATCAGTTTTCAACAAATTTTCCTGCTACAACTTCAGCTTCACTCCATTTTGAACCTCCTACAACAACAACATCCATCCTTCCGGCAATGTCTCCTACAACTCCAGCAACAAATCATGAAGATGTCTCAACTGTCACCATATTTTATGATCCTGAAAACAACTCTGCCTACAATTCAGAAGGTGCTGCTCCCATCAGAGCACCAGTTACAATTTATTACGATCCACAAACTGTCATAGTCCCTTCAGCAGCAGCAATCAGTCCAGTCACTGTCACGGTGCCTGGACCAGTACCATATGAAAGCAATAGGGCCATCCCTTGGCACTATGGCTCTGACGTGTACTGCGAGGGACAAAGAATCACTCTTGATACATCAACACCTGCACCACAAATAGATAATGTGGGAGGAGGCGGAGGCTTCACCCGAAGCGGACGTCTCTTTGCTCCACAAATACAAAGACCCACTGCCGAAGCAGAAGCTACTGTTAAGGCAAAAGGAAAAATCCCGGTGCAGGAAGATCAAGCTGTTAAGGAAGCTTTGAAAACATCGTTCGATCAAGAAGTTGATGAGTTTATGAGGATCATCAAAAAGAGTGATTACAAAATTGTGGATCAGCTTCACCAGACGCCATCCAAGATCTCTATCCTCTCACTGCTTATGTGCTCCGAAGCCCATCGGAATGCACTACTTAAAGTCTTGCACGCAGCATACGTGCCTGAAGAGATCACTGTCAATCAATTGGAAACCGTGGTTGGAAATGTCACTGCTAGCAATGGGCTAGGGTTCACCAATACTGACTTGACAACGGATGGCCGCAACCACAACAAGGCCCTGCACATCACCATGGAATGCAAAGGCGCAGTCCTTTCCCATGTGCTGGTAGACACAGGGTCATCCCTTAATGTCTTACCAAAGAAGGCTCTGGTGAAGCTAGAGTATGAAGGGTTAGCATTGCGACCCAGCAACCTGGTAGTAAGAGCCTTTGATGGTTCTAAGAGATCGGTGCTGGGAGAAATTGAGCTACCTGTGACAATTGGCCCGCAGACCTTTAAAACTATCTTCTATGTGATGGACATTCAGCCTGCCTACAGCTGTTTGTTGGGTAGACCTTGGATTCACGCCGTTGGCGCAGTAACGTCTACCCTTCACCAGAAGTTAAAATTTGAGTGGGAAGGCCAAGTTGTTACAATCTGTGGGGAGGAGGATATATTTGTTAGCCATCTGGCTACTTATTAGTATATTGAGATGGATGGGGAGATCCATGAAACAATGAGCCAAGGATTTGAAGCCTTGAATGTCAATGAAGCATCTGCTGTATCTGGAATCTCCATGTCATCTTACCAACAAGCCCGGAAGGTTGTTGAAGAAGGAACTGCCCAAGGTTGGGGCAAGGTTTTAGCTGTGGAGGAGAAGAAGGACAAATTTGGGTTGGGTTACAGACCAACCCAACAACATCAAGCAAAGGCTGCTGAGAAGCCCGGTTTTGTCAATGGGGGGATGCTCACCCCTGATGCTATCAACAATTTGGAAGACGAGCTGGAAGAGGAGCGCAATCTGGAGAATTGGATTCGTCCAAAGATCCCGGGGAGCAGTATCTCGAACTGGTCTTCCCAGGAAATTATAAGAGTTACTCGAGCAGAGTAATTATTATTTCCTGTATTTTTATAGCATGCATCAAAGTCTTGCATCTTGCCCAAGATGACAAGACTCATTTTGTAATCGGGCCATCTGTACTTTTTGTGCAAACAAGATCAATTAATGAAATATCAGACATCTTTTTGCAAACGAGTCTTTTTCTTCTCCGTTCACTGTTTTTCCATTTTTCTTTTTTGTACAAAAAATAAATGGCGGTGTTTTCAAAATGATAACTTTATTTCACTTTTCTAAGCAAGATTAAAAACCAATCACTAAAATGAACAAATTAAACCCTTGCAGAGAGTGCCTTCCTGACAGCACCGACAACAGCACGGCTATGACTTCGTATGACTTTGACAATCCGATCAATCAAGCTGATGAAGAGGTTGAAGAAGAATATGAACTTCCTGAAGAGCTAGCCAGGTTGTTAAGACAAGAGGAAAAGGTTATTACTCCTCACCAGGAGGAGGTTGAAGTGATTAATCTTGGTATAGATGAAGACGTGAAAGAGGTTAAGATCGGGGCCTGCCTGCAAGACTCAGTGAAGAGACAACTGATTGATCTGCTTCAAGAGTATGTGGACGTGTTTGCTTGGTCGTATCAAGACATGCCAGGGTTGGATACCAACATTGTTGTGCACAAGCTGCCTTTGAGGGAAGAATGCCCACCAGTCAAGCAGAAGTTGCGCCGCACTCGCCCAGACATGGCTATGAAGATCAAGGAAGAGGTACAAAAACAATGGGACGCCGGGTTCCTTGCTGTAACTAGCTACCCGCCGTGGGTTGCTAACATAGTACCTGTGCCTAAGAAAGACGGCAAAGTAAGGATGTGTGTTGACTACCGGGATCTGAACAGAGCCAGCCCGAAAGATGACTTCCCATTACCTCACATTGATGTATTGGTGGATAACACGGCTCAGTTCTCGGTATTCTCCTTCATGGACGGATTTTCAGGATATAATCAGATCAAGATGTCACCTGAAGACATGGAGAAGACAACATTCATTACACCTTGGGGCACGTTCTGTTATAAAGTGATGCCGTTCGGACTGAAGAATGCTGGGGCCACATATCAACGGGCTATGGTGACATTATTCCACGACATGATCCATAAAGAAATAGAATGTTATGTGGATGACATGATCGCCAAGTCCCTCACTGAAGAAGATCATCTGGTAAATCTGCTGAAGTTGTTCAAGCGTCTGAGGAAGTACCAACTGAAGCTGAACCCCAACAAATGCACATTCGGGGTGCGATCCGGTAAGTTACTGGGCTTTATTGTGAGCGAGAAAGGGATTGAGGTTGACCCTGATAAAGTCAAAGCTATTCAAGAGATGCCTGCACCGAGGACTGAGAAAGAAGTTCGAGGGTTCTTAGGTCGATTGAACTACATCTCACGGTTCATATCTCACCTTACAGCAACCTGTGAACCCTTGTTCAAGCTTTTAAGAAAAGAACAGACGGTCAGGTGGAACGAAGACTGCCAAAGGGCTTTTGACAAGATCAAAGAATATCTGCAAGAACCTCCAATCCTTATGCCTCCAGTTGAAGGAAGACCTCTGATAATGTATTTGACAGTATTAGAAGAATCAATGGGGTGTGTGTTGGGCCAGCATGACGAGTCTGGTCGAAAAGAGTATGCAATATACTACCTGAGCAAAAAGTTTACCGACTGTGAACAACGTTATTCACTGCTCGAGAAAACTTGCTGTGCTTTAGCGTGGGCTGCTCGCCGACTAAGACAGTATATGTTGACCCACACTACTTTGTTGATATCAAAAATGGACCCAGTCAAGTACATTTTCGAGAAGCCAGCTCTTACCGGACGGGTTGCAAGATGGCAAATGATTCTCACAGAATACGACATACAGTACACCTCTCAGAAAGCCATCAAGGGCAGTGTACTATCTGAATATCTTGCTGAGCAACCTATTGATGACTACCAGCCCATGAGATTTGACTTCCCTGATGAAGACATCATGTTCATTAAATCAAAAGATCATGAAGAGCCTATTCACACTGAAGGGCCTGACCCAGAAGAAGAATGGACTATGATGTTTGATGGGGCTGTTAATATGAATGGTCGTGGTGTCGGTGCAGTACTCATTACACCCAAAGGAGTTCACATGCCTTTCTCGGCAAAGCTCACTTTCAACTGCACTAACAACGAAGCTGAATACGAAGCTTGAATTATGGGTCTTGAGGAAGCCATTGACCTCAGGATCAAAATATTGACCGTATTCGGAGATTCAACTTTGGTAGTCAATCAAACCAACGGCAAATGGTACACCCACCAAGATCATCTGATACCTTACAGGGATTATACAAGGAGGTTATTGACTTTCTTCACAACAGTCAAACTTGAGTATATCCCTCGGGACGAGAATCAGTTTGCAGATGCTCTAGCTACCATTTCATCAATGATCAAAGTTCAGGCTGCTAACTTTGTACCTCAGATTTCAGTGTCCAGACTTGACAGACCAGCGTATGTGTTCGCAGCAGATGTTGTCAAAGATGATAAGCCTTGGTTCCACGATATTAAGTGCTTCTTGGAGGATCAAACATACCCACCTGGGGCATCTTCCAATGATAAGAAGACTCTGAGAAGGCTTGCTGGTAGTTTCTTCCTAAACACTGATGGTTCCTTATACAAGAGAAACTTTGATATGGTGCTCCTCAGATGTGTTGATAAGACAGAAGCAGATTTGTTGATGCATGAAGTGCACGAAGGATCTTTTGGTACCCATGCCGGAGGGCATGCCATGGCTAAGAAATTGTTAAGATCAGGCTATTATTGGATCACAATGGATGCAGACTGTTGTGCTTATGCCAGAAAGTGCCACAAATGCCAGATTTATGCAGATAAAGTGCATGTACCTCCCAATCCTTTGAACATCATGTCTTCACCATGGCCCTTTGCTATGTGGGGCATTGATATGATTGGCAAGATTGAGCCAACTGCTTCGAACGGCCACAGATTCATCCTGGTCGCCATTGACTATTTTACCAAGTGGGTTGAAGCAGCCTCATATGCAAATGTTACAAGACAAGTGGTAGCCAGATTTCTGAAGAGAGATATCATCTGTCGATATGGAGTTCCCGAGCGAATCATTACTGACAATGGTTCCAACTTAAACAACAAAATGATGGCAGAGCTGTGCCGGGACTTCAAGATCCAACATCACAATTCTTCTCCTTACAGGCCAAAGATGAATGGCGCTGTTGAGGCGGCTAACAAGAATATCAAGAAGATTGTGCAGAAGATGGTAGTCACTTACAAAGACTGGCATGAGATGCTACCATTTGCCTTGCATGGGTACCGCACATCAATCAGAACGTCCACTGGGGCAACACCGTATCAGCTTGTGTATGGTACGGAGGCAGTCCTACCTGTTGAAGTTGAATTACCCTCTCTGCGGGTACTAATGGATGTTAAACTAAGTGAAGCAGAATGGGTTAGGTCCCGTTACGAACAACTGAGTCTGATCGAAGAGAAAAGATTGGCTGCAATCTATCATGGGCAGTTATATCAGAAGAGAATGAAGAAAGCCTTCGATCAGAAAGTCAGGCACCGAGAGTACCAAGTAGGAGATCTTGTGTTGAAGAGAATCCTCCCTCCTCATACAGACCACAGGGGCAAATGGACTCCAAATTACGAAGGACCGTTCGTGGTAAAGAAAGTTTTCTCTGGTGGAGCACTGATGCTCAGCACCATGGATGGTGAAGATTTCCCGTCCCCTGTGAATTCAGATGCAGTTAAAAAATACTTCGCATAAAAATGACCCGCTGGACATAAGAACAGAATGTAAGTCCAGGCAAAAATAGGGCATCCCGGCGAGTCAAAAACAGAATAAAAGACTCGGGCAAAAATAAGGGAAAATAAACAAAAATGTGCACCCGCTGAGTTGAAAAGCCGCATTGGACAACTCAGGCAAAAAACGGGTATCCCGATGGATTGAAAACCCGAAAGGGCGATCCATGCAAAATAAGGGAATAAGCGAACGACTGCATTCTGAATTCGTCTGTATCACTTACAACTTGGAAAGCTTCGAAAGGATCAAGTTTCAATCAGAATCAGCCTTCTTCAGAAAGCAAGACGAGAAGAACGTCGAAAGTCATACGAATCATAGCAGGAGAGGAAGCTCCCTTGAAAGCGTCGTCAACACCGCCAACACTTTGTTTCTCAATTTGTAACAATCTCCTCATTTTAGGAGATTTGTTTCCTTGACTGTATCTTGCCAATTCAAGGCACAAAAATTAATAAAATCAGATTTTTCAGTCATGTTTCGTCTTGTACATATTTTATTTGCAAAGAATGTCTGATGTCTCTAAAACTAATTACATAAGTACAGATGTTTTTCACTGAAAATAGAAACACATGCTTGCAGGGAATATAATTACTCTCGAAAGTACTTAACTCCTATGACGGAATCCAGTAGGGGATACCTCGGGACCTTTTGTGCGTTTCCTTATCTTTGCAGGATTGCGGGTATCCAGAGCGCAACTTGGGGCATGCAAGTTACATCCCAGCAAGCTGGCAAGCCAACAAACAGTCTTAGCACTCAAGGTGCTTTCTCCCCAGCTGAGTTGCCTCTCGTTACTCTTCCCAGCTGAGTTACCAACAACTCTCCCCAGCTGTAGTACCAATCATTCTTCCTCAGTAGAATGTCGGAATCAGGGAATCATCTCCCCACAGAGTTTCAGCCTCTATTCAGAAGAGCAACGCACGAAGGAGTCACAACAGAGCGCAGAAGACTTCTACAAACCCCAACTGGGTCCCTATATTACAAGGATATGTCAATCAATGACTTATATCCCCAAGCAGATACATCATCAGGTCTATCAATGATCTCACCCCCAGCTGGGAGGTCCTTTTCAAATAGATCAACCAGAGATCTTCATGGCAACAGGACCCGAATCCCGGATCGGTATCTTTGCATAATCATGGCATTTGCATCATATTCACCCACAAAGCGTAGCATTCCGTCTAATACGGAGCATTACGGCAAAAATCAAATACATAGCATAATCATAAGCCGTGTTGTGAATCAACACTTGTGAATATTAACCATTCGTCAGAATGCAGAATACTTTCCCCAAAATCCCCACCAGGGTCCCCAGCAAAAGCAGTTGCCTCACAAATCACAAACACCCTCATATACCCCTTTTGACACTCGTCCGTGTCATTGCTCCCCAGTAAAGTCGCCTGAACACTCTTTACAAACAAGATCACCCGTATTACAGATACTTCCTGACGCCCGTCCGTGTCATATCCTCAGCAGAAAGCCAAAGACGTCATCTTTGCACTCACTTATACTTGTGTGTATTTTCTTGACACCCGTCCGTGTCATTTCCCCAGCGCAGTCGCTGACACTTTTACAACCCATATACTTGTTGATATTATACCCTTATCCTATTGACACTCGTCCGTGTCACCTTCCCCGGCAGATAAACACTCATCCCTATATACTCATACTACTCATACTTATACAGATACTCGTCCGTATCTTGTATACACCATTTATATCCCCACAGATTCGGCATTGGTCCATGTTCTTTGTTAACCAGTTGG